>LR994563.1:14210572-15499322 GCA_905187585.1 Cyaniris semiargus | reverse complement strand
GCAGGGCTCGCGAGGAGCGAAGACCGCGTCTCTCGAGCGGCCCTGGCCGCCTCGGCCACCTCTTCTTCAGCCTGAAGTCGAAGGGCCTCCTCCTTCTCTCTATTAAGGTCGGCCTGCGCCTTCGCCAGACCGACATATTGTCCGGTCGTTGGCGGGCGGCCGCGTCCTCTCTTGGATTTCGGCATCGCCCCCTTACTAAGGGGCGGTGCCATGTCCTCGTCTGAGCGCCTCTTACGGCGTGTCCTGTCCGATAATGCGGGCAGGCCTTCGGAGTCCAGCGACATGCCAGACATTTCACTGGAGTCCGAAAGCCAGTCCTCGCTGTCACATCCGTGGGCGTCATATCCGTGTTGGGAGACTCGACCGCGAAGGGAGTCTCTACCAATGTCTTTTCCGGTGCTTGGAGGCGGCATGATCACGTCGCGTGTCAGTAGGACACGCGGAAGATCCTTGTCGCCTCTCAACTTCTTCTTCTGCATGAGCTTCAGCATCCGCTCAACCCCGTTGGGCTGCGGCTGACTGAAGTCTATGTCTTCATCGGTTAAAAGCTCCGCCGCCGGCGCGGTAATGGGCGCCGGCTTCGGGCTGTCGCTCTTCTTTCCGCCATCGCCACTCAGAGCGGCTAAAATGGCCCTCTGTCTCGCCGCCTTAGCGGCCCCCTCGTCCTTCCTCGCAACGGTTGGTCCCTCCGTATACACGGACCTCGCACCCCCTTGCGGAGGTGCACGGGATTCTCCGGCCCCAGAGGAGCCGGGACCCGCCCGGAGAATATTTTGACTGTTGCGTTCTGCCATCATTCCCAAAACACCGACACCCCGGGTCGCGGGCCCTTTCGTCATACTGTGGGCGCAGCCATTCACACACACAAACACTCGCCCATACCGGCGTTCAGCCACCCCTCCCGTGTCACCGTGAAAAGGCTCACGATGGCACGGGGGAGGTGCCCAGGGACACGACGTGGACGGACCGGTATCGCCCCCAACCTAACCTAACCTAACCTAACCTTTTTTTTTTTTTTTTTTTTTTTTTTTTTTTTTTTTTTTTTTTTGCGTCGGGAAATGCCTTGACGCATGCCGGGGGGATCGGGGACTCCCCCACGGGTATGTGGGGCTCGCTGTGGTCGTTGAGATGGTGAATTGACCGCAGCCCTACCCACTAAAACCCGACGGTATTCTTCTTCATACCATGCAGGGTTGCGAGTACGCGTGAGCCTTCATCCGCGGCCCTACATGTTTATGCCTGCTTTTTGCAGGCCCCTCTTCCACGAAGCACTGGGCTTCTAAAAGCCGAACAGAGGCCCTCCCGGGGCTTGCATAGGCCTATCTCTCTACGGTGTCGCGATGCGCGAAGAATACGCAGCGCATCGCGACCCACTCGGGGACTCGACTCGTCGGGCGACGGCATCCCCATGCCGCCGCCCCGAGCCCCCCGGCTAAGGCGGCAAGTGGTCATCATTGATGACCCGTCGTCGTCTCGGCCGTCTTCTTCGGCGGGGGTCGAGCGCCTCCAACTCTCGCACTCGCTCGGCCTCCTCCTTTGTGGCGATCACTTCTTCGCAGAAGCTCTGCACCGAGTCCCATCCGGTTTCACCGCTCAGCATGGCGCGAACCAACGCTGGCAGTGAGGTGTCGTGTCCAATGGCGGCCGTGAGGGCCGCCCGTTGTCCTGTCCAGGCGGGACAGGCGGAGACGGTATGTTCCGCCGTGTCCCGGTCATCGTCGCAGTGGTGACAGCGCGTGTTCTCTTCTCGGTTCGCGATCTCACACAGGTAACGGCCGAAACAACCGTGCCCGGTCAACACCTGCGTGAGTCGGAACGAGAGCGCGCCGTACTTTCTTGATAACCACTCTTTCAGTACTGGGCGAATAGCCTGCACCAAGTTGACGCTCACTTGTGGCTCCATGAGTCGTTCCTCCCAGAGCTCGATTGCCACTTCCTCGGCTCGGTCCCTCCACCGACGTACGGCGTCCGGTAAGGGGTTGCTTCCCCCCGCGCGTATCTCAGCGCCACGCCAGTACACTTCGGAGAGAGTCAGAGCGTCTAGGTCCCAAGGGACACTCCCGGCGAGGAGGCACGCCGCATCCCGGGAGATAGTGCGGTATCCCCGCACTGCTCGCGTCGCCATCACTCGCTGGAGCCGCCCCAGAGCCAGTCTATTTTCGGGTAGAAGGTTTTCCGCCCAGATCGGCGCCCCATACATGGTCATTGAACGGACCACACCCATGTAGAGACGCCGACAGGTCAAACTCGGGCCCCCGAGATTCGGGAGCAACGAAGCCAAAGCGCCCGCAGACTTCTTAACCTTCTCGGATAGTCGACGGAAGTGTTCTCGGAACGACCATCGACTATCAAGCACCAAGCCGAGGTAGGTCATTGTGGACCCTACCTGGATTGTTGTTCCGCCGACTATTACTGCCAGGCCGGGCGGAGGCGCATTTCTAGGCCCGTGAAACAACAGGGCCTCCGACTTATGAAGCGCCACCGTCAGGCCCAACGACTGTATTCTTCGCACCACTTGTGCGACTGCGGCCGTTGCCAAGATAGTCGCTTCGCGGTGCGTTTTGGCGCGGCACACGACTGCCGTGTCATCCGCGTACGCGACGAGCTCCACGCCCGGAAGAGTGGCGCCGCGGAGCACGTGGTCATATCCCAGGTCCCACAGTTCCGGACCGAGAGACGAACCCTGTGGGACGCCACAATCCACCTCCAGCTCCTCCCAGTCCTCTTCGGTTGGGTACTGGACCGAGCGCTCCGACAGATAGTTGCCGATCGTTCGGCGAAGATATCTGGGCACTCGGTGGTACCGAAGTCCTTCCTTAATAGTCTCCCAGGGCAGGGTGTTGAACGCGTTGGTGATGTCCAACGAGACTACCAGCACCACCCCACCCCGGGAGATTTTCTCCTCCGAGATTTGCCGTACACGCGCCACCGCATCTATCGTCGATCGACGAGATCTGAACCCGAACTGAGCATCGCTTAAGTTCGGGCCGGCGCCTTCCAGATGTTGAGTGAGGCGCCTTACGATGACCCTCTCCAGGGTTTTGCAGATTTCGTCGATCAGGACGATCGGGCGGTAGGCTGACGGCTGGTCCTCCGGTCGTCCGTGCTTGCGGAGCAAAACGAGCTTCCCCGTCTTCCAGCGGCGTGGGATACGCCCCTGCACCAGGCACTTGGTGAAAAGCTCGAGCACATGCGCTTCCATGTGCCGCATTGCCAGCACCCAAACGCGACCGGGGACCCCATCCAATCCGGGAGCCTTGTTCTTCAGGCTCATCTTGTGAACCGCGGCTGCCAGCTCTCCAGCCGTCACGGGCGGCACATCCTCCTCATCGTCTGACTCCGCACTTGGTGGTCGCATTGATGGAGGGGACCACTCGGCCCTAGATGGAAATAGGGCCGAGAGTACGGAGCGACGAAGACCCGGCTCCATATGTTGGGTCAGCGGTGGGGCAGCGGGGCGAAGCTTTTGCCTCACCCATTTGTACGGCTTGCCCCACGGGTCCTGTTCCAGGGTATTAAGGAACTCTTCCCAAGCCTCCTCCTTAACCTAACCTTTTTTTTTTTTTTTTTTTTTTTTTTTTTTTTTTTTTTTTTTTTTTTTTTTTTTTTTTTTTTTTTTTTTTTTTTTTTTTGACGCAGTGAAATGCTGTGACGCATTCGACGCAGGGGATGGGGACTCCCACTGCGGATATGTGGGGCTCGCCGCGGCGAAGATGGTAGGTGCCGCGGCCCTACCCACTAAAACACTGCGATGTTCCTGTCTCCTGCAGCTGGCGGATGCACGGGACCCGACGAGCATTACTCCGTAGTTCCGTCAGCGCAGCGCCTGCTTGGTCTTACGCAGGCCCCTCTTCTTGGTGGGGGTGTTGGCCCCCTAGGCCGAACAGAGGCCCCAAACGGGGGGCTTGTTTAGGCCATCCTCCTCCGGTGGTGTCGCGATGCGCAGGAACATGAGGCGCATCACGACCGTCTCGGGACTCGGTGCAATGGGCGGCGGCGTCCCCACACCGCCACCCCGAGTACCCCTGCTAAGGCGGGACGTTTCGGCCATTTTGGACGTTCCGTCTACGCCTCGGCCGTCGTCTCCGATGAGGGTCGAGCGCCTCCCTCTCTCTAACTCGCTCGGCTTCCTCTTTGGTGGAGATCACCTCCTCGGCGAATCTCTCCACGTGTCCCCATTGGTGCTCGCTGCTCAGCATGGCTGGCACCAGTGCCGGCAGCGAGAGGTCTGGTCCGATGGCGGCCGTTAAGGCCGCTCTTTGTCTCGTCCATGAGGGACAGGCCAAGATGGTGTGATCGGCCGTGTCCCTGTCCGCGGTGCAGTGGTGGCACCGCGCTGACTCCTCTCTCCGGGCTATCTCACACAGGTACCGACCGAAGCAGCCGTGCCCGGTCAGCACCTGCGTAAGGCGGAACGAGAGAGCGCCGTGCTTGCGGTTCACCCAGTCCTTCAGAACCGGGCGAATGGCCTCCACTAGGCCTACACTGACCCGTGGCTCCAGCAGGCGCTCCTCCCACAGCTCCAATGTCCTCTCCTTGGCTTGAGCCCTCCACTGACGTACGGCGTCCGGAAGGGGGTTGCTGCCCCCCGCGCGGACCTCTGCGCAACGCCAGTAGACGTCGGCGAGGGCTCTCGCGTCTATGTCCCACGGGACGCTGCCGGCGAGCAGGCACGCCGCATCCTTCGATATGGTGCGGTATCCGCGCACAGCCCGCGTCGCCATTACCCTCTGCAGTCGCCCCAGGGCGAGTCCGTTTGCGGGCAACAGATCTTCGGCCCAGATCGGCGCCCCGTACATACACATAGAGCGTATCACCCCCATGTAGAGGCGCCGACACTCCAAGCTGGGGCCCCCGAGATTCGGGAGCAGAGAGGCTAAAGCCCCAGCAGACTTGGTGACCTTCTCGGACAGCCGGCGGAAATGCTCCTTAAAGGACCACCGGCTGTCAAGTACCAGGCCGAGGTAGGTAATGGAAGACGCCACGTCGATCCTGGTTCCGCCAACCACGATAGCCAGACCGGGCGGAGGGGCGTTCCTCGGCCCATGAAAGATTAGGGCCTCGGACTTATTTAGCGCCACCTTCAAACCCAGCGACTCTATCCGCCGAACGATTTGGGCGACCGTTGCCGTCGCGAGCACCACCGCGTCGCGCACCGTCTTGCCGCGGCAGACGACAGCAGTGTCGTCCGCATAGGCGATCTTCTCCGCGCCTGGGAGATCAGCGCCGCGAAGGACATAGTCGTATCCGATGTCCCACAGGGTCGGACCGAGGGAAGAGCCCTGTGGGACGCCGCAGTCCACCTCATGTTCCTCCCAATTGCCGTCTTCGATGGGGTACTTGACGGAACGCTCCGACAGGTAGTTCCGGATCACCCTACGCATGTACCTTGGCACACCGTGGTACTTGAGCGCCTCGTTGATTGTTGCCCAGGGCAGGGTGTTGAAGGCATTGCTGATGTCTAACGAGACAACCAGCACCACCCCACCCCGGGAAACCTCCTCCTCCGTAATCTGCCGGAGTCGGGCCACCGCGTCTATGGTTGATCGACGAGATCTAAAGCCGTACTGAGCATTGCTCAGATTCGGGCCGACGTCCTCAAGGTGGCGGTTGAGACGCGCCACTATGACCCTCTCAAAGGTCTTACAGATCTCGTCGATCAACACAATTGGCCGATACCCAGACGGCTGGTTCTCCGGCCGCCCGTGTTTCCTCAGCAGGACGAGTTTGCCGGTTTTCCACTGGCGGGGTACCCGACCCTGTACCATACATCTGGTGAAAAAGGTGAGTACCCGTTCCTCCATATACTTCATCGAAAGCACCCAAACTCGTCCTGGAACTCCATCAAGGCCAGGAGCCCTATTCTTTTGGGCCATTTTGGCGACCGCCACTGCCAGTTCTCCTGCGGTCACGGGCGGCACTTCCTCCTCGACCTCTGGCTCCGCAGCGCGTGGCACCATGGGTGGCGGCGACCACTCGGCCCTAGATGGAAACAGGGCCGAGATAATGGTGCTGCGAAGCTCCGGCGACAGATTCTGGGTAAGTGGTGGGGCAGCCGGGCGAAGCTTCTGCCTGACCCATTTATAAGGCTTGCCCCACGGATCCTGGTCCAGTGTCTCCAGGAATTCATTCCAGGCCCGCTTCTTCGCGTCTTTGATGGCATCGCGCAATTCGTGTCTTGCCACGCGGTAGCCCTCGTAGAGGATTCCCTCCTCCTCCTCACTCGTGTTCCGCCGTCTGCGGTATCGTTGATAGCGACGTCGGGCCGCCACACACGCCTCTCGGAGTTGTGAAAGCTCAGGGCACCACCAGTAGCTCTGGCACCGAGGCCTGGCCGGACCTACGCGGGGCATTGAGGCGTCACAAATGTTGTGTGCCGCCTCATTCAGCCACTCCGCGCACTCATCCACATCTTCCGAAGGCAAAGGCGGCCACGACGCCACTATTGCCGCCTCCTCGAGCAGGTCACGGTCCAATCCTTTCAAGGACCACCTTGGGCCACCGCGGGATGGAGTCGGGCGGCCCAGCTCCGTCGAGCGAGCAGAGACGACGAAGCTGATATATTGGTGGTCCGAGAGAGTTTCGGTGTGACCCACGACCTGCCAATCCTTAATTCGTTGGGCGATCGATACGCTGACGAAGGTGAGGTCGACAATCGACTCGCCCTGACGACGGACGCACGTGCTGACCGCACCACGGTTTGCCAACACCAGACCGGTTGTGGTCAGCCAGTCTTCGACCACACGGCCCCTTGCACTCGTCGCCGGAGAACCCCACAGCGTGGACTTCGCGTTGAAGTCCCCGGCGACGACAACAGGAGAAGATGACCCCTCGATACAGGCGGTGAGGTGGAGCAAGAAGTCCTCGAACTCCGCCAGCGGTCTGTTCGGGGAGAAATACACCCCTATCACGGTGAGGGCTCCCAGACCGACCACAACAAAACCGTGACCCCGAGTCGTGTTCCCCCGAGGTGGGGGCACAATACTAGGGCCGAGAGCTACGGCGACAGTTGAGTCGACGTCTCCGAACCAGTCGTCTCTTGCTAAAATCCGATATGGCTCAGCAATAACGGCGACATCTGTCCTCCTCTCCAGGGTTGCCTGAACCCACAAGTCCTGCGCCCGAGCGCAGTGGTTCAGGTTTCCCTGAAGAAAACGCAGGGTGACCGTTATTGGGCCTCCATTGGGACCGCTCCAGCGCCAGAAGCCGCCGTAGATGGTGTGGCGTGCTTCTTGGGCTCTTGGCTCTTTTTAGAGCCGTTCCTTTTCTTAGTGGGAGCAGACTTTGTGCATTGTTTGCTTCCCACGATATGGTCTGCTGACTTCCCGCTAGATGCGCACAAAGCGCAGTGGGGAGGATTTCCGCACTGTCCCGACTGGTGTCCGGATTGGCCGCAGCGGAAACACAAATCCCCGAAGTCCGTCTCCGAGGAGCACGTCGCCCGCGTGTGGCCCGCCTCGTGACAGCGGTAGCACCTCATGGTGCGCGCTTCCAAAAGCGTAACTCGCACCACGGTCCAGCCCACGTAAACCTTGGTACCGGGAGCCGCAACCAGTTTTGCGGCTTCAACCGGGCACTTTACCCAGGCCGAACCGCGGCCACTTCGGTCACGACGAATCTCGCCAACTTTAATATCCTCAACCCGACAGCTGCCCGGTCGTGCTATGGCAGCTGCGATCTCTGATGCTGAGGCAGTGTCGTCCAGGCCTGACACACGCAATTCGGCGCACTTGTGTGGTCGAGAAATGCGGACGTCCTCCTCCCCGAGGATCTCCTTTAACCTCCCCGCGAGGGCATCGGCCTTCTCCTGGCAGGCCGCGCCGGAGACTTCGTACAAACGAGCCCCAGTCACGGCCATCTTGAACTTAACTGCCGGAATTTCAAGCGCCGGCAGGTCCAAGTGCGCCTTTGCCCTCTCGAGGACGTCTTTATAGGAGACGCCTCTCTTCTCCGCGTCCGGCTGTAGTGTGATGACTACAGCCGCAGACTTCGGTGCGCGAAGCTTTTGTTTCTTCTTCTTTCTGCTCTTCTTTCCTTTCATCTGCGACTTCTCCTCTCCCTTCTTCCTCGTCGCCTTTCCTTTCTTCACAACCTCTGTCCACTCCGAAGTGGATGCAGGTTGTGCCGTCGCTGCTATTGCAGCTGCGTCGCGTCTCGCGGCTGCCGCTTCAACGGCGGCGGCAGACTTTTTCTTCTTCTTTTTCGCCTTTATTGGCGCTGGTCCAAGATTCGTCGGAGGCATCAATGTGGAGACTGATAGCTCCGGCGAAGGCGTCCTTTTCTCCTTCTCTATAGGAGGTGGTTCCGCAGGTGTTGGAGCGGGAGCCGCCTTGTCCTTTCTTTTGCTATCCGCGGCAAGAGGTGGGCGCAAGCGCGGTTCCGGCAAGAGCCGAGCCTCTAAACCCTCTAGACGCGCGTTCATCCGTGCACTGGTTACAGAGACCGCCTCGCGCACGGCTCTCTGCAACAGCTCCTCCAGGTCGAGCTCCTTACTCATAGGAGCGGACTGCGGTGGAGCCTCCGCCAGCCTGCGCTTGACGGCCTCCAACTCCTTCTTGACCTCTTCCAATTCTTTGGAGAGGCGCATGTTTGCCACTTCCAAGGCCCTCGTCTCGGTAGATGCCGAATGTTGAAGCAGGGTCCCACACGCCTCTCGAATGGCGCATGTCGCCCGATTAAGGGCCGCTACCGATGTCCCCTTCAAGTTTTTGGACTTTTTGGCCACGTCGCTGATGACATCTAGACTGGTGGTTATCACCGAGCCCAGTTTCGCGGCCGTGACCTCATCCCTCTCCGTCGTTGTCACATCCAAATTTATAGAGGACCCCGACAGCCGGTGCAACCGCACCTCCGGAACCATCATCGCCGACTCAAAGATTTGCCGCTCGACCTCGACCTCCATTGCTTTCTTTTGGGCTTCCGCCCAGTCTTGTTTTGCCTTGGCCAGGCCGGCGTACTCTCCGGTGGTGGGAGGTCGACCCCTCCCACGTTTAGAGGGGCGGTTTTTGGCCACACCCTTGTCCTTCTCAGGGCTGTCTTCGCCACCACGCCTCTTGCGCAGGTAACGAGCCCTGTTGGTTCCGTCACTATCGCAGTCAATGGAGGCGGCTGTTTCATCGCCACTCATGTCGTCCGTTGCACTACCTGGATGCTTACGGAAGAACTTACTCTTACTTGCAGAGCCAGTGGAAATGGGCGTAGTCGCCCTCGAGCCTTCTCCTTCGCTAGCCGTCAACATTGCAGCCATTCCGTCGTGCTTATCAGTAACCAATTTCGTGCCAAAGTCGTCGTTCGTTTCTCTCCTCATCTCCTCCATTGCAGCGGTGGCGCCCCCCGTATACATGGGCCAGACCCCCTCCTCTGAGGGGGTGCGGGATTCTCCAACTAAGTTGGTACCCGCCCGGGGAATATTTTTCTCGTTGCAACCTTCCATATTGTTGTCATTTTAGGGGTGATTCTGCCCCAGCGCCCTTGGTACGTAGCCACCTGCTCGTAACGCATCCCACGGCCGGGCGCCAAAAACCCTGGATTAGGGGCCCACAGGCCCATCCATCACTCATTCACACACAGATATTCACACGCAAACAAACAATAATGTAAAGAAGGGTGTAAACAAAAAGGAAAACAGGGTAGAAAAGATGGTGAAAGATAGTAAAACAAAAACAAAATAACGCAAAGAAGAGTATACTATAAAAAGAGAAGAAAGATAGGAAAGACCGGCGTTCAGCCATCCTGAGTGCCTCACCCCGTGTAAAGGGCGGGGCGGCGCACCCAGGCGCCCAGGGACACGAACGTGGACGGACCGGTATCGCCCCCTCCTTAACCTTTTTTTTTTTTTTTTTTTTTTTTTTTTTTTTTTTTGCGACGGGAAATGCACTGACGCATCCCGGGGGAATTGGGGACTCCCCCACGGGTATGTGGGGCTCGCTGCGGCCGTGAAGATGGTAAGTTGACCGCAGCCCTACCCACTAAAACCCGTCGGTACTCCTCTGCATTACATGCAGGATTGCGAGCACGCGTGAGCCTTCGTCCGCGGTCCTGCATGCGTGTGCCCGCGTATCAATAGCGGGCCCGTCTTCTATGGAGCATTGTCGTTGGGCTCCTTAGGCCGAACAGAGGCCCTCCCAGGGCTTGCATGGGCCTATCTCTCGTATGTCGCGATGCGCGAAGAGTACGCAGCGCATCGCGACTCTCTCGGGGACTCGACTCGTTGGGCGGCGGCATCCCCATACCACCGCCCCGAGCCCCCCGGCTAAGGCGGCAAGTGGTCATTACTAATGACCTGTCGTCGTCTCGGCCGTCTTCTTCGGCGGGGGTCGAGCGCTTCCAGCTCCCTCACTCGCTCGGCCTCCTCCTTCGCGGCGATGACCTCTTCGCAGAAGTCCTGCACCGCTGTCCATCCAGGTTCACTGCCCACCATGGCGCGAACCAATGCGGGCAGCGAAAGGTCAAATCCAATGGCGGCCGTGAGGGCCGCCCGTTGTCCTGTCCAGGAGGGACAGGCAGAAACGGTGTGTTCCGCCGTGTCCCTGTCACAGTCACAGTGGTGACAGCGCGTACTCTCTTCTCGGTTCGCGATCTCACACAGGTAACGGCCGAAGCAGCCGTGCCCGGTCAGCACCTGCGTGAGTCGGAACGAGAGCGCGCCGTGCTTTCTGGTCAACCACTCTCTTAGCACCGGTCTCATGGCCAGCACCAGTGCCACACTGACTTGAGGCTCCAGGAGTCGCTCCTCCCAGAGCTCAATCGCCACGTCCTTGGCTCGATCCCTCCACCGACGGACGGCATCCGGAAGGGGGTTGCTGCCCCCCGCGCGGACTTCAGCGCCACGCCAGTACACGTCGGCGAGGGCACGAGCGTCGAGGTCCCATGGGACGCTACCAGCGAGGAGGCACGCCGCATCCCGGGAGATTGTGCGGTACCCGCGGACCGCACGCGTCGCCATCACTCGCTGCAGCCGACCCAGGGCCAGCCTGTTCTCCGGCAGCAGGTTTTCCGCCCATATCGGCGCCCCATACATAGTCATGGATCGGACTACGCCCATGTAGAGACGCCGACAAGCCAAACTCGGGCCCCCGAGGTTCGGGAGCAACGAGGCCAAGGCACCCGCAGACCTCTTCACTTTCTCGGATAGCCGGCGGAAGTGTTCCTTAAATGACCACCGGCTATCGAGGACCAGACCAAGGTAGGTCATTGTAGGCGCTATCTTGATCCTCGTTCCACTCACTATGACCTCCAGGTCCGGCGGGGGCGCGTTTCTGGGCCCGTGGAACAAGAGGGCCTCCGACTTGTTCAGCGCCACCGTCAGACCCAGAGCGTGGATCCTCCTTACGACTTGTGCAACCGCTGCCGTTGCCAGGATCTTCGCCTCTCGGTGGGACTTTGCGCGGCAGACGACCGCCGTGTCATCCGCGTACGCAACGAGCTCCACGCCCGGAAGATTGGCGCCGCGAAGCACGGAGTCGTACCCTATGTCCCATAGGCCCGGACCGAGAGACGAACCCTGCGGGACGCCACAGTCCATCTCCAGCTCCTCCCAGTCGTCTTCGGTGGGGTACTGCACCGAGCGCTCTGATAGATAGTTGCCGATGGTGCGACGCAAATATCTTGGCACTCGGTGGTACCGTAGTCCCTCCTTTATGGTCTCCCAGGGCAGAGTGTTGAACGCGTTGGAGATGTCCAGCGATACAACCAACACCACTCCGCCCCGAGAGATTTCCTCCTCCGAAATCTGCCGCACACGCGCAACCGCATCTATCGTCGAACGACAAGATCTGAACCCGAACTGAGCGTCGCTCAAGTTCGGGCCGGCGCCTTCCAGGTGGCGGTTAAGGCGCCCCACGATCACCCTCTCCAGGGTCTTACAGATCTCGTCGATAAGGACGATAGGGCGGTAGGCCGACGGCTGGTCCTCCGGTCGTCCAGCTTTTTTCAGCAGCACAAGCTTGCCCGACTTCCACCGGCGCGGCACTCGGCCCTGCACCAGGCATTTGGTGAACACCTCGAGCACCTGCGCCTCCAAGTGTTTTATGGCCAGCACCCAGACGCGACCGGGGACCCCGTCCAATCCAGGAGCCCGGTTTTTGAGGCTCATCTTGTGCACGGCTGCTGCCAACTCTTCTGGCGACACGGGTGGCACCTCTTCCTCTTCGTCATCAGACTCCGCACTTGGTGGTCGCATAGAAGGTGGGGACCACTCGGCCCTGGATGGGAATAGGGCCGAGAGTACAGAGCGACGGAGATCCGGCTGCATGTGCTGGGTTAGCGGTGGGGCAGCGGGGCGAAGCTTCTGCCTCACCCATTTATAAGGCTTGCCCCACGGGTCCTGCTCCAAGGTGTTCAGGAACTCCTCCCATGCCTCCTTCTTTGCCACCTTTATCGCCTCCCGCAAGGCATGACGCGCCGAGCGGTAGCCATCATGGATGGCCTCTTCTTCGGCCTCCACCCTATTTCGCCGTCGGCGGTATCGCTGGAATCGGCGGCGGGCAGCCACACACTCTAGCCGGAGTTGTTTGAGCTGCGGGCGCCACCAATAGGTCTGCCGCCGAGGCATGACCGGACCGGCACGGGGCATCGAGGCGTCGCATATGTTGCGAGCCGCCTCGTTCAGCCACTCCGCGCACTCGTCGACGTCTTCCGACGGAAGGGGGGACATCGACACAACAATCGCCGCCTCCTCGAGAAGGTCTCGATCCAGACCTCTCAGGGACCACCTTATGCCGCCACCGGATAGAATTCGGCGACCGGCTTCCGACGTGGAGGCAATGTCGTAGCCTATGTAGAGGTGGTCCGAGAGGGTCTCGACCTCTTCGAGGACTCTCCAGCCACTCATTCGGCGAGCGATTGATGGACTGACTAATGTCAGGTCCACAATCGATTCCCCCTGCCACCGGACGCACGTGCTAGCGGCACCTCTGTTGGCCACGACTAGGCCGGTAATTGCGAGCCAGTCCGCCATGACTCTGCCTCTCGCGTCCGTGGCCGGGGAGCCCCAACGCGTGGACTTTGCGTTGAAGTCTCCGGCGACGACCACAGGATTGGCTGCCCCACTCACAAAGGTGGTGAGCCGGCGAAGAAACGCCTCGAACTCGGCGATCGGTCGATTCGGGGAGAAGTAGACCCCCACAACGGTGAGGGCCCCCAAGTCCGCGACGACAAAGCCATGGCCCCGGGTCGTTCTCCTGGAAATCGGAGGCACGATTTTGGGACCGAAGACCAAGGCCACCGTCGAGTCCGCGTCGCCCAACCAGTCACCCCTAGGGAGGATCCGGTACGGCTCGGCAATCACACCAACGTCGATCGACCTCTTCAATACCTCTTGAGACCACAGATCCTGCGCCTGAGCGCTGTGGTTGAGGTTCCCCTGCAAGAACCTTATCGGAGCCGTTATTGGGCGTCCATGGGGGCCGCTCCCGCTCCTGAGGCTGCCGTAGATGTTGTGGCAGCCTTAGGCGGTTTACTCTTTTTGGAGCCCTTTCCGGTCTTCTGCGGTATCTTGCAGGGTTTGCTTCCGACAATATGGTCCGCCTTCCTCCCAGTAGCCGCGCAAACCGCGCAGTGGGGAGGGTTTCCGCACTCCTTAATAGCGTGGCCACTCTGGCCACAGCGGAAACAGAGGTCTCCGCGGTCTGTCTCCGAGGGGCATGTCGCCCGCGTGTGTCCGACTTCGTGGCACCGATAGCACCTCATGATGCGCGCCGACAAGAGTGTCACGCGCACCACGGTCCACCCGACATAGAGTTTGGTGCTCGGTGCCGTCACTATTTTAGCGGCCTCGACCGGGCATTTAACCCATGCCGATCCGCGTCCACTCCGGTCCACCCGGATTTCGCCGACCTTTACGTCGTCGACCGCGCAGCCACCAGGTCTTGCGATGGCCGCTGCGATTTCTGCCGCAGAGGCGGAGTCGTCCAGGCCTGTTATCCGCAGCTCGGCGCACTTCTGCGGCCGAGAGATGCGGACATCCTCATCTCCAAGAACCTCCTTTAATTTTGTAGCGAAGGTATCGGCCTTCTCCTTGCTGGCCGTCCCGGGTATCTCGTACATGCGAGCTCCGGTAACGGCCCGCTTAAACTTGAGATGAGGGATCTCAAGAGCAACCAGATCAAGGTGTTGCTTGGCCCTCTCCATGACGTCCTTATACGTCACGCCTCTCTTTTCTGCATCTGGCTGCAGTGTAATAACCACCGCTGCAGATTTAGGAGCGCGGAGGCTTCCCTTCTTTTTCTTACTTTTCTTCTTTGGCACTTCCCTCTTTCCCCCCTGTTTCCGTGCCTTTTCACCTCTCTTGACAACTTCTGACCATTTAGTCGGATTTTGCCCTTTCGCCGTCGTAGTAGGGGCATTGTCGCGCCTAGCGGCTGCCGCTTCTACGGCTGCGGCCGACTTTTTGACTCTCTTTTTCTTTTGTTTCAGAGCCGGTCCGGGATTGAGCGGAGGCGACAGAGTCGACACCGCGGGCTCCGGCTCAGGAGTCCTCTCTTTTGCCTTCGACGCTGATGGTGCTGCATCTCGGGCTTCGTCACGCATCCGGTCTGCGGCTAGAGGAGGCCTCAGGCGTGGCTCCGGTAAGAGGCGGGCCTCGAGGCCCTCTATCCGCGCGTCAATCCGGGCACTGGTCACTGCGACCGCCTCGCGCACCGCTCGCTGTAGGAGCTCTTCCACATCCAGCTCCTTTCCCTTAGTGACGGGAGCGGGTTGAGGTTGGGCGTCAGCGAGCTTCCGCTTGACGGCCTCCAATTCTACCTTGAGTTCATTGAGTTCCCTTGAGAGGCGTGCATTCGCCGCCTCAAGGGCTCTCGTCTCATCTGACACCGATCGATTCATGATGGTGGAAAAAGCCTCACTCAGTGCCTGGGTCGCTTTCTTGAGGGTAGCGACAGAAGTCCCCTTCAGATTTTTGGACTTCTGGGTCACGCTGGAAATGGCCCCCAGACTTTTGGTAATTACGACGCCCACAGAAGCCGCCGTAACTTCCTGCTCCTCCACAACGGTCACGTCCGAGTTTGAGGAGTTTACCGACAGCCGGCCAGACCGAAACAACGGTATGCTCCTGCCCGACTCAAAGATCTCCTTCTCGGCCTCGCCCCCTCCTTAACCTTTTTTTTTTTTTTTTTTTTTTTTTTTTTTTTTTTTTTTTTTTTTTTTTTTTTTTTTTTTTTTTTTTTGCGACGGGAAATGCACTGACGCATCCCGGGGGAATTGGGGACTCCCCCACGGGTATGTGGGGCTCGCTGCGGCCGTAAAGATGGTAAGTGACCGCAGCCCTACCCACTAAAACCCGTCGGTACTCTTCATCGTACCACCTTGCAGGGTCGCGAGAACGCGCGAGCTCAACTCCGTGGCTCTGCAAGCGTGTCTACCCGCGTGCTAATAGCAGGCACCTCTTCGTTAGAGCGAATCAGCTCCTACCGCCGAACAGAGGCCCAACCAGGGCTTGCATAGGCAGTCCGTTCTCTGGTGTCGCGATGCGCGAAGAGTACACAGCGCATCGCGACCCTCTCGGGGACTCGTTCGCTGGGCGGCGGCATCCCCATACCGTCGCCCCGAGCTCCCCATTTAGGGCGGCAAGTTGTCATTTTGGATGACGCGTTGTCGCCTTGGCCGTCTTCGTCGTTGGGGGTCGAGCGCCTCCCTCTCTCTGTCACGCTCGGCCTCCTCCTTTGCGGCGATTACTTCCTCCGCGAAGTCCTCGACCGCCTTCCACTCCAGTTCACTGCGCAGCATGGCGCATACCATAGCTGGCAGTGATATGTCCGGTCCGATGACGGCCGTTAAGGCCGCGCGTTGTCGTGTCCATGAGGGACAGGCCGTTACGGTGTGCGCGGCCGTGTCCCTGTCCTCTCCACAGTGGTGGCATCGCGTCGTCTCCTCCCTCCCGGCGATCTCGCACAGGTACCGACCGAAGCAGCCGTGCCCGGTCAGCACCTGTGTGAGGCGGAACGAGAGTGCGCCGTTCTTCCGACCCAACCACTCCCTGAACACTGGGCGGATGGCCAGTATCAGGTCCACGCTTACTCGTGGCTCCGAGAGCCGCTCTTCCCACACTTCCAAGGCCCTGTCGTTGGCCTCTTCCCTCCACCGACGTACGGCGTCCGGGAGGGGGTTGCTGCCCCCCGCGCGGACTTCTGCGCTACGCCAGTAGACGTCGGCGAGGGTTTTGGCGTCCAGGTCCCATGGGACGCTCCCGGCGAGCAGGCACGCAGCATCCCGGGAGATGGTGCGATACCCGCGTACTGCTCGCGTCGCCATTATCCGCTGTAGCCGTCCCAGGGTCTGCCTGTTCACAGCTGCCAGATCTTCGGCCCATATCGGCGCACCGTACATTACCATAGAGCGTATCACGCCCATGTACAGGCGCCGACAGGTAAGGCTCGGGCCCCCGAGGTTCGGAAGCAGCGAGGCCATGGCTCCTGCTGCCTTTGTTACCTTCTCAGATAGCCGGCGGAAGTGCTCTTTGAAGGTCCACCGGCTATCGAGGACCAGTCCGAGATATGTCAGGGTAGACGCGATCTGGATCGAAGTCCCTCCAACTATTATTGCTAGGCCAGGCGGCGGCGCGTTACGGGGCCCATGGAAGATGATAGCCTCCGACTTGTTCAACGCCACCGTCAAGCCCAGCGCCTGGATCCTGCGCACCACCTGCGCTACCGCTGCCGTCGCCAGGATGATGGCTTCGCGATGCGTTTTGGCGCGACAGACCACCGCAGTGTCGTCCGCGTACGCGACCAGTTCGACGCCGGGTAAGTTGGCACCGCGAAGCACATGGTCAAAGCCAAGGTCCCACAGTTCCGGACCGAGAGCCGAACCCTGTGGGACACCGCATTCCACGTCCTGCTCTTCCCAACCCTCTTCGGTGGGGTACTGCACCGAGCGCTCCGAAAGATAATTACCGATGGTTCGGCGTAAGTATTTGGGCACTCGGTGGTACCTCAGGGCCTCCTTTATGGTTTCCCAGGGCAGGGTGTTGAATGCGTTGGTGATGTCCAACGAGACAACCAACACCACCCCGCCCCGAGAGATCTCCTGCTCCGTGATTGACCGAACCCGTGCCACCGCGTCTATCGTTGATCGACGAGACCGAAACCCGAACTGAGCGTCGCTCAGGTTGGGACCAACACTCTCAAGATGACGGTTGAGGCGTGCGACGATGATCCTCTCAAACGTCTTGCAGATCTCGTCGATCAACACTATGGGGCGATAGGCAGACGGCTGGTCTTCTGGTCGCCCGGCCTTTCTGAGAAGCACGAGTTTGCCCGTCTTCCAGCGACGTGGAACTCGCCCCTGTACCAAACACAAGTTCAGTACGGCGAGCACACGCGCTTCCATGTGCTCCATCGCTAGCACCCAGACACGACCGGGGACTCCATCCAAGCCAGGGGCCTTATTCTGAAGGCTCATCTTCTGTACCGCCACTGCCAGTTCTCCGGCTGAGACTGGGGGGATTTCCTCCTCCTCTTCGGGCTCCGCAGTTGGTGGTGCCATGGATGGTGGGGACCACTCGGCCCTAGGTGGAAATAGGGCCGAAACGATGGATCTGCAGAAATCCGGCTGCAGGGACTGAGTGAGCGGTGGGGCAGCAGGGCGAAGCTTTTGCCTCACCCACTTGTAGGGTCTGCCCCACGGGTCCTGCTCCAGAGTTCTCAGGAAATCCTCCCAAGCCTCTCTCTTCGCCGATCTGATGGCGTCGCGCAGGTGGTGTCGCGCTGAGCGGTATCCATCATAAATGGCGTCTTCCTCCTCCGCATTTCGGATCCGCCGTCTGCGGTACCGTAAGTAACGGCGTCGGGCCGCTACGCATTCCTCTCGGAGACGTATCAGGTCCGGGCTCCACCAGTATGTCTGGCGTCTGGGCGGAACCGGACCAGCGCGGGGCATCGAGGCGTCGCAGATGTTGTGTGCCGCCTCGGTTAGCCACTCCGCGCACTCCTCTATGTCTTCCGATGGAAGAGGTGCCCACGATGCAACAGCCGCTGCCTCCTTTAGGATGTCACGGTCCAGCTTCTTAAGGGACCACCTCGGGCCAGCACCAGGTGAAGTTGTGCGGCTTCGCTCCGTCGAGTGAGAAATGACGAAGCGAATGTAGAGGTGGTCCGATAGAGTCTCAGTGCGACTCAAGACCCTCCATTCGGTTACGTGCCGGGCGATGGCTGGGCTGACTAGGGTCAGGTCCACTATGGACTCGCCCTGCCGCCGGACGCATGTGCTGGTCGCCCCACGATTCGCCAGGACCAAACCGGTGGCAGCCAACCATTCCTCCATCAAGCGACCTCTCGCGTTCGTCGCCGGGGATCCCCACAGCGATGACTTCGCGTTGAAGTCTCCGGCGACGACAACGGGTTGAGTTGACCCCTCTATGACGGCAGTCAGGCGGAGCAAGAGCGCCTCAAACTCGACGATCGGCCTATTGGGGGAAAAGTAAACCCCCACAACGGTGAGGGTCCCCAGGATGGCGACGACAAATCCGCGGCCCCTTGTCGTGCTCCTCGAAGAGGGAGGGACGATTTTGGAGCCGAAGATCAAGGCGACCGTCGAGTCGATGTCCCCGAGCCATTCGCCCCTGGCCAGGACGCGGTACGGCTCAGCAATAACGGCCACGTCGATTTCCCACTGCAAAAGAGCCTGAACCCAGAGATCTTGCGCCTGGGCGCAGTGGTTCAGGTTGCCCTGAAGAAATCGTATGGTGGCCGTTATTGGGCTTCCATAGGGTCCGCTCCGGCACTAGTGGCCGCCGTAGGTGTTATGGCGGCCTTTTTCGGTGCTTGGCTCTTTTCAGGGCCTTTTCTCTTCTTTTTGCTGAGCGGGGCAGACTTGTCGCAGCGACGACTGCCTACGATATGGTCCGCCGGCTTCCCTCTTGCCTCGCATAGCGCACAGTGCGGAGGGTTTCCACACTGCTTGGTCGAGTGGCCCGGTTGACCGCAGCGGAAGCAGAGCTCACTGCGATCAATCTCCGACGAGCACGTCGCCCGGGTGTGTCCCTCTTCATGGCACTTAAAGCACCGCATTTTTCGCGCGGAGAGCAGGGTCACCTGCACCACGGTCCAACCGACATAAACTTTTGTGGTCGGCGCCGTCACTTGTTTTGCGGCCTCGACCGGGCATTTGACCCAGGCCGAGCCGCGACCTCTCCTGTCCACGCGGATCTCCCCGACCCTAACATCTTCGGCGCGACAGCCGCCCGGTCTCGCTATAGCAGCCGCTATTTCTGCCGCCGACGCCGAGTCATCGAGACCCGCGATTCGTAGCTCGGCACATTTCTGTGGCCGAGATACGTGCACCATGTCCTCTCCCACTATTTCTTTAAGTCTGCCCGCCAGAGCGTCTGCCTTCTCCTTGCAGGCCGTACCCGAGACCTCGTACATACGGGCCCCGGTCACGGCCCGCTTGAATTTGACCGCTGGTATGTCTAGCGCAGCCAGATCCAGGTGCTGCTTGGCCTTGTCGATGACACTCTGGTAGGTGACACCGTTCTTCTCCGCGTCCGGTCGCAGCGTTAGCACTACGGCTGCAGTTTTCGGAGCGCGGAGCTGTTTTTCCTTCTTCTTCTTCTCCTTTCTCTTTTGCACCTTTTTCTTTTCTTCCACCGTCTTCGGCGCTTTTCCTTTCCCTCTTTTCACTACCTCTGTCCACGAGGGAGTGGCGACTGGCTGCGACCCAGCCGCTGTTGTCGCTGTGTCGCGTCTCGTGGCTGCGGCTTCAGTGGCGGCGGCAGACTTTCGCCCCTTCTTCGTCCTTATCGGTTTGGGACCCGGGTTCGTCGGAGGCATCAGTGTAGAGACTGATGGCTCCGACGGAGGCGGATTCTCTTTTTCTTTTTCAGCCTGTTTAGACCTAGTGCCGGATGAGGTGGAAGCGGCACTATCCTTCTTCTTGTCTGCGGCTAACGGGGGCCGCAGGCGAGGCTCCGGTAGAAGCCGAGCCTCGAGCCCTTCGAGCCTCGCGTCCATGCGGGCGTTCATAAGAGACACCGCCTCGCGCATCGCTCGCTGCAGTATCTCCTCCATATTCGACTCTTTGATGGTGGAGGGAGCCGTCTGTGATTGTGTGTCAGCGAGCTTGCGCTTGACGGCCTCCAACTCCTTCTTCATCTCTTCGAGCTCTCTGGAGAGGCGGGTGTTTGCCTCTACCAGGGCTCTCGTTTCCTCCGATGCTGACCTGCTGAGGAGGGCGGAGGACGCCTCCCGTATAGTGCAGGTCGCCTTTTTCAAGGCCGCAATCGAGGTCCCCTTTAGGTTTTTGGACTTTTGGGTCACAGCGGTGATGGCGTCCAGACTCTGGGTTATGGCCGAGCCCAGTTTCGCCGCCGTGACCACATCGTCCTCTGTCATCGCACAATCCGAGAATGAAGCCTCCAAGAGCCGGTGGGACCGTAGCTCCGGTAACTTCTTTGTAATTTCCAGGACCTCCCTCTCCACTTCCATCTCTATCTCCTTCTCCTTGAGTTCGAGGTACTCCCTCTTTGACTTGGCTAGGCCAACATATTGCCCTGTGGTGGGCGGCCTGCCTCTTCCTCTTTTTGATGAGGACTTTAAAGCCACTCCTTTGTCCTTTTCAGGGCTGTTCTCCAGGTCACTTCCGCGCCTCTTGCGCCGGTAAGTGGCCCTTATCTTCTCCCTCTCTCTTTCACTGTCTCGGTCCTGGCTCCGAGAGGCAGCGGTCTCGTTGCCGCTCTCGTCGCTTCCGCTCTCGGGTCTTCCATAAAATCGCGAAGGACCCGCGCCAATGGATGCGGGCGTTACCGCTCGCGATCCACCATCACCCTCACTCGCCGTCGTCATAGCAGCCAAGTCAGATTGCCTCTCATCGTCCAGTGATACGTTGCCAAAGTCGTTATTCTCCTCACTCCTCCTACTCTCCTTCATTGCAGCGGTGGCGCCCCCCGTATACATGGGCCAGACCCCCTCCTCTGAGGGGGTGCGGGATTCTCCAACTTGGTTGGGACCCGCCCGGGGAATATTTTTGTCGTTGCAACCTTCCATGTTTTGATCATTGAGGGGTGAGTCTGCCCCACGTCCTCGATGCGTAGTCACCGACTCGCCATGCACCCCGTCACCGGACGTTACCAGTTTAGGGTTCGGGGCCCACGGGCCCATCCATCACAGAAACACACACAGATTTTCACACACAAACAGACAATAATGTAAAGAAGGTATAAATACAAGGAAAAATAGAGAAGAAAAGATGGTGAAATGCAGAATAAATAAATATAATATGATGCACAAAACAAGAAAGTTAATACAAAGTAAGAAAGATAGAGGAAAGACCGGCGTTCAGCCATCCTGAGTGCCTCACCCCGTGTAAAGGGCGGGGCGGCGCACCCAGGCGCCCAGGGACACGAACGTGGACGGACCGGTATCGCCCCCGCCCCCTCCTTAACCTTTTTTTTTTTTTTTTTTTGAGGAGGGGAAATGCATTACGCATCCCCCGCCCCCTCGGGGGAAGGGGCGGGGGTATGTGGGACTCCCTACCCGAGGTTTACCCACTAAAACCCCCCCATGCCCTTCTTCTGGCCGTGGTCGTGGGCGCGGGCACTAAATCGAACTTCCGCACCCATCAGGCCGTTTGCCGCATCCGGCACTCCTCCAATGCGGCGGCTGGTGCTCTGCCGCCGGCTTTCTTCACCGAGAGCTCCCCGGGCATCTAGGGAGCTTTCTTCTCGGGGCCCTTCGCGCGGGCGGTGATCCCCCGATCACCGCCCACGGGCCTAGGCGTCCATTTCCATGGGGGCCGAAGCAGGTTGAACCCGCACGCCCTTAGACCTTGGCTTTTTGTGCCGGGCCTTTTTGGTCGGCGCCTTCTCCTTGTCAGCGGCCGGCTTTTTCGCAGCAGCGAACGGACAGTCACTGCTGCCCAGCACATGCCGCTTAACTTTACCAGCAGCTTCGCACAGGGCGCAGTTTGGTTCTGCTGCCCCGCACTCCGCCGCCTTGTGCCCTGGTTTCCCGCAACGGAAACAGATCCGGCTGCGGTCCACCGGGCACTTGCACTTCGCCGCCACATGGCCGATGTCTTGGCAGCGGAAGCAGCGCTGTAGCCTCGCGGCCAGCAGCACCACTCTCGCCGACACCCAGCCCACCCGCAGCCGCCCAGCGCTCGCAAGCCTCTTGGCGGCCGCGATTGGGAGACGTATCCAGCAAGACCCGTCCCCCCATGGCCCCTCTTTCACTGGTCCCGACCTTATGTGGTCAGCCGGGCATCCTCCCTCTCGTGCGACCGCTTCGATGACTTCGGCGGCCGTCACAGAGTCGTCCAGGCCGGCGACGCGGATCTCCGCGCACGGAATCGGCCGGGCGACTTTCACCTGGTCACAGTTTAGGACGTCCTTAAGCATGGCAGCCAAGGCATCCGCTTTCTCCGGCGCACTCTCGCCGCCAATAGCGATTATGCGCGCACCAGTTTGGGCCGTACGTATTCTGACCCCCCTGGCGATGTTGAGTTCAGCCAGGTTGATCTTCGTTCGGGCCTCGAGCAGGACCTTCTTGTACGTGAGACCCTGCTCCGCGGCCGACGCCCCCAGTGTGAGAGTGACAGCCGCAGTAGCAGGGTTCCGTATACGAGCCTTCCGCTTCTTCTTCTTTGTCTTCTCAGAGGCGGCCTTAGATGGTGTGACCGCCTCCTTTTTCTTCTTCTGACTCTTTGGGACTTTTGTGGTCCATTGGGCTTCTTTAGGGAGCGAGCTGGTATGTGCTCCCCTCTGCGCCGCTTCCTGAGCGGCCATTGATGGCCGCTTCTTCTTTTTCTTCTTCGCCGCAGCCGCAGGCAATTCCTGTGCGGCTGGGGCTTCTTGGGAAGCCGTTACTGTACGCTTCGGCGTCTTCTCTCTTTCTTCTGGCGGCGGGACGTCAACGTTGTCCGCCGCCAGTGGCGGTCTCCTTCGTGGTTCGGGGAGGAGTCTATCCTCCAGGCCGGCAAGCCTCGCGTTGAGCATATTGCCGAAGGTCTCCACGTTAGAACGGGAGACCT
The DNA here is from genome assembly GCA_905187585.1 of Cyaniris semiargus. NCBI lineage: Eukaryota > Metazoa > Arthropoda > Insecta > Lepidoptera > Lycaenidae > Cyaniris > Cyaniris semiargus. The sequence goes on along the minus strand of LR994563.1, from coordinate 15,476,357 downwards.
CGGCTAACAACTCTTGTAGGTCCTTGCCGGCGGGAGCAGCTGGTTGTCGGCGCAACTCTTGCAGCTCCTGACTTAAATCCGTCACTTGCCGCTGAAGTCGCGCATTCTGCTCCTCCAACCTCTTCATCTCCTCCGACATCGATCGGCCCTTAAGTTCGGTGACAGCCGCCCTGATGCTGACGACCGCCTCCTTGAGGGCTCGCACAAAAGTGCCCTTCAAGTTTTGAGACTTCGTGGCGACAGTTGTTACGGCCTCCAACGAAACCTCGACACTTTGAATCAGAGCGGCGTTGGTCTGCTCTGACTCTCCTATCTTTGGGGCAGGGCTCGCACGAAGCAGTGACTCGCGTGCCTCCTTCACTGCACGCACCGACTCGGCTACCTCTGCCTCGGCCTGGAGTTTGATGCTCTCGGCCTTCTCCTTATTGTAATCCGCCTGCGCTTTCGCCAGACCGACATATTGGCCAGTCGTTGGCGGGCGGCCGCGTCCCTTCTTAGATTTGGGCACCACCCCTTTGCTGAGGGGCGGCGCCATGTCTTCGTCCGTGTTCCGTCTCTTACGGTGAGTCCTATCCGGTATAAGTGCGGGCAGTCCCTCGGAGTCCAGCGACATGCTGGACATTTCGCTGGAGTCCGAGAGCCAGTCCTCGCTGTCACGACCGAGAGAGTCAAATCCATGTTGGGAGACTCGACCGCGAGGGGAGTCTCTACCAATCGGGTCCCTTCCAGTGCTTGGAGGCGGCATTTTCACGTCACGTGTCAAAAGAACACGCGGCAGATCCTTGTCGCCTCTCAGCTTCTTCCTCTGCATCAACTTCAGCATCCGCTCAACGCCGTTGGGCTGCGGCTGACTGAAGTCAACGTCCTCGTCCGTTAAAAGCTCCGCCGCCGGCGCGGTAATGGGCGCCGGTTTCGGGCTTTCGCGCTTTTCAGCGCTGTCACTTCCTCCTAATGCTGCCAGAATGGCCTTTCTCCTCGCCGCTTTCGCGGCCTCCGACTCTCCCAACGCAGTTTGCGCCGCCCCCGTATACGCGCGGCAGACACCCTCTTTCGAGGGTGTGCGGGATTCTCCAGCATTGCTGGTACCCGCCCGGGGAGTATTTTCCAAATTGCGCTTATCCATCATTGTTTCCCATTTAAGGCTGGGTCGACCTTGTGCCCTAATGACCTAAAACTCTCCGAGTGGCCACGCAGCCCATCGCCGGGCACAAAAAACTTAGGCTTCGGGGCCCACAGGCCCATCCGTCGCACAAACACACACACATATATACATAGAAACACACGCTGATGTATAGAAGATATAAAACAAAAATGAAAGATAGTGAAGAAAGGTGGTGAAAAGATAGACAAAACAAAAACAAAAACAAGCAAAAGAAGAGTATACTACGAAAAGATAGAAAGACAGGAAAGACCGGCGTTCAGCCATCCTGGATACGTCACTTCGTGTAAAGGGCGGGGTGGCGTACCCAGGCGCCCAGGGACACGAACGTGGACGGACCGGTATCGCCCCCGCCCCCTCCTTAACCTAACCTTTTTTTTTTTTTTTTTTTTTTTTTTTTTTTGTGGAGGGGAAATGCATTACGCATCCCCCGCCCCCTCGGGGGAAGGGGCGGGGGTATGTGGGACTCCCTACACGAGGTTTACCCACTAAAACCCCCCCATGCCCTCCTTCTGGCCGTGGCCGTGGGCGCGGGCACTTTTAAAACTTCCGCACCCAACGTGGCCATTCGCCGCATCCGGCACTACTCCAATGCGGCGGCTGGTGTTCTGCCGCCGCCTTCCTTCACCGTGAGCTCCCCGGGCATCTAGGGAGCTTTCTTCACGGGGCCCATCGCGCGGGCGGTGATCCCCCGATCAACCGCCCACGGGCCTAAGGCTCCACCTCCATGGCGGGCGGGGGCTGACTAGCCCCGGCGCCGCCGGCTCCAGGCTCTTTCGGCCGAGCCTTGTCGGAGGGAGCTCCGCGTCTCTTCCGGCGCTTGGTGCTGGGGAGCGGCTTCTTCACAGTGATGCAGCCGCTACTACCCAGCACGTGGTCCTTCTCCTTGCCGAGTGCCTCGCAGAAGAAGCAGTTAGGTTGCTTCTCCTGGCACTCGGCTGCCTTGTGCCCCGGCTTTCCACATCGGAAGCAGTTCCGACTGCGGTCCACCGGGCACTGGCACGTCGCGGCAAGGTGGCCGGTGTCCAGGCATCGGTAACACCGCATAGGCCTCGCGGCCAGCAGTGTCACCTTCGCCGAGACCCAGCCCACTCGCAGCCGCCCTAAGCTGACCAGCTTTTTGGCTGCCGCAACGGGGACGCTCAGCCAAAGCGAGCCATCGCCCCACCTTCCTTTCTTTATGGGGCCCGACCTGATTGAAGTTGTCGGGCACCCTCCCTCTCTTGCAACGGCCTCCAGTACATCGGCCGTCGTGGCTGAGTCGTCCAGCCCGGCGATGCGCATCTCTACGCATTTCGCCGGGCGGCCGATCTTAACCGTCTCGGGGTCAAGGACCTCCCGCATCCTTGCAGCGAGAGCATCCGCCTTCTCCTGGGCGCCCTCGCCAGGGATGGTGAGGACGCGCGCGCCGGTCTGGGCCAGTCGGAAGCGGAACTGGAGCTTTTCCACGTCCAGCTCCTGCAGTCCGGTTTTGACCGCGTCTTTCGCCTTCGTCAGCACGTCGAGGTACGTGACCCCCTGCGCCGCGGCGCTCTCCCTCAAGGTGACGGTGATTGCCGCGGTGTTGGGGGCACGGAGCTTGGCCTTCTTCTTCTTCCTAGGGGCGGCTTTAGTTGGAGTAGCCGCCCCTTTCTTCTTTTTGGGCCTGCGCGGACCAACTGTGGTCCACGGGGCCTCGGCGGGAGGGGCGTTGGTCTTCTGCCCCCCCTTTACCGCCTCCTGAGCGGCCATTGTTGGCCGCTTCTTTCTTTTCTTTTTGGGCTTTGCAGCCTTCTCCGTAGGTGCGGCGGGTGGCTGTATAGGAGCCGCCTCACCTCCTGCCGAACTTTTGTCCGGTGCCTTCGCCGACCTTTTGGGCTTCGGCGTCTTCTTCTGTGCCGCTGTTGGTGGGGCGCTGGATGATGGTTCAGCGCTGTCCGCCGCCAGCGGCGGTCTTCTTCGGGGCTCCGGCAGAAGCCTGTCCTCTAGGCCGGCGATTCTTGCATTAAGCATGTTGCCGAAGGTCTCGATGTTAGAACGTGAGACCTCCGACAACATCTTTTGCAGGTCGTCGGCTGCAGGCCCAGTGACGCGACGGCGCAGCTCCTCCAGCTCGCGGCGCATCGCATTGACCTGTCTTAGGAGGCGGTCGTTCTGCGCCTCCAATGCTCGCATTTCTTCGTTTGTACCGCGGCCCCTCATCTCGGTGACAGCCGCCTTGATGGATACGACCGCCTCCTTGAGGGCCCGCTGGTAAGTGCCCTTCAAGTTGGAGGACCTTGTGGCGACCATCGTCACCATCTCCAAGGCCCTCTCTACGTTGGCCGCTAGGGCCGCGCTGGTCTCCTCTGTTGTGTCCTCGACTGGGACAGGGCTTGAGCGAGTGGAGGCTCGCGCCTCCCTCGCCTCTCTCGCCTCCCGCGCCGCCCGGGCTACCTCCTCAACCTTCGCCCTGAAAATAGCCCGGCGTTCCTCTTCTTTTTCCCGTTTAAGGTCCGCTTGGGCCTTAGCGAGACCGACGTATTGACCGGTGGTTGGTGGCCGGCCACGTCCCTTCTTAGCCTTGGGCACCGCTCCTCTGCCTAGGGGCGGCGCCTTGTCCTCATCCGTGATTCGCCGTTTCCGGCGTGTCCTATCCGGGTCTGTGGGCAAGCCCTCGGAGTCCATCGACACGTCGGAAGTCATGTCGTCGGAGTCCAAGGGCCAGTCCTCACTGTCATAGCCGGTGATGTCACTTCCTTGGGGAGGCGGCAGGGAGAATTCGCGCATCACGTCGCGCAGAACTACGCGAGGTGAGCGCGTCAGGTCCCCACCGACCTCTTTGTCTCGTCCGGTTGGCAGCGCAGAAGGCGTGCTGGGTGGCGTCATCTTGACGTCCCGCCAGCGCAACACTTCAGGCAGGTCAGCGTCGCGTACTGGGCAATTCCGCTCCTTCTTGCGCTGCATTAGTCGCTTTATCCGTTCAATAGCATTAGGCTGCGGACCGGAAAAGTCGACGTCCTCATCAGTTATTGCTCCCGCCTCCGACGCGGTTAGGTGCGCCGGATTCGGGATCGCGCTTGTCTTCGCGCCCTCTCCACTACTCGCCGCCATAGCGGCCCCCTCGTCCCTCATCGCACTAGTTGGCCCCTCCGTATACACGGGCCGGCCACCGTCCGAAGACGGCGCATGGGATTCTCCGGCTCCTGAGGAACCGGGACCCACCCGGAGAATACTTTTACTAATACGATCTTCCATTACGTCATACTCCGACACCCCGGGTCGCGGGCTCGTTCGTCACACAGCGAGCTCTGCCAGACATACAAAACAAACACGCACACAAACACACGCCATACCGGCGTTCAGCCACCCCTCCCGTGTCACCATGAAAAAGCTCACGATGGCACGGGGGAGGTGCCCAGGGACACGACGTGGACGGACCGGTATCGCCCCCTCCTTAACCTTTTTTTTTTTTTTTTTTTTTTTTTTTTTGGGAGGGGAAATACTTTGCGTATCCCCCACCCCCTCGGGGGAAGGGGCGGGGGTATGTGGGACTCCCTACAAGAGGTCTACCCACTAAAACCCCCCCAGCCCTTCGTCGCGCGCCTAGTGCGGGAGGGACGGGAACTGCGGAGCTTCACTCCGCCCCCCCCTGCGCGCAGCCGCAACCGGCATCTTCTTCAAGCGACTTTGGCCGCTGACCTCACCGAGAGCCCCCCGGGCTATAGGGGGGCTGTCACCTCGGGACCCTTTATGCGGGCGGGGATCCCCCGATCGCCGCCCGCGGGTCTAGGCCTCCGTCTCCATCGTGGCAGAGACGGGCGGAGCCCGCGCGCCCTTAGGCTTCGGCTTTTGCCGAGCCTTTTTGGACGGGGCCTTCTCTTCTCGGGGGGCCGGCTTTTTCGCGGCAGATGGACATCCTCTGCCGCCCAGCACGTGCCCCCTTTCTGCCCTGCCAGCGGCCTCGCACAGGGCGCAGTTTGGCTCTGCAGCCCCGCACTCCGCCGCCTTGTGCCCCGGTTTCCCGCACCGGAAACAAGTCCGGCTTCGGTCCACCGGGCACTGGCACTTGGCAGCCACGTGGCCGGTGTCCTGGCAGCGGAAGCAGCGCGTCGGCCTCGCGGCCAACAACGTCACTCTCGCCGACACCCAGCCAACACGCAACCGCCCAGAGCTCGAGAGCTTCTTGGCGGCCGCGACTGGGAGGCGGATCCAACACGACCCGTCCCCCCGTGGCCCCTCTCTCATTGGCCCCACCCGAACATCGCCGGCCAGGCACTCTCCTTCAAGTGCGACCGCTTCCATGATTTCGGCGGCCGTCACAGAGTCGTCAAGGCCCGCGATGCGCATCTCCGCGCAAGCAGCTGGCCGCCCGACTTTCACTTCCTGAGGCAGGACGGTCTTGAGCCTTGCGGCAAAGGCGTCCGCCTTCTCCTTTGCGCCTACACCAGCTATGGTGAGGAGACGCCCTCCAGTTCGGGCCCGGCGGAAGCGGACTTGCGGGATATCAAACTCCGCGATGTTAACCGCCCGCCGGGCCGTCTCGAGAGCCTTGGCATACGTCAAACCCGCCTTCACGGCCGACTCTTCTATAGTGAGAGCAACGGCCGCAGTGGCGGGGACGCGAAGCCTTGGCTTCTTCTTCTTCTTCGGGGCGGCTGTAGATGGTGTAGCCGCCCCCTTCTTCTTTCCCTTCGGATCCACCGTGGTCCAAGGGGTCTCTGTACCAGGGGAGCCGATGGTCGCTCCCCCTTGTGCCGCCTCCTGAGCTGCCATTGAAGGCCGCTTCTTCCTTTTCTTCTTTGCCTTTACAGGCTTAGGCGACGTGGCTGCAGCAGGAGCCATTGCAGGGGCCGCTGCAGCAACGGGCGGTTGTTTCTTCTCTGGCTTGGCTGGTTTCCCTTTCGCCTTCTTCGGCCGAGGGGGGGGGGGTCCCAGCACCTCCTCTTCTGTGGGCACAACGACGCTCGCGGGGGCAATTGGGATGTCGTCATCCCGAACTCCGTCCGACGCCAGCGGTGGCCTCCGTCTCGGCTCCGGCAGGAGGCGGTCCTCCAGCCCGGCGAGCCTGGCGTTCAGCATATTGCCGAAGGTCTCCACGTTTGTACGGGAGACCTCGGCCAACAGCTGACGCATGTCCTCTCCGGTAGGTTGCGAGGCCCTCTTCCGCACCTCGTCCAGCTCCTGGCGTAGTGCCGCCACTTGCTCTTCGAGGCGCGTGTTTCGGGCCACCAGCACCTTCACCTCCTCTGATGTAGAGAGGTCCGCCAATTTGTTGAAGACCATCTCTATGGTCGCCACCGATTCCTTAAGGTACTTCTGGTATGTTCCCTTAAGGTTCGTGGACTTCTTGGCGATCATTAAGATGGTCTTCAATGACGCCGCCACCGTCCTGGTAATGTCAGCGCCCGTCCATTCCTTCTTGGCTTCTTTTCCCGAAGGAGAAGAGGCGGAGAGGTCGGACTCCTTGAAGGCGGCGCTGAGACAGGCATGCGAAAGCCTCGCCCTGCCCGCTTGTTCCGCAATTTCCTCTTCGGCCTGAAGCCGGAGGGCCTCCTCCTTCTCCCGGTTCAGTTCGGCCTGCGCCTTAGCGTAGCCGACGTACTGGCCGGTCGTTGGAGGGCGGCCACGTCCTCTTTTAGGTTCCGGCACCGTCGCCTTGCTAGTCGACGGCGCCTCTTCGGTCTCGTCCTGGAGTCTCCTTTTTAAGGGAGTCGTACGTCCGGATGGTGCGGGCAACCCCACGGAGTCCAGCGACAGATTGCTGCCGGACGCCGAGTAGCAGACCTCGCTGTCTCGATCTTCGTCGGTAGGCGGGTCCCTCTCCGGTGCGGTTATGAGCACCGGCTTGGGATCCGCGCGCTTCTTAGCGCTACCCTTCCTCTCCTCCTTCTTTTCGTCCTTCTCCTCCTTTCTCTCCCCCTTCCTCCTCGCAGTAAGTGGCCCCTCCGTATACACGGACCGCCCGCCGCCCGAAGGCGACGTATGGGATTCTCCGGCCCCTTTGGAGCCGGGACCCACCCGGAGATTATTTTCCTTGCTGCGTTTTTCCATCATGACTAACTCCGACACCCCGGGTCGCGGGCCCATTCGTCACACTGTGGGCGCAGCCAAACACACACACAATCACTCGCCCATACCGGCGTTCAGCCACCCCTCCCGTGTCACCGTGAAAAAGCTCACGATGGCACGGGGGAGGTGCCCAGGGACACGACGTGGACGGACCGGTATCGCCCCCGCCCCCTCCTTAACCTTTTTTTTTTTTTTTTTTTTTTTTTTTTGAGGAGGGGAAATACGTTACGTATCCCCCACCCCTTCGGGGGAAGGGGCGGGGGTATGTGGGACTCCCTTCACGAGGTTTACCCACTAAAACCCCCCCATGCCCTCCTTCTGGCCGTGGCTGTGGGCGCGGGCACTTTTGAAACTTCCGCACCCAACGTGGCCATTCGCCGCATCCGGCACTACTCCAATGCGGCGGCTGGTGTTCTGCCGCCGCCTTCCTTCACCGAGAGCTCCCCGGGCATCTAGGGAGCTAACTTCTCGGGGCCCTTTGCGCGGGCGGTGATCCCCCGATCAACCGCCCACGGGCCTATGGCTCCACCTCCATGGCGGGCGGGGGCTGACTAGCCCCGGCACCGCCGGCTCCAGGCTCTTTCGGCCGAGCCTTGTCGGAGGGAGCTCCGCGTCTCTTCCGGCGCTTGGTGCTGGGGAGCGGCTTCTTCGCTGTGAAGCAGCCGCTACTACCCAGCACGTGGTCCTTGTCCTTGCCGAGTGCCTCACAGAAGAAGCAGTTGGGTTGCTTCTCCAGGCACTCGGCGGCCTTGTGCCCCGGCTTCCCACAGCGGAAACAATTCCGGCTGCGGTCCACCGGGCACTGGCATGTCGTCGCCAGGTGGCCGGTGTCGAGGCATCGGTAACACCGCTTGGGCCTCGCGGCCAGCAGTGTCACCTTCGCCGAGACCCAGCCCACTCGCAGCCGCCCTAAGCTGACCAGCTTTTTGGCTGCCGCGACGGGGACGCTCAGCCAAAGCGAGCCATCGCCCCACCTTCCTTTCTTTATGGGGCCCGTCCTGATGGAGTTGGACGGGCAACCTCCTTCCCTTGAGACCGCCTCGATGACGTCGGCGGTCGTCGCTGAGTCGTCCAGCCCGGCGATGCGCATTTCGACGCATTTCGCCGGGCGGCCGATCTTCACCGTCTCGGGGTCTAACACTTCTCGCATTCTGGCAGCGAGAGCATCTGCCTTCTCCTGGGCGCCCTCGCCAGGGATGGTGAGGACGCGCGCGCCGGTCTGAGCCAGTCGGAAGCGGAGCTTGAGGTTATGGATATCCATATCCGCAAGTCCGCTCGTCTTCACCGCTTCCCTAGCCTTTAGAAGGACGTCACGGTAAGTGACGCCCTTCTCCGCGGCGCTCGCCCCCAACGTGAGGGTGATTGCCGCGGTAGCGGGGGCGCGGAGTTTGGCCTTCCTCTTCTTTTTCTTCGGAGCGGCTTTGGCTGGAGTAGCCGCCCCTTTCTTCTTGTTCTTGCCCTTTGAGCCAACTGTGGTCCATTGGGCTTCCGTACGGGGGGAGCTCGTGTTTGCTCCCACTTGTGCCGCTTCCTGAGCGGCCATTGAGGGCCGCTTCTTCTTCTTGCGGGCCTTTTTGCCCTTTGGCGCCATGGGTGCGACAGGGGCCTCTTGCGGGGCCGCTGCGGCGACTGGCTGCCGCGTCTTCTTTTGGGCCGGTTTCCCCTTGGCGTTTGGCTTCGGGGGCACCGGCGTCTCCTCCGGTATTGCCTCTACACTCTCGACGGCGGCCGGGGTGACACTCCGGGCTCTGTCCGCCGCGAGCGGAGGCCGTAGTCGAGGCTCTGGAAGGAGCCGACTCTCCAAACCAGCCAGCCGAGCGTTCAGCATGTTGCTGAAGGTCTCCACGTTAGAACGAGAGACCTCAGACAACAGCTGGCGCATGTCTTGCTCGGCCGGCTTTGACATTTGTCGACGTAGGCCCTCGACTTCTCTGCGCAAGGACTCCACTTCCTGTTGGAGCCGCGCATTTTGAGCTTCGAGGGCTCTTATTTCGTCCGTCGCTCCGCGGTTCTTCATGTCAGCGACGGTCGTGCGTATATCGCTGACCGCCTCTTTCAGAAGTCGCTGGAACGTCCCCTTCAGATTGCTGGACTTCGTTGCGACCATAGTGATCGTTGCCAACGAAGTCTCCACACATTTAGCCAGAGCGTTGATGGTCTGCTCTGGCTTGTCTTCTTCCATTGGGGCGGGGCTCGCGAGGAGCGTAGAGCGCGTCTCTCGCGCCGCCCTGGCCGCCTCGGCTACCTCCTCCTCCGCGCGGAGTCGAAGGGCCTCCTCCTTCTCTCGATTCAAATCGGCCTGCGCCTTCGCCAGACCGACATATTGTCCGGTCGTTGGCGGGCGGCCGCGTCCTCTCTTCGATTTCGGCATCGCTCCCTTACTAAGGGGCGGTGCCATGTCTTCGTCCGAGCGCCTCTTACGGCGTGTCCTGTCCGAGAGTGCGGGCAGACCTTCGGAGTCCAGCGACATGCCGGACATTTCACTGGAGTCCGAAAGCCAGTCCTCGCTGTCACATCCGTGGGCGTCATATCCGTGTTGGGAGACTCGACCGCGAGGGGAGTCTCTACCAATGTCCTTTCCGGTGCTTGGAGGCGGCATGATCACGTCGCGTGTCAATAAGACACGCGGAAGATCCTTGTCGCCTCTCAACTTCTTTTTCTGCATAAGCTTCAGCATCCGCTCAACCCCGTTGGGCTGCGGCTGACTGAAGTCTATGTCTTCGTCGGTTAAAAGCTCCGCCGCCGGCGCGGTAATGGGCGCCGGCTTCGGGCTGTCGCGCTTCTTCGCGCTGTCACTTCCTCCTCCTCCTAGCGCAGCCAAAATGGCCCGCTGCCTCGCCGCTTTAGCGGCCTCCTCGTCCTTCGCCGCCTTAGCGGCCCCCTCGTCCTTCCTCGTAATAAGTGGCCCCTCCGTATACGAGGGCCGGCCACCGTCCGAAGACGGCGCATGGGATTCCCCGGCCCCTGAGGAGCCGGGACCCACCCGGAGAATACTTGTCTTATTACGGTCACCCATACTTCAAAACTCCGACACCCCGGGTCGCGGGCTCTTTCGTCACACAGTGAGCTCTGCCAAACATACAATACCAAACACGCACAACAAACACACGCCATACCGGCGTTCAGCCACCCCTCCCGTGTCACCGTGAAAAAGCTCACGATGGCACGGGGGAGGTGCCCAGGGACACGACGTGGACGGACCGGTATCGCCCCCGCCCCCTCCTTAACCTAACCTAACCTAACCTAACCTAACCTAACCTAACCTAACCTAACCTAACCTAACCTAACCTAACCTAACCTAACCTAACCTTTTTTTTTTTTTTTTTTTTTTTTTTTTGATGCGCAGGGGAAACCCATCATGGGTGCCCCGGGTTGGGGAAGTGCCTCAGTTAGCTGAAGCACCCCGGGGGTATGTGGGACTCCTACCCACTAAAACCACCTGCGGTTTGCCTTCAGCCGTATACGGAGGGATGTCCTGGATCTGTCTAACACAGGACTCCCTCCACGACCGGCCGGTCTACCTCAAAAGGGACCGGACTTCCACCAAAGTTAGGGAACGCTTAGGCAAACTGAAGCGTTCCCCTCGGCGCCGGGACTAGCAAAGCCGGGCAGGTTCCCATCCTGACCCGGAGTCCCGTGGGACGGAAGTTATTGGAGGTTCGCATAGCGACGCCTCCGCACTCCCGTCCTACGCCGGCGGAGCGGAACGGAGGAAGGGTCATCCTCTCTGTTCCGCTCCGCGGCCTCTTTCTGTGAAAGGACGGTTTCACAGAAAGAGACCGCCGCCTGCCAAGCCTCATCACTCTCGAGCATGCAGCGAACCATGCCCGAGAGTGAGAGGTCCCGCCCAAGCACCGCCATGAGATCATGGCGCTGCACGGCCCAACGATCGCACACCTCAAGGGTGTGCTGGGCCGTGTCCTCCGCAGCGCCACACTCATGGCAGGCTGGCGTAGGCTCCCTCCTGGCGACCTTACACAAGTACGCACCGAAACATCCGTGTCCGGTGAGCACCTGTGTAAGGCGGAAGGTGAGGGGTTTTTTCTTGCGGCGCATCCACTCCGCAAGAACTGGGCGCAGAGCCTGAGCAGTACGTTGACCGTACTGGGCCTGCGCCAGGTCCTCACCCCACCTCCTCAGCAGCCACTGCTCTCCCAGCCTTCGGACCCGCCGGAGCTCCTCCCATTGCAGGTCTTCGCCCCGTGACCTCCTCTCTGAAACGAGGAGGTGCAACTCGGCAAAGACCGTCGCAACAAGCTCCCACGGCGGGTCTCCTGCCAGGGCAGTAGCTGCCGTCCAGGAGACCGTACGGTACCCCCTGATCACCCTCACCGCTATGACCCGCTGCGCTTTTCGCAGCTGGGCCTTATTGCGAGCGGTGAGGGAATCCGCCCAAATTGGGGCACCGTACAGGGCTATACTCCGACAGACTCCGGAGTACAGCCGCCTGCAGGCTTCGCTGGGCCCTCCTATATTAGGCAGGAGCCGGCCCAGCGCTGACGCCGCCCTCACGACCTTCGGTCCCAACTGTTGGAAATGTGGGCCGAAGGTCCACCTCCCGTCCAGGATGAGTCCAAGACATTTAAGCGTCGGACTCATCCTGACCTCCGTCTCTCCGATAAGGAGTCGTGCTCCGGGTGGGGGTCCTCTCCTCCCGGGTCCGCGGAAGAGTAGGGCTTCGGTCTTGTCTAGACGTACCCGAAGCCCCAGCCGCTCTATGCGGCTGACAATGAGGGTTGCTCCCACCTCAGCCAGCCGCGCGGCCTCCTCGTAGGTCTTCCCTCGGAACAGGGCATAGGTGTCGTCGCAGTAGCAGACGAGCACCATGCCCGAGGGAAGAGCACACCGCAGGACCCAGTCGAAGCCGACGTCCCAAAGGTCCGGACCCAGACGCGAACCCTGGGGGACGCCGCAATCGACCTCCATCCTCTCTATGGACCCCGACCCGTCCTCGTACACGATCTCCCTATCGGAGAGATACGCGTTCATCAGCCTCCCGAGATACGGGGGCACACCAAAGTAGATCAGTGCCTCCCGTATTACGCTGTGAGGGAGGCTGTTGAAGGCGTTGGCGATGTCAAACGACACCGCCACCACCACCTCCCCTCGACGTTCCGCATCACCCGTCACTGACCTAAGGCGCCCTAGGGCGTCGACGGTCGACCGACCGGCCCGGAACCCAAATTGACTGTCAGACAGCCTGGGCCCGGGTCCTTCCTCCAAATGCTGAACGAGGCGGGAGGCAAGAATAAGCTCAAAAGCCTTGCCCACCTCGTTCAACAACACGATCGGTCGCACCGCCGACGCGCAGTCCGGAGGTCGCCCGCCCTTCGGAATAAGGACGAGCCGACCCTTCTTCCATGCCTCCGGGAACTGTCTGCTCTGTAGGCAGCAGTTGAACAATTCCCGGAGCCTATCTTCGAGGTGCACGAGGGCTATCGCTAAAACCCTCCCGTGCACCCCATCCGGACCGGGCGCCCTCTTCTTACTACGGAGGCGGGACAGAACCGCCTCCATTTCTGCGTCAGTGACGGGTGGCGGAACATCCTCCACCACCGAGTCCAGCATCAGCGGGGCCATTCGCGGAGGAGCGAATCCTACTGGGGGGTCCGGGAATAGTTCCCGGACAATATTCCCCAGCACATGTGGCTGGAGTGTCTCCGTCAACGGGGCCGACTGGGCGCGGAGTTTGTCCCGCGCCCTTTTATACGGTCGGCCCCAGGGGTCATTGTCGATCCCCTCCACCAACTCCAGCCACGCTCGCTCCTTGGCCCGACTGATGGCCAGCTGCAGGATCTCCCTTTTCGCCCGGTAGACCCTATACAGCCGGCCATCGCGCTCCTCATCCTGGGGACGGCGCCGCCTGCTGCGAGTATATGCGCGACGCGCAGAATTGCAGGCGGCGCGAAGGTCGGCTAATTCCGTCGACCACCAGTAGACCGCCCTCCGGGGTGGGGGGGGACCCCGCACTCTAGGCATGGCCGCTCGGCAAACGCTAGTAAGCACGTTGCCGAAACAGCCAGCCAATTCGTCCACCCCCATTCCCTCAGAGGACGGAAGACTCCAACGGCCGACGATGGCCGCCTCCTCCGCCAGTTCCCGGTTGAGCTTTGAGAGAGCCCAACGCGGGAACTCACTACGTCCCCCGAAGCGCGATGCTGGACTCGATGCGGAGGCCGAAGACACCTCGAACCGAATGTAGCGATGGTCCGAGAGTGTCTCCACCTCCGACAACACCCTCCACCTCTCCACCCTGCGTGCGACGGCGGGAGTGGCGAACGACAGGTCCACCACTGAACCGCCCGTCCGCCGCACGCAGGTCGGGACTGTCCCTGTATTGAGTAGAGACAGTCCCGAGGCCAGAGCCCACTCCTCCACCTCTCTCCCCTTGGGGTCAGTGACAGGGGAACCCCACGCCGAGGACTTGGCGTTGAAGTCCCCTGCCACTATCACTGGGAGGGGGGCTAGCCTTCTGATTAGCGGCCCTAGAGCATCGAGGAACTGCTCTAGGGCGGCTAAATTACGGTTTGGGGAGAAGTAAACCCCGATTATGGCGTACTCTCCCCAAACCGCCACCACGTACCCGGGACCCCTCATTCTGGGTATGAGGGGGGGGCCAGCGCCGGGCCTCACCAAAATGGCGACGGAGCCCTGATCATCCCCAGCCCAATGAGGCTGAGGAGGGACACAATAGGGCTCCGCCAACACCGCCACATCGACATGCCACTCCGCCATCGACTGCAGGAAGAGATCCTGTGCCGCGGCGGAGTGGTTTCCATTGCCTTGAAGGAAACCCAAATGTCCAGGCATTAGTCGGACATTTGGGCCTCAGGCGACGCCGATCTCCTCCCTTCTATTAGGGAGGAGCGAAATTTCCCACGAACGGGTGGGGGGTTGCAAGACATGCCCCCCATCACATGCTCTGCTGGACGACCTGCATCCGTGCACACTGCACATTTTGGCTTTTTAGCCGAGCACTCGGACGAATTATGTCCGGGCAGACCGCAGCGGTAACATAAATTGCTGCGGTCTTTATTCGACGGCGAGCACAATGCCGCAAAGTGCCCCATGCCCAAGCAACGGAAGCAGTGCTTGGGACGAGCGTTTATTAGACGGAGCGTGGCCTTGCTCCACCCCACAGCGATACTGCCCAGCGACACCAATTTTTTGGCTGCCGTCACTGGGCAGCTCATGCGAGCAAAGCCCGTTCCGACAATACCCCTATGGATCTCCCCTACCCACACCTGAGAGGGGAGACAATCACCTATCTTAGCGACCGCGGACTTAAGAGATTCCGCGGTCACAGCATCAGATAGGCCCGTGATTTTAAAATCGGAACATTTCACGGGCCTAGAAACGTCGGCTTGTTCCGCCAGAACCACCATGAGACGAGCCGCTAGTGAATCGGCCTTCTCATGGCTGGTGGAGCCAGGAATTTCAATAACCCTGGCTCCTGTAGCCGCCTGTCTTATACGAAGGGGACCGATACCCAACTCCTTTAAATCTATGGCCCCCTCCGCCTTTTGTAGGGCGGAACTGTAGGTCACACCATTGAGGACCGCTTCCGGCCTCAACTTGACGACCACAGCCGTGGAGCGTGGCATCACAACCTTCGGCGCCTTAACAGGTTGCGGTTTAGGCGCCGACTTCTTTGACGAGGCCTTCTTCCGGACAACCTCGGTCCATTCCGTTGAGGGCCCTTCCTTTGCAACAACCGGTGCTGATGCAGGAGTCTCCTTCTCAGCGCCCGCTGCTGGAGCAAGCGCCTGCTTCGAGGTGGACGGGCCAAAGCTCGACCACTCTGCTGGCTTCGCCATCTTGCCCTTCTTGGCCTTGGCCGGAGGAGCTGAACGCACCTCTGGACGCACAGGCAATGCCGGAAACTCCTCACAAATACGCGAAGGACGCGTCACTGAGGATGCCAACACTGGCGAGGCGTTACGGGACCGTGACACCACGACTGGTGGACCAGCTTCGGCAGCCCTCTTTTCACGGGCCGCTTTCTTCTTATCCGCCGCCAACGGTGGACGAAGAACAGGACGAGGCAGCAACCGATCCTCAAGAGCCGCGAGTCGTCCATCCACCAAATTCCCAACAAGGCGGGCAATACTTTTCTCCAAGATGCCCAGCTGTTCGCTGGACATCGGAGAATGCCTCTCCTTCGCTGCCTCGCTCCTACTCTTTTCAAAGTCACGCTTGTAGGCGCGCACTTCCTCGCGGAGATTCGCCAATTCTCGTTGCAGCCTGTTGTTGTCGGCCTTGAGACGGCGAGTCTCCTCCGCTTCTGTACGCGCCCCAAGCGCGTCAATCACCATCCTAACCGCCGAGGTGGCACGTTTTATTTTATTTGCGTACCCACCTTTTAAATTGGACGATTTGCTCGTGATGCCGAGAATCTCCTGAAGGTTGCTCTCGGCAGCACGCATCAATTCGTCCGGGCCCATCGTCTCCACATCGATGTCAAGTGGCCCCGGGGGTGTAGGACTCTCCAGGACAACTTCCTTCCTGAAAGACCTATTGTCAAGGGAAGCCATAAAGTCAGCTTCCCTTGCCACCTCAGTCCTCTCACGAAGCTCTTGACGAGCAGTAGAGACTCTGTTCGCCACGCCACGTATCCTACCACGCTTGGCCGTCTGGGTTTTTGTGACCCTGTCGTCACCAGTCTCCTCCATTTCGGAGCCAGAGAGCTCCGAAAACAGTCGCTTAGATGCAACTAACTCTGACTCCGACATCGAGGGAATCGATTCCGTTCCCAAAATCTCATCAATCGTAATGCCTGCACGGACAGGACCCTTATGAGACTTTTTCTTCTCCTTTTCACGTTTTTCCTTCTCCTTCTTCTTAACAATCTCCTTGTCATTCTTCTTGCCCAAACTCCTGTCTAAGGCAAAAAGCTCCTCATCCTCAGACCTCCTGTCGTCTCCATAAAAGGCCTTAAAACCTCCAACAGAATAACCGTCCCCCCCTCCATCAGATTCCCCCCCTTCATCTCCTACTCCCTCCTGACTTTTACTTCCCCCTCTAGACATACTGAGTCAAACAGCCCACCAGAGACTCTGGTAAACAGCGACACAGTATATCACCAAATACTAAAAACCTATGTCTATTAAAATTAACCTAAGCCAACACCCAAAAATATAAACAAAAATAACACCTAAAAAGAAAGTAAGCTAAAACTATATATACAAAAACTATCCCCCCCCGTTAGGGGTCACCCTCGCAAAAGAACACCGGGACAAACTCGTCAACCAGTGAACTTTTACTTAGATGACCTACTAAAAATCTCCTTACTAATACAAAAAAAACACCAAAAATGAAATATCTCAAAAACCACAAAGGTTTTTGAGACGCAAAGCACACCAAAAAATCGACCACCAATAGGCGCATCGATAGACACCCTGAACTTAAAAATCCGTCAGCTGGCATAGGCTTCGCCTCGGAAAATCTAAGCTCAACCTAACCTAACCTAACCTAACCTAACCTAACCTAACCTAACCTAACCTAACCTAACCTAACCTAACCTAACCTAACCTAACCTAACCTAACCTAACCTAACCTAACCTAACCTAACCTAACCTAACCTAACCTAACCTAACCTAACCTAACCTAACCTAACCTAACCTAACCTAACCTAACCTAACCTAACCTAACCTAACCTCTTTAAACCTAACTACTTTCAACCTAACCTCTTCCGCTTTCTCCCTCCTCGGTGGCTGAGCGAGGGAGAAAGCGGAACACCATCCATCAGAACGAGGAAAGTGGTTCTGTTTATGAACAACAATTACGAAAAACTAGGCATATGTTTCTGCTCCACATTCGGTAAAAAGAGTGTCGCCATATCACCAGGGCTGGCACTCATTCTCAAAGGCAGCACAACAAGAGCGACGATGAAAAGAAAGAAGTTCGAGGAGCTGGGCGAAGAGGCCATAGACGGACAAAATTGTCGAGTAGTACGCGCCAAAAACAAGACAGTGCTGCTATTCGACAAAACACCTGAAAAATCCCAATTCGCCCGAGCTTGCTCGCTCCTGTTACAAATTGCAGAATCAGAAAATACTTCTATCGGACCAAAAACCATCAGCGTTGACGTGATGACAGCTGACTTATACAGAGGAGAAGTGGCGGACTATCTCGGGTGCGTTAAAGCAGCGGAAAAACATGAAATCGTTGTGTACGAGGGAAGAACCCAAGACCTTAGCTTCCTCGTGCCCAACAAACCACCCGAGAAAACATCACAGATCACTGCCGCACAAATAAGCCACGTAACTCCCCAGACAGAAGAGTCACCCGACACAAATCCAGCAGTAGAACAGACTCTTAACCCAAAGTCAAGAAAAAACGTCATCAATAAAATAAAAAATAAGATTTCCCAGCTCACAAGTTGGAAAACATCCCCAACAACCAAGTCTCCAGAGCTAAACGAACCATCACTCCCAGGGCCATCTACTGAGACGCCGAAATCAAACGCAGAAATCTGGGCTGAAAAGGAAAAGGAACTAAGGAAACTAAGGGCGGCTGAAAAACAAAAAGAGACTGTCATGGCGGCCAAACAACAAACATCCGCCGCCAAAGTTAACCAGCAAATCCATCGGCTGGTCACCAAGGAGAGCCAACACTTTAGGAGGGAGCCTCAAGAAGGTCTCGAGGATCAGCTGCCCCTACGACCGGATACATTCCGAAGCCCAGATACTCAAGCGAGCGCGCTCAGCAGATTCACCAAAGCCCCAAAATCACCGCAGAGAATACCAATAAGCAAACAAGCAACAAAGGCACAGATAGGTCTGGTCAAGAGTCCAACCCTAAGGAAAGTGGTACGACACGAAGACCATATGATCAACGCATTCCTTGAATACATAGCCGTACTAGAGGCCAACAAGACCATTAGGATCAAGGAATGCGAAGACATCATGAAGTCGTACCAACAAGGCAAAGATGGCCTCCTACAAATCCAACTAGAGGAGGCCCAGGCCACGGTCTATAATAACAACACGGCGACCGTCCTTAGGGGACAGGACATGACTACCCATATGGCGGCATACAGCGCCACCTCAGGAATAGTCCTCCTGGACGAGGACCGGACCAAAAGAAGAGGACAACCAGTCTATAACATCTCATCTCGCGACCCCATCGTCGTTACCACCAGGGGGACAGAAATATGGCTGGAGGACAGGATCCTACAAACATCCCAGATCCTGTCCGAGCTAGAGCCCCCCGACGAATGGACGATCCCAGCAATAACCTGGATAAATGGAGTCCCGGGTTGCGGGAAAACGACGTGGATTGTTCGAAACTTCAACGCCGAAGAGGATGTAGTTGTAACGACAACGATCGAGGCCAAGAAAGACCTCGTGGAGAGAATCCGGGAAAAGGCAGGCCACGAAGCTACAAAGAGGGTGCGCACAGCTGCATCTCTCCTAGTAAATGGACCGAAGGGACTTGAAGACCTGAAACGCAAGAGGCTGCTTGTAGATGAAGCAATCATGAGTCACTTCGGATCCATAATACTGATGGCACAGATCACCAAAGCCGAGAGCCTGCTATTAATTGGGGACGTAAACCAGCTCCCCTACATTGACCGTGATAATCTCTTCGAGCTGTATTACCATCGCCCGCATCACATCGCAGACGTCACCGAAGATCTTCTCTGTACACATAGGTGCCCGCAAGATGTCGCCATGGCGCTCAAGCAAATACACAAGGGCATCTACTCCTCAAGCAACATCGTCAAGTCCCTGGCAATAGCACCCATGACCGGGACGGAGATCCCTAAAACCGACAACAACACCTTGTACCTGACTTATACACAGCTGGAGAAGTCAACGCTGAGAAAGTCAGGTTACGGAACCGGAGAGGCCTCAAAAGTACTAACCATTCACGAGGCCCAGGGATTGTGCTACAAGAGAGTGTACGTCATCAAACACCAGAAGAGGAAGTTACAGCTACATCACAGTGCATCACACGCGGTGGTCGCCCTGACGCGTCACACGGAACATCTTGTCTACTACACCGACGACACAGATGACGCGCTAGGCAAACTTATAAAGGG
Organism: Cyaniris semiargus; assembly: GCA_905187585.1. Taxonomy (NCBI): domain Eukaryota; kingdom Metazoa; phylum Arthropoda; class Insecta; order Lepidoptera; family Lycaenidae; genus Cyaniris; species Cyaniris semiargus. The sequence continues at coordinate 15,457,122 of LR994563.1, read as the reverse complement.
AGTGATGGAAACACCAGCGAAGGACATCATGGACCACAACGCCAAGATGGCAATTAAGAACCGGGACCACACCACCATCAAAAAATTGGTCTCGGTGAAAGCCCCATGATGGCGATAAAACTGAGGAATGACAGGAAACACTGATAATGAACACAAATACCGGATATGATAACCGCAGCCTGGCCCGAGACGGTAGAGCGGCGAAGGCGCAGCATCACAGTGCCTCTGCCAGCTCCCGTCCTCTCCAAGGGCTGCGCTTACCAACCAGTCCATCGTGGAAACAGCCCCACGATGGACAGAAGCAGATGACACCGCGAGGCAAGATCAAGCCATCGATGACAGCCCCGTCAAGCAGATGGCATCCGAGTTGATGACCTCAGCCACAACCAGTGGCCAACGGAATAGACACCTGTGTGCCCAGACCGGCCGGTGGAATCGGAAAGCCTATTTACAGCCAAGCGATTCCACCGACTGCCTGTCGGCGGACACGACATTGAACGGTACCTTTTGCCATCCGAGGAACTCCACCCAGCTTTGGTGACCCCAAAACACCCGAGCCAATGCCACAACATCAAAAGGCAAAGGGTGGAGCATCATAAACCTGAGGTAGCGGGGAATGTCGGGTCCGCCAACAATCAATTGGAAACACAGTACAAAACCCCTTCAGGGAACACTATAAGACAAAAATACGTAAAATTATATAACATCTTTATACTAATTCCCCTTCAGGGAAACTATACGACAAAAATGTAAAATTATTAACATCTTTTGATAAAATATCAGATTGTAAACCGACGCAAAAAAGCGATATGATGGAAAAGAAAATAAAATAAATTGGAAAAGAATAATAAACAGAGCACGGGCCATCTAGGCCTGTGGACAGAAAAAAAAAAAAAAAAAAAAAAAAAAAAAAAAAAAAAAAAAAAACCTAACCTCTTTAAACCTAACCTCTTTCAACCTAACCTCTTTTGACCTAACCTCTTTCAACCTAACCTCTTTCAACCTAATCTCTTTCAACCTTACCCCTTTTAACCTAACCTCTTTCAACCTAACCTCTTTCAACCTAACCTCTTTAAACTTAACCCCTTTCAACGAAACGTTAGGTTGAAAGAGGTTAGGTTGAAAGAAGTTAGGTTGATTGAAGTTTTTTTTTTTTTTTTTTTTTTATTGCCATTCCCCTAACGATATCGGGGCTTGTTTTTTGCTTTCTTTTTTAATTGTTCGCTCTTTTTTAATCTTTTTCTTTTTTACAAAGTTCTTATAACTATTTTATTACAATTTACTGTTTCCTTTTGGTTTTCGTACAATCATCGTCACAAACGTCTGCAAGAAGGCTATAGCACGCTATAAGCAGCTAGCCAAAGCTGCTAGGGTAGGATGGGGGCTTAACCCCCAGATAGTAAGGACCATATATATAGCCGTGATAGAGCCGACTATTTTGTATGCATCAGCAGCGTGGGCATCCACCGCGGAAAAGATGGGGGTCCAAAAAAGGCTCAACTCCGTTCAACGGGGTTTTGCCCAGAAGATCTGCAGAGCATATCGAACCGTCTCCCTGAACTCTGCAATGCTGCTGGCTGGGATACTTCCTCTTGATCTCAGAATACTCGAAGCATCGAGACTTTATGAGATCAAGAAGGGAGTGCCACACCCGGTGTTGAGAGACAGGGAGGTGGAGCGAATGGCTCTTGCGATTGAGGACCCACATCCGGCAGAGCAGGTAGAGCTGTGGTTCGGGTTGGTAGATGAGGACTCATATGCTGACGTGGTTAACAGCCACGTCCATAGGATCTATACGGACGGCAGCAAGATTGAGGGTCGAGTCGGAGCCGCACTCTCCATATGGAAGGGTGAGGCTGAGACGAAGGCCGTCAAGCTTGCATTACCGCCGTATTGCACCGTCTACCAAGCCGAACTTCTAGCGCTCCAAAGAGCTGTAACTGAAGCCTGCAAGAGCGGAATGGCAAAGGTCGGTATCCTTAGCGATTCTAGATCGGCACTCCAGGCAGTCACTCTTAGTTCCCCTCATCCCCTGGCGGTGCAAACAAGGGCGGCCCTCCGAAAAGCTGCTTTGCAGAGGCGGGAGGTCTCCTTGTTTTGGATCAAGGCGCACGCAGGGTTGAGAGGGAATGAGAGAGTAGACGAGTTAGCCAAGGATGCCGCTCTGGGCTCGAAAAGGAAGCCTGACTACGATCTGTGTCCTGTTTCATTCATCAAGCGTATTTTAAGAGAGGATACGGTTGAGTAATGGGACAGGAGATACGAAGTGGGAGGGACGGCCGGAGTCACGAAGCTCTTTTTCCCAAGCGCTGCTGCTGCAAACAAAATAGTCAAGAAAATAAACATAACACATCACACTACACAAATACTGACTGGCCACGGCGGATTCGCCTTCTACTTGAACAGATTCAAGTTGAAGGAGGATCCGTCGTGTTCGTGTCAGCCCGGAGTTGAGGAGACGGTTCCTCACCTGTTACTCGAGTGCCCAATTTTTGCTAGCAATAGATACGATATTGAGCAGAAGTTGGGCACATCGATGACGGGTGAGAGCCTGCCTTCCATCCTGGGGGGAAAAGAAGAGGGAAATTTTCCTCTCTTTTTGTGAAGAAATTGTAAAATATGTTAACAAGAAGAACTGTGATAAATTAGTGTGATGTTAGTTGTAGGCTTTACTGTGATATTAGGGTTAGTTGAATGTTGTGCCGTAGTCCTTATTATTTATTATTTTAGCTCTGACATTTTGAATTTTGTTATTATTGAATTTATTGTATTTTATTAATCATATTGACATTTTAATTGAACTATTGTACTGAATTGAAATTTTATTATTTTCTATTGTAACAAAAATTGGAAATTTATTGAACATCAGTGATGTTCTGGAGTGTATACTTAAGAAAGTTATTATATAAATTGTATTATCTTATAATTATGAGAATTGACACGTACCAAGAGTACTCAATGTAATACTGTTGACAAGTTACTATTGTAATAAATATACCGAATAATGTACTAGATATAAGGACGAGAATAAACAATTGTACGAAAACCAAAAGGAAACAGTAAATTGTAATAAAATAGTTATAAGAACTTTGTAAAAAAGAAAAAGATTAAAAAAGAGCGAACAATTAAAAAAGAAAGCAAAAAACAAGCCCCGATATCGTTAGGGGAATGGCAATAAAAAAAAAAAAAAAAAAAAAAACTTCAATCAACCTAACTTCTTTCAACCTAACCTCTTTCAACCTAACGTTTCGTTGAAAGGGGTTAAGTTTAAAGAGGTTAGGTTGAAAGAGGTTAGGTTGAAAGAGGTTAGGTTAAAAGGGGTAAGGTTGAAAGAGATTAGGTTGAAAGAGGTTAGGTTGAAAGAGGTTAGGTCAAAAGAGGTTAGGTTGAAAGAGGTTAGGTTTAAAGAGGTTAGGTTGAAAGTAGTTAGGTTTAAAGAGGTTAGGTCAAAAGAGGTTAGGTCAAAAGAGTTTAGGTTGAAAGAATTTACTTCGAAAGAGGTTAGTTTGAAAGAGTTTAGGTTGAAAGAGGTTAGGTTGAAACAGATTAGGTTGAAAGAAGTTAGATTGAAAGAGGTTAGGTTGAAAGAGGTTAGGTTGAAAGAAGTTAGGTTGATTGAAGTTAGGTTGATAGAGGTTAGGTTGAAAGAAGTTAGATTGAAAGAGGTTAGGTTGAAAGGGGTAAGGTTGAAAGAGATTAGGTTAATAGAGGTTAGGTTGGGTTAGGTTGAAATAGGTTAGGTCAAAAGAGGTTAGGTTGAAAGAGGTTAGGTTGAAAGAGGTTAGGTTGAAAGAGGTTAGTTCAAAAGAGGTTAGGTTGAAAGAGGTTAGGTTTAAAGAGGTTAGGTTGAAAGTAGTTAGGTTGAAAGAGGTTAGGTTAAAAGGGGTAAGGTTGAAAGAGATTAGGTTGAAAGAGGTAAGGTTGAAAGAGGTTAGGTCAAAAGAGTTTAGGTTGAAAGAGTTTACTTCGAAAGAGGTTAGGTTGAAAGAGTTTAGGTTGAAAGAGGTTAGGTTGAAACAGGTTAGGTTGAAAAAAGTTAGATTGAAAGAGGTTAGGTTGAAAGAAGTTAGGTTGAAAGAGGTTAGGTTGAAAGAAGTTAGGTTGATAGAAGTTAGGTTGATAGAGCTTAGGTTGAAAGAGGTTAGATTGAAAGAGGTTAGGTTGAAAGTAGTAAGGTTGAAAGAGATTAGGTTAAAAGAGGTTAGGTTAGGTTAGGTTGAAAGAGGTTAGGTCAAAAGAGGTTAGGTTGAAAGAGGTTAGGTTTAAAGAGGTTAGGTTGAAAGTAGTTAGGTTGAAAGAGGTTAGGTTAAAAGGGGTAAGGTTGAAAGAGATTAGGTTGAAAGAGGTTAGGTTGAAAGAGGTTAGGTTGAAAGAGGTTAGGTTGAAAGAGGTTAGGTCAAAAGAGTTTAGGTTGAAAGAGTTTACTTCGAAATAGGTTAGGTTGAAAGAGTTTAAGTTGAAAGAGGTTAGGTTGAAACAGGTTAGGTTGAAAGAAATTAGATTGAAAGAGGTTAGGTTGAAAGAGGTTAGGTTGAAAGAAGTTAGGTTGATAGAAGTTAGGTTGATAGAGGTTAGGTTGAAAGAGGTTAGATTGAAAGAGGTTAGGTTGAAAGGGGTAAGATTGAAAGAGATTAGGTTAAAAGAGGTTAGGTTAGGTTAGGTTGAATGAGGTTAGGTCAAAAGATGTTAGGTTGAAAGAGGTTAGGTTGAAATAGTTTACTTCGAAAGAGGTTAGGTTTAAAGAGATTAGGTTGAAAGAGGTTAGGTTGAAAGAGGTTAGGTTGAAAGAGGTTAGGTTGAAAGAGGTTAGGTTTAAAGAGGTTAGGTTGAAAGAGGTTAGGTTGAAAGAGGTTAGGTTGAAAGTGTTTAGGTTGAAAGAGATTAGGTTGAAAGAGGTTAGATTGAAAGAGGTTAGGTAGAAAGAGGTTAGGTTGAAAGAGGTAAGGTTGAAAGAGATTAGGTTGAAAGAGGTTAGGTTGAAAGAGGTTAGGTTGAAAGAGGTTAGGTTGAAAGAGGTTAGATTGAAAGAGGTTAGGTTGAAGGAGGTTAGGTTGAAACAGGTTAGGTTGAAAGAGGTTAGGTTGAAAGAGTTTAGGTTGAAAGAGGTTAGGTTGAAAGAGGTTAGGTTGAAAGAGGTTAGGTTGAAAGAGGTTAGGTTGAAAGAGGTTAGGTTGAAAGAGGTTAGGTTGAAAGAGGTTAGGTTGAAAGAGGTTAGGTTGAAAGAAGTTAGGTTGAAAGAGGTTAGGTTGAAAGAGGTTAGGTTGAAAGAGGTTAGGTTGAAAGAGGTTAGGTTGAAAGATGTTAGGTCAAAAGAGGTTAGGTCAAAAGAGGTTAGGTCAAAAGAGGTTAGGTTAAAAGCGGTTAGGTTGAAACAGGTTAGGTTGAAAGAGGTTAGGTTAGAAGAGGTTAAGTTAAAAGAGGTTAGTTTGTATGAGTTTAGGTTCAATGATGTTACGTTACAACGGTGTTAGTTCGACACGGTGTTAGATTATCACGGTATTTTGTGTGACTGTAGATCGGAGTTCGATCAAACGGTGTTAGATTATAAAAGAAAGCTAAGAGACTGTATAAGTAATAAAAATCTAAAAAAAAATTGCGTAGGTTCGTCACAATTTTAATCGTTAGGTTAGCGGTCCCGAAGGAACCTATCTTAGGCATCAATGTCACTTTGACAGATGTCAAAATGTCAGTGTGAAGTTATACACACAACAGCTGGTAATTTGGTATGCATCCGGATTCTGGGCACATTACAAACTGTTGTTGCTGGGAAATCAAAGAGATTTGTGTAGAATATTTATTTTTGTTTTTAAAAACAGCTGATGTTCTTCAAGGCATCCGCAGCTCGTACGCTGGTCTCATAGTGCGCGAGCTCGTCCACTCTCTGATGCAGTACAGCGATTCTCCAATCGGCATACATGTAAAGAAAGGTTTATAATCGTTGACGTATTTGGCTCTCCACATACAAAACTACTTCTGACTATTTTATTACACTCAAAATAGAAGAAAGATGCAGAATGACGAATCTCTGTACCTGACAAGTGACAACGAAACATTGAAACATGAAAAGCTTTTGAACACGACGAAAATACAATATTATGCTCATCAAGCATAAAGATTCTGCCACTTTTGAGTACATTAAAATAGTAAATTAGGTGAAAATCATAGTATGATTTTTATGCAATATACTTTGCATATAAAGGATTATTTTAAAGAATTCTTTATTTGCTAAGAATTGTATTTTACAAACATTTTAAATAAAATATATAATAAATGGAAAATAAATTGTGATATTTTCCCACGGTCAAAAGTAACCTATGTGTTAATCGAGGGTATCAACTAAATCTATAACATATTTTATTACAATCACTCCAGCCGTTTAGACGTGAAGAAGTAACAAACATACAAACTCACAAACTTTCGCCTTTATAATATTAGTGTGATTATACAGGATGTAACAAAACTAAGTGATAATACTTTAGGGTGTGTATGTTTTCTTTGTACAGAGTTCGCTGTGAAAATAGCAGCGCTGAAAGACCATTTTTTTCACTTATGTATGGGCAAGCACCCCAGCGTCATGAGTTTCCCCATACAAAAATGAAAAAAAAATTGGTCTTTCAGCACTGCCACTTTCACAGTGAACTCTATACAAGGAACTCATACATACCCTAAACTGCCCTAAAGTATTATCACTTAGTTTTGTTACACCCTCTATTTAAGAAAAAAAAATGGTGTATTTTATAATAAATGGCTTTTGTGAAAAATCTAGCACATTAAACTGGTTCTTATTTATGTTTAAAAGATAGATTAGGTTTTTATCTTAAATAAATTCCTGTACTTCTATGCTCTAAGTTAGATAGTTTAGACTTTAGAAGTTATAACAATTTGCTTATGAAGTATTGGTCAAAAAAAAATTTTTTTTCAAGTTAGACAAAATTTACATAATAAAATTATTTACATAGTAACAATATAGGATCGGACACTAGTGTTGGGACAAATTGTATATCTGAAATTTAACATTATATCAAATTCTTCTTATAAGCTCAGGGTCATTTTTATAAGCGGTTTTGTATTTCAATCAGTTTTAATTCAATAAGTTCGAAAAGGGTCTCTTCAGAGTTGTGACCTTTTCTAATGTTCCTGTGCAGAATTATGCTCTGTTAATCATAATAAGTGTATGTAATGTAAGCCATACATGCTACGGTCTACCGGAGAGGTCACCTGTGCAGTTATGCCTGCTCTGAGCAGGCATAAGGCAGGCATTTTGCTCCGTTCACCTGTGCAGGTTCAAAAAACTACACAGGTATAATTCCAGTTCCCACACACATTCCGTTCTACCTGCGCAGGCATACCTGCACAGGTGGACCTCTCTGGTTGACCGTAGCGTGTATGGCAGCCATAAGCATAAATACTACACATAAAACCTATTTGGCAAATTGTAATATAAAAAAATGCCCCTTTCAAAATTGCATATTCAATTTTATATAGAGTTTTTTGTCATTATTACCAAAGAATTTATTATGTATTTACTTCTATTTTGCCAACATTGATATTAACCTTTCAATCGTGGAAAAACCAGACACAATAGCTTATCTATTGTTATCGCGGCCCACCTGGGCCGCTTGGGAGTTAAAGCATTTAACAAATAAATTGTAAAATTTCCTACTTATCAAACGAAAAGATTGCACCATGACCAAAATATCACAATGGTAGAGCTAGGAAGAAGCCTACCATACTTGAAGAACTGTTGAGTGTTAGTGTGTCACTTGTCAGAGTACAACAATGTCATGTTCAATGTTGCACTGTGTAGTATGTCAACTGCATAACTGCATAGAACTACGCTTTTTATTTCAAATACTTTAAAACAGTAAACAGCTTGCATATTTTTGAAGTAGGTAAGTTTTTCTAAGTAATCCAGATCTTTAGCTAATCAGTTTAGTAACTAAATTACCACTCACATAATTTGATATCCAAGTTTCAACCTATGCTGTATTTCTTGTAGTATGTTGAATACAGTGTCTTAATTATTTCTGTTCCTATTTCCTAACAGTTAATCCAAGCGGTATACTTAATTATGTCAATCCAAACTCCAAGGGTTCAAGTGAATTTCAGTTGTTTTATTACCGCCCACTAATCCTGCTGTAACATCAATAATTCGTAATTCACATTACAAACTTATAAATCTCTCAGAAAGTTGAGGCATTTTCTTATTTTTTAAATTTGATTGTCAAACAGTTTTCATTTTAGTAACTAGATGGCGTATTGGTAGACAATGAAATTTGATTGTCAAATAATTTTCTTTTTAGTGACTAGATGGCGTATGGGTAGACAACTATCGGTAATACTAATACCATCATTAATTACTACAAAACTGGGCAAAAGAATGGAAAACTTGATGCATTTCAATTTGAAAAAGACGCAATAATATTCCAATGAATAGGATAATAAAGTTATTATAACGATGTTTTAGTTAAAACTCATGTAAGAAATAGCCCTATTTACCGTTATTCACACCAAATGTCACAGGAATTATAAATTTTGGTTTTGACAACATCTTACCTGCACTTGTGCACGATAACGAATATTTAATGGCTAATATTTTACCAATAATGAACATAAAAAACCCAAATAACACAATTTGGGAAAAAATAATAAAAACCACACCAACAATAAAAAGTAGAAGAAGTGTCACTGTGTCATGCCCGCCAAAACTCTTTCAGTTGTCAGTTTTCAGTTTGACAAGTATTATTTTATGTCAGCGTCTTCCTAAACTGTTACCAGTATACTGGCCTAATCGTTTAGGCCAATGATCGCTTAGGCGTATGCTCTTCGTGAAATTTAAACTAGAGAGACGAAGCAAAACAACATATGGAAATGTATAAATACATACAGTTTTATGTTAGTATTATGCTAATGACAGTACACTGATATTTTTTAGAAACACCACCGATATGTTGTCAGTGATGCCAACCTGCATATAATTTCAGATCGGTGGGGAACCAATAGAAAATCTAGAAGTGTCTATTGCTGCGCAGTCTGGTGGAGATTTTAAAAAGTAACACTATGTGAGCCAGGACAAATCTTAAAATGACTTTTTCTATTTATATAACGATATGTATGTTAATTTACAACTTTTTTATAAATATTTTGTTCATGCTCTAAAGATTTAATTACTTTTAAATTAGAATTTCATCGTATTTGTGGTATTTTTTTGAGAATGTCCAGGGAATCAATTTTTCGACCTTTAAATTTATTTTAATTATATTTACAATTAAGTTTTTCTAAAAAAACCTAAGTGGCCCAGTAAGATCACACCTTATATTACTATAAAAAAATACGGAAGTCTATTTATGTATATAACTCTGCGGGTACTTTATACGTCCGGAGAACAAAATTTTGCGGTTTGGAGAAATAGCCATTCCTACTCTATGCATAATTCGCGCACACTTTGGCAGAGAATAAAATAAAAACCACACCATCATTATAAAGTAGAAGAAGATTTTTGCTGGGAATGTGAAAGAGTGATGTTGTCTTTTTGTATTATTTTCCTAAAATTGTGTTAGATGGGTTTTTAATGTGTAAGATTGGTAGGATATTAACCATTAGATATTCGTTATCGTGCACAAGTGTAGGAAAGTGATACAATATCCAGAAACGTGCTATTTTGTGTTCCCTCCAAAACTCCATCGAAAGTTTCAGTAAAGCATCTACCACTTTATTGAATCGACCGACTTGACTTCTCGACTGTATTGACTAGACTTTCGACCTGACAATATAGAAAAACGAAACTGAAAATTGGATTATAGAATATTGTTTTCCCGCCATATTTATACTCGACACTGGCCATGGAATAGCCGAAGTGCCATAATAAGAAAAAAAAGTAGAAGAAGTGTCAAAGTGCTCACAACACAGTGAAAAACCCGCCAAAAGGGGGTTTTGCCCATTGAGATATAGACTAGGAGAAAGCCTTTTAACGGTGTATAAGCGTCAAAAGCGTGTAATGTTATGTCCTACTTACCAGGACATAACAAAGGAGTCGGTCTGCATATTATTTCATGTAATAAAAGTGTTAATAAAGGTTTTTAGTGAACATTTTATGCTAGATATTGTTGAGTTTTGTGGTTCCGCTAAATAATAAACCATAAGAATGGCCAAAAAAAAGAATGCCTCAAACACGTGGATTTGACATTAAATACGTAAGTTTTGAACAACGTTTTTTGGCCTTTTCAATCGGTATTTTTGTAAGCTATTTTTATTTTATATATGATTAGTGCTAAAAATGTCACATCAATTAATAATTTGGCTACAAAAATTGCATAGCTTTTTACGTGTGTTTACGGATTCTCATTACTTGAACTATAGTTTATCGATATCATGAACTAAATGACTTTCTTTTCTGGATTATAATGTGCTTCGAAATGATCGACAAATAGAAATATTCAAGAAAATAAACGCACACTACTTGTATGAAAATAAGCACAAAATGGCCACGCGATGACGGGCTAAGATTACATCTATACTATAATACTTTATCTATGGTTTTGCCGGGAACGTGAAAGAGTGATGTGATGTGATGTTGTGTTTTTGTATTATTTTCCTAAAATTGTGTTAATTGGGTTTTTAATGTGTAATATTGGTAGGATATTAACCATTAGATATTCGTTATCGTGCACAAGTGTAGGAAAGTGATGCAATATCTAGAAATGTGCTATTTTGTGTTCCCTCCAAAACTCCATAGAGAAAGTTTAAGTAAATACATACAGTAAATAAATAGAGGGACGAAGCAAAAAAAACATAGAAATATATGGAAATGTATAAAATATATATATACAGTTTTGTGTTAATTTTATGCTGATGGAAACTAAATTTATGGTATTTTGATTTATGTCACACTTGACAGTACACTGATATTTTTTAGAAACACAACTAATATGATATTCGTGACGGTGACCTGTCACCTGCAACTAACTTTCAGAGCAATTTCAGAGTGCGGAACCAATAGGAAATCTAGAAGTGTCTATCGTCGCGCCATCTGGTGCAGATTCTAAAAAGAAAACAACCTATTGTATGGAGGCGGCCATGAGGCGGCTGGCGGATTTTTGCGATGCGCCGCTGCATTGGTGCGCCCCGGCGCCTCCGGCACGCTGAGCCCCGGCCACAGAATATATATTAGTAGTACCAACCCTGGCACAGTCTGCTCACAACCTCCATCTCCATAGACTACATCACTAAATAGCGCCCTTTTTTCACCTGGTGGTAGACTTAAGGAACTATTTGGTCAAAATAGATTAACCTACTAAATTTAATGTTCGTGTTTGTGACTTTATTTTATATAGATTTCTCTTTCGCACTTATGGGTTTACTCGTGTAAACTGGCACATATATTTTGCATTTATCCTCATTCGATCACTTGTTATTATTTTATTATTATATTACTTCACATTACGTCTAGCCTACGTCGTTATTTTGCGTCCTTTTTGTAATTCAAGAAATACAATTGATCCAGTGAATACTACGGAAATGCTTGGAAAAGTTCGTTCGTCGTCGTCGCGGCACAAGTGATCACACGCGAGCCTATCTGAGAATCGCCGTGCAAAATAAACGTGGTGGTGGTGTGGCGGGCGGACATTTGTTATCAAACAGCTCGCGAGGTCCGCGGGAGCGGGGAGCGCACGGGCGGCCGGGATGGCGGAGGCGCCGCCGGGGAACATCGTGAAGGAGGGCTGGCTGCTGAAGCGCGGCGAGCACATCCGCAACTGGCGCGACCGCTACTTCATCCTGTTCGATAATGGCGACCTGGTGGGCTTCAAGTCGCAGCCGGAGCGCAACAACTACCGCGACCCGCTCAACAAGTTCACGGTGCGGGACTGCCAGATCATGGCCGTGGACAAGCCTCGTCCCAACGTCTTCACCATCCGCGGCCTCCAGTGGACCACGGTCATCGAGCGGAATTTCGCCGTCGATACAGAGAAAGAACGGTGAGAAACTGACCACCTCTGACTTGCATACATATAATATAAATGTACTTAATTTTACTAAATCCTATGTGCATGTGCATTTTTGATTGTAACATGCCTTTCGTCAATGAAATACAAGTAAACAAGTGTAAATTGTGAGCGGTGTTGAGTGTTCAAAGTCCAAATTGTTGTTTATTTACATTTTGTTTGATACTATAAAAATTGTATGTAATATTATGAGCCTGAACTTAGAAACAGCAGACAAAAAAAATAATTGGATAGGGATATCTGCGAACCCACGTAAGTTTTTAGAGTTAACTAAAGTGATAATTGTGTGTTGTCAAATTATCTAAACATGATAATAAATAATTTTTTTTTACAGCTTATGAAAAAATTTTTAAACAAAAAAAAAATTTTTGGGAAGCTCTCACGCAATTTCCTATTGTTGAAAATTTATAAAAATTTGTAAATATGCTTAATTTTAGGTTGTTTAAAGATGATAATGATTATTTTTTTTATTTTGATCATTCTGGGGCTCATAACTCTGTAAATAATCATTAAAAAAAAAACAATTATCATGTCTTTCCCTGTCAACATTCTAAACATGATATTTATTTGTTTTTTTATTTTGTCACCGAGTTGGTAGATATCCATATTTTTGTTTTTTTATTTTTTTTGTCGTCGGATATCAAGTTTAAAAAAAACAAATTAAAAAAAAAATATTCTCATATCTTCATTTTCAAAAGATCTAAACATGATATTTTTCAGAATTTTGATTTTTTCGTTTGTTCATTAATTATCTCAATTTTAAATTTTTTTTATTTTGGCCCAAAAATGGTTAAAAACTCAACAAAAACATTGTTTTGTGGTTATTTGTAAACAATTTGAAGATATGTTTTAGATCTAAAGTTTTTTTAGTTAATTATATCGAATTGTATTTTTCAAATTATTCAGAAGATGGCTGGATGGCGGCGGATTTCATTGTCACACAGTTTTGATCTTAGTCGCCAGATGGTAATGGGGGAAATATTTAAACTTGATATACCTAAATTTAAAAAGGACGCATTAAAATGTTTTACATAATATATGGTAAAAACGTGTAACTATTTTTACCTGTAACAACTTGTAACCCGATGCAAAAATAGTCCTATTTAAGGCCATCCCCCGAGCAAACGACCTTGACCATACATAATACTACGCTTTATAATCTAATACCTGCTAATACTAATATTATAAAGCGGAAGCGCGAATGCGCTAATCTCAGGAACTACTGGTTCAATTTGAAAAAATATTATTTCAGTGTTAGATAGCCCATTTATCGAGTAAGGCTATATTTTATCACACTAAGACTAATAGGAGCAAAGAAATAAGAGGAAAATGTGGAAAAAGTGGAGGAAATTACTTGAAAGGGCTTATCTCACGTACTACTGGAGCAATTTTTCTGTTTTTTTACTACTGGAGCAATTTGGCACAGATAAGAAGTAGACCACGTGAAGGATCATATTTACAAATAACCACAAAACAATGATTTTTGTTGAGTTTTTAACCATTTTTGGGCCAAAATAAAAAAAAATGAAAAAATTAAGATAATTAATGAACAAACGAAAAAATCAAAATTCTGAAAAATATCATGTTTAGATAATTTGACAACACACAATTATCACTTTAGTTAACTCTAAAAACTTACGTGGGTTCGCAGATATCCCTATCCAATAATTTTTTTTGTCTGCTGTCTGCTAAGTTCAGGCTCATGTAATATTTTTCACCCTAACTAAACTGACTCAAACAGAGTGACTAGATTTATAGTTGTTGTGTGTGTGTTGGTGCTTGAAATATCATTGGGATTAAAGTAATGGTAGTTGCTGTTAGAAATATTGATCTAAGATGAGCACCATCATTTATTTTGAAATATTATATAATGATCAAAATTACCTATAGGTCTACCAGGATCTCATGGCAAATTTGGATGGGAGATTTTCAAAAAATATCCTTGATCATTGGAAATTTTTACATTTGCATGTATCACACACAGAATCAGCCGCTATAAGAAAAAAAAAGTATCAAACGTTTTGCTCCAATGTCCCCAGTATTGGTAGCGTCAATTTCTTTTTTCCATTTTTTGCCATCAGATTCTGGTAGACCTATAATAACTATATTGTACTCGGCGAAACATGGCGGTAGCTGTCATTGACTCCCGGTCAAAAACTTGTCATTTTCTATACAAAGCCGCGATTGACAACATCTGACACTTCATTGTCAATCGCGGTTTATATAGAAAATGACAAGTTTTTGACGGGGAGTCAATGACCGCTACTGCCATGTTTCGCCGAGTACAGTATAGTAGCATATAACATACTTTAAGTTTTACTAAGTTGCTTTGCTTCAAATATAGTTCCAACTGTAACAATGAAAAACATAAGTTAGGTACTTATAAATGAATGTCTTACCTGGGATAAGACCAAGCTACCTTGATTTCAACTGCTGCAACAACATTGGCATTTTTGTTTCATTGCACAAAAATAACTAATCTGTATTCATAAACAAAAACTCAGAAACTAATATATGTACATACAGTAGACCCTCGCTAATCCGGCCCCCTGGCAAATCCGCCCCTTGTAATCCGACATGCCGATCACTGGTTAATTTAGGTACATATTACATAAGCATTATTTTGCCCAATCTTTAATAGGTACGTAATTTTTTTTGTTACAATGCATGTAATTACAGCTCGCTGATAAGTACCTAGATTTAGGAAAATGATTTGTAGTTCAGATAAAACCTTAAAAATTTGATTTTAAGGTATTGTAACATGAAAAATGTATGCAGTACTCTATAATCCGACAAATTCGCTAATCCAACTCACGACAGCCCCCCAAAATCAAATGACACTCGAAAACCGTATGTTTAGTTTAGTTCTTAACTTTGTTCTTAAAAAAGGAGAAATATAACGCCGCGACACCGTTTTGTTTTAAACAAAATTTTCAGGAGAGGGGGGGATTTGAGATGACCGGTGTCAAAGCTCCCTGCATATAATCAAACGACACTCGAAATCTGTGTAGATAAGATAGATAAAAGCTCATAGCAAGGCAAGGAATGAAGATAGACGCGCGCGACTCGCGAGACTTAACAATCTATCAGTACATGATAAATTTATTAAAATAAAAATATAATATCAATTTACTCAGTTAAATTGGTAGTTACTAGTTTATTTACAAATCACGCGACAAGCTTTTATTATCATGCAAATTGTATAATATATTGAGGATTATAACTTAATAGTTAAAAATTTTAAGGAGAAATTTATTTTTTTCTTTTTAGACCATTTAAATAAAACCTTTTTTTTCAAAAAGTTTTTTGTTTATAATTTATTTTTTGTTTTTTAGTTATCTCTGGCTAGATTTCTTAGTCTGTTTGATAGTAATTTGTTTTGTTTCATGAATTTGTTAAAATCTGAATCTATATTTAGCGAGTTGTTATATTCCGTTTCTTTCTGCATGACTTAAAAGTTAAATTTCATTTAGCAAAAGTGACCGGATTCAACCGGGCATTTTCTGAAACCCGGGTGGATTTGACTTGATGTCACGTCACGTCATTTCACGTCACGTCACGTGAAGTCACGACACGACACTACACGTAACGCCACGTCACGTCACGACACGTCACGACACGTCACTTCACGTCACGTCACGACTCGTCACTTCACGTCACGTCACGTCACGTAACGTCACGTAACGTCACGACACGACACGACACGTCACGTCACGTTACGTCACGACATGACACGTCACGACACGACACGACATGACTTGACTATTACTTTTCAATTTTCATTTCTCAATGAGCCCTATTATTTGATACCCATATTGCAGAAGTTCTTTAAAAAAACTATTCCCCTATCTTGGCTAAGCTGCCATATTGGATATAGAATGCTGAATGACATTACATTCGTTTCCGAGTTTCAATAAGCCCTAGCATTTGATATCCATATTGCAGAAGTGCATTAAAAACAACTATTTCCGTATCTTGGATGAGCCGCCATATTGGATGTAGAATGACATTACATTCGTTTTCGAGTTACTTTCAATGAGCCCTTTCATTTGATACCCATATTGCAGAAGTGCATTCAAAATAACTATTCCCCTATCTTGGATGAGCCGCCATTTTGGATGTAGAATGAAATTACATTCGTTTTCGAGTTACTCTCAAAAAGCCCTTTCATTTAATATCCATAGAAAATAATTATTTCGCCATCTTGGGTCACATACCATATCGTGCATTGTCATCCAAACTAAACGCGTATGCAAAATTTCAGCTCAATCGGTTAAATATAACTATCTACTTCAAAATTAAGTTCCAAAATTCCACCGTAACACACATACTTACATACATACAGAGCAAGTTAAATAAAAGCTTTTAAAAACAATTTCTGATTTAAAATATAAATAAGTAAGTAAGAAATCAGAATACTAGATATTGAATTGACCCAATCATTGGGAGTTGCTTGTTGCAGCAATTGAGCTGCAATTGAACTGACATTAAATAAATATAATCTAACTTTTTACAGGAAGTAAACTTGATTAGTTTTCTCCCATGATAGTAAAATTCTTTTACAGCAGTATTTAATTAATTAATTAATTTATTTTACTATTTAATTCAGGCAACATGTCCCATATTATGAATGCCTTATTGACTAACATTATTTATTAGCCATCGTTGACTATGTCGCTCCAATAAAACTACAAATTCGCCCGTACTCAGAGACTAACATTTAATTTCATGAAGAGTTTAATAGATAATGATAATGTATGGGGCTTATGTCAAAATCTTCATTTAATAACAGTTAAGTAATTAATATTCATCTCTGAGTGCCACGTGCCACGTGCTGACTGCAACGTGACACGCGCTCCATTCCGGAATCTCCCCCGGAGCCTAGACCACACCAGTGTACTGTTTCTGCCATGATAATATTACAGAAGCGTCGAAGAGTCAGCTTGTAAAATACGAGTATCGAATAACGAGCATGGTTCGACTGTGTTACAGCGGCGAGTGGGTGGACGCCATCCGCCAGGTGTCGTCGCGGCTGAGCGGCGGGGAAGGCGGCGCGGGGGGCGGCGGGCCGGGCGGGGAGGGGACTCCGTTCTCCGCCACAGACGACAACGACATGGCACAGCTCGGCAAGAGCTTCCGCGACCCTCGCCGTATCGTGAGTACTGGACATGATGGTAACTAGAGATGGGAGCACCCCGATGGTGGCCATTGACTGAACTGCAATTTTTAGTCGTCGAACATCGAACCTCATCTGTCAACTTATATCTGGAATTTGGCAACAATTAAAATTTAAAAACCCTTTATACATCGTGTAGAAACTGCACGATATGATATAAATAAAGTGAGTATAAAATTACACGATAGCAGCCGCTACATTAAACGTGTCGTTCCGCAGACGTTGGAGAAGTTCGAGTTCGTGAAGGTGCTGGGCAAGGGCACGTTCGGTAAGGTGGTACTGTCGCGCGAGAAGGGCACGGGCAAGCTCTACGCCATGAAGATCCTCAAGAAGAACGTCATCCTGCAGAAGGACGAGCTCGCGCACACCATCACCGAGAACCGCGTGCTCAAGAAGACCAAGCACCCCTTCCTCACGGTGAGCCCCGCGCGCCCCTCGCCCGCGCCCGCCCGTGCCTTGCGCTCGTACTGACTATCCCCCGTGTTGGTTGCAGTCGCTGCGCTGGTCGTTCCAGACGGCGGACCGCGTGTGCTTCGTGATGGAGTACGCGAATGGCGGCGAGCTGTTCTTCCACCTGGCGCGCGTGCGCAACTTCCCGGAGGAGCGCATGCGCTTCTACGGCGCGGAGATCGTGTCGGCGCTGGGTTACCTGCACGCCGAGGGCATCATCTACCGCGACCTCAAGCTGGAGAACCTGCTGCTGGACCAGGACGGCCACATCAAGATCGCCGACTTCGGGCTGTGCAAGGTGGACATCACGTACGGCCGCACTACCAAGACGTTCTGCGGCACGCCCGAGTACCTGGCGCCCGAGGTGCTCGAGGACACGGACTACGGGCCGGCCGTGGACTGGTGGGGCTGCGGCGTGGTGCTGTACGAGATGGTCTGCGGCCGCCTGCCCTTCTACAACCGCGACCACGACGTGCTGTTCGCGCTGATCGTGCGCGAGGAGGTGCGCTTTCCACGCGCGCTGTCGGCGCCGTGCCGCGCGCTCCTCGCGGCGCTGCTGTGCAAGGACCCGGCGCGCCGCCTGGGCGCGGGCCCCGCCGACGCCGCCGACGTCATGGCGCACCCCTTCTTCGCGACCATCAACTGGGCCGACCTGCTGGCCAAGCGCATACCGCCGCCCTTCAAGCCGCAGGTGGAGTCGGACACGGACACGCGCTACTTCGACTCGGAGTTCACGGGCGAGTCGGTGGAGCTGACGCCGCCCGACGGCGACGCGGCGCTGGCGCTCATCCAGGAGGAGCACTTCCCCCAGTTCTCGTACCAGGACTTGTGCTCGTCCGCGCACTCGGCGCACCTCAGCCAGCCCGCCGCGCGCCACTAGCCCCGCCCCCCGCCCCCCCGCCACTGTACAGCCCGCCCTAGCCCGTAAGTATATTATATTTGCATTTGTATAAATATTCTCGTACGTGAGTAGCGGCGGGCAGTGCGTCGAAGCCGAAGTTCAATGTCGCGCATTTTTATATGAAATTTTGCCGGTCAAAATGTAAATATTTTAAAATTCCCCCCGCAATATATTATCAAGTTAACCCGCGACGCGCCGCTCCGCGCCCGCGGCCCCCGCGTCGCTCCGCGCGACTCCGCGAGCGCGGCCGCTACTCATGTTATAATATTTCCTTTTCTATAATATATTAAAGTTAGGACAAAATGGTCTTTTATTTATGTCCCCGTACACCCGTAAAGAAGGGGCATTATTGTATGGAACCCGTATCAAAGCTGTGTCACATCCGCATATAATGTATATCAAATGAAAGGGCTTAAAAAGTTAAACATTTTATTGTATGACGAAAAATCTCTAAACCATGGGAGAAAAAAAGTTAACGAGGGAAGAAAAAAGAAAAAAACACCTTGTATTGCATTAATTAAATTTGCATTAATTTAAAATAGTGTTGTTGGTAGTCATTATTAGTAAGTAATCGTATATTATGGATAACTTGAGAAAACTGTATTTTAGTAAATAATAATTACTAGCGACCCGCCCCGGCTTCGCACGGGTATAAAATATATAGCCTATGTCACTCACTGAAAAAATTATTAAAATCGATTCAGTAGTTTTGATTTATATTCATTAGTACCGGTAGCCCGCATTGGTCGGTATCGCCGCGCCGCGCCGCAAAAGCTACGTCTCGCAATTTTTAAATCTGTAATCTCTTCGAAAATATTCATTTAAATTATATGCTGTACAGGGCCATATAGATCTATATTAAATCAACAATGTATTTAAGGTATTTAATTGGATAAGGATTAATTCTGTATTTATTAAAATTGCTTCGAAAATTAACCATTATTTGTCGTAAAAAGTAAATAACAAAAAAATGTTATTGTGGGATATCCATAAGAGATAGACATAATATACCATCGCGGAGTTTTCTGTGGACCTTCTCAATATGTATGTACAATACTTGGTACATTATTTTGATAAATCTCGTAGGGTTCAGCCTGCGTTTGCAATGTAAGCGGAAAAAAATATAATTATTTACGACATCACAGAAACCCCAACAATAACAGTATTTCTCCACTATTTAATGAATGTTATTATACTTAAAAACCTTCCTCTTGAATCACTCTATCTATTAAAGAAAACCGCATCAAAATCCGTTGCGTAGTTTTAAAGATTAAAGGGAACAAAGGGACATGAGGGAAAAAAGCGACTTTGTTTTATAATATGTATAGATTTAATTGCCAGCGGCGTGCACTGGATTTTGACACTGGGTATGCAGCGGTATCGGTTCAGTAGTTTTGGCGTGAAAGCAAAACTGACAGACAAACGGACGAAAAGAGATATTTTCGCATAAATTATAATATTAGTGTTGATATAAATTAAAAACTATGTTTTCTAACTATTAGTATAATTACGTTTTGTTATGAAGAAATAAAAAAACGCCATCTGTTGTCACATGTTGGAACTACAATGAGAGTTCATTTCATCGATGTTTCCATGGAAATAGACTAACATGTGTGCTAAGCTAAAATAAATAAAAACGCTATCTATTGTAAATTGTTACATATTAGAAATACAATGTGAATTCATTTCATCGATATTTCCATGGAAATAAGATACTTAATATATTTTTGCCTCATCAAAATGTACCCTATGTCCTTTCTCAGGCTCTAGACTAACTGTGGACAAAATTTTATTACAATCGGTTCATTAGTTTTGGCGTGAAAGCGAGACAGACAGACAGAGATACTTTCGCATTTAATATGTATATGTTACGCTCAAAGACCGAAAACGCTCAGTGAGCGAAAAAATGGCTCACAACGCGTTGTGTTCATAGTGAAACGGCCACGACGCGTTCTGGTAATCACAGAAATACCACATAGCGAATTCGTGTCGTGGCTATTCGACCACAACGCGTTGTGGTAATCGAGAAAAGCCATGACGCGTTATGAGCATTTAAAAACAGCCACGACGCGAATTCATGTTGTGGCCCTAATGAAAACGGCCACGACGCGTTCTGAAACCAGGCCAGTTACGCAGGAGTAATTTTTTATAGTGCCCAAGTGTGTTCGCAATACACAAGAGCACTTTGGTTTCAATGAAACCAGGCCAGTTAAGCAGGAGTTATTTTATAGTGCCCATGTGTGTGCGTAATACACAAGAGCACAAGTGTGTGCGCAATATACAAGAGCACTCTGGTTTCAATGAAACCAGGCCAGTTACGCAGGAGTTATTTTTATAGTGCCCAAGTGTGTGCGCAATACATAAGAGCACTCTGGTTTCAATGAAACCAGGCCAGTTACGCAGGAGTTATTTTATAGTGCCCAAGTGTGTGCGCAATACATAAGAGCACTCTGGTTTCAATAAAACCAGGCCAGTTACGCAGGAGTAATTTTAGGCTGCCTTCACATTATGTCGCGGGTACCGCCGCAGCAGCGCGGCAGCCGCGCGACATAATGTAAAGGCAATCTTAAAGTGCCCAAGTGTGTACGCAATACTTATCATATCGACATTTTTGGGGTGGTGGACACTCCATACGCAGCATGATTTTTGTCGGACAAGTTGACCACAATTTTCAAATTAACTTTACGAAACAAATTCCAAAATATGAAACTTGTATGTACGAAGAGTCATAGTGACGTCATAGTCAAGCATTCGAAAACGCAGCAGCGCCGAAACTTTTCGCATAGAAACGTTTGTCGGACTCATCGCAAAAAAGGCACTCACAAAGTTTTAAATATTTTGTATGTAACAAAAAAAATAGTTCCTTGTACTGGGGACTATGTAGGTGTAGGCTGTAGCACCGAGTAGTCCGAGTACCGACCCTGGTGGTGTAGTTGTTGGAACGATTGGTGTATCTGTTTGGATAGTCTCACTATACTCCGATCCAATTTTGATCGTAATGTAAAGGAATATCTATTATTAAATTAATTACATGATATATTTATTGTGAGTATGTATAACAATAAGTTTATTGTGACATTTAAATTAGTAGCACTATAGCCGCTTAATTGGAACAGCGAATATATTATTGTACTTATAGCAAAAACAGTATAATATTATCTTCCAGTTGAGTAATTATTTTGTACGAACACTGATGGGTAAAAACCTGGTCATCATAGATCTTGTTATTTCAGATTCTTTGCTACCTTTCGGCCTTTAAAGGCCGGCAACGCACCTGCAGCTCTTATAATGTTGCGAGTGTCCATGGGCGACGGTAGTTGCTTTCCATCAGATGACCCGTTTCCTCTTTTGCCCCCTTATTTTATAATAAAATAAACCCTTCCCGACTCGTCGTCACACCAGTTATCACACCAGTGTGACAAACAAGAAAATAAAAACTTGTTTGTCACACTACTGATTTTTTCACACCATTTATTGCATTTATTTCCTAACTAGTGCTGTCCTAGTTGTACTACTGAAGAAGTTACTACTAGTTAGTTAAATACTTCAGGCGGGTTAAATTTTTTCTGAAATTAATTATAGTCAGAATTTTTTTATGCCAGTGTTTAGAAGGTGCCATAAATAGCTTAAATTAAAAAAACTCGACCAAATCCGACGGGTGCCTTAGCCGCCATATTGGTTTGAACGTTAAGCCTATTTTTGACCACATCTTTATTTTTCATTTTTTTATAAAAATGATAAGAAACAAAGTTGTTGCAAATTTGATTCTCTACAAGTTTGATTCTTGTGATTTTCATCTTACAATCAATATTTACGGAAGTAATTGCAAAAAACAAGTCAAAGTATAATTTCGCCTGTCATACAGGCGAAATTATACTTTGACTTGTTTTTTGCATGTTGACTGTATCTCGATTCTCGATTATTATCAAATTTAAGAAAAAAAAATACACAATTAAACTTGTAGATCATGAAATTTCCTCCAACTTTGAATCTTAGGAATTTTGTCAGTAATCAATATTTAAGTCCCTTTTTGGCACTAACGCTGGGGTACACCTCGAGGCGCCTTTATTTTACGTGGTATCCCCAGTTATAGGTTTCAGTAGCGCCTTCTTCATTATCATCGAATAACTCTGGAAGTTCGACAAATTTTACGAGAGTCACTACCACAGTTTAGACAAATAACAGAAACTTTCAAGCCCGCTTTGCGATTGGTGCAAAATAATTCTGGCTATAATAAATTTTAGTTTTCCATAAATGGCTGAACTAACTTTATAGTAGGAGTCCTTAACTTAAAATACGGTCCCATCCTGAAGAAAGCATGAAACTTGGCATGAATGTAGCTGTCATGTATGTGCTTCAATGTAGATATGGAAGCACGTCCAGAAATAATGTTTTCCCCCCCTCCCCCCTTTTTATCTCCCTCATTCCGGTTTTCGAATTACCTACTTACCTACCTTTTACATTTTATTTTATTTAAAATTTCTAGATACAATACAGGAATAAAATATTGAGGTAAAATATTTAGCCCTACTTCATATTTTAAATTCCCTGGTACAGTAATAAAAAAAGTAATAAAAATATGTAATTTAACACGATATTGTATGATATTGTATCATGTCGCTGTTGCTTGTAAAATGTGTTCATGATAATCAAAGAGAATATAATCACTTGATGATAATGATCATGTTTAACTAAAGTGACAAACAATATTATAACAACTTCATGGTAAGCCACAATGTGACGTAAACTTATTTTTATGACTTTTTAAACGAAATTTAATTTTGCTCCTAGCTCGTATACTATAAAAAGTTTAGTCTTGCCCCCTCGGTAACATTTTATATTATACTAGACGTTCCGCGCGGCTTCGCCCGCGTAAATTAGATATTTCACAGACAAATCAGTCTACAAAAAATAGCCTATGATCCTTCACGTGGTCTACTTCTTATCTGTGCCAAATAACAGAAAAATTGCTCTAGTAGTTCGTGAGATAAGCCCTTTCAAATAATATTCCCCGTTTTTTCCACATTTTCTTCTATTTCTTCGCTCTTATTAGTCTTAGCGTGATAAAATATAACCTATAATAGCCTTCCTCGATAAATGGGCTATCTAACACTGAAAGAATTTTTCAAATCGGACCAGTAGTTCCTGAGATTAGCGCGTTCAAATAAGCCCTTTCAAATAATTTCCCCCCGTTTTTTCCACATTTTCCTCTATTTCTTCGCTCCTATTAGTCTTAGCGTGATAAAATATAGCCTATAGCCTTCCTCGATAAATGGACTATCTAACACTGAAAGAATTTTTCAAATCGGACCAGTAGTTCCTGAGATTAGCGCGTTCAAACAAACAAACAAACTAACAAACTCTTCCGCTTTATAATATTAGTATAGATTTCCATGTCAATCTATTGGTTCGCATTTCATTAACGTCGATTTTCGGTTTTTGGTTCATCTATACTAATCTATATTAATATTATAAAGCGGAAGAGTTTGTTAATTTGTTTGAACGCGCTAATCTCAGGAACTACTGGTCCGATTTGAAAAATTCTTTCAGTGTTAGATAGTCCATTTATCGAGGAAGGCTATAGGCTATATTTTATCACGCTAAGACTAATAGGAGCGAAGAAATAGAGGAAAATGTGGAAAAACGGGGGGAAATTATTTGAAAGGGCTTATTTGAACGCGCTAATCTCAGGAACTACTGGTCCGATTTGAAAAATTCTTTCAGTGTTAGATAGCCCATTTATCGAGGAAGGCTATAGGCTATATTTTATCACGCTAAGACTTATAGGAGCGAAGAAATAGAAGAAAATGTGGAAAAAACGGGGGAAATTATTCGAAAGGGCTTATCTCACGAACTACTAGAGCAATTTTTCTGTTATTTGAGTCAGATAAGAAGTAGACCACGTGAAGGATCATAGGCTATTTTTTGTAGACTGGTTTATCTGTGAAATATCTAATTTACGCGGGCGAAGCCGCGCGGAACGTCTAGAATTATATTAATTTAGATAAGTCTTTTTTTAGTTTGAGATTAACGTAAACGTGCCCTATTAATTTTGTCTCCTGTGAATTTTTAAATTTGCGTCATCAATCCCCAAGTGGCACCCGCCTGTCGCATAACAATTGAAAATCTATTGTGTCTGCGATTCCCACGATTGAGGTATTAGGTACGTCAAAAAACGTCCTATCTCGTATTACGCTCATCACGATCGCCTCGCAGGACAGCCGAGCGATGTTATAAAAGTTCGCTTTTTTGAGGTACGGGGCCCAGACAAGCAATAACAGGGCGAATTGTCACGAAAACCCACGTGTTGCGGGAACGCACGTTACCATTGTTGTGGCAGAGCGGTGAATTCGCCGAACGTGACGTCACAGCGTCGCCTGACGACTGCCACACTCCATCCTAGACGTCGCTGCACCAGGATAGTTCTTTCTTGGACTAGGTTTGTAATAATTTTCTTTTTGTGTAAGTATAAATTCATACAAGTGGTACTGTACCGCTCGTATGAACCGTAGGTACGTTGGTCAATTACGTGTTTGATACTGTTCTACAAGGACACAAAGATGTTTTGGCGCGTGGCCGAAACGATAGCACCAGCGCCGCCATCTTGTAAAGTTCCACTTGTGACTTGAGTCAACTTGAGTGATAGCTGTCATAGGTAATTTTTAGGGTTCCGTAGCCAAATGGCAAAAATCGGAACCCTTATAGATTCGTCATGTCTGTCTGTCTGTCTGTCTGTCTGTCCGTCCGTATGTCACAGCCACTTTTCTCCGAAACTATAAGAGCTATACTATTGAAATTTGGTAACTAGATGTAGTCCGTGAACCGCATTAAGATTTTGATACAATAATGGAAAAATTATTAAAAAATTTAGGGGCCCCCATAGGTACAACTAAATCAAAAAAAAATTTTTTTCATCTAACCTATGCGTGTGGGGTATCTATGGATAGGTATTTAAAAATCATATTGAGGTTTTTAGTATCATTTTTTTTTAACCTGAATAGTTTGCGAGAGAGACTCTTCCAAAGTGCTAAAATGGGTGTCCCCCCCCCCCCCCCCTCTAACTTCTAAAGTAGGGGCATGATAAGTGTAAAAAAAATATATGATGTACTTTACCATAAAAACTACCAACGAAAATTAGTTTGAACGAAATCTAGCTAGTAGTTTTTTTTTAATATTATTATATTGAAAAAAAAAAATTTTTTTTTCATCTAACCAATGCGTGTGGGGTATCTATGGATAGGTCTTCAAAAATCATATTGAGGTTTCTAATATCATTTGGGGCCAACTGCTGCAAGGGAGGCGCGAGCCTCTCTTCGCAAGAGCCCCACACCGGCTGCAGAGGATGCAGCTAGGACGAGCGCAACACTATGCGCAACCGTAGAGAAGTCGCTGGAGACCAATTCTATAGTCGCCAGCAAGTCCTCTAATTTAAAGGGGACTTTTCAGCGGTACCTCAAGGAGGCGGTCGCCAACATAAAGGAGGCCGTCGCCGACATGAAGGACCGCTGCCAAACGGATGAGATGCGGGCTCTGGAAGCACAGAACCAGCAGCTCCAACAGCAAATCGGCACCATGCGCCGGGAGCTGGAGGAGCTGCGTCGGAAAGTCACCAAGCCCGCCGCCACGGAGGATATACAGAAGCTGTTGTCGGAGGTCTCACGCTCCAACATTGAGACCTTCGGCAACATGCTGAATGCGCGAATCGCCGGCCTGGAGGATCGTCTCCCTCCAGAACCGAGGCGGAGGCCGCCGCTAGCTGCCGATGCAGCGGCTGCTAACGTGGAGGTGCCGGTTAAAAGGGGACCGCCGATGGCTACCAGTGAGCCACCGGCTAAAAAGAAGACAAGGACGGCAACGGAAGCGGCAGGGCCATCACAGGCTCCCGCCACCAGCGTGCTGCCCAAAGAAGGAGGGAAGGGAAAGAGGAGAAAAAATAAGTCGCTGGCCGCACGTGAGGCTGAACAGACGAGGGCACGAACACCCGCCCCGTCTGCGACTGACCCCTCGTGGTCCACAGTGGAGCCGCGGGGAGGAAAGAGAAGGGTAAGGGAGCTGCCAAAAAGGCTGCCCCCGAGAGAAATAAGAGGAGGAAGCTGCATCCGCGCAAGTCCGCCGCCATCACTCTCACGCTGGAGAAGGGGGTGGACCAGAGCGTGACGTACGCTTCCATACTCAAGGAGGCGACGAGCCGGATCGACCTTGAGGAGGTAGGAATCTACCAACGAAGCCACAAGGTTCGATTCCGCTAGCGAAGACAGGCGCCCGGATACTTGAAGTGTCCGGGGAGGACGCCCAGCAGAGGGCGGACGCCCTCGCGAACAGGCTGAGGGAGGTCCTCGACAGGGACAAGGTGAAGATCGCTCGCCCTGTCCAGAGAGTTGATCTGCTCGTCTCCGGCGTGGACGACGAAGTGACCGCCGCCGATGTCACCAAGGCGGCGGCTAAAGAAGGCGGCTGCCCGGCCACCGACATCCGGTCGGGTAGAATAACGGTGGGCCCTAGGGGCGCGCGGAGCGTGTGGCTCCACGTCCCCACGGCGGCCGCCAAGAAGTTAGTAACTTCTGGGCGGCTGCAGGTAGGCTGGGTCATGGCGAAGGTAGTGCTGCTGGCCGCGAGGCCAATGCGGTGCTACCGATGCCTAGACACCGGCGACCTGGCATCGCTGCCAGTCCCCGGTAGACCGTAGTGGGAATTGCTTCCGTTGCGGGAAGCCGGGGCACAAGGCCGCCGACTGCGCGGAGGAACCTAGTTGTTTCTTCTGCGCAGAGCTCGGCAAGGAGAGCGGCCACGTGCTGGGGAGTAACGGCTGTATCATAGTCGGCAAGCCTCCCAGCATGAGGCAGAAGCGCAAGGCTCCCTCCAAGGCTCGGCCGCGTAAGCGGCCTGGAGCCGATAAGGCCGGGGCGAGTGAAACCGCCCCAGCCATGGAGGTTGAAGCCTAGGCCTGTGGGCGGTTGATCGGGGGATCACCGGCCACAACATAGGCCCCGAGAAGAAAGGCTCCCCCGATGCCCGGGGAGCCTCTCGGTGCAGATAGGCGGCGGCTAAGGCTGCTGCAGCCTAAGAGGTGCCGGAAGCGGCAAGCGCTGCGGAGAACGCGGTAGAATGCGTAGCGATCCCGCTCCTCCGCGTGTAAGGTTGACGAGGGCGTGGGGGGTTTTAGTCGGTAAACCTCTGCGGAGGGAGTCCGACATACCCATGCCCCTTCCCCCGAGGAGGCGGCGGATGCGTAATGCATTTCCCCTCAAAAAAAAAAAAAAGAGGAGGTTAAATTCTCTTTGTGGGTAGGGAATAGGGATTAGGTATTGGCGTTTCTTTGTTGGTCAGATATAAAGGTAATAAGACGTTCAAATTGTTCCTCATGACACGGGCATGTCGTGGAGTGGGCGATGTAGTCGCCTGGCGGTAGTCGGGCAAGGCCGGGCGGGGTGAGCCGGCGGATCTGGCACGCGGCAAGCCGCACGGTTATCGACACGTCCGGAGCGCTCGCTCGAGTGACGTAAGGTGCCCCATACACGGGACAATTTGTCGTTTCGATCGATCGTCAAGAAAATCGTCCAATCGACCTTTTGACCATATTAAAATCGTTTGCGATATTGCCACACACGTACAATTACTCGTTCGATTTTAACATCGAGGCGACAAATCGTCACGATAATTGTCCCGTGTATGGGCACCTTTAGGTGGGTCCCTCTCGAGTCGATACTGAGATCGCGGACGTCAGCGTATGCTAAACGGATTAGGAGGGCGCAGGCGCGGCGGGGCGGGGGCGGGCGCGGCGCCGCAGCGCTCCGGCCCCACGGCAGCCTCACCGGAGACGGCCGACCGAGCGGCCACTGCGACGACCGCGCGCCGGATCGCGCCCGACGAGAGTGCAGCGGCACGTGCGGCGCCGCGCTCACGTAAACATTACGTATCGATCGAGCGCCTTCGCTGCACGTTTCACCATGAAAACAAATTATGTTTCCGTTTGCGCTGCGACCGCGCGACCAGTAGCACGGGCGGCCGATCGCCGCGACCTCGCTCCGAGCCGTCGACCTTAACGTCGCGGGGACGGTCGTGGTGTCGCGAGCGCGCCGGCGGGCGCCGGATTCGAGGGCCGCCAGGGCCGGAGACGACGAACGCGAGTGTCGGTGGTCGGGGACCGGAGTGTCGGCCGCGGCCGCGGGTGATGGTGGTCGGCGGGCGGCGGCCGGTGGAGCCCCGCTCGGACCCTGCGACCGACCGTATTGTGTAACACTCGTGAGGGGTAAGTGGTTTACGAAAACCTTCAAGCGTGCCGCAGATCTAAAACCGTTTCCGTCGCCGCCCGCATCTCGCACCTCGGCCCGTCTCGAGCCGATCGGTGGAGCGCCTCGGCCCGCGGTATACGACCGAGGATGCACGTCATAGTGTGCACGTCCGATTGAGTCGGTAACGCTCGCACGCTTTGTATAAATCTCTGAAACAAACGAGTCTCAATCTGAACCTACCGTATCTAAGACTATAGATTCTCGATCTGTGGGAAACTATCTTTACCGATAGTAAAATAATTTCCGTGATCACTAATCGCAATTTAGCGGTCGTATAGTACTGCAGCTAGTAGTGAACTCAACGTCCGCGTTAGTCAATCGAAAGTCTGTCGATTGTTTTTCTGTCATTAGATAGACGTTTGAGTGAAGAAGGATGCGGTTATGTAAGTGCAGGGAGCGTTACCATTCTCAACTCGACTTCGTCCTTGTGAGTTTTACTTCTGCACGAAAGCATGCGACTGCTGTTTTTTAACTGACTTAAAAAAAAGAGGCCCTTTCAATTGTTCAATTCGACCCGTATATAGGTAGATATAGGTATAATATTTACAGAACTGCCCAGTTTTCGTATATTATTATGTTAGTCTATATCAGCGTCTGAACAAATTTGCTAAATTTCAAAAGTGTATGTATGTATGTATGTTTTTATGTTTGTGTTCACATATCTCCGGAACTACAAGTCCGATTTAAGTAATTCTTTTTTCCTTGTAAGTACAAGGTATTGTTCAACTTATGGAATGCTACAAGCTTCATTAAAATCGGTTCCGTATTTTTTTAGATAGGGAATTTTAATTTTCAAGTTACCTGCGTAGGTACAATTTAAAGTCGGTTTATCTTTTTAAAATACTAGCAATGGCTTCAGAATAATTTCTCCCTTAGTAATATATTATTTCATTGTTACTGTAAAGAGTTAAGAGAGACTTAGAGATAACAGTGCGAGTTGGACCTAACCTTTAATTTTAATATTTTCACGATACCTATATCCTAATTCCAACATTTAAATTTTGTCAAGTTATTAACCAAGCATGATTACCTTTTTAGCATCAATAAATCGTCGACTTCAGATTATTAGGGCAGGTTCAACGTCAGACAACTGGTGACTGTCAGTCTTACTGGTTCTCTAAGTAAAAAAAACAATTCTCACACGCAATTAATTCGCATAAATAACTATTTAGATTCTAAATACATACAGGCTTTTTGTGATTTACTAAGATTTAGTCTATACAGTTATCAGTATACGCGATGCATGTTGCATACCGAACTTGTAATTGTTCCTTGTTCCTTCTTGTCCGTCGTGTTTTTATCAAAGTATCGAGACAGACGACGCGACGCGTACTGCGCGAGGAGTCAGGACTCAGGAGACAGGAGGTCGGGAGCAAAATACGCAGCCAGCAGCCAGACAGCGTGTCTCCTTGCAATGTTTCGGTACCGTATGTGATTAGTTATTATGTTGGTAACTTGTGATTTGTGAAAACATGTTTTGATTATTAAGTTATGTACTTAATTACTGAATAGGTACTTTGGTAATTTTGTTGAATAATCATAAGGTCCATAAATAACGTAACATGAGCTTTAGGATTTGTAACCCCCCTCGGTGAGATATCTAAACATAATTAGGGTTCTGTACCCAAAGGGTAAAAACGGGACTCTATTACTAAGACTTCGATGTCTGTCCGTCTGTCCATCTATCCGTCTGTCTGTCACCAGGCTGTAACTCAAGAACCGCTATAGCTAGACTTCTGAAATTTTCACAGATTGTGTATATGTGTTGCCATGGGCGTACCCAGGGGGGGGGGGGGGGGGGGGCAGCTGCCCCCCCCCCTGGATCATGTTGACGTCCCTACTTAAGTATCTTATTCTAGTACTTTTATCTCTAAAAATTAAAAATTAAGAAAACGATATTTGCCATTTGTTTGCAATATAATATTTTTACAACCAATATTTATTCATTTTTTATTATTTATAAACACCTAGCTTATAAAAAATCTGATTTGATCAATTCTACACCCAAGGGGATAAAATAGGGGATGAAAGTTTGTATGAAACTTTGTCAATTTTAAACCGATCGGGCTGAGACTTTGATACCTAATTAATAATAATTACTTCTTAACGCGAGCGAAGCCGCGGGCAAAAGCTAGTTTTTGTTTGCAATATAATATTTTTACAACCAATATTTATTCATTTTTTATTATTTATAAACACCTAGCTTATAAAAAATCTGATTTGATCAATTCTACACCCAAGGGGATAAAATAGGGGATGAAAGTTTGTATGAAACTTTGTCAATTTTAAACCGATCGGGCTGAGACTTTGATACCTAATTAATAATAATTACTTCTTAACGCGAGCGAAGCCGCGGGCAAAAGCTAGTTGTATAAGGGTGGGTTTCCACTGACGCGGAGCCGGGCGGAGAGGAGCGTGCCCGAATTGACCGATCGTGTGTTGTCGGCGCCGCGGCGCGGCGCCCCAACGCGGTTGTGTTTCACGTCGTATTTAAGTACTAAATAATAATAATAATAACTAATTCTTTATTTGCACCAAAAAAACGTAAAAAGACAAAAACAAAAGAAATAACAACAATAATAGTATTTTAAAAAGATTAAACCGACTTCAAAATTGTACGTAATTGAGAATTAAAATTGCCTTATCTCAAAAACTACTGAACCGATTTTGATGAAACTCGTGGTGTTCCCTAAGTTGAACAATACCTAGTACAACAAAAAAGAATTACTTAAATCGGACTTGTAGTTCCGGAGATATGAGAACACAAACATAAAAACATACATACTTACATGATACATACATACACTTTTGAAATTTGGCACATTTGTTCAAACACTGAAAAAGACTAACATATAAAAAAACTGGGCAGTTCTGGAAATATTACATAGGGTAGACTGGGTACGGTTGTGACAATTTTGGTTTGTAGGCCAATAATTTTGTTCATTTATTAGCTAGCTGGGAAAATGTTATCACAAACCATAGTTTATTTATTTGTCTAGATAAAAATACCAATATATAAGTAATGCTAAAATACTCATGGAATCAATTTTAAAAGAAAAAGGGAAATTGTCACAACCGACCACAACCCAAGGACGGTTATTTGTATACAAAAAATACTAAACATTAAAATAAATCAAACAAAAAACCTACTTTTGACTGTTGAAAAGTAATGTAGGCCCCTGATTACGTTATCGTCAAGTGCTGGCTGAAGCAATGCTGTAAATTGTAATGAATAGTAACCGTACACCTCCGAAACGGCTTTACCGATTTTTACCAAATTTTATATGCATGTTCAGTAGGTCTGAGAATCGGCTACTGGCTACTTTTTATATTGATAAGTGCATTTGTTGAATAAATAATAGTAAATTATTACAACTCGAGACTGACGGCGACCAATTGTTTGTGCGTCGAGATAGCGATGGACGTTGCCATGGCGCCATACTTATTTGGTGACTTCAATAAAATAATGGCGAAATACTTTATATGGCAAAACAACGTTTGCCGGGACAGCTAGTCATTATATAAAAGGCTTTGTGCCTTTGTCCTGAATGACATGAAAATGGAATCACGCTACAGTCTAAACTACTGATCGTAGAGACTTGAAATTTGAAACGCACATTGTACAGTCAAGGAAACATAGGTAATAAACATAGATAACAAACAATTAATAATGTTTGATATACATATTATAATACTGATGCAGACGAAGTCGCGGGCAACAGCTAGTACTTATATAAAACTTTATACAAATTATAAACACTAGATAACTAATTTGGTATCTAACTCTTACTTTCTGTGCAAAAAATCCAGACCCTCTGTTATTCAAGGAAGATTTAGTTCGATATGCCTGTTACGCCTTCCCCTCTTATGCCTTCATTTAAAAACTAGCCGTGTCCCGCAGTGTTACCCGCGGTTTAAGTGATATATTATAAAAGACTATTATGAAAAGTACAAATAATGAGTCAAAACGGAACGAAACATGGTTCTATAATGGTTTACGGTAGTGATGATGATGATGATGAATGTAATTTGCATAGTAGCATATGCTTTCCGTTCTTAAAACAACGTCGAAACTCCCAAACTTGTATCTATAAAGAGTCAGGAGTTCTCTCAGCACCTTCCGAACTATGGTATACCTTGGTGCAAAATCTTGCTTGTTGGTAGCATATGCTTAGAATACTGCTCTCGAAACCGAAGTCACCACATGTTCCCATATAAATTTTGAGGAGTTCCCTCGATTTTTATGGATCCCTTCATCAGGTCACCACTTTCATGAATATGGTACCAAATTGGGATGATAACCTATACACCAAAAGAAAAATTTAGAAAATCGGTTCACTAACGGCGGCGGAGTAATTGTTGAACATAAAAAAACCGGCCAAGTGCGAGTCGCCTATGAAGGGTTCCGCAGCAGCAATAAGGTTTATTTTTATGAAATTAAAAAGTTTTTGATTTATTTTTATATTTCAATTGATTTAATGAAATTTAAATTAAGTTTACCATTTATGACGTATAAAAAAAAACTTCTTGTTAGATTTCGTTCAAACCAATTTTCGTTGGTAGTTTTTATAGTAAAGTAGGTACATCATATATTTTTTTTAGACTCATCATGCCCCTACTTTAGAAGTTAGAGGGGGGGGGGACACACATTTTACCACTTTGGAAGAGTCTCTCTCGCAAAGTATTCGGGTAAGAAAAAAATGATATTAGAAACCTCAATATGATTTTTGAAGACCTATCCATAGATACCCCACACGCATAGGTTAGATGAATTTTTTTTTTTTTATTTAAATATAAAAGTATAAAAAAACAACTACTTGTTCGATTTCATTCAAACTAATTTTCGTTGGTAGTTTTTATAGTAAAGTAGTCATATATTTTTTTCAGACTTATCATGCCCCTACTTTAGAAGTTAGAGGGGGGGGGGGGGGGGACACACACATTTTACCACTTTGGAAGAGTCTCTCTCGCAAACTATTCAGGTTAGAAAAAAATGATATTAGAAACCTCAATATGATTTTTGGAGACCTATCCATAGATACTCCACACGCATAGGTTAGATGAAAAAAAATTTTTTTTGATTCAGTTGTACCTATGGGGACCCCTAAAATTTTTAATAATTTTTCCATTATTGTATCAAAATCTTAATGCCGTTCACAGACTACATCTATTTACCCAATAGTATAGCTCTTATAGTTTCGGAGAAAAGTGGCTGTGACATACGGACGGACAGACAGACAGACAGACAGACATGACGAATCTATAAGGGTTCCGTTTTTTGCCATTTGGCTACGGAACCCTAAAAACGAACATAACACCACTTCCATTTTTAAAGTCGGCTAAAATTGTAGCCTATGTGTTATTCTGATGTATAAGATATATTATTGTAAAGTTTCATTAAAATCCGTTCAGTAGTTTTTGCGTGAAAGAGTAACAAACATCCATACATACATACATACAAACTTTCGCCTTTATAATATTAGTAGGATTAAGTACCTTCGCTTTAACAATATTTAACCCATTTTTACCCGACTACGGCAAAGCAAAAGGAGGGTTATGATTTTGATTTTGACAGGCTATGTATGTATGTATGTATGTATGTTCATCTGTTCCCTCGTAACTTCTAAACTACTTATCAGAATTCGACAAATGATATATCATTAGAAGCGTCTTAATTGTCCGCTGGTTATAGGCTATATGGGGTTTCACAAAATCTAATGTGGTGCCCTCTAGCGGACAAAACATACAGAGTAAAAAAATAAAGTTAAGGTAAATACGACGTAATGAATTATGAAACTGAAACATTTTTGAAGAAGCTGATAACTGGTGATGAAAAGTGGATCACGTACGACAAGAACGTGCGAAAAAGATCGTGGTCAAAGGTCGGTCAGGCTTCACAGACTGTGGCGAAACCCGGGTTAAGTCGCAACAAGGTGATGCTGTGTGTGTGGTGGGATTGGAAGGGTTATATTATTCATTATGAGCTGTTACCGCCAGGCAGGACCTATTCTGAACTGTACTGCGAACAACTGATGAGATTAAAGCAAGAAGTTAAGAGAAATCGAACGGAATTAATCAACAGAAGGGGTGTGGTTTTTAGGGTTCCGTAGTCAACAAGGAACCCTTATAGTTTCGGTCTGTCCGTCCGTCTGTCCGTCTGTCCGTCTGTCTGTCTGTCTGTCTGTCTGTCCGCGGTTTTGCTCAGAGACTATAGGACCTACAAAGCTGTAATTTGGCATGAATGCACATATTAATGATGCCGACAAAATGGCACATGAAATCTTAAAAAAATATTTTTTTTATGGTACCTTCCCTACACATCAAGCGGGGATGAATTTTTTTTCGCGTCCACCCCATCGTGTAGGGTGTCGTTGGATAGGTTTTTTTTAAAAATATTATGAGTATTCATAGATCATTTTCCGATTTAGGGATCCGTTTGTGAAATATTAAGTTTTAAAGTGGAAAAAATCGTTAGAGTCCAGTGTACCCCCCTTCTACCAGCTAAACGGTTGCTTCTGGAAATGTAAAAAAATTCACGGGAGTAGGAAATATTCTGAATTTAAAAGGAAAACTATCATGGCTAAGAAGTCTTCATAAGTTATTGAGTAATAGTCGATCAACTAAAAAAAATGTATTCGGCGAAGTATAAAGGAACTTTTCGTTCAAATTTCTTTGAAAGTAACTGAGATGATGTGTAAAATACGTTATAAATGTACATTCATTGACCATACAAAAATTAAAAAAAAAGTAGCGGTACTACGGAACCCGTATATATTGCGCGTGGCCTGACACGCATTTGGCCGGTTTTTAATTATTCACCATGATAACGCTAGACCTCACACATCTTTCACTCGGCAAAAATTACGGGAGTTTGGCTGGGAGGTGTTAATGCATCCGCCGTATAGTCCTGACCTTAATTGCTACTTCAGATTTCCACTTGTTTCGGTCGCTGCAGAATTCCTTAGGCAGTGTCAGGTTGACATCACAAGAGGACTGCCAAAACCACTTGTCCCTACTAACAAGATGGCAAAAGTTATCGAACAAAATGGCACCTATATACTTTAGTCAATTGTGAATAAACTTTATAAAAAAACCTTTTGAATTTTTATATAAAATGCGAAGAAACTTTTTCCCCAACCTAATAATTAAAAACCCGTCAGGTTTTAATTACGTTGGAGTTGATTGGGTCATGTAATCATGTTACACGTATGACGTAGCACTCGCAGGCCGCAGCGGCCGAGCACCCGACCGGCGCGCGGCGACCGGCGCGGCCCCGGTCTCGCGACCCTAAACTGTTTCCGTTTCGACTTGAAACGATTTTTGATCACGCAAAGAGCTCCGAAGTTCCAATTCCAACGCGAACGCACGCTCGGTTACAAATTTTTAATTTTCATGGGAAGTAAAAACTAAAATATTATTTTCTTTCTTCCAAACTGATACAGGATACTAGTGACACGACTCATCGGACGATCGGCATTCGGCTGTTTCCTTAGTACGAGTATATTAAATAAGTGTTCTGCGAGAGGTAAACATGTTTTGAAGTTAGCGATCGGAGGTCTGACCTCAGGAGTCGGGAGTTGACTCGAGTCGTGTCGGGTCATTCGTTAGTGAATAGTGATGCTACGACCTACGACGTGGGCGGCAGGCGGCAGCGCGACTCATGAGTCATGACATCGCTCAGTCTGCAAACTAAAAATGGTTATGCAAAAGGGTACCAAATAATAATTCTGCTGAACATACTTAATTAGAATAATGTATAACATGGTTAGAGTAGGGTTACGAATAATGAATTAGAAAAAAAAACTTTTGTTGAAGTTAAACTTAGGTAAGTGGTTTCTATTCCTGCAGCTTGGCTGCCAATTTGTAACTACATATTATTTACTTTTTATAGGTAAGTAAAGTGTTAATCTATAGACTCTATAGCGCCATATTATACGGTAGTAACGTACCCAGAATCCAGATATAAAGCATACTTTAGGTGTAGAGTATTAGTAAGTACCTATGGCAGAGACTAGAGACTAGAGACACAGAATATATAATAGTACCTTACGGTACAGAAGTCCCACTCCCGAGTTTAGGTATGATAAACGCAAGCGTCCGGTCACCGGACTAGTCTCGATAGGCTGGCACTCGCTCGACTTGTCGCACACGCAAC
Organism: Cyaniris semiargus; assembly: GCA_905187585.1. Taxonomy (NCBI): domain Eukaryota; kingdom Metazoa; phylum Arthropoda; class Insecta; order Lepidoptera; family Lycaenidae; genus Cyaniris; species Cyaniris semiargus. The sequence continues at coordinate 15,420,146 of LR994563.1, read as the reverse complement.
GCACGCATCCGCGATACAAAAGTAATAATACCCGGCCCCGCACCGCCGCACAGTGGTTTCAATTCCAAAATTCGTGGAAATAGACCCCGAAGTCGGAATTTCGACCTGATTTTTTTTTCTGTGATAGAAAACAACATTTCAAACAACTTTTACTCTTTCGCAATTCTTCGAAAAACTTATATTTTTCAAGATATAAAATAAATGAAAAAAAATTGTATGGAGAAAAACACATTTTATTTTTTTTCTTCAACTGCCGTAGTTTGCGAGGTGTTTTGAGGCATAGGCGTATATAGATATAGATAAGGTGACAAGGATATAAAAAGCATTTTATCTGGTCCCGCAGAGTGCGGCCGCGCAAGAAAATGAAGTTTATTTTTTTTTAATGAAAACGCGTTTTTTACAAAGAATGAAATGTTTTTCATAATGGTTTACTTCTTTTTTGTATTTTTACATTTAATTATATCATCTAAGAGTGAAATATCCCATAAAATATTTGAAAAATGGTTTTTGTTGAAAATTTTAATTTTATTTTAATTCATTATTTTTACAAAGTTAAGACCTTTTTTAGGGTTCCGTACCCAAAGGGTAAAAAACGGGACCCTATTACTGAGACTTCGATGTCTATCCGTGTGTCTGTCTGTCTGTCTGTCTGTCTCCAGGCTGTATCTCAAAAACCGCTATAGCTAGACTTCTGAAATTTTCACAGATTGTGTACATCCATTGCCGCTATAACAACAAGTATTAAAAATAAAATAAGTTAAATATTAAAGGGGGGCCCCCATACAACAAACGTAATTTTTTAGCCTTTTTGTTCGTAATCAGTAATGGTAGCAGGTAGGCACTTGCAATACTCACAAAATTCCATATTATATTTGTTCTTAAATAATTAATCTTAAAATGAAAATAAAGTAAATATTTAAGGGGGGCTCCCATACAAAACACACTTTTTTGTCTACATTCACTCTATACCACATTCACTCTATACCGGTACAGAACCCTTCGTGCGCGAGTCTGACTCGCACTTGGCCGATTATTTAGGAATGATTTGTTACTTAGAGGACTTGTTAGCGGGATTAAACGTCTTGGGGGGTCCAAGCAGGGTCTGATCTAGCATTTTATTTAACTAAACAGCCCTTTTTAGGTCTACAATTACAATACAGCCCTTTTTAGGGCTACAATTACAAAACAGCCCTTATCAGGGCTACAATTTTATCAAATTATTTCTTTGATCAAAGTCGAAAGGTGCAGCAGAGCAGTTTTGACTGTGGAGCAATTAGTATTAATTCCTATTTGTATTTGAACAAATAACCATCATCATCTATGACTGGGTATACAAACTTTTCACTATCCGGTCATAGACGATGTTTGTTCAAAATATTTTTATTGCGGGAGTTATTACAAATAGTAGGAATTTCTAAATACAACGCACACAATTTGGACCGCTAAGAACAACCTCAACTCCGTTTGAGCCCCCAAAGACCCTGCTTGGACCCCCCAAGACGTTTAATCCAGCTAACAAGTCCTCTAAGTAACAAATCATTCCTAAAAAAGGTCTTAACTTTGTAAAAATAATAAATACAATAAAATTAAAATTTTCAACAAAAACCATTTTTATAGTATTTTATGAGATATTTCACTCTTAGATGATATAATTAAATGTAAAAATACGAAAAAGATGTAAACCATTATGAAAAAACATATCATTATTTATAAAAAAACGCGTTGTCATATGTATTTTTTAAACTTCATTTTCTTGCGCGGCCGCACTCTGCGGGACCAGATAAAATGCTTTTTATATTCCTTGTCACGTTATCTAACACGCCTATGCCTCAAAACACCCCGCAAACTACGGCAGTTGAAGAAAAAAAAAAGTGTTTTTCTCCATACAATTTTTTTTCATTTATTTTATATCTTGAAAAATATAAGTTTTTCGAAGAATTGTGAAAGAGTAAAAGTTGTTTGAAATGTTGTTTTCTATCACAGAAAAAAAAATCAGGTCGAAATTCCGACTTCGGGGTCTATTTCCATGAATTTTGGAATTGAAACCACTGTGCACCGCGCCGCTCGCTTGACAGCCCTGGCAGATTGAAGCGAGACGGCAGACAGTTATTGTACTATGAACGCTAAGCGCATTGCAAAAGGTTGAAATTAGATTGTTTTACAGAATAGTAGGTAAATATCTCGGCAATTTCGGGCCGTTTGTATGGAAGTGAGACACGCCTGGTAGAGACTAGAATTAGGGGCTGTTTCACCACTTCCTGATAAGTGCCGGATAGGCTATCCGCTATCGACAACTTTACAGATAGAGTATGGAGTATCTGTCAGATACGTTGTGGATAGCCTATCCGATACTTATCAGGAAGTGGTGAAACAGGCCCTAAGTCACTTAAAATAATGATACCAATAAACTTTATAAACTTCTTACATTCAGTTACTTTATAGTTTCCTGTAGTTTCCCTATTTAATACAAAACTAACACAATTGGGTCAGAAAAGGAGCTGTTTTACTACAGTGGGTGGCCAAATTATTATACTCAGTGTGAAATTTTTACGTAAATTCATATTGGTTGATTGTTTAGCCATTTAGTGTTGTTTGTTTTACTAAGTATTTTTATTTATTTTTTGTTACTTTAGTCTGTCTTCAACATTTTAATATGAGCTAGTAACATTTATTTTCAATTGTAATAATTTTGTAAATAGTGACACCATTTAGCACGAAAGTCACTTTAGCCAGATTTTCCTATGCTTAATGCGTGCAATAGGGAGTTAGACAAAGTTGCTAAAAATGTATTTGGCGTGAAACCTGTTATTAATACCAATACCTCAGTCTTATCTGTTTTATTATAATTCATAAATAATAGGTATTAACACACATTTCTGGTGTTTCTTTCTTATTAGGGTTCCGTAGTCAACAAGGAACCCTTATAGTTTCGGTCTGTCCGTCCGTCTGTCCGTCTGTCCGTCTGTCCGTCTGTCCGTCTGTCCGTCTGTCCGTCTGTCCGTCTGTCCGTCTGTCCGTCTGTCCGTCTGTCCGTCTGTCCGTCCGTCTGTCTGTACGCGGTTTTGCTCAGAGACTATAGGGCCCACAAAGCCGTTATTTGGCATGAATGCACATCTTAATGATGCCGACAAAATCTATACTTAATATTATAAAGCGGAAGAGTTTGTTAGTTTGTTTGTTTGTTTGAACGCGCTAATCTCAGGAACTACTGGTCCGATTTGAAAAATTCTTTCAGTGTTAGATAGCCCATTAATCGAGGAAGGCTATAGGCTATATTTTATCACGCTAAGACTAATAGGAGCGAAGAAATAGAAGAAAATGTGGAAAAAAGGGGGAAATTATTGGAAAGGGCTCATCTCACAAACTACTAGAGCAATTTTTCTGTTAAGTATTTGGGTCAGATAAGAAGTAGACCATGTGAAGGATCATAGGCTATTTTTTGTAGACTGATTTGTCTGTGAAATATCTAATTTACGCGAGCGAAGCCGCGCGGAACGTCTAGTATTTTCATCATTAACAACTTTAACATCCACAGAAAGACAATCTGTGCAGCCTGCGGGCTGCGGATAATGACTGCGTCGTCGATGTTAGTGTCGGTGTCTGTGAATTGACCTGGGAATCATTTTGCTGACCGTGTCTTTCCTGGGTAGGTTTTTTGCAGCGGTAACCGACATCCACACAGGCGGAGCCGCGGGCGACCGCTAGTGGTAGGTATATAAAATCTTTAAAAAAATATTTTTTTACGGTACCTTCCCTACACATCAATGCGGGGGTGATTTTTTTTTTCGCGTCCACCTCACCGTATTGTGGAGTGTCGTTGGATGGGTTTTTAAAAAATATTACGAGTGTTCAAAGATCATTTTCGGATTTAGGGACCCATTTGTGAAATATGAAGTTTTGAAGTAAAAAAAATCGTTAAGAGTCCAGTGTCTCCCCCTTCTACCAGCTAAACAGTTGCTTCTGAAAATCTGAAAAAATACACGGGAATAGGAAATATGATGAATTTAAAAGGAAAACTATCACGGCTAAGAAGACTTCATAAGTTATTGAGTAATAGTCGATCAACTAAAAAAAATGTATTCGTAGAAGTACAAAGGAACTTTTCGTTCAAATTTTGAACGTAACTGAGATGATGTTGTTAGTAGTGTAAAACACGTTATAAATGTACATTCATTGACCATACAAAAATTATCAAAAACTAGCGGTACTACGGAACCCTATATTGCGCGTGGCACGACACGCACTTGGCCGGTTTTACTATTTTTAATATAATTTTAAGCTAAAATAATAAAAGTTTTAGCCATGCGAAAGAATTTAGACATTTCAATTAGAAATAAATCTGAAATTTTGACACCTATGAGCAACCTATGAGTCATACCAATCATTCCCAGAGAGAAATTGCGAAATTAGTAGGCGTTTCCATAGAATTATAACCTTTAGAAGAGGCATTCCATACAATCGTCAGCGCGAAAATGTGTCACCCTCGAAATGAGTGAGCTCACTCATCTGAGAGCAGTGTGCCTTAGGACGCGGTGACAGTCGGACGTGTTTAATGCATTGATTACGTAAAATATGCATTGAAAGCGTGAATGAGTGAAGGAGAAAGTAGTATATGCTATTAGGTACTGTAAAACAAAAAAGGACGACAATATTTTCTCGATACACATTTTGCATGCAAAAACATTGCTACAGTTTTGATGGCGTATGCCATATCCAAGTACTGACATCGTTGGGCGTTTCCCAGTCTACACATTGAAATATAAAAAAGCGATAGACCTAAAAAAATCTTTGTCACCATAACAAGTTGATAAACGTGGTAGAAAACGTCTTACGACTGCTTAAACAGAAGAGAATACAAGGCGTTTTACTGTTGAGAACAGAAATTACATACATACCTACGCGTCGAATTGATAACCTCTTTTTTTTGAAGTCGGTTAAAAAAGCCCCAAAAAGTCATAAAAGTTTTGTTTCATGATGCTGGCGTAGCTTTATCTAACAGAACGTTAAGGCGAAACTGAAGATACTGAATTTCAGTTGTTGCCGTTCATTGAAAAACTAAAGTTTACCCGGACAATGCGTGCTAAACGATTGGCGTTTGCTAGAATGTAATAAGCATTGAACTGAGGAATACTGGAAGGAGGAAGACAAGTTATTTTAATTGTATTTTTTTTAATTATGAGTTTAATGGCGTGACCTTCATATGACCCATTGATTCAAATCCTTCAGGACCGTTCCCAATTTGTTCACCGCAGGCGACTTGAAAATTTTGATGAAAGCTGTGTTGTTGAACGAGTGAAACCTCCTTTGTCGGTTACGATATGGGGCGAGATTAGTTCAAAGGGGAATGATGAACTACATGTGGTTGAAGGAACAATGCGTCAACTGTCAAGACCAATAATTGCGAGTTTTACAAACTCCTCTCCATCTCCAGATGGCTGAATTGTAGCCAGACGGCACCTGTATATTTATGCAGGACTCTACATTACTCTACATTATGGTAAGGTTACCATAACGATAAAAAAATATTAACTTTTTAAAGAAAACAATGTTACCTTATAAGACACAAAAATGGTTTTTTTTCAAGTAAGTATAATAATTTGGCCACCGACGATAGTCTTAAAGGACTTTCAGAACTGGCGGTGGACTCTGCGACGATTCACCGAATTCTAATCTACATAATTCAAATTCGAGCAGTCGAGGTAGGCACGAAACAAAAGTAAAATGTGTCGTGGTGGCGCGGGCGTGCACGCTAACAATAGGTAATCGATGTCCGCGCGGGCGGCGGCGCGGCGGGGGGCGGGGCGCGCCCGTGGCCCGCCGGCTCTTAAGAGCGGGCTGTAAAATTTTGCTGTGTTTTCTAATAAGTATTACGATCCCGGAAGACGATTGACTTAAATGAAATTGAGATTTATTTAATCATTGTATATTTATCTGATATTTGCCTAACGGAAAACACGATTCACTTATTTTGACTCGATACTTATATTTTTCGAAATTATGAATCTTTCTAGACTTTTCAACAAATATCTGTTACACTTATTGAGTTACTATTATTAAATAACTTGCACTACCACAATCACACACTTGTATGTATTTATTTTTAAGTAATCATCAAAAAACATTTTTGGGACTTGCGACCTTTACTTTCGTGCTATAATGCGGGAACCGTTGTTACGCGATATTGTTCACTATTAGCTGCAGTGCAAAGCACAATACTAGGGGGCACGATTCTGGAATGTATGAATGGTGTGTAGGCGGGGCTAGCGTGCTTTGATATTTCTGACAGCCCGCTCTTAATGCTCGGTCCGTTGAGCTCTACTTATCTCGCCGCTAATCGCGCCTGCTCGTCGGAGGCAGCGGCAGCGCCGGCTCTCGTGTCGAGGCGGCGATGGCCACTCGAGCCGCGAGACGAGAGCTCCGTTGACACTCCGCTGCCCGCCGAAGAGCACTTCGCTATGCTGATTAGCTCTCGTATCAAAATATCAAAGTAGACTCTACAAACATTATTATCTTCAGCGAATCGAGAGTCCCGAACGTCGTCGTCCGAGTGCCACCTCTCGCTCTCTCTTTTCCCTCTTCTTTCTGATGATTAGTTTCTCATAAAGTCCATTAGAGAGTTCTAATTAAATGTGCACCGGGTCACCCAGTGGTGACCCGGTGACATTTCTCTCGACTTGTGGGTTGGTGTCAGTAAGTAACGGGTACTCGTCGGGCTAATTATTATTACTAGCTTACTAGCCCGACGAGTAGTTAATATATTGTTGGACGCTGGGTTTGTCGAGCCAATGCAATGGTTTACTACCTCAATTTACTTATGTTATTATTGTCGGCTTAAGCCGCTGCGCTACCTAGTGCCCACTAATAGCTTTAACCTTTTGCCATATTTGATATGCTAGCGCTCATTGGTCTTGACAGGAGTGAGGAGAGTGACGAGCGACGGTGTCGTGTTGCAGGTGGGCGGCGTGTTGCGGCGTGTTGCGGGCGCGCGTGACGTGACGGCGGGGGCATGCCGGGCGGCCGCCGGGGGCTCGTGGCCCCACAGAACACCTTCCTCGAGAACATCATCCGCCGCTCCTCCTCTCAACGTCAGTATGATCCACTGTACACGCTTCATTTTATAATGTAAACAAATAGACTGATTCAAAACATGCAGTTTTAAGGCGGTAAAACTTAAGGGTCTTCCCCTACGGAGATTCCGTAATTTACCGTATTTAGAGCCTTATAAACTCATAATTTGAAAGCTACAAACTTATAATAAAAATACAGCAGTAATCTTCAGAACATTCCTTTCCCCGTTTTAAATTTTCTATTTTTGTTTATTATACTCATGATATTAGCTTCTAAAGTAATACCAAATTATTAAAATTGAAGCATACTTTCAGCATATTTCAGCATCTCCCTAGTATTTACAAATTACTTTTATTTGAAACACACGACACTATAGCTTGACCGCTGTAAAGTCGACCCTCGTAGCATACTCGTAGCATACTAAATGTATGCTACGAGTATGCTACGAGGGTCGACTTTACAGCGGTCAAGCTTTAGATACTACTGCACATCAGTCGCAACTCGCATCTGAGGGCACGGGTGTGCCCCCGCCAAGATGAGCCAAGCGAAGCGCGCAAGGGCACTACCTACCTTTTCTCGAAACGGCCCATTCGTGCCGAAGCATGGCTCTCCCACGTTTCATCTGTTTCATTATCGCGCTATCGACTTCTATTTCTGGCAGCCATAATTAGCGCGGCGGTTGCTTGACCGTTACTTGTAAATATTAATTTCAGAAGTATTTAAGGGCACCTTCTCCCTAAATTAGCAGCAGGTCGATGTCTGTTCAGTGCGAATATCGACGTAAATGACATTAAAATAACATTCATATCAGCGCGCCTTGTACGGTGGCGGTTACGACGCTCGCCGCGTCCATGATAGGGCGAAATAGGAGAAAAAACCTTTTTACTTAGATAAAAAATATTATAACTAATCATTTCCCTGTAAAATTTTAATAGTAATCGAACTGTCCAAATTATTTTTTGATTGAGTCCCTGTAAGTCCTATAAAACTCAAAATGTTTTTAAAATCGAGGTTGTTTCGGAATTTTTTTCTATCGAGTAAAATTATCTGTATTGTGTTTCTAACCAAAAAAGTCACTAGTTCAAAGATGTATCTATACATGTATATAATTTTCAGTTTTTTTGAATGGCGCTTTCTTTAAAAATTACTCATTTTAGAAACGTGAATTCGGAAGAAGGTGCCCAAGCAGCTATATAGTGGAATATAATCGCCTAAGAACGAGGTATAGCCCGGGTTTACCTCTAAGAGAGTGGGCTATGAAAAAAGGCGTGGCTGATGTACAAGAAATACACCAAAGAAAAAAAAATTAACTAAAAGAAAAAACAACATAAACCAACTTACAAAAAGAAATGAAATCCCACCAAAAACATTTTAATGTAAAAATGTTGCCAAGATGATAACATATAGTTCGTGGTGTCAAAAAGTAGTGAGATCTCATGTAGATCCAAGTTTTTAACCTTACATACTCCGACCTAAATCTAAAAACCTTAATTTTACACTAAAGCGCGGCAAAATACTAATAATAATTTAAGGGAAATAATAAAACGAGCGAATAAAAAATTACTTTACGACTGATGATGAACATACTGTTTTAATAACATGAGCGGTATGAATTTGAGCAAGCGAAAAATAAACTAAACTAACGACTAATATTGATTTATAATAAAATCCAGAACGAGCTTACAAAAAGTGGATTGTGATTAATCTATTTCAGGTATTAAAATTCTATCCGAGCGACTGTATTACTAAGTGAGCGACTGGAAATACATAGCGGCCAACTTCAATATTAAAGATAGATTCAATTTTTCTAAGTGAGGTTATACATTACGAACTACTAAAAAGTTCACTTTGAGCAAACTTTTGTGAGCTGCTTTATTAATGATTATTGGTTACTGATATTCTATTTGAATGTTTATATTTTATATTTTGATACATATTTTTAATGAAAATCTCGAAAGTGAATAACTATCAGAGATAGAAAGGATTTCATACTTTGATTTGATGGTCCTAAAATATAGATTCGCGTCAGTGGAAACATGGCCTAAAGTCTAAGTCTAAGGAACTCCGTGTTGGCCCAATACGACTTTTTTGGGTTAGGTTAGATGGCTTCGCTGCGCTACGCTCCCACCTTAGCCATCGTGGTTATTTTTTTGTGAATCACCCAGAAGTAGGAGCTCCGCGTAGCGGGGCTCCGTCGACTCATAATAATTGAAGCCAGTTGTTTTTTTTTTTTTTTGGTATAGGTCGCTATTAAAATTTTACCCATTTCTTTGACGTTCCGTTAAGGATTATAATTTGTGTAATGTAATAATTTATTAATATTTTTTATATATAAATACATATATTTATATATAGGTTTACATTTAAAACTGTAATTTACAGTCACTCGATTAAACACTACCCATAATTAAATGTGTCAGCCACACGAGAAGAATATAAAAACTCTACACATTAGTCAAAATCGGTGGCGTGGCCATTTTGTTATTCGTCATGCTATGGGGCTTTGAACTTAATATATTACTTTTCTGTTGTACTTATTAACTTCTATATTTACCGTAACTAATAAAAAATGGCCAGGCGACCGATTTTGACTAATGTGTGGAGTTTTTATATTCTTCTCGTGTGGCTGACACATTATATTATGGGTATAATTTAAACGATCACCAAAAATATTTTAAGACCCTAAGCCTAAGCACCAAATAAAATAAATAACACCAAAAAAATTAAATTGACTTTATAAAAAGAGTCCTAAAGTAAATCATAATATAATGATCCAAAATAAATAAACAAATGTTAGAATAATTGCACGCTTGTACAAGTATTCTTTTTGACTCCCGAAATGCATAAATTGATCACCAAATAATGTTAAAACACAAAAATTATTTTTGATTCCGAAAATGGATAAATTGGTCACCAAATAATTAAATGTCTTACCCAAAAATTTCATTCATATCATCAAAAATCATATTACTACCAAAAATCTTACTCTAAAGTTTGACGTCATCCAAAATAAATATATTGAACACAGACTACTTTAATGTAGGACTAAGGGTCAATTCAGACTTCAACGCGACGCGTAGATGCATTATTTTCTAGTCGTTTACACAATATATTCTGAAACACATAATAATATAATATAATAATAATAATAATAATAATAATAATATAGCCTTTTATTCAGATCAACTTATTCTAATTACAGTATTTAGAAATTAACTTAAACATGGATTAAACTAAAACCTACCTACCTTATTCTAATAGCTGCACTTTCTTTATGGTTTGCAGATCTGTTTGCCAATCGGCAAAGGCCTCCTCCAACCGTTTCCATTCTTTCCACTCTGCCACTCATTCTCATTATCTGCCACTCTTTTTCACATTACTCCTGCCGCTTTTCTTAGATCGTCGTCCCATATTTTTTGAGGTCTTCCTCTTTTCCTCTTACCTTCCCTGGGATACCATCTTGTAACTTTATTGCTCCATTTATCACAACCTCTGCTCATGTGTCCGGCCTATCTCCATTTAAGCCTGCTGATATTTTGTTTCACATCTATTGTTTTTGTTCTACTCCTGATGACATAGTTTTTTATTTTTTCAGATCTTTTAACGTTAAGCATACTCCTCTCCATGGCGTACTGACAGGTTGTTAATTTGTTTGTCATTTCTTGGGATAGGGTCCACGATTGGCATCCATATGTAAGTACGGGTAAAATACAGGTATTGAATAGTTTAGTTTTTATATTGATATGAAGTGTTTTGTCTTTCATTGCTTCTTTTAAACTCCAATATCTTTTCCAGCTATTAATGACTCTTCTATTTGCTTCTTCGCGCATGGAGTCGTTTTGAGTTATGACCTGGCCCAGATAGATGTATTCATCTGTGTAGTAAGTTTCTGTGTTTCCTAAACATATTGTATCTTTATTTCCATTTGTCATTACTCTTGTCTTGTCTGGATTGAGTTTTAAACCCACTTTCTCACTCTCTATAGCAAGGTATTTTAACATAGTATTGATATATTTGGATGTTTTGGCGAACAATACAATGTCGTCAGCAAATCTGAAGTGTGTCAATGCTTCGCCATTCACGTTAATCCCAAATTCGTCCCAGTCGAGTTCTTTGAATAGAGATTCCAAGACCACAGAGAACAGTTTTGGGGATAGGGGATCCCCCTGTCTAAGACCTCTCTCTACTTTAAATGTACTTCCCTTCTTTTCTAGCTGAATCCTTGCTGTACTATTACTGTATACGTTCTTTATTAATCTTATATATTTATGTTCAATACCCTGTTCGATTAAAGCTTTCCATATATTTTTGTGCAGTAGGGAGTCAAATGCTTTACTGTAATCGACAAAGGCTATATAGTTTGTAAGTTGATATTCAGTGTACTATTCAATAACTTGACGAACTACTTGGATGTGGTCAATAACAGAGTAGTTTTTGCGAAATCCCGCCTGCTCTATGGGTTGTTGTTCATCCAGTATTCTTTCTATACGTTTTAGAATAATCTTCGCAAATATCTTGTAAATATTGGACATAACACTGATGGGGCGGTAATTTCCAATTTCGAATTTGTCTCCCTTTTTATACAGTAGAATAATAGTAGATTCCATCCATTGTTTAGGTATCATTTCTGTGTCTATGATATCGTTAAAAATATCTGTAAAACAGGTATTAAAATGTCCTTATGGTGTTTCAGGAGTTGCTTATGCCGTCTGGTCCTGGCGTTTTGTCAAGCTTTTGACTATCTATAGCAGCTTGCACTTCATCCTGGAGAATGCTAGGTGCTAATGAGTTAGCCGACATGTTGACTTCGTCTTCTGTTGCATTGTCTTCATATAGTTTTTTGTAATAGGATGTGGCTATATCTAATATGTCTGTTCGGTTTTGCTTTAATCGTCCTTTGTCATTTTTCATTTTAACAATCCAGTCCATAGATTCCTTTAATTCTTTGTATGCTTTTTTGACACCGCTGGTTTTGCTAATATATTTTTCTAAAGTTTCCATTGTTTTTTGTTTTCTGTCTTTTCTTATGTTTTCTTTAATTTCTTTGTTAATTGTTTTCTTCTGTCTTGTATGTTTTTATCACTGAGCAGGTAATTTCTTGTTTTTAACATTTTTATAGTTTTTGCTGTAAGCCATTTATTTTGGTCAAATTTGGTACTAGCGGTAAGTTTGACTGTCGTTTTTATGTTATTTTCAATCCAGTTGTATTTCTCTTGAGTACATAATTCCATTGTCTTCGTTTTAAAATCAGGCGTCCATATATTTTTATGGCAGACAATAATAAGAAAAAATAGCAGTCATTTGATAATATTCTAGGAAACGTAATTTGGTGATCAAAATATTAATTTTGGTGATCGTTTCGAATTTTATTGGTAGTAAATAGGTACATTTTTGGGCACCGTTTAAACATAAGCCTTATATTATTATCAAGTATTTTGCCGCGCTTTAGTGTAAAATTAAGGTTTTTAGATTTAGGTCGGAGTATGTAAGCTTAGAAACTCTACTCTACATGAGATCTCACTACTTTTTGACACCTCGAACTATATGTTATCATCTTGGCAACATTTTTACATTAAAATGTTTTTGGTGGGATTTGATATAAATATTTTATGCGTAGTGCTGATATTATAGGATGATCGTCCGCGGTGTATAGTCTGACCGGCTCAAGCGCGACGTGACAGCAGCACACCTGTTCCTATCGCGGAGTCTTCGACGTATGCGTAGGTACTGACTACTGTTGTCACACTGTTGCTACGTCGCGTCCGTTGACTGTATGCAGATTATGTGTCGGAGCCGATCTGCAGGAGGACGTATTAATATGCAGAGTAGGGAGCTCTGGAACGCAAACTCCTCCAAATAATAAATGAGGCGCGCGCCTGAATGTTTCATGCACCGGGTAGGTACGCGCCGATTCTCCCTGCTACGTCTTACCGATTTAACATTTCATTAGCCGACTCGAAACTCCCGATTAAACGATATCTACATAATATTATACAACGTATGTTCGTTATATAATATTACGGCTCCAAACCAAAGGATGGGCCGCTTAATTTCTTGCAAAGTTTTTGAATAATATTATTATTATAAAGTTTCGTAGTCGTCACGTGGGTTGGGCTGTATTTTGTATGTTGCAAAGTATGGGGAAGCACGTAGGTATCGGTGATTTAGGACACCGAATCGGCCCGTCATCGAGGTAGAAATGTCGGAGCCTATCTACATTCTGTACCGTTACAGTTTACTCACCTAAAAGTTAAAACTATACCTACCCGCTTCTGATCAATATCAATCAACAGAACATTCAATTTCTTATATTTTTTCGTTTGAACATCTCGCTGGAGCCGCCTTCTCAAATTTTGGCAAGAAAATAAACCAACCACCTGCAATATTTATCACCTGATCCTGGGGGCCGAGGCGGCACTGAATAATTTTGTACTAAAATTTTGGGTCAATGTTGTTTTTTTATTAAATTAGTTACGCTGTAAAAAAATAATTTAATGCAAATTATAGGATACACGTAATTACGTGTAGCCTTAAGGCTGTAAATTGTCGCAACGGGCTTAAAAACGGTCATAACAACACTATGGTACCTCACAGGGCTCTACGTCCCTAACTCATTCATAGATTACATGCTTTGGCGCGTATGAATTGGGGCTTTAAAAATAAGTAAAATATGCTATTGTAACGTATCGCCGAATCCCTTGATCCCGGGATTAGCAGCCGCGGCTCGCGACTCGCGAGTCGCGGCACCCGGCCCGGAGATACACAATAATATGTACTTATAACAAAAGAGTACTGAGTAACGTATAATGTATGGCCTGCTTTTACTTCTATAATATCGTTATTATAGACAGGTAAGCTGGATAGGTAAGCTCCTCAGGTTTTTAAATAGATAGTCGAGACTTTCTCATCCGAATTAAAACCAAGTTTTTTCAGGAACGTTATAATCTTTTATAAAACTTACTTACGTATAAAACGGTAGTCGGTATAGGTCTACCAGAATCTGATGGCAATTTTTGACAGCAGATTTTCAAAAAATATCCTTGATCATTGGATAATTTTTTATATTTGCATGTTTAACACACAGAATCAGCCGCTATAAGAAAAAAAAAGGATCAAAATCTTTTATTCCAATTACCCAGGAATTGCTAGAGTCAATTTATTTCTCACTTTTTGCCATCAGATTCTGGTAGACCTATAGTACCCTATATTATACAGCATTATGCAGCTGTCGCTGCCCGAAGAACGTCACATACTTAGATTAAGTCGACGCGAGCTTTTATGCTTGATTTACACGGGTGACTAACGGGTCAATTTTAGTCACCAGTCGAATCGCCTGTCCAATTCGAATCGCCACCCCATTTGCACGGGTGACTAACGGGTCGATTTTAGTTGCCCGGCAAGTTACTCGCTACAGTAGTATTCGCAGCAAGCGATCGCTTGCGACTAAGCGTTTGCACGCTCGATTTTAGTCACCAGCCGCATGCGGCCGCTGGCCGCACGACTTTGGGGCTTGCGACTTTAGCCGCATGCGGCGTAGTCGAATTGCCATTTACACGGTCGATTTTCGCCGTGCGGCGTAAATCGTGCGGCTTTAGTCACCCGTGTAAATCAAGCATTAGAAAACAAAGACTTTCACGCGACGGACGGCGGACCATTCGTCGGATAACGACGCTGTGTGTGGGTGTTGCAGCAGATAGCAGCTTCCTGCTGGCGAACGCGCAGATCGTGGACTACCCGATCGTGTACTGCAACGAGACGTTCTGCAAGATGTCGGGCTACAACCGCGCCGAGGTGATGCAGAAGTCGTGCCGCTGCGCCTGGATGTTCGGCGAGCTCACCGAGAAGGAGGCCTTGGAGCGCGTCGACCGCGCGCTCGACCACCACCTCGCCGACCACTTCGAGATCCTGCTCTACAAGAAGAACCGTGAGTATACACCGTACACACCGCTACACACCCCTACACGCGCTCCTCTCCCGACTTTACTCGTTTGCTCCTTGTATGAATTGTATCTACTCTATTTTGTGACGGAGTAACATATAAATGAACTAGATGTCCCGCGCGGCTTCGCCCGCGTAAATTAGGAATTTTACGAAAAGCGTACATTTTCCCGCAACAAAATAGCTTATGTCCCTTCACGTGGTCTACTCTATATCTGTGCTAAATAACAAAAAAAATGCTTCAGTAGTTCGTGAGACCCTTTCTAATAATTTTCCCTGTTTTGACCACATTTTCCTCTGTTTCTTCGGTCCTATTAGTTTCAGCGTGATAATATATAACCTATAGCCTACTTTGATAAATGAGCTATTTAACACTGAAATATTTTTTTAATCGGTCCAATAGTTCCTGAGATCTCAGACCAATTTTATTGGTCTGAGCCTGAGATAAGCGCGTTCAGTCAAACAAACAAACAAATTCTTCAGGTTTATAATATTAGTATAGATTTTTTTAAATCGCTTGACAAAATCAAATCTCTAATGACTATGAAAAGTACCAATAATAGGGTCATAATTGGCTCATAATCATGGGACGATGCATGCATATGGTATAATAGACGTTCCGCGCGGCTTCGCCCGCGTAAATTAGATATTTCACAGACAAATCAGTCTACAAAAAATAGCCTATGATCCTTCACGTGGTCTACTTCTTATCTGAGCCGAATAACAGAAAAATTGCTCTAGTAGTTCGTGTTCGTTCGATAAGCCCTTTCAAATAATTTCCCACGTTTTTTCCACATCTTCTTCTATTTCTTCGCTCCTATTAGTTTTAGCGTGATAAAATATAGCCTATAGCCTTCCTCGATAAATGGACTATCTAACACTGAAAGAATTTTTCAAATCGGACCAGTACTTCCTGAGATTAGCGCGTTCAAACAAACAAATAAACAAACAAACAAACAAACAAATTAACAAACAAACAAACTAACAAACTCTTCCGCTTTATAATATTAGTATAGATATGGTAGTGATGATGATGATGATGATGATGATGATGATGATGATGATAAATGTAATTTGCATAGTAGCATATGCTTTCCGTTCTTAAAACAACGCCGAAACTCCCAAACTTGTATCTATAAAGAATCAGGAGTTCTCTCAGCACCTTCCCAACCATAGTATACCTTGGTTCAAAATCTTACTTGTTGGTAGCATATGCTTAGACTACTTCTCACGAAACCGAAGTCACCACATGTTTCCATATAAATTTTGAGGAGTTCCCTC
Source organism: Cyaniris semiargus (assembly GCA_905187585.1). Lineage (NCBI taxonomy): Eukaryota > Metazoa > Arthropoda > Insecta > Lepidoptera > Lycaenidae > Cyaniris > Cyaniris semiargus. The sequence goes on along the minus strand of LR994563.1, from coordinate 15,403,859 downwards.
GATTACTTATGGATCCCTTCATCAGATTTGGTACTCTATTCACTTTTGTGAATAAAGTACCAAATTGGGATGATACTCTGTACACCAAAAGAAACATTTTGAAAATCGGTTCGCAAACGGCGGAGTAATCGTTGAATATTAAAAAAAAACCGGCCAAGTGCGAGTTGGACTCGCCCATGAAGGGTTCCGCAGCAGCAATAAGGTTTATTTTTATGAAATTAAAAGGTTTTTGATTTATTTTTATATTTCAGTTGATTTAATGTAAGTTTAATTAAGTTTACCATTTATGACGTATAAAAAAAACTACTTGCTAGATTTCGTTCAAACCAATTTTCGTTGGTAGTTTTTATAGTAAAGTACATCATATATTTTTTTTAGACTTATAATGCCCCTACTTTAGAAATTAGAGGGGGGGGGACACACATTTTACCACTTTGGAAGAGTCTCTCTCGCAAACTATTCAGGTTAGAAAAAAATGATATTAGAAACCTCGATATGATTTTTGAATACCTATCCATAGATAACCCACTCGCATAGGTTAGATGAAAAAAAATTTTTTTTTATTTAAATATAAAAATATAAAAAAAAAACTACTTGCTAGATTTCGTTCAAACCAATTTTCGTTGGTAGTTTTTATAGTAAAGTACATCATATATTTTTTTTAGACTTATCATGCCCCTACTTTAGAAGTTAGAGGGGGGGGGGGGGGCACATACATTTTAGCACTTTGGAAGAGTCTCTCTCGCAAACTATTCAGGTTAGAAAAAAATGATATTACAAATCTCAATATGATTTTTGAAGACCTATCCATAGATACCCCACACGCATAGGTTAGACGAAAAAAAAAATTTTTGATTCAGTTGTACCTATGGGGTTCCCCTAAAATTTTTAATATTTTTTCCATTATTGTATCAAAATCTTAATGCGGCACACAGACTACATCTACTAACCAAATTTCAATAGTATAACTCTTATAGGTTCGGAGAAAAGTGGCTGTGACATACACGGACAGACAGACAGACAGACAGACAGACAGACAGACAGACAGACAGACATGACGAATCTATAAGGGTTCCGTTTTTTGCCATTTGGCTACGGAACCCTAAAAACGAACATAACACCTCCCCCATTTTGAAAGTCGGTTAAAATTGTAGCCTATGTGTTATTCTGATTATAAGCTATATTATTGTAAAATCCATTCAGTAGTTTTTGCGTGAAAGAGTAACAAACATCCATACATCCATACATCCAAACAAACTTTCGCCTTTATAATATTAGTAGGATTTGAGCTGCTAGCTGTCCGCCGGGGAGGCGACGTGGTAACGTTGTCGATGTTAAAACCGTCTAACGTTGCATTTTTTAATTTAATCAATAGATCGATAAGAAGCTGTGGTACAAAATAATGGAAATGTTTGGTGAACCTGGCCTCGAAACTATTTTTTAACCGACTTCCCATATCCCATATATATATATATATATATATATGTTCAACGATTACTCCGCCGTTTGTGAACCGATTTTCAAAATTTTTATTTTGTTTTATTAGGTTTCCCTCCAATTTGGTCCCATTTTCACAAAAGTGGTGATCTGATGATGGGATTCATGAGTAATCGAGGGAACTCCTCAAAATTTATATGGAAACATATGGTGATTTTGGTTTTATGAGAAGTATCCTAAGCATATGCTACCAAAACGCAAGATTTTGCACCAAGGTATACTATGGTTCCGAAGATACTAAGAGAACTCCGCATTCCTTATAGATACAAGTTTGGGGGCTTAGGCGCTGTTTTAAGAACTGAAAGCATATGCTACTATGCAAATTACATCCATCATCATCATCATTACCACGTCAGGGTCACCAGTGTCACATGGTTGTATATGGATACAATATGCCCCCACTACACCATAGTTATATAATCACGTTATGTCCTTATAAGTTACTAGCTGTGCCCCGCGGTGTTACCCGCGGTTTAAGTTATATATAATAAAAGACTATGAAAAGTACCAATAATAGGGTCAAAACGGGATGATACATGGTTCTATAATGGTTTATGGTAGTGATGATGATGAATGTAATTTGTATAGTAGCACATGCTTTCCGTTCTTAAAACAACGTCGAAATTCCCAAACTTGTATCTATAAAGAGTCAGGAGTTCTCTCAGCACCTTCAGAACCATGGTATACCTTGGTGCAAAATCTTGCTTGTTGGTAGTATATGCTTAGAATACTGCTCAAGAAACCGAAGTCACCACATGTTTCCTTATAAATTTTGAGGAGTTCCCTCGATTTCCTATGGATCCCTTCATCAGGTCTACACTTAATGAATATGGTAACAAATTGGGATGATAACCTATACACCAAAAGAAAAATTTTGAAAATCGGTTCACAAACGGCGGAGTAACCGTTGAACATAAAAAAACAAACATAACACCTCCTCCATTTTGAAAGTCGGTTAAAATTGTAGCCTATGTGTTATTCTGATGTATAATAATAATTATTGTAAAGTTTCATTAAAATCCGTTCAGTAGTTTTTGCGTGAAAGAGTAACAAACATCCATACATCCATACATACATACATACATCCAAACTTTCGCCTTTATAATATTAGTAGGATTTAGATTTAGTGAATAATTAAGTATTATTTAAATCATCATTAATTACTAATAGATCTAAACTCCCTCCCGCACGCGCACCCCCGCCTTGGTGACGCCCACTTCGCAACGGGCCGTGCGGCAGAAATCGTAATAATTTAATTTCGCCGTAACTTCAAAATCAAACGTCCAATTTTAATCATTCACAGAAATCACAGACCAAATATTATCTACATAAACTGCTTAGTGATGAAATAATTTATTTTGATAAGGATTAATAGCATGAGTAAAATAAACGCGTTTAAATGAAGTCCAAAAAAATTCAGGATTTTTAAATAAAAAAATGGTTGTTGTGCCTCACTCGACAGAGATAGGTATAGTGTGTCGCGGACTTTTTTGTAGATATTTATAAGATCTACAATTAATTAGAACATTTTATGGTTCTATCTATACTAATATTATAAAGCGGAAGAGTTTGTTAGTTAGTTTGTTTGTTTGTTTGTTTGAACGCGCTAATCTCAGGAACTACTGGTCCGATTTGAAAAAATATTTCAGTGTTAGATAGTCTATTTATCGAGGAAGGCTATAGGCTATATTTTATCACGCTTAGACTAATAGGAGCGAAGAAATAGAGGAAAATGTGAAAAAAACGGGGGAAAATTATTTGAAAGGGCTTATTTGAACGCGCTAATCTCAGGAACTACTGGTCCGATTTGAAAAATTCTTTCAGTGTTAGATAGCCCATTTATCGAGGAAGGCTATAGGCTATATTTTATCACGCTAAGACTAATAGGAGCGAAGAAATAGAAGAAAATGTGAAAAAACGGGGAAAATTATTTAAAAAGGGCTTATCTCACGAACTACTAGAGCAATTTTTCTGTTATTTGGGTCAGATAAGAAGTAGACCACGTGAAGGATCATTGGCTATTTTTTGTAGACTGATTTGTCTGTGAAATATCTAATTTACGCGGGCGAAGCCGCGCGGAACGTCTAGTCTTTTATAGTTTAGGCAGCGTACGCAAAATAAGTAACTTTTCTGGTTGATTTTTACACCTTGTGTCCGAAAAACCCAAATATCTTACGGAACCCTATTTTTTCCAAAATAAAATTTATCCTATGTTACTCGTGGATAATGTAGCTTTCGAATGGTGTAAGAATTTTTAAAATCGGTCCAGTAGTTTTTGAGCCTATTCATTACAATTAAACAAACAAAGTTTTCCTCTTTATAATATTAGTGTAGATAATAATTGGTACTTTTCATAGCGATTTTAATAAAAATATAATGCTGTTTCAAAATAAATGATTCAAGTTCTAAGCGACTTATGTACCACAAAATTGAACATAACAAAGTCAACCTTAACTCCAGAGCGTAAGGCACACATTTGACATTACTTTTGAGATTCGAAAGAAAAAAGAGAAGTAAGTTGCTTCGATAGGTACTACACTAGTTTAACTATTAACCCATCAAGCCCAAGGGCCAAGCGGCACCCGGCTGCCGCATAACAATTAAAAATCTATTGTGTCTGCGATTCCCACGATCGAGGTAATAAATTGAACCCTTAGTATGTAAATACTTACATAGGAAAACAATCTACATCGTAATAGGAATAAAAAACACAATCGCATTGAGTGTGACTCTTAACAAATTGTTATAAGATACGTAGAATATACGCGATGGTTTACTAGTGAAATTATTATTATACTAGACGTTCCGCGCGGCTTCGCCCGAGTAAATTAGATATTTTACAGACAAATCAGTCTACAAAAAATAGCCTATGATCTTTCACGTGGTGTACTTCTTATCTGACCAAAATAACAGAAAAATTGCTCTAGTAGTTCGTGAGATAAGCACTTTCAAATAATTTCCCCCGTTTTTTCAACATTTTCTTCTATTTCTTCGCTCCTATTAGTCTTAGCCTGATAAAATACAGCCTATAGCCTTCCTCGATAAATGGGCTATCTAACACTGAAAGAATTTTTGAAATCGGACTAGTAGTTCCTGAGATTAGCGCGTTCAAATAAGCCCTTTCAAATAATTTCCCCCCGTTTTTTCCACATTTTCCTCTATTTCTTCGCTCCTATTAATCGTAGCGTGATAAAATATAGCCTATAGCCTTCCTCGATAAATGGACTATCTAACACTGAAAGAATTTTTCAAATCGGACCAGTGGTTCCTGAGATTAGCGCGTTCAAACAAACAAACAAACAAACAAACAAACAAACAAACAAACAAACAAACAAACAAACAAACTAACTAACAAACTCTTCCGCTTTATAATATTAAGTATAGATAAAAGAGTGAAATTATTATTTTTAACAAATAATTAAAACCGACTTCCAAGGTAAAAACAATAATAAAATCTAAACCTCAACTATTTCTGTACTCAATCTTCATCATTTTGAAGTCGGTACCAGATATAGCTGAATCTTCAGTTCTCTGACAGAATAGGTATTTGAAACTTTTGGAACTGGCGCCGACTTCAAAATTATGAAGATTGAGTACAGAAATAGTTGAGGTTTAGCCGAATTCGGAAAAAGGCACTATTAGATAGGAACCATTATTTAATACTTTTTAGTTCATATTATAAGGATTTTATTATTGTTTTTACCTTGGAAGTCGGTTTTAATTTTTTGTTAAAAATAATAATATCGTATAAGAGCGACCGCACACTTACAATTGCAAGTTGGTCAACTAAATCGTATAGTATCCTATTAGCTATGGCGGCTTATGAGAGCTCGCACATTGTATCCAACTAAATTGTACAACTAAATAATTGGACACCAATCGTATCAGAACTGCGATTCCTTTCCGATTACCTACAATTAACACGTTCGTTCCCACTACGATTTTCGTGATGTCTTCTCGGATGCCGCCTACATTGTACGGCGGACTCGCCAGGTGAGTCGCCGGCACTGCAATATAAATTGAATCGACTTACCACGTGAGTTCACTAGCACTACGTAAGGGTAAATTCAATTTTTTGTTATTTCTGTGGTCGTTACAGTGTAACTAAGGTGTTTAACGCAATTAAGTTAGGTGTTGTTGTTGGACTATTCAGCTTGTAAAAATGGCAAAAAAACTCTTTGGATAAAATAAAAGTTAAGTTTGTTTCGTAATTTAAGCAGTGGTTGTCAATCTTTTAAAATTTGGTTATTGTTAAGGATATATTTTGAATTTCTAATACTTGTGACAAGTCAATTTACCCTGAAATATTTTAATACGGGCTTTAGATTAAAATGTATTATTTTTGTTGACGAATTCAATTCATAATAATCAAAAAAGAAACCTTTTTTAAAAGTTTAAAATCTGCCGAATTAAAATTAAATGATAACTGTAGCGCGTGTTAGTTAGTAATTGTTATTTTTTTGTATGTGTGCGTAATACTATTAGTAACGACTAACGACGCCCACCGAACCGAACCGATCTTGTTGCATCGGAGCTCGAGGTAAAAGGGGCACCGCGGGGTGGCGGGGTTCTGAAATGCACCGGCGACCGCGACACCCCCGCGCCAGTCGGGACGCGTGAGCGTAAGCTGCACTACTTGATTGTACACTTTTTTGTTGAGCCACACCTGTATTTTAGTGCATAGGTAAAGACTGAATAAAGATATTGTGCATTAAATAACTTATTAATATGCAACAATAATAATGTCTATACGTGAAACAACATTTTATTACGTTCGAAATTTGTTAAGAAGTGCCTGATCTTTTGTGTGTGACAACTAATAAAATACATGAAAAAACTAATACATAATAATGATATCATGTTCGTTTCCTTGGATCCTAATTTTTTTCATTTTTATTTTCCTATTCCCGACGAAGACAAATCCGAAAACACAAAAATCATAAAAATCTGTTCAGCCGTTCTTCAGTTATAATTAGTGTAACTAACACGACATTCTTTTATATATAATATAGATTCTAATGAAACTAGTTTGTTGTATATTAGTTCCATATCGCAAGTATGTAGGTCGTCCATGCTATTATGTTGACGTCGTTTTCTAACATGTACATATTTACAGTTTGAGGATCTATATCCGGGAACTCACCTGGTGAGTTCAAGGCATTGCAGAATCGTTTTTTTCCTTTCAAAAATAAACGGGATCTCCACGCCCGGCCCACCGCATAAATCTTTAGTTTAGCATATGGCACTGGAATCAAATTTACGTGAACTCTCCAGGCACTGGATCTGCGGTGGCCCTAACTATCATACAACTAAATTGCGTAGTTTCACAATTTAATTGGACAACTTTTTAACACGTTCAGTGCCACCGATTCACCTGGAGAGTTCACGTAAATTTGATTCCAGTGCCGACGACCGACCTGGTGAGTTCACTGTTTTTCACTAATATTTCCAGAATGCATCCGTATTTTCTGCTTAAAATTATATTTTAGACTAAATATATGCTAAACTAAAGATTTATGCGGTGGGCCGGGCGTGGAGATCCCGTTTATTTTTGAAAGGAAAAAAACGATTCTGCAATACCTTGAACTCACCAGGTGAGTTCCCGGACATATATCCTCAAACTGTAAATATGTACATGTTAGAAAACGACGTCAACATAATAGCATGGACTACCTACATACTTGTGATATGGAACTAATATACAATAAACTAGTTTCATTAGAATCTATATTATATATAAAAGAAAAAAAAGAGTCTAACGCGGTGGCAGCTGGAACTAAGAGTTTTTATTTATGACAACACTACATTACTTGTCAAATCTAGTATATATTGTGTCAAAAGCGAAGCGTAGGGTTGCCTATATTTAAAGAAAAGCGCCCTCATTTAATCCACACTCTTTTTTGCTAAGCTATAGTTACACTAATTATAACGGAAGAACGGCTGAACAGATTTTTATGAGTTTTGTTTTTTCGGATTTGTCTTCGTCGGGAATAGGATAATAAATATGAAAAAAAATAGGATCCAAGGAAACGAACATGATATTATTACTTTGTATTAGTTTTATTCGTGTATTTTATTAGTTGTCACACACAAAAGATCAGGCACTTCTTAACAAATTTCGAACGTAATAAAATGTTGTTTCACGTATAGACATTATTATTGTTGCATATTAATAAGTTATCATTTAATTTTAATTCGGCAGATTTTAAACTTTTAAAAAAAGGTTTCTTTTTTAATTATTATCAATTAAATTCGTCGTATCCACAATAAAAATAATACATTTTAATCTAAAGCCCGTATTAAAATATTTCAGGGTAAAATTGACTATTCACAAGTATTAGAAATTTAAAATATATCTTTAACAATAACCAAATTTTAAAAGATTGACAACCACTGCTTAAATTACGAAACATACTTACCTTTTATTTTATCCAAAGAGTTTTTTGCCATTTTTACAAGCTGAATAGTCCTACAACAACACCTAACACTTTTTAATTGCGTTAAACACCTTAGTTACACTGTAACGACCACAGAAATAACAAAAAAAATGAATTTACCCTTACGTAGTGCCAGTGAACTCACGTGGTGAGTCGATTCAATTTATATTGCAGTGCCGGCGACTCACCTGGCGAGTCCGCCGTACAATGTAGGCGGCATCCGAGAAGACATCATGAAAATCGTAGTGGGAACGAACGTGTTAATTGTAGGTAATCGGAAAGGAATCGCTGTTCTGATACGATTGGTGTCCAATTATTTAGTTGTACAGTTTAGTTGGATGCAATGTGCGAGCTCTCATAAGCCGCCATATAGCTAATAGGATACTATACGATTTAGTTGGCCAACTTGAAATTGTAAGTGTGCGGTCGCTCTAATATAAACGTTTTTTATCGGTTTAATTAGGGCGAACAATGTCACTGCATCATACGCTGTATCCTTTATGTCGCGGTCGTAAATGTCGACGAGCGACCCGGGCAATCGAGCATCGTCACCGCACTGATACTCTACACCTCCACATTACGTTCACATTTAAAAATATTATTCGGTATCGTTTTGGTTGAAATATTTGTACCTTTTTACCCGATCGGTGTAACTGTCGTTTCAGGCACGCCGCTATGGCTGCTGGTGCACGTGGCGCCGATCCGCAACGAGCGCGAGCTGGTGGTGCTGTTCCTGCTGACGTTCCGCGACATCACCGCGCTCAAGCAGCCCATCGACGCCGACGACCCCAAGGGAGGCCAGTATTACCGTCTACCGATCACTACGCCGGGACGGACGGCGCGGTGGGCCGAGCTCGAACTTATAACTTGTGACCCTATCTTGCGGCTCGCCCCACTATTCTATAGATTTTTCTAGTATTTTTAAGTAAGCTCAGGCCTTATGAATTATGATCGTACCCGTATGTAAAGCCGAATTGACATTGCGAAACTTGTTTTATGACATTAGTTTCACCCATAATTTATAGTTTTATAATGCATGCATTGGTTTTGTGATACTTGAATTATTTTGTTTAAGTATACATTTTTTGTAAAAAATTATGTCACGCAACTACTTTTGAGTTACGAAAGTGACACTAATTTCCTGTCAAGTCACGTAACGTCAGCAGGGCAGACGTACAATAATTACGTCGTGCAGCTAAATACGCGCCAAAATGGTAAACTAACTACAGTCACTAAAAAAAAATTTTATTATAAAATTCATTAACGAACACCAGCGTAGATAACGACTCTCTTTGAAATCCAAAACACCCGTAATATAAAAATAGAGATGCTATGAAAGCAGACTACAAAGCTATCATGGAAAACATGGACATTTTAAAATAAATAAAAAATGGGATTTTCTTAAAAATAGCTACCTACAAAAGAAAATAAAAAAATAAAATTACAACTTTATAACATCTGTAGGTACTACAACGTTTTGCATCTATCTATACTAATATTATAAAGCGGAAGAGTTTGTTAGTTTGTTTGTTTGAACGCGCTAATCTCAGGAACTACTGGTCCGATTTGAAAAAATCTTTCAGTGTTAGATAGTCCATTCATCGAGTAAGGCTATAGGCTATATTTTATTACGCTAAGACTAATAGGAGCGAAGAAATAGAGGATAATGTGGAAAAAACGGGGGGAAATTATTTGAAAGGGCTTATTTAAACGCGCTAATCTCAGGAACTACTGGTCCGATTTGAAAAATTATTTCAGTGTTAGATAGCCCATTTATCGAGGAAGGCTATAGGCTATATTTTATCACGCTAAGACTGATAGGAGCGAAGAAATAGAAGAAAATGTGGAAAAAACGGGGGAAATTATTTGAAAGGAAACTACTAGAGCAATTTTTCTGTTATTTGGGTCAGATAAGAAGTAGACCACGTGAAGGATCATAGGCTATTTTTTGTAGACTGAATTGTTTGTAAAATATCTAATGTACGCGGGCGAAGCCGCGCGAAACGTCTAGTCTTAGAATAAAGGTTTGATTTCGTCTAAGCTAAGGCGTTGATTATACTGTTTATTTCACGACACTATTATTTTAACTGCAATGTAAGTTCGGCTTTATGCAACGTCAGTGCATGGCAGTTTTTCTTAAAAGGCATTTCTCGAGGTTCGGCCCCAATCAGTTTATATATTTCGGGCGACTCGACGGCGAACAGTGACGTGGCTACTCCCGCAGGCCTGTCGAAGTTCGCGAAGCTGGCGCGGTCGGTGACGCGGTCGCGGTCGGTGCTGGTGTCGGCGCTGCCGGCGCTCAAGGAGCCGGCGCGGCAGAGCCAGCTCGCGCATGTCAGTACCCCCCGCGCCTCGACACACGCCACACTCGCGCCGCATGTACGACACACGCACTACGCCCCGCCTCCACCCCCATTCCCGCTAGTAGCACGCCCCCGCACTCCCCCCGCCCCCGCCGACGACACTGACACCGCCGCGCCGCTCGCGTTTGTGTCTCCTGTCAATGTCGTCGTACATCAGTAGTCCGAAAAGAAAGGTACGCCAACAAACACGTCGCCGACGTAACCGAATATATAAACGACGTGTCTGTTGGCGGCGGCATGACATGACAATATGATTTTGACGTACGACGTACGCAAAACATTTTCTTGCGCATAGAAAAGGTTTTGTGTACGCATGACTCAAAAATTACGTTGACGAACACGGTCATAATTAAAAATCTTCCTGAATATAATCGAAATGACATTCACGTCAAATCTTCCGCAGCCGCAGACCATTTTTTCTTACCTCAAAATATCCTCGTTGACCTATATAATATCAAGTCTCGGCCGGCCCTCGCATGTTTGAGCTTCCTCCCCCCCTCACGCCGGTAGCAACTAGCAGTAGGTCGGGTAGCGAGCGGCGAGTGCAGCGTGTGTGGGGTGTCGCAGGTGATGTCGCTGTCGGGGGACGTGCTGCCGCAGTACCGGCAGGAGGCGCCGAAGACGCCGCCGCACATCCTGCTGCACTACTGCGCCTTCAAGGCCATCTGGGACTGGATCATCCTGTGCCTGACGTTCTACACGGCGATCATGGTGCCGTACAACGTGGCGTTCAAGAACAAGACGAGCGAGGACGTGTCGCTGCTGGTGATCGACTCCATCGTGGACGTGGTTTTCTTCATCGACATCGTGCTCAACTTCCACACGACGTTCGTGGGCCCCGGCGGCGAGGTGGTCAGCGACCCGAAGGTCATCCGCAAGAACTACTTCAAGTCGTGGTTCCTCATCGACCTGCTGTCCTGTCTGCCCTACGACGTCTTCAACGCCTTCGACCACGACGAGGACGTGAGTGTTTCAAACGCGACGGATTTTTTCGCCAAGAGGGTCGATTTTTTTTATTGATGTATAATTAATTATTCGATCATTCTCTAACATCTAGTTTACGGTCTTCCACAAAACTTTTTTTTTGAATGTAGAAAGCAGAGTAGCTACATAATATTATATAATATACGAGTAATAGAAATATAGGCGTGTTCGAAATTTATAAACATTAAGTTGTATTATAAGCGAATAGCACCATCGCTCACCAGCAAACATTACAAGTTACGTGCTTACGCTGCTTGTTTACTTTTATTTACAGCAGCGCGTAATTTGTGATTTTTCATAGTATTTCCGCTTTTGAGTAGGTAGTTGAAAGTGATCGGTCGTGTGACTTGTGACGTGTGTGCTTTAGGGCATCGGCAGCCTGTTCAGCGCGCTGAAGGTGGTGCGGCTGCTGCGGCTGGGGCGCGTGGTGCGCAAGCTGGACCGCTACCTGGAGTACGGCGCCGCCATGCTCATCCTGCTGCTGTGCTTCTACATGCTGGTGGCGCACTGGCTGGCGTGCGTGTGGTACTCCATCGGCCGGTCGGACGCCGACTCGGGCCTGCAGTACTCGTGGCTGTGGAAGCTGGCCAACGTCACGCAGACGCCGTACGCGTACGTGTGGTCCAACGAGTCCGACGGGCCGGAGCTGGTGAACGGCCCGTCGCGCAAGACCATGTACGTCACCGCGCTCTACTTCACCATGACCTGCATGACCTCCGTGGGCTTCGGCAACGTCGCCGCCGAGACCGATAACGAGAAGATCTTCACCATCTGCATGATGATTGTCGCAGGTGCCGGACCTCTTCTGTTATTAGCCGGGCACGTGCGACCCCCCCGCAGCGCGCTGCGCGGGGGGCCGCACTCCTCCCTCCCCGTCTGTGAGCTTTTCGTTCGTCCGTCCTCGCACCTCGTTCCCTTGTGTTCGTTTCGTTCGCTAGCAGCTGTCGGTCGCACTTCAAAGTCGGAACGTTCGCCCCGAACGATCCGAGGCGTACAGCGACGTTTCTTTGCCGTTCGATTTGTGCTTTAATTTTATGATACGTTAACCCTTGTATTTTTTTTAATTTCATATTATTTACTACTACAAGAAATAAAACTTTTAATTTGAATTTGTCGTCCCGATCCCCCCGACCTCTGTGCGGGCCCACGAAGCGTCGCCGCGCCGTGTACGGCACGCGGCAGGTGACTCCTGAAGGAGGGCGTCGGACGGTGCCGGTCGGTCGCGGTGATGGCCGACACTCTTCACGTCGGCCGACACTTCGACCGGAACCGAGTGGCCTCCTGCAATAGAAACGTAGGACACTGAATCATGATAATAAATAACAATCGCACGTTCTTAACCAAACTTTCATAAAACAAAAAAAAAAACAGTAGAGCTCTTGGAAGTTGGAAGTCACGAAACAAAAAACATTGTAAAAATGTGTTAAGTGTAAAAGAATCGTTTTCTAATACACAATAGAGACATTTACCATTATGATGTGAAAGTGTAGTCCAGGGGTTCCCAATCTTTTTCAGCTTGCGGCGCAGTTACACGTTCAATATTTTGTCACAGCGCCCTTCTTTACCTAGCTATTACAAAAATATACATAAATAAACACCTTTAATGATTATTATAGTTAGGTTAAACAGGTAATTATAATAGTTAACAAATATTTAATCATCTGCCTGCTTTGTATAATTCATATAATAATTTAATTTATAATATATGTGGTTTCGGATAATGATGGTAGATCGACTCACGGCGCCCCTAATGCCTTTCCACGGCGCACCAGGGGGCCGCGGCGTACAGTTTGGGAACCCCTGGTGTAGTCTTTTTAACAAACATCAATAATTGTTGTTTATTAAAAAACCACACTTTAATTAATTGCTAATTGCCTATAAAGTATCACCATATTCATTCGATTATTTTGATGTCATTGACAACATGACTTAAAATTAATGAGTGAACTATGCTCCAATGAATCTTTTCTCTTACGTACTTAAAACAAGAGGAAAATTATCACAATTCCATACAGAGTTCATGTGTAAGTCATGGTGTATGAACTAGTATGAAGACACTAAACAAATGCAAAAAAATGTACAACGTTCTTGCCATTGACTGTAGGCTCAGTAGCCAATACCCCAAAAACCCACAGCGACACTACTATAATATTTATGACTCTATTAGGGTTACTACGAGTGTTTTTGCATTTTGTGTCGCAATAGCGTCACGCCAAGAGTTAAAATTTTGCATTTTTTGTTTAATAACGGTTATGTACGTGCGAATTATTGCAACGATGTACTATCAGAGAAGTTGATTCCTAGGCAGATGGGGGACCTACGTAGTTTGGTCGCGTTACGTCAAACCCAGCCGACTGATCACAATTAACATTGCATTGACATGATCCGACCGAATGACGTTGGTCTGTCAACTGCCTAGGAATCAATTTCCTCGATGGCACATAGCTCGAAAGGGCTGAAGTCTGCATCGGTGCCATTCCACGCGGTCGTCCGAGTACAGCGTCAGTCGTCACACACACACGCGCAGGACTCGCCCGAGCAGGTAGTGAGGCCGGCAGGTGATCATCTGTGTTGTACTACATTAATCGTATCCTCGTGTGTTACCTCACTCGTGTTACGTGTACTGTGCCGCTTAATCCCCCCCTAGTTGCGCAGATAGTGAGTGGCGGTGCTGTGTTCTCTAGCGCTGCTGTACGCGACGATATTCGGCCACGTGACCACGATCATCCAGCAGATGACGTCGGCCACGGCCAAGTACCACGACATGCTGAACAACGTGCGCGAGTTCATGAAGCTGCACGAGGTGCCGAAGGCGCTGAGCGAGCGCGTCATGGACTACGTGGTGTCCACGTGGGCCATGACCAAGGGGCTCGACACCGATAAGGCACGTTCTCGGTTCCGTAATACTAGATTGGATTTCAGAAAAAAGTGCAACTTTCGTCGACACGTGGAGTATGCGCAGGTGCTGAACTACTGTCCCAAGGACATGAAGGCGGACATCTGCGTGCACCTCAACCGCAAGGTGTTCAACGAGCACCCCGCCTTCCGCCTCGCGTCCGACGGCTGCCTGCGCGCGCTCGCCATGCACTTCCACATGTCGCACTCCGCGCCCGGCGACCTGCTCTACCACACCGGCGAGAGCATCGACTCGCTCTGCTTCATCGTCACCGGCAGCCTCGAGGTCATCCAGGACGACGAGGTCGTGGCCATCCTGGGTGAGTCGCTTCGCCCCGGCGCCCTCCCCCGCCCTCCCCCTCCCCGTCCGGCGCACACTAACGACCCGCGTTCGGCAGGCAAGGGCGACGTGTTCGGCGACTCGTTCTGGAAGGACGCGGCGGTGGGGCAGTCGGCGGCGAACGTGCGCGCGCTCACCTACTGCGACCTGCACACCATCAAGCGCGACCGCCTGCTCGAGGTGCTGGACTTCTACCAGGCCTTCGCCAACAGCTTCGCCCGCAACCTCACGCTCACCTACAACCTTCGGCATCGACTCATATTCAGAAAGGTATGAGTCTCTTTTTGTACGGATGCACACCGAACAATTTTACCCTAAAGTCAGATTTGTCGTAAAGGACTAAACTTGACCATCGAGTCCTTCACCACACTTCGGAACACTCTGAGTCTTTTTAATTGACTTGTATTTTTCGTATCAATGGGTAGTGCGAGCCAAATAAGAAAGATTCCGAGGGTGTAAAATGTATAGAAACCGAAGGGTCAAATAAAGATTAACATACCTACTTTGGAAATTGTTATTGTTGTTATGTATTTTGCAAAACAAATCAATATTAAGAATAATCACATTGAAATTTATCTAGCTACGAATAATAAAAACTAAGGAAGAGTAACTGTGTCAAAAAAATGTCCACGAGTCTTAGACAAAATGTGACCCGAATACATGCATACTTTATGCATGTATTCGGTACACAATTTTGTGTAAATATAGAAGTGACAATTAATGTCAACGGATTTATTACGTCAATTTGAGTGTTAGTGTTTCGTTGCTATTGCCATATTATTTTAGTGTGCGAAAAGGAACCAAATTCAAAACGGTTGAAGTATGAGAGATACGTTTCCTTAGTTTTTATTATTTGTAGTTATCTAGGTACTAACTCTTAGTTACGTCTAAGTTCTATTTAGTAGGTATCAATTAGGGAAGCTCTTTCCAAATAAAAACATTTATAAAATGGTTATAAAATTATTAGAAAAATTTAAATATCCAAAACAATTATTGATATTCTTAAGAACTACTAACTGCTTCTTAACATCTTTGCTTCTTGACAACTGCAGTCGTTTGAAATTGTAGTAATTAACTAACCTTAAAAATTTTTGTTTTTAAAACGTTGAAATATAAAAATAACCAAATCTTAATTATTTTTGAAAGACCACTATTTTTAATGCTCCTATTGAGGTTTTGGTTTCTCCCTAGTCCATACCATAAGAATATGGAAAATTATTTTTAAAGAAAAATCTTAATAATCCGTTAGTTTAAGGATAAACGTATTTTGTTTATTTTTTCACTTTTAATATTTTTGGGTATTTCTTTATTTATTTTAATTCCAAACATGTTATGGAACTATCCGTTTTTAAGTAAATAAATAAGTTTAAGATAATGTAATTAACTCTTTGTTCCAAAAACAAAATAAAAAATTACTATTATATAATCTGTCCAGGTGGCGGACGTGCGGCGCGAGCGCGAGCTGATGGAGCGGCGCAAGCGCGAGCCGCAGCTGGAGCAGGCGCAAGACCACCTCGTGCGCAAGATCTTCTCGCGCTTCCGCCGCGAGCGCAGCGTCGCCGCCGCACCGTCGCGTGCGCCCGCCCCCGCCGCCACTGCGCCCGCCACCGACGCCGAGCGCGGCGACGCAACGGGCGCGGGCGGCGCGGGGGCGGAGGAGGAAGCGGCGGGCGCGGGGGGCGGGGCTGCGGGCCCGGGCGTGGCGGGGGCGCGCGGCAAGTGGGGCCGCCTGCTGTCGGGCGGGTCGCTGGACGCGGGCGAGGCGCCGCGCGCCGCCTTCACCCGCTCGCTGAGTGCGCGCGACCGCCAGCCGCCCGCCGGCGCGCTCGCCGTCGCGCCCGCCGAGAGCGCCGCCGCGCTCACACTAAAGGTGTTTATTGTTTTATGACAGTATAAAACTACAAAAGTAACATTTAAATGTCTTTGGCACAAAGAGTCAAAGACGTCGTGAACCGCAAACAGCAGCTGACTATAATATTTCTTTATTTTTGGAAGTGTAGGAGTTGTCCCCTATATACTAATGATGAATGTTGGATGCTGGATGATAGTGCTGCTGATGCTGATAGTGGAGTCAAATGATACACTCTTGATGCTTATTAATGATCTGCTTTATTTTGATACGATAGTTTAAATTTATACAAATAAATTGATGATACGGCACAACGTGCGAGTTCATCGACACGCTGAACCGTACATCTTGCCACTCTAAAAGAAACAAGAAAAGAAAATAAAACCTTAAAGTTGATATAAAATTATAAAAAAGTGTATAAAAATGTAAACAATATTAAATGTAAACAAAATTAATGATAATCGGTAAAATTGAAAACACAATGATAATAACAAAGAAAAAGTAAAAAAAAAAAAAGATTTAGTCAATATGCGATGTGTGAAGGTAACCGTCGATGTTGTAGTGACGGGCGCTGCTGTCCGGCAGAGGCGCGCAGGCAGCGCGTAGGCGGGGCCGCAGTCCGCAGACTCGTCCTTGATAGTCAGCATTGAGTCTGGTGGTGACGGCATCTCCCGACTGCTGAGTAGTTGTCTCTTTCTTTTATCGCACGGACAACACACTTTATCACCTTGCTGAGGTTGCATTCTGATATTTATATTATTGCTCGTTCAGCAAGGTATAGGTGTCCCCTTTCACAGTGCGGTCCTGACCTGGGACAATAATGCCGCTTCACTTAGTGTAGGCGACATCACACTGGCCGGGCAAATGAATGTTTTGATGAACGTTTGCTGACTCGAGCTCCTGTTTGTGGTGTCGTTTGCTTTCCGTATGCGACCCAGTGACTCACAATATTGTTTCGTGTCTGATAAGGGTGAGTTCACATATGACTCTTGAATGTCCTCGATTTCCCAGGTCTTGGATAACTCTTTCTTTCGTTTTATGATGACATTGCAACTAAATGTCTTCACGTTTCCTGATAATATCCATCCCAATTTTGTATGCTCAGCTATTGGAGCGTACGGAGGTCCTCTTATGAGGCCTTCCATGATTATGTCTGATTACACGCTTGCGTCCAGTAGTATATCAATTGGTTTTGAGATATTATACTCTGGATCAGCAAGGTCGAGATGTTGAACATGCGGCCAGGATTTGATTTTAAATGATGTGTCCGGCAAGTTGTCGATGACTCTTGATATTACAAGTGCTTGAGTTGTAAATTGATAATCTTCAAAATATATTGATTTGCAGACAAGTGTGGCCATGCCTTTACTTTGTTTTGCGCCGGGTCCTATGCCGGACACCGACGCATGATGACGTTGGCGCTGCAGTCCCAGTAGTCGAGCAGCATTTTCTGATATAAGGGTTACTTGGGACACTTGATCTAAAAGCGCCCTTAATGTAATAAACGTTCCGTCTGCTGACTGTACTTTGATAGCTACTGTTGGGAGCAATATTTCTTCGTCATCTAGGTATTGTGCTCCAATTTGGGGCGCCTTTTGCTGAGTGCGATGTACTCGATGTTTTCGGCGACTCATCCACGTTCTGCGATGCTTGCAGTTTGCGGTTCGTGGACTTTGTTTTCGAGTACACGATTGACTCATGCATTTTTGTATTATGCGGTTCATTGCACTTCTTGCAACGCCGCGTTGATATGCATGGTCTATTATGATGCGTGTACAGACAATTTATGCAGATTTTATGTTTTTGTAAAATCTCCATTTGCTCTCTGCCTGATAGATTAAAAAATATTGTACACATGTAGAGATCGTGGAATGTTTTACTGTATACAACACAATATGATTTTCTTGTGTATGTTGGGTATGCTTGATATTGTCCTTTGGCCATATGTTTGTTTTGATATTGCGACCGTGTCACGTTTTTGTTATAGTTTGACGATCTCAGTGCTTGATACACTTGCTTGCTTGTTATGTTAAAAAAAAACCCTGGCGATCTCGTAGTTTTCTACCGAATACCGATATGTGAAGATGTTGAATCATGCGTTCGGCCTCCCCTTTAACTTTACATTTTAAATGCTGCATTTTTTGCGCGTCAGTGATATATCTGTTATTGTGTATCGCTTCTGTGTACAAATCTTGAAATGTTGGCCATTGTTCATAATTTCCAGTAAAGATTGGTATATCTATTTTGGGCAGAGATTGTTGTAGATGTGCTTTAGAGCATAATTTTTGATTTAAGCTTCTTTATTTTTTCGGTATTTCGACTCTATTTTACTGAATGCTTCCTCGTAATTATAGGTGTCGGTTTCCGATGATAAAATGTCAATGCGCAGGTGGAGTTCGTCGATGTTACGCCATCGATGTTGAAGGTTATGCAGCTCGTCCTCGATCTCCAATTTCTCTTCGATGTTTTGTTCACTGATGCGTTTTAGTTGCCGTTCTAGTACCCGAAAATTGGCGTACTGCTGTACCAAAATCTCTTGATAGTCCAGTCGAGGTTTGACTTGTTCAAAATGAATTTTTGGAATTTGAAATTGAGTTCCTGCATTTTCCTTGGAGGTCGAGGGAGTTGAAAGCTGCGAGATTGTTGGTGTCGCAGGCCTTTCGGGGTTCGCTGTCACGGTGGCTCTTAATGTTGTGTAAAAATGCTTTACCTCGATGTAGATGTCTTTCTTAAAATATTCTGATGATTTATCTTCGACTCCCTGCAACGTTTTGTTCTTTATCTCAAATTCACCCCACAAGTTATCTATTGCTGCAATGCGTTTCTGAAAGTATTCCGGCGTTTTTCTAACTGCGGAGTCCTTTTTATAATTGATATGAATCTTCTCGATCTCCTTAATTATAGAGCTCTGACGTTCCAGTAGCTCCTGCATGATGATTAAGGATGTATTTAGTGTGTTAAGAGCCTTTACAGTATGTGCGTGCTATCTCAACTCTTCCGTGTCGACCTGTTGGTGGGAGACCGGTTGAGCCGATTCGCTACCGTATCAAGACAATAAAAAACACACCAAATAATAAGTGGTAAAACTTCGTTAGGTAATGCTCCCTGCAGTACCTAACGATGTTGTGTTGTACGTCTTGAGCTGCTATGATCTTAATGATGATTCTCCTTATAGCTGTTACCGCTAATACGCGTAAACCAGTTAGACTGCAGATTAACAAGGTATTCTGTAGATGTACAATATTTATCTTAGTGCTGCCATCTGGCGTCATACAATAATATTAACTTAGTTCTGTTATCCGCTGTGTGTTAGTGTATTATTAGACATTTTAGTTTTACCATCTACCACTAGATGGCAGGTGAATTGTTCTACATCGCACTATAGGAGTTACTTCTATATTAATATAAGTATCCTCATACATTTGAATAAATAACTTGATCCGTACTCAAACCCGAGTTTCATTGACACACCTATAGGCACCTATCGAGTTTGTGCATGGTCCTATCGGAGCCGGATGTCAATCGCGAAGTGCCGCGTAATTGTTTTTTGGGAAAACTACTTGCGGGCAGTGGATCGCTGTCGCAAACGCAAGTAACAGGAGCCAGCCGAGGCTAAGTGCAGCATCGGCGAGCTTCAGACCGTGTCTTCGGGTGGAAGGCGCTGGTCAGGTCACGGTGGGCGGAGCCTGCCCATCATCAACACAAGCTTCTGGCGCGGGAAGTGACCCGCGGAGGTGCCTCAGAACAACTGCTGCGGGAGCGGATCAGCGGGTACTGAGGTCCAAGGGGAGTCAGGGCTTCCCTCCCTCGGTACATCACCAAGTGCGTGTGATTAGTGAGTGATAGTGTGTGTTCGCTATTGGATTGATCCCATATCTGGACAACTGTAAGTACTTTCAACCTTATAACTTAAAGGGAAATAACTTAGAAGAATTTCAAGCAAAATAAGAAACTTATAAAAACTTTAATATCTTGGACTTAGAATATTTTTTTTAATTTTGGACTTTAACTTAGAATATTTTACGTAGTATTTGGACTTAGAATAATTTTCAATAAAACGGAGGTACGGGGAACCTATGCCCGATTTTTAAATTTTGTAACAATAAAAATACTTAGAAAAATTTCGTGAAAATTTGTACAACATAAGATAACTGTAAAACACTTAGAATATTTTTGTAAAAATTTGTAATACTCTTGATAAAAGATCTAAAGTTAATTTTCACTTACCTTTTAATTTTTAAACATGGAAAACATTATTAACTTTCAAGAAGACTTGTATGAACGTATGGTAAAGGCAAAAACTAATTTTAAGAAATCGCCCAAAGAGCGCATTACCAAAGAATATCTAGATGGTAGATTAGAAATTCTTGAACAGTTGTGGTTTGAATTTTTGTCTGGTCACAAAGATTTAATGAGAAATTATCCAGCCAAAGAAGTCAAAAGCTCAACTTATGTTACCAATGATTTTTATGATAAGGCTGAAGAATTTTATTTAGAGTATAAGTGTGATCTCAAAACTTTATGCAAAAAATTTGAATCAAAGGTAACAGTTAAGAGTAATGAATCGATATCTTCAAATAAAACGCATGCAAACTATCCACAAATAAACATACCTTATTTTTCTGGAAATTACCAAGAGTGGACATCGTTCAAATCTCTCTTCAAGTCTCTTGTTATAAACAACGAATGTTTTGATGAGATTCAAAAGCTTCACTACCTCAAATGTTACCTCAAAGGAGAAGCTGAACAATTAATTAAACATGTAGCTATTGAAGAGGGAAGCTTCGAGCGATGTTGGCTAATGGTGAATGAACGATACAACGACAAAAAGTGGATATGTCATCACGTTCTAAAAAGACTTTTGAGTCAGAGAAACCTCACCACCGAGTCCAGTAGTGGGCTTAAGGAACTTGTAGATACTACAAATGAATGTATGGCTTCTCTGGCAAGTTTAGGTATTAAAGTTGACACGTGGGATGTAATTGTAATACATCTTATTAATCTGAAGCTAGACCCAGAAACGCGACGTCAGTGGGAGTTTTACTGTACCGCAAAAACTACTTCTGACGAATTGCCCACTTATCAACTTTTTGAAGGTTTCCTTAAAGAACGGTTTTCAGCTATTAACAGATTGTCACAATCAAGTAATAAACCTTCTAATATTACTACTAAAATAAAGTCTTTACATATTTCTAATACTGTAACTTGTGTCCTCTGTAAAGACTACCACAGAATTAACCAATGTACGCAGTTTCATAAAGCGTCAGTTGACACACGCCGCCAAATCGTCACTGACAATAACTTGTGCTTTAATTGCTTGGGTAGTGGTCACTCTGTCAAAGAATGCCGCAGCAAGGTGAAGTGTCGGGTGTGCAAACGAGCACATAACTCTCTTTTACACCCTAAGGGTAACAACAACGGAAACAATGAAGCAAGTGAGAGTGATGCCGCGTCTAAAGATACTTCCACGCAATTAGTCTCATGTGTTTCATCTAGCAAACGTACTTATCAGCAAGTATTACTTGCAACAGCTTTAGTTAAAGCATCTTCCCGAAGCGGAGAAAACTTTATATTACGGGCCTTAATCGATCAAGGATCGCAGTCTTCATTTATAACCGAATCAGCTGTACAATTCCTAGGACTGAAGAAGATATCAGCTGAGGGACAAATATCATGCTTGGGTGGCAGTGCAACCATCGTCTCCAAAGCAACAGTTGATATTCAGCTCCAGTCTCTATATGACCCCTATTTTACAATAACAGTACAGGCATACGTGATTAACAAATGTATCACGTCCTTTCTACCCAGCAAAAAGGTAGACACTATACAGTGGGATGAACTACATTCCCTTAATTTAGCTGATCCGGAGTATAATATTCCGAACAAGATCGACATCCTTTTGGGCGCAGAAGTGTATGCGCAGATAATTAAAGACGGCCTCAAAAAGGGACCGCTTGGCACACCTTTGGCTCAAGCAACAAGCTTGGGATGGATCTTATCAGGTGTAGTCAACGGTAATGCTAAACCGAGTGGTCAACTTACATCACTACATTGTTGTACTCGCTCGCACGATAACAACAATCTCTTAAAGAAATTTTGGGAAATTGAATCAGATATTCAAATGCCAAAGGAACGTTTATTTACTCACGATGAACAACGATGTGAAGAATACTTTGCAAAGACAACACGTAGAGATCCAGATGGTCGCTATGTCGTTCGTCTTCCGTTCAAGAACAAGAATCCTCAAGTAACATCTTCACTGGAAATTGCAGAGAAAAGGCTGAAATCACTAGAACACAGATTAAATAAAGATAAAACATTACAAACTAAATATAATGAAGTAATAAATGAATATCTCATTCTTAATCATATGGAACTTATACCTGAAACAGAAATCAACAATGAAAATGCCGTTTACTTACCACATCACGCGGTCGTGAGAGATGATAAAACGACTACAAAGGTGAGAGTTGTTTTCGACGCGTCCTGCAAAGGAAAAAATAACAAATCACTGAATGATCATCTCCTAGTAGGACCGACGATCCAACCAGAACTTAGACATATCATCATGAAGTGGCGCACGGCACCCATATGTCTTTCAGCTGACATTATTAAGATGTTTAGGCAAGTGAAGACGGATGAACGGGACAACAATAACTATCAAAGAATCCTATGGAGAAAAAATCCTTATGAGAAAATAAACCATTATAGACTTACCAGAGTTACTTTCGGTACAGCTTCTGCACCTTACCTGGCTGTAAAGGCACTCCAGCAAGTAGCGCGTGACCACGAAGAAGAATATCCTATAGCAGCTCAGAAAACATTAAATGATTTCTACGTAGACGATTTTATGAGTGGAGTTCAAAATGTGAACGAAGGTATTAAGCTGTTTAAGGAAATGAATGAGTTACTAGGTAAGGCGGGTTTCAAACTACAAAAATGGATAAGCAACAATGAAAAACTTAATGAACTAATGGAAGGAAAGGATGGGACGATAGGAATGGGAAAGGATAAGGAAATAAAAGAAGATGAACTATTAAAAATAATGGGACTTACCTTTGACAGAAGCGAAGACGCGTTCCGTTTCGTAGTAAACCTCCCGACGCTGCAGGAACCTGTAACAAAAAGAAAAATTATATCGGACATAGCACGTTTTTATGACCCGCTAGGGTGGGTTGGACCTAACATAATATTAGCCAAGATAATGATACAAAAGCTGTGGCTCGCAGGTATTGACTGGGACGAAGTCGCCCCAGACAACTTACTAAAAGAATGGTTAACTTACCGTAGTGAACAAATTAAATTGACTAAAATACGTGTACCAAGATGGTTGGGGACATCTAAAGCTGATCGCGAAGTTGAGCTGCATGGCTTTTGCGATGCATCTAAATCAGCGTACGCAGCAGTGGTGTACATTCGAACTTTGGATCCTGAAGGAAAGGTTAACGTCTCATTAGTTACAGCAAAAACGAGAGTCGCACCTGTGAAGCAAGTCTCAATACCGAGACTTGAATTATGCGGTGCAGTCATGGTAACTAGATTGTTAATCGAAGTAGCAACCATACTAAATATTGCAAAACCCAACTTGCACGCCTGGACGGACTCAAGTGTCGTTCTGGCATGGTTAAACAAACATCCTAGCAAGTGGAGTGTGTTTGTAGCAAATAGGGTATCAGAAATTTTAACAAACTTAGACCCGCACAATTGGTCGTACGTTAGCTCTAAACATAACGCAGCTGACTGCGCCTCTCGCGGTCTAAGCCCAGCTGAATTGATTAACAATTGGTCCATGTGGTACAACGGACCAGAATTTTTAGCTAAACCTACCATTGCCTACAATAAACCTAAGAAATTAGAAACTGATTTAGAGATTGTTCAAGCTCACTGTACTACGTTAGACGATAATACTTTACTAAACAGATTTTCTACTTTAACAAAGGCAAAAAGAGTACTAGCCTATTGCATGCGGTTCATCAATAACACTAAGAAAACTACTACTAAAAACGCTACTACTTACCTTACAACTACAGAATTAAATGAAGCCTTAAACATTTACATTAAAAACTGTCAATTAAGCTACTTTAGTGAAGAAATAAAGAAAATTAAATTAAAACAAGACTTACCCAAAAGCTCCAATATAAAATCACTTACGCCATATTTAGATGAACACGGTATTTTGAGAGTAGGAGGACGATTACATCAATCAGATTTGTTAACATTCACGCGAAAACATCCCATCATAATACCTAAAAACTGTCGCCTTGCTCAACTCATTGTGGCTGATGCCCACAAAAACTCTCTTCATGGAGGACCGCAAGCCACTTTATGTCTCGTTCAGACGAGATATTGGATCATTGGTGGCAAACAGATGGCAAAATCTCATTACCGTTCATGTGTCATATGTGTCAAAAACGCCGCCATCTCAAAAACACCTTTGATGGGTCAACTACCTACAGCTAGGATCACTCCATCTCGACCGTTTAGCCACAGTGGTGTGGACTACGCAGGCCCAATCCAAATAAGAATGAGCAAAGGCAGAGGCAATCGATCGTACAAAGGATATATCGCTTTGTTTATTTGTATGGCAACAAGGGCCATCCATTTAGAAGTTGTAAGTGACCTAACATCAGAAGGCTTCTTACAGGCTTTCAAGAGATTTGTAGCCAGACGTGGACATTGTTCGAATCTTTGGAGCGACAATGGCACGAATTTTATTGGAGCATCAACTGAGCTCAAAAAACATTATATAGCTGAGCAGAAGCAGCTGCTCACAGAAGTTGCCGAAGCATTAGCAATCAATAATTGTGAATGGCATTTTATACCCCCCCATTCCCCCAACTTTGGAGGTTTGTGGGAGGCAGGTGTAAAGTCGGTAAAGTACCACTTGAAAAGAATCGTTGGCAACTCCACCCTAACCTACGAGGAGATGGCAACGGTCCTTGCTCAAGTGGAAGCATGTCTGAACTCTCGTCCGTTGTCTGTGATCAAGGACGATCCAGACACCATTTTGACACCCGGACATTTTCTCATCGGAGAACCACTGGTAACAGTTCCTAATCAGAACCTAGAGACATTAAATATAAGTTCATTAAGGAGGTGGCAACACGCTCAACGTATGCTTCAGACTTTTTGGCGACAATGGTCGCAAGAATACCTCACCAAATTTTTAGTGCGATATAAAGCGAATTCAGCGTCCATTCACAAATTCAAAATTGGTGACACTGTTATCATTAAGGAAGATAACATGCCTCCCTGTCGCTGGCTTTATGGCAGAGTGACTGCCACTCATCCTGGCAAAGACAATATAGTACGTGTAGTTACTCTTCGAACGAAGTCAGGTTATCTTAAGAGACCTACTTCAAAACTTTGTATACTTCCCATTGCGGAATAAATATGTACCCATAAAATTGTTCTTATGGTTTGAAATAAGAAAATGTAGATACTTACTTTTATACAGTCCACTTACTTGTTTGATATGTAACACTATGACAATCTAAAGTGTATTTTTAAAATAGACTTGTAATTTTTATTTCAAATTTATTTATAAGTCCAAAGGTCTTACTTAAAACTTTGGCCTTGGTGGGCGGCATGTACAATATTTATCTTAGTGCTGCCATCTGGCGTCATACAATAATATTAACTTAGTTCTGTTATCCGCTGTGTGTTAGTGTATTATTAGACATTTTAGTTTTACCATCTACCACTAGATGGCAGGTGAATTGTTCTACATCGCACTATAGGAGTTACTTCTATATTAATATAAGTATCCTCATACATTTGAATAAATAACTTGATCCGTACTCAAACCCGAGTTTCATTGACACACCTATAGGCACCTATCGAGTTTGTTCAGTAGATTATCTGAGTGAGTCAGTTAAAGTGCAAAAAGTATATTCTATTCTCATTAAATTACATAAAACAGGTTATTGTTTGAATAAAACATGTTAACATGTTAGAATTATATGACATAATAATGGATATAATTTTTTGGACATAAACAAAGGAATAAATTATGAAATTTTAAGTAAAATGTTACTCCACTAATCAAATATAACATAATATTGTATCATCTAGGAAAAAAACCAATCAATACAACAGTCTTAGGTTGACAAGCTTTTAAGTCAAAATTTTTAGAACTTTTACGAAGGAAGAGAATGCAAACTAAAAGGTAAAGTACAAAATATATAAGCTTTTTTATTTAAATTTCACACTATAACGGATGGTATTAGGGAATCTGCAGATTACCTAGGTTATGTGCATGTTAACGTATTCTGCATTCTAACGGTAACGGTAAAATTTAAAAGAAATATATATGCGACCTGCCTCACACGGCCTGGTCACTGATCGACATCGATACAATCGAATACGACACTACAGGATACGCACACTGTTACAGGCTGCGTTCGGTCGCAGCAGGACGAGCAGCGTGCTCGGTGTGACGACGCGGCGAGAACCCATCGACGAGGAGAGCGAGGAGCGTAAACCCGCCCCCGTGCCGACCGCCCCCGCCCCTACCCCGGCCCCCGCGCCGACTCCCGCCCCCGCGCCGGCCCCGGCGACCGCCCCCGTGCCGGCCGCCTCCGCGCCGAGCGCGCAGGACGCGGCGCTGGCGGAGCTGCGGCGCGACGTGCGCAACGAGGTGCAGCGACTGCAGCAGAAAGTATGTTGTGTGAACTCTAATATTATTATTTGTTATTCTGTCAGGTAGGTACGTATTTATTTTTTTAGGGTTTCGTACCCAAAGGGTAAAAACAAAACAAAAAAAATATCCTTTATTATAGCACCATTCGCTCGTATTGCTTATATAATTATAAACAATTCCTTCAAAGTGATAGTAAACGAAATTATCATTCGATATTCAGCATTTTATTGTTTTCTCATACATTTCATTTAAATATGAAACAAATTATTAAATTATTATTTTTAACAAAAAATTAAAACCGACTTCCAAGGTAAAAACAATAATAACATCCTTATAATATTATGAACTAAAAAGTATTAAATAATTTTTCGTATCTAGTAGTGCCTTTTTCCAAATTCGGCTAAACCTCAACTATTTCTGTATTCAATCTTCATCATTTTGAAGTGGGTACCAGATAGCTGAATCTTCAGTTCTCTGACAGAATATTTGAAACTTTTGGAACTGGTACCGACTTTAAAATTATGAAGATTGAATACAGAAATAGTTGAGGTTTAGCCGAATTCGGAAAAAGGCACTACTAGATACGAAAAAATATTTAATACTTTTTAGTTCATATTATAAGGATGTTATTATTGTTTTTACCTTGGAAGTCGGTTTTCATTTTTTGTTAAAAATAATAATTTCACTCTTTTTAGTTACCTAGTAAACCATCGCGTATATTCTACGTATCTTATTACAATTTGTATCCATATACAAACCATGTGACATTGAGATACAACCATGTGACATTGGTGACCCTGACGTGGTAATGATGATGATGAATGTAATTTGCATAGTAGCATATGCTTTCAGTTCTTAAAATAGCGCCTTAACCCCCAAACTTGTATCTATAAGGAATCCGGAGTTCTCTTAGTATCTTCGGAACCATAGTATACCTTAGTGCAAAATCTTGCGTTTTGGTAGCATATGCTTAGTATACTTCTCATAAAACCAAAATCACCATATGTTTCCATATTAATTTTGAGGAGTTCCCTCGATTACTCATGGATCCCATCATCAGATCACCACTTTTGTGAAAATGGAACCAAATTGGAGTGAAACCAAATATAACAAAATAAAAATTTTGAAAATCTGTTCACAAACGGCGGAGTAATCGTTGAACCTACAAAAAAAAACACAGCCGAACATATAACCTCCTCCTTTTTGGAAGTCGGTTAAAAAACAACACTTTCCTTAAGTTTGCCATATACGATTGTCGATTACTTTCCAGAAATTATTCCTTACTAGCAACAATTAAAATAAAATAAAATAAAAAATAACAACAATAATACAGGGGTTTTTTATTATTGGGAAAAATAAAACATCCTGTAAAAAAAAATACTTACCTTAGCTTGCACGATAAAACGCAGGAAAGGTTCGATTTTTTAATTTTTATTGTTTTCTCATACATTTCTTTAAATATGAAACAATATACTAAAATACAACACTTTCCTCAAGTTTGCCATATACCTTCCAGAAATTATTTCTTACCACAACCCTACAAATTGATGCAATAATATAGGGTTTTTTTTTTAATTTTACCTTTTACCCTCGTTAACTTTTTGCTCCCATGGTTGAGAGATTTTTTGTCATACAATAAAATGTTCACCTTTTCAAGGCTTTTCATTTGGTATAATATGTCTAGGTATGTCTCAAAGTGCTACATTACTGGGTACGATATGCCGCTCCTTTTTACGGTTGCAAACTCACTGTTTAAATTTCGAAGCGAAAACGATTTAAAGTGACGTCAGTTTTGTATTTTTGTTTGTAAAAAATAAAAATAAAAGATTGTAGCAATGTATTAACAAAACGATTGTGACGTCACTTTGTGTTATAAAAATCAGCCAAGTGCGAGTTGGACTCGCGCGCGAAGGACTCCGTACCATATTTGAGCAAAAATAGGAAAAATGTGTTTTTTTGTATGGGAGCCCCCCTTAATTATTTTATTTATTTTAATTTTATTATTTATTATAAAATTATAAACACACATGAGTATTTTGTGAACATTTCAAGTGCTCATCTGTTGCCGTTTTTGAGATCGAGCAAAAATAAAATCGGCCAAGTGCGAGTCGGACACGCGCACGAAGGGTTCCGTACCGATATAGAGAAAAAATAGGCCAAAAGTTGTGTTTTTGTATGGGAGCCCCCCTTAAATTTTTACTTTATTTTAATTTTCTCATTAATTATTATTAGAGGACACATATAATTGAGGATTCTGTGAAAATTCCAACTGCCTGCCTGTTGTCATTATTGATATCGAGCAAAAAAGGCCAAAAAATCACGTTTGTTGTATGGTAGCCCCCCTTAAATATTAATTTTATTTTGTATTTCTTATTCAGTATTTGTTGTTATAGCGGCAACAGATATACACAATCTGTGAAAGTTCCAGAAGAATAGCTATAGCGGTTCTTGAGATACAGCCTGGAGACAGACAGACAGACGGACAGACATCGAAGTCTAGTAATAGGGTCCCGTTTTTACCCTTTGGGTACGGAACCCTTAAACGTTCTGATCCACGTTTTTTCAAATTATTAATGTTACTTATAATAAAAAAAAATATATTTTTTGAGGTGAAAACATTATAATTCGCCTTATTTTATGTTCTTTTTACATTGTAGACGTAACTTAATGAGATAATATATTTTTACCAGACGTTCCGCGCGGCTTCGCACGCGTAAATTAGGAATTTCACAGACAAATTAGCCCACAAAAAATGTCTATGATCCTTCACATCGTCTACTTTTAATCTGTGCCAAATATTAAAATAAAAACTGCTCCAGTATTTCGTGTGACAAGTATACCCTTTCATATAATTTTCCCCGTTTTTTCCACATTTTCCTCTGTTTCCTTGCTCCTATTAGTCTTACTGTGATAATAAATAGCCTTCCTCGATAAATGATCTATCTAACACTGAAAGAATTTTTCAAATCGGACCAGTAGTTCCTGAGATTAGCGCGTTCAAACAAACAAACTCTTCAGCTTTATAATATAATATTTTTTATTTTTTATGTATCTTCCCAATGGAAACCTCATCTCGTTTTCATTGTTTAATGAAATATATAACAATCACAGTTGGGGAGGGTGGAGGAGCTGCTGACGATGCTGGCGTCGCGACTCGGGGCGGACCCCAACGATGCGACCCCGGACACGGAGCGATCCGACCGCACCGACAGATCCGATCGAGGCGAGAGATCGGATCGCACCGACCGAACGGATCGAGGAGAGAGGCCCGACCGAACCGACAGATCCGATCGAGGCGAGAGGTCCGACCGCACCGATCGAACGGATCGAGGAGAGCGATCCGAACGTACCGATCGCCCGGAGAGGACGGACAAGAGCGACCGCCCCGAGCGGCCCGACCGCATCGAGCGCCTCGACAGAGACGGCGCGCTCGCCAGAAAAAGGAGGACAAAAGTAACATTCTTTTTTTGTATAATTATTCGAACTACTTTAAAACGAGTTTTTACCCTTCTTTCGTCTTTTTCTATAATGTATTTAGTGTGTTATTTTGTATTTTAATTATCTTGGGTGGAAAGTAAAACATTAATCGATTGTTTTGCTCTGAAAAGAGAGGGGTTTTTTTATGAATTAAGTTTATCCTACTTTCTAACATCTTACTGCCGCACTCAGATACGAATATAAATAACTCAGCTGTAACTAAGTAAGGATTTTGACATAGGCCGACATTATCTCTCAAACTCCTTATTACGTTGAAGTTTAATATCGTGGACGTCTGCGGCTAAACGATGGGTAACTCAGGGAAGTAAAATGTATGGAAATATATGAAGACGCTTTTAAATTTCTGTCGACGATAACGTTATAACGTGCACGTTAGAGGCCATGATGACGTCTACACCCTTCTGAACGTGCGCTTTTATATTTTTGGACGTGACGGTAATATCATGGACGTCCGCGGTAAAACGATAACACAGGAAAGTAAAATTTATGGAGATATATTATGAAGACGCTTTTAAATTTCCGTCGAGGATAACGTTATAACGTGCACGTCAACTTCATAACGCTACGATAACGTGGCATACCAAACTTCCCTCTAAAACCGTCCCGTTATTTTTGCTATGTAGTGCGTAGCTACAAGAATTAATTGATGTGTTAGTGAAACCACGTGCTCTTGAAGAGGAAGTGGTATAATTATGCGTTCGATGAGCTTTTTAATGATGCGTTAAATGAAAATGTATGTCTCTTAAAAGCCATGACACTACCCTAAATATGCATTACAGACCTTTGAATCTAATAAGCACTCAATTGTGATGAAATTGCTACTATAATAGTGGCATTTTACCTACCAATAAAACGCATATTAATTTACTTACCTTATTCGAAGCTTATTTAATTGAGATAGGCACTACGTTTCCCGCCATTATATCCATACTATTGACTTCCGGTTGCTCCCACTTTCGTCCCACCATGGTGAAGAGGTAGGGAGTGTTTATAAAAGCGAGCTAACTCCTCTGCCAGTTTATTGCGTCTAAACTCACCAGGCAGGATTTAAACTATAAGCTTCGAATAAGGTAAGTAAATTAATATGCGTTTTATTGGTAGGTAAAACGCCATTATTAATTCCCTGTACCGTTATTCGAAGCTTATTTAATTGAGAATTGTTTGTTATCGCCTGGTGGGATCGAAAGTTTAAAGAATGTATATTAGACGCCAATGTAAATGACACAAAATTTTAATATTATAAACTAATTAGTTTATTTTTAACAACCAGTAGTACCAACTAACAAATACATACAGGGTGCAATTAAACCTTCCTGCCAAATTTTGATATATTGATCCTTGTTAAAAATAAAAATACACGTATTTTTTCTTTTATAATCACTCAGTACTAAAATGTTGAGAAATAGCTTCCGAAAGTTATCCTAAAAAACACTACAATTAATGGACACGACGCGTCGCCCGCGCGTGTTATGACCCCGCGCGCGCGCCTCCCCCCGTGTTACCCCCTCTCATTCCCCCGCGCCGTGAGTGACCGTTCTGCAACGATTTTAAATAGGATAAAATATGCCATTGAAAAAAAAATAACACCCATTTTTTTTTTGGTTAAATGGACTCTCCTAGTGATACCTAAGCCCTGGAAAAAATTTGGCAGGAAGGTTTAATTTCACCCTGTATAGATAAGCAAAGAAAATCATTAACAATCAAATAATAATAATATCATTATGAATTGTTTTTTAATGTAATTAATCTATCGCATTAAAAAACCTTGTTACGGATCTATTTGAAGCCGATGCGGGTAGAACTTCTCGCCTATAGAACTTACTAAAAGTATTCAGGGATCGCCAATTTCCCCTAGATAAAATATCTTCTATTGGAAAATTGTCCACCCAATTTTTTGATGCAACTGCTGATCGAATACTCCCCGGCGCGGCGTAGCAGTCATACCCGCATCTTTGAAAAGGGATTTGATCCACCCTGAAATAATTGTCCTTGAGGCAGGTTCAATCTGACCTCTAAAAGTAATAAATAAATTATGTAAATTATTTGTATTCCGCCTAGAATCCAGTACCTCAATAGTTCTTATGACCCAATAAACCGGATCTAAATTAATATTACTTAAGTTAGCAGTCAATCTCCATCCAGATTGCATCAGAAGAGTCAGTTTTTGAGTCAAAATATGGCCAAAATATTATTTCATTAGTATTTTGTATACAATGGTCATTATCAACCTTTAGCAGGGTTAGATCATGAATTCTTCTACCAGAACATAAGAGCAGTAAAACGGCTGTATGTCTTTGTATTTGAAAAGGGTTGTCATGTTCTAAAACGTAATTACTTAGATATGATGTTGAACTATCTGTATTCCATATTGGTGGTTTTGAAATTATAGGTTTTTGTAAAGCTATAGATTTTAACTACAATATTAGAACTAATTACTCCAGCGGAATTCGGGTTACATAGAGTTGAAACAACAGACTTGTGCAAAAGAATAGTGTTATAAGATAAGTTATGAACTAAATGAAGGTCTGATAAAAACCTGGCTACATCTTCACCCTGTGGATTATATGAATCGACTTGATTTTGGTTTGACCAGTGTAGCCATCGTTTCCAAGCAACATTATAAGTTTTTTGTGTAGAATTACGCCATGACTTACGTAGCAGATCTTCTTGCCGTTTGCTTCAGGTTCTTATGCTGTGACTTCACCCCCACATTTCCAAACTTCCAGTGTCATCTTGTGACCCCGGGTGGTGGCAGACCCGTCGACTCGTCGATGAGAAACTTGTCTAGGCATGGAATTGTGTATGGGGCGGCAATCGCTCGGGCTTTCAGATCTGCTCGCCAGTAGACTTTGCTCCAGCGGGGGACTACCAGCAAGTATATTCCCTGTGCGTGATTGAGATGATTCAAAACTTTGGGTATTAGACACGGCGGCGGGAACATCCAAGCTAACTGGAATGTCCACTGCAGTGAAAAGGCGTCGTGAAAGAGCGCCTGAAGGTCGTTTAAAACGAGAGAAACGTAGTTCGTTACCACATCCGCCCGACTAAAGCGAAGAGATCGATCACTGGAATGCCCCATCAGCGAAAAATTTTGTTTGTGCATTCGGACGTCAGATGCCACTCTGGGTTCCGACGAAGCCTTGACAAATGGTCGGCGTGGCTGTTGTACATCCCTGGAATGTGAAAAACTTTGAGGTGTATTTGATATCGTTCTAAAATTTCGAAAATTTTGTAAGTTAAATCTAAAAGTTCTTGAGATTTGGTGCCGCCTTCGTGACGAAGGTAAGCGATTACAGTTTTACTGTCGCATTTTACTAAAACTGTACTATTAGTCTTTATTTTATGATGACTTTGAAAAACTTTTAATATAGCTAACATTTCTTTCTGATTACAATGGAGCGTAATTTCGTCTTGCGACCAAAAACCGGTCAGACTTAAATTATTAAGACGAGCGCCCCATGCAATGTCTAAAGCATCAGTTGTAAGATAATGCGATGGTGGAGACATATGAATAGCTGTAGGCTTACGGCAATTCTTGAGCCACCAATCCAAATTGTTCCTGGCGTCTGCCGGAATCGTATGCCATCTGGTGTCCGATTTTAACATTCTGTTGAGCAGCATCAAAAGCGCACGGAAATTGAGTCGACCTGTGGGTACAGTAAAACTAGCAAAGTTTAATAGACCAACTTAGCTCTATCTCTTTAAGGGATACACGTTGCTTATTACGAATTTCTCAAATTTTGGTTTTTAGAATTTGTAATTTCTCTATAGGAAGTCGCTTTATATTAGTAGTAGGATTTCCTTGACTCCTCAATAAACTATTGACTTAGATGGTACAAGGATCAATTTTTCCTTGTTGATAATCCATCCTAAAAATTCCAAGGTTTGTACGGCAACATAAACATGTCTCCTTAACTCATTTGCCGATTGATGGGCTATTAAAACATCATCTAAATAAACTAAGATACGAATACCTTTTTGCGAAGAACTTGAGCCACCCAGTTGGTTACTGTCGCGAAAGCTTTTGGAGCAGTACTCAGTCCAAACGGTAGACACGTCATTTCCAAAAGTTGATTTTGATATATCAGGCGCAAGAATCTTCGATGACTCTGTGCGACTCGGATATAAAAGTATGCCTGCGACAGATTCACTTTGCAGAGCCAGTCTCCTGGTTGAAGAAAATCTGCAACCCGAAACATGTTCAGAAATTTGAACTTTTTTGATGTAGTGATTCAGAGCCCTTAAGTTGAAATTGAGCGAGACGGCCGGCCTGATATTTCGTGTCAAAAACGACGTCGCTTAGCATCACCGGTGTTGCGGGATAGTGAGGTGACACGTTTATGTCCAGATCCTCTGTTTGCCTGTTTAAAGTGGTTACGTGATGTGCCACGTCTACGAAATGACCCACGATTACTCAGTAGGACTGAATGAGAGCTGTGGTGAATGCTACCTTGCGGGGGCAGATCGTTTGGGTAACAACCACAACAACCCTGTAAGGGTTTTTAATGAGATGCGTGCTCCTGGAAGGAGACGCTGGGCTTTTTACCCTCTTTTTACGCGATTTCTTCAGAGGCCAAAAACACTTTTGACTACCACTACTCACCTTCAGAAAAAAGCTCAGATAATTTGTTATTAACACCTGAATAATCAGGATTCTCCTCCTTAAACCATTTTGTGAAGTCAGTGAGTAGTTTTTGTAGTGAGTCGCGTTGTTTTATGACACACATAGTAAGCGCTCCAAAAGCCTTATCTAATTGTAGCAAATGGCGAGAGGATTTGAGATTTAGAACTTATTCGTTTTTCTCCAAGCTCGTGAATCCCGGAGATGATAGATAAGTTTTTGTGCCTCTGCATACCTTATGTCACTCCAGCACTCCAGCAATTAGGAAAATGTCTGGATGCTGATTCAAGGGATCACCGCGACGGGCAATACCGGGACGGTAATCACCGTGACGGGCATCACCGCGACGGGCATCACCGCGACGGGCATCACGACGGGCATCACCGCGACGGGCATCATCGCGACGGGCATCACCGCGACGGGCATCACCGCGACGGGCATCACCGCGACGGGCTCTGCGGTCGTTGCGAGAGCTACCTGCTGCCTGCCTGCGTCCTTCCTACATCCTACCCGAATACTACCTGCCTGCGTCCTTCCTACATCCTACCCGAATACTACCTGCCTGCGTCCTTTCTACATTCTACCCGAATTCTTCCTGCCTGCGTCCTGCTTTTCCGCAACCTACATCTACAACCTACCTTCCGGGGCTCCTCCACCTGCACTCCAGCCACCAGGAAAGTAAAGTACCATTGGTACAACAAGGTACATTATTTGTGAACGACCGAACCACGATCCATGCTTCCTAAATTCTAATTTTAATTCAATCTATACTTATTGTAATATATTTTTAAGTTACTTACTAATACTTCTATTTAACACCTACTACAAGTGTTACAAGAGGCGTCGTCTAAATGTTGGAGGTTACATAAAAGCTTTAAATGACTTTCTGAGGATTTAGGAATCGATGGTTCCTTTAATTTCGTTTGAATATTAAGCGTTAGGTAATTCTTTTTCAGGAATATCGTCATATAGGTTGCGGCTAGCACTGGAAAACACAGAAACATTGTCTTCGTCCTCATTTAAATACTGAATATTATTATGATGTAGCTAAAATTGGTTAGCTAATTTTTTTTAAATGTCACTCATTTCCTTGTACATCCGTTTGTATATACAGTCCGAGTGATGCCTGCGTTTGCCCCTCCTTTTTTGCTACGGTGCTTAGCCGAATCTGAAGAGCTAGTGGATGACCTATCACTATCGGAGCTAGAGTTCGAATCGTCATAAACATTACGTCGCGTACATTTCCACCAGCATTTCCATTCATCCTAAAAATAAAACGTTAGTAATGCTGCAAAGCTAATCATTAAATTATTAATAATTTCATTATTTTAAACTAAAATTGTTTATAAACTTGTAATAAAATTTGTTATTTATTATTTAATTTTATTTGAACGGAAAAACCGTTAAAGAAAAACAAGATGATTTTTTTTTTTAATACTATTTTCATCGATAGTAATTAAAATAATTAAAAACAATTTTGTCATTATATTAACAAAATTATTTAATTTTATTTGAACGGAAAAACCGTTAAAGAAAAACAAGATGAAAATATTTTATACTTTTTTCAGCGATAGTATTTAAAATATAATTAAAAACAAGTATGTAATTATAATAACAAAATAAATTATTAAATACGTACTTTTTTATTATTTATTCTCATATTAAATTTAATTAATATTTAAAGAAGATAACATACCTGTAGATATTTATTTATTTTTATTCCTTATTCCTTGAAAATAAATTGCACTTATACCTGTGTAGAAAAACACTACCGTATCGGGCGGAAAACAAGACGCCAATGAACTGGTAGATTTTTTTTTTTTTTTTTTTTTTTCGAATGGGTCTACGCTAGCGGCCCTGTGTAAGAGGGCCGTGTTAGCTTCATCGAAAGAGAGACTGCCGTTTAGCAGTCTTGTGGGACGAACTGGTAGACGAGTTAGCTCGCTTTTATAAACACTCCCTACCTCTTCACCATGGTGGGACGAAAGTGGGAGCACGGAAACGTAGTGCCTATCTCAATTAAATAAGCTTCGAATAACGGTACAGGGAATTAATATGTTATTTGTAACTTATTGACAATATAAAATATTATTACTGAATTACGATGAATAGAATTTACATAGTAGCATAAGCTTTCAGTTCCTAAAACAACGATGAAATCCCCAAACTTGTATCTATAAGAAGTCAGAAGTTCTCTCAGCACCTTCGGAACCATGGTATACCTGTGGCAAAATCTTACTTTTTGGTAGCGTATGCTTAGAATACTTCTCACAAAATCGAAATCACTATATTATGTTATCTTATAAAGTTTGAGGAGTTCCCTATATAACACATGGATACCATTATCAAATTGCCACCTTGGTAATACGGTTACCAAGGTGGTAATTTGATAATTATTAGTTAGCTTATGCTACTATGTAAATTCTATTCATCGTAATTCAGTAATAACTTATAATATTTTATATTGTCAATAAGTAATATTTATTTTTTATCAATATAGCGGCGCTAACTTCTTACCATGGCTACGTCTCATCAACGTTAAGATACGGCTTGATTCTGTGGCGGAATTCGGTAGAAGTAAACAGAGTTTTTATTGTACAAAAGAAATGCTTTCAAGCTTTAGGGGGGGGGGGGGGGGGGGGTAGACAATTTAAGTCACTGTAAGCCAATCTTTAAAAAAATTAACGTTCTTCCCCTGGCATGCCTGTATATATATATGAGGTATGTCATTCGTTAAGAAATATGACTTTTGTTTGAAAAAAAAAAGATACAACAAAAACTAGAAATAATAGAAATAGAAATAAAATTAAAATTCCTACATATAGATAAGCAATCAACAGCAAAAACGCATATTGCATGACAATTAAAATATATAAAATAGTCTCCCAGACAAGATAAAAACGACTGTGACACATATAACAAATTTAAAAAAGAATTATGTAACTGGTTATTAGAAAAATGTTACTATACAATTCGAGATTATTTTAACGACATTTTGATTGCAAACAAGTTTAAAATAAAATACAACACTTCACACTTTACCCATTCGACATCTCTTCTTTTTTCTAAAATATTGTATAATTCAATTTAATTTATATTTTTAAACATTGACCTTGTATAGCATGAATTTAGACTACATTATTGATATATTTATTATAAGATTTTAAAAATTGTAATACGGCAATATTGGCTTGTACTAATAATTAATTTATTATGTTTCGTTTTAATATTGTATGTATCTTTGATTATACACTCGTCTGTATGATATTTAATCATTTGACAGACATGACAAAATTATATTCTAGATTTTTAACTGTTCATTATGTATTGTGGTTTAAACATTTATTTTATTATTATCTTGACATTAATATTATAATTGTTTTGTATGTGTGATTGACATTATGAATTTGCATCAAAAATTTATCAAAAATAATAATTATGACTGTTAGCTGAATATCGCTTAATATTATGCATTGTTTTGAGATTCCAAATGTTTGTATAATTTTCACTGACTTTTTATGTTTGAGCGTCCGTGGCCTAATGGGTAGACCTTTGGTCCGCACATGTAGAGGGTGCAGGTTCGATCCCGGGTGGAGGCGTGTACCAATGTGACATTTTCTGATCTCAAGTACATAATACGGACGCTCGTACGGTCAAGGAAAACATCGTGAGGAAACTCGCACATAGTTGGTCCCAGACGTATTGACTAGTTCTTTCCTCTGGACTAGGCCGACTATGTTGCGAGAATGTCTTATGTGCTTGGGCAACCATACGGACATTTAAATCCTGTCCCAGGCACTAGAGTATTTGAGGAGTGGTTACTTCGCTCTGAAAATACTGTATAAATCATCCATAACGGATGCAAAGGCCTAGTTTTTTTATGTTTGGATTAATCTAAATTATATTCATGATTACGATTTTAAATTTGGAAAAGTGACACGATTTCTACGCCTGAGAGGCAGAAATTTTGTACCACAAAAAACAATTTTGTTATATAACAAATTTCTTGGAAATAAATTCTAAATTCTAAAAATACAAACTTTTGAGTACATAGGTTTTCATTTAACGCATCATTTAAAAACTCGTCGAACGCATAATTATACCACTTCCTCCTGAAGAGCACGTGGTCTCACTCACACATCAATTAATTCTGGTAGCTACGCACTACATAGCAAGAATATCGGGACGGTTTTAGAGGGAAGTTTGGTGTGTCACGTTATCGTAGCGTTATTTTATTTTTTATTTTATTTTATTTTATTTTACCATTTATTTCAGGCATCTAGGCCCATAATACGAATACCTTACAGACTAACATACATATTCATATTATAATAAATACCTTAAGGACTAACATACAAATTATTATTATACAGGTCGTAACAAAACTATGTGATAATAATACTTTAGGGTGTGTATGTGTTCCTCGTAGAGGAGAGGAGAACTCTCTACAAGGTAAAGTATTATCACTTAGTTTTGTTACACCCTGTATACTTAAAAACTACACTTTGTCACGTGTTGACGGCTACGTGACGCGCTTCGTTCCGGAGTCTCCCCCGGAACCTCCGGTAGACCACATCCATCGGCCAGAACTCCGGCGCCTCAAAGGTCGAAAGAAGATTCGTCGGTACTCTCACCACAAAGGAACTAAAGTAAATTTTGTGGCGAGACTGCAGACGCTCGACCCTCAGGTGCAGTGTCGTCTTCTTCTGGATGTAGTCTACGACGTCTTCGACCTCCATGGACCAGTGCAGGCGGGATATGTACAGGGGCGTCGCGGGGACCTCGCTCCGCAGACGCAGCTCCGGTACATAGGGCGCGGTGCCGCGATGGTTGCGGGCGGCGGGCTTCTTCTTCCTTCTCTCCACCAGTGTGAAGCCCTCCTCATCGCACCCCCTGCTCTCGTCAATGCCAGGTCGAGAAGACTCCACCTTGCGACTCTTCGTAGCCTTGCAGCGGCTCTCCTTAGTCTTGCGACTCTCCGGAGCCTTGCAGCTCACATTCTCCCCATTTGTTTTCGCCCGCGGGGAGGTGCGGGGCGATCAGCAACAGTCGCGTAGTATTGCTGAGTCGCCTGTGGACTCGGCGTCGGCGCAACCGCGAGGGGAACGCGGGCGGAGGCGGCAGCGGCGGTGTTCGTTGACCCGTCCGATAATACTGACAGTCTAAACTTGCTCGCCTGCGCGCCTCGACGTATGGTGACGTTTGCAGTATCAGGTGACCTACATATTGAATTACCGCTTTTTAACTGCGATAATTCAATACCTAAATCACTGATCGTAGACTCTGATGCCTGCATCTACCTCGAACTCCGGCCAGCTCCTCCTTGAGGAACCTGATGTCCTTCAGTAGGCTGACGACGTCGACGTGGTCCAGCGTGACGGGCGGCAGCTTGTGCAGCTCTTTAGCCACAAAAGCCGGCACCTCATCTGGATCCGTCTGCTTCAGCAGGGAGATGATATCCTGCACACTCCTTTCCGTGCCGTCTCTTTTTCGCGGAGGCATGTTCGCGCTCTAGCCGAGCGTCTCATAAAGCAGCTGCTTCCCCTTGCAAATCTCCTCACTGGTGAAGAAGGACTTGCAGATCTGCATGATGCTGACCTCGTCCATGGTGTCTATGGCGTGCTGGATAAACACCAGCAACTCGTTGGCCACGAGCGCCATGGTCATGTGCAGCGGCAATATGCCGCGCGATTCGCAAAAACATTAATTACTTTTGCTGCGTGTGTAACGCGGAGCACGACCGGTCGCTAGCTCGACACATTACACACTGTATTCCATTATGAATTGCAGACCATTATGAAGTGGACGTGCACGTTATAACGTTATCCTCGACAGAAATATGAAATCGTCTTCATAATTATATCTTCATACATTTTACTTCCCTGTATTATCGTTTTGCCGCGGACGTCCACGATATTACCGCCACGTCCAAAAATATAAAAGCGCACGTTCAGAAGAGTGTAGACGTCATCATGACCTCTAACGTGCACGTTATAACGTTATCGTCGAAGGAAATTTAAAAGCGTCATTTTTTTTTTACAAAACTTTCAAAATAATTTTATTTACACATAAACTGTATCTAAAAATAAATTATACATTTTTTTTGTTTTAATTACAAATACAGATTGCAATGGACCCCAAACTAGGCAGAGCCTGTATCTTGGTGGTCCTTAATCTTTTTTGTTTAACATATTTTACAGATTAATGCAGCGCTTAACGATATGATCATATTACCATAGCTAGAAATAAAAGATGTTAAGTATATAGATAAATGATGATAAAACAACAATCAAATACTGTAATATTATGCATACAAGGATAAACACTATACTATCCAAAAATATGTATATAAATCAAACTTATTTTATTTAATGTGTGAGCGTATGTGTGTGTGTGGGTGGGTGGAACCATACATTTTACTGTCCTGTGTTACCGTTTCGCCGCGGACGTCCACGATATTACCGTCATGTCCAAAATTATAAAAGTGCACATTGACGCCAGATTGATGGCTAAAAAGTACATAATAAAAAATTGATCAGTCCATCAATCCGAGGGTTACACGTTCAGTTTCGCGTCAATCATTACCAGATTGATGGATCAGATTGCCTATTGCATATTGATTGATAGGATAACTAAGATATATTAGCCAGCTAATGACGTAGGTAAGATCGGCCAAGTGCGAGTCGGACTCGAGCACGAAGGGTTCCGTACCGTTATTGAGCGAAAGTTGGCAATAAAATGTTTTTTGTATGGGAGCCCCCCTTAAATATTTATTTTATTTTGATTTTTAATTATTAAAGTACAAATATAATTAAGAATATTGTGAGTATTTCAAGTGCCTAGCTGCTACCATTATTGATTACGAGCAAAAAAGGCAAAAAAAATCACGTTTGTTGTATAGGAGCCCCCCTTAAATATTTATTTTACTTTGTTTTTAGTATTTGTTGTTATAGCGGCAACAGAAATACACAAACTGTGAAAATTTCAGAAGTCTAGCTATAGCGGTTCTTGAGTTACAGCCTGGAGACAGACGGACAGACGGACAGACATCGAAGTCTCAGTAATAGGGTCCCGTTTTTACCCTTTGGGTACGGAACCCTAAAAATGAGTTATTGCTCTTATATTGTCAAATGTTAGTTACCCGGTTCATCCACTCATCTCTTCAGTTCTCCTGTGGTATGCACCGCAGCCCCGCAGGACAAACTAGCGAGGCGTGACGTCATGGTTAGCTGACATTTTATATACAGCGAGAGGTCTATTTTATGTTATATCTTAGAGAGTTTTTAAGCTATCAGAGTCATTATTTCGCTGATGTTTCTATTTTTGAGAGGTCCTTTAATTATTTACCAATAAGAAAAAATAATAGAAAACAAGCCTATTGCAAAAAAAATGTATAGAAGAGTAAGCCCCAATTTCACCAACGACTGTTAAAGTTAACACTCGAATTAGTATCACGTTACCTCTTTCGTTTTCCTTATGAATGAAAGAGAAGACATGACATTTTAACAAGCTGTTAACACTAACAGACGTTGGTGAAATTGGGGCTTAAGCTAGTTTTGAAGCGGCCAATTACTACGTAGCTTTCCTTAACTTAGAATATTTTTGTAACTAAATTCTAATGTATGCATGTTTCCGGCAGGCGCGGAGCAAGGGCGCGGCGCCCGCGGTGCCGACGCCGACGTCGCCGCCGGGCGCGGGTGACGCGGGGGCGGGGGGCAGCCCGGGCTCCGCGTCCGCGCGCCGCCGCGACTTCGTGTAGCGCGCGGCGGCGGCCGGCGCCCCGCTCTAGCCCCGCCGCCCGCCGCCCCCCGCCCTCTGAGGACGCTCGCGAGCCTCCGCCGTGCCAGCCAGCGCGGCCGGTCGATTTTTTGAAGCAGCTTTTTACAATGAACGTTGGTTTGCAATCGAACATATTGTGATCTCACTCTATCACTCACTCCGGCGTGCTGCGCGCCGGCGTCGCCGTCGATCGGGGAGCCCGTCGTTAACGCGTGTCCTTCTAGTCGAACCTCCCCGTCGGCGACGCCCTCGACGCGGCTGCTACTTTTAGCGTTTAATTTAATTTTAAGGAATGAAATCTTGTGATGGTAACGTACGATACTCGGTTGCGATATTATCGCAGTAGCGTCTTGTAATATAAAGTATCGGCGCGGGCGGGTGGAGGGTCGCGACGCCGCTCGGTGCCGCTCGGTGTCGTTCGGTGCCGCTCGATGTCACTCGACACCGCTCGGTGCCGCTCGGCACTGCTCGGTATCGCTCGGAAAGCGTCGCCGTCTCCACCCGAGGGGTCGGTAAAGTCTCCGAGAGGAGCGCCCGTCGAGACTGCCTTGTGCTTTAGCGGCCTGCACTGTTGTAGCAATACTACTTATACATAGTTAAATAGAGTTAGGCGATTTGTAAAAATATGTAAAATATTGTACTGTACGCGATATATTTTTGAGCAATACTCTTCACACACAATCGTGGCATTAATATAAAGTAAGACGTCATCACTCAAACGACCAAATATTTTCTTACTTCTGGAGCATAAAATGTTGTATAGCGCGTGTCGTCGTAACTCTGAGCTTGTCCGCCGCGAGGGCGGCGCGGGGCGGGACGGGGCAGCGGGCGGGCCACGCCCCCGCCGACCGCACGATACACTCGCTTCACTAGCACGTACTCAAAATTAGTCTTTACAAAGGAATAATATCTAACGCTACACGTACCTGTCCTAGAAGCTTAATTCGTTTCGAACTGAGGCCGGAGCCCCGCCCGGCGCCCGCGCAGCCCCCGCGGCCAAATTATTGATATTGTCTTTACACGCTTCGAACACAAGTTAATTATTATGGTAGTCGATATTGCGTAAAATAGTCGTATATATTGAATGAGTTTTTCGTATACCTAAGTATTAAGAGTCTATGTAAAGAGTTTATTTCCTCGTTTCG
This sequence comes from Cyaniris semiargus, assembly GCA_905187585.1. Classification (NCBI taxonomy): domain Eukaryota; kingdom Metazoa; phylum Arthropoda; class Insecta; order Lepidoptera; family Lycaenidae; genus Cyaniris; species Cyaniris semiargus. Next base: position 15,359,809 of record LR994563.1, on the reverse strand, counting down.
AAATCGCCTTGTTATATAAATTATAGCCGGGGAAGTTTATTTCTGTAATCGTCGATCGTCAGCGAGTGATCCGTTCCTAATACATATCTAACGAAAACGGCGCAACATAACGTAACGTAGACGCGGGTCGCGACGACGAGCGCGGCCGCCGGCGCCGGCACCCCTCCCGTCCCCTATTCAAGGGCAATAGGGCCCGGAGCGGTGTCCCGCAGCGCCCGGCGCCCGGGGCGGAGTCCCGCCGCGCCCGGCGCTCGGGGCGGAGTCCCGCCGCGCCCGGCGCTCGGGGCGGAGTCCCCGCGCGCGGCCGCCTCGCGCCACTGCCGGTCACACGCTAAGCCGCTGCTCCTATTGTCTTTTTATTAAGAATATATCGAGATGAAATTTACATATTTTGTTTTACTACCCTGACTCCCTTCCCCCTCCCGGTCCCGCATACGCGGCGCTCCGGTCGAGCTCTCTCATTCTAGACGACTTTAAGGTATTAAGTTAAAGGATCTGACTTAGTTGGGTTTCCCTTATAAAGACAAGGAACGAGAGATATGACAATATACGATATTTTATCTAATAAATAACCCAGTGTTAAGTTTTAACCAGATCTGCGCAAATGGGAAGGTTGGTTTTTGTGATCGTTGTAACAACATTCATACAAATGAATAAATTAAAATTGCCTTAATAATAATTATTATTCGGCGAGGTAGAGCGACACCACACGACGCGACACTTCACTTCCACTTTATAAAATTGTATGGAACGTGAGGTGTCGTGTCGCGTAGAGCGGTCTCAGGTAAGACCGCACTACGCGACCGCAGTACGACTGACTGACGGTTTACAAACGTCAGTTCTATGTAAGTGAAGTGTCGCGTATTGTCGTGTCGCTCTAGTGCGGTCTTACCTTTATTGTCTCTTTCCAACATAATAATATGTATTATCGAGCGGCATAGACTACAAAAAGCAGTAAAGAAACAAATTTTAATTGGTCCAGTTGCAAGGGTAAACAAATATTTAAGAATATTTAATATCAAATACATATTTAAAAATTATTTGTTGAATATTTTAATTAAAATTAAAATATTCAACAAATAATTTTTAAATATGTATTTGATATTACATAATATTTTAAATACGGTATCCGTGTTTCGTGGTCTGCTCATACTCCGCCAAACATTCAATTCAGTTCAGTAGTTTATGCCTTCTTGTTTACTACGTTGAAAACAGTAATAAAACGCAATTTGCTGGAACTTTTTCTACTATATTTATAAATATGATTTTTATTAATTTTAACGAAATACACATTTAAGTGTTGTTTAAGTGACATGCTACGACATCACAAACCATCATTATAATAATATTATCAATTTACCAATATAATGTGTTCAATTAACTACCTAAATATTATATAGTGTCACTTGAAGTACAAATTGTACTAAATTGTAAAAATATATTCTGACAACCCTAATGTTTGTTTTGAAGATATTTATTAATTCAAAACAGCTGATGATGTCTAGTATAGAAATTGGTCGTGTTTTTTATTCCTTTAAAATTTATAAATATGATGGAAAAAGTGCAAGCAAATCGTGTTGTATTACTTAGTGTTTAACATGAATTTCTACCGAGACTCTAACAGTATAATTAATTAGCTACATTCTTACATTATTAAATATAATTAAGTATTTGGTATCATAGTATTATACTATGATAATATTTTAAATAATTATTATTTTTAACAAAAAATTAAAACCGACTTCCAAGGTAAAAACAAAAAATCCTTATAATATGAACTAAAAAGTATCAAATAATGTTTCCTATCTAATAGTGCCTTTTTCCGAATTCGGCTAAACCTCGTCTATTTCTGTACTCAATCTTCATCATTTTGAAGTCGGTACCAGATATAGCTGAATCTTCAGTTCTCTGACAGAATAGGTATTTGAAACTTTTGGAACTGGCACCGACTTCAAAATTATGAAGATTGAGTACAAAAATAGTTGAGGTTTAGCCGAATTCGGAAAAAGGCACTATTAGATAGGAAACATTATTTAATACTTTTTAGTTCAAATTATAAGGATTTTTTGTTTTTACCTTGGAAGTCGGTTTTAATTTTTTGTTAAAAATAATAATTTCACTATTTTTGTTACCTAGTAAACCATCGCGTATATTCTACGTATCTTATTACAATTTGTTAAGAGTCACACTCAATGCGATTGTGTTTCTTATACCTATTACGATGTAGATTGTTTTCCAATGTAAGAATTTTCATACTAAGGGTTCAATTTATTACCTCGATCGTGGGAATCGCAGATACAATAGATTTTTAATTGTTATGCGGCAGCCGGGTGCCGCTTGGCCCTTGGGCTTGATGGGTTAATAGTTAAACTAGTGTAGTACGGTACTACCTATCGAAGCAACTTACTTCTCTTTTTTCTTTCCAATCTCAAAAGTAATGTCAAATGTGTGCCTTACGCTCTGGAGTTAAGGTTGACTTTGTTATGTTCAATTTTGTGGTACATAAGTCGCTTAGAACTTGAATCATTTATTTTGAAACAACATTATATTTTTATTAAAATCGCTATGAAAAGTACCAATTATTATAAGGACATAACGTGATGATATAATTATGGTGTTGTGGGGGCATATTGTATCCATATAATACAACCATGACACTGGTGACCCTGACGTGGTAATGATGATGATGAATGTAATTTCCATAGTAGCATATGCTTTCAGTTCTTAAAACAGCGCCTAAACCCCCAAACTTGTATCTATAAGGAATCCGAAGTTCTCTTAGTATCTTCGGAACCATAGTATACCTTGGTGCAAAATCTTGCGTTTTGGTAGCATATGCTTAGGATACTTCTCATAAAACCAAAATCACCATATGTTTCGATATAAATTTTGAGGAGTTCCTTCGATTACTCATGGATCCCATCATCAGATCACCACTTTTGTGAAAATGGGACCAAATTGGAGGGAAACCTAATAGAACAAAACAAAAATTTTGAAAATCGGTTCACAAACGGCGAAGTAATCGTTGAACATACAAAAAAATAAAAAAAAACCACAGCCGAACATATAACCTCCTCCTTTTTGGAAGTCGGTTAATTATTATCTTCGTTGGTGCTGAGTGTAACGTAATACAAACTAAGATAAAAGTTAAGACGACACGACGGATTTTCATTGCATTTGAGTGTCCCTGTCTTTTTATTAGAATATTTATTTATTTATTTGTTAAAGTTAATTAAAAGGGGTTACTCCAATTACAATAATTAACTACAACTAAGCATTATGTCTTTAGAGAGTTCTACTGCTATCGCCCACTAGCTCAATGCGCTCCCTTTTGCCGCTGCTATCCGATACCTAGGAACATAATATTACCTACCTAATTCTAACACAATATCAAACAACAGACGTAAAAATAACATAAAATATTGTAATATCCAGCAAGAAAGAAGGGTACGATTTAGATTTCAGTGCGACCAAATACAAAAATAATAAGTTACATTAGAAAATTTACAAGTAATATAATTGCTAAAGGCTGCCTAGAAAAGCGTTTATTAATGGTATTGGCCTACCAAATGAGTGAGATATATCTCACACACAGCCCAAAGGACTCATCGGCATCCTAGGACCTAGATACCACTAATAATAATGCAATCGATGGGGACGTCGCGCGGTGTGTGGGCGGCCTTACGTAACGCGCGCGTGCGCGGTGCGGGGCGGCGTGCGCGCGACGCGGGTCGATGCGGCGGCGCGCTGCGCTGCAGGCCGCGGCAGTCTCAGCGCGGCGGGACGCGGCAGTCTCAGCCAGGCTGCGAGCGCGAGTGGCGGCCCGAGCCCGAGTGCGTGTTGCGATGAAGGTACAGACGCCCTTCCCCGTAGCGGGCTAGCGGTATGAGGTAGCTGTAGCGCGGCCCCGGTAGGTGCCCGCCGTCGTCACGCCTGACGCCGCTCACCGCTCGCAGCTCGCCGCTCCGACCACCCTGCCTCCGCATGACCCGCTGCCACATCTTCACCCGTTTATTGATTTTGGCACAATTCATGTCGTTACTTTTAACTAAATTTCACGTCTTTCACGTATTTTTCACTATTGTAGTTCCTCACGGCCATCTTGCATCTTCACACGAAATGCATGTACTTTTTATATCTTACAGTTCACCTAGTACTTTGTGAAGTAGCTCAAACATTTTTGATACCTCCATTGTTAGATACTTGTTAGCACTCTTTAGTGTAACTTAATAATGTTTCATTGTTATAATATATTGTACCTCTTCAGTTCATTTTATTTTTAACCCCCGACAAAAAAGAGGGGTGTTATAAGTTTGACGTGTCTGTCTGACTGTCTGTTTGTCTGTGTGTGTATCTGTCCGTGGCATCGTAGCATCCAAACGGGTGGGCCGATTTTGATCTAGTTTTTTTTTATCCCACTAGTAAGTCGAGTAAGATTCGACGTACCTATATATTCAGAAACAGTTTTTACCTGTGCCTTGTATGGTAATTTCCAAAAAAGGCTATAATATTATAGTCAATATTTTACTGCATAATGATAAATGTTTTTTATTTCAGCAACACCGAGAGATATTTATAATCTCATATAATGCTAAAGTTACCCAAAGGCCTTAAAAAGAAGAAAAAGGGTAAAAAATCTAAGCGGAAAGGTGAAGACGATCTATTCACAGAAGAAGAATTAGAGAAATATAGACAAGAACAGCAGCGAAAACAAGCGGAGACTGGAGAGGCTTCGTCTAAAGAGAATGAGGAATGGTCAAAGTTTAAGGATTTAACTACTGGAGTAGATTCGGTTCTCAAAAAAACCCAAGGCGATTTAGACCGAATCAAATCAACTTCATTTTTTCAACGTGTGCCTACTGGAGCAAAAAAAGTTGAAAAAGTCGTAAAAGAAGAGCCTATAAGACCAGTTGTTGAAGTAACCGAAGCGGACTTTCCTCAATTGGTTGCTGCAGCTGCAACAGACGCTGAAGCTGATAGTGGAGATAAAAGTGATTACGGTGTAACAGACGACGAGTCTGACGAAGACGACGACCAAGACGACATATTCGATACTTCTTATGTTGATGCCGTAGAGCGTGGCGAAGTAAAACTTGCGTATGTGCCAGATTCACCCGATGACTTTAAGGACGACGATATATTCGACACTTCTCACGTAGACGCCCTTATAAAAGGTCAAGAAACCAAAACAGCTAAGGGAAAAAAAGGACTTGACATTGGAGTTGCTGTTGAAGTTTTAACAGGACGCATTGATAATGTTACTATCACTACTAGGAAATCCAAACGGGTTATTCCAGGTGATCTGTTACTAGAGACTGTTGATAGAGAAGCGACACCTGTTGCTCCAGTAATAGAATCTGAACCTGTTGAAAAAAGTATATTAGATTTGGACACTGATATTCCAATCAGTAGTCCAATTGATTTAAGTGTATCTTTACATACTGTGCTTTTGCAGCAACAGAAAAACGAAGCTCAAGAAGAACTTGAAGAAGCAAAAGAAGAAACCAAGCAACCACCGGAGGAAGAAACTGAAATTGACGAGTTTACATTGCTAGCAGCTGAATCTCTTGAAACAAAAACCGAAGTCATAAAATTTGAAGAAAAAGAAATTGTTCTCGAACCGGTTTTGCAAGAATCGTGGTCAGCATTTGAGGCGGATAAAAATGAATCGGTATTTGCTGAAGGTATTGTTGAAGACCAATTTGATGTCTTAGATCCTTATATTGATCAAGACGATCCGTTTGATACAAGTTTCGCGGACGCTGTAGTACCGAAAACTACCGAGCAAATAAAACAGGAAGCTGTTATTTTAGAAGACGACGAAGATTTTGATCCAAGAGCAGAAGAATATCGTGAAAAATATAATAATAGAAGAAAATCGTCAGTTCGAATTCATCTTACCAATCCCGCTGGTATTAGGGAATCTATTACCTCTGATGATATAAACGACGAAGATAAGCAAGCTCGTGATCTTTTAAGTAGCAGTGTAACGGATTTAACACAATTGGGTGATTCTCCCTTAGATCCCTTGGATATACAGAATAATGAAATTGATCCCTTTGACACCACCATTGTCGATAAAATAGTGGCACCAGGCAAAGTTGAATTGAAGTTGTTGGAACAAGAACTTATTGGTGAGACAAAATCAGCCCCTATTTACAGAGTACCAAGTGATCCCGATTTTGACCCTCGTGCTGATGAACCTAAAACTATAGAAAGAAGGGCATCTCGACCTGAAAACCTTACGGTCAATAAAAGTGTCGGTTTTGATATTCAAGGAGAAGGTCTGACTGCCCCCGATCAAAAATCAAAACCTTCTAAGCCGTTAACACCATATTATACTCGAGAAGTTTCGATCACTGAGGATATTAACGAACAACTTGATTCTAACGACAACACAACACAAACACTAACGAGGACAAGATCTCAAGAAGACTTGGCAAAAACTCAGGAATACCAAGCAAAACGAAGACACTCTGAATTTCCTCACAATAGTGCAAAGAGTGCATTTATTGCAGCTGATTTACTACACGGAAGTTCTACTGATATCCAAGTCAAAGTATTGACACCAACTGCTCCGATTACTGAACACGACGAAGTAGACGAAGACCCATTTGATACTTCATTTGCAACTAACATACAACCTAGTCGTATTGAATTAAAGTTATTAGCCAAAGAATTTTCTACAGAGGAAAGTTCTAACAATACCACAGAGCAAGGCACAGACTTGTTAGAACCGGCAGATGACTTATTCCAAGTAAAAGCATTATCACCTGAACCGTTGAGTGCTTCAAAGGTACCAGAAGAAGATTTTGACCCTTTTGATACATCATTTGCTAGTGATTTAAATCCAGGGAAAACTGAGCTAAAGCTTCTGGAGTCCGAATTTCTGAATTAATTGAGAATCAAAATGGCGTTTAATCCATTTTTAAGTATCAACGAGCCGACGGCTGCAGTAACTACCGATGATCTTAATCCATTCATTATGGCAGACACCAATGTTGAAACGTTTGTACCCGCCGAAAATCCATTCGCAGCAAGTAATCCTTTCTCAGACTTTGGTGTAGATTATGAACCACCGGCTGGTGACACAGTTCCTATAAATATTTTCGGTGGCGTTGAGGCTGCCAGCATAGGCGCCAAGCAATTTGATGATACGCCTTCAATGAACATATTTGGCAATACGCAAACTAATACTGAGCGCATAGAAAAGCCTACCGAACTAGAGCTAATTCCTCCAATAGTCGATTGTACTTTTTCTGAAGAAGATGACAGCAGCAGGCACCAGCCACCAGCAAGACCCTTACCTCCTGAGACGCAAAATTTAATTTTGAGTGTAACTGGCCAAATGGAGTTCACAAGCTCTGACTTGCTCGATCGCATTCCACCAACTCGTACTCCAAGTCCTGTGTCTGTGCGAGATATACATTCACCGAGTCCAACACCTGAACCGGACATGCTAGCAGAACCTGCAGTACCAGATTCACTAGACATAAATCGAAATAAGCCTGCGCGTCCCCCACCCGCTCGTCCACCGCGACCTGCGCCGCCTCCGAGACCTCAACAGCCTCCTCAGCAACCACCTCAGCAGCCTTCTCAACCGGCTGTCGACGATATAAATCTTTTTGATGCTCCCGTACCCGTGACAGTTAAGCCAACAAAGGAAGCAATCCTTAGTCTTTATTCCGCTCCTAAAAAAGAAGAGAAACAAATAGATTTTTTGAGTGACGATATTCCAGATTTTCAATCTTCTGAAGTTGAGATGATCCCACCAAACGTTCAAGAGCCAGCTAAGAACATGGACTCTTCTAATATATTTTTTACAGAACAACCTGCAGCGAAAAATGATACACAACCATCCGTAGCCAACACGGAATTAAATTCACCCGAGGAGGTACCAATGGATTGTTCAGAACCTCCCACAGAAATGAAAACAGCATCTTTAAATGCATCTCCATTTGCTGATATAACTGATAATGATGACTCGCATAACGGGAAAAGTGATCAAATTACTTATGAAAGTAATCCCTTTGAAACCAACGTTTACGAAGACAATAATGTGTTCAATACGGAAAAAACGAAGATATTGGCAGACTCTTCACAGCCAGAATATACAGAATCTCCATTTTCGATGCAGAACGATGCTTTTGAATCAGCACCAACAGAAATACAATCAGAAAATATATTTACATCAGAGCCGTCGAACGTATTTCAGGAGCCAACAATTATAAGTACAAATATTTTTGCCGATAATCAAACTCATTTAGTAACACAGATGCAATCTGCAACAGCCACTGACGATTGGAATACAATTCCAAGTGAGAATTTGGCGCAAGACGCTTTTGCTGTATCTCAAGATGCCTTTGCTGGATCTAAAGATGCATTTGCTGAATCCCAAGGGGTTTTTCCAGAATCTCAAGATGCCTTTGACGCTTTCTCTGCAAAATTTGACTCTGCTGGCGGCAATCAAATGAACACGGGTGAGTTGTCCTAGCGTTTTATTTTAGTGAACTAATCACGTAAACAAAACAATTATTTCTTATTTTATTACACAAGCCAAAAAAAACTAATACTTAATAATAATTATTAATTTATACATAATATACTGAACTTTATTTTCCTTGATTCTCCTTCATTATTAAAAGTACCTTTAATGTTGTAATTGTTTAATGTTTTAAAACTTTCCTCTCAATATAATGACAACAACTAATAAAAAACAATACTTTAATTTATATTTTTTATTCGAATTCATCGCATAAATCATCCCCCACGCATGCAGACGCATGGGGAGACGACGGGAGCTCGGACGCGGGCCCGGCCGGCTTCGAGGCGGAGGCGTTCGACCCGTTCCTCAGCATGGGCGCGCCGCCGCCCCCCGCCGCCACCCCCCGCCTCGATCACCAGGCCTCCAAGGACTCTATCGACGACACCTTCTCAGTATTTATCAAGTGAGTTCGCCAATGTTAACGTTTACTACTATTATAATTTATATGATACATTAGCGACACAGTTTTTTTGTTAACCCGATTAAAATCGTGTAGACCGAAAGAGAGCGACGCCGGCGTGGAGGACGTGGCTGTGCCGGTGCTGGCGCCCCCGCCGCGCCCGCAGGTGCTCCCGGAATCCCCGCGCGTCAATCCCTTCGACAAATCCGGAGGCGAACCGACACACGAGAGATACGAACCCGAAAAAGGTATTCCGACAAACTATCTCTGTTAATAAAAACCGTTAATTAGGTAGTTTAAAAAAAATGTTAACGCTTAAGGCGAGAAGTTCCCCTGCTAGACCACAAGGTCCTAAGAACTAGCTCGAAAGGTAATTAAGTTTCCTTTAGGCATTTGAAAATACCTTTTTATTCCGTCGTCTACAAGGAACCCTTATAGTTTCGGTCTGTCCGTCCGTCTGTCTGACCGTCTGTCCGTCTGTCCGTCTGTCCGTCTGTCCGTCCGTCCGTCCGTCCGTCTGTCTGTCCGCGGTTTTGCTCAGAGACTATAGGACCTACAAAGCTGTAATTTAGCATGAATGCACATATTAATGATGCCGACAAAATGGTACATGAAATCTTAAAAAAATATATTTTTTTATGGTACCTACTACCTTCCCTACACATCAAGCGGAGATGATTTTTTTTTCGCGTCCACCCCATCATGTGGGGTGTCGTTAGATAGGTTTTTTAAAAATATTATGAGTATTCATAGATCATTTTCCAGTTTAGGAATCCGTTTGTGAAATATTAAGTTTCAAATTGGAAAAAATCGTTAGAGTCCAGTGTCAGTCAGTCCCTTCTAAGGAACGGTTGCTTCTGGAAATGTGAAAAAATTCACGGGAGTAGGAAATATGCTGAATTTAAAAGGAAAACTATCACGGCTAAGAAGACTTCATAAGTTTTTGAGTTAAAGTCGATCAACTAAAAAAATGTATTCGGCGAAGTATAAAGGAACTTTTCGTTCAAATTCCTTTGAACGTAACTGAGATGATGTTGTTAGTAGTGTAAAACACGTTATAAATGTACATTCATTGACCATACAAAAATTATCAAAAACTAGCGGTACTACGGAACCCTATATTGCGCGTGGCTCGACACGCACTTGGCCTGTTTTTTGCCTTCGTCTTCCGAATATAATATCATCTGAGGTCGCACTTCGCAGGCGAGACGCGCGGCAGCGGCGGCGAGACGCCCCCCACGCCGCTGTTCGACGACGACGTGTCGGTGCCGCTGGAGGACTTCCCGCGCATCAAGTACGACGGCCCGGGCTGGGAGATGCACCTGCGACAGCCCAACAAGAAGAAGATCACCGGACAGAGGTATCCGACCGCTTCGTCAGGCCGCTCGCGCCATTCCGAGTGAAGTTAATCGTGGGTTACGTCATAACTCATAAGTGAGGACTCTCTCGTTGTTCGTGTTTACGATTGACAATTATTTAACAAATAAACACACGTCTAGCGAGCTAGATTAACGCATATTTTAAGGATGATTCTAGAACTAGTGATTATTGTGTCGTTTTATAATGACACAATAATTACTAATAGTATAATCTATTTGAGCTAGCCTCGATAGCGAGCAACAGGCGTCGACGTGATACATACCGCCTATGTAATCGTATGACAAATACCACGCTAATGCAAAAAAGTATTTTCCATATGGCTCCTGCGATCTATAATAAATTACCAAAAGAATTAAAAGCAATGAATCTCAAAATATTTAAAAAACAATTGAAAAGGTTTCTGATAGAAAAATGTTATTATAATTTATTAGACTATCTGAATGATAAAAAACAATAATTATTATATATTAAATTGAAATCAATGATTTATATTATAGTTGGTTCTTTTTTTATTTTAAATTTTAAAAATTATTTTATTAATTGACATGAAAATATATAATATTGAATGAATTGAAATGAACGTAAATTAAATTAAATGAATGACTTTATTCATACTATAATATGTATATTGATCATAATGACTATCCAATTGACAATTTTAATGAAATGTTTGAATAAAATGTATTACTTTTTTTTTAATGATTATATATTACTTTTTATTTATTATACAATTATAATGGTGGTTTTTTCTCTTTGTTTTTCCACAGAGAACGCTTATAAATATTATCACCTTGCAAATTTTTATCTCGTTTTAATAAGGTTTTCATATTTTTTATGTGATTTCAAAATTGTGTACAGCGTCTACTCTTTTTTGACAAGCTATAGCTAGTCGTATTTAATGTAATTAACTAAATTGTCGTAATAGTTTCGTCAGCGAGTCAGCGCAGAGAGTGATTCACGGTTTCTCCGTAGATTACAATAGTTCCTTTTCTGTTTGACGAACAAACGTATAATACTGTAATAAATATCGAGTCAGGTTCTGGAAGAAGATCTTCGTGCGGCTGGTGTACCAGGGCGACACGCCGGCGGTGCAGCTGCTGAACTCGGCGACGGACAAGGAGCCGATCCAGGAGCTGCCACTGCAGGCGTGCTACTCCGTCTCCGACATCGGCGCGCAGCAGTTCGACCAGTTCGGCAAGATCTTCACCGTCAAACTGCAGTACATCTTCTACAAGGAGCGGCCGGGAGTGCGGTGAGTGACCGCTGCCTACCTCATCACGCGAGATCTAGTCGTTTTATTATGTCACATAATATTATAACACAAACAGGATATTTATCAGAGAATTTCTGTTCTAATTTGTCTACATTTTCCTTATATCGCTATTTAGTTCCCATCCTTAAAATAAATAAAAAGCTTAGTATAATGAAGTGAAGCGAGTGACTTTATTATTTATTTATTTATTTACAAAGTAAAGCTTTGAAGAGTTACATCGTTTGTAGAGATAATTTTTTATTTATTACAGACACTATTATTTTAATGAAAGTAGTTTTAAAAGTGCTGCAATTATTATGGATCCGTTAACATAAAAGCTTTATTCTGCGATGCAAAACGTTGTAAAAAGGTTTTGTCGAAAGAAAAGACTTCGGTGGATTCGAGGATGGGTCGGAAAAAGGCATCTCGTTAAATATCTGGATAATCAGATGAAGATCCCAAGAGCTATACAAACTAATTTAAAAAAATCCAGTATCGCGAATACATAATGAAACTGTAATTTTACACGTGAAATTATAGATTTTATTATTGCCACAAAATTAATTTCAAGTCACTAGTTTCGAATTCTAAATTCGACTTTAGGAAACGAGTGTTAAACATGTTGGAATGAGTCTCACGAAATAAGTTGCAGCACGTTTAACCGCTCGAACTTTAACTGAAGGCAAGCGTGGGGGACTCGTTGCAGGCCGGGTCAGGTGACGAAGGCGGAGCGCATCACGAACAAGCTGTCGCAGTTCGCGGCGTACGCGATCCAGGGCGACTACCAGGGGGTGAAGGAGTTCGGCTCCGACCTGCGCAAGCTCGGCCTGCCCGTCGAGCACGCGCCGCAGGTACGCCGTGGTTCATTCAGACCGCAACGCGACGCGTAGATGCATTTCTATGGATTTGACAGATTTGCAAGTCGTCTCACGCAATACAAATTTAGAAACGCATCTATCGTCGCGTTGCACTCTGATTTGACCCTAACGGGCAACGGTACCTGCTAATTTCGACTTGTTGCCAGATACGATCACTTTAAGCATTTATAAACATAAACAGGAAATGGCGGCTTACGATAGAAATAAACACACAAATTGATCTTAAGTGCGACGTTTGCGAAACGAATCTTCGAGTTTATCCCCAAACGAAATACATTTATGAGTCGGGCTGGGTCGAGGATTTAAAATCTTTCGTCCTCTGCCTATACATAAAAGGGCATAATAATATTTTCACGCAAGATTACCAAATACCCAGATCGTCACGAGTAGCTTCTAGCGGCCGATGAAGTTTCCGTTCCAAAAATATATTTTCTCACTCGTGTTACGTGTGCGATGTACCATCGAAGAACTCGATTCATAGGCAGTTGACGGACCTAAATCATTCGGTTGGGTTATATCAATTCAATGTTATTCGTAATATTAATATGTCGGCTGGGTTTGACACAACGTGACCAAATCACGTAGATCCGCCATCTGCCTAGGAATCAACTTCTCTGATAATACATTCTCTAATCGTGATGTACTCGGACAGGTGTCGCAGCTGTTCAAGGTGGGTTCGCTGAGCTACGAGGACGTGAAGCAGTTCAGCAGCCTGGTGGAGGAGGCGCTGTTCCGCATCCCCGTGCACCGCGACCGCGCACTCACATACAAGATGGAGGAGGTGAGGCTCGCATCACGTAGTTCAGCAGCCCGGTGGGGGAGGCGCTATTCCGCATCCCCGTGCACCGCGACCGCGCGCTCACATACAAGATGGAGGAGGTTAAGCTCGCTTCACGGTATAGCGAGGACGCATATGAAAACCATCTCATTATTTTGCTACTTCGATGACCATAAAAGTAGGCGCACTGTAACGTTTCGGTCGATGCGCTTTCGTTCCTATCGATGTTATTTTATACGTATGCTTTATAATCGAGCCAAAATAAAACACTGCAACCTCTCTAAACATCTCTCAACGTCGTTGCAGGTCCAGATCACGGCGGTGGACGAGCTGTACGTGGAGCAGGACGCGGAGGGCGCCGTGCTCAAGCAGATCGCGCGCGTCAGACTCTTCTTCCTCGCCTTCCTCAGCGGTCAGTCAGTGTGGAGACTTTAATGAGTTAAACTCAGTTGACCGATGACGTCGGCTCACTCCGGTCGGTTTCGCTGCGGAGGTGCTGCACAGTATGTGTCAGTATCGAGTATAGCTAAATTTTAAAAAAAAATGCTCGGTCGTGACGTAGGACGTCTTTCATACTCCCGAACTGAAAACATACTGAAAAATAAGTTTACGAGAAAGACGACCGGCCAGGTAGATAATACCCGGCCGGGCGGTAGCTAGCTCCGTGTAGATGCGTAATACCACGAGCGCTGACCTGACACATTAGACGCGAGTACGCAGCGGCGGTCGTGTTCGTACTTCGTATATTACACTGAGTATAAACGTGCGGACGGTGTGCGTGTTTGCGCAGGCATGCCGGACGTGGAGCTGGGGGTGAACGACCTGCGGCGGCAGGGGCGCGAGGTGGTCGGCCGCCACGACATCATCCCCGTCGTCACCGAGGAGTGGATCCGCGTCGAGGCGCCCGAGTTCCACGCCTGTGTCAGCCCCCAGGACTTCCACGACTCGCAGATCATCAAGTAATGTCGCATTCCGAGATGCCGTTTGACGATCAATTATGTAGCTCGTACGCGTCCGCGCAAAAGGATATAGCCAAAAATGTATGGTCCGAAATTAAATTGAAATGTAATGTGTACGTTACCCGTTTGTACTAAAAGCATGGGCGTATATATGGGGGGGGTCCTGGGGGTCCGTTACCTATTTGCTGCTGCGGAACCCTTCATGGGCGAATCACTTCCAACTCGCACTTGGTCGCTTTTTTACGTTAGGGATCCCCCCCTTATCAAAGCTATAATTATATACGCCCGTGGCTGGGAGCGAGTGATTGTAGAAGTTTACGATGGTCTCGTCAGGTTCAAGCCGCCGGACGCGTGCTACATCGAGCTGCTGCGGTTCCGCGTGCGGCCGCCGCGCAACCGCGAGCTGCCGCTGCAACTGAAGGCGGTGTGGTGCGTGACCGGCAACCGCGTGGAGCTGCGCGCCGACGTGTTGGTGCCGGGCTTCACTTCGCGCCGCCTCGGCCAGGTGCCCTGCGAGGACGTCGCCATCCGCTTCGAGATCCCCGAGTGCTGGATCTACCTCTTCCGCGTCGAGAAACACTTCCGATACGGCTCCGTCAAGTCCGCGCACAGGTGAACACCGCAATCGTTACTAGTCCGGCTTTCGTAAAGTTCCATTAGATCGACCCAAAATTCTCACGACGTCGGTCAGTCGACGGAGCCATTCCGATTCATCGATAATTAAGCGAGGAAAATACTGTAATAGTTTTTTGTGACGTTCGTATGTGGTCGTGGTCAGGCGTACGGGCAAGATCAAGGGCATCGAGCGGTTCCTGGGCGCCGTGGACCAGCTGCAGGAGTCGCTGATCGAGGTGACGTCGGGGCAGGCCAAGTACGAGCACCAGCACCGCGCTATCGTGTGGCGCATGCCGCGCCTGCCCAAGGAGGGACAAGGTGAGCTGAGCGCTGTGTCTGTGCCCATTGAAGCCTTCGATAATGCTTAAATTCGTGAAATCCTACTAATCCTACTTCCTACCTATCCTACTATCCTACTAATCCTACTAATCCTACTTCCTACTAATCCTACTAATCCTACTAATCTATACTAATATTATAAAGCGGAAGTTTGTTTGTTTGTTTGTTTGAACGCGCTAATCTCAGGAACTACTGGTCCGATTTGAAAAATTCTTTCAGTGTTAGATAGCCCATTTATCGAGGAAGGTTATAGGCTATATTTTATCACGCTAATACTAATAGGAGCGAAGAAATAGAGGAAAATATGGAAAAAACGGGGGAAATTAGTTGAAAGGGCTTATCTCACGAACTACTGGAGCAATTTTTCTGTTATTTGGCACAGATAAGAAGTAGACGTGAAGGATCATAGGCTATTTTTTGTGGACTTATTTGTCTGTGAAATATCTAATTTACGCGGGCGAAGCCGCGCGGAACGTCTAGTATATTATAAAGGCGAAAGTTTGTGAGGATGTATGGATGTATGTGTGGATCTTTGTTACTCTTTCACGCAAAAACTACTGAACGGATTTTAATGAAACTTAATAATAATATAGCTTATACATCAGAATAACACATAGGCTACAATTTTAGCCGACTTTCAAAATGGAGGTGTTATTTTCGTTTCTTATGTTTAACGATTACTCCGCCGTTTGTGAACCGATTTTCAAAATTTTTCTTTTGGTGTATAGGGTATCATCCCAATTTAGTACCACGTTCACAAAAGTAGTGACCTGATGAAGAAATCCATTAGTAATCGAGGGAACTCCTCAAAATTTATATGGAAACATGTGGTGGCTTCGGTTTCGTGAGAAGTATTCTGAGCATATGCTACCAACAAGTAAGATTTTGCACCGAAGTATATCATGGTTAGGAAGGTGCTGAGGGAACTCCTGACTCTTTATAGATACAAGTTTGGGAGTTTCGGTGTTGTTTTAAGAACGGAAAGCAGATGCTACTATGCAAGTTACATTTATCATCATCATCATCATAACTAACATAAACCATTATACCATGCGTCGTCCCATTATTATTGGTACTTTTCATAGTCTTTTAGATCGAGACTCGAGTTTGTCAAGCGATTTAAAAAATTATAGAAATTGTTGTTTTAAAGTATACTATTTATTATTTAATCTTGGTGCTACAGTTACCAAGGTGGCGATTTAATCAAGGGATCCATTAAGTATGTAGGTAACTTCTCAAAATGTATATGAAAACTTACGGTAATTTTAGATTTAGAAGTATTCTAAGTATATGCTACGAAAAAGTAAGATTTTGCATCAAGGTATGTCATGGTCCCGAAGGTGTTGAGAAAACTCCTGACTTCTTATAGATACGAGTTCGGAGGTCTAGGCGTTGTTTTAAGAATGGAAACGAAATCTATCTACCTGTATAAAATAAAAATACATTTTTATTTTAGTCTTATTAAAACTAGAGAATGGCTGAACCGATTAGTCTCTAAATAATGATGCGAGGAAGTCCAAGGAAGGTTCATATTAGGAGGGAAGTGATACGAAGTTCCCCGGGTCATCTAGTTAATAATAAACTCCTTCGAATGGGTCGAAGCTATATTTCCTTGCTTGTTATTCAGATTAATTACGTTTTCATTATTTGCAGTTAATTACAAATTATTAAGTTATTCAAGTACTACCTATAAACGTCCGACTAGTTATTGCAAATAATTGTTATACTAGCCCATAGCAAGCCACGCATTATAAATCACATCTAACTTCGCTATTGAAACTAGCAAACATAATATGACTAAGCACTTAGTAAAATGTTACAACGTCCGTTTAGCACGATCTTAAACCCGCTCCGACTCGACACAAAGCGGTGTCTTGTCGGAGCGGAGTGCGGAGTGGATGACTCACCCCCCCCCCCCCCCCCCCCCACCCCTCAGGCGCGTACACGACGCACAACCTGGTGTGCCGCATGGCGCTGACGTCGTACGACCAGGTGCCGGCGGAGCTGGCGCGCTGGGCGCACGTGGAGTTCACGATGCCCGCCACCGCCGTCAGCCACGTCACCGTGCGCTCCGTCAGCCTCCAGAACTACGACAACGACCCGCCGGAGAAGTACGTGCGGTACCTCGCGCGACACGAGTACAAGTGAGTACTGTTATACTACATCTCGTTTTGTTTTGTTTCCCTAATATTCATTTTTAGGAATAACTCCTCTTTAGTTTTTTTTCGTTTACATTTTTTTGTATCTTTATGTGGTTTTGTAATATCTTAAAATGGGATAAAGTTTTTTATTTCTTTAGATAACGTTTTCCCTCCGAAAACTTAGATGCACTTATTAGATCTCTGTGTGATTGAAACTAAAAAGTCAAACTGATGTGTAAAAATAAATTATTTGTTTTTGTTTTTTTGTATTAATTTTTTTGTTAATGTGGGTAACATGACTGTACATCCTACATATAACTGTACTCCCTACATGCTGTGCAAATAAACCATTATAATATATATTTTGTTCCGTAGGGTCGGCATCGAGCGCACGACGGGTCAGTCGGTGGCGGCGTACTCGTTGGCGGCGGCCAAGACCGACGCCTCGCCCGCGCCCGCCCCCGACCCCGCCCCCGTCGCCGCGCCCCCCTCCTCCGACTCCGACTCCGACTAGGTCGGATCGGCGACCGCTGTACATAATCTCCGACGCTGTAGTCGCTTCGGATTTCGTACTCTTCGACTGCGACGCGAACGTGACTCTACACTATCACTGTCGCTTCTCACGAAACTGGAAACTCGAAACTCCAAAAGGAGCCGTGCGTAGCGCGCTTAAGTTTCACACTTCACAGTAATAGTGTAGAGTCGCGTTTACGAATATCCTTTCCTGTCGCTATATAATAATGATATTACATTAAATAATTTATACTACATTATACGCCGTAGGTAATACGATCACGACACTAGCGGTCACTAGGCATCACTAGGCGGCCGCGAGAGGCCTACCGAGCTTGTCAAACTCGACCTCTATATTTTTGTATGTAGTCGGAGTGCAAATCACGTAGTCGTAAGTTATATGAGCACGTACGTGAGAAGCGCTCGTAGTCGTTTACATGATTTTCGCCGAATCGGGTGCCGAAGCTCCGGGCGGTGACCGAAGCTCCGGGCGGTGAGCGAAGCTCCGGGCGGTGACCGAAGCTCCGGGCGGTGACCGAAGCTCCGCGGCCGATTTCGCGATGCGTTATATACGAGTAATGTTGTAAATAAATAATACTGTTAGTCGGTGTAAGGACGGACGACCGCCGCGTCCGCGATACTATATCATAGCTAGCGTAGTGTATATCGTGCGCCGTTCTCGTTACCTATCGTCCTATAGTCTATGGCGATCTATCTCTAGGATAATCCGGTCATTGGTTTGCGACGTTCATGGTCCAATTGTAAAATAATCAAATATTTATATTGCGTTGTTGAAGTGTTCGAGATGTATAATACCTTATAGCTTTTTGTCACTCGTGTACCTCTACGCGACCTCCCCGAGGTGTTCTCCATTTAGAGTTCTACGTACGACGTATTTATTTGGCGAGTGTCGCTAGAGCGCTACATGACACCATAATGTTAAACATTAGAGTAAGTCACCTCTCCCGCGCCGCTCGGTGGTCGGCGGTGTACGCAGGTGGTCGCCGGTGGTCGGCGGTGGTCGGCGGCGGCGGGAAGCGCGCGGGCCGCGACGGTCCGCCGCAGCAGCAATACTAGAGGTAGAGCACAAATAAGTCGAGCATATTTAATGAATGGTGTTACATAAATAAACTTATTTACTAAATATACGTAGGGAGAGTTACATATATTCGAATTTATAAAATACCTCGTTGATGGCTTCAGTGTTTTCCGCATATCTACGATACTCCTGTGAGCGCGCTAGGGCCGCCCGTGTGTGTACTGTTGTCTCCCCCCAGTCGGGACTTATGTTTTGTTGTCAATAAAATTATTATGACTGCTGTCGACGTTTCATTTAAAACACCAATAAAACGTAAATATCTGCTAGTGTGCCCCATTTGGAACAATTTTTTTTTTTTTAACAAAATAAATACCATACAACTTTTTGTTAGGATTTTTAAGTAAAATTTGGAAGTCCGTAAAAATAATAAAATAAAATTTGTATTATTTCTGAATAAATTTTAAACAAATCTTTTCAAAATGTCTACGTGATGACCTACCACCGGTTCGGGAACTAGCCCGGCGAGAAGAACCGGCGTAAGAACCGTATTATTATTACAATAATTATAAAGTCTGTCACAAACGCAATTATTTCCATTCTTAAAATGTTACGACAGCCCTTTACTTCCGTGCCGTAAGTTACGACCTCATAAGCCATATACATGCGGCACGCGCCCCGACACGTCACATGTGGAAACCCCGCCACGATGAGTCACAGGTCCCCGCTGTCCCCGCTGTCCCCGCTGTCCCCGCTGTCCCCGCTGTCCTCAATGTCCCCAGGCTAGGGAATACTATCTCCCCTACTTTGACCTCATTACAGGTATCATAACAATATACTTTTTCGTTCATACATTTTAATATTTAAATTAAATAACTTTTGTTTTATATGAATTAAAATAAACATAAAAATGCTGTTAGTGCACGTGAAGTGCCTGCTACGAACATCATCTACGACGTAGTACGCTACGAACATTGTCTACGGCGTAGCACCGCTACGAACTAGGGCTGTTGATATTTTTTAAAATATCGGATTTTCGATATATCTATATTTTTAAATATATCAATATCCGAGTTCGATATATCGAAAAAAAATATCGATATTTCGATATATCGGCTTTATTTAAAAAAAAATTCGTAAGTCAGCTCAAAAATGATTACACAGTTTATAGTCCAGTATATTTATTAAACAAATTAAATTATGAATGTACATAAGTGTTAGGTTATAGTCCTTAGTAATTATTTTTTAAATTTAAATACGACAATTATGTATACTTACACCCGTATTCTTAGTTGTTTCCTCAAACCCGCTTTGACTCAATCTCAACGAAGGTGTTCTTAATGAATTCCTCAAATTTGGTATTCTTAACATTGAGATAGACTAATAGGAGAGAGCCTTATATCGGTGTATAAGCGCCAAAAGCATGTAATGTTATGTCCTACTTCCTAGGACATAACAAAGGAGTCGGTCTGCATATTTCATGTATTAAAAGTGTTAATAAAGGTTTTTAGTAAACATTTTATGCTAGATATTGTTGAGTTTTGTGGTTCCGCTAAATAATAATAATAATATAATAATATCTATGGACGCTTCACACCACGTCAGTCTGTCCCCGTGGTAAGTACCTGAAGGACTTGTGTTACGGGTACCAGACAACGGAAATAAATTTAATATTATTATACTATACATATAATATTTAAGATTTTTATTATATGATACACATATTTAATACACATCCATGACCCAGGAACTTTTGAAAACTTTTTGTTCCGTCGGCGGGATTCGAACCCGCGACCCCCGGCTTGAGCTACCAACAGCCCACCAACTGAGCCACAAATAATAAACCAAATGAACGGCTAAATAATGCCTCAACAACGTTTTTTGAGCTTTTCAATCGGTTATTTTTGTAAGCTAAAAAGATAATTTATAAGTTTAATAATCCCTTATTCCTGCTATATAAAGCATTAGTGCTAAAAATGTCACATCAATCAATAATTTGGCAACAAAAATTGCATAGCTTTTTACGTGTGTTAACGGATTCTCATTACTTGAACTATAGTTTATTGATATCATGAACTAAATGACTTTCTTTTCTGGATTATAATGTGCTTCGAAACGGTCGACAAATAGAAATATTCAAGAAAATACACGCACACTACTTGTATGAAAATAAGCACAAAATGGCCACGCGATGACGGGCTAACGACCGTTCCCAATATTTGATCTATCTCTGGTTTTGCCCTACTAGAGATAGGAATAGCTCTCATTAGACATTAGAGACATATATTTTATGTCAATTCAATGTTAGTTGCGATCGGTCGTATGTCAAACCAGAGATAGATTGAATATTGGGAACGGCCGTAAGATTACATCTATACTATAATACTTTATCTATGTACTTAAACTTAACTTCTACCTTAACGAATTACTCCTTGAGTGGAGGTGGAGGTGGAGGTATGACGTCACAGAAATTATTTTTTTAGTGTCAACACCGACGGAAATTGACCCCAATTTGACAGTTTGTCTATGAACTCCTCATTTAAAAAAATGTAATGTCAGTGCCATTGTCAAATGTCACATTGTTACGTATATTTTTTGTCATATTATCACAGGCCGCCATAATTAAAGAAGAAGGAGTTTTGCGTTGTGTTTTTGTATTATTTTCCTAAAATTGTGTTATTTCGGTTTTTAATGTGTAATTTTGGTAGAATACCATTAAATATTCGATGTCGTGCACAACACAAGTGATACAACTTCAAGAAACATGCCATTTTGTGCTCCCTCCAAAACTCCATCGAAAGTTTTAGTAAAGGGGCCTACCACTTTACTAAAACAACTGACTTGACTCGTTGACTTTACTGACTACTTTTTTAGACTTTTACTAGACTATCGACATCGTCAGATAATCTGGAAAAACTAATTTAAATTTGTAAACTTTTCATGAAAAAAAAAATCTCGCCATATTTTACTTGACACTAGCCATGGTTAAAAAGCCGAGTGCCTAAGAAAAAAAAAGAAGAAGAAGAATATGTGTTTATGTGATCAGCTGTTGTTGTGATTTAATTGTTTGAAAACTCGTGTTCAACTTTAGTTTAGCGTGTTGCATATTTATGCTTGTTTTGTTAAGTTTCTAAACCTAAATTGTTTCTTGAAGTCCTTATCACTATACCGCCCGAATTAGTTTTGAGCGTCACGCAAATATCTGCGCCAAGCAAAATTATGTGATTTTTTATGGACATAATCCAAAACTTATTAACACATTCAGTGCCTTTAACACACCATGTGTGTCCACACTAATCTTTATCGCCATGCCGCTGGCACGCCGGGCGTGCTCTCCGTTTTTCATCAATATCTCAAAGATAAGACCGAAACTCTCAGAGCATAAACTTTGTGCAGTAAGCTAATGAATTCTTAAGTGGTTCCATGATCTGATATTTTTTTATGTTATCGAAAATAATTTATTATGTAATGCCGCGAACATGCCAGGTGTGTTCATCTACACGAGTTCTCAACCTTTTATATCTGGGTGCACGGTATCTATATTGTTTGATCAATTTACTTTAAGAAAGAGGGGCATTTCGTACCCACTTATGTAGCACTTTAAGACATAATATACCAAATGAATGGGCTTGAAAAGTTGAACATTTTATTGTATGACGAAAAATCTTTAATAATTAGGGAGGGAAAGAAGGGATTTTGCGACAAGCTCGAGCGTGTCAGATTAAGCTTGTATAGGCTTCCGACATGTGTCGGACACAAGTTCCGACAAATTATCATGGTATAGAAATTAGATTTCTCACATGGTGGGACCGTGGGTTAAAAAAATGTTTTTAACCGACTTACAAAAAGGAGGAGGTTATACGTTCGGCTGTATACATTTATTTTATTTATTTATTTATTTAAACATTTATTGCACACAAGACACTGTTTACATAAAAATTGACATAGAAAGACGACACAAAGGAACTGCTTATTTCTAAAGAAATTTCTTACAGCAGCCCTACGGAGAAAGATGTGATATAAGACATCAGATTGAGCGTGCACAATAACAAAATTTAAATTTGAATCTATATTATACACAAAACTAATAATAATAATAATAATAACAATTAATCATCCCATTACCTGAACTTGTTTGGCCACAAGCCCGCAACTTTAGTAGAACCCAGTCAAACTTTGGGGAGCGGAAAATGCTTTTTTAAAAACTAATAAAATTTATTAAAGTTAAACTTAAAATTAATTACAATTAAACTTAATTATGACACGTCTGAGCAGAGTTGGATGCTCTGAACGAATGCCCCGGAGTCGCTGGAGACCTCACAGGTTTTCTCTAGCGATCCCTGGTAATGGATACCTCTGGGATCCTTAAAGTGCTTATCTGTTAATATTCATGTTATTATTCTAAGGTTTGGGTGGCCAGAGCCCAACATGACTCCTCCCCCCTTAAGTTCGAAACCATCAGACGAATTTCCAGAGTTCTGAGGGTTTCGATTTTTTAGTAAAATTAACTTATTTCTAAATTTATATAATGCTAGGGATACACCGAGACATAAAATTATGACATACAATATGAGGGTTGCAACACTGACACTATTGACTTTTATTATTTGCACTTCATCACTATCACTGAACTTTTGCGATTTGATTATCGTCGACAGGTGTTTCAGGTCATCCAGGTTAACTCCTTTTATATCCAATGGCAGGTCCTCAGAAATTTCATTCTTCGGTTTAGGGAAATGTAGTTGTGGCATTATCTGATAATTTATTTCTCTTAAGGCGTGTAGCTCGCTGCGCAGATGAATTTTCCCAATTATGATTTCGCATCCAGTTTCCAATCTTATAATATAAGTACCAATTACAGGCGTCTTGCTCATTTCATTTCCACACTTTTCGGAAATAACAATTTTGTTTCTGGAATACATAATATATCTGGATGAGGGAAGTTTTTGCAACTTTAATTCTTCTATTTGTACGGCCCTTGGTATACAAAGAGACGTATCTTTACTATACTCCATCATCTGCTCCGCACACGTTGTAGAGACATAGGGAACTATTTCCTTTTCGGTGCACAGGTACTGATCATTCTCCGAGATTTGCTGGCAAGGCGATACTAGTGATATGTACATTGAACTTTTCACCATGAGGAAAGGGTATTCAGGAATAATTATATATGTTTTATTTTTTTGCTCATCATACATCGGTAAAGAAAACATTTTATAAATATCGTAAGTATCATTACTAATGAGCGGAACCTCTAATATGAACGTGATCTGGTTTCCCTTAATAAAAGCTTTAACAGTAATAGTTCTTTCTATTTTAACTAAATTATTCATAGATACAGGGTAAACTAAATTATGAACTTTTTCAACTTGTGACAATATTTCAAATAATTCTGTGGAATTAATTATACACTGATGTAATACATCAACCTTACTTAATGCTAAAGCTGTTTCTATTTCATTAATAGTAACATATAAAATGCGAAAACTGTTAATAAAAGTGGTATACATACCTAAAACATAAGTGGAATAAATTGAATTATTTTCTTTGGTATTAATTTCTTTTAACATTCTTTCTATCCTTTTAAGACGCTCATCGAAAATTAAAGAATTATTATACAGTACCTCAGTGCTATTAATATGATGATCAATAATTTTGGTAATGAAGGTGATCTTATTTTGAATAGAACTTTGCTTTTTATATAAATTTTCAATAAGATTGTCATAACGCAGTGCATCTTCATGGTCTAAATTGCCAGTAATCGATTTAATGACGGATCCAAGGGGATTTAAAAGTCCGCGTTTGAATTTTTGTAAAGGGAAAATTTGCTTAATCTTATTTATCGTCGAATCACGAATATATTCTACTTGATCTCTTAAATTACTAAATTCATTAGGATACGGCTTACTTGTATTTATTAACATACTAAATTCATTATAACTATTTATATAATATACTAAATTATCTGCTATTCTTTCTAAATCTAATATCTTCAGTCGCGATCGGAACGCGGTAACGACCAGTCGCTGTGTATGTTGTGACAAGCCCTCTAAAAATTGTCGTATAATAATTACTGCTAATTGTTTATTGCGAACTAAATTACGCGAACTTAAAAAAAAAAAAAAAAATTAAGAAAAATGAG
This sequence comes from Cyaniris semiargus, assembly GCA_905187585.1. Taxonomy (NCBI): domain Eukaryota; kingdom Metazoa; phylum Arthropoda; class Insecta; order Lepidoptera; family Lycaenidae; genus Cyaniris; species Cyaniris semiargus. The sequence continues at coordinate 15,334,831 of LR994563.1, read as the reverse complement.
TGTTTGTGCTAAATGTAATGACGAGGTTACCGAGGGTGTGTTGTGTAGTCAATGCCATGGATACCTACATTACTCCTGCTCTGGTGTTCTCGAGACCACCTATCGCAAGATGACATCAGAAAAGAAGGAAAACTGGCGCTGTATTACTTGCCGTAACACCAGTTCCCAAAATATTCCCAACCTTTCTGATATCTACAAAGAAATAAAAGATTTTCGGAGGTGTTTTGACGTACTGAAATCCGACATTAAGGATATGAAAGTTTCAATTCAAGATCTTGCCTCTCAATGGAAGGATGTAAACTCGCGACTGGAGGTCATGGAAGGACGCATGGATAGCCTAGAACTCGTTACGGCTCAAATAAGTACGCTCCAAAAGGATCTGAACCTCGCCAATACTACAATTAAGGAATTGCGCTCTTCAAACACACAATTACTAATGGATAACGAAAAACGCGACCAATTTGCTAGAAAAAATAACCTAGAAATATCAGGCGTACCTATACAAAAGGGAGAAAATTTAGAAAACATACTAAGTAGCATTTATACCAAAGTTGGATTGTCGTTGGATATAACCTGCATCAATTACATTCATCGCGTTCGCCGATTTGAAAAGAAAAATGTAACTTCTAACCGGCCACCCGCCATCATTGTGTGTTACATAAGACAAAGGAACAAGGATCAGCTGTTAGCTGCCGTGCGCACGCGCCGTGGTATCACTACGGCAGACATCGGTTTATCGGGTCCGAGCAACAATATTTACATAAGCGATCACTTGACACCGGCCAATAAACTACTACTGAAGCGGGCACGTGAACTGAAAATGCAGCACGACTACAAATATATATGGGTCCGTGATTGCAAGATATTCGTGAGAAAAACGGACACCTCTAAAGCTTTTCGCATTTCATCTGATGACGACCTAAAACGCATAATATGACTTTATAGATTACACATTGTGTTACTAGTGCGTTTTCATATATACCGAATAATATACAGTTCTTGTTGTGTTAAAATTATTAAAATCATTTTCTTGTTTAATCTCTGTAAGTTAGGAGGTAACGGTATGCTTTTACTATACTATATTACTAATACAAACATTATAATGTCATGTTTTTTGTGCTACTACAGTTATAAATTAAAAATATTATATTATAATACAAAATATCTACAAAATCTAAAAAACGAAACAAATTTATACTATATCAGTATTGTAAAGGCTCTTTATCACTTTCAATGTATTATGTCTTGTGTTATTAAAACGAGTGTCAGGTTACAATTAGTATTTTCATATAATAATAAATTCATATTAATTATAATTTAAATTTTCACACAACCTTTAGTTTTATATTACCAAAATGTGAGAGGCCTACGAACTAAATCACATTCCCTGTTATCACAAGTACTCCTGAATAATTATGATATAATCTGTTTGACAGAATCTTGGTTGAATGATAATTTTTATAGTTCAGAGTTTTTCGATGACAGATACGTAGTGTTTCGGCGAGATAGGAATGTGTTTTTGGTAGGCGCAGAGAGGGGCGGAGGAGTGATAATTGTTGTGCGACGCGATAAAAGCCCGTTTTCGCGAGACGAATGGAGTACTAGTATGCACTATGATCACCTATGGGTAAGTATTCCGCTTCCTTGTTTTAGTTCAATACCTAGCGCATCTGCTCCCGCCTTTTTACATATTTGCTGTGTGTATATACCGCATTGTGACCGCCACGACACAGAATTGCACTTAATCTTTGAATCGATCGGCAATCTGATGCAACAAAACCCGAATGACATATTTCTCATAGTAGGTGACTTTAATGTTTCTCAAGGTGAATGGTACTATGATATTGATTTTAATTCTATGGTGATGCAGTCGAGTTTAAATAAATTAGTTCAATTAACTACAGATTTTATGAGTTTTACGAGCTTAAGACAGTTTAGTTCATCTTTTAATACCAATAATAGATTACTGGACTTGATTTTCTGTAACAAGGACTGTACTGTGACTAGTTGTAATGATCCACTGACCACAGAGGACGAGCATCACAAATCATTAGTTATCGAATTATCTTTGGACGTGTCCCTTCCGTTGCGTGAAAACTTAACAGAAAGAAAACTATTCCACATGGCTGACTATGACGCTGTTAGGTCAGAGCTTTTGTCCATTGATTGGCAATCTAAGTTGGTAAAAAGTAATATAAGTGTGGATTCAGTAGTGCAGGAATTCTATAACATCATTAATGACATTATAGACAGATATGTTCCTAGACGTAAAGTTATCGACACAGCCCGCTATCCCCCTTGGTATAGCGTTCCATTAATAAAATTAGGCAAGGAAAAGCGAAAATTTCATACACGCTGGAAACGGTACGGTAATCCCTTAGATTACCTAACTTTTTCTACACTTAGAAAAAGGGAATCTAGTCTTCAAAAAATCGAATATCATAAGTACATTAAAGTAAGTGAGGAAAACATCAATAAATGCCCAAAACTGTTTTGGCGTTTTGTTAAATCAAAATTACCGTCTAATCATGTACCTGAAACAGTCAAGTTTCAAAACCATGTCTCAAATACTGGCGAAGGTACTTGTAATCTATTTAATGAATATTTCAGCTCAGTTTTTGTTAAGAGCGATTTACGACCTCCCACTTATAATGTTCATTCAGTTTCATCAAACTCCCTAGTAAATGTCAACTCAATCTTCATTGCTGAGGATGTCATCCTTAAGGAACTCAAAAACATTGACATTCACAAAGGTCCTGGATATGACGGGTTACATCCTATATTTATACGTAAATGCGCCAAGGAACTTAGTTTGCCTTTGTTTATTATTTATAATAAATCTCTAACGGAAGGCACATTTCCCATAAAATGGAAACAGGCCCTTATTACACCTATTCCTAAAAATGAAAATAGAAATGATGTATCTCAGTATCGACCGATATCCAAAACTAATTTATTAGGTAAAATATTTGAGAAAATTGTCACACGTGAACTAATGGGGTTATTAAAGGATCATATTTCTATCAACCAACATGGTTTTTGTAAGGGCCGTTCAGTTGAAACAAATATGCTTACTTTTACCAACTTCTTATTAAATGCCATGGATAAAAAGCTACAAGTAGACGTCGTGTATACCGATTTTTCCAAGGCTTTTGATAAAATAAATCATGATCTACTTATAGAAAAGCTTTGGGACATCGGTATACATGGCGATCTTCTGCGATGGATAACATCCTATGTCAAAAATCGTTCTCAGGCAGTATCTATAAAGGGTTATGTTTCCAGATTCATAGATATTCCTTCGGGAATACCCCAAGGTTCACATGCCGGTCCTTTGCTGTTCATTCTGTATATTAATGATATTAGCAAGGTGATACGTTTTTCAAATTTATTGCTATACGCTGATGACGCAAAACTTTTCAAAATTATTACTAACTTAGAGGATTTCAAGCAACTACAATGTGATCTGAACAAATTATTTGAGTATTGCTTAGCAAATCAACTATTCTTAAACCTTGATAAGTGTTCTGTCATGTCTTATACGCGCAAACATAACCCATTTAACTTTGATTACCAAATTAATGGCAATCCTCTTAATAGGGTCTCAATTATTCGTGACCTTGGCATAATCATGGATTCCAAGTTATCATATAATTTTCACATCGACCATATTGTCAATAGAGCATTTCGTCAACTTGGATTTATATTAAGAATTTCTAAACCTTTTAAACAGCTCCAAACGTTAAAAATCTTATACTTTAGCTTCGTTCGATCGATATTAGACTTTGCTTGCATAATTTGGAGTCCGTATTACGCTTGTCATATCGCCCGCATAGAGAGGGTTCAGAAGAAATTTATTAAGACTTTAGATTTTGTTGGAAATTATGAATATATCTCTTATGAGACCTCACTCAGTCGACATTCACTAACGAGTCTTGTAAACCGCAGAAAAATGTTTGACCAAATTTATCTTTTTAAAATAATAAATAACCACATCGACGCCTCACACATTTTGGAATGTATAAATTTTAAAGTACCTAGACCTGGCTCTCGTTCACAGAATATATTTTCGGTTCCTTTGTATAGATCAGTATACACTAGTAATTGTTTTCTAAAACGTAGCGTTAAGACTTTCAATGATGAATTTAAAGATCTAGACATATTTAATTTAAGCTTGCCTGCTTATAAGTTAAAATTACATACACAACTTCTTAAAAAATAAGTAAAATAAGTATTTATTAAAGCCGCATTTCTTCCCATAAATTATGTAGTAAAAAAATATATGGAACTATTAGTTTTTATGTAAAAATTGTATTAAGTTTAAGATAAGTTAAAAAACTGTTTGTTTCCTTAATAAAATAAAATAAAAATAAAATAAAATAAAATCTTAACAATAACCCACTTATCTGTTTGCATGTATGCATTCCCTATTTTAAGTGGTAGGAGCCCCGAATTTTCTTCAATTTTCGTAACTTGAAGGGCCTGGTTTTCCTGCATCATCGCCAGGACTACGACGCACCACCTGTGGAGGCCGTTTTATGTTTTTAATGGGAACTTTTGTATTTCTATTTCCTACTTGTATTGGCACTACATTTCTTTCTATTGTACCGCTAACTTTTGCTTTCTGATATAATGGTTTATCTTTACTCTTCCTAGTATTAACTGCCTTTGCGTAAATAGAATCTCCTGTTTCAAATTCAATTTCTTTTTCACCACCTTTTTTTGATCTTTCTTTCTCCTTAGAGTCTAATAATTTACTTGAAATGTATTGATATAAATGTTTTGTTCTTTTTGTATGATCTTTGAGTAATTGTTGCATATAGTATTTATTAAAATCTACGTCAAATGTACTATTAGCATCGGTGTGCCCAAAAACTACTTCGAAAGGTGTATGCTTAGTGACACTATGGATTGTATTGTTATAAGCCATTATAGAGTAAGTCATGACAGAAGCAGCATCTGTAAATTTTTGCTCATACTTAGCTAATCTATATATTTCTATTAAAGTTGAATGAAACCTTTCTATAACTCCTGTAGAGTTTGGATTGTTTGGTGTAGAAATGTGAAGCTCTATTTTGTACATGTCGGTTAATTCTCGCATTAATGTATTGTTAAATTCGGTACCTGGGTCACTTGAAATTTTCTTCGGTATACCGTAAAATGAAAAGTATTTAATTAAAGCACGCACTACCTCAGGTGTTGAGCGATTACTAATTTGAATTGCTTGTCCAAGTTTACTAAAAGCATCTATAATGGTTAAGTAATATTTTCCTTCAATACTGAATAAATCTATGAAAATTTCTTGAAAGGGTGCCTCTTGTGTTTGAGTTAACTGTATTAAGGGTTTAAGTGGTTTCCTATCGTACTTCATCTTTTTACAAAGTTCACAAGCATTTATTATAGCTGTTACGGTTTCTTGTAAATTATCCCAAAAATAGTTGCGCTTTATCCTAACTGTAGTTTCTTTGATACCACGATGACATGTCTTGCCTTCGTGATATTTTTTTATTATAGCTTTCTGCTCGTTTTCATCATCTATAAAAATTACTCTTTCTGTGCACTCTATTAAATTAACTGTATCCTTTTTAAATAATTTAATTACAGTATTGGCAAAGTCTGCCCTATGTTCAATATTCTCAAAGTATATAAAATATTTAATTTTCGGACGGATATATTCTTTTAGAAAATCTTTAACTAATTCGGTATTTTTGAGGGGTAAAAATACTTCCAATATTTTACGTTTAGGGGTGGATAAGTTTTTAACACATAATTCATTTTTGAACCACGAGAAGACTAAAATTTGGTTTGGTTTTGTATCTATTGCTTCTTTTAAAATTGGTATTCCGGCACTATCCGTCTCTATGTCAGAATGTATAGTATCTGTATGACTGGAAATGGAAGGTATGGGGTACTGTTCTACTTGATCTAATTCCCTAGGACTAACTGAAATAGTTTTAGATGTATCAGATATAGTTAAGGTTTTGCTATCGCTATCGGAACCAATTGATATAATTTCATCGTTTTCACTATCCTTTTTCCTAGCTAATTTTGCTATATCGCCCGTAACTTCATCAATATATTTTTGCAATTTAGAATTTTTTGTATTTTTATCATTAACATTAACTTTCATTGAGACGTCACTATCATCTGAATCAGAGCCTAAAGCATTTAATTGAATTCGTGACAATGCATCCGCATTAGTATTTTGTTTTCCCTTTTTGTATATTACCTGAAAATCATATTCTTGTAGTTTAAGCCGCCATCTAGTTAGTTTACTATTGGGTTCTTTTATGGAGTATAACCATGCCAATGGACGATGATCGGTAAATATTGTAAATTTCCTTCCGAAAAGATAAGGCCTAAAATGTTTGACAGCCCACACAATGGCTAACAACTCGCGTTCTATAGTACTGTATCTTTTTTCTGTATCGCTGAGGGTTCTGCTAGCATATGCAACTGGATGGTCGCTGCCAAGAGGGCCTTGTGACAGCACTGCTCCTAAAGCAACGCCAGATGCGTCAGTTGTTAATATGAAAGGCTTTTCTAAATCCGGATATTGTAAAATAGGTGCATTAACTAAAAGTTCTTTACATTTTTGAAACGCTTGTATATAATTTTCATTTATTACGATTTTATTACGTTTTTTTAGGCATGACGTTAGTGGTTCTGTAACCTTTGAAAAGTCTTTGATGAACCTCCTATAATAACCGATCAAGCCAAGGAAACTTTTGATTTCGGTAATTGTCTTAGGAATAGGGTAATTTAATACAGCTTTAATTTTATCATTGTTTGGCATAAGCCCATCCTGTGTGATGGTGTGCCCTAAGTAGAGAACTTCCTTCCTTAAAAACTCGGATTTATCTAATTGAACTTTAAAATTTGTGGCTCGCAACCTGTCAAAAACCTTTTTTAAACTATCGATATGTTCTGCTAAACTTTTTGAATAAATTATAATGTCATCAATATATGCCAAGCAGTGAATGCCTTGAAGTCCTCTCAGGACGTTATTCATAGTGCGTTGAAAAGTTGCTGGGGCAGTTTTAAGGCCAAACGGCATCCTACTAAATTCGTAATGTCCTGACTGGGTGCTAAATGCAGTTTTCTGACGGTCGCTTTCGTTAATCTCAATTTGATGATAACCACTTGCTAAATCTATGGTTGAGAAATAAATACTTTTGCCTAACTTATCGAATAAATCTGTTATATGTGGTAGAGGGTATTTGTCGTCTATGGTAATTTCATTGAGGCGTCTATAGTCGATAACCATTCTTGTTAAAGAGGATTTAGACCTTTTTGTAAGTTTATTTTTTCTGCGATTTTTAAAATTGTGACATGTTCTGAGGTGTGACGTTTTACTGAGAAAAATTGTGTGTGTAAAAAAGAAATGTATATCGAGAATGTGTAACGAGTTAAATAAACAATTTAAAGAGTTTCAGAGTGTTTAAATGAGTTTAGAGTATAAATGAGCTATTTCGAACATGGTGCCGAAACCCGGGAACTGAAGTGAGTAGTGAGTGCAGCGGACAAAGAGATTCGGACCGCAGTGAGTAGTGCGTGCAAGCGATAGGAACCGACCGTAAGTAGACTGTGTAACGAGCTTCAACTGGCTTGGATTTGTAACTTATGAGCTGTGCGAATTGTTTTTGAATCAGATTCTGCTAAGTATATGACAATTATATTAGCGCTATTGCGATCGACGTAATGGAGTCACTTTTACCGGAGCAAAAGGAAATTGGTACACAGATAAACAAAGGGTTTACCAACTATAAAAAAACAGCCAAAGACAAATTAACTTCGATTTATATAGACACCAGATTGGAAATATTAGAACAATTATGGACAAAATTTAGAGAAAACCATTATAAGATTGCAAGCGCTGTACCTGAACACGAAAGATCGCAAGTTGCTTATTTTGAGGAAGAGTGGTATGACACTGTGGAAGAGAGATACATTGAGTATAAATCTAAATTAAGGTTAGACATGATTAAGAAAAGCGAGGTAGGAGATGCACCTGCGATTTCTGCATGCAACCAAAGCTTTAATGCCGCAAAGCCAGAGGTTAAATTACCTCAGATCCAGATTCCTACATTTTCGGGAGCGTATGAAGAGTGGCAAAGCTTTCACGATATGTTCCTCTCGCTCATTCATAATAATGAATCTTTAAGTGCTGTGCAGAAGATGCACTATTTGAAGTGCGGCTTAAGAGGCGAGCCTGCAATGCTATTGCGAAGTATGTCTACTACCGAATCAAATTACACGGAAGCTTGGGACAAACTAGTTAAGCGATACAGCAATAAGAGATACAATGCGAATGAGGTTATGAAAAAACTATTTTTATTGAAAGCCGTTAATAATAAGTCTGCAACCGCTATTAAGAATCTACTTGATACTACGGCAGTTTGTTTAAAGTCGCTTCAGAATTTAGGAGTTGAGACGGATAAATGGGATCTGATTATTATACACATTACTGTCTCCAAGCTAGACTATGAAACAAGGTCAGACTGGGAGTCGGAAGTAAGCCGTAAAGAGACAGACAATTTCCCAACCTGGAATGAGTTAGTTACATTTTTAGAGAAGAAGTTCAGAACCTTAGAGATGTTGTCTGATTCCAAGTCCGGTCGACGCTTTGCACCGTCTAACGAGATTAAAGCCTATCAATCTTCAACTGTCCAAAATGAGAGAAGCTGCGTTATGTGCGACAAACCACACTTGTTATACCAATGCAAACAATTCGAATCTAAGTCTCCCCAAGAGAGATCAGAGTTTATACAATCCAAGAGGCTTTGTTTCAATTGTTTGCACACACCCACAATGTCAAGAACTGCCATCAAACTACGAGTTGCCGACGTTGTGGTCGAAGGCATCACACACTGCTGCATTTCGAGAGAAGTCGGCCTCAAGAGGTTACCAGAGCGGCAACTTCATCCACTGATGCTGCATCCAACGTAGTAGGTGCAGTTCTCAGTCATGAGAGAGAAACTCCAAAGTATGAGAAGAAAGTAGTAGCTCATTTTACCAACGAGAATTATCAAAAGCATAACAGAGTATTGTTAGCTACAGCTTTAGTGAGAATTAAATCGCAAAATGGCTACTGTCAAAGTGCGCGTGTGTTAATTGATCAAGGCTCAGAAGCATCTTTTGTAACTGAAAGTGTAGTTCAATCACTTGGTCTTAAACGCACACCAGTTAATAGCTTAGTGACAGGTGTTGGTGAAGGAAAGATTGTATCTAAGAGCATTGTTAATTTTGAGTTAGAGTCACTTCAGAATTGTAACTTTTCTTTATCAATTAATGCATTTGTTTTGACTTCATTGACATCATTTCTTCCATCTTGTAAAGCTTCCATTCTGAATTGGCCAGACCTCCATGAATTGCCGTTAGCAGATCCTTATTATGGTTCACCTGGAAAAATAGACGTTATTCTAGGAGTAGAGGGCTATAGCCAAATATTATTAAGTGGGCTTCTCAAACATCCTTCGCCTAGTGGTCCCATTGCTCAGAATACCCAGCTAGGCTGGATTATATCAGGCAATGCAGGTCGCACAACTGCAGAGTCAACACCAAGAGTTGTTAGCTGTCATCTGAAATTACAAGAAGATAGTATACTAAAACAATTTTGGGAGATCGAGAGGGAGCCAGATATGATGGAAAAGAAATTAACAAGAGAAGAAAAAAGATGTGAAGAGATATATGAGACTACAACTACGAGAACCATAAAAGGTAGATATGTTGTAAGGTTGCCATTTCGAGATCCTGATCCACAGTGTATATATGGTAAATCCAAAGAGATCGCAATGAAGAGGTTTATATTCTTAGAACGCAAACTTAGTAGAGATTCACACTTACGACATGAGTACACGAAGGTCATAAATGACTATCTAGAACAGAATCATATGGAGGAAGTGACTGATAAATATGAAATAGAAAATTCTTATGCTGTTTATCTTCCACACCACGCTGTAGTACGGGAAGATAAAGAGACTACAAAAGTCAGAGTTGTTTTTGACGCATCATGTAAAGGGGTAAACAACGTATCATTAAATGAGACATTTCTAATAGGACCGAGACTTCAGCAAGATTTACGCCACATATTGATGAGATGGAGAACACACCGATTTTGTATAGTAGCTGATATAACACAGATGTACAGGCAAGTGGCTGTGAATCAAGAAGATGCAGATTTTCAACGTATTATTTGGCGTGATGATCCAGAGAAACCAATTCGTCATTTCCGACTATTACGACTGACGTTTGGAACAGCTTGTGCACCATACTTGGCGGTTAAATCTCTTCAACAGCTGGCAAAGGATGAACAATTGAAATATCCGGTGGCTGCAAAAATAACGCTGCAAGATTATTATGTTGATGATTTATTAACGGGCTGTGAGACAGAAGAAGAAGCTATTGATATTTATAAAGAGATAAATAAATTAATGGAAGAAGGTGGATTTAAATTGCAAAAATGGTGTAGTAATAGCAAGAAGTTGTTAAGTTATATAGAGAAAGATGATCAAAACACTAAAGACACTTTCGTATTCAAAATTAATGATACTATCAAGGTTTTAGGTATTTCTTGGAATAAAAACTCGGACAAATTTGAATATACATACAACTTACCTGACGTTACTCAACCAATCACGAAGCGCAGAGTCTTATCCGAAGTTGCAAGACTTTACGATCCAATGGGCTGGGTAGCTCCGATCTTAATAACTGCAAAAATATTTATACAAAAGTTGTGGAAGTCTGGATTGAATTGGGATGACAATTTAACATCAGACCTGTTGAAAGAATGGATGTGTTTTAGAGATGAGTTAAACGACATAAAGTCGATATACTTACCTAGATGGATGTCGACTACGCACGACGATTCCGTAGAGTTGCACGTTTTCACTGACGCTTCTCAGGTGGCATATGCTGCAGTTGTATATCTAAAATCTAGAGATAAAAGCGGAAACACTTATGTAAATCTCGTTACAGCTAAAACGAAAGTCGCACCTGTTGAAAAACAAATTACTATACCACGATTAGAGTTATGTGCAGCTCTGCTTGGAGCAAAGTTGTTATTTGAAGTGTCACAGATTCTGAAGATTTCCAAAGAGAATTTGTTTGCCTGGTCCGATTCGACTGTAGTTTTGGCGTGGCTTCGGGGAGAACCAGGTCGTTGGACAACATTCGTGAGTAATAGGGTTTCTGAAATTTTAACCATTCTTGACTACGACCATTGGAATCATATCTCCACAGATCAAAATTCCGCTGACTGTGCCTCAAGAGGTATTTCGGTCAGAGAACTGAGAGAGCACGATTTGTGGTGGCATGGGCCGGACATATTGAAAGGTGATATTTATTGTAATAAATTGGATGTCAATACTGACATAGAAGCAAGACCGATCAAAGTGCTGGCAACTTCAATTCATCCTAAAGAAGATTTTATATGGCTAAGATTTTCCAACTTAAGTAGAATGCTGAGAGTATTATCATATTGCATTAAATTCTTGAAGATTCGGGAACCTGAAACAAAGGGTAATAAGAAGTTAGTAACGGTTAACGAAATGGATGAGTTATTAAATAGGTGTCTAAAGGCTACGCAAGAGTTGTATTTTGAAGAGGATATAAAAAATTTAAAAGCTACAGGAAGTGTTACTAAGAAAAATCAACTACACACCTTATCACCCATCATGGATCAGAATGGCGTGTTAAGGGTGGGCGGCCGGATTACGCAATGTTCTTCATCTTTCGATAAAAAACATCCCATAATCTTGCCAAGTGAATCTCATATTACTAAGTTAATAATTAAAGATGCTCATCAAAAGACACTTCATGGTGGACCTCAAATTATGTTGAATTATTTGAGAAGCAAATATTGGATTATAAAAGCAAGAGAGAAGGTCAAAAAGTGTTATCGTGAATGTATAATATGTGTTCGTTACTCACGTCAGAATAACAATCAGTTTATGGGCCAACTTCCAAGGGCTAGACTAACACCTACAAAACCTTTTCTTACCACGGGAGTAGACTTTACCGGCCACATAGACATACGATTTTCACCTGGTAGAGGAGCACGCTCATACAAGGGTTACATATGTCTTTTCATATGTATGGCCACAAAAGCTATACATTTAGAAGCTGTGTCTGATTTGACATCGTCTGGCTTCATTGCCGCGTTTAAGAGATTCGTATCCCGACGAGGGCGATGCCAACATATGTACAGCGATAATGGCACCAATTTTGTGGGAGCTGACAAGGATCTCCGAGAGTTGTTTAATAGAACTAAATCTCAGCTTCCGAATGAAATCGCCCATCTCCTTGCAGACGCAGGAACTACATGGCATTTTATACCCCCACATGCGCCGAACTTTGGAGGCCTCTGGGAGGCCGGTGTAAGATCCACAAAGACGCACCTTAAAAGAATAATAGGAAACGCAACACTTACCTTCGAAGAATTGACAACAGTTTTAACCCAAGTCGAAGCTTGCCTAAATTCACGCCCAATTTCTTATTTGAGTGAGAATCCAGATGACCCAATGCCTTTGACGCCCGGTCATTTTTTGGTCGGTGAACCACTGGTTACAATTCCAGAACCAGATTATACTGAAACGCGTCTTACTGGCCTTCAGCGATGGAAGCTTATTCAAAAAATGGTTTATGATTTTTGGCGTAAATGGTCTGACGAATATCTAGTTACTTTAAATCATAGATATAAATGGTTCACTAAAAAGACCGAACCAGAAGTTAATGATATTGTGGTTATTAGAGATCATAATATCCCACCAGCTAGATGGCTTTTAGGTAAAGTAGTTGAAAAACACGCAGGTAAAGACAATGTTACCAGAGTAGTTAGTGTTAGAACCAAAAATGGCACCTGTAAACGTCCATGTAATAAGTTGTGTTTTCTGCCAAAGGCCGAATAAGTTTTTGTTTATTTTGATTTACGTTTACTAGCATAATTTTTCATTTATCGATTGTCATTACAGTGTAAGTTAGATTATAATTTATAGATGATAATAGTTTTTTTCTTTTATGTTTCCTATGTATAAATAACAAAGTGTTGTAATAATATGTGAGTATAAGAAAGAGGTTGTGCGAGTTATAAGATTATATTGAGATTTTAATTTAAGGCTGAGTTGTGTTACATCAGTGATTGAGTGTTACATGGTCACGTTGAAGTGTAATTAGTTTGAGCTATTTTATTATCGCTAGGACTAGTAAAGATATATTATCTCAATGTGTGAAAGGACTAGTTGAGAACTAGGTCCTTTGGGGGGGAGAATGTTAAAGAGGATTTAGACCTTTTTGTAAGTTTATTTTTTCTGCGATTTTTAAAATTGTGACATGTTCTGAGGTGTGACGTTTTACTGAGAAAAATTGTGTGTGTAAAAAAGAAATGTATATCGAGAATGTGTAACGAGTTAAATAAACAATTTAAAGAGTTTCAGAGTGTTTAAATGAGTTTAGAGTATAAATGAGCTATTTCGAACAATTCTATATTTAGGCTCGCCTGAAGCGTCCATTTTTTTTGGGACCAGGTGAACAGGCGCGCTCCATGGAGAAAAAGATTCCTGAATAACATTGTCATGTAAAAGTTTTTGTACCTGCCTTTCTATTTCTTGAGATTGCACAAAACCATGCCTATAAGGCTTAACATATATGGGGTCCTCGTTTTTGGTTCTTATAAAATGCTTAATATCGTTAGTAAAGGTAAGTGGTAAACTATCGCAATAAAATATATCTTTATATTCCTTACACAGCTCATAAATTTTCTCTTTTTCCTCTTTATTCATATGATTTAATCTTAATTTATTTAAATTTTGTTCTAATAGCTTATCTATTTCTATATTACTATTTAATTCATCTGTGCTATTTATTTTATTAACCTCACAATTAGTGCTTTCATATTTAGTTACTACAAAAGGAGATTTTATTGTTAAAGTCATTTCTTCATCGCATAAATTTTGAATAACTGTTTTAGCGTAACCATTTACACATTTAACTATTGCACTTGGCATGCGTACACCTTCACAAAATTCTGTAAAATTAATAATGGCATCTCCTGAATATTGAGTGGTAGGTAAGGATACTCTTAGTTCTGAACGTGGTGGTAACTGTATTTTATATTGTGAGTCATTATATATAATGGGAATTTGTGCATTTTTAATTTTAAGTATTTTATTTCTTAGATCTATAACTGCTTCTAATTGTTTTAACAGGTCATTGCCTATTAACCCGTCATATCTAGAATCAACATTATAAACGTAAAATTTTTGAAATATATTAGATTTTAGTGTGGGTAACGGTGGTATTTCTATAACTTCATTATGCTTACTAGATGCATGTGTGTTAACTACTTCAAATGGTTCATTAAGTAAATACGGTTGAAAATAGTGATATGCTAGTTCTGGTTTGATGAAAGATTTTGTGCTTCCTGTGTCTATCATAAATTTTCCATTAATTTCCGGGATAAAAATATGCGGTAATTTTAAATTTGGGTCACAATTTAGTTCTATTTTTTCTGTGTGCAACTTGAGGCTATTATGTGAAAATTTTCTACACTATCATTAGTGTTTTGTATTTCATTAAAATTTTCCTGATTCGATTCTGAAATTTCCTCACTAACATAATCTGTAAAATTCTGATCGTAATTTAAGTCATAATTTTCATTGTATATATTAGGATCATAATTATTTATTTCACTATTAAAATAAGGATCAATATTCTGTTCTTCGCTAAAATGAATTTCATTTAATTGAGGCTTATTAAAAGGTGCTGTTCTCATTGACACATCTGTATCCTGAGGATTTGTTGCAGATTTAAATCCATAATTCATTTGGGGTCTATAGCCAAATGGCTGTTGTGGTCTAAAACCAAATTGCTGCTGTGGTCTAAAGCCAAACGGTTGTGGTGGTCTTTGACCAAACTGCTGTGGTGTCATTTTGGGCGTAGGGAACGAACCGCCCTTATTAAATTTGCTTAAATTCGGTTTATATCCAAATTGGTTATTCATATTATTAAAACTAGGCCTATATCCAAATTGGGATGGGCCAGGCTGAGCCCCAAAACTATTAAATTGTTGCTTATTAAAATTATTCTGAGGTAAACCAAAATTAAATTTAGGAATCTGCTGTTGCAACTTATTTTGACTGAAAGGAAAATTACCTGCATTATAATTTTTAAAATTTGAATTTTGCAACTGTGGTTTAGTACTGGCGTATTTATTTTTCGCACTGTACTGCTCGTTAAAATTAACTTCTTCTAAAACTATGCTTAATGCCTTTTCTAAAGTATCTGGACACTTTAAACGAACTATTCGCACCATATACTCGGGTAAATTATAAAGAAATACATTTAATGCGGTGTGGTTGTATATAATGATTTTACTCTGCTTAATTTCGGCATTCGTAATTTGATTTACCTTGGATATTAATACTGAACGCACGGCTTGAATCCTATTGCAAAAATCAAGAAAACTTTCCCCTTGTTTAATTTTTAAATTTTCTAATTCTATAGCAATGCACTCTTCGTTCCTAGGATCACCAAAATGTTGTATTAAGATTTCTTTAAATTGAGACCATGTAACTATATCCTCGCGCTCGCTAATCAGTGCAGCTGCACTATCTATCAGGCGACTCATAATACATTGCATTATGTAGAGATTCTGAGCCTCGCCGCCCTTAAACTTATCTATAACGTACTCGCATTTTCTTAAATAAAGGTTAAGGTGACGTTTATCACCATTAAAAAGAGGAATTAATTTTAGAAATTCACCGGGAATTAACGTTATTTGCTCCATTTTTAATAAAAGAATTTAAAGTAATAAAACTTAAAAGAAAATACGATTACGGTTAAAACACACACAAAATTCACGAAAATTCACACAATATTAAAATATAAAATTCATAAAACTTATTTATAAAACTTGATGATATATCGTAGTGGCTCGATTAAAAATAAAATTCAATTCACTAACTTACTATTCTTAACACTAATTTTTAACAAAGAATGATTTTGAATTCAATGTTAATTATAATTATTTAAATTAGAATTTCTTTCTCAATATATTTTAACACAATTTTATATTATTTATTACTGCACATTAATTCATTTGATTTTATTTATTTAATTACTTTTTGTATCACTTAAAATCTAAAATTCTTAAAACCAGATAACGTTATACGGACAAGGTTCGATTCCGAAAATAACGAAGGGAAAGGAAGGTGAAAAGTTGTACTCACCAACCCGCCGCTGCTGCAATCATCGCTTTTGGTTCCCGCACTTTGACAAAATTTATTTGATGGTTCCGGATTTTCCCTATGCCGTCCTAATTTTGAAGGTCGTGCTTTTTACGGGAAAATCCTACCGGCTGCGCCAGTCAAACTTTGGGGAGCGGAAAATGCTTTTTTAAAAACTAATAAAATTTATTAAAGTTAAACTTAAAATTAATTACAATTAAACTTAATTATGACACGTCTGAGCAGAGTTGGATGCTCTGAACGAATGCCCCGGAGTCGCTGGAGACCTCACAGGTTTTCTCTAGCGATCCCTGGTAATGGATACCTCTGGGATCCTTAAAGTGCTTATCTGTTAATATTCATGTTATTATTCTAAGGTTTGGGTGGCCAGAGCCCAACATGACTACCCTGTAAAGGAGAATAAAAAACAAAACAAAATAATAATAATAATAATAATAAATACTATACAATATGTCTATAATATATAAATACTATATGTATATTTAATAACGTTATTTAAATGGATTGAGATTCTTGAAGATAATGCTCTTTGAAGCGTTTCTTGAACACACTGATGGTAGAGCTATCACGAACAGTGTGGGGAAGCGAGTTCCACAATCTGACTGCATGAACGGTGAAGGAGTAGGAGTAAAAGTTGGAACGATGGGATGGGAGTGAAAGATTCATTCTAATATTTAACCTGCATGGATTATGGAGTGGTCGGTAAAAATTGAAACGTTCAACAAGGTAGGAGAGGGAAAGGGGGTTATACAGGATATTATACAATAGACAAATGATATGGGAATTGCGACGGAGACGGATAGGAAGCCACTTAAGTTTTGACCTATGAGCTGATATGTGATCAAACTTTTTTAAGCCAAAAATAAAGCGTATGCAAAGGTTTTGCAAACGCTCTAGTTTTGTTAAAAGCTCTTCGGTCAGGTCTAAGTAGCAGGAATCGGCATAATCAAGGATTGGAAAAATGAGAGTTTGGACAAGGAAAATTTTGGTTTGTGTAGGTAAAAAGTTTTGGAGGTTCCTCATCATGTGCAGCGAGTGGTGTACTTTTCTGCTAACTTCGTTAACCTGAGGCTTCCAACAGAGGTTGCTGTCCAAAATTAAACCTTAATTTTTTGCCGTTTCTGTATACTCAATAATGATACCGTCATATATGATATTCGGCACATGAAGTAATCGCTGGGTCATATATCGGCTTCCTATTATAATGGCCTGTGACTTTTTAGGGTTGACCAACAGACCGTAAGATCTAGCCCAGTCGGCTATGCGCTGTAAATCCGAGTTGATTGAAGCAACTGCAGAATCAATGTCATCTAAATTACAGTGACGATAAATTTGAAGATCGTCTGCATAGAGATGGAAATTAGAAAATATTAGTGAGACTATCATATTAATAAAAATAGAAAATAGGATTATTTTTTTGTATGTTCAACGATTACTCAGCCGTTTGTGGTACGATTTTCAAAATTCTTTTTTTGTTGTATAGGGTCTTACTCGAATTTGGTACCATGTTCACAAAAGTGGTGACCTGATGATGGAATCCATGAGTAATCGAGGGAACTCCTCAAAATTTATATGGAAACATATTATGGTGATTTTGGTTTTATGTGAAGTATACTAAGCATATACTACCAAAAAGTAAGATTTTGCATCAAGGTATACCATTGTTGCAAAGATGCTGACGGAACTCCTGACTCCTTATATTTACAAGTTTGGGGGTTTCGGCGTTGTTTTAAGAACGGAAAGCATATGCTACTGTGCAAATTATATTCATCATAATTATTCAGTAATATAATTGTATATTGTCAATAAGTAATAAATAACATAATTATTATAGTAGCAGTAGCATCGCTGGTGTTGCAGACGTCGCATAGGCGCATTATGGTAACCAGCTTCCATCAGGTGGGTCATAATCTTGTTTGCCAGCTTAGTTATAATATGTATAAAAAAACATCATCATGTAATTTCATCCTGCAATGCCGAGAGCACACCTTTCATAGTTTGAGTTTTTAATAGGGCGGCATCGCTGGGAACTTTTAGAAAATCGTGGTGGCATTGAATGTGTTAAAGTTTTTCATGCTAAACACGATTTCTTGTAAATTTATGGTTGGAAACAGACAGTGAAGACACTCAAGGAAGTCTTAAGGTACATCCTGAACTGCCTCAGGTTTGACAGTTCATTCGTCACCTCTAATAAGAAAATCCCTCAAGTCAAGGAAGTTTAATTTTTTTTAATTTATTTATTTATTTAGGTAACAAATAGTCTTTAACAAATATTTATAAACATACTTACACATAATTTAGTTTTAACTACAACTAGACCTAAAGTACCATAACATCAATACAAAATATTAACATTCGAAAAATACAACTACATACTATACTTTACATATAAATGTATCCTTAAACCTACACACATATACAATGATAAAACATAAATAAACTTATTAATAAGTATTTTTATGAACCAAATATTACATCATTTAATTCTCTTTTATACTGTCTTAAATTTTTTGAAAAAATATCAACAGAATTCAAATTACTATTGTAGTAGGAACATGATCGCCTGAAGAATTATACGTGGGAGAGCCATGCTTCGGCACGAATGGGCCGGCTTGACCGGAGAAATACCACGTTCTCACAGAAAACCGGCGTGAAACAGCGCTTGCGCTGTGTTTCGCCGAGTGAGTGAGTTTACCGGAGGCCCAATCCCCTACCCTATTCCCTTCCTTTCCCTCCCCTATTCCCTTCTCTTCCCATCCCTACCCTCCCCTATTCCCTCTTAAAGGCCGGCAACGCACCTGCAGCTCTTCTGATGCTGCGAGTGTCCATGGGCGACGGAAGTTGCTTTCCATCGTGACCCGTTTGCTCGTTTGCCCCCTTATTTCATAAAAAAAAAAAAAAAAAAAGGTATTTCTCGCGTAGTTTGTATGGTAGGGCGGGACATAAAACGTGTCCATAATACGTGAAGATGGTCGCGGAACTCTTAATTTTTTTTTTTTGCTTAAGAGACTTTTTATTGAACTAATGATACAATTTTTTGGATTGAGGTAACCGATTCAGTGCGGATGACACGGGAGCCATGTCATACATGTTTTTAACGTATGGCGTATGACACGTGAGCCGTGTCATTTAAAAAACAATTGTATCTCCCTCAAATTACACCTTGGAAGGTTCTACTCTGAACAAAATCATCTTTATTTTCCACGTAGAACAAGCCTATAGGCTTCGCCTTTGAATATTCTGTGAATTGAAAAAAAAGTAGGGACCGTCAACCTTTTTTAAAGGTGCATTCATTGCGGATTACACGGCAGCCGCGTCTTATGGGTTTTTAACGTGTGGCGTATGACACGTGAGCCGTGTCATTTAGAAAGCGATTGTATCTCCCTCAAATTACACTTTAGAAGGTTCTACTCCGAACAAAACCGTCTTAATTTTCCACGTAAAACAAGCCTATAGGCTTCGTTTCTGAATATTCTGTGAATTGAAAAAAAGTAGGGTCTGTCTCCTTTTTTAGCCCGGCCGTACATTATCCGAAATTTCTGATCAGAAAAATTCGGGCGCCCGCCAGAACGCACTTTGTTCATACATTTTGTTGTGGACCCCGCATACTATCAGAATTCTGACGTGTCAAAATGTATGAGCGTCCGAATTTTTCTAATAGGAAATTCGGATCATGTGCGACCGGGCTTTTTAGTAACTATTTTATTCTATATTATTATTATTCTATATTATTATTCTATATTATTTTAGACTTTCAAGTTCTCGCATTTTTTTTTTTAAACAATAATGTAGAAAAATACTTGCGTTGACATCAAAGTATTACTAATCCACTAACTAATCCAGTAAACAAATCGATATATATCGAGAAAACTAAGTTTTTATGTATGGAATAGGCTAGTTCATATATTCTTTTTATTAATTTATTAAAAAGTTCCTACTTAGATAAGCCTCACCGTCGCCGTGTAAAAAGAAACCTTGTGCTTTGGCAATGCGGTTAATATTTGCTTTCATCTATAAACAATCAAAGTGCATAAAAAATGGTGAGCGCTAGTTGAGGGTTGGGAAACAATAGACGTTCTATTTAATATACTCATTTTTCTAACTTTAAAACCTACAAAAGATTTGCAACATCTGAATAAAAAAATCACTTACCTGCCATTTTCAGGTTAACACTTAGTAGAACTACTCGAAATCAACTCAAAACAACGTAGCCTTCCGTTAACATCAATGGTTTGGGCTCATCTAAGTAAATCAAGTTAATACACGCGTAAAAACCAAGAAAAATAAACCTTTTTGAAGGCACTAAAAGTAGGTAGATTAAGTTTACGATGATTTTGAAGATATTGAATAAATTTATAAAAAAAATTAAAAATAAAAATTTATTTTAAAAAAATATCGACCAATGATATCGACATTTCAATATCGAACTATCGATATATCGTCAAAAAAAATATTAGTAATAAATATCGATATTTCGAAATAATAATATCGATATTTTATCAACGGTCCTACTACGAACATTGTCTACGACGTAGCACCGCTACGAACATCGTCTACGACGTAGCAGATAGTGCTACTGCTACACGTAGCACCACTACGAACATTGTCTACGACGTGGCACCGCTACGAACATCGTCTACGACGTAGCACCGCTACGAACATCGTCTACGACGTAGCAGATAGTGCTACTACCGCTACAAACATTGTCTACGACGTAGCACTGCTACGAACATCGTCTACGACGTAGCAGATATTGCTACTGCTACACGTAGCACCGCTACGAACATTGTCTACGAAGTAGCACCGCTACGAACATCGTCTACGACGTAGCAGATAGTGCTACTGCTACACGTAGCACCGCTACGAACATTGTCTACGACGTAGCACCGCTACGAACATCATTGAGATCGCAGATTTTTTTTCAATACATCTTGTAATAGCCAGCACCACAAATTTTGTAGCTTTAATGACGTGGCAGATAAAATATAAATAAAAAAGTTAAGTAGTAATTTTTGTAAATTTACTTTTTTTTTTTATTGTTAAAGGTAAAATTTTCCAATCATAATATAAACTTATTACAATGTCTCACGCTTCGAACTTCGGTAAGATTAATTACAGCATACAATAGACAGCAAAGTCTCCGGAAGTTCAACAGTTTATGATCAATTATATATTCCTGTGACTGTTGCTAGTCTGTTAAAAAGAAGAAGAAGTGAGGCATCAGACAGACAACTGCCAAGTGCCTACTTATTGGGTGATTGGGGGACTATCTCTCAAATTGTTTTTTTTTGTAAAAATTTAGAAATTACGAAATATTTATGATCCCTTTTAATTAGGTAGTCTCTTTTAATTAGGTATTCATAATCAAATATTACATGTACTCTCTTACGTTTTTCGTTTCGTGTAAGTTTGTTTGTCTATTTTTTTTTTATGTTTTCGTGCTTTTTGCATAACTTAAAATTCTTAAATATCGTATAAATAAAAAACATGCGTTAATTTGTTAAAAAAACACAATATAAATAATGACTTAAGTATCAAGGGTCGGTGACAGTCTGTCAATTTCGTTGTAACGGCGGGCAACACTATGACAGAGACTCAAAGACGCGGCACGCTGGGGGCGGCGAGGCCCCGGGCGCAGGCGCGGCACTACTCGTCGATGAGCGGCGGCGGCGACAACACACGCGTCAGCCGCGCCTTCGCGAGCGCGGGCCAGCGCCGCCACTAGTACAGGTGACCAGGTGCCGGGTCGTCGATCTCGGGGGCCTAATTGACCCAGTGACCCCGCGCCGGGGGCCCGCCGGACCCCATCGCAGTCGCAGTGAGTGATGATCCCCAGTGTTTAACGTGCAATCGTTCGCTTCGTAATTCACATGCATTCTATACTATGAATTGGGCCGGGACGAGCACGCGACCTCATAGTCGTTACAGGATTTAACGTCGTCGAAATGTCAAAGGTTTTTACTCCCCGTCCACCCCCGAAGTGATCGCAGATCGCGGGCTAAGCTTACGTAAAATCCTCGCTTCGCCCGAGCTGTAATAAATTCATATTTCACTGTCTGCTCGCTCGCAACGTTTCGTAATAAATCAGCAGCAAAAATCAGGGGGAGATCAATATCTAGTTCATTAGGTCAGCGTTTAGGGTTAATAATAAGATGGAACGTACATCGAAAAGTATATGTCATGAATGTCATGACAGAGTAGACGAGCGTTTGATGTATCAGTACTATCTTATATTTCTCTATGATTTGATGTTAGCAGTGTGTTAGCAGTGTGTTAGCAGAGTGTTAGCACCGCTAGTCATGGGTTTACGACTCACGGCCGAGAGAGATTTCACAATCTAAGTGACATTTTAGCAGAAAGTTGTGTTAAAATTGTTGACACTCGTATGCCACGTTAGCTGAGGCCTGTTGCTCGCTCCGATATGCCTACCTCAATCCTAGTTCTTTTTAAACGCATAAATTCTGCACGTCAATCGTCATATAATATTAATGTTATTCTTATTTTATACTTACTGGCTCCGAAATAACCGAGTAGAGCACGGGAAAGGAAATAGGCTTATTAAATTGCGAGGAAATGTCCGGTTCCCGTAACATTGAAGCTTCCCACTACAAACCACTACAGCTGTCATTCAACCGAACATGATATACCTTTAATATTATTAACTCAGGAAACCTGAGGGGCGCGTGATAAGCGGAAACTGTCTCGAGACACGCAACAAAATTAATATGAATGAAGGGAGAAATTACAATTCTTCGTACTTCACATAGGATTTATATTATATCCTCCTCAGACCTCGAGCAAAGCACGACGTAGCTACGATCTAAAAAGAAAAGAGGAACAATGATAATATTATCTGAAGCAATAATAATATCGTAAAGTCTACATTAGCTCGACGCTTAAAAAAACGACGTCAGGTCACTCGGTGAGGGTCCACCACGCGCACGGTCCATTTCATATTATATTAATAGCGACCCCCGCATGTGGTACCGACCCGATCTTGATATTCATGAGCATCTTGCTCGAATTCCTCAACTTTCGCTAGTTAAGCGACAAGGAGAAACAGAATTTTAGATGACAAGGTGAACGGTCACCGTAGGTATAATATATTGCCTGCTCTAGAATCTCATGTACAAAAAAATATTAAAATAGAGATACAATGGTTATGGTTGACGCGAATCGCGATATCATATTGTGTTATGTCAAGTTTATGGCTGGAACACATTGAGTCATGACGTCATAAATTGTTCGCCAAAAATAAAATCGTAGAAGAAAATCGTATTTTTATGACGACACAGACGATATATTTTTAGGCTAGTTTTCCCTTTACCCTCGTTTTAATTTTCTCAGATTTACAAAAATGTTTTTTTAAATAAATGTTTCTATCGTCTTATCTAATATTAAAATATTAAATTAGAGGAAAAGTAACTTTAGTGTGCATGCCAATTCCTCGATAAAAATTCTAATTCTGACTCCTATCATATAAAAATAAAGTTTGAAAAACTAAAACCCGACTACTACAATAACGCTCTAAAAAGTACGAAACAAGAAAATAGTATCCTCTAAAGTTAATTTGTAAAAACTATAATAAATTTACTGACTATTAAATGAATAATAATTTGCTTACACGTATTATATTTAAACGTATTTTTATATAGTTTATCATAATATGGAAATGTTTAAGAGCGCGCTGTGAAAACGCTAGCCCCGCCTACACACAACGCTATCCTCCAATCGTGCAGCTAATAGTGAACAATATCGCGTAACAACGGTTCCCGCATTATAGCACGAAAGTAAAGGTCGTAAGTCCCAAAACTGTTTTTTGATGATTACTTAAAAACTAAATACAATACTCATATTTCTATTTCTATTATTTTATAAAGTGTGTGATTGTAGTAGTGCAAGTTATTTAATGATAGTAACTCAATAAGTGTAACAGATATTTGTTGAAATGCCCAAAAAGATTCATAATTTCGAAAAATAAAACTATCGAGTCAAAATAAGTGAATCGTGTTTTCCGTTAGCTAAATATCAGATAAATATACAATGATTAAATAAATCTCAATTTCATTTGAGTCAATCGTCTTCCGGGATCGTAATACTTATTAGAAAACACAGCAAAATTGCACAGCCCGCTCTTAATGGATAGCCGTGGTCGTATGCCACTTTAATTTTATTATTTCTTTTGCTAAAGTGAGTGGCATACGACCACTGCTATCCTTTAAATATTTCCATATCATGATAAACTATATAAAAATACGTTTAAATATAATACGTGTGAGCAAATTATTCATTTAATAGTCAGTAAATTTATTATAGTTTTTACAAATTAACTTTAGAGGATACTATTTTCTTGTTTCGTACTTTTTAGAGCGTGTTTGTAGTAGTCAGGTTTTAGTTTTTTAAACTTTATTTTTATTTCAATTATTTTGGAGCTATAATTCGCTCGATAAATTTCTCAAAGTAATGTTGTGCCCGACAGCAACTTTAACTGATTTTGGAGTTATTTGAATTAGTGTAGCTATAAATAATTATTTTTTATTGTTTCATATTGTATTGAAGTATAATATCATGAATTTGTGCAATAATCAGGTGATTGCAAGCAAACCCATGAGAAATAGCTAATAAAGTTTATATATTTGAAATATACTAATAAAGCTCTTTCATTTGATACCCCACACGACATAGTCAGGAAAAAATATATTTTTTGTTCTATTCATTAAGTGCCCTAGATGGCGCTATAGTCAATTGAACGTGAAGTCATTAGTCATGTAGCCTATAACCAGCGGACGATAAGTAGTTTTAAAGTCACGAAGGAACAGATGAACATCCATACCCTCATACATACATACATATAGGTCAAAATCATAACCCTCCTTTTTGCTTCGCCGTAGTCGGGTAAAAACTGAGTACCGAGTTGTGTGATAATAAATGTCAGAAGAAAAAAGAGCATAATATTATGTTAGCCAATACTAAACTAAGTACTTATTGTTCAAAACTAAGTAAGTAACTCATTTATTGTTCGTAAAATAAATAAACGATTTTCATTATCGTTCCTGTAGCTAGAACATACCACATCACACCATCTCCTGAGCGCGGATATGAGGGGTGATGTTTCCGCCCGCGCCGCCGGCGTCGCCGCGCCGCCGCCGCCGCGTGGTGGCGACTGGCGAGAGCGGCACCTAACTGTGTGACGTCATGACCTGCATCGTCACTGTACTCGAATAATTCAATGTTGATTGATAGGACTAGCCTGTTTTGAAGTATAAAGTAAAAAAAAAATCTAAAGATTCTGAATTGCTGGTCGTTGACGTCTAATTAGCTTATTTTTAGGGTTCCTATTACTGAGACTTTGATGTCTGTCTGTCTGTCCGCCTGTCCGTCTGTCCATCT
Organism: Cyaniris semiargus; assembly: GCA_905187585.1. Classification (NCBI taxonomy): domain Eukaryota; kingdom Metazoa; phylum Arthropoda; class Insecta; order Lepidoptera; family Lycaenidae; genus Cyaniris; species Cyaniris semiargus. The sequence goes on along the minus strand of LR994563.1, from coordinate 15,309,197 downwards.
GTCCGTCTGTCCATCTGTCCGTCTGTCTCCAGGCTGTAACTCAAGAACGGTAATAGCTACAGAATTGAAATTTTCACAAGTTATGTATTTTTGTTGCCCCTATAAGAACAAATACTAAAAACAAAATAAATTAAATATTTAAAGGGGGCTACCATACACCAAACGTGATTTTTAAAACATATTTTGCTCGGTATTATTATATAATAATTTCTAATTACTAGGAAACGAAGCCCGGGGATGGATCTGATACAAAACACATCTAACATTAGTCACTACTCACTACCTCAGTAACAACTAACAACTAACATCACAAAGGCTTTTTAAGACTGAATTTTATTTTCGACCGATAGCAAATGATACAAAATAATATTCAAGGTTCACCTGATGAGCCCGAAACTATACGCAAAAAAATATCGGATCCACACAGGAATATGACGCGTCCAATACTACTAGAATTAAACATAAAAACAGAAAAATATTTTGTAAATAAATTTCGCTTACTATTTTAGGGAAGAGGTGACAAATCACAAATGAGCCGCGTGGTGCGGTAGAGTGGTGACCGCGGCGACATGGCGGCCAGCTCCGAGCGCCGGCCGCGCCGCGGACCCGCGCCCATCGCCTCCTTCGACCACGACGTCTCCGAGGAGGTGAGTGACCGCGCCCTCCCGCCCCGCCCGCCCCCGCTCACACCCCGAGAGGACACTACAGCCTCCTCGTCTTTCGCAGTCGAGCCCGGAGACCAAGCAGGCGCTGCGGCTGCCGGAGATTCGCGAGGACCTCGCCGCCAGCAGCGAGCAGCTCGCGCCGCCGGAGCAGCGTGCGCGCTCGCACTCCTCCCCCGCCGTGCACGCCGCGCCCCCCGCGCCGCCCCCCGCCGCCGGCCTGAGCACGCCCGCCGCGCCGCGCATCGACATCTCGCGCGCCTCCAGCTCCAGCCACCACGACTCCCGCGACAGCTCGCCCGAGCTGGCGCTCTTCGCCGGCGGCGACGACGCCAAGGCGCGGCTCGACCTCGGCTTCCGGGAGGACGGCGCCCTCGACCTCCGCTCCTCCACGGAGGAGCTCGCCTTCCTCGAGGGGGCGCCGGGCGGGGCCGACCCGCCCCGCGCCCCGTCCGTCGCCCCGGCCTCGCGCCGCCACTCGCGGAAAGACAGCCAGGGTTCGGAGGCGGCGCTGCTGGGGGTGATGGGCCGCCAGAGCCGGCTGTCGAGCGTCGGCTCGCAGTGCTCGGCGCAGTCGGCGGTGTCGGGCTTCAGCCACGCGAGCCGCATGTCGGTCGGCCGGCTGTCGGTCGTGTCGGGCGTGTCGCGCTCGCCGTCGCCGCACAAGATGCTCCTGGAGACGTCGTTCTGCGGCCCGAAGCCGATTGAGACCGACCCGGACGCGTGCGCCGCGGCAGTCGAGCGCCGCCTGCTCGAGATCGCGAAGATGTCGACGGAGACCGCGACGACGTCCACGACGACGTGCCCAGCGGTCGCAGCGGCGGTGGACGCGCGCGACCGGCGCGAGGTGCGCACGGAGGTGACGGTGGAGAGCGCGCGGCCGGCCGGCGTCCCGCGCGCTTCCCCCGCCCCGCCGCCCCCGGCCCCCGCCGCGCCCGTCGCCGCCGCCGCCGTCTCCCCCGCGATCGCGCCCCTCGACGAAGACAAGCTCCTGAAGGAGGCCCGGAACCGGGCGAGGGCCGAGGAGCGCCGCGCGCGCCCGAAGGTGCACCGGCAGCCCAGCGAGCCCGAGGTGTACAAGGCCGGGAACCGATCGAAGGACGTGATCAGAATAAAACTGAAGCCGGACGACGAGTACGACGATGAGGAGGACGCCGGCGAGCGCGCGCCGGCGGCCGAGCCGACGGAGGCGGCGTGCAAGCCCTCCACGCTGGAGCTGCGCGACGCCCCGCACCTCGAAGCCCTCGGCCCGCACCACGCCCCGCCCCGCCCTTCCCGCACGCCCTCCCCGCCCGGCGCCGCCGTGTCGCGCAAGTCCTCCTTCTGCTCGCTCTTCAAGTCGCGGGAGACCATCGCGTCGCCGGACTCCCCTTCCGACGTCCTCCGCCGGAAGAAGAGTCTCAACGAGGGCCGCTCGCGGAGCAAGAGCAGGGACCGGTCCGCGACGCCCACCTCCGCCGCCAAGATCAGGGGCTCTGTGCTGTCGCTGTTCAAGACGCCGCGGCGGAGCACGGCGTCGCCATCGCCGAGCTCGCGCGACGCGTCGCCGGTCGTGCAGCAGCACCGCCAGTTCCCGCAGACGACGCCGGACCGCGCCCGCGCCGAGCGGCTCAGATACTACGAGGACACGCGGGACGGCGTCATCCACATCCCGCTGCGCACGCCGCCCGACGAGCCCGGCCCCGCCCCGCGCCCCGCGCGCCCCGCCTCCGCGCCGCAGCAACGCGGGCCCCCCGAGCGCCCCACCGACGTCGGCCCGGCCGAGCCCGTCCGCCGGACCGTGCTGCCGGACGGGAGCATCATCATCCCGCTGCACTCGCCGACGGAGCGGACGCCCGCGGAGGTGGGCCGGCCGGAGTCACCGAGGACGTCGGCGCCGCCCCCGGCCCTCGGCGGGGACGTCGAAGCCTCTCCCGTCGTCCCGACCCCGGGGAGGAGTCCCGGGGACGACGAGCGCGCCTCGACCGCCGCCTCGATCCCGTCGCCGGACAGCCGGCCACCGGAGCCCGAGCCCCCCGAGCGGGCGAAGCGGCGGGAGCGGCTGATCTTCACCACGAACGTGGGGAGCCGGGACGAGCAGATCTTCAGCACCCAGTTCAGCATCACCAAGACGCCGAGCGTCACGAGCGAGATGTCGGAGTCGGCGCCGAGTTTCCCCGAGGCCGAGGAGCGGCCGAGCGAGCCCTCCCCGCCGGAAGGGGAGGGGGGCGCGGAGTCGGAGGGGGAGCGGGCGGAGCGCGGCGCGTCGCCGGCGGAGTCGTCGGGCTCGGAGGCGGGGTCGGGCGGCAGCGCGGCGGAGCGGCGCGGGCTCGTCGTGCAGGAGTCATTCGAGGAGCTCCCGTACGTGCCCACGACGCTGCCGCTGGAGCGGTCGCTGGCGCTGCCTATGGTGCCGGTGCGGGACCGGCCGACCGCCGCGCCCCCGCCTGCCGCCGTGCGCCGGCCGCGCGCGCGCCCCGCGCCTTCCGCGCCGCTGCCCGCGCCCGCCGCGCCACACACCGCGCCGCCGCCGCCCGCGCCACTCCGCATCCGCCTGCCGCAGCGCACTCGCGCCTCCTCCACGGGCGGCGCGGTGACCCCGCGCTCCTCGCGCCCGCGCTCGCGTAGCGGCGGAGACGGTGAGCTACCTATTACATTAATATCAGTCAGGTTTAATAAAGTGGTTATTTTTTAACATTCATTTTTAAAAGCAGTGAACTCATTTTCAAGAAGTTTGCAATCATGTATGTTTGTAACTGATAATTTTTGTGTCGTCGGTATGCAGAAGTGAAATGCTATTTTTCAAAACGTTACATAAGTATTTTTTTCAATATATTATAACTTATCCGACGATACAGACCACCATGGACCCAAGTTCGTCTTATCAAAATGAAGCTACTCACAAAAAATTTGCTTGATAGTAATAAAAAAAAAAATGTTTTAGGAAACCTGTACTTTAATAATAATAATAATAATAATAATAATAATATCTATGGACGCTTCACACCACGTGAGTCTGGCCCCGTGCTAAGTACCTGATGGACTTGTGTTACAGGTACCAGACAACGGAAATATATTTAATACATTTATACTATACATATATTTAAGATTTTTATTATATGATACACATATTTAATACACATCCACGACCCAGGAACTTAGAAAACTTTTTGTTCCGTCGGCGGGATTCGAACCCGCGACCCCCCGCTTGAGCTGCCAACAGCCTACCAACTGAGCCACAGAGGTCGTCTTTGTTGGTAAAATACGGCCTCGTAACATTTATTTTATATATCGGCAGGCGTGGAGGTGCGCAAGGAGTGGATCGACTTCTCGGAGCTGCCGGAGCAGCGCAAGCAGCCGAAGCGGATAGAGACGGTGGGCGGCGCGGGGGCGGTGGGGGCGGTGCCGGGGGCGGTGGTGTTCAGCTACGTGCCGCCGGAGCGCTGCCGCTGCGAGTGTCACACACACGATGACGAGCGGCCCCTCCTGCACGAGGACAAGCGCAACAGGTGACTCACCTCTAGGCAGTGCCAGTTTTAGCATTACCAGCGCGCTGGGCGAGATTTTTTCGGCGCTCAGGGTGCTGGTGGTGCTGAAAAAATTGGCTTTTTGTTTGCCTCAAGTGCCCCTTTTTATCTGGCGCCCTGGGCGGTCGCCCAGCGTCGCTCCCCCCCTAACGCCGCTACTGCCTCTGGGGTAAAATTGTTCACAAGTTCAACTTAGCGAGGGATTAGACGACCCGATGTAGGTACACTGCCTACTACATAATATTTACTGTTGTTTATTATTACATGTGTATTTGCTTTTAAATTGCAACAGTACTCGCTTCGTTAGTTACACGAAGTTCACTATCTTATGAAACAATATAAAACAAAACAGTAGACATTTCGAAATTTGACTTCACACGAGGCTGGAAGTACAAACTACAACAGCACTTCCGAATACATATTTCCAAGTTCGAGGTTTTGTAGACGTTAACTTATGCGCTGACTTGTTGTAGCTCATCGTCCCCGGAGTGCTCGGAGTCCGGCCACGACGCGCCCTTCACCGCCGACCTCGACCTGCGACACAGCCACGCCGACATCGTGAGTTCACCTAACACCAATACTCTCTCTCTTCCTTTCCCACCTTTTTCCCAAAGACGCACTAACAATAATTTTGTAAGAGGCCCTATCGCCAGGCCACGACACTGCATTGCCGCGACGTATCGCAAAAACAGCACAGAAATGCGATGCGATGTCGCAACGCAAAAATTGAATCGGATAAAACGTTGTAAGATAAGACGCTAACCGACTTAACCGACGTTTCAGTCTGCTGTAGCATCGGATTCCACGATGCGTTCTGCGGCGTCGTAGATTTTTACGATGCGACGCCGCAACGCAGTGTCGTGGCCCGGCCTATAGGTATCACCAAAACCATTACACATAGCATGCACTAGGCCAGGTTAACTAGAATTACGTCGAGAATAATATAATCAAAGAGTACCTTTCCGCTGTTGCAGGCGCCGCCGCACTGACCGCAGCCGCGCCGTGACGAGTGGACTCTTTTGTACGATCATATTATAATATTCTAAACGGAGTCGACGCGATGTTATCATTTTTTGAGATGTAAATTTACCCGTTACCTGTACGATAAATGAATTTGTACTGTCGTCTCTATCCCGACGTCGAAGGAAACGACTTTCGAACGTGTACTGCCATTTTGTCGAGCGATGTCGATGAGCGAGTCCAAAAGTTTACCCCACGACGGTGCTCGCTAGCTCCGGGTGACGTTTTATTCGTTAACAGTGAAGCCTATTCTTGTACCTGACCAAATTCATGTTATAAGTTGCGAGTTGTGATTAAAAAACCGCCCGCCGCCAGGTCAAACGCGCGTCCCTGGACCCTCGCGCACCAGAACCTGCCTGTTAGGGGTTTGAACTCGGAAGTCTTAACTCCAGACTCCGGTGGCGCCACCGACGTGACTCTCCAGAGTCTAGAGTTACACTTCGGTGGCGCCACCGGACTTTGTATCGGTGGTGTGACGGCAATGCGCCACTCACACTAGGGCGCAGGGTTCTCAACTTCGCCACCGTCGTTGACGATTGTTTTATAGATTTTAAGCTCGATGTAAACGCAATACGTAGAGTAACGAGTGGAAACACCGAGCGATACCTGCCGTCTTAGAGCCCGTAGAGTGTAGCACACTTTTATTTTCTTGTTAACTATATTATTTTAACCTCCTACTTCACTTTTGAAGCTGGTAGTGAGTGAACTACGAGTCTCGTATAAAGCCCGCTACATATTAAAAGGCCGGAATCGGGCGCCAAAACCGTGCAAATTATTTGCACGGTTTTGGCGCCCGAATTATAATATTGAAACGTGCAGCGGCCTTTACGATTATTAAAACACTTCAGAAGACTGGGTACGTACGTATCCTTAGAACAAAATATTTAAAGAAAATTTAGTGGAGCTATTTAAACTATATATTTTAAAGTTTCACTAAAAATAATAATTATAATATTAGTATCGCGTCTGCGGGAGGTATCGCCCCGTGGTCACGTTAGTTAAATATTGTAGTCCAAATTATTGATTATAAATATTTTTGAATAATTTGTTGTTATTAGATCGATACATATGTTGCCTTTTATAATAAAGGCGTACCTACTTAGCATATTTTGCTCAACGGACCACGCGCCCAGCGCGTCTGCCTCACTACGTTGTTGTTCTTTATAGTTTAGCGAGAATGTTGCGTAATGCGTATCGTACCTCTGCCCGCTACCCGCTACCCGCTACCCGCTACCCGCTACCCGCTCCTGCCCCGGCCCCGGGCCCGCCCAGCCCGAGCTGAACGCACGTCGACTCTCCGACATCCCGCTACTCACGTCACAAGTATCTGGGGAAACGAGATAGCAATAATATATTACTTAAGTGATGCCATGATAACACCTACCGGCCGCGGCACTGTCTCGCCACTCTACTCGGTAGATGTAATCGAGCGACGGGTCAATTGTTGATCAGCGTACTTTGATCATCGGTTTTGTAGAACATGTCTGGCCAGCGTTATTTCCTCGATGACATATGAAAAATGCTTCACAAAGCCGACGATAGCCGAACGTTCGAGAGGTCGATGTGCTTTCATTTCGGTCGGGTACAACAGAGCCCCGCTTCGAAAGTGTCCGAAGTGCCCGCGGAGAGTTTCAGTTTATATATCAGTATAATAGTTGTATCGCCAAATAGACATACTTATTTCAACTGCTGCTTCTAACCTCATAGTTCGTGTTGTGGTATTCGTAACGAGCGTGATAATTATATTTTTGCGTCGACTTTGAAGTTCTCGTTTCCGTTAAAAACTGTTGCTTGCATTTTTTTTTTTGCATTTCAATACAATATTTTCAGATATAAGTAAATATATTTTGAAATGGAGGTGAGCTTCACACCCCTTTTTATTTCGATTTTTATAAGTTAAGGCCCACTTGTGCCAGTCTAGGATCATTGCTAATGACTGGTTTACACGTGTTAAGCACTAATACTAGATAAGTAGTAACTAAGTGTTAACTTACGACTTTATACATAAATTGAACTTGTTACTTAATACTAAATTTTGTGTTTACATGCAATTAACACATTCAATGCCACCACGATTTTCTAAAAGTTCCCAGCGATGCCGCCCTATTAAAAACTCAAACTATGAAAGGTGTGCTCTCGGCATTGCAGGATGAAATTACATGGCACACTAGGTGTGTTCACTGGCACTGTAAAGAGGTAAAATCATAAAAAGCGTTATTTCGACTTCAAACGTGCTTATTCATTAGTCCTTCTTGAGTTACTAAAGATATATTTTGTTTTCTGAAGTGTTTGTGGTCTTAAAGGTTTAATTATGGCAGTAAATAGATTAGAGTAGTATTTATCGTAATTGTCAACCTTTGTAAAACTGTCAACCTTTGGTTACTTATGATTTTTTTAGACAATACAAAATATGAGCTAGAAACAGGGGAATATGATGATGATGCGACGCAAGCAGATAGTCCCCCATCAAATAAACGTCCAAAGTAGAATGTGAGCCGATAACTCATATTATTTCTTATCGTGTTCTTATCTAATTTTTTTTTTTTTAATTTTTAGTGCACTTATTGTGGCATGGTGGATTAGTGATGAATTGTATATCATTTTGTACACCTATTAGTATTATTTATGATTTTTAGAGCATAAAAAATATGAGCTAGAAACAGGGGAATATTATAATGATGATGCGACGCAAGCAGATAGTCCCCCATCAAATAAACGTCCACAAGTAGAAGGTGAGCCAAACCTTGTAAACTTGTAAATATAAGGAGTCAGGAGTTCCGTCAGCATCTTTGCAACAATGGTATACCTTGATGCAAAATCTTACTTTTTGGTAGTATATGCTTAGTATACTTCACATAAAACCAAAATCACTATAATATGTTTCCATATAAATTTTGAGGAGTGCCCTCGATTACTCATGGATTCCATCATCAGGTCACCACTTTTGTGAACATGGTACCAAATTCGAGTTAGACCCTATACAACAAAAAAAGAATTTTGAAAATCGGACCACAAACGGCTGAGTAATCGTTGAACATACAAAAAAATAATTTATACAGCCGAACGTATAACCTCCTCCTTTTTGGAAGTCGGTTAAAAACATTTTTTTAACCCACGGTCCCACCATGTGAGAAATCTAATTTCTATACCATGATAATTTGTCGGAACTTGTGTCCGACACATGTCGGAAGCCTATACAAGCTTAATCTGACACGCTCGAGCTTGTCGCGAAATGCCATCTTCCCCTCCCTAACTATTAAAGTTTTTTTGTCATACAATAAAATGTTCAACTTTTCAAGCCCATTCATTTGGTATATTATGTCTTAAAGTGCTACATAAGTGGGTACGAAATGCCCCTCTTTCTTAAAGTAAATTGACCAAACAATATAGATACCGTGCACCCAGATATAAAAGGTTGAGAACTCGTGTAGATGAACACACCTGGCATGTTCGCGGCATTACATAATAAATTATTTTCGATAATATAAAAAAAATATCAGATCATGGAACCACTTAAGAATTCATTAGCTTACGAGTTACGGCACAAAGTTTATGCTCTGAGAGTTTCGGTGAAAAAAAATGTCTGATCTTAGAGATATTGATGAAAAACGGAGAGCACGCCCGGCGTGCCAGCGGCATGGCGATAGAGATTAGTGTGGACACACATGGTGTGTTAAAGGCACTGAATGGGTTAATAACTTAAAATTAAGTTAAAATTTAGCTAACTACTTATCTACTTAATACGTGTAAACCAGCCATAAGTGCTAAGTGCTAACAGTCAAATCGACGTAATCACGCCGCCTCTTACTTAAACGCGAGGAAGGAGAGAGATAGTATTATGTATAATGGTTTCACTCGCCGTTACCTAGACTGGTGCGACTCATGCGAATGACCCTATGCGTATTGAACTCCCACTTTTGTATTTTAACAGAGACGAGAACACGACGATAATTTTACGTTTAGCTGTCTTACGGCTATCTTCTACTGCCGATTGCATTAGGCGTATATTGATATTATTAACATTATTATTAAGAAATCATAGTAACGTTGTGTAAAAGCATTTATAGATATTTTGGGCGTAACATGATTATATAAGGACGTTTATGCAATATTGTTTAATATTAGTTCGGTATATTTCGTTCCAGGCCGATGATCGGTTTGAAACACTGAACGCTACTCGTTAAAAATGTAAACATAGTACAGCTCCTGGCTATTTTCTCTAAAGTTAGAATATTATGTTACTGACATCTTGATGCAATGTAATTTTAGTAAATCAATGTCCTAGCAAAAACAGTACCTAGATCACATTGGGCCCACAATATTATATCGGTTTTACATAACGTTATACCTATATTTAGAGTATAATATAATTCGCCTTACTAGCGTTCTTTGCAACTAATCATATCTATGTTGACTTGTCAAATTAAGAAATCTCGTCGACTTATATATCGAACCCCGAGAACTTGTTACTAGGGTCCGACCGAAGCTTCGCCCAAAATGATAATGTTTCAGGTGTGATCATTTCTCACTTGGCTACAATATGAATTAAAAATTTATAGAGATTTTAAATCTTTGGCTCCGGCGAAGACCTTCGGTCGGAAACTGCTCGTTCCTCATTTCAAAAAATCCTAAATAGTATGAAATTAACTCTTTAATGTTCCCTACTCTATCAAAAGTACTTAAACATTGTAATGAACATTTTTGTGGCTGACAACACTGGTGAAAATTACAATAAAAACCCGCTATCATATTATACCACTTGTACCTGTTATTAGTAATGTAAAAATTTAAATTGACTAGGATTAATATTCTACATCGATAGAGTTATATTTCCGTGTTTTAGATCAGTATTTACTCCCAAAACTTCGCCTACATGTGATGTACCGGGGTGTGCTGCAGGGATATTTCATTATGTAGCGTGACTAGGAATGTTTCATGGTGAAAAATTTAGAAAGTTAAATTTAAATATCAGAAATAACTAAATCAACTAGTAACATTATCGATTTTCAGTATTGTTTAAAAAAAGGTTTAAAGAAAACTTACGCCAAAGTAATTGGTCAGCTATTAATGTACTGTCCTACAAACTCCGCTGACTGTCAGATCACTTTAGGGCCAACCCACACGTACCACAACCACACGACATCGCAACGACAAAATGTTATCGAGCAGTGGTTACGTGTGAATGGTGTCGCTGCAGCTTTTTGTAGTTGCGTTGTGGTACCGACAAAATGCCGACGTGGTTGCGTTGTCGCCAGTGGTTGCGATGTGGTTACGTACAAAAGTCAATGAAACGAAGGGGGGGAAGAGTGCGGGCCGGGCGGTGTGCTCGCACTGTCGTTGCATCGACCAACGTTGTGGTTGCGATGTGGTCGGCCGTGGTTGCGATGTGGTCGGTATCTGACAAGTGGTCGACAACGACTGCAAAATGTGGTACGTGTGAATGGTCCAGTTCACTTACAATACGAAATATACGCTCGACCACGTGGTGTGGTTGTGGTTGTCGTGTGGTTGTGGTACGTGTGGGTTGGCCCTAAGAGCGAGGCCCCGAGCGATTGCCCTGTTCGCCACCCCCTGAAGCCGCCATTGACACAGGTCTACCTGTAACTATGTACTAGATACTGCATGTATGTATCCTGTGCAGGGAACAGTCTGATCACTCCATGTGCCACTTTAATCTCAACAAGATATTAACCCGAAAGATTTACAAGTATCGTCTGATCAAATTTTGTAACAAGGTACTGACATTTTGAATCTTTATATCTAACCAGACACCAGTCTAAACTTCCCGCTAAGGCTGCGTTTCCACCAGAGATGTGTTGCGAGGAATGTGTTTTTGAGAACCAATAGAATCGCTTCATTGACGTGAGCTTGCCGTGACCTCGCTCAGCGCAGCGATTCTATTGGATCTTAAAAACACGTTCCTCAAAACACATCTCTGGTGGAAACGCAGCCTAAAGGCCGCGCCACACCGGAATGGCAGCGGCGCGGCGAGCACTTCCAGTGTCATATGATTTTAAACTTTATCTTCATTATTGTAATACATAGTATCGCTTGAGAAATCGCGGCCGCCGGCGGCCACCAGCGGCCACGGGCGGCCGTTAGACTTTCAAGCGATACTATGTATTACAATAATGAAGATAAAGTTTAAAATCATATGACACTGGAAGTGCTCGCCGCGCCGCTGCCATTCCGGTGTGACGCGGCCCTAATAGTGGTGCTCCCGATAAATTTGAACGCCCAACTTTTTAAATGATCTAACCCTATTTATGGATATATTTTAAACAATATTGTTGTAATGTAAAACTCGTGAACGAATGTTGCACCACTACTTTTTCACGATATTTTTATACCTCCACCGTGTCGTGTACATACTACATAGACGACCTCCTTACTCGTCCGACTGTATTCTCTGCGACTGCTCCCCGAATTCGTATTGAACATTATTATGTACAAAGTGTACTTTTTAGGTAAATATTACTCCTGTAACGTACGAATATATTAAAAATATATTAAAGTTTTCGAGTGTACATAAAGTTTAAAATGTTTTAAAAAATCTGTGCGGGAGCGTCGAGCGCGGCGCTGCGTTCGCCGCGAGGTGTAACATTGCAATAAATTGTGTACCAAAGTAATAATAATACTTGTACAATTTAGGCAAAAGTCTGATAACGAGAGTATAAAAAATTTTGCTTTTACATGTTTGTTTCATTCCTCGCTACTTCCCTGTGTTAATATCTCTGAACGATTTACAATTCGTTCAGAGTGATAAGACTTCAATATTAGTATTTATGTATAATATTAGTAACCAACATTAAAAAATATAACAGGCTATGTAATAAAAAGAGTATGTATGTAGAAATTTTTATTGACAGTATAAATTGGTGGCCACGATAAACTTAAATGCATGTTTGACATGTTGCAACAACACTCGACGGATGCGCTCGATATAAATTACTATAGTATATAATATCATCGCTTACGGTGTTACACTTATAAGGAACGGTTCACTTGAAGATCTTGCCCTGGTTGAAGGGGCGGCCCTTGGAGTCCTTGCCGCTCCACGAGAAGTACTCCTGCACCATCTTTTTGGTCTCGGGGCTGCTGGGGTCCAGCTTCTTCCAGTCGTACGACTCGTAGTCGATCTGGAACGTGAATAGGGAGTCATGAGGCTACGTTCAGTAGTTTGTGCGTGAAGTTCAAACATACAGAGAAATTTCCCTTTTTTATTTATACACCGCCACCTCATATATAAAACACTCGTGTCGCGGTCTTTGCTGCCAAAATTCCTTTTAACGGCTGGACCGATTAAAATAAAAGTGTGCTTATAAGCAAATCTGAGAACAATATCTATATTCTATTTAGGGTTGCCAGATGTCCGGTATTTAAGCGTACAGTCCGGTATTTTTGATGCCTGTCCGGTAAAAAAATAAATGGTCATACCGGACAGAACAATGTCCGGTATTTTGAGAAAAGACGGTACTACTGCAGGTACCTAGTTTTAGGTGATTTTAATTTTTAGAAGTTCCTACCTTTATTTTGTTAAGTAAGTTGTAGTTTAATATAATAATCAAACCTTTGTTCAATAAAGGCCTTCTCAAAGTTAGCAAGTCTTGGCGACCACAATTTTATGACTTCTCGAAATAATATTATGTGGTGTAGCAAACAAGCGCCCAGTTCTGAATCGCGTCAATCGATATTTTTAAGATCGGCGTGATATAAACATGTCCATGACAATGTCTGAAATGATAAAAGTGGGCACACGCATATCCCCACACTGTATGGCGGCACAACGTTGCCGGGTGAGATATACGTAAGGTGCGTATATAACCTGCCAGTCAGGCGACAGCGGGAAGGCGAGGTCCTGTCCGCGCCACACCCACACGCCGGAGATGGAGGAGTCGTTGTCGGTGCCGAACAGGCACATCGACGCGAACGCGCCCTTCCGCATCTGGTCCAGGCGCTGGTACATGCCTGTGGGTGGACATTCTGTATCATTACACCGCCTCTAACCTAGACATCTCATCATAGTCGTCAATATAAAAGTATTTCACAGACGACATTCCAGCAACGTTGATTAATTAGTCCAGTCTCACGGCCGCACTCAGAGACATCCAATTATTAAGTTCGGCCGCATCTTGTTTATTCAAAATTTGGGCTTAATTTTAGAAATGACATTTGAATACTAGTGATTAATAAATTCTTGTCTAAGACGGAACATACCAGAGATGAGGTTGCAGCTCATGAACACTTTGGCGAGCTCCTCGGGGTACTTGTACTCGCAAAACCAGATGGAGTAGTTCTCGGGGTCAAACTTCTCCCAGAAGTACGGGATGGACTTGGCCTCGTCCTCGTTGGAGTAGCACCGCTTGAAGTCGTCGAAGTTGAAGGTCCTGTAATTTACGAATTATATTATGTAGTACGCCACTTATCGTAAATACAAGATCAATCAAGTGTCTATTTCAAGGTCAAATGGCCTGCCAAGTTGGATAACTAGCACAGCATGTTTTAATTGCACATAATGAAAAATAATGAAAGTTGGCCTATCATGCCAAGTGGCACATTGAGTTGAGGGACATAGTATTAGAACCCAAACTGATAGAAAAACATACCCCCTGTCCCAAAACCACAGGCAGTAATAATAATAAGATTTTATACAAGCGTCTCACCCTTTAGGCATGGCATCGAAGGGGTTTTTGGACTCCCGGGGTTTTTCCTCCTCCTCTTCAGTCTGTTTGGGTTCCTCCTTCTTGGCGGGCGCTTGTTTCTTCTCCTGGGCGGGCTTCTTCTCCTTCTTTCCTCCCTCCTTCAATATTCAACAGAATAAAATTCTAACTTAAGTCTTGGCTTTGCTTACTAGGATACTACGACGATAAGATTCAAATTTTGAATTATGGTACGATTTTTAAATTATGATTTGATATGATTTTTAAAACTAGTGCCTTAAAATTTGTCAAACATAACATCAAAAAACTAATTAGGTAGTATTTAGTAAACATAGTTTTTTGTGTTGTTACCAGGCTATTTCATACTTATCATTTTTGAAATTGCTTAATTTTTGTTAAGTGTTTATAATAGAATATTAACTATATCTGGCTATTTTCTTCTAACCTCTACAGCTATATCTGGGTAATATGAAGGCGATTTACCGTCACTAATACAATACCTTCTGTCCCTGCGTGAGTTCCTGGTACTTCTTGGCGTCGTAGACGGGGGCGGCGGCGCACAGCTTGATGGGCCCCACCACGGCCAGCACCTGGGGCTGGTTGGCCAGCGTCAGGAACCAGCGCTGCACGTTCACCAGCGACGAGCGCAGGCTCGGCTCCAGGACAGTCTGGAAGTCACCATCATGCAGAAACATTATGTTTGCCTTACTAAAGAGGACAGCTGTATATCACCATATTACAAGGATACTATAGCACAGTGTGATAAAACCTCGATTTTGTTTCACCGCGTTTTACTTTCAAAATAATATAGTTGATAGCTATATAAACATTAGAGTAAAACTCCTAGATCGATATTCTTTGTAGTTTTTATTTTAAAGAGTGTCAAAGTTGTCATTTTTCCGGATCATAAATTTGCATAAAAAATTAATAAAAAAAAAACTAATCTCACACTCTTTAAAATAAAAACTACAAAGAATATCGATCTCGGAGTTTTACTGTAATGTTTATATAGCTATCAACTATAGTATTTTGAAAGAAAAACGAGGTGAAACAAAATTGAGGTTTTTATCACATGTGTATAGTAACGATAGTTGTGTCTTTTACAGAAACTTATAAAAGCTATTATTATATTGGTTTGGGCGTGAATAAGTAAACGGCACACTTTCGCATTACAGTAACATCGGCGCTACGGTAAGACAAACTTTCACTTTTCCCTTTGTCTAGTGCAGTTGAGTGAACAGTATGCTCACCTGGAAGGCGTGTATGAGCGTGGCGAAGACGATGATGTCTGCCAGCGTGACACGCTCCGTGACGAGGAAGGTGCGCGTCAGCAGGTGCTTGTCCAGCACCGCCAGCGCTCCCAGCAGGTCGGACTTCGCGCGCTCTACATTCTGAAACATACCGCAGTGATACTCATCTTTATTTGCTTCAAGAGTGGTGGGTACAGTTTGTTCTACGGGACCTATCAGACAGAGTAGTATCTTAAACTTTTGACCGCGTGACAGGTTCCTATGAGATATGTGTAGTTCGTAATTGCATAGACAATAATAGCATAGACCAGTATTTCCCAAAGTGTGGGTCGCGGGTAGTGGGTGTGCCCTGAAACTATAGAACGATTGTCGTACTCGTTCGATTGTCATTTTACTCGTTCGTTCGTCGTCGTGGGTGCGTGCGGGACGGGGGCAGGGCATTCGAATGCAAACGTAATTGTAAGTAAGGCTGACGATGATAATAATATGGTGGTGAACTAAGATAAGAATTAACGGGTAAATGCTGCGGCAGCAACATATACCGCTGCTTTTTTGTCTTCATGACACAGGGTGGGCCGCGAAATTTAAACTTTCTTGTAGATGGGTCGCGGTCCCGACAAGTTTGGGAAACACTGGCATAGACAACTATACTATTATATAAATAAAAGAAAATTATACTGTAATATTATAATACTGAATATTATAGAAATCAACAAAAGCTTGCAAGTAGATTAAATCTGTTTTATTGTTTAATTTACCGTATTAAGCTATGTTTTAAAATTCAAATTTAAAAAAAATAACGAATGTTTCTTTTTTAGGGTTCCATAGTCAACAAGGAACCCTTATAGTTTCGGTCTGTCCGTCCGTCTGTCCGTCTGTCTGCCTGCCTGTCTGTCTGTCCGCGGTTTTGCTCAGAGACTATAGGACCTACAAAGCTGTAATTTGGCATTAATGCACATATTAATGATGGCGACAAAATAGTACATGAAATCTTAAAAAAATATTTTTTTTATGGTACCTACCTTCCCTACACATCAAGCAGGGATGAATTTTTTTCGCGTCCACCCCATCATATGGGGTGTCGTTGGATAGGTTTTGTATTCTTAGATCATTTTCCGATTTAGGGATCCGTTTGCAAAATATTAAGTTTTAAAGTGGAAAAAATTGTTCGAGTCCAGTGTTCTACCAGCTAAACGGTTGCTTCTGGAAATGTAAAAAAATTCACGGGAGTAGGAAATATGCTGAATTTAAAAGGAAAACTATCACAGCTAAGAAGACTTCATAAGTTATTGATTGAGTCGATCAACTAAAAAAAATGTATTCGGCGAAGTATAAAGGAACTTTTCGTTCAAATTATAGTAGCGTAGAAATAAAAATTCGCTACCATTTATACCAGTATGTAGAGTAGCGTAGACACTTTTTCTTGTAGTAGAAGTGTCTACGCTACCAACGCAATAATTCAGTGCCAAATCAGCAAAAATTGGCGGCCTCATCCACATAATACATCGCGCACACTATTGTCTGTAACTACACATTGTTCGTTATCAGTTGCACGTAAGTTCATCAATAACCCTATTACATAATGATTGCTGATGCGCGCCTCCAGGACGCTGGACGTAGGCGCACGAGTCGTCATCGCTGCGTCCCGCTCGCACCCACACGTGATCCAAGCACGACGTCTCGAGCCGACCGTCCATCGCCTCGCGCGTTATCACTCCTGTCGGTATTGCACACTGCAGTCCGCGTTCACACAAGGTGTTTTTGTACCTTGATATTATTGGATTTGTTAAATCATTAAAAATGTTTATATTAGTGTCTCCGATAACGATTACATTTTCTGATGCTGGAATAGACTTCACTACAATATCTAATTGTTGTATAAAAATTAATTTGTTTTTGGCAGATGGTCTATATACGGCGATTAGATGCGTTGTGCTGTTTCCACATTTAGGCCGCCCGTGAATCATTTCCACGGCTTCTGCCTTCACTGTTTGAGCATCGAAACTTATTCCATTTTTTACGTAGATTAATATTCCTCCTCCTCTTCTGGTTTCTCTCGTGTATATAATATGTGTATGGTATCCCAGTATTTGACATAGTGGATGTTCGTCCATCTTTATATTTATTTAATATTATTATATCTATATTAAAATTATATTGATCTAGTAATAGGAGTAATTAATTAAAGTGCATTCTAAGTGAGCTTATATTGAGATGTATTATATGTGTATTCCATAATCCGTTTCGATCTATGTCGTTATTCAGTGCTGAATGCTGATAGGTATATCACAGTATTTTTTAAAAGTAGTGCTACTTTGTATGCTAATTAAATTACCAAAAGTTGCCATTATTTTTTATATAGCCAAGTGTGTACACACCTCATTTTTAGGGTTCCGTAGCCAAATGGCAAAAAACGGAACCCTTATAGATTCGTCATGTCTGTCCGTATGTCACAGCCACTTTTCTCCGAAACTATAAGAGCTATACTATTGAAGTAGTCTGTGAACCGCATTAAGATTTTGATACAATAATGGAAAAATATTAAAAAAAATTTTCATCTAATCTATGCGTGTGGGGTATCTATGGATAGGTCTTTAAAAATCATATTGAGGTTTCTAATATCATTTTTTTCTAACCTGAATAGTTTGCGAGAGACTCTCCTAAAGTGGTAAAATGTGTCCCCCCCCCCCCCTCTAACTTCTAAAGTAGGGGCATGATAAGTCTAAAAAAAATATATGATGTACTTTACTATAAAAACTACCAACGAAAATTGGTTTGAACGAAATCTAGCAAGTAGTTTTTTTTTTTTATGCGTCATAAATGGTAAACTTAATTTAACTTAACTTTTTTTAACTTCATGGGCGAGTCCAACTCGCACTTGGCCGGTTTTTATACTTATTTACAATCCTCGAACTTGCACAGGTCTTCATCTGATCTAATGTTGTAAATCTTTTTTTCTTCCATCATTTTTTTTAACCAAGATATTACCATTTTGTACTCAAATATACTGGAAGCCCTTAGGTTTTAGGTTATTTCTTACGCTCCACAGTAGTTGCCGCTTAATTTTTGGAAGATCTTCATTTATGTATATTCATTTCTCGTTGCCGTTACTGTATACTTTGTGATTAGTTATTTTAGTTTCTTTCTTCACCATCAGCCAGCTATTGCGGGCGGTTTTAGAGCGTAGCCAGCACAATTCTGGGTTTTGAGCCTTCTATTTTTTCTGAACCTACCCTGTTGGCATCTTCAACTTCCTGCGGGTCCAGATTTAGTTTCTTGGCCAGGTTTTGAATTAGTATTTTGTATTTTCCGATTCCGGTTTCTCTAATCCATGTATTTCAATGCTTTTTTCTTTGTTTTGCATCTCCAACTCCTGTACGCGTTCTTCCAAAGCCTTTGTACATTTCTCCAAGTAAATATTTCTATTTTCTAACGCCTTGATTTTCTTTTGCGATTTTTCTTTATAGTCATGTAACGACTGATACATTTCAGCGTAGAACTCGACACTATTAGTAAGATCTTCAATTTTTTTCTCCACGCTAAAAATTACCGCTTACTTTTTGTTTATTTATAAAATTCATTTATGTATATTCATTTCTCGTTGCCGTTACTGTATACTTTGTGATTAGTTATTTTAGTTTCTTTCTTCACCATCAGCCAGCTATTGCGGGCGGTTTTAGAGCGTAGCCAGCACAATTCTGGGTTTTGAGCCTTCTATTTTTTCTGAACCTACCCTGTTGGCATCTTCAACTTCCTGCGGGTCCAGATTTAGTTTCTTGGCCAGGTTTTGAATTAGTATTTTGTATTTTCCGATTCCGGTTTCTCTAATCCATGTATTTCAATGCTTTTTTCTTTGTTTTGCATCTCCAACTCCTGTACGCGTTCTTCCAAAGCCTTTGTACATTTCTCCAAGTAAATATTTCTATTTTCTAACGCCTTGATTTTCTTTTGCGATTTTTCTTTATAGTCATGCAACGACTGATACATTTCAGCGTAGAACTCGACACTATTAGTAAGATCTTCAATTTTTTTCTCCACGCTAAAAATTACCGCTTACTTTTTGTTTATTTATAAAAAATAAGAGAAGCCACGAAACAAACAGAAAATCCATACTGCAAATAGCAACAAACTTTTACCAGAAGCTATACTCCAGAGATGACCTACCAACACTCCCAATAAACATAGCTCAGGACCAAGATGAGGAAAATATCCCTCCCTTCCTAAAAAGCGAAGTCATCAACGCTGTTAAAACTCAGAAAAACGACAAAGCCCCAGGACAAGACAACATCACAAACGAGCAGATAAAAGCAACTATATCACAAACAGTTGAAACGCTGACATCCCTGTATAATACAATACTTGCCACAGAAGTAATACCTACGCAATGGACAAATAGCATCATTATCCTAATTCACAAAAAGGGAGATATAAGCGACATAAACAACTATCGCCCAATAAGCTTGATGTCAAATCTCTATAAAATATTCGCAAAGATGATCTTACACAGGATCACAAAGAGACTAGACGAAGAGCAACCTATTGAACAAGCAGGTTTTCGATCATCCTACTACACAACGGACCACATGCATGCTATCAAACAGGTCATCGAAAAAGCACAAGAATATGGGTACCCCCTCTACCTAGGTTTTGTAGATTACAACAAAGCTTTTGACTCATTGGATCACTCCCAAATATGGTAGGCACTAAAAAACCAAGGCATCCCAAATAAATACATAAGGATCATAACAAACATCTATACAAACAGCACAGCACAGGTCAAACTAGAAAACCTTGGTGAACCATTCCCGATCCAAAAGGGAGTTCGGCAAGGGGACCCACTGTCGCCAAAGATCTTTTCGGCGGTCTTAGAAGAGGTATTCAGGAGACTAAATTGGGAAAACATTGGCATCAACATAAACGGAAAACTTCTGAACAACCTGAGATTCGCCGACGACCTGGTACTGTTAGCAAACAATAACTGCACACTTCAACACATGCTCCAAGATATAGCAACAGAAAGCAGAAAAGTGGGGTTGACATAAATAAACTAAAGACAAAGGCCATGACAAATGACATAAAACAACTTTTAATGGTGGATGGTGAGCACATTGAATATGTAAATTCGTATATATAACTAGGCCAACTGATCTCTTTCTCTGACCAATCAGATCAAGAAATTGAACGACAAGTAACAAACTCCTGGAACAGATACTGGTCGCTGAAAGAGATATTCAAAAGTAAACACTACACCATGGCAGCAAAACGGAAAGTATTTAACATCTGCATCCTTCCAATACTAACTTATGGGTGCCAAACTTGGGCCCTCACCCAAAAACAGCAACAAAAGATTGTCACATGCCAGAGGAGCATGGAAAGGAGCATGCTTGGATACTCAATAAGAGACAAGAAGAGAGCTATAGACATAAGAGAAATAACTAAACTAGAGGATGCTATAAGAAAGAGCAAAAAACTAAAATGGAGTTGGGCAGGGCATATACTCAGAGACAAATCGAAAAAATGAACAGAATTAACGACATTATGGGTACCTCGAAACAACACAAAAAGAAAACGAGGTAGACCAAGGAAAAGATGGTCTGATGACTTCAGAAGAGTTGCAGGCCACCTCTGGCTAAGACTAACCCAGGATAGGGAAAAGTGGAAGCATCTAGGGGAGACCTATGTGTCATCAGGACACGCTGATACCTAAAACATACAAAAGTGCACTGATAATAGGCACAAGAATGTCATAACCACCTAACTATTGTATCAGCAAATGGGTTAATAAATAAATAAAAATTTTGTTTATTTCAGCCACAACCTTCTCGGCACTTTCTTTGTTGTAGTTAAGTGCTATTATTGGGTCTTCTATTTGCTTTTTGGGGCTGTTGGAATTCTGACAGTTGTCACACATTGCAGTGTAGGAACTTTTTATTTACACATTTTTTATGGTAAACGGTATCACAATCACCCTTGCATTTCACTATGTCATCCTTGGTTAACGAAACAAAAAGTTTGCATTTTTTGCATTGCACCATTTTCGATACTTTTAAGTTTCACTTTAAGGTACACTAAGTTGAGCTTTGTTAAGTATAATATATAGTTGATAAGGATAACACACGTGACGCGAGCGTGCGTTGAGCACTCGCGCACCGGACATTGTCATTATTTAATTATTAAAATAACTTAAGCAATAGTAAGTAAATAAGTAATATTTAAATTACCTGCTTGTGGAACTGCATGATCCCTAAGTAAGGGAAAACCCACGCGCAGGAGGCGGGCAGCAACTCTCCGTCAGCCCACGACGCCCACTGGAAGATAGCCGCCTGCGACGCGACATCCGTGCCGCGCAGAGCTGCATTGGCAACTGTAATGACATGGGGTCATAACTTTTAAATCTTATCTTTATAGTTAGTAGCCTTATATCTTAGAGTATATAGCATAGACTGAATAAACAAGAATAAAAGTTTGGAACAGGTTACAGGATCCAATACTTAAAATGATTTATTAATATAAATTATTTTCCAGATTCAGTTTTTTATTGTAATTGCTAAGTTTTACACATAGAGCGCTTACAGACGAACGGCACGTGTCGGCGGCACGCGTCGGCGGCAGTCGACGGCAGACGACGGCACGTGTCGGCGGCAGTCGGCGGCATATGTCGGCGGCAGTCGATGGCGGCCATCGACAGTTTATCACGCTTGCAGTTGTGACGTACCGCGTAAAGCTAAGCGTCCACAGGTCGGTATCGTACGCAACGGACGTCTCAATCAAACGGATATTTTTTTTACAGTACGTCCACTGTATCGGCAGCATAGGGATTACCGACTAGCCAGTATGTTTATCTTCAAATTAGGACTAATTTGAAGATAAACATACTGGCTAAACAAAGTTCCTAAGCCAAAATTTCTGCTTTCGACTTTTCCATCCACACACCCCTTTTGAGCATTCATTTACTAGGCTAGTCGGTAATCCGTACGCTGCAGATTCAGCAGACAGACTGTGAAAAAATTATCCGTTTGATGTGAGACATCCGTTGCGTACCATACAGACCTGTGGAAGCTTACCTTTAAGCGGTACGTCACAACTGGGAGCCTACCACCACCTCTACTAAGTGACACCGTTTGACAGATAAGCAATATTACTTTAACGTCAAGCTAGCGATCTTAAAAAAATTGATATTTCACAGCGGATTTAACAATGTTTTGCATTTTTTACAGGTTTTAGTAAAATTATATTTAAAAAGTGAGTATGGTAATGTTATTGTAATCTTACAACAAAGTGTTCTGAAAACATGATAGTTTTAGGAAAGGTTGTGGTAGGCCCCCTGCAAGCGTCATAAATTGTCAACGGCTGCCGTCGGCTGCCGTCGACTGCCGCCGACACGTGCCGCCGACACGTGCCGTTTGTCTGTAAGAAGCCTTAGATTGGTTTTTAATTTAAATTCTGCACAGATACTTAAACACAACCATTCTATTCGAACATAGCAGTAAGTACATACTAAAAGCTTCAAAACCTAAAACATGTTAAAAGTATTTTAATTGCAGCCTAATGTTTCAATTATTATTGGATGTTTACTACGACAGTAAAAATAGTCTACAATGTCACCGTCTACATGTATCACATAACTTTGTGAATACAGAAGAAAATCTTGCAGAAAACACATCTTTACTCGGTAGTAATAGCTATGAGGGTAAAGGTTCGGAAACCAACCCCAAAATTGATGGTGAGCAAGGGTGAGGGGAAGGGGGGAGGAGGGGTAAACACCCCCGTACCATATCCACACTGAGAAACCCCCTCTAACCTAACCAACTATTAGACTTTCTGGATTGTTTTTGTTTTGGCGGGGGGCTGCGCCCTCCGAGCCCCCCTTTTATTTTGTAACGGTCGCCGGTAGTGTATACTTAAGAAGCTATCAGCTATGTTAGCAGACATTGCACTCAGAGCAATCCTGCAGTGGGCTACGGAGGTGCAACTGAATTTAATCACTTTGCACTGAGTATGCAGTACGATATGAATGTAAGGTACTCACCATAGTATGCGATAGCATTGCTCTCGGTCAGGAGAGTCTTTCCGTCCGCACTTTCATAAGCTGGCACCTAAAAATCGCCAATATTTTAGTTACACGTCACCGTCAAAAACATCTGGGCAGATTCGGGGCCAGATATCACTAGCACTACACAGTTTCGATTCAATGTCACTCACTTTGCCGGCAGGAAATTTCTTCAAGAAGGCATCGGATTTATTAGTTTCACCGAACACGAAATTGGGAGCTACTTTTAAATCGGTTCCGGAGTACTGTGCGGCGATCAGCGCCTTATAAGCTCGGAAATTTTCTGGATAAGTATAAAGTACCTGAAAAATATAATCGAGGCTATAGCACCATATAAATTAGCTAGCATATTTAAGTGACCTTTTGTGAATAAAATTAGTTGATTCTACAAATAAATTGCGATAAAAAATCTTACCCCGGCCGCCATGGTGACTTATTTCGGAGAGAAAGAAAAAGGAGAAGAACTTGACATTGACATTGACAGTTGACTTTCAAAATTCAATGGGTTGTTTTCTTTTTTTAAATCTCCACCAGACAGCGCGACAATAGACACTTCTAGATTTTCTATTGGTTCCCCACCGATCTGAAATTATCTGCAGGTTGGCATATTCACTGACAACATATTGGTGGTGTTTCTAAAAAATATCAGTGTACTGTTGGTGTACTGTCAAGTGTGACATAAATCAAAATATCTTAAGCCTAGTTTCTATTAGCCTTTCATCTGTCACGAACTGTCAAACCATTTTCGAAAATTTTCAATTTCCAATTACTCTCATTAAACTGATTAAATTATCTAAAGAAATTACCATGAAAGCTATATATAATTTTTATATAATTAGAATTTTTAATAAATAAGCTATTAGTCGCAAATACACATAGTTTTATATTTGAAACAAAATATAAATCTGTGGTCTGCAAAGTAGAAGAAGAACTTTTGAATAGTTTTAGAGTAAGACGCCCATTTTGGGCGCTTGACAGACACGAGAGAGAGGTTAGCATAATATTAACATAAAACTGTATCCCCCTTACTAATAAAAACTTCTTACACATCCGTGTAACGCATGAATAGTTAAACACGGTGGTTGTGTTACCCATACGTTACACAGGTGATAATGACATTTATGACTTGTGTAACTATAGGTCTACCAGAATCTGATGGCAATTTTTGACAGCAGATTTTCAAAAAATATCCTTGATCATTGGATAATTTTTTATATTTGCATGTTTAACACACAGAATCAGCCGCTATAAGAAAAAAAAAGGATCAAAATGTTTTATTCCAATTACCCCGGTATTGCTAGAGTCAATTTATTTTCTCATTTTTTGCCATCAGATTCTGGTAGACCTATAAAATCGTGTTATATACCATAGACTGTAGACTCAAAGGAAAACGTTCAGGAATGGGGCATTTTCTTATTTTTTTAATTTGATTGTCAATCAGCTTCCATTTTAGTAATATTGATGGCGTATGGGTAGACAACTATCGGTCATACCAGGAATACCATCAATAATTGCTACAAAACTGGGCAAAAGAATATAAAACTTGATACATTTCAATTTTAAAAAGACATAATGATATTCCAACGTATAGAATAATAAAGTTATTATAACGATGTTTTAGTTAAAACTCACGGAAGAAATAGCCCTATTTATCATTATTCACACCAAATGTCACAGGAATTATAAATTTTGGTTTTGACAACATCTTACCTGCACTTGTGCACGATAACGGATATTTAATGGCCAATATTTTACCAATAATGAACATCAAAAACCCAAATAACACAATTTGGGAAAAAATAATAAAAACCACACCAACAATAAAAAGTAGAAGAAGTTTCAAAGTAACATGGCCGCTAAAACTTTTTCAGTTGTCAGTTTTCAGTTTAACAAGTTTTTATTATGTCAGCGTGTTCCTAAACTATAACCAGTATACTGGCTTAATCGCTTAGGCCAATGATCGCTCAGGTTGAAGATATTTTTATTTATGTCACACTTGACATAAATAAAAATATCTGCAGATAATTTCAGATTAGTGGGGAACCAATAGAAAATCTAGAAGTGTCTACCGTCGCGCCGCCTGGTGGAGATTTAAAATAGAAAACAACAAAGTTGACGTGTTGCTGCTCCCACGGCGCAAGGCTACTTATAACTTACAGTAAAACAAAAGAATACACAAAATGCTAGAGCGACATAGCCAATAATTTTCGATAAATCGGGGCGTGATTGCTAACGTGGGGTGTTGGGTCACCCCTGTTACCATCCTAGGGTTAAATAAAAGCGCCCTCATTTAATCCACACTCTTCTTTGCCAAGCTGTACGTGAGTTTTAACTAAAACATCGTTATAAATTATAATAACTTTATTTTACGTTGGAATACTATATATATATTATATATATATATATATATATTATACATTGGAATATTATTGCGTCTTTTTCAAATTGAAATGCATCAAGTTTTCCATTCTTTTGCCCAGTTTTGTAGCAATTATGATTGTATAGATCTACCAGAATCTGATGACAAAAAGTGAGAAAATAAATTGACTCTAGCAATACCGGGGTAGTTGGAATAAAACATTTTGATCCTTTTTCTTTATTATAGCGGCTGATTATGTGTGTTAAACATGCAAATATAAAATTTTTTCCAATGATCAAGGATATTTTTTGAAAATCTGCTGTCAAAAATTGCCATCAGATTCTGGTAGACCTATATTACCGATAGTTATAAAATAAATAAATAAATATATTTTTATTCAAAATGGGTATCATGATACACTTTTTGAAAGTCGTAGAAAGAACGAAGAAACTACGTTGCCTACCACCGGTTCGGGAACTACCCCGCCGAGAAGAACCGGTGTAAGAAACTCGCACGGGGCCATCTTTTACTAAAAAAATGGAAAATTACAATTTTAAAATAAAATAATATAACAATGTTATGGCTTATAGCTATGTAACAAAATAAACGAAAAGTAACCTGCATGGAGCCACCCTATTCCCAAAGTGTGCTGTCCTCGATGAAAAGTTGTCTACCCATACGCCATCTAGTTACTAAAAAGAAAACTGTTTGACAATCAAATTAAAAAAATAAGAAAATGCCTCATATTTATCATTGACATAAGAAACTAATAGGTATTCAGCTCTCCACAAAAAACAATGAAGATGTTGATTCAAGCTTCAACTTTCAAGATGAAATAGGCTACTTGACCTGTATTCAATTTCATTGAACAAATGCATATTTCACCCTTATCATCAAATAAAAGCGATAAATAAAGTCGATTTGAAAATATGTTTTAATGCTGGCACTTCACATGGCTATTTGTATTTGCTATTGGCTATTTGTTGTATTTGGTAACATTATTGACGAATACGCAAACAAGCAAATAAAGGCAAATACGACCTTCCACACATGGCCGTAAAATAGCAAACTCACAAACATTCGATTCAGAATTTTTAAATATGGTTTGTGTTCACCAATACAATGTCGGATGTCAGTTAAGGAGTGAGCACACTGAGACGGGCCGTGCCGGGGCTCAGCGTGCCGCGCCGGGGCGCATCGCAAAAATCCGCCTGCATACAATTTGTATGGAAGCGGATGCAAGTATCGCTCACTGTGCCGGGGCGCATCGGCGCGGATTTTTGCTCGGCGGATTTCCGTCAATGCGACACGGCCCGGCAAGACCCGCTGCGCCCCGGCAACAATGTGACCACATTTAGTAGATTTCTACTTTTTGGTAGATTTGAGGTCAAATGAATGACGATTTAGTAGACCAAAATCTTTTAGTAGATTTTAGTAGAAAATCGATATTATAGAATAAATAATATAAAAATTTTAAAAAGATAATTAATGGTTAAACAAACTTACCTTAAGTGAAGTTTGACCATAATTATGAGAGTCGCTGCATCCGAAGAGACTTTATAATTAACATGGTAGTCCGCCCCTAGCTTCCGGCATCGAACACTTTTCAGAGCTTCCTGAAAAAATAAAATAGGTGGCGCGGTAATGGCGCCATTCCATTTTATTTTTTCAGGAAGCTAGCGCCATTCATTCGGGATTTTTACCCCACCATCACCGGCTTCTCCCCACCAGTCCACCTAGGAGGTTCACCGCAGATCGGTCCTCATTCTTTTTAGAGAAGGCACAATTAAATAAATTACGATTTTCCAAAGACATTTTAGGGTTTTTGGGTGGGAGGCTAATAAAGTCTCTTCGGATGCAGCGACTCTCATAATTATGGTCAAACTTCACTTAAGGTAAGTTTGTTTAACCATTAATTATAAATCGTCGCTGTATCCTCGAGACTTTATAATTAACATGGTAGATGTTCAGAGTTCTTATGGAAAATCGTCATTCAAATCTTTAATACTGTAATGTTAAATATATATTATATTGTAGAAATCAAATTTTTATATTAATTATTTGTACCTAAATATAACAGTCTATAGAACCATACACTAAGGAAAATAATTTCTCTATGACATACTTAACTTAAGTCTGAGATGTATATTTTATTATAGTATTAACTGTTAACTAATAGTAATTAGTTGGTCAAAATTGTATTAGCAAAAGCATTTAACATTTATAGGTAAAACATAGGTAAAAGAGGTCTATTATAGAATTTATCAACAACGAGAGATCTACCTGACCACCCTATGACTCTATTCATGGTCTCAGTGGAAATGCCGCCACGACAATCCGCCGATGTAAAGGCATGACGAGTGCACTGTGCAATGTGCCGAAAACTGTCGAGTGCCTCTTTTTTTTTTTGTCAATATTAGTCTATCAGCTTTATCTCTATTTCTAAGTGATTGTGTTTTTGTAAGTAGAAAGGCTGGACAAATTTCTTTTTTATGATTATAAAAAGGAACGATTGAGTAAGGTTGTTTTTTTTTTTTTAGGATTAGAGGTTTAATCAATAATTCGTCTTGGATAGGTCTCGTCTTCGTCTTATTTGAAAAGTGGAGTTGCATTTATTTATAATTGAGACTTTTATAAGAGAGTGTCTGCACGCGTTGAGCAGTTGCCAGTGCGAGTAGCTTTACTATTTTTTTTTAATTATTGTTATTATTGTTTTTTTTTTTAATTATATTATATATATATATATATATATATATTTTTCTAATTATAAATAAACCAAAATATTGATGCTCTATGTATTACTGAACATAACATGACACATGAAGACACCAAATTACTAAACCTGCCGAACTACAAAATGGGAGCATACTTTACCCGAAATACACGTCGTGGTGGCTCGTGCATATTAGTAAAATCACAGTTTGAAATAACGGAACTACAAGTTTTAAAGACAATAAGTCAAGAAAAGATCTTTGAGTGTTGCGGTCTAGAGATAGTAAAGCTCAATATATTTTTAATATGCATTTATAGATCACCCGGTGCGAGTGAAACATTTTATAATCTCTTTCTAGAAAATTTTGATAATCTGCTAAAGAAAATCTGCTTTGGTCGGAAAAAAATAATAATATGCGGCGACCTCAATATTGACACTTTAAAAAAAACCAAACAATCACTTGAATTTAAAAACTTGCTTGAAACTTATAACCTCAAACTAGCGCTAAATGAAGCAACTCGTCTCTCCAGCAAAACTTGCATCGATCATTTTATTTGTAATTTTAGTGATTTTGAATGCAATGTTATTGAATTAGCACTCTCGGATCACACGGCACAAATTTTCTCTTGTCCTATTGAAAAACAAATCTACCATAAATACTGGTATGTTCAAAAGCGTGACTACGGTACGGATAACATTCGTAAGTTCATAAATTGCTTAAATGCACTATCTTTTTCCGAAGTATATGACTGTAATGACGCGAATAATGCATTTAACGTATTCCACGAGCTATTCCTGTTATTTTATTCTTTATGTTTCCCATTCATAAAAGTAAAAATATATGCAAACAAACGCATGCAATGGATATCAAAAGGTATAAGAAAATGCTGTAGACGTAAAAGATACTTACTATGGCAGTATCGTAAAAATAAAGGGGTAACTAAACAATATCTTAAGACATATTCATTAAGACTTCAACAAATAATCAAACTTACACAGAAAGCCCAAAATAACTATGCAATTAATAGATCTCATAATAAGTCCAAAGCAATGTGGGCCGTCATTAATAGAAATAAAAAACCTTGCAAAAGTGAAATACACAAGTTACACGTAAATGGTGAGTATATATCGGACCCATCGAAGATAGCTACAACTCTAAATACATTTTTCTCCACTGGCACTACAGACACAAACTCTAGGTACAGTCAAAATAACTCCAATTACAAGCCATTATCAAATCATTGTAATTCTATGTTCATGCCGCCCGCAACTCCAAGTGACATTTATCGTACAATTAACTCTCTCAAAAATACTAGTAGCGTAGGTTATGATGGAATAACAACAAATATTATTAAAAAAGTGTCTACTACTATATCACCGATACTATGCCACGTCTATAATTTATGCGTAGAAAAGGGAGTATATCCAGATAAGCTAAAACTTACAATAATAACACCCCTATTTAAAAAGGGCGAACCAGAAATGCCAAATAATTATAGACCTATAGCATTAATACCAATTTTCTCAAAAATTTTTGAAAAGCTAATTAATGAAAACTTATACAATTATTTCGAAAAACACAACATAATATGCAAAGAACAAATGGGTTTTAGGAAAAACAAATCGATAAACTGTGCAATACACGACTTCTTAAAAAATATATTAACAAATTTAAATGAGAAAAATAATATGTGTGCACTCTACATGGACCTTTCTAAAGCATTTGATTTTGTTAATCACAAAATTTTAATTGATAAACTGGAATCATATGGAATTAGAGGTAACGTACTTAATTTAATTAAATCATACCTAACTGATAGAAAACAAGTTACTCAAATAAAAAAACTATGTTCGAAGAGTCTTATGGAAATTTGTTACCTATCACCAACTCAAGAAGTCGATGATGGCGTGCCACAAGGCGGTGTTCTAGCGCCACTTATGTTCTTAATATACATAAACGACTTACCGAAAGTAATAGACGAAAAAATTGTACTCTTTGCTGACGATGGCACAATATTATATATTGGAAAAAATAAAAATCATCTGGAAAGTGATATACTGAACTCCCTTGACAAAATTATAAAATGGCTAAACATGAATAACTTAAAAATTAATTTAGATAAAACCAGTATTATGTATTTTAAAAATTTTAAGCAGCCTAGTGTAAATATAGAGGTGGAATATATGAATACTAAAATTAAGCAAGTATATGTCTCTAAGTTCTTAGGAATATATGTGGATAGTGAACTGAATTGGAAAGAGCACTGTTACTATATTCGTGGAAAAATTAATAAGTTGTCGTATGCCTTATATATGCTCCAAAAAATTGTAGGATTAAATACAATTATAACTGCATATCAAGCTCAAGTAGAGGCTTTGTTGCGATATGGAATAGTATTTTGGGGCAACTCTTCTGAAAAATATACAGTATTTAAAGCCCAAAAGAAATGTATAAGAGCTATAAGTAGAATAAGATTAACGGACAGCTGTAAGCCACATTTTCAAAAACTTAAACTTTTGACATTTCCATGCCTATATATCTTAGAAAGCGTAACATTTGTAAAAACCAATCTACAGGAGTATGAGACTTTTAAAAGCATTAGAAATCGCCATAAGGTATGTTTTCCAAGTAGCAAAACTGCCTTACTTAATAAAAGTTACTTAGGCATGGCAATTCGTCTGTACAATAAACTACCAAAATGTATACTAGAGATAAATTCGCTACAATTATTTAAAAATACGATTAAGACAACTCTGCTCGAAAAAGCTTATTATGACATTGATGAATATTTAAATGATAACGCTTTTATTATTGAATGATGTATTAATAACGGATTAGATATAATATTATTAATTGTTATTTTTTAAGTATGTTGACATTCTCTACTATTTAATTATTATCGATGACATGTAATTAATGGTGATATTATTAATTAAATTAATCTGCTGGACAATTACTAACATAATATTTTATATTATTGTATTCACTGCTGTTATGTAAATTCTATATACGAAATTGCTCTAGATTGTTATTTTAATGCATGCGTATAATATGTACCTACCTAGTCTAAAAATGATATTTATAAAATGTTATTTAATAGATTTAGATTATAATGTGAATTTAAATGTACTTAATCAATTAGTTCTACCAACAATCAATTGTAATTAATAGTAATAACTTTTGCATGCCCCAAGTGGCCTATGTGCTGCAACTAAACTGAATGTAAGACCTATATCCTACACACATATGCAAAATAAATGATTTGATTTGATTTGATTTGATTTGATTTTTGCGATGCGCCCCGGCGCGGCACGCTGAGCCCCGGCACGGCCCGTCTCAGTGTGCTCACTCCTTAACTGACATCCGACATTGTATTGGTGAACACAAACCATATTTAAAAATTCTGAATCGAATGTTTGTGAGTTTGCTATTTTACGGCCATGTGTGGAAGGTCGTATTTGCCTTTATTTGCTTGTTTGCGTATTCGTCAATAATGTTACCAAATACAACAAATAGCCAATAGCAAATACAAATAGCCATGTGAAGTGCCAGCATTAAAACATATTTTCAAATCGACTTTATTTATCGCTTTTATTTGATGATAAGGGTGAAATATGCATTTGTTCAATGAAATTGAATACAGGTCAAGTAGCCTATTTCATCTTGAAAGTTGAAGCTTGAATCAACATCTTCATTGTTTTTTGTGGAGAGCTGAATACCTATTAGTTTCTTATGTCAATGATAAATATGAGGCATTTTCTTATTTTTTTAATTTGATTGTCAAACAGTTTTCTTTTTAGTAACTAGATGGCGTATGGGTAGACAACTTTTCATCGAGGACAGCACACTTTGGGAATAGGGTGGCTCCATGCAGGTTACTTTTCGTTTATTTTGTTACATAGCTATAAGCCATAACATTGTTATATTATTTTATTTTAAAATTGTAATTTTCCATTTTTTTAGTAAAAGATGGCCCCGTGCGAGTTTCTTACACCGGTTCTTCTCGGCGGGGTAGTTCCCGAACCGGTGGTAGGCAACGTAGTTTCTTCGTTCTTTCTACGACTTTCAAAAAGTGTATCATGATACCCATTTTGAATAAAAAGATATTTATTTATTTATTTTATAACTATCGGTAATATAGGTCTACCAGAATCTGATGGCAATTTTTGACAGCAGATTTTCAAAAAATATCCTTGATCATTGGAAAAAATTTTATATTTGCATGTTTAACACACATAATCAGCCGCTATAATAAAGAAAAAGGATCAAAATGTTTTATTCCAACTACCCCGGTATTGCTAGAGTCAATTTATTTTCTCACTTTTTGTCATCAGATTCTGGTAGATCTATACAATCATAATTGCTACAAAACTGGGCAAAAGAATGGAAAACTTGATGCATTTCAATTTGAAAAAGACGCAATAATATTCCAATGTATAATATATATATATATATATATAATATATATATAGTATTCCAACGTAAAATAAAGTTATTATAATTTATAACGATGTTTTAGTTAAAACTCACGTACAGCTTGGCAAAGAAGAGTGTGGATTAAATGAGGGCGCTTTTATTTAACCCTAGGATGGTAACAGGGGTGACCCAACACCCCACGTTAGCAATCACGCCCCGATTTATCGAAAATTATTGGCTATGTCGCTCTAGCATTTTGTGTATTCTTTTGTTTTACTGTAAGTTATAAGTAGCCTTGCGCCGTGGGAGCAGCAACACGTCAACTTGGTTCTGCAGGTATGTGTGGGGTGATGCGACACCCCTGTTACTATTTACGTAGGTATTTTTTTGTTCATGTATTTTATTTATACATTATTTTCAGTTGACAATGGAGTTTCGTAATGATGAAGGGCTTGAGCGGTACTTAATTACAATATGCTGGAGATGATGAGAGTTCAACAGAGCCATTAGAGGCCGAGCAACCTTCTGAAAATGAAGATATCGTCTCCGTGCATTCCGAACAAGATGGTCAAGCAGGAATCAATTCTATGATTCTCTATCTAGAAGTAAAACATCCAAACACGCCAGCTAACAAATTTAGAAGCAATTTCCTTAAAAAAGCTAGCAATACAGCTAGCCGAGCCGCACATGAAACGACGTTTAGAGTCCAATTTACCTCGACTACTATGGGGAAATATAAGAGTCATTCTAAATATCCTCGAAGAAGTTTCAGCAAGCGAAATCCCCGCCAAATTACCAAAGCAAGCTCGATGTGCATTGTGTCCTTGAAAAAATGACAAAAAAGTAAAGATTTTTTGTTCCAAATGCAAAAGATTTGCGTGCCCTGAACACCGCTTGGAAATTTGTATTAACTGTGTTTAATTTAGAAAAAGTAAATAATTTCTAGTTTTATTTCGTTTAGTTACTGATTAATCCCAAGAAAAATGTTCCTTTATTTTGTTTTTATATTAAAAAGTTTTATTTTTCATTATACAAAAGTTTTTTATTCATTCATAGTAACTGGGGTGACCTGGAACCCCTGTTACTATGCGTGGTCGTGTAAATTATGTTACAGCTATCCTAGGGTTAAATACAGGCAACCCTACGCTTCGCTTTTGGCACAATATATACTCGTTGACAAGTAATGTAGTGTTGTCATAAATAAAAACTCTTAGTTCGAGCTGTCACCGCGTCAGACTCTTCTTTGCCAAGCTGTATATGGAAATGTATAAATACATACCCTCTTACTAATAAAAAGTTACACAGGTGTATAGAGGCTGCGTAAATTTTTTTCTACTAATAATCATTTTTTTGACATATGGCCTGTATAATGCTGTTGTAACTTCCATCAAATTTACCCAACGCTTACACAAGGCATCACCCTTGTATAGAGTGTGAATAAGATCAAGATGGCGGATTTCCAATAGATCAGCTGATTATATTTTATTTTGAATATGTAGTTTTGAGTGCGTTTGCTGATTTCTACCATCTTATTAGCAAAGAAACATAAAAATAACTATTTAATATAAGGGATTAGAGGTTTAATCAATAATTCGTCTTGGATAGGTCTCGTCTTCGTCTTATTTGAAAAGTGGAGTTGCATTTATTTATAATTGAGACTTTTATAAGAGAGTGTCTGCACGCGTTGAGCAGTTGCCAGTGCGAGTAGCTTTACTATTTTTTTTTTAATTATTGTTATTATTGTTTTTTTTTTAATTATATATTATATATATATATATATGTATATATATATATATATATATATATATATATATATATATATATATATATATATATATATATATATATATATATATATATATATATATATATATATATATATATATATATATATATATATATATATATATATATATATATATATATATATATATATATATATATATATATATATATATATATATATATATATATATATATATATATGTATATATATATATATATATCTATATAATATATATATAAACAAAATTTCATTTGGATACCAATTACTCACAAAATCAAGAACTATATTAGCGTCCCAAGTGTTCTGATGTTTAGGAAAACATGGTAAGGATTTGAAGACACCTTTAAGTAATCTAAATAACTGACATTACAATCTGTGCTAAACCTTTTACCTAACATGAGAGAAAGCGCCGAGCGTATGGTATTCACTCCTGAATAGCTACATCCTAAATTCCTAATCTTAATTGTTCAGTTATAAATTGTAATGCTATTTAATTTGAAACATTGAAACAATCAGCAAGCTTATTTTCAGTACAAAATTTCCAAATTTGTTTTTATGTCGTATCGTATTGCTTAAGCGTGTTACCAGATAAAGACGAAATCATTAGATTGACAATTGTCTCTAGATTGCACGATTCATGTGAAAACGCTTCCCTGATAAACGGCACGACACCAGGGTAAGGTTTCACCACAAGGGGTGCGCGTTTCGGAAAGGTGATAATAAAGATCATATTCTGGTCTAAAATAGATAACCTCGTACGATAATATAAGTTTTAAAAATAACGGATACCACGCCTGACTAGGCCAGTAAGGGAAGACGATAATGCCAGATGCCTGATCGTTGATTATTTCACGTACCTAAAAATTTTAATATTAAAGAAAATGGGGGAAAACAGTAGAAGTAACTACTCCAGTAATTTATTGTAAAGGTGTCAATATTCTATGCGTTAGGATGTCTTTTCCAAGAAACATACTTATAACATTTGGCATTAATATGGGAGACAAATAAATCAATGTCTGGAAGACCAAATTTGTCAGTAAACTTGTGGTAGACTTCAATGGACAAACTCCATTCAGTATCTATATTACTGCATCTAGACTCCCTGTCTACGTCAATTTTCTCTTTAGAATTGATATATGATGCAAAAATAAAAAGTGGAGTTACTCGCACCATTAGCCATTTTAAAATTAGCTGTGCTTCATCATTAAGATGTTCGTACTATACTCCTCCCATTCTGTTGATGTAGGAGATTGCAGTCCATATTATTATCAATTCTCAAAAGAATTTGCAAAACATTTTAATTTTTAATAATTTTAAGGCTGCCCGTAACTTTTATAAATTAATATAACACATTGACTCTTCTTCGTTCCAAAACTCATTTGATGTTTCCCCATCGCAAGCTATTCCCATCCTGTGAGGGAAGAATCCGGGAATATTTCAATATAATATTGCTCACAGCGAAGATGTTTGAAAGTAGTCAATATAAGTAATATTGTTTTGCCACCAAAAAAAGTAACTTCAAAACTGGTATTAATGACATTACTTTATCATAGTAATTATCATTTGATGTTCTAAGAGCCAACAATTTCTCTCTACCAAACCGCTTCCTGAATACTTGTATACTTAGTTATCCATAATCCGTCAACCATAATAAGTCAGTAGGCCTAAAAACTTTGCAGTCTCTAATAAATATCGAATTTATATCTATACTAATATTATAAAGCGGAAGAGTTTGTTAGTTTGTTTGTTTGAACGCGCTAATCTCAGGAACTACTGGTCCGATTTAAAAAATTCTTTCAGTGTTAGATAGCCCATTTATCGAGGAAGGCTATATGCTATATTTCATCACGCTAAGACTAATAGGAGCGAAGAAATAGAGGAAAATGTGGAAAAAACGGGGGGAAATTATTTGAAAGGGCTTATTTGAACGCGCTAATCTCAAGAACTACTGATCCGATTTGAAAAATTCTTTCAGTGTTAGATAGCCCAGTTATTGAGGAAGGTTATAGACTATATTTTGTTACGCTAAGACTAATCGGAGCGAAGAAATAGAGGAAAATGTGGAAAAAACGGGGGAAATTATTTGAAAGGGCTTATTTGAACGCGCTAATCTCAGGAACTACTGGTCCGATTTGAAAAATTATTACAGTGTTAGATAGCCCAGCTATCGAGAAAGGCTATAAGTTATATTTTATCACGCTAAGACTAATAGAAACGAAGAAATAGAGGAAAATATGGAAAAAAACGGGGGAAATTATTTGAAAGGGCTTATCTCACGAACTACTAGAGCATTTTTTCTGTTATTTGGATCAGATAAGAAGTAGACCACGTGAAAGATCATAGGCTTTTTTTGTGGACTAATTTTTCTGTGAAATATCTAATTTACGCGGGCGAAGCCGCGCGGAACGTCTAGTTGTATATATATTTTTTTTATACTAATTAAGCTTAAAATTTAAAGTCTTTTATTATGGGGTACCTAATTCCAAAGTCATTTTAGCTGTATTTATTTTGAAACCTAAAAATATTTTTCTTGTACTCAGAAATATGACACTTTTCTGTTCATTGATTACAAAGACAATTCATTAACGTTATCACTGCAGAAATAATTGTGAAAATTGTCTACACATAATATGTCATCTAAATAGTATACTACCCCGGTTTCTTAAGTTAGTTATGACAGGTTTCATAAGATTTGTAAACACGAATGGTGCAGAACACAGAAATAAATCTGCAGAGACCAAAGGGCAAGTATTGAAATTCTTAGGTCAATAAATTTAAATCTCAAAAACTTTCTGCTTGATTTGTGTATGGGAATAAAAAATAAGCTTTTAAATCAATATTTGTAACGTCTAGTTTCTATACTAACTTGATAGCAGTGGTAATATCCTCCATTTTAAGGGACTAGTTTTTATAAATAAATTTAGCTTTTTAAAATTCTGAATAAATCTGTAACTTCCATCATCCTTAGGAATGAGAAAGATTATAGAAATAAATTGTTCAGGAACATCCTGACATTCAGCAATAGCGCCTAATTGTAATAATCTAGTGATTTCATTATTCATGTGGATTACTATTTCATTGGCCAAAAAAGATTGATGTGGCTCGTAGACTTATTCGAGAACGACAGGATCGTTAGTGATAACTTTCCAGTTATTACAATGATGTGGCAGTTTTGCTAAAGCAGTTACCTCTAGTTCCTGTGGTTCTGAGGATAGGAATCTGCTTCTGGCAACACTGAATTAAAGGTTCACCTCCCGACTAATAATTTAAGTTTTTTAAATTTTAAGCTGTAATTACTATTGTAAATGTGTTAGAAACTCAATTTATTTATTTATCAACTCTAGAAATTGTTATAACTTTATACTCACGGCAGTGTTTGTGCATATTAGTGTTTTATTACAAATAAAAGTTCAAGCCCGGTACCAGCTGTCAACGACTGAACGAGTTCAAATTGGAGCTGTGTTTTCTTATGAATTGCTAATCCCGGGGAGTATTGTATTTGATTATTAGTCATCTTTTACTAATTAATAATCACAACTCCACTGCACACCGCTCACTTTGGTGAGCTACGTCCCATATCACACTTGGCAAAGTTAATTTCTCTCTTGGCTTGACAAGTCTTGGAAGCGGAGTTGCAGATAAAAACAATAAAGCCCACACATATATAACACTAATATACTGTGCACGCACTACACAAGCGCAGAGGCATCCTCAAAAACCTAAATTTAATGCATTTAGGTATTGTTCAGTTATATACAGGTTATAGTAACTAACAACTAACACTTGTGGCGGTACCCACAATTCGCCTAACATTCCTGCATCGCGCTATTAAAGTTTTCTGAGCGCGTCAGTATATATACGACAGCTGAAATGTATCACGTGGGCTCCGGCCTGACCGGGCATAACACCTAGCTCGGTCGGAAGATCTTCCTTTGCGGCCACCACGCCTATTCCCACACACTATAATTTGTCTATACCTACTGTCTTTTTCTTTTATATCTAACCTTTACCAATCTATATTTGTATAATCTCAGTTTCATTCTTTAATCTCTTTCTTTGTCACTTTGCTAAATTTTTCCCACTACAACTTAAGCCATTCATCATTGGCCTAATCGCTTAGGCCAATGATCGCTTAGGCGTACCTATGTTCTTCGTGAAATTTAAACTAGAGGGACGAAGCAAAAAAACATAGTAATATATGGAAATATATAAATACATACAGTTTTATGTTAATATTATGCTAACGGAAACTAGGTTCAAGATATTTTGATTTATGTCACACTTGACAGGACACTGAGATTTTTTAGAAACACAACCCATTTGTAGTCAGTGATGCCAACCTGCAGATAATTTCAGATCGTTGGGGAACCAATAGAAAATCTAGAAGTCTCTATCGTCGCGCCGTCTGGTGGAGATAAAAAAAAAGAAAACAACCCATTAATAATTTGGCTACAAAAATTGCATAGCTTTTTACGTGTGTTTACGGATTCTCATTACTTGAACTATAGTTTATCGATATCATATTCAAGAAAATAAACGCACACTACTTGTATGAAAATAAGCACAAAATGGCCACGCGATGACGGGCTAAGATTACATCTATACTATAATACTTTATCTATGACCCATACCGCATACGCCATCTAGTTACTTAAATGAAAAATTAGACTACCGCAAATGGCGGCCTAGAGCTCGGCAAGCATTGAGATCTAGATTCTAGACTAGTCGGCAAGACTTTAAACACAACTAAGTGACTGGTAGTTTACGGTGTAAATTTCGAATTTAAGTCAGAATCTTTGAATTTATAAATGTTATTTAAAACATCCTTTTTACAGTTTTTTATATGTTTAATGCCTACAGAAATTAAAAAGAAAAAAAGTCTATTCGCAATTCTGCATCTGTCAAAAATTCTTGATCGATCTCAACGCGATGGTGTGTTCCGCAGTAAAATTGTTTTTCTTTTGCAATTGATTATTGAATTCGTATTCTTTTGACCAAAACAGTGATAAGATCTCATAATTTTGTGTATATTTTAATCCAGTGTACATATAAATACGCCAAAATGGTAAGTACTAAGAAGACTGGTCTTTCGAAAGCTATTAAAATTACAATCATTTATTGCAAAAATAGGGTGAATTGGCGCTTAAAACGTTCAATTACATAGCAGTTTTCCTTGAAATCGTGGTTTATACTTTATGCTACGAAAATGGCATCAAAATCGATTGACTATGCTAAATCTGTAATCTCGTCTCTTAATTCTACGATTTTATATAATTTTTCAGGGCAACGAAAATTCGATTCCGATGGAATTATGTTCAAACTGTAAGTATTCTTTGTTAAAACGTAACTCCTCTTATTTGGTTTTGGTTTATTTCATAGCTTTCTAACAATTTGATATATGTCATTTATTTTCTTGATTACAGTGTATCTTGTAATACACAATTCTGACCATTATACATTCTGATCCCCCAAGAGAATAAAATAGCTAGTTTTAAATAATTTAACATGATGTTTACGTAGTGTGCGAGTGCGGATGGTAGGTTGGTAAAGACATAACATGAGGTTTGTTTCAGCGCGTGTTAACTGCATTGATTTTAAGGTGGATAACTGTGAGTGTCGTAGAGTCACTCGCTGACGTTCATTTCCATGTCGACACAGCACGTTACATCCCCACCCCACTATCCAGAACAATTTTTAACGAATTTGATTTAATAATATATTCTATATACTATCCTTCCTTTCATTAAAAATCTTGGATACCATAACCAGCTAACAATAATAATTTTACCTTACATCTTTAAACGGAGTCAACCTTTCGTTTCGATAATTTTAACTTCCCTTAAAATTATGACAAAAGTTGGAGTAAAAAAACTGGCTACTAGTTTTGTATTTAGTTGCCGAGGAAGTGACACGTTACTGACTGGCCTTTCGCTTCTATGATTTGCGTTTAAGCTATCTCTGTATGTAGATGCAGTAAACGTAGTGGCTTACATCTCGTATATGTATAATTATGTTCTGTACTAGATGTTTTTTTATCTCCTCTGATATTTGAGTTCAAAAATTGTTCTGGACGTCGTCAACATGGCCTGTCTGGCTTGTGCATTGCGCGTTCACGCCTCTAGATACAATGGTATTAGATATTGTTCATGGTTGTTCTGTTGGTTAACTCTGTTGTGTAGTTGTTGAGGTGTTGGCTGTCGTGCTGAGGCATCCCGTCGCGTCGCACGTCGGACGAACTCGTTCGCGGCGTAATTCTCAGCAACTGATACGTTATGATAATGAGAGTAATAAATCAAACATAACCGGCACACAAAGGCCTTCGTGTGGAATATTTTCAAGGCAACATTCTCTGATGTAACAGTAGCACGTTTCGAGTGCGACCGTTCGTCCGGTGGTCGACGGAAGGGATGCCTGCTATTGGAGCGGTCGGGAGGGCAGCGGCCGGGCCGAGCGCTGATGATACTCTGTGCTGCGGGCCGCGAGGATCGCTGCGTGTAATAATAGCCTGCGCGGCGTGCGCCGTGCGTCGTGGTCGCAGGACCGTTTTACGACTTGCTATGAGCTCCGGGAGCTGCTTTATGACTTACGAGACATTTATAACTGTTTTAACTGAGTCCGGGCAATCGTGAATTATTATTATCAGACTGCAAGCTCGAGCTCGCCTTCGATCGGATTAGATATTTTGTGCCGAACGGTCCGGAGTTCCGGCCGTCGGAAACATAACTTCTAGGCCCTAGGGGATCGATGACGCGGTCTTCGCTCGTAATTAGATAATCATATCCGGTAATTAAATAAACGAGGTCTTCGGCAGACCTCGCGACGGTGTTAGGCGACACGAGACGCGGGACCCGACGAGTTTCCGTCGCGGAAACCGCTCGCTCATTTCAATACAATGGCCGCGGACGTATATATATATGCAAATAACGTCACCTGCGAGCTCCTTTCGCAGCGTAAATCATTCGGATACTCGTAACTTATAATAAATGCGTACGAACACTAGCCCCGCGCTTCGCTAGGCCGAGCACGGGTGACGCTAGCCTTCGCGAGCCCGATACGTCACCGTACCACCGGATACATTAGTAGCACAGCTAGTGTGGAAGCTAGCTCATGAGTAACTCTCGCCTGAAGTAAGGATACGTTTATGTCCGTGACATGATGTGTAAACGCATCCCGTGTGACGGTCGCGGGCCGCCGTCGCGCCGGGGCCGCATGTCCGGCCGGCGGCGGGGCGCGGCCGCTGTAGTCCTGGCGCATGCTACTGGACAGCGACGAGCATTAAGGCCGAAGCGAGATAAATAGAAAGAGAACATAGTTACAAATCGTCTCTCATATTGTTAAATATCCGTGCCTGTCGCTGTCCAATAACGTCGCCGGAGGCTAGCGGTTCGGCAGGCAGAGATCGAAAGGATTCTCTCGCCGAGCCGCTCGCTGAGCGTGATATAGAACGTTCGGGTGAGCATCTCGGCAACGACGGTTCCACGGTTCAGTGAGTCTCTTCACGACGCAAGTCTAGTCTAGTCCCAATTCTTGATATATGCGTTAACGCAACGAAGACTCGAATCGTGGGCTAGAGTTGGCGAGTCGTTCGCTGGGCATGGCCGGTGTGTCTGACCGCTGACGGGGGACGGGGGTGTGTGACAGTCGACGCGGACGAGATCCGGCGGCTGGGCAAGCGGTTCCGCAAGCTGGACCTGGACAACAGCGGCGCGCTGTCCATCGACGAGTTCATGTCGCTGCCGGAGCTGCAGCAGAACCCGCTCGTGCAGCGCGTCATCGACATCTTCGACGCCGACGGCAACGGCGAGGTAACAGCAAACACCACTACCCAAATTATATACTTAGCCTTCCCTGGCTATTATTGCTTTCGCAGATACGAAATCACTCTGCGGAATAGGCGTCATTGTGAGGCTAACGTACATACGTGTTTTAGCTCATTCCCCTTCATGGAGAGTTTAACGGCGCGTTCCGACGTGCGCATTTTTTTGCTGTAGCGTTTGGAAAAACACGCGAGCTGAATCCGCGCGCAGAAAACGCGACTACAATTAATATTATTGACTAAGGAACTCCATTACATAATTGCAAACACAAATGATGTCATGTTTGTACTTTTGTAGTCGCCGTGCTCCGTGCTCCAGTACTTCTAGTAGTGAGAACATTCTCGAAGGCCTCGAGCACAATGCTGCTCTGTTATAACTAGAACAGATACTTACATAGTTTACTGAAGCTATTAAAAATAGCAGTTTGTAGACGATTTGATTCACACAAAATTTTTGTCAAAAATATGTAAATAATTATTGTAATTTAAAAATTTAAATTACTTAATACAAATCAGCATACATAATAAATCATAATTATATTGTACATCTTTTGTACAAGGACACAATCTTGAGACTAATAAATAATTGTCATTATCATTAACCATTATCACCAGAAAAGGGGCTAAGATTTTAAATGACAGAGGGTAAAATAACGAGAGTAGTGTAATGTGTAATGTAGTAGTAGAGTTTATCCATTATTAAATTAATCATAGTTAACTTGTCCTAGTTTTTTCAAATCTGGTGACAAAAATAAATTGAAGTTGTTCCGGGTAAAGTGAGCAATCGTTGTGAATTGCAGGTGGACTTCAAGGAGTTCATCCAGGGCGTGTCGCAGTTCAGCGTGAAGGGGGATAAGCTCAGCAAGCTGCGGTTCGCGTTCCGCATCTACGACATGGACAACGACGGCTACATCTCCAACGGCGAGCTCTTCCAGGTCACTACTACACTACCACCTCATCTGGTCGCTGCTAAGCATTTGTGTATTAACTCACAATATTTTTTTTAGTTATAAATGCAGTCTTGTTCTAAGTGATCTAAAGAACATGACTATGTACCATCGAGGAAATTGATTCCTAGGCAGTTGACGAACCTACGTCCTATGGCTTATGTCAATTCAATGTTAGCTGTGATCGGTCGGCTGGGTTTGACTTAACGCGACCAAATTACTTAGGTCCGCCATCTGCCTAGGAGTCAACTTCTCTGATAGTACATTCATAAATCAATACGTTATTGTTGTGGGATGATATACAATTAATGCTTAAAAGCGTCCATTTATTTATTTATTTATGATTTATTGTGCACAAGAAACATTAACAAAATAACAATTTACACAGTAAGACGACACAAAGGATCTGCTTATTTCCAATAGAAATCTCTTCCAGCAGCCCTACGGAGAGAGACTGGATAAGGATAGCAGATAGCACGTGCACAATCATGAATAAAATAATATTATATCAACATGTACTTCTTACAATAAAACTAATAAAACAATAGTAACAATAATAATAATAAACAGATAAGATAATATGATATGAACGACAAAATAAATAAATCACAAATATACCAAATGCTATAGCTACAACATAAAATAAATAATAATATAAATATAATAAATAAAATAGATATATACTATATTATGTATATATAATGATGGTATTTAAATGAATGGAGATTCGAGGTAGTGCTCTTTCAAGCGTCCTTTAAAAACAGCAATGGTGGGACTGTCACGGATGGTGTGAGGGAGCGAGTTCCATAATCTGACAGCATGAACAGTAAACGAGTAGGAGTAGAAGTTGGAACGATGGGAGGGGAGGGAAAGATTAGACCGGACATTGGACCTACAAGGGAGATCAGGAGATCGAGAGAAGTTAAATCTGTCAAGGAGGTATGGAGGAGAGAGAGGATTGTACAAGATGTTGTAAAGTAGACAGAGGATGTGGGAGTTGCGACGGAGACGGATAGGAAGCCATTTAAGTTTTGTACGGTAGGCCGAGATATGGTCGAACTTCCTCAAGCCAAACACGAAACGTATACACATATTCTGTAGACGTTCGAGTCTATTTAACTGCTCCTCAGTGGCGTCTAGGTAGCAGGAGTCGGCGTAGTCAAGGATGGGAAAGATGAGTGTCTGGACAAGGAGAGTTTTGGTATGTATAGGTAAGAAGTTTTGGAGGCGCCTCAGCATGTGTAGTGAATAATGGACTTTCCTGCTTACTTCGGTCACTTGCGGGTTCCATGACAAGTTACGGTCCAGGATTATGCCAAGGTTTTTGGCCGAGTCAGTGTAATCGATAACGGTGCCATCATAAATTACACTTGGAACATTGCATAACCGTTGAGACATGTATCTGCTGCCTATGATCATGGCTTGCGATTTGCTG
This sequence comes from Cyaniris semiargus, assembly GCA_905187585.1. Taxonomy (NCBI): domain Eukaryota; kingdom Metazoa; phylum Arthropoda; class Insecta; order Lepidoptera; family Lycaenidae; genus Cyaniris; species Cyaniris semiargus. Next base: position 15,264,576 of record LR994563.1, on the reverse strand, counting down.
GGATTAACCAGCAGACCGAAAGAATTTGCCCAGTTAGCTATTCGCTCAAGATCAGAATTGATGTCATTGACTGCAGAGACGATGTCGAGGATGTGAGAGTTACGGTATATTTGCAAGTCGTCTGCGTAGAGATGGAAGTAGGATCTGATTACTAAAGTGATGTTATTTATAAACACTGAAAATAGGAGAGGAGAAAGAACGCCACCCTGGGGAACCCCCGCATCAAGAACACACCAGTCCGAGGTAGCCTCACCGGAGCGAACTCGTTGCAAGCGTCCCCGAAGAATTTATCTTGAAAAATTAATTTTAAATTTTGTTACTCTCGCGAAAACTCGAGAACGGCTGAACCGATTTGGCTAATTTAATGTTAAAACATTCGTGTTAGTCCAGGGAAGGTTTATATTAGGAGGGAAGTGATTCGAAGTTCACCGGGGCCATTTAGTTTCTTTATAAACCGTTGTAAGGTCGTAACGGAGGGAGATATCGAACAACTCGATGATTTAGCATTTTAAGATGACGCTTAACTACTTTTTCTGGGCAAAGGCTTCCTTCATGGTTTTCCTTTTATCCTTCGATCATGCTCCTGCCCCACCGTTACTGCCAGAATAAAAAAAAAAAACACATGATAGGGCGCGTCTTTTGTCACATATTCTACATCCGCTAACGCAAACACATGCCAGATATGCTATTTTGCGTTATCTTGCTCCATTGCGGTGCGTTACTGCAGGGAACCGCCGAATACTATTATGTTACAACGCATCGAGCGTTGCGTTATCAGACGCGAACATGTGCGTTTTGGCGGAACGACGGAAAGGATACGAAGTGGGAGAATGGGTAACGCGTTGCACTATCGTCGTATTGTATTCTACAGACGTGCGTCCCGTCGCCGCAACGGACGTATTTGCCATATCACAGTTATTCCGTTCCGACAACGTAACGTTCGACAGTCTGCAGTATACATTGTATAATCTATGTTCACAGTACACAACGAATGTAGACTCTACATTGTAGACGATGTAATATCTTTATATTATATTCTGTGTGTATTTTACACAGATGTTTGAATAATTACACTTGTAATCTTGTAGGTACTTTGCAGGTCATGCTTATTATAATAATAAGAATGTGTCTATTGTTGAGTCGTCATAATTTCCTGGCGTCGTCCGATGGCGCTGACAGGTCTCGCAACAATACCAGCTCATTACAATACACAAAGGGCGTTGATTGGAAATCTGCCATCATATCTGATCTTGATATAGTTCTTTGATATTTAATGCAATATTATGACTATGATAAATTAACGACATAATATTGCATTAACTACACTCGTACGTACACAATAGAATTTGTATTCTATTTGTGTAATCGTAATTTAGGCAACAGGGTCGTTGTGCCAAAACACATTTTAGAATACATATTTCCAGAATAAAAATTTCCTACCAGAGATACAAAATATTACCAATTTTTATTAAAATCAGTTCAGCGGCAGCGACAGACGGATAAGATCGCAATATTATGTAATGTCCTATTGCATACATACATCAGGCAGCTGTGACACAGTAATTAAATACTAGTACAGCTGCCAATGTTATTCATATTCTCTAATGTAATGTTTTTATGTAACCTGCTAAACTGTTATTAATACAGATGTCGGATATAGTAAAAAGTTTGACTTAACATTCGCACGTTCCAGGTGTTGAAGATGATGGTGGGCAACAACCTGAAGGACACGCAGCTGCAGCAGATCGTGGACAAGACCATCCTGTTCGCGGACAAGGACGAGGACGGGAAGGTCTCCTTCGAGGAGTTCTGCAACGTCGTCGGCAACACTGACATACACAAGAAGATGGTCGTCGACGTCTAAACACACAACACGCACACTGACCGCCCCCTGACCGCCCCCTGACCGCACACTGACCGCACACTGTAACACCCGGTTCAGACCCACGTATCCGTATGTCAACTAGAATCGATCTTTGAACCTTTATTCTTTAGGTGCCCCTAAGACGTGATGCCCTAGGCAATTGCTTAATTTTAATCCGTTACTGCTTATACCCGTGTGTTTTGTTCCAACTAAACGAGCTGCTAAAGCTGTAAGCGAGTTTGTTAAAGAATTATACCATTCGTTCAAAGATAACTTTGCAGTATGCGAAGAATAGTCTACCGTGCGCGCGCTCCTACTGTAGCCATAAAGGTTCGCTATCAGTTAAACTGTGTGAGCGAGACAGCGCGTGCGAAAGAGATAGGGGCGTGTCAATGTAGTGTACGTGTGTAGCGACCGGACTTAGCGCCCTCGCGCCCGCCTGCCTTATACGGCCGCCCGCTACCAGCGAATATAAATGAAAAACGGTGGTCTTTAAAACACTCAAATGTTTGTATCCTTACAAAAAGTTAGGTTGTACAGGAGTGTTTTAATATCGAAGCACACTTTTACCGTTTCTATTCGTTGTACGGCAGGGGCATGATCGGTGACTAGTAATCTTCTATGCCTTATTAAAGTCTTGAACCTACTTAAAGGACGAACGACAAAACCTGTTAATAAATATTAGTCGGCGATCGTGCCACCGGGGGCGGCTACACTTGCATTTTATCTTGACGTAAGTGCGAAATTTCTTCCTCCCTATCTACTCTAGCTAGAACACTATTCAAATTGCGCGGCGGAAACGTTTTACCGATAGTTGAAGCTATTCGGACTCTGGTATAATACTAGTAACACCTATAAATATTAGTAATAGAACATACAACAGTATGCCGTTATTGTTCTCGGATATGGCCACTAGAGGGCATCATTATGTAGTCATTGAAAAGAAGTTCGATGATAATTCTTTGTAAAATGTGAACCGCCGCGCTGCTGTCATTACTTAACTTAATAATAATAGTTTGTTAATGTTAAAAAGAATTAAGACAAATTACATTAGATGTCGGCGGTCGGGGTGGGAACTGAGAGATCGTGAAAGTATCAATTAATTACCAATGTATGAATCTCATTTTATTTCATTTGAAAATACATCGTAGTCAGATTCATAGTAGTTTGTTAACGTTGTGTTGACAATTTTATCATTGAAAATTCGTCATTTCAAATGCAATTATACTATAATTAAAATGGCGAACCGAGGCAACGAATTTCATACAAAATTTGTCATTCTGTGCCTCGACTCGCCGTTTGGACTGTAAAAAACTAATTATGAAAGACAATTCGTTTCTTCGATTTCTCCGTTGCCACCCCTCCGTCGTTTGTAGATATACCACGTTAGGTAAACTTAATAGTCAAATAGATCGTCTTTATTGATTTGTTGTGGTAATTTTAATTCATATTGTTATTTAGTATTTTATTTTTAAACTAGGTGTCGGAGACGACGCGACTGTACAGTCCCTCGCCGATATCGCGGCGTTTCACAGATTGTATTCGATTCTTCACGTCATAATATTTGTGTTGTATATAAGTAAGTTCGAGTTTAGCCTATGGATATATTTTTGTTAAGATGAATTCTGAAACGGTACATCGCCGGTGAGGTTTCCGATCATTCGCTCCCTCTATTTATAACAGTTTATAACAGATTTCAATTTTACAATATTATAGTGGTTTTAATAGTTATCTTTCGATTGTGAGGTCGCTCGCAGAATTGTTCGACGCTAATGTTTCATGATAAGTTTTAGTAGAGAGTAGTACAAGACTTTCGGTCTGTCGTGATAAGGTTAACAATCTTCCATAACTTTAGATTATCACTTTCTTCACACACGTAGCGATTGCGATCACAATAGACGAATTATATGCATGACTAGTAATAATTTTTGCACTTAGTATTCTGTAGCTTAAAATCTACAAATAGAATCGAATTGCTTTTTTCCCTCGTAGTCGTATAATGTCTACCTACGAACATAATTTGTACGCACACGAAAAAATAGTTTTTATAGAGCTGCTCGATGTTACTACTAAATCTTAAATCCTTATATAGGTATTCGCCTGACACTTAACGAGATAACTTACCAATTTATTTTTTAAGGTGTCCGTATTCAAGCTTTCTAATTTTGCCCTAATAATATTTTGTTCGTAGCGTGTAATAAAGACGAGATGAAGTACAACTAGAGTTACTTTGATCGTGTTCGAGATAATTGAAGTAAATGTAGTTTTTATTTACGCTTGTAAAGCTAAAGATATTCTAAATTAATATATAATGTATTGTCTGTATCGATTCTGTTTGTACCGCATATTGTAAGTCTTCTTGTCCCGGTTTGAATTTACTACAATAGTAAGCACACATTTGCAATTATCCCAAGACGCGCCGCGTGGTATCTGCTGTCGACTGTCTCTTGCGCAGATATTCGTTCGGTTCATAAGTGCTTTGTAAGGCAAGTGCCGCGTCGTGTCTCCGACAATTGTACGGTGTGCCACATTGTCTGGTCCAGCCACTGACCTCCATTATACAAGTACGCTGGACCTATGATACCCACTTTTTTTCTTGTGCCTATTTGAAGCGGAATCAGCGCCCCCAGTGAGAGGGAAGAGAACTAAATTTGACGTAACTTGCAAATGGCCGCTTAATCGTTATTGGTTGTCATCACTAGTATTAGTTCCAAATACTCTCACTACTGCTATCAGTGCCAATATGGCGACTTTCAAACGTCATTTTTACGTCAAATCATAGACAAATATATTTGGTCAATGGTCAAATTTAGTTCCTATCACTCCCATTGGGGGAGCTGATTGCGCTTCAAATAGGCACAAAAAATAGTCATTTCAAAGGGTATCATTAGTCCAGCGTACTTGTATAATTGAGGTCAGTGGGTCCAGCAGAGAAATCGATTCGAAGGCAGATGACGGACCTACGTAATTTGGTCGCATTATGTCACAGGTTACGTCTATCGTTGACGTAACCCTAACAATTATCTTAGGTCCTTCATTCTATAAATCAATTTCTTTGAGCGTATAATATGCACTAACGAGTCTCATGTTGTTATACGTACTTAGTACTGTAAACTACAATTGCTTTCTGTATTGTGATGCTTTCGATTAATTTCCGTCGCTCGTTGTATGTGAATCTATAGGGTGAGTGTGATTTTATAAACTTATTTCTCGGATTAAACTATTTTCAATTTCATACTTGTCCTATCATTATGATCCAATCTAATAGACTCTACTCGCTGTTAAATATTTTTAATATTTAATTACATGAAGCAATTGTAGTATTGTCTGGAGTTGTTTTCCGTCCTCCTCACTGTCTGTCTGTCTGTCACAGCGGTCGCTGCTCTCCTGTGTACTTAATTATAACTGACTCGTGTTGTTTAACTAATAAAACACTATATAACATGTATGGGCACTGAAAATTGTCTATCTGATAATGAGTCCCTGACTATTATTATTCTTTGAGTTTGTGTTTTTTTTAATCATTTAGGGACACATTTTTCTATAAGCACAAAAATCTAAATTATGAAACGCTGAAACTAAGGACTTGTTCGGCTTAGTGATATGCTATTTGTATCGGCTATGTATATCTAGATAGCTTTGTATTCATCGCGTAACATGGAATATGATGCACTCTCAATATCTACACACTCTTATAAACGATTGTGTTGAAGTTATAAAGATCAAATTACATCATATCGTTAGTGGGCTTGATAGCACATAGAATTTTAATTACTATTAAAATCTCACCTCATTGTCAATACATAATATTGTAGTCAAATATTATGTCCTATAAGTGCAGGTCTAGTGAAAATCATCTAGTCAAAATTGCACATTTTTTTTAACCAAATAATATTCGGTATTTACATAATAATATTATGGTGATGTATTAAACATCTGTGCTATCATACTTAGCACTACCTAGTGATCTTTACTTAATTAATATATTTAATTTAATGTTTGTAAAGTGTGTATTGAACCTACGCTACGTAATATGACCCTACTGGTGTATCGCGCCCTATCGGTGTGACAATACTCTGTGTCTGCAGCTTGTCAAGAAGTCGGTATTGTCCACTCATCACAGGTACGAGTCTCCTCGATATTCGTCAGTCTGAGATTCGATTGTAATATTTAATAAAGTTTCGAACTTATTCTCTCCTGTGTTTTACTGTGGCGCTGTTTCTGCATCTCATACTATTTCGTACGAAATTATCGTGTCGCTACTCGCTACGCTTAGTACTGTCCATAAACTGTGTATACTTTGTCATTATTTATCATAATAATTTCTTAGGTCTACGCGAGTACTGGATCAACCTCGCCACTACATAAGATTTGCTAAGGTACAAATAGTGGCGTAAGAACAAAGATATTGTATCACTATACGCGAGGCCATAGAAATTAAAAAGCACCCAAACAACCGTGAAAATGGCTGGGTGCTGCCATCTAGTTGGGATCCAGTGGTAAACGAACTAAAGAACAAATCGGCACCGCGGCTGTTCTGCGTAGATAGGAACGTAAATAATATAATTGATGAATCTGCGGGTAGTTGAAAAACTTCAGCAAGCTCAGTCCCCGCGTAACCACGGCCGCTGGAAAGCAGCCGAAACGTCGGAAATAAGACTTCTTATTTCCGACGTTTCGGCTGCTTTCGACAAAATCCGTAAGTAATTTAATTTTATCTATCTATATATCTATATTCTATATACATATAATAAAACTGTAGAAATAAAAATTCTGTACATTAAAGATATTCAAAAAATAATAAGCGGGGGGTGTTACTACATCGCTATAGAAGTCAAAAATGTGGTTAGTTTTTTTGTCTGTCTGTCTGTCTCTCTGTCTGTATGTTTGTTCCACTATCACACAAAAACTAGATATATTTGTCTTCTTCCAACTCAAAATCTGGTGTATAAAAATCAAAACCTTTCCCCCCACCCCTCTTAGGGGACAAGAGAGAGGGTAAGATTTACATACTTTAAATGGCAAAACAACGTTTGCCGGGACAGCTAGTTATATAATAATATTATGATTTCTGCATCATAAATTCATGACACACTTTGGCTCATTACGCGGGCTCAATGCGTGGTCCTATGGGCTATGTGTAACGTATTGTGATTTGTGTCGTGTTTCTCATTTTAAATGTAGGTACTTTGTGTAATGTTCAAATGATTGAATAAACGTTTATTTTATTTATTTAACGTGTAGAGGCCTACTTGCCTATAAGTTAGGGGCGACATTCTGTTGGCACTTGGCACCAACGTTGGCCGGAAAATCGTATGGTTTATCGTCCACACATACAAGGATCTTGGCGTGCTCCGCAAACAGCGTTCACATCACAGAAATAAATCAAGATAGAACGGTGACGCGCGTGCGTTGCTAAGGAATCGCTCGTGTCAATTATTGCTTTGCTTTTAGTTAGAACAAATTACTTACCCGTGGAAAGAAATACCTCCTTTTGACCGATTCACTTTCGTACTTCTGTTTTTACAATTAGACACTTCACAATGAGGCATTTTTGCACAACCGCTCCGGTGTAATCAAGTCGAGACGTGCGCGCTGACTGAACGAACGTTCAACGAATCTTGTACACTTGTGCAAGATTGAAACACGCGTACTCCGCCCGCTTAGCCGTTCTATCTTGATTTATTTCTGTGGTTCACACAATGGCAGGCCTGTCTCACTTCCATACAAACGGCCCGAAATCGCCGAGATATTTACCTACTATTCTGTAAAACAACCTAATTTCAACCTTTTGCATTGCGCTTAGCGTTCATAGTACAAAAGCTGTCTGCCGTCTCGCTTCAATCTGCCAGGGCTGTCAAGCGAGCGGCGCGGCGGCGCAGGGCCGGGTACTATTACTTTTCAATGTATCGCGGATGCGTGCGTTGCGTGTGCTACAAGTCGAGCGAGTGCCAGCCTATCGAGACTAGTCCGGTGACCGGACGCTTGCATTTATCATACCTAAACTCGGGAGTGAGACTTCTGTACCGTAAGGTACTATTATATTATATTCTGTGACAATATAATATAACAGTAATCATTTTATACAGGGTGTAACAACACTAAGTGATAATACTTTAGGGTGTGTATGTGTTCCTTGTAGAGAGTTTACTGTTAAAGTAGCAGCGCTGGAAGCCCAATTTTTTTCACTTTTGTATGGGCAAGCTTCCCAGCGTCATAAGTTTCCCTATACAAAAGTTAAAAAAAAAAACAACCCTAAAGTATTATCACTTAGTTTTGTTATACCCTGTATAAATGTATCTATGAATATGCCCATGGGCGTACCCAGGTTCTGGGCCAGGGGGGGGCAAATCAGATTTTTTATAAGCTAGGCGTTTATAAAGAATAAAAAATTAATAATTCGTTTTCTTAATTTTTAATTTTTATAGATAAAAGTACTAGATATTAGATACTTAGTAGGGACGTCAACATGATCCAGGGGCCCCCCCCCCCCCCCCCTGGGTATGCCCATGAATATGCCTTCGTAGAGGCTTAACTACTAAATTAAAAAAAAAAATGTACCCAAAATAGCCAATAAAGATGAATCCAAAACATAAAAACAAGCAAGCCATAAAGCTGTAAGAGGCTCCAGACCCGTACTTGTCAAAGAATAATGCAGAATGATTGCTATACCAATTGAGTAAGCAGTTTATTTTTTTGTCCCAATGGCAACAGCAAGCCCAACAATTACTGGCCCAATGTGTACACTGTACAGCTGGATTTTACAGGCGTAAAACAGCCTGAATATTACTTAAGTTACTTTATCCACTAACATAAGGAATACCTAAATCTGTCTCTTTTGACCATGGTAATATGAAAAACAAATATTTTAAATAAAATTATTTATTAAACAAGACTACCTATTAACTAAAAGTTATAAATTATAATTAAACAAATCTGGTTGCTATGCTCAACAATTTGGTGTAATCTGCCCCTTTAGAATGTGTTTTCTCTTTAAGTATTGTGCGTAGTATAGTTGGTATTGGAACATGAATCCTCGTGCCGAGTGGAGTGCCGCTGTCGTCTATGAGAACAATGTTGTTGCTGTCGAATTTTGGAACCTTCACTTTTTGAGTTTGTTTTAGTCCTACAAGAATGCCCTTCTTTTTTTGTCCTTTGATGGCAACCATCACTCTATCGCCAATGTAACCAATTCCTGAAATAATTACATAACATTACATAACTCGATACAATATTTAGTATACAGAAAGAGTATAGGAATGTTCTACAATCTAGTGTCTGTTTAATTTCTGTATAGAGATGATTATATTATGGTAAGTTTGGTAACAAACCATTTTAGACTAAATACTTCTATAATAAATGCATGATACGAGCCACAATTAGTATAAATTAAAAAGAAGAATATGGCTTGGATTAAGCTGATGGTAAGTAAATATTACTTACGTTTCTTGTTGTAAACACAGATAACTCTTGGTGGTTTTCCCTCTGCCATAGCCCGTTTCCCGATTTCCGAGTTGTCCACCACGCGAAGTCGAGTCAAGAGTTGAACTTCATTTAGACTGGCGGTTGTGTGGATACCACACGAAATACTTGGTCTTAGTTTATTTAGAAGATTTCTAAGCATTTTTATTAATTCGATGTAGAAATGTAAGAGGTTAGAAAAGAATGTTAATTTGACATTGACAAATAGACATTTTTTTTTTGTTAATTCGTCCCGGTCGGGACAGGCAAAGGGAGCGTTGCCCATACAGCCATTTCTATGTTTTCTCTATTTAATGAATGATAGTGAAGGCCGAAGCCAATTCTTTTATATTAACCATCTGAAATAGAGTTTTCATCAGGCCGAAGCCAATTTTTTGATATCAATAATATGAAATAAGTTTTTTCATCAGGCCGAAGCCATTTCTCATGTTTTGATAGTATTTTACTGTCCCTTCTTCAATTTGACATATTGTCGTCATTGGTCATTGTGTTCATCTTGACGTGGTCTTGACTCTTGACTCTTGACAGATGCCTAAAAAGTCTGCTAATAAACAGTTCAAAGTTATGTACATTAAATAATATTTTATTACTACAACTAAGAAAAACGAGATGAAAAGCAAATATAAAAGAGAATTATTTACAACCACAAAGTACTTATATATAATTAGGAAATTTACAACACAACCGTTACAGAGAACTATCTCTGTGTTACTATATACAATCTCAAGGTATATAGGTAATGACTGGTGGGTATTTATTTAAATATCACCAATGGTAGAAAGGACGTACTCATATACTGGCTTATAACAATCAGGTGTTTTCAGAAGCTGCTGAAGGGAGTGCAGGAGGGCGTTTTTCAAAAAAAATGGCACGCCGAAAATGAGCTGTCCACCAACTTTGATATTTAATATCTCAGCAACCTTTTCAAATTTCACCAGTAAGATAAATATTTCTAATAGAGAAATTATTAATTATTATAATTAAATATAATAAAATTTTAAAGTTCCTTGTTATAATAAAATATTGGCAAAAATGTATCAAAGGTACACGTAAATTTAGATGTCCACCTAACACTTTGCTATCTTTACAGTGAATTATAATGTCCCAAAAATACCTTTGAATATAATTTATGGTTTTCATTCCAAACAAAATTGTTTCTTCTTTTAATTATTACATATTAATATGTTTTAATAAATAATTGAATATAAACAAAATGAGTTAAAAGTTTGTCCACTAAAACAGGAGTGGCGGAATTTCCCGCTAAGTAACAATAAAAAATTGGCAATAAAAATTAAAGGACGTGGCTTAAAAACGCACTGTCATTGCTATTTTTTAGCCATGGCAACATTGATTCTATTTCAAATCATCCCGCCATCTCGTTCCGGCTTGTTTTGACGCATTTCGTTACGTTGTTTCTTGGGGTTACAAAGTGCCAAAAATTGTTCCATTAAGAACTGCCCATAAATTGGTAAGTAATGAATTTAGTTGTGTGTACTTATCATTTACTTGCAGTTTAGTTATCCTCGATTATATTTTAAATAAGTAAAATAGGAATCTTTTGCTATTTTATTGACAATTAATAACTAGTAATAGTTTAAGGTCAGGATTCGTAACATCCATTAAGGAACGTTACATATAAGCGGACCGTGGACGTTACTTAATGGAATGATAAGGACGTGTCTGCAAGGAGGTTTTTTCTCAAATGGGGTAGATTATGCAATATTTTTATTTTTGTTTTTATTTAAAAAAAATCCATGTAGAATAGACCGTATTGTATTAGAAAATTTAAACACTGCAATTTATTGCAAAAAATGTTCTTTTAAATTATTGACAATTTTAATGTACATTTATTTGCAATAAATTATGCAATCATTTGGAATTGTCTATTCAACATGGATTTCTTTAAAAAACCCAAAAATAAAAATATTGCATCTTCCCTATTACCCGACTGCTGACGGAAAACGTGTTATGCATCTACGATCGGTATTGAATAAAAAAATATTTTAGTGGAATATTTAGATTTTTTTATTTTAATATTTATTTTATTAAGATGCAATGTTTCTGTTATAGTATATTTATGATGAATAAACTTTTCATGTGAATGTGTGAATTAATTACTTAATGAACTTTTTGTTTTTTATGATCTTGATTTATGTATTCTGTTCTTTTTGTTTCAGTCAATATTATTATTATTAATAATATATTTTAAGAAAAAATGCCACTCACGGGAGCAGAACGTGCAAAACGATTTAGAGAGAATCTCAAAAAAGATCCAGAAAAATATAATGCATATAAGAAAAAACAAGTGGAAAGAGTAAAAAAAATTCAAAAAAAAATTAATGATCTCACTGACGAAGAGAAAGAAAAGAAAAGAAAACAGTGGAGACAGCAAAAAACAGCTCAAAAAAAGAAAAAAAACGAAGCCAAACAGAAGCCAAAGAAAGATATAGAAGAGAAACGAAAATTAAAAATAAGTAATAATTTAAGGAAGAAATTGAAACATGCAAGTAATTCACTAATAAAGTTTGAATCACGAGAAAAACATCTATCGTTAATAATAGGAAGATTAAGGAAAAGATTACATAGAAACAAAATAGCTTTAGAATGCCAAGAAAAGGATCTCACAGTACTGAAAGAGAAGGTTAAACTCATGGAAGAAGACAGAAAAAAGCTAGAAAACTCTTTTAAAGACACATATAAGAACCATTGTAAGACTCATGAAAGGAAAAATGATAGAGGAGGTATGTGCGATTGTCATCGTCCTAAAACTCATATGTTAATTCCATTTGATTGTGACAATAATAAAATATTAATGACGGCAAATATCAGCAAAAATGCTACGTTAAGCAATAAAATTTCTGGTGAGTATGTTACGGATGACACAGTAAAAATTAATGACACTATTACGGCCAATAGCACAAAGACTATTACTATTATTAGCAATGATGATACATTACTTCCTTTGAGTGCTGCTGATAATTTAACTCTTTCGGAATCGTTTTTACAAGATATAAATTTTATTATTGGTGAAGACATATTTTTAGATCAATCTCATGCAAATGAGTCACCATCAATTTTACCAGCAGAAAACGCAACTACTTGTCTGGTGGAAACTAATAACAAGAATATTTTTAGTTCTGATAACATAGTTATAGCTAATGAATCTGCAGTTGACGTAACTTGCACACAAATAGCTTCACAAAATGATCAACAGTATCAAATTCCCATAAAAAAAGCTCGCGTTTTGCTGCCTGGAGATTCAGGACCACCTGCTAAGAAAAATAGAGTCGAAATAGGCGAGAGAGGAAATCATAGCAAAATAAAAGTATTGTTACCAATTCCAAAAAACATTTGTTGCTATGTCTGCCACCTTTGTAAGAGAGACAACTTAAACTTAAGAAATATAGTTAAATGTATGAAGTGTAAAAATTGGAGTTGCCTCACATGTAGTGGTACGGATTTCTTTGATTATATTTGCTCAAAATGCCTTCAATGATATTTAAAGGCAATGAAAAGAGAAGACTGATTCTAATGACTGACTATGATTGTTATATTATTATATAATTTTATAAAAAAATATGTACATTGTACACGTAGCCTTATGTATTCCTATTAGTAACATTGTGTTCCACCTAAGTAACTGTCCTATTAAAATGTGATTTAAAATGTAAGTTTTCTTTAAGTTATATTAGTTTATAGTAGGCTAAGCGCTACAATATTGTTAAAACTATATAAATTTTTACTTTTTGTTACCTTAAAACTTTGTTAACTTGGCTATTAAAATCATAATAAGATATTTTGTGTACTGTTACTGGCACAAAAGTGACGTAACGGATGTTTCACCTAAAAATTATCGACAATGTTTGTGATATTACCTTAAGATTCATTGTTTTTTAAAATAAATGTTTGATTACTTTGATAAAAAATAAATTACTATTATATAAAACAATGTATTCTTTGTATAAAACCTAAGTCAAAAAGTTACTTAATGGAAAGAATCAGTTACCACTTTTGAAAACAAATACATTTTTTCGTTGTATTTTACTATATTTGCATATTTTACTTATTAAATTCAGTTAATATATTTAATTATCTTTAGGTTTATCATCAATGTTGTGCAGATTTCGTGTATCGTAATTTTTTCTTCCACATAAGTAACGTGACATTTTATTTGAAAAACGCCCAGGATGGCTTCAGCAGTTTTAAAGATAACCATCAAGTGATTAATAAAAATAAATCTTTGAAGAGTAAAACTATTACAAGTAAAGAAAATGTGATCCAAGGTTTGTTCAGAATGATTACAGTAATTACAAACAGGTGAAGACAATATATTCAATCTGTGAAGATGAGCATTAAATCGACAGTGACCAAGTCTAAGACGGCAAATAGTAGAATAAAATTTCCTGTCATGAAATGAAACACCTTTAGTAAACTATGGGACTGACAACTCCTGTTTAATCTTAGAATACCATTTTCCTTTGGTTTCCATGGTCTGTTTCCAAAAATTTGTAAATTCGATTTTAAAGGTTTCTTTTATTTTGACTAAAACATCAGATTCTGGAAGGCATATGTTTTTAATACAATGCTCCTGAGAACAAGTGGTTATAGCTCTTGCTAGAAAATTAGCCTGTTCATTTCCCTTAACACCAATATGTGACGGTGACCAGACTAAAACTATATTTTTTTTGTTTAATGTTGTTAATTTTGTATATTTTTCTCTAATATCATGGATAATATAGTTAGTTGTAGCACAAAATTTGGGGTTATTTAAGTTTTGAAGAACGCTAAGACTATCAGACACTATAATCCATTTATCATAAATTTGAGTTTAGATATACTCTAATGCAGACAGAACAGAACACTCAGCAGTAAAAATACTTGTTAAATTTGGAAGCCTAATACCATATCCTTTCTTATCCTGTTTAATATATGTATATGGCTGCTGATACTGCCTCAGAAGTCTTTGAACCATCAGTATAGACTTGTTGATAACCAACTAGGTTACTTAGTAAAAGGTAGACATCTTCTTTGCACTTCAAAGAATTATCAATTACAATTTTTATTGGAAAATATTTAGAGCTAAATGTGCTCATATAGCAAGGCCATAAGTCACTTTCATATAAGTTATAGTCTTGCTTTATTTTTACAATTTCAGGTAGGTAATGTAATAAAATAGAGGAAGAACTACTCTGCAATTTTACAAGAAGAGGATGATTTTTAATGGATGAAATTCTCAACAAAAACCTGTATATTAAATATTTAAAGCAAATTTTCAAAGGAGGGATGTTACATTCAACCTGCATTGATATTATGGGTGTGGAACGCATCGCACCAAGCACAATCTGTACGCACCTATTTTGGACTTTATCTAGTCTATCAACAAAATGCGGAATAGAAGCAAAGCATACATAACCATATTCAAAATGGCTTCTTACAATAGCCTTGTAAAGAATTAATAAAATTTTTGGATCAGCTCCCCAATATGTGCCTGCTAAAGACTTTAACCCTTCAATCGCGGATTCTTGGAAATGTTATTGTATTCTATTGTTTTCGCAATCACCGGTGCTCGTATGGGGCTTGATGAGTTAATATATTGCAAGCCTTTAAAGCCCTGTTTACTAAGTAATCAATATATTTATTAAATTTGAAGAAATTCTGAAAAATCACACCTAAGAATCTAACAGTTTTGTCAACTGCTAACTTACTATCTCCATATTGTAGGACAATGTTTGTTGTTTTGCTAGGTTTTTTTGAAAAAACTAAAACTTTGCTTTTTTCAGAACTGATGTCCAAGCCCAGATCATCATAATAGGCCTTAAGGCCGAGGAGAGCAATTCTGAGATTTTCAATAGCTGCAGGCAACTTGTCTGCAGTACAATATATAGTTAAGTCATCTACAAACTGTAGGTTAGTAATGTTTTGACCTAAGACAATATTTAACTTATGTATATACAAAATAAATAGTAAAGGACTGAGAATTCCACCTTGACTTATCCCTTTGTAGGAGTACCTTGGACCAATCAGTTTATTTTCAAATTTCACAAATAATTTACGACCACTAAGAAAATGATACACCCAATTTACCAATTTTTCAGGTAATTGTAAAGAAGTTAAAATAGTTGAAAGTTTTTCCAAATTGACATTATTATATGCACCAACAACATCATAGAAAATACCAACCAATATTGAATTTCAAGACAGAGCATTGTGAATGTCCAAACAAAAATGACTCAAGCTCTCTCTAGCCGAACGGCCACGCCGAAAACCGAACTGATTACTAGGTAAAATATGATTTCTTTCTATAAAAAATTCCAATCGCTGTTTAATAAGCTGTTCAAATATTTTGCCAACACAAGAACTTAAAGTTATAGGTCTATATGAAACTGCAACATTTATATCCTTTCCGGGTTTTAATATTGGAACGAGACAATCTGTTTTCCACTGTTCAGGAATCATGGAATGGCACCACAATGAATTTAAAAGATTAAGGAACAACTTCATATTTTTGGTGTCTAACAATTAAAACATTTTGTAAGATAAACAATCTAAAACCACAAGCAGAATCTTTACGAGATTTTATGGCTGCTTTCAGCTCTTCAAATGTAAAACTCTCTACTAAAAAAGAATTTGGAGATGTTGTCACATTGGAATTACTGTTCTTATAATTATTTGGTACTGTATCTGGAGTATATTTATTTAAAAACTGTAATATCCATTCACTATCAATGAAACTACTTCTAGATGTATAACTTCGGTTGAATTTTTTAATTTTCATCCAAATTTGGCTCATAGGAGTTAATCTACTAACAGATTTACAAAAGTTTTCCCAAGAAAGTCTTCGCTCTTGTTTCAATATGCGTTTTTTATGCGCCTGAAGACGCTTAAATTCAACAAAAGTTTCAATACAAGAATTCGCTTTAAACCGCGCATAGGCTTGACGACAATCATGTACAGCCTTGGAACATTTTTCATTCCACCGTACTAATGGAATTTTAACTTTTTTTTTACTGTTACTACAGGCAGAACTTTGAGAAACAGGATTAGCTGTTGGGGTGCAAAACTTAGGCTTATTCAAACCGTTGATAAATGTGCCACATTTATCAACAGTTTGAATTATAAGCGCACAGAATCTATTATAACTGTCGATTAAATCGCATGTTTCAATTTGAATTTTTTTTAATTTCTGATTAACAGTTTTTTCATACAAATCCCAATTTACTGTTTTCAGATTCGTGTGAAGAGGAAAACTTTCAAATGTCTGTGACAAGTTACTATGGGAAGAGAATGATGGAGAAAGATTCAATGTTGTCAGAGTTGGTAAATGATAACTACCTAATGAGTCTGAAGAAACTTGCCATTCACAAAATAATGCTAACGACGCCGAAACAAAAGTCAAATCTAGTCGATTTGGCTTCCATCTATGCGACCCTACAGTGGTTGGACGTCCATCATTCAAGAGAACCAAATCATTCTCATCAGCGACATCAACAATAATATCTCTCCCTCGCGCGTCAACTTTGCCGCAACCCCATAAAGTATGATGCGCGTTAAAGTCTCCAGCAAAAATTATCGGTTTCGGAATAGTCTGTATTAAATCATTAAATTTTTTCTTATTAAATTCAGGAGTACAGCTTCCTGGGCTGTAAAAACTTACAATCGAAATTTGTTTCTGAAAAATTTGAATCTGAACAACAATATTTTGTAAAGAATCATCATAAAATGTATTAATTTTGTTATAGACTTTAGTGTTATGAATTAATATGGCTACTCCATTGTGATTATTACCACAGTCATTTCTCACAATAGAGTATCCTTTCATGTTAAATGTGATATGTGGTTTGAGCCACGTTTCACTAATTATACAAATGTGGATGGAATTATCTAATAGAAATTTTTGTAGTTCATATTTATTACTTGGCAAGCTTTGACTGTTCCATTGCATAATATTTACTTGGGCAGAGAATGTGAAAGATTGTTATTTTTTTCTTTTATAGTTTCTTTTATTGCTTCTGAAAGAAGCTGTGAGTTTATGCTTGCATTTTGAGTCTTGTTCAGAGTAATAGCTTCAATTAAACATTCTGTGAGTAACGTAAGTGCGTTTTTATTTGAGAGAAGTACATTTAATAAGTCTTTACTATTTGTGTTTTCATTTAATGAAGGGAAATTTTGTAATTTATTATTAAAAAGGTCTGCATATGATGTAGTTGTATACTTTTTTTTATTTTCTTCTATTTTCATTTTTTTAACTCTACATTCTCCAGATATACATAAATGGCTACCTTTGCAATGTACGCAAACAGCTTTATCTGGGCTTTGGGTACAATTTTTATAATTATGAGCCTCGGCACAGATCGAGCAACGCTCTGCATTCTTACAAAACTTTGCTAAATGTCCGTATCTTAAACATTTATAACACTGTTTCACTGGTGGAATATATCATAACGGGAAATCGCCACATATTTATTAAAACATATTCAGGCAATGATGTAGAACACGAAAATGTAATTGCCACTGATTGCGTTGGTTGCAGCACAAAGCTGTTGTTAACCTTAGCTTTTCTCATTATTCTGCGTACACATATTACCCTTTTTGTACTACTCGAAATTGCTTTATAAATTTTTTGATTGGACATTTCGGTCGGTACGAAGTTAATGACACCAGTCAACTCCGTGCTACCAGCTGGAATGCTTGCTTTTAAATTTTGGTCTCGTAAAAAAGTAGTATTTTCAAGAAATGCGTTAGCTAAGTTCGGCCGATTAAAATAGACTCCAACTTTGAATTTATTAATTTTTCTCAAGAAAGATATTCCCTTAATCGATTGTTGGAAAATACGACTTAAACCCATGAGGTCGCGAGTGCCTATAGGAGTTTCACCTGTGCTTTCCACAAAAACTACAAATTCAAATCCAGCTGCGCTGTCCTCTGGATAGCGACGGCTGTAATCATTGACTCTATAAGGAGCATATTTGTTACATTCCTCTGTGGGCTCAGACTGTTCAGAGCTACTCGACTCAGCCTGATCATCCACCGGACTAGACGATATTTGTCTCTTCTTCTTCCGTTTGGACGGCCGCTGAGACATCGCGGCGCGCCTGGTCCCGTGAAGGAACTTTTATATAATTAAAAAACTTACCAACAGAACGAAGAAATAATTATATACAATTAAAAATATATACAATACGACAAATATTCTACAATTATACAACTTTTTACAATAAAAATGAAATTAAATTTTCAGTGCTGAAAAATGTTCAACTTTTCCCGCCACTCTAAACCACAGATTCTGACAAATAGACAGTTGACGTTGACGTTTATAATTTTTTTATAACCATGTCTTAAGCGAAGGCCACACGGTGCGGCGCCGCACAGTGGCCGTTCTTCTCCAAAGACCTCTAATATTAGTTTCTTATGTCAATGTTCTTCTCAGCAAGTAGCAACGCACGCTAGTTTAAAAAAATAATTACTATTTATTAAAACGTACTTTTTTATTCTTAAGCCGCGGCCGCACATGCGTCTATCGTCATTCGTCACGAAGCTTCGTGCTATGAGACGATACCATTGGACAATTTTTTTCATAGTCCAATGGTATCGTCTTTTAAGTTTTAGCACGAAGCTTCGTGACGATAAACGCAGGTGCGGCCCGGGCATTAGCTTCAGTATCAATAAAGGGAACAATTAATAGAAACTGGAAATCTTTACAAAGAATTCCATTATAATATTCTTACTTTTATTCATAGTAGCACATTAATTAACGTTACTAGAGATCGCCCAATGGTCGAAATTCGACCTTAAATTTAATTATAAGTTTCAATGCTATTAATATTCTATTAGGGCGCTTTTCCACGAGCCACGACACGACACGATTTAGGAACTACACTACACACGGCACACAGGCTGTCGTTTGGACGTTTTTCCACGAGCGACGATTTCAGCGGCGACACCGCATTCACTTAGTACTTAACAATATGTCATCTATGATTGGGTTTTGTACCTAAGATAGTTTAAGCTTATTAAAAAACGTAGTCATATAATATAATATTATGTATAGTATTAAGTATAGTATTATAATATCGCGGGCTTCAAGCCAGAAGGTCGTATAGAAAAAAAGTATTTTTTTTAAAGAAAAAAATAGATCTTCTCAATTATAATGAAATAAAATTAAATACTACTTTTTCTAATTAATTGTAAGTTCGTCTATAGTAATTATATCGAATATAGTAAGTCAAGCATTTTTTATGACACATTTTAACTAAACTTATTTTTAATGTAAGGAGCAAACACCTCTAAAACAGTTGCATACGCCTGTAATTAACTATTGTGTTAGTATAAAACAAAAATGTATTAGTTTTAAGTTTTGAATGCTGTCACAATATGTTGTTGGTGTATCTTTTGAATAAAATGAAAATGAAAATAAAATGAAAATCTTTATAAAACTGAAAATTTGCAAGTGTCTATGAAAGTACTTCCTTAATCGTGAAATGATCTTTTGTATTTTAACTATTCCAAAACTCTCAATATTGAACTTATATCTATTTATTCTTAAAAATAAAACTACCTTTTTCCTATACGACCTTCTGGCTTGAAGCCCGCGATATGATTATACAAGATGTTAGTGTAAACACCGCTATCCTTGAAACCATCAAACGAGCCCGTCAAAATGAACAACTTTTTCTATGAGAAGTGAGAACAATGCTGGGAACTCAAAAAAATCCGTCTTCATACCCATACAAATTGCCGATCCGGGCATCCGTATGGGTATGAAGACGGCATTTTTTTTTCGAGTTCCCAGCATTGTTCTCATAGAAAAAGTTGTTCATTTTGACGGGCTCATATTTTGATGGTTTCAAAGATAACGGTGTTTACACTAACACACAGTATATTATAAAATATATTATAATACCATATTATAATAATAGGTAGGTATAGGTAATACCTATAATATGGTAATATGGCGGCGTAATGCTCGCCGGAAAACCGCTATGCAGTTTGGCAGGCTGTTAGATTATGATTTATCATTTATTTAATATATTTTTCAATAAAGAATTTATTTATTTATTATCTGTAGACAAAAAACGTAACGACATAGCAGTGCCAGACCACATATAGTTCGACAAGGCTGTTTATGAACGTGGCGAGAAAAGGAACTAACGCTTCTATCATACAAAAACGTCATTTTTGACAGTTCTCCTTACCAGCAGCAGCGCCCATTGACAGTTTGACACATTCATATAAAGTCTTGTCGGACTGTAGCGGATTGTCGTCTAAAATCTACAATATAATTATACTCCAATCTGTGGTCTAAAAATCGTGTGTCGTGCTGCGCGGTGTCACGTTGCGTGTGTAAACGGTACATAGAAATGTATGGCGCCCGGAGTCGTCACCGCATTTTGTCGTGTCGTGTCGTGGCTCGTGGGAAAACGCCCTTACCAAAATATTGACTTTCTTCTTCTTTCTGCTCCCCGTTTAAAGTATTGACTTTCAGATTTAATAAAAAAAAAAACAACAATCATCAAAAATCAAAACAAAATTATACAGTACTTGTATTATGGAGGTCAGTGATACAGCGTATTTTTTGTAGACCAATCAGTTGGAGAAGTCAACTGCGTTTCTTTCAGCTCACAGCTGCTTGAGTAATCCCCGTAGTATGTGGCGTAGACCGAGAAAAAGAATATTCTTTGGACAACAGACTTCAACAATCAATCATAAATAAAAGAGTAGGTATAATTCGTGTGTATAGGCTTGTCATTCAAAATATCGTAGTGTGCACATTGTAGTGTGTGAATGTTTTATTTATGAAAATAAGGTACCGTAAAACTGGCTGAATAGGGACAGTTTTCAACTTTGAACTGAAAATACTTGTAACTGTGTAAAGTATAGCTTTTGTGCACTGTTCAAATTTTTGAATTAACTCATGAATTAAGCTACAAGATTGTAAAAATGTGTTTAAGCTGTGCCGTTCTTGTAATATTAATAAAAATAAGGTCATCCCTGTTTATACTTCAGATGGCAGTTAATAGGGATGAAAGCAGGGTTATTAGGGAAAACTGTCAGGGTTATCACAATAAAGAAAAAAATAATCAGTCATTATATTTTCTCAAAAAATAAAAATATTATAACAAAAACTCAACATTGAACTTCTAATGTCCTTTCCCGAGACTGAAAGTATCTCCATACCAAAATTCATCAAAATCGATTGAATAGTTTTCGCGCAAATCATAAAAGTATATTGTGCAGTAACCGTACATTTTTCCGGGACAAAATGTATCCTATGTTCTTTTCCGGGACTCAAAGTATCTCTATACCAAATTTCAACAAAATCGGTCGAGCCGTTTACGCTTGATGTCGTGACCACGTGACCAAGGGACATATTATGGATTCATTTTTATTAATATAGATTACAAAAGTAAATTGTAACAACCCTAGTGAAATTGTTTCATTTCACACATTTATCGTCTACATACATCTCTTACTCGTATCTATTTATTTAATACGGCGTCCCTTTCAGCCTAGCACTGATCCCTATTCACCCAATTCTCACCCCCATTTACTACAATTCAAGATAAAAATGTATGATTTGTAAAAATGTGGGTTTCCTAGCTATAATAAGTAAAAAACAAGTACTTACCTTGTGCCATTGTATTTAGGAATAAATAAAGTTATAATAAAATTCACTTTTAAAACAAGGAATACAATTTACTTTTTAATTTATAAAGTTTGGAGCGACGTAATTCACCGTTATTTGAAGGCAATAGACCGTGGAAGTGTGACGTCACAAAAATGGCGGATCTTGACGTTTGGGTAAAAACAAACCGTTTTCGCTAGGGAGTATTATTGTTTTTAGTGTTTTGGGAGGCTTTTAGCATCATTTATCAATTTATTGAGTATATATACGAACTAGTAGATAGTGTTCTGTGTTTAATAATGGCTGTGACTGTGAGCTAGTAGGAAATCTAAAAAAACCTGCAGGTTTCTCTTCTGGAGACATGGTTACAACTGGGAGCAAAACAATATAGCATTATATATCTTGAAAACTAATGCAAACACTCGATAATTTATTCAAAATGTAAATTTTCATACATTTTTTGTGTTTGTTTTTACCCAAATGTCAAAATCCGCCATTTTGTGACGTCATAGCTTCCACGGTCTATTTTTGAAATGTCTCAATATTTTGTAGCCAACTTCATGGCGATTGAGTGTTGCCATTAAAAGGAATAATAATTCTCCTTTACTTTAAAATCAAAAAATACTTGATACCTTATTGCATGACTTTAAGGTTTCTTTTAAAATATTTTTGTCGGTTTCGTCCCTATTTACACCTACGTCCCTATTCACCCAGTTTTACGGTATGATAAAAGCATACTTTTAAAACAATAATATTGGCTCGATGCACTCCTTTTCCATATAAACTATAACTGTGCGAAATTTCATGCACCTACGTTTCCGCATTTTTCGTCAAATGGGGTCCAAAGTTTTTTGCTCACGTAATAATATACCTACCTGTATAGATTTTATTTCATAGTAATTATAATCTATATCATTATATAAAAGGCTTTGTCCTGAATGACATGAAAATGGAATCACGCTATGGCCTAAACCAGTGATCGTAAATAGGTACTTGAAATTTGGAGGGAGTATTCTTCGTATGACGTAGGCGTGCGATAAGAAGGGATTTTTAGAAATTCCTCTCCTAAGGGTGTGAAAAGGAGGGATGAAGTTAGTATGGGACAACTCGATTCCTTAGTCAGATCTGCTCGAAAATTCGCATCATTATTATTTGATGTATTTTATGGGAGATGTAATTCATACTTTGTTGTTTATCCTTAAAAGTCGTTAAAAAGCATGAACAGTTTACAGCGCTTTACAGCGTTTAGCAGCGGCTTGCGGCGACGCAGGGAGTTAGAGACGCCTATCATTGCTTTTTGCCACAATATACAATATAATCTGTGGCAAAACTTACAGGGGTAAGTTATGGCTGGTTTACACGTATAAAGTAGATAAGTAGTCAACAAAATTTTAACTTATGACTTTATACTTACTTAACTAAATTTGAACTATTTGCATATGCAATTGATAACTTAAAATTAAGTTAAAATTTAGTAAACTACTTATCAACTTAATACGTGTAAACCAGCCATTAGAGCTCTTAATTTGAGTAAATACTCTTTTGCTTATGAAATAAAGCCACCATTCACGATAAAGCGATCTCATTCTATTTGTAAATTATCTAGATTTACAATCGAAATTGCAACTTATGAAGCCAACGGTCTATATTATCGTAACAATTAGTTGTTAAATCTAAATATTAACTATATATTTGTAACAATTTATTGTTATTATAATATTATTGCTTTCTTATACTTTTGTAGAATTAAGAAAGATTGTCTTGAATGGAGGGCTTTACATTCTGTTTTGTCATCATAATATTGGCGTTCGAAATTCAAAATTAATTATTCCTGTACGTTAAATTGGTGTTCTTTTTTTCATTGAGATTTAATTTTATGCACAAAAGATTGTGTAAAGTGCCAAAAATTTAAAAATATTTTTTTTATAAGTAATAAATGAACTTACACTTTTACAAATTGATATAATAATCATAATACTTACTTAATAATTTTCAGTAAGTATTAAGTAATAATTAATATACATGGTGAGATATTAGTTTAAAGTGTTGCCAGAATTAGTTTACCCTGTGTTTTAGGCGAAATCTAGGGTTAAAACAATTATTATTGGTCTACCAGAATCTGATGGCAAAAAGTGAGAAAATGAATTGACTCTAGCAATACCGGGGTAATTGGAATAAAACATTTTGATCCTTTATTTTTCTTATAGCGGCTGATTCTGTGTGTTAAACATGCAAATATAAAAATTTATCCAATGATCAAGGATATTTTATGAAAATCTGCTGTCAAAAATTGCCATCAGATTCTGGTAGACCTATAGATACTAGATGACGCCCGCAACTCCGTTGCGCCAAAATTCGTTTATCGCGGGGGAACCGTACATTTTTCCGGGATAAAAAGTATCCTATGTCCTTTCCCTCGACTCAAAGTACCTACCTTCATACCAAACGTAGGTATGGCGTGGCGACGTTTGGGCGTGAAGAGGTAACAGACAGACAGACAGACACCCACATTTTCGCATTTATAATATTATGTAGTATGGAAACTCATAAAGTTAATTTATGTTCCACATAGATACAAAATAATCGGCCAAGAGTTGGACTCGCGCACAAAGGGTTCCGTATACCATTATAAAGCAAAAATAGGCCAAAAATTGTGTTTTTTTGTATTGGAGCCCCCCTTAAATTTTTATTTTATTTCAATATTATTATTATTTATTATAGTACACATATATTTAAGGCCTTTGTGAAAATTTCAAGTAAGTATCTACCTGTTGCTATTATTGATATCGAGCAAAAAATCAATCCACACTAGCAAAAAATACGTGGGAGAGCCATGCTTCGGCACGAATGGGCCGGCTCGACCGGAGAAATACCACGTTCTCACAGAAAACCGGCGTGAAACAGCGCTTGCGCTGTGTTTCGCCGAGTGAGTGAGTTTACCGGAGGCCCAATCCCCTACCCTATTCCCTTCCTTTCCCTCCCCTATTTCCTTCCTTCCCATCCCTACCCTATCCCCTCTTAAAAGGCCGGCAACGCACCTGCAGCTCTTCTGATGCTGCGAGTGTCCATGGGCGACGGAAGTTGCTTTCCATCAGGTGACCCGTTTGCTCGTTTGCCCCCTTATTTCATAAAGGCCAAAAAAATCACGTTGGATAATGTGAGAAATATTGAGATAAATTATGTAAGAAAGAACCTAAATAATTAAAAAAAGAAAAGCGACAATCATTTTTTTTACAGATGAAATTAAAACGATTATTGCAAGAAAACATAGGGCAAAAGCTAAATATAAGAGAACTAATACAATCGAGCACCGGGAGAGATATATTAGATTAAGAAATCGCTGCAATACAATGGTCAGAGATGCTCAGAGACGCTTCATTCATTCCTCTATCGATAATAGTAACCCTTCCAAAATATGGAAATTTTTGAAGTCCATAGGTGTAGGTAAAATGTCGAGTCCATCTTCCTTAAAGATTCCTTTTGATAAAAATTCCCTAAATTCCTTTTTTTCCTCCGCTAACAATGTAAATTTTGATCCCCACTCTAAATTACAAACAATTAGTAATCTTGCATCTACAACGACACCTAAATTCCCTCCATTTCTTTTTAGCCCGCTTACTGTTGGCGATATTAAAAAGAGTGTCATGTCCATATCATCGAATGCTGTTGGCGAAGATAATATAAGTCGTAAGATGATAATTTTAATTATAGACGCAATTGCTCCAATACTGACTCATATTTTTAATTTCTCTCTTACAAATGGTAAAGTCCCGTCAGTTTGGAAAAGTGCTCATATAGTTCCCTTGCCAAAATCTAACAAACCTAATTCGCCTGCTGATTTTCGACCCATATCAATTTTGCCATTCCTGTCAAAGGTTCTTGAAAAATTGATACATCAACAGTTGTCCTCATTTGTTAACAAACACAACCTTTTAACCTCATTTCAATCAGGCTTCCGACCTGGACATAGCACTACTACGGCTCTAGTAAAAGTTACAGATGATATACGTCGTGCTATGGACAGTAGGTTGCTAACTATTTTGGTCTTGTTAGATTTTAGCAATGCCTTTAATACTATTGACCATGACATTCTTATAGGCAGGCTTAGGTCGCTTAACTTATCGCCTTCAGTAATTGATTGGCTTACAGACTATCTCTCGAAGCGCCGGCAACGTGTTCGCGTGGATGACGAGTTCTCGTCGTGGTCAAGCAACACTGTTGGTGTTCCGCAGGGTGGCGTGTTATCTCCCCTCCTTTTTGCGTTATTTATAAACACAATCTGTGAATCCATTTCGTCTCTCTTTCACTTGTATGCAGATGATCTCCAGATCTATATCCAGTCAACCTTGGAAGATCTCATTAGAAGAATTGGTGAAATTAATAATGACCTCAATATTATTTTTGAGTGGAGTAAGCGCAATGGTATATCTATTAATCCCAATAAATCTCAGGTCATTATTATAGGTAGTTCTGGTTTAGTCTCCAGGATTGACTGGGTAAATATTCCCCCTGTGCTCGTTTGTGGTACACACGTGCCTTATTCCAAAAGTGTTCGAAACTTGGGTGTTCAACTGGATGAGCACTTATCTTGGTCAGATCATGTAACGGCGGTCAGTAAGAAAGTACACGCGGTATGGCATTCCCTGGGAAGGTGGAAGAATTTGCTACCGATTAAGACCAAGGTCTTACTTGCCGAGTCCTTGTTTTTGCCGATGCTGGATTATGCCGACACGTGCTTCGTAGATCTTACCGAGGACAAACTTAATAAGCTAGAGCGTTTGCAAAACTTGGCTATTCGTTTTGTGTTCGGTTTAAGGAAATATGATCACGTGTCGGAATATCGTTCTAAGCTCTCTTGGCTACCTATACGCTTAAGACGTAATTATCGTGTGCTTTCTTTTCTGTACTCTCTGCTACATGATCCCAGATCACCTTGTTACCTAAAAAATAATTTCGTCTTCCGTACATCTAATGATAAAGAATTACGCTCGTCTTCTAAGTTATTGTTGGATATACCATTATTTAAAACAAACTTTTTTGGGTCCTCTTTTACAATAAAATCGATTCTGCTATGGAATTCTTTGCCTGTTAATATCAGGCAAGCTAAAAGTGTAGACGTATTTAAAAACTTCTCAAATATTACTATCATAGTAATAATAAGTAATTATATATTAATATATATTTGGTATAGTATTTAATATATATTAATGTATTTGTATTATATGTAGGTAGTATATTATTATTGGTATAATATTTATTATAATGTATAATATTTATTTATTTAGATTAATATATATGTTAGGTTTATAAATTATAATTGTTATTATAAATGTTTTGTAATTTTCTAGATGTAAGTCATTAGTTGTAATTTGTTTTTGCACATTGCCTATTTGCTTTTTATATAAAATAATCTCCTGCTTTTCGGTTGCTTGGAAGAAATTGCTGCATAGCAATAAAGCCGCCTTTTGTGTTTATTTAGTTATTAATAGTACTAAGTTTGAATTTCTATAATATTATGTATGTGTAAATGCAATAAAGAATATTCATTCATTCATTCATTCATTCATTTTTTCATGCTTTATCACTATAGGCTTAAGCCATTAAGGGTTTGTCCACACTTGATCATTTTCGCGTATCCAGATCTCTCATCTCCGTCGCGTAGCATCGAAGCGTATCATGTTTGCTAGTGTGGACGCAAAATGATCGCGATCATGATACACTTCGTATCATGATACACCCCGATCGCTATAAACCGCGTATCGGATACGTGTCGTATCGGATACGCGTATCACGATCGGCAGAATGATCTAGTGTGGACGCATTTTGATGTCTGCACTCTGGGAGTTCATGACTGAATGAATCACTAGATCGATACCAGGATCGGCGAGACGATATGCGATCAAGATACAGTATCTATAAGTGTGGACGTGCTTTTTGGCCGAACGGCGAACTGTGGCTCACGCGATAAAAGATACGCTATGGTCAAAATAGGCGTCCACACTTAGGGTACGCGCATACTCGATACGATACTCGTACGTCTGATACCGATACGACTACTTTATACAAATGTGGACAAGGCTTAATCCGACTATAATGAAATTTCGACTGAGAGTCTTTCGAGTCTCGCAGAGGGATGTGGGATAATTTTTATTGTTGAAAAAAATGATACCCACGTGCGGCATGCTAGAGGATTTATTGCGGGCCCCATCTAGTTATAATATGTATAGAGCTACCAACTACTACAGCATGTGGTAATAGATAGGCACACTGCAGGTTACCAAAGAACCAGTGGCGGGGCAAGACCTAAACTTGATCTGGGCGAGATATATTTCGCGAGGCCCCCGATAGATGACGCAAGAGGACGAATTTATTGATACTCGTAAATCCTAAAAAAAATGCCCAATGGCCCTGGCCCGCATCGCCCAGACTTCACGCCGCCTAGCCTCTGCAAAGAACAACCAATTATTGCCGACCATTGACCAACCAATTCTTAGTAAATAATAGATTCTAGTCGTATGTTCGTAACACTGTCGCTTTACTGCCTGATACATTAAATAAAAAAAAATTACATTCTCAATATCCACTTAGATGATAATCATCAATTAGACTTAACGAGGTGTCAACCCCCGGCGGTCGTTAGCGGAATTTCCGCGGGAAGTTTCGGGTTCGCGGGTTTTTTCCGCAATCAAAGGGTATCGATTACCGCAGGTATTGAGCGCCGCGTGATTAAAGACGGTAACGCGAGCCGGAGACGCGCCGCCGGACGGAACGGTATCGGGTGACGTATTATCTTGTTAGACGCTGTTTACACAACACTACCATTGTCATGAGTTGATGACTGTTCTGTGTTTTCTATTGATTGATTGGGAATCAATAAGGTTTAGAGATCATGACAAACGTACTAGCTTTTACCCGCTACTACTCAGAGCCGCTGAAGTAACCCTTATTGGTTTAATTTAGGAAAATCCCTATATATGTGCGTGCGGACCAGTATTAGGTAAGTATGCACATAGTTTCAAGTCAAGTTTCTATCTATACCTAAGTCAGTCAGTTATGCAAAACGAAATACCTAACTCAAAAAAAGGGCTGTTTGACAAACGTAATAATAGTCAGGGTTCCCTAGAACAATTTGTTTTTGATTACTATCAAGCTAATTTTTTGTAAGTAGCTTCATTTTGATAAGACGAGCAACATTTTTATCTGCGAAAAATCTTGAAAGTGGTAGCTAACAGAGATAGAAAGGATTTCATATTTTGATTCGATGGTCCTAAAATATGGATTGTTCTATTTGTAGGACAATATTACTCTTAAATTATATAACTATTAACACAGAATAGATAATAGTACTGCTATTAACCTATCAATATACAAAAAATCTGCTGGTTAGGGTTCCGTAGTCAACCAAGTTTTGTTGATTGCAGAACCCTAAAACGGAACCCTAACGAGCTGATTTTTTGTATATAGATAGGTTAATAGTTATATAATTTAAGAGTAACATTGTCCTACAAATAGAACAATCCATATTTTGGGACCATCAAATCAAAATATGAAATCCTTTCTATCTCTGTTAGCTACCACTTTCGAGATTTTTCGCAGATAAAAATGTTGTTCGTCTTATCAAAATAAAGCTACTTACAAAAAATTAGCTTAATAGTAATCAAAAACAAATTGTTCTAGGGAACCCTGACTATAAGTATAAAGTATTAAGCGTGTCCCAGACAGACGCGGCCTGCGGTGGGGGTAGCGGTGGCGGTCAGTTGGATAACTTGAGAGTTCTAGGAACGACACAGACACACGCGGCCACGCGGCCAAGCCATTCAACTGACCGTCACCGCCACCGCCACCGCAGGCCGCGTCTGTCTGGGAGACGCTTTATGTTGGACTTGAATTTACTTAAACCATATTTAGCTTTACCATCCCAAATGGTATTTTGATAAATCGAATCTAAATACATATTATACAGTGTATAACAAAAATAAGAGATAATACTTTAGGGTGTGTACGTGTTCCTTGTAGAGAGGTCACTGTGAAAGTAGCAGCGCTGAAATACGATTTTTTTTCACTTTTGTATGGGCAAGGGCCCGAGCGTCACGAGTTTCCCCATACAAAAGTGAAAAAAATTTTGGTCTTTCAGCGCTGCTACTTTCACAGTGATTATTATCACTTATTTTTGTTACACCCTGTATATATATAACTCAAAGGTGACTGACTGACTGACTGACTGTCTGACATAGTGATCTATCAACGCACAGCCCAAACCACTGGACGGATCGGGCTGAAATTCGGCATGCAGGTAGATGTTATGACGTAGGCATCCGCTAAGAAAGGATTTTGATAAGTTCCACCCCAAAAGGGATAAAATAGGGGATGAAATATTGTATATAATAATACTTTTAATCGCGAGCGAAGCCGCGGGCAAAAGCTTGTTAATTAATAATAATATAAGGCATACTTGAAGAGGTTAAATATAACATATTAAAGTTAAATATAGGTTTAATATCATGTTACCTCATAATCTCGAGTCGAGCTCGTCAAAATATTATGTTCGTAGCTCTACATGTAAAAATGTACTTTCTTCTTCGTTGCGACGGACCATTTCTATCCGTCGCAAAATAATATAATATATTATGAAGTGGTTCTTTTTTTAACCGACTTCAAAAAAGGAGGTTATCAATTCGACGCGTATGTATGTAATATTTCTAGAACTGTCCAGTTTTTGTATATTATGTTAGTCTATATCACTGTTTGAACGAATGTGCCAAATTATGTATAGGTCTACCAGAATCTGATGGCAAAAAGTGAGAAAATAAATTGACTCTAGCAATACTGGGGTAATTGGAATAAAACATTTTGATCCTTTTTTTTTCTTATAGCAGCTGATTCTGTGTGTTAAACATGCAAATATAAAAATTTATCCAATGATCAAGGATATTTTATGAAAATCTGCCATCAAAAATTGTCATCAGATTCTGGTAGACCTATGTTATAGTAAGTATGTTTTATGTTTGTGCCCGATCCGATTTTAGTAATTCTTTTTTGTTGCATTAGGTATTGTTCAACTTAAGGAATACTGCAAGTTTCATCAAAATCGGTTCAGTAATTTTTGAGATGTATAATTTTAATTCTCAACTACGTACACTTTTGAAGTCGGTTTTATCTTTTTAAAATACTATTATTTCGGACACTTATCAGTCGCTTGCTATACTGCCAGACCCCCTGTAGAATTAGACTTTCTGGTGTCTGGCAGTAGGAAGCGACTGTCAAAAGTGTCCGGTAGTGGAAGACGAGACTAAACTTATCTCGAAGAAAATAAAATAAAAGTTAAGATTTATACTTTAACGAAAGTTAGGAAGACCATCAGGACCCTCCTAAAGTAACCGCAAAAGGGGACATGTAGAGAAGAACTACCAGCTTTTATATTAAAGAGTTTAAATGAAAGTCCGTCATTTCTTAAGTTAGAAACATGAAAGTTTATTTTTGGGCTGCTGATTAAAAATAAATGGATACGTATTTAAGCGTTTTTGGAAATTCAACCCCTAAGGGGGTGAAATTGGGGTTGAAAGTTTCAATGAAAGTTCGTCATTTCTTAAGTTATATAAAATTAATCTTTATCAAAATAAATAAGTTGTTGATGGGTATTTAATTTTCTTAATTTCGATTATATTAACACACATTCACGCGGACGAAGTTGCGGGCAACGGCTAGTACTCTATAAGATTCAAATTAGTGCATGCACTTTAGCACATTCACATTTATTTTACGCCTGAGAGCACCTTACGGCGACGAGATAAGGATCACTCTCACGCCAACTCCGAGACATAACAACTCCGGCTGGGCATCGCTCACACAAAAAGAACTCGTCACAAATGTCATAATGAAAAGCACTCCTTTCGCGTGACGCCATGTTGGAAGAGGTGGCGAATCGTATAATGGCGAAATAATATAATCAAAGGGCGGGGGAAAAACGCGTGTGCCCTACCCTACCCGCCGCGGCGCGCCGACTTGCGGTACTGTGGTCAGAACCGCGAGACGAGGCATAAAACTTCATACTCACACACATTTTGTTTAAAGTGTTGTGACATACGTTCCGGTCTTCATTGTTATAGTTGACCTTAATTTCTTTGGAGGACGACACCTTATCTTAGATAGTAAAGTTGAGCATTAATTAATAATATTATACCTGGCTACGCAATTCTTATACCCTGCTAACCAGGCCATATTGTCATTTGTTAAGAAGCTATTGACATTCATCATTTATGAAATTTCTTCTTATTTAGCTTTGTTTCTAATGTTTTACTCTCTATTTAATTTAAGTCATTAAAATAGAATATCTATTTAGGACGACAATAATAATTGAATGCCTAAATACTAAAAGGGCACTTGTCACACATGAATTTGCTGGTGAAAATTTTACAGGAGAAGGTAAAAACTAAATATTTCGTAACTGATAAGGTTTTACAATCTAGTTATTTTATATGTGTATATATGTATATTTAGCTATCATTTGGTAGAGAATCTTATTATTTGTTACAGCAGATTTCCCAGAAAAAAACACAAAAAAATATGGACGTGTGCCCTTTTAGTAATTATGGGTGGACATATGCCCTTTTAACATTTTTTGAAAATTTAATTTTAAATAAAAAACAGGTTTTTTACATTAATTATATTGCGAACTTTATTAAAATTATATTGCACTCATAAACATGTTTAAATGAACTAATCTACTGCACATGGATGTTTTCCTCTCAAGTCTTGGGGTGTGATATCAGATTCGAGTAGATTAGCAATTCTTCTTATTCTCTTAGCAGTTACGTTGTGAGCGTTCATAAACGCTTTTTTGCAAACTTTTACCCTTTCACGGTTCACTAGTAGAAAATACTCAACAAACTTAGTTTTAGGCTTCCTTTCTGTTGGTAGTGTTGGGCTTCGGCCTCTTCTTCTTTGGACTCCTTTAATTTCCATAAGCCTCTGAAGATGTATGTCCTGTTCGTATGAGCAACGACTTTTCAATGTAAAGAAAGAAGAAGAAATAAGATAAGAATAAGAAGCCGCGAGCTTACATACCACTCTAGATTAATGCTTTCAGGAGTATTTTTTGCTGGAACATATCGACCACGATAGTTGTAGTGACCTTCACCAAGCACTTTTGCCTTCTTTATTTTGTTTCTTCGATAGCTTTCTTCATGGCGCACACGTTTCTTTCTCTTCCGGCTTGGTTCTTCACTCATTTTAAGCTAAATCTAATTATAATCTAATTATAATTTGCTAATATCCTCGTACTAATATCCGCTGCCAAAAGAAACCGTTAAATGAATGACGTGTGAATGACATTGATTGCTACGAACTGACTTCTACCAATTCGTTCAGAAATATTTGTAAAAACGGCACATGTCACGGGACAAGTGCCCTTTTAGTACCTAACAAAAAAGTTGATGGCGTTTCTGTGGTACTAAATGAACTCAAACAAGTGCCCATTTAACATATATGATGTAATTCAGTGCTGACAACACAACAAAGAAAAAAAAAGTTTTGCTGATTTTAATGGACATGTGACCTTTTAGTATTTAGGCATTCAATTATTATATTCGATCAAATTAAAGAGCACTAATTACTATGTCCTCATTTACACAGTAGTGCAATTTGAATTAATGTCCTTTACATTAAAATTATTGTTAGCATTGGAAAGTGTGAATTGTGATTATTTCTGTGTTTTTAATTCGGTATAGATTGTTGATTTGGTAGTGTAGATTCTGAGGACTGATGACTGAGATCTGGAACGGAGCATAAAATCTGTAAATTCCAAATTGGTAAAAGAAACTTTGTATAGAACGCAAAATTTGTATAGACGCGGGCGCCGCGCCGCGATGTTTTTTGTGCCTAATGAACTCCATTTATGACTTCCCTCCTCCCCCTCCACCCCCCTACATCGTGGCACGACACTCTGACGTAATTGCGGGACTACAATTATTTATTTAAATTCTATTTTCCTGCATTCGCTGACTCCTGACCGGAGAATTATGTTCTTTTTGCAGCAAAGTCCAGAAAAGGAAAATTAAAGAATAATTATTGTGCTTTCGGTTTTTTTAGTCAATTCCAGGAAACGATAAACAATTTATTATTGTATTTATGTAGGTTGACTCAACATTGTATTAAGGGTGCAAACAAGGAGTAACTTAAAAACTCTATCCTAAAAAAAATTAATATGTTCTATGAAAGGCAAGGTTTTGACTACACTCGACCCAACTGTACAAACTCAAAAGCCAGCGAGCAGCGGCAGCCAGATTTTCGTCATTTCATAAAAGCTGAAAGATATTTTATCTGAGTATGAAAAATGAAAAAATATTTATTGTTCTCACCACAATACACAATACTATTACAATTAATTTTAGATGTAATACAATTATTTTGTGGGAGACTGGTGCCTAAGCTAGGCATAGCCTGTATTTCAGGACACCAGACCTCCATCTTACATTACAAAAAAACAAATTACACATTATTATCGAGTACATTTCGTATTAAAGTTAGAGATTATTATTGTAAGAGTTACCAAGAGGTTTTCCGATAAATCTTCCTGTGTCTATATTTATTAGTTCTGTGTCTATTATTATTAGTCTGTGTTTTATTAAAGTTCAATTTTTTGTTAAAGCTAACAAAATACAGTACGAGTATTTCACTTATCGCTCCTAGACTAGAAAGGCCAATGACCGCTGGTGCCAGCTTAATTAATTTTAATTACAGAGTCAGAAATGGTCAAACATTTAATTTCAAGTAAATTCATCATTAAAACTCATCTGAAAACAATAATTATACTTAATTAGTAAATTAGTGTTATTAGGTAGTTTAAGTAATGTTCAAAAGTTCATATTATCCTAATATTAATTATTTTTTTAACACAAGGCAGCTTTCGTATGATTATAATTATTTTGTATGATTATAATTATATATTTTCATGACATGTTTAATTATTATTACTATTATTAATGACTTATGTATAAAATTGATTTGAATATTGTTAGCGTAAAATATATTTTGTATGATTATAATTTAAATATATATTTGCATGCTATTTTATACCTACATAGCTAAAAGTGTTAGTTCTTAAGAAAATGATCATTACCACCTACTGTATTCACCAATTTATAGCAAATAAACGAATTGAATTCGTCTTTTTGATTGTCCAAAAAAACTGTAAAATTTCATTACAAAAGTTTCAGATTGGTCCTTCTCTTCTGTTCGATCGTATATTTGCTCTACACTGAGGTTACTATTTCTATATCTTTATCGGGGATGGGCGTTGAGAGTTTATTTCAATAAAAGCACGGATATTAATTATGTATATTGTATGGTAAAGTCCGTGCATAGTTATTGTACCTTGGGTTTCTGCGAGAGAGTCAATATCACCTCTATGCAGTTGGCATAAATTTATATCAGACGAAAATATATCTGTGAATGCACTGAAGCCACTTTGGTAGTCGTTTGGCGGATGCTACACTGAGTGCTACGGTGGTCGGTGATGCTATACAATCTGTCACAGTAAAATTGTAATGGCCTTGTTACACCTGCCGAGTGGAATGGCTAGAGTTAGACAGTGGTGATACAGTGCTCAATCGAATTGGCCGAAAGCACTGTCTCGCCACTTTACTCGGTAGGAGTAACGAAATGCTGTAGGTGTTTTGGAGATTAAACATTCGTTTTCTGTTTAAAAATAACTGGCAGTTTTAGATCTAGACACACGGAGTATGGCCGCCAGGTTCGAGATCAAGGAACTGTTTTACCTTAAAAATAAATAACTTAAAACAAGGCTAGATATTGGTATGGGTTAATATAATATATTTTATTTTGCAAAGAAATGGATTTGAAGGAATGTAGTACCGGGAGTTGGTGATTGATATTACGAGTTATTGGGTAATAGTTTTGACATTTTCCTGGTCAGGTTAATCATTAATTAAAACTGGGATAAGTTGCCCTCATCGTAGCAACATACACACTAGTTTTTATCAGTAATATTCGAGTTTTCTGTAAGGACCGACTTAGAAATCTCTTCATGTAAAAAAAATATATATAATATATGCATCAATTCTTTTTTTTTTTCACTTGTACAGTTAGACATAAAAGATATACATAGACACAAATATACACAGACTTAATAAATGCAGGGTTTTTTCAATTCAGCAGAAGTAAAATACTTACCTAACGTAATATAAAACACTTTCATAAAACTTTGTTTTTACTCCAGTCCATTCCTGTCAGAACTCTCCATTGATTTGCTTCCATTACGTTGTGTGTGCATAAAATAAAACTAATGAAAATAAGTTTTCAGATCAAAAGCTACAAAAAATGCAAATTTAACAACTCCGGCCCCGCTACTTTGCCTGTATCGTGATTTCCTCATTCACTCCACGAAAAATCATATTTCCGTAATTCGTTTGAGGCCCTTGGGGAGGAGGGCGATGGGGGCGGTCGCGGGGGGTTACGGCGCCCCCCTCATTACCATATCACGGCTCGCTTCTCACTCTTCGTTTGCCAAACCCGAATCACAGCTAGTTATTACTCGTGTTGGGAGAATTTTAATTTATTTTCGGATATAATTTACAGATGTAAAATATAATGAATACCTGGAGTAGGTAAATTATTTAAAAAAATTGGTCAGACATTTTTAAAATACTGTCTGAAAAAAATCGACCCGATGTTGGTTGAGTTATTAAAATTTATAATTTGGGAATATAATTTGGGCATGCAAGGCTTCTTCAGTTTATATAAAGTTTGTTTATAAAAAAAAATAATTTCAGTAAAAAAATCCAAAAACTGATCTACCACTAAATCCTATGCGGGCAAAATCGCGAATTCCGAGATTAGAATCCCGAATTAAATCTATCCATGATCTACAAATGATCTACAAGTCAAGAGCTAAGCTCTTAACCACCGATCACGGGTGATGATGAAGTATACCGGCTGCCGGCACGACACTCGACAACGGAACATACGTTCTACCATTGACCAAATATACCAATCGTCAAACATCAACCACACATCATTCACTCGTAGTCGATATTGAGATATTGTATTGTTTCTTGTGATCTATTTATCTCAGCCAAAACTGGAGAGATTTTAAATTTACCTGGTTTAGGGTAGTATACATATTTTATTATCAGAAGACACACAGTCACTAAATTATGAGAACTTAATATAAAGTTACATATTTTGTAACTGTTCTACACTAATTGTCTAGTGGAATACCAAAGAGTGTTTGAACTTTATAAACTTTATAAAGAAGTGTCGAGTGACTGCTGAGTGTTAAAATTGTTCAGTGTGGAGACGACGTGATGTATACTGTCCGCTTTGTACTATACTGTTTATTGTTGTGTATGTAAAATAAAGTTTTGTATTTGCAAAGTTTATGACGAGACGTTTCAATCATGAATCATGGTCATTTCATTCAGCAGGGTATAAATCAGGAGGCGTTTTATGTAACAGCACATACTAACTTATAAGTCGTAACCAGTCGCCACTACCAACGAAATGTAATAAAGCTCTATGCGCCTTTGGTACTTCCTTACTCACGTATTCGAAGTTGCCCTCTATCTATATACAATCTGCCTTGTAGGTCAGTGTTTTCCAATCTGTTGAAGGCGAAGCTTCCGTAGGGGTGGTCGCCATTCGAGAAAACTATTTAACTAAAAAAAAATAAAGATTATAAAAATTGTTATAATAAGTAGGAAAATTTTAACAAAAAGATATATTCATAAATATACATTCATGATAAAAAGCAAAGGGTGGGGTCGCGAAATATTTTTTCATACCATCGCTCCATAAAAATCTTGAAAAACTTGTTGTAGATAATGGCGATTGACGACTAAACATTTTTTTTCAGAACTGAAGAGAAGTTGCATGGATATCTCTAAAACGGCCTGTATCCGGTAAGTAGGTACTTTTGCACTATCTTTATTAAGATAAATAATTAAGTAATAAAAGACGTAGATTTTTATCAGAAAACAGGTATTATTTACTTACAACAAGCGACTTCTTTGAATACTTGTAGCCTGTAAAATAAACCACCAATCTAAGTTAAACAGTTTACAATAATAGATGTTTCGCATCTCGGCTTAATTTTCCTACTCATTCAGGGCTGATGCAGTGTAGTTTTTTGTGATGTAAATTAAAACGTTATCAAGCCGCGGCTTCAGTCATTACGCGCCCTTGTGGATGTAAATGAGTCGGCCACACAACCTGATTAAACAGTCGACACCTTTGACGCCGCCTACACGCCGCAACACCCCACAACACGCCAAACACACCACAACACGCGAAGTGCATCAGAAATAATTGCTGAAGCCGAGCGAAGGACATTTCCCCAATGATTAAAGCCGCACTCCATTATGCGACGTAATAACTATCCGTTATCGGTATAGTGTTACCTACACCACACCCTAAACTCAACGCCCTTGTCCTACTACCTACGTCCTACGTCATAGTACAGGTCGCGTAAAACTTAAAGATCACTCGTTTAAAGTGGAAGGGAACGGAACAATGTTCGATATTTGGCAATGTCTCTTTCTTTGTTTGAGCGAGGAAAGAGCGTGACCGATACTCAGTTAGTAAATCATACCAAATGGGTCGTTATTAGTAGATAATTGTAGCTCTCTGCTCTTGTTTGTTATTGGTATATTGAAAACATGCACCGACTGTCCCCGAGAGATCCTTAAGTTGTGGCCTTTAAGCTCTTCGTCCTACCTCTCACTCACATTGTCCTACCATAAACCCAGCATCATTACTCCGCTTCCCGCTCGTAATTATTTAAGCTGATCATATCCCACACGCGTAAATGATTTTTTGCAACACGCACATGTGAGATGGACGTATATGGATCTTTGTGGGTGCGACAGAGACAGTAGCAGGGGTGCCAAAGCGGCTGTCGAGCCGTAGTTAATATCGTCACTTATGTACGTCAGCGTACATAGTGTCACTGTCGCCGATGCATTTAACTTGTAGATGTCGTCATTCGCTAACGACATTGTACAAATGCGGCGCTCTCAGCACCTCATCACCTGTAATGGCTGTAATGCTGAAATAATTAAAAGTGTTCGCGATAATGATCCGACAACCAGATTAAAAAGCTTCACAATGATATAGGTATACAATAGATGAAACACGAAACAATTATATTTTATGAACTACGAAGATAGTTTGAATAGGCAGGGTAAATACGTGTGTGTACTTTTACTTCGTTTAACGATTTTCCAGAATGA
Source organism: Cyaniris semiargus (assembly GCA_905187585.1). Lineage (NCBI taxonomy): Eukaryota > Metazoa > Arthropoda > Insecta > Lepidoptera > Lycaenidae > Cyaniris > Cyaniris semiargus. The sequence continues at coordinate 15,225,362 of LR994563.1, read as the reverse complement.
ATAGATACTCGGTTTGTCTAACCTTATGTAGGTTATACAGATTTTATTGTTACATACATATAAAATTATCATCCACATTTCCTCGATAGTTAAAATAACATTACAAAAACTTCTAAGATTTTTTAAAGATTTTACTTAACTTACAATACAATGGGGCGAATTCGCGTGAAATATTTGCTAAAAGAAAGAACATAAATATTATTATATAAAACAATACTTTCGTAACTTCTGATTTTTTTATTCAATTTTCAATATCGTATTATTATTTGTAGCATAGATTGAACGGGTTCGAAGATAAAGTGTCCGGTATAACTACTCTTCAAAAGGATTTGAAGAAGGCGAACGAAATTATTTTTCGTACTCGAGCAGAATAATAATACGCAAGACCAATTCTCCAGATTAAATAACATCGAAATATCGGGAATACCTATGCGCAACGGAGAAAACTTATATTCAGTGCTTCACGACTTATGCTCCGTAGTCGGATTTAGCCTGTGCGAAACCGATATCGACACCGTTCATCGAGTGCGTCGGCACATAACTACCGACAAACAAGCCCCGAGGCATCCGGCTATCATCGTGCGGTTCACGCGGCGGCGCCGTAAGGATCAGCTGCTGGCGGCGGCGCGCGCTCGCCGCACCCTCTCCACCGCCGACTTGGGCCTGCAGGGGCCGGCCACCGCCGTTGACATCTCTGACCATCTCACACCCACCAATAAACTTCTCCTAAAACGTGCCCGGGAGCTAAAAGTCGAAAAACAGTATGCCTATTTGTGGGTGAGAGATTGTAAGATCCTAGTCCGTAAGAATGATAAATCTAATATTATACGTATCTCCAGCGAATCAGATTTACTTAAAATTAAATGACTACTATGTTCGTTACTGTCACCGTGCTGTTGTTATTTTATCTTTGTACCTAACCAACAAAAATATATTCTCAACACTTTGTTAAAATGTAAGTTTGCATATAATTTTACTTTAGAACTATATAATAATTATGTCATTGTCCAGACGTTGCAAAATAATACGATTAATGTACCTAACCAACACAAATATATTCTCAACACTTTGTTAAAATGTAAGTTTGCATATAATTTTACTTTAGAACTATATAATAATTATGTCATTGTCCAGACGTTGCAAAATAATACGATTAATGTTTTCTATCCGGCGGCCTACTCATTTATAAATATTATATGTATATTTTATAATACTACTATATCATACGTAACTATTCATCAACGATTCTACTTAATCGAAATATTAATAATGTTTATAGAAGCTGTTGTAATAATTTTTAATATTATAAACTCAAAAAAGTTACGCTATCTAGCTTCAACCCCGTTTATAAATCATCACGACCCTCAATTTTCGCTAGTATGTTATTCTACTGCACTTTGTTTATATACCTATAAGCTCGTTGTTGTTTATTATGTCACACTCGTTTCTTATCGCACAGCTTTAGTTTGCTACCGTAATAAACTCGCCTTCAGTCTGAGAATGGTATTAATTTTTAACTTTACAGCAAACACTGTTTTCTATCATTTAGATTTTCGATTTGTATCAATTTTAAAATGTCTTTAACTAACTCATTATCAATTTACTACCAGAATGTGAGAGGTCTCCGTACAAAGTCACACGCATTTCTTACCAATGTTTTACTCTGTAACTACGATATCATACTTTTAACCGAAACTTGGCTAACCTCAGATCACAACGATGCGGAATATTTCTTCACGAATTACAATGTTTACAGACGAGATAGGCTAGCCGGTGACGGGTGAGGTGCGCGGGGTGGGGGCGTACTGATAGCGATGCATCGCGAGCTGCACGCGCGCGCACGGCCCGAGTGGCGCTCGGGGCCCTCCGCCGAGGAGGTCTGGGTGTCTCTCGAGCTCGACGCGACACGCGCCGCGCGCTCGCGGGGCTCTCGCCACCTGCACCTCGCATGTTGTTATTTCCCGCACGGAAACGACCACACTTGCACTTTACAAACGTTTTACGATAACACAGCGGACGTTTTACAGAACAACGTAAATGACAAATTTCTAATCGTAGGTGATTTTAACGTTTCTAATGCGACTTGGTGCCGTGCTTCCGACGATTCACTGAGACTGCAAACTAATAATGACAGAGTTGCAGAAGACCTGTCGGATTTCATACACTTGTGTAATTTTCGTCAATATAATTATTGTACAAATATAAATGATCGCATATTAGACTTAGTGTTATCGAATGGTACATGCGTAGTATCCTACGCGAGCGCCCCGTTGACTCCGGAGGACGATCACCACAAATCGATCGATATTAATTTCAACCTACAGCATCCTGCGCAATTACAAGACACCAAAGAATACTTTAAACTGATTTACCACGCGGCCGACTTTGAGGCGTTCAGCAAAACCCTATTAAAAACCAACTGGGAGGACGATATGCGTAACTTAAATACTGAAGAATCTGTCGCGTACTTTTATAATATTTTCAATTATCTAATGGACAATCATATTCCAAAAAGATTAGTGAAATCACATTCGAGTCACCCACCTTGGTATTCCCGCTGTCTTATCAAATTAATTAGGCAAAAAATTAAAATTCATTCCAGATGGAAAAGATATAGAAATGCTCGGGATTACCAGTTGTTTTCAGACCTACGTCAGCGAGCAAAAGCCCTCGAGCGTGAGTGTTATAATAAATACATTATTTACAGTGAAGACAAAATCTCTACCTCCCCTAAACATTTTTGGTCTTTTATCAAATCTAAATCTGGCTGTAACAATATTCCTGCTCAAATGAAATTTAATGACGCTACATCAAATAATATCGTTACTATTAATAATATGTTCAACGATTATTTTAAATCTGTTTTTGTTCCCGAAGATAATTTAAATGACAGCAGTATCGAGGCAGACTTAGATACTGTGTCCCCCCCGGTTAACATAACATCTGTAGAAATTACACAAAAAATTGTACTTAGGCAATTTCAACAATTAGATGCCAACAAAGGGCCCGGTTACGATAGGATTCACCCGATCTTAATAAAAAAATTAAGTAAGGAACTTTCAGTTCCATTAACTATAATTTATCAAAAATCTATTGCCGAAGGCTGCTTTCCAAATATATGGAAAAAGGCGATTATCACACCCATCCCAAAAGGAGGGGACAAACACGATATCTCTCAATAAAGACCCATATCTAAGCTAAATATTCTCGGTAAAGTCTTAGAGAAAATTGTAACCGAATCACTTACAACAGAAATGCGTCATGTTGTACCTACCGAACAACACGGGTTCTTCCATGGACACGGAGTCTGTACAAATCTCGTGCAATACACTGACTACCTGCTCAATGCTTTGGATGCCGGCCATCAAGTAGATGCCGTGTATACGGATTTCTCGAAAGCGTTCGATAAAATCAACCATTTCACCCTTTTAAAGAAGCTCGCTAGAATCGGTATACACGGTAATCTGTGGAGATGGATCTGCTCCTATATCAGTAATCGCAGCCAGGCAGTGGCATTGAGGGCCTGTATTTCCAATTCATTACGATCACGTCTGGAATCCCTCAGGGTTCGCATCTCAGTCCGTTCCTCTTCAATTTGTACTTGTACGATATCGGGATTTGCTTCCAAAATTCTCGTCACTTGCTCTACGCAGACGGCACTAAAATTTTTAAAATTATAGATTCCAAGGATGACTGTGAACTACTACAAGAAGATTTAAGGTCATTTGAATTGTACTGCAAAAGTAATCAACTTCACCTAAATACCGATAAATGTTGTTATATAACTTTCACAAGGAAGCATAACCCGTTATCTTACGAGTACAAGATGTTAGGTAGACCTATCGATCGTGTTTCTGAGGTGCGTGATCTCGACATCTATTTAGATGCTAAATTGCATTTCAATTTACATATTGATAGGATAGTGACGAAGGCATTTAAAGCATTGGGTCTTATAATCCGTCTCAGTAAGCCTTTCCGTAGGTGTAAAACTTTGAAAACGCTTTACATGTCTTATGTGCGTAGTGTTCTCGAATTTGGTAGCGTGGTCTGGAGTCCCAGTTATGACGTCCACGTTCAGAGATTGGAAAAAGTCCAAAAAAAGTTTATAAAATACCTTAATTACCACTCTGGACACACAGACACAGATTACAAACAAAGCATCAAACTACATCACATGCAGTCTTTGTGCTCCAGACGTGACAACCTAGATGCTATTTTCCTTTATAAAATTGACAACAATTATACCAGCTCCCCAGACTTATTAAGTTTGGTACATTTTAAAGTTCCTCGATCTTTTTCCTCACGCTCTAAAGACACTTTTCACGTTCCATTTTACCACAGAAATTATGCAAAAAATACCTTTCTCAGGCGTTCTTGCACACATTATAACAAAAAATTATGCAAAGTAGACATCTCCTCCTCAAAGCTGCGCAATTATAAGAAACAAGTAAGCGAATTATCTGAATTTTAATACCTATCATTATACATTGTATTAGTAGTAGGTAACTTGTTAGTCCACATTATTGTTGTGTATTAGTAACCCATTAGTCATTAGTTTTGTGATCGCGACTGTTACTTAACAAACGCATCCTTTAAATTTTTCATAGTTTAGCAATTAATGGTAATTTAGGTTTATTTGTAATCATATTTGTAATAATTTTTGTAAAAACTGTTTTTGCCTTAATAAATAAATAAAAATAAATATAGGCTTTAAGTTCACACTTGAAAGTCTGAGCTTACAGATAATAACTTCATTTCTGAGGTTACAAGGTAGTATTTTTAATTTAAATTATAATTATTTAATTTTTAACACCAATTATAATATTGAATTAAATATATACAGTATTACATTTTAAAACACAATTACTATAAAAATACAACTTCTTAATTAATAAATGAATAAATAAACACTATAAGTAAAAAATTACATCTAAATCGGAGGCTGCGGGCAAAGTACTAATTAGGCTGGCAGCATTACCTCGTTGTATGGCTAAACTAATTCGTTGGCCGAGGTAAGCGCCAGCCCTGGGGTCATTGGATTTGTCGGCCAGTCTTTTAGAGAGGTCTTTGAAAAGGGCTTTTGCGCCAGCCCCCCACGGACCCAAGGTTTCAACACCAAAAGGCACAAATATGAAGTCTTCGCCAAGGCATTCATATTTCCGCCTCTTGTTGGACTCCGCGTGAGCAGCGGCTGCTCCCGCTTCCCTTGAGGTGGCCGTCACATGCGATGCCGCCAGTGTGTCCACGCAAGTGGCGTCCCACACCAAAGGTCTGCCCCGGTTCCATGGAATGAGCGTCATTCCATATTCAGGTCTCCTGCCATCGTCACGCACGATACCGTTCGGCTCGAGTGTAGCCGGCACGTTGACGGTGGCAAGAGCCCTGCGAATGACGTCATCGTCCGTGTATATTTCTTTCATAACATTTCAAGAGGACTGATTATAATCGCTCGAAGAGACATTCTGATTAGGAACTACATATCTCAAGGTTTTAAAAATCCAGGTTAATTTCCTTATCCTATTAGCTACTTGTTCCAGATGCGGATGCCAAGATAGCCTTTGGTCTACTATAACACCCAGATACTTTATTTTATCTACTTTTACTATAGGTGGACAGTTACATGGTAAGTGTGCATTAGGCTGGCAAGTGTGTATTTTTATGCTATAGTTCGTGTCTGGTTGCGTGCGGTTAAGAATGCTGAAGCACATATACAGTCAAAATCTCTTATAACGACATCGAAGGGACTACTCATATTTAGTCGTAAAAACCGATAGTTGTAACAACCAGTGTCAGGTATTAATAGGAAAACTAATACATAATATGTATATTCATGTAGAAAATTAAACCACATTTTGTTTACTTCAATGCAAACGTATAATATAAAAGAACAATATAATTTTTCCATCATTTTTGTATGCATAAAATCTGTAATTTTAGTTTGTTTGGAACACTTCTGTAGTGCATACACATTTTGTAATTCACGTTGGATTTTAATCAGCCTATCGTCACAATTTCCCTGCATGTGGAACTGTTCATTAAAAAGAACAATCTTTCGTAATACAGTAACAGCATTGAGACCGTCAATCAAAGTTGGCACTGTAAATTGTTCTTCCGAGTCTTCCTGCTTGTTTTCATTTTCCATTATAATACTGTGTCAGATGTGGATACTGTTACCTATTCAAATTGTTTACAATACAGCTGAGCCGGTCGTTCTACAGATATAATTCTCCGAAAACATTAACCAGATGTGGTCGCTTAATGCGGTATGTCGTAGTAAACAATGTCGTAAAAACCAATGTTTTTGATAAGGCGGTCATATAGCATTCAGCCAGGACCTTGATTTTGGTCAATGTAACCCGTATGTTGTTCTTAAAGATGTCGCCATATACGGTTTTGACTGTATTGTGTTTTGGTGGTATTCAAGGATAAGAGATTAATTTCTAACCATCTTGCGATTTGTCTCATGCCATGTTCTACAAGTGCTTTAAGTTCCGTCCAATTTTCCCCTTAAATATAAAGTACTAAGCTTGTTTTGATAAAATTGGATATCGTGAAAAAAATGGCAATTTCCTAGGTATTTTATTTCATTGCACTGGTTCGATATCGAACACAACATATTTTTGTATTTTCATCTAAGTAAAAACTATTTTTTTAATTTTTTTTTTGTTTGTAAAAACAACAATTTTGTACAAATTATAATAAGGTACTTTTATAGTACGTATAAAATATGATAATAGATTTTATTATTTATTAAATTATATTATAATTATTGTAAGCCAAATTTTGGACTAAAATAATATAACTTATTATTAAATCAATCGCCGTCAGACCCTTTTAAGTTTTGAATGTGAAAAGAAAATAATTACAATATATATTTGTAACCAATTAAAAAAACCAGAAGTTTCTTAGTTTTAGTTGTGAATATGTTGTGTGTAATCTTGTTTAAAATATTTGAGAGTTTTTACACACGGAATAGAAAATTTAGCAGGGAAACTTGTACTACATATACAATTTTTTTAATCTGATAGTTTTTGATGATAAAATTGTTGACGCTAGTAGTTTTGTTTCTTTGTAATTTATATAGCTCTATTTTGTAGCAATGAAATGCGTAAAAAATAATGGAAAGGTGTTTTTGTATCATTCTTTTCGATTAAAAAGTTTTTTTTTTTCAGTTTTTTTTAATCTAAATAAAGTTTTGTTGACATACAACATTTCTATGGCCATATTTTTTCTTATAAGCAAAAAATCCGGAAAAGTTTTTATATGTTTTATTAAAGACCATATAAAATAAGCTATCATTCATCCATTTACTGTCTTTAAAATTTCCGATAGATTATTTTAGATATTTTATAATATACAAAATTATATCCCTTGACTTTTGTTCATGCGTGTATTAAGAAGATCTTAAATATTTTAAACTAAAATATTTAATTGTTAATACTTTATTTTTTTAAATTATTTTCTCTTTTGTAAGCTTGCTAAAGAGAGTAAGTATTTAAAAACATAATATTCAAGTGAATGTAATAGGGAAAAGGCTGTAGTCAAACAAACATTCTTGTTTCTTGCTAACATTCTACTTAGATTAAATGAAAAATAGTTGACATATATTTATAGAAAGAGATAGTATTTAAACAGAAAAAGTAACACCGGTTGTCATCTGTAATCTTTTATCATCATAACTCAAATTTTATTAAAATGGCTCCAAACAACTCTCAAGTGGCCTATTCATTTGACCGTGCTTTTTGTTCGATACCATGTCTATTGTAATAAATATTATCATTTGTAAATTGTATCTAAGAATCGAGTTCCTTAATCTCTCTAGATATTGTTTTAATTAAGTACAAATGAACGTAAGTTCTAAGAATCTAAAGAATACTTCTAATCTTCATAGATATTTCATACTTCCAAACAAAATGTATGAACATACGCGTCCTACTTCATATCGTGGGATATGTGATCATCTTCATACAATTAAATATGGAGGCTCCATATTTACATAAACTATATAATATGCTGAATGCGAAGGCGGTAGGTAGTGGGTAGTGGGTAGTGGGTAGTGGGAGTGGGAGTGGGAGGGGAGGGAGCTATGATACGGCCTACTTAGCGGCCCGGGAGATAATGAGGAGGGTGGGCACCGCGAGATATGCTAACGAACGTATATAACGTGAGTAAATAGGAGATATATATACCGAAGCAAATAGAAGAGTAAGTGGGAGTGACATTGATTTGTATTTATATGAAGAGAGTTTATATTATGAGTAGTATTTTATTAGAAACTTACTAATAAATTTATAGTTTATTTGGGATCGTTGAATCTGCAAGTAAATTTATAAAGAAAATGATACAAAAATAAATGTAGCATCGCAAATTTAGAACTACTAAGCTTTCGAGCAATAAACATTTATTTATTTTTGTCTAGTCGTTCCTATTCATATAACAGATAACACTTTCACCAGCAAAATAATTATTACTTTTTACTCAAAATCGAATCAGAAAACTTTCGAAAGTTAGCACAAGTCTCTATAAAAATCTGTATTTTTGTGCTGTCGGTACTCGCAGCTACATGGGGAGGCCGGGCCGCTTTGTCTCACCGCCGTATGTATGTGCGATTGCGCACTGTTATGTCTAAGGGCCAACTCACACGTACCACAACCACACGACAACCACAACCACACCACGTGGTCGGGCGTATATTTCGTATTGTAAACGAACTGGACCATTCACACGTACCACATTTTGCAGTCGTTGTCGATCACTTGTGTGATACCGACCACAACGCAACCACGGCCGACCACATCGCAACCGCAACGTTGCGCCGATGCAATTACAGTGCGCGCACACCGCCCGCGCTCTTCCCCCCCTCCGTTTCATTGACTTTTGTACGTAACCACATCGCAACCACATCGCAACCACTGGCGACAACGCAGCCACGTCGGCATTTTGTCGGTACCACAACGCAACTACAAAAAGCTGCAGCGACACCATTTTTTTTACAGCGACGACATTTTGTCGTTGCGATGTTGTGTGGTTGCGGTACGTGTGGGTTGGCCCTAAAACTCTAAACACTCACGCTTACATTATTTAATATCTTATCCCGTGTGCTGTATAGGACTTTTAATGAATAACTTCAGTTGTGGGTGTATAGAACATGTTTTGTTTTGGTTGCATGAAAAGATTTTATATAGTAACATTACTATATAATATAAAACAAATGTAAAACTACGTAGCGTATTTAGATGCGTCTTTAAAAAAAGTGATTGAAGAACAAAACGATGTTTTTCGTCAGCTAGTAGTGTCATATACTTTTTTTTTTTATCTATTTTTTTGGGGGGTTTTTGTCAATAAGACATGTCAACCCCATCGTATCCGCCTAATGAAATTCACTCATCAACTTCCAGTAATAAATTGTAAATAGCCAAAGCTGCACTAGACCTAGGCATGTGCAAACAACTCAGAATCCATCCCACATCTAAACGATTTATATTAAATTGATTGATGAGTAAATTCCTTTTACTTCTATTCTTGACACATTCCATCAAAACATGCCAAACATCATCTAATTTATTACAATTTTCACAGATAGCCGAATCTTCTATTTTCATTAAAAATGCAAATGACTTTGATAGAATGTGTCCTGAACGGATTCTTAAAGCTGTTTTTAACAATTTTCTGTTCATGTTGCAATCTGCAAACCAAGGGATATGAAGAGGCTCACATTGAATTGTTTTATACCATATTCCTTTTGTTTTACATCTCTCGTCAAAATATTCTTTCCACAAACATGATGTTCTATTTTTAAATTTTGATAATAATTCAGAATAAAAAGCTTTATGATTAATTCACTTCCAGACGAACATGCTTCTTTTGCCAATTTATCTGCCTCTTCATTACCTGATAATCCGATATGATATGGGACCCACTGTAACTTTAATTCAATTTTTCTATTAACACATTCATTAATACATCCCAGAATGTCATAAGTAATCGATACCCCTCGTAATCCCATCGCACATCTGACGATATGTTGTAGTGCACTCTTACTATCCGACATAATAACAATTTTTCTCAAATTACTTTCAATAGCATATTTTAGAGATTCATAAATACCAATTAACTCCAATGACATAATTGAAACTTCTCCTATGACTTTAAACATGAAACTTTGAATATTTGCTGGATCATAGATTCCTACGCCTCGTGTAGAACTACTTTTAGAGCCATCTGTAAATAATTTATGCCATGATCTATATTTATCTGTTATTTCGTCTAAAATTATACATTTTAAATTATTTGCCTCATATTCATCTTTAGCCTTTTTAACACTGTTTAAATCGGAAACAACAAAGCTCCTTATGTCTATTTGAGACAACCATACATCCAAAAAAAACTGATCCAGCAGATGACTAGAGTAAATTTCTAAATTGCATGTTTCACGGTAAACATTAACTAAAAGTGGGAGTTTTTTCCTACACCAATATCGACCTTGACACTTAAGACTAAGCTCTTTTATTAAATCTACTGTTACATTATCTTTCCAAGAATATGATTTTAAAATATATTTGTATGCTAAAAATTGCCTTCTTATAAATAGTGGTGGAATGCTCAGCTCACTTTCCATGCAATGAATAGGTGAACTCCTAATAAACCCACCTATAATTCTTAAAACCTGATTTTGAACTTTATCCAATCTAGAAATATTGCTTTTAGCTGAACTACTATATAAAATACTACCGTAATCAAGTCTAGATCTAATTAATGAAAAATATAAACTTCTCATATGTATTGGATGAACTCCCCATGACGTTCCCACGAGAACCTTTAGAATATTTAAATATTTATTACATTTTTCTTCCGTCATCTTAATGTGCTTACCTCAAAGAAGACTCCTGTCTAACCATACACCCAAATTTTTATAATAGCCTACTGAAGACAATTGATTATTATAAATATTTAAAACTGGTATATTCTTCCTCCTTCCTCTGCTAAAAACACAAAATTTTGTTTTGCTTATTGATAATTTTAAACGAATTTCATTTAATGCTACAATAATTTTGTCAAGAACACTTTGAAATTTTCTTGCACATTCAGTGAGATTTTTGTGTTTTAAAAAAATAGCAAAATCGTCAGCATACTGAGAAACACCAATTCTTCATCCAAAACTAATCTACATATCTTTCGGGTTACTAAATTGAAAAGAGTAGGAGAGAGCGGATCTCCTTGTGCCAAGCCTTTAAATGTCCATCGTATAAAATCTCCTAGTCCATCATCTTTTTTTAATTTTTAAGTGTCTTTCCTTTAAGAAAGACCATAAGTATTTACAAATTTTTTTACCAATATTAATTTCATCCAAATTTAAAATCACTTTATCTATTAAAACATCATTATATGCACTCTCGATATCCAAGAAACAGACAAGAGTTGGCATATTATCAGACATCCCAATTTGAACATAAGAAACTACACGAACTAAATTATCCATACAAGATTGAGACTTTGTAAAACCTACTGTACTAGATGATAATACATTATTTCTTTCAACAAACCATTCTATACGTTTAAGAATCATATTATGAAAAATTTTACAAATACAGGTCATCAAAGAAATAGGTCACAGTTGTAAATCGGCCCCATGTTGACTTAGTTTAGGTATCGGTAAAATAACCATCTCCCGCCATTGCCATGGAATCTGTCCTGTATTAAAAACCAAATTATAAATATTCAACAAAAAGACTAATAAAGTTTCTGGAAGCGAAGATATCATAGAGTATGTGATACCATCATCTCCTGGCACTGTATCTTTATTTTTAATACTATTTTTAAGTTCTTGTATGGAAAAGTTCGATTCTAATTCATAGTTTTCGGATGAAAAAGTCGGCGAAACGTTTTCGACCCAATCTTGAGTAAGTGATTCTAATAATTTTTTTCGACTATCTACATCAACATACGACACATTTCTACGAATACCCTTAATCCATTGCATTCGTCTCCACATTTCTGTAGGTGAAGTTTCCGAACTTATAGAATCATAAAATTTTTTACGGCTTTCTTGTTTTTTAATTTTAATCATTTTTGCTGCCTCCTTAATCTTAGATTGTAATTTAATAAAATTATCTGGGGTGGGATTTCGACGAAACATACTAAGAGCTAATCGGCGTTGGGCTACAACCAAAGAGAGTGATTGACACCAATAATCTTTAGCCTTAAACTTAGATTGTGGGTTAGTACATATTTTTATTAAAGGTACACTAGTGTTAATCGCTTTGTTTAACATATCTAGGATAACATCATACATTAATTGTACATCATTATTTAAGGATTCTACATTAATTTCTGAAAAAGATGAAACTAAACTTTCTTGAAACTTGGACCATGAAATTTTCTTTAAGTTCTTTTTTGAAAATAATCATTTGAAACATTTATTTTTGTGTAGAACTTAATTAAAAGATGATCACTACCAAAATTCTCATTTAAAACAGTGCATAGAAAATTAATAGCAATATCCACAGACACGAATGTGATGTCTGGCGAAGATCTTTGTAAATTTTGATTAACTAATTTTATGCGAGTATGAGTTCCGTCATTTAAATACACATAATTATTGTCTGAAATAACATCTGACAACTGAGTTCCTCACAAGTCTGTTTTATACGACCAATTACTATGGTGTGCATTAAAATCTCCCGCTATTATAGTTTTATTTGAAAAACAACTAAACAAATAATGCCAGTCCTCTAACATAACTCTAGAAGACGACGGGCAGTAAACAGAAACAATATTTTCAATATACTTACAGTTATGAACCTTCACATGAAGCGTCTCTATACTTTAATTATGGCATTGAAAAGTGCTTAACGAACATCGAATGGATTTATGAATTAAAATTGCCACACCACTATATGAATCCTCTCTGTCTTTTCTGAAGATATTGTAACTATTTATATGAATTTCTATATTGGAGTCAAACCAGGTTTCACTAATTATATGCAATGTGAATTTTTTCTTGAATTAAAAAATCACTAAAGCTAGTCAATTTTAGGCGCAAACTTTGAGCATTCTACTGTACAATATTAATATCAATAAATTTCGTACTATCGCTGTCCATTATTAAGTACAGCGTCTAATATACTCTCAAATAAATTAAACTTATTAAAGAAATTAACTATAAAAGTTTTACATTCCTCAATAATAATATTAACAACTGCACCAATTTTTTCCTCAAACGTTTTCTTTGACATTATGGCTTGGTATAACTTTTCCAATAACTTTTTAACATCTATTTTATTTTCTTCCTTTTCTACATATTTTCTTTGTTTAATTTTCTCCTTCAATATGATTATCTACTTCCATTTCTTTAACTGTTTCACCTTGATTTCTGTCTTCATTCTTACGTAGCCTTCTCTGTTTCTGCACTCTCTTTAATTTACTTCCTGTTGAAGTTCGAGCCCCATTTTCTGATCCAGAGCTTCCAGAAATCAAATCTTGTGTTTCACGTATTCCAACTTTTCTTTTCACAACTTCGCTGTACAAATTAGGTGTAGTTAAATTATTCTCTGTTACAATCTCAACATTATTGGTTGTATTGTAATCAATATAAGAATTATATTAATTTTTTTCCTCACGTCGTATAGCCATTATCTCTAGAGCTTTTTTATACGTAATATTTTGTTCACTCATCAAAAGACGGATTTCTTTTTCTTTCGCAAACATTGGGCAGCCTCGATCAAGTACAAAATGTGAGCCTTTACAATTTAAGCATTGAATGTTCTCTAATGAACAATTTGCATGACTTGCATTCCCACATTTGGGGCACAACATTTTTTTACTGGGACAAAATTTTATATAGTGTCCAAACTTCCAACAGCCATAGCACTGGGTCACCGGAAATACGAAAGGTTCTACCTTAAACCTACAACCATATGCATATGCATATGGAGGTAAGGTAGAATTTTGGAAACATATTCGAACTGATTCGCTATCTATCCATTTTCCTTCCGAGGACAACCTTTTCAATCTCTTTATGTTTAATATTCTATGTTCACACTCAAAAATTTTAAACATCTCATCTTCCTCTAAATCCAAATCAACCCCTCTAATCAATCCATAAGAAACAGAGTTTTCAAAAGTCTTTTGGCATCGATAATCTAAATCTTTGAATTTTGAGCAGTTGAGCAATTTTTCGGCATCCTTTTCGTTTTCAAATTGTATAAAAACCTTGTAGGGAGATTTGTATTTTATTTTAGTAATATTCTGAATATTTTTGCTTAGTAATAACCGTGCCATCGCCATCTGTTTAGGTAACTCTGTACTAGAAGTAACACAAATTTAATTTTTTTCTCAAAAACTTCATTTTGCTCAAATCCCGCTTGTTTTTGAACAGAGTTATCAAGTAAAGATGTACTACGTATAAGACGTTTTGGTTTACGCACAACCGTTGTAAAACCATCACTACTTTCCGTCTCATCTTCTCGAGTTTTCCTTTTCTGCACAATAGGCTGAGGATTTATATCATCTTGAATTGCAATATCTCCCGAATATTCGAGGTTCTGAAGTTCTACCTCACACTCTCTGATATAGGCAGAATCCCTGCTATTGCTACTTTGTAAATCTTCCTCTTACTCCATCATGCAAAATAGACGTTGAGGCAAAACAAACGAAACGTATTACGTAAATAGGTACACTTGCGCTAGCGATCGCAATACGCGTACGCACAGACCGAAAGCTCACGCGCCACTGTCATATACTTATTCTGTATCTGTGGCTATGTGGAATTCGATGTACAATGTAAAATATTATGAGAGATGACAATATATTAAATAAGCTGCCACATTATGTTTCATTACAATAATAATAATCTTTAGCTGGTATTTTACACATTGGGACAAGCTGCAAGCGCAATGTTTACTTTTGTAATTCGAATTATAAATAAAAGCTATTGTTCGCAATAATATACGCAGAAGGACGCCCTTAATAGTCCACTGTAACAATACAATAAATATAATCAAGTAAAATAATAATGACTGTAATAACGCCATAATAGATTGAATGCGAGCGAGGATGTAATTTGGCGGTCCCCCGTGATTGGGCAATTCGGGGGCTCGTGCAAAATGGCGGCGTTATCCTGTTACCGCCGACAACGAGCCCTAATGCCCTAAGTGGCAGGGACAGGGCTGTCTACACTACACACTCTACACTGATAGAGTCTACAGCCTAGCTATATACTCTCTCGTGAATACGTACAAAGAAAAGATTTAATTTACTTGCGGAAAAAATATATGAAATCCCTAAATATTATTACATAGGCGTAGGAAAAAAATACGTTTTGTTTTGTACGTAACATATGCTTTCCGTTCTCAAAACAACGCCGAAACTCCCAAACTTGTATCTATAAAGAGTCAGGAGTTCTCTCAGTACCTTCCGAACCATGGAATACCTCGGTGCAAAATCTTACTTGTTGGTAGCATTTGCTTAGAATACTTCTTACAAAACCGAAGTCACCACATATTTCCATATAAATTTTGAGGAGTTCCCTCGATTACTTATGGATTCCTTCATCAGGTCACCACTTTTGTAATTTGGTACCAAATTGGGATCATACCCTATACACCGAAAGAATTTTTTTGAGAATCGGTTCACAAACGGCGGAGTAATCGTTGAATTATGTTCAACGATTACTCCGCCGTTTGTACGAAACGAACATATTAACACCTCCTTCATTTTGAAAGTCGGTTAAAATTGTAGCCTATGTGTTATTCTGATGTATAAGCTACATTATTGTAAAGGTTCATTAAATTGCATTCAGTAGTTTTTGCGTGAAAGAGTAACAAACATCCATACATAGAAACTTTCGCCTTCATAATATTAGTAGGACGAGCAATCACTCATTTTTTCCTTATAATTTGAGCAAACCTTGTAACTTATCTACTTTATTATCTGGCTAATATATCTGGCTATACATAAAATCCACTTTTTTTGATTTCAAATCGTTTTCCGGTTCTTAAACTCTATTTATGTAAAAAACGTCAGTTTTCAAATTGTTAGATACTTCATCCACTCACGTCTTTAGTTATATTGCGGTTTTATATTAGTCATGTTTCATAGTAATATTTACTAGAATTGTAGCTGTAGAAACAAGTTGGTGACTTTTTCCGATCGGTGGGTGACATTCAATGTGGAATAATAGTCTTTCTTCGTTACATAGGATGACATCTAGTAATGACTCTTCTTGGTCCCTGTTCCTTGTGATTTGTGTTCCTAGTTGGCTGAGATTGTTGTTATTACACATGGTCTATAAAAGCGTTATGCAAGGTATTACATCAGTAATCCGAAGTTAATATTTTACATTGTTTAAAGAAAAGTTAAAATCATTGTTACTAACCGTGTGTGTTCAGCCCTGCTGGACCTAATTTGTCCGTCGATTATATTTTATCGTGAGAGGTTTAAGTCTATTTTCGCGTGCACCCGGGGCTCTCGGTGCCCGAAGATTACTTCGCTAAGTTGTGTGATGGTGGAGGGGAAACTACACTTAATGTGTTCTAACTTCTAACACGATTTGATCGGCTTAGGAAAACGTTTAGGGGTCGCCGGTGGTGATTGTAACGGCTTAATACGTGGAGAGGTTCGTGTAGTTTTGTTTGATAGTTTTGCTAAGTTTGTAATACGAGGACTTTTATCTGATTTAAATGACCTATGGTGAAAATGCAATAAATTATGGCTAAAATAAAAAATATTTTTATGTAAGAAAAGATCACTAGTATGTTAAAAAAAGAACATAATATATACGGTCGAATTACGAAACCTCCTACTTTTTTGGAAGTCGGTTAAAAATTAAAAGTCATTTAAATTTTAAAGCACAATGTGTAATAACGTCATTCGTGTAATTTTGTTTGAAAAATTCGAAAAAAAATATATCTATCTTCACAGCAATGAACTGCTAAAATCGAAGTGTAACTTGGTATTTTCAGAAACTTTCCAATCCAAATTACTCGAGATGAAAACATGAAAATTCGCCTTCCTTGATGTTCTTTTTATATTGTAGTCGCAAAATAGTGAGATACATTTTCATATACATCTGAGGTCTATACGAGTACCTACCTAAATATTTTTATTAAAATTCTTATATTATCTGTCTCTGCTCTCTCTAGCTCTTTATGAAATAAAATAATTGGATTTATTGATATTGGACTATTTATAGTTCACACAAGCCATTAATAGTTTATCAAGCAACATAATATTCATGATCGTCATTTTTTTTTTTAATACCCATCGAAGTTAAGTATTAACTGAATCATATCTATATGAACTAACATTAGACTATAATCGTTTAATATAATTGTCTGCGTTGCGAAATATTATATTTATCATTCGTAGGGCGCGTAGCGCGTAGGCCGTAGCTTTCGTAGCATTTAAGTGTTCGCGTCTTATCTTCGCCATCATTTCTTGAAAAACACTGACATCTAAATTGTTTTTTAACATGATAGGAGTAAAAACAATTATTGCAAAACAAAATCTCATGAGCACAACATTTTGGATAACATCGCCGAACTCACATGTCGTCATTTAAAAAATTAAAAAAAAGCACTTTTTAAACTGCACAAGTACATAAGTTGTAATCCCATCAGAAAAGGTACCTACCAGTAAACACGAGGGGTCTTCTCCCCCCTCCCCACGCGCCATTTCTCCATCCAATTTCATTTTAAACTCGTTCAAGGGAAAAATCGCCCACAATGCTCTATTAGAGTTAGCAATTTTTGCATTTGGTTATCGTCGACAATTTTCTTCGCTTTGTGATGCAATACAGACGCCCCTCCGAGCGAGTTCATGAATAAAATATAAAGGAAAATCTGTGTGTTATGTAAAAAGTTGGTAAATAGATAACGAGTTGCCGGGGTAGAGAGCCGGAACGAGGTAACTTCTAGTTTTATATGCAAATTTTATCCTTGCTTTTTAGTTTTATTGATATTTTATGATAAACTTAGCTGTGTGGTTTTTTTAATGTATTATTTATTAAAAAAATTCTATTAAATATTTTTTTTTGCATAGAAGTATAGAAGTTTGGATTCATGTAAATTACTAATATAGTAATAGGATGTTAACGTGACTTGCATATAGAGTATATAGAGCAATGCTTCAGCACCATCGGCGACCGATATAATCTCACCTTGACGATATTTCAACTGACGACTCACTCTAAACTCATGCATAACGTTGAGGTGGAATTAGGTATCTTCATAGAAATCGTACCTAGGATCTCGACGATTACGTATTTATAAATAACATTGATATAAATTACAAGGTAAACCAATTTTGAATATCCCACAATAATGTATATTTAGCACAATTTGAAAGTAAAACTAAACCTAAACTGTTTAAGCAGCTACATATTCGATTTTGATGTGTATAGAGACATTTCATGTCTTGAAAAAACATGAGTAGTATATCGGCAAACTATACCCGAGTGAGATACGAAAACATCAAATATTATAATAACATCTTACACGTAGTCAATCTAATATATAAAAATAAGTCGGGTTTTCCTTTCTGACGCTATAACTCCAGAACGCACGGACCGATTTCCACGGTTTTGCATTCGTTGGAAAGGTCTCGGGCTACTAGAGGTTTATAGAAAAAAAATCAGAAAAAACTTCAAGAGAAAAGCAGGAAAACAGGCAAAACAACGTTTGCCGGGACAGCTAGTACCATATAATATATACGCATAATGAAAATGCTTTATTCTGCTGCAATTTAAACTCAGTTCCACTTCCGACACTCACACAGTGGAGCCTGGAACCATCACACATATATATTATGTATAAGATCATCGTATTTCTTATGAAGGGGCCTTTGTGGTGGTGTATGTGCCATGGGGTATATAAGGCATTAGTGAGCGAAAAGTTTGCCTCGAGTCATCGTCGGTACATAATATCATCATATCATTACGTGGTTCCTTTGTGCATGGGGGGTACGTGGGGGTACATTAGTACATAGGGGTTCATAATACGAGAACTATTCTTAAAATCATCTCGTAATGATTCTGGGAATATTTTTCACATGATCATCATATTCTTTACTGAGTCTTTTGTGGTGGTACACGAGGGGGTGCAGGAGGTGCATGGGGGGTACATAGGGGGGGTACATATATAAGGCATTAGCGCGCGCATTTTATATCTCCGCACTCCGCACGCTCATTACCGGATGCATTTGCTAACGAATGTGTTTGTCGCCCAACAGTCAACACGCTCGCTCCCAGCCGCCGTTACACCGAATGAGGAATATCTTTAATTGCTATATATCTGTATATTTTGCAACAGCAATTTACTTATGCTTTTAGAAGAAGGCTAGCTGTTTACGTATAGAAGCTTGTAATATTCCATTCTGTTTTTTTTTAATATGGTTTCGAAAGAATCTTAGGACGCTAAAAGCGCTATCACACTATGTCCGATCTGAATCCGATCCGAACCCGAGATTCATGAATGAAGTAGAGAAGTAAGGTATCCGAGGCCAAATTAAGGTGCGTAAGCTGTCATTGAAATACAAATACAAATATTTATTGACCAAAAATTATTTAACATAATGCGATAACGGATCCCCACACTAGGCGATGCCTGTCCTGTAAGGACAATAAATAGTTCTACGTCTACTTTGGATTGTCATTTTCATGGCTGTTGATCGGATTCGGAAGGGAGTAAGTGTGAAAGCGCTTTAAAAGGTCTCATATCGAGAGATCTGTTTAGAGCGGTTTTAAAGTTTGACGTGGTAGGTATTTCATTGTAAATACCTAAAGTTTTTAGCTGAAAGCGCGATCATTAGTGCTGCCATCGTTACTACCACGCCTTCGTAATGAAAGAGGATTCTCATCATTATGAAATATGAAAAATAATCATGACGTTCGTTAATTCCCGCGAAATGGCCGAGCACATCGCCTTTGTCTCCGCGTAACGACGCGGATCCGCCCCGTAACGACCCCCTGCTCCCCCTGCATCCCCCGGACCCCCCCGACCCCCGGGACCCCTCAGTCATCGGAACAATGACGCTGCTTCCGCGCCGGCCCCTGGGGGAGGCCATTACGCGATTGCTAAGGTATGAGATGCCCAGACCATTGTCGCGGAAGTCTCTGCATTAACTATGATTATTTACTACGAGGTAATCGCAACGGAGTGTTTTGACTTACATAACAGATTCGTCTGATGATTTTTGTAGAGCATAGCAATTTGTTTGTAGCTGAAGAAAAGTAGATAATTTTTTTAAACTCTATATCTAGGCAACGACAGCATAATTTTGTGCAATAACAAAAAAACATATTATTTTATGTATGTACATACTTTAAACTTGTGTCCTAACTTCCTGGTTAAGACACAACCTTTATTATTTGATTATCTAATAGAAATGATGATGCGTTTAGTGGGCATCTTAAAAGTCAACCCCGCGTCTGATCTCTATTCAGTCGTGCTGACTATCCGTTCCAATTATTTATGAATAGTAGGCTGGACCGCAGTACGTCGTAGTCGTATTATGAAGTGATAAATCATAAAAGTATCAACAAAAGTGACGAATTATTAACGAAGATCTACTTGAGTAGTTACTGCAATATAACCACAATAAATCAAAAGTACATTTTAAGTTTTGGATTTGACTTCCCTACTGAATTTTATAGTATTCGCATTTAGCTACGTACGGCAACTTCTTTTACTTTTATGCTAACGTTTATGCTATATAAAACAATCAAAACACCTTAATTAAAAACTCTTTCCCCATACGTTATAAAACGTGTGATATACTATAATATGGAAAAGTACATGAATGAAAAAAGCATTTCAATAGATATTTAGATCGAGCTGATACATAATATTGTCATAAACAACAATAATAACACGCTTAGAACAATTTTTCTGCCCGGGCCGTCTCATGTTTAACAATAACCTCATGTGTATTCACACGCTGCCCCACGTCCCACACCCGTTCACACCCGACACACCCGACGCCGGCCCCTAATCACTAGTCACATGTAAATACATCTGATAATATTGTCAAAAATATCATTACTTATCGCTGGATAACGATTTACTTTGACAAAGTGGTAGTAAATTATTATTTTAATGCTTAAAAACATAGCTCTTTACTTATTTATATGGAGAAAATAAGAAATATAATTATAATACTTAGCAAATAGTGGGCGTAGTGAAGCGAAGTCGTAGCTTATGCTCGTAGCGGGCGTAGGCCGTAGCGCCCTAGCAAGAGACATCAACGCGAGGCGATCACAGTAGGATCTGTTACTAGTACTATTAAATAATTTCTAGTAACTAGGAAATATTCAATTACAAAATTCTTAATTATTAATAATATTTCAATTAGAACTGTTAATGTTTTCTCGACTGTTCCATATTGACAGTTATGTTTCTTTGTTATTATAGACTCTAAAATGCTTATCGCATTTGATACCCAACTTTTCTTTATGATTTTGATTTATTACAAGTTACTGAATAAACTTAAAAAACAAAGGGTTTTTTTTAATATTGACATTAATTCAAGACGTGAGTGGAAGAATAAGGTAAGTAACATGAAAATACTTACCGTTTTTTTGCTTAAATGGAGGCTTTAGGGCCGGAAAAATTATTTGAAATAGAAAAAACTATGGATTATATGTGTAGCCAGATATATTAGATAGGTTATGAAGTAGATAAGTTACAAGTTTTATTAAAATAATTAGGGGAAAAATGAATTATTGTCCGTATGTTACGAAATGTTATTTGTTCGATTCTTCCACTCACGTCTTCAATTATGAAACTTACTAACCTAAGTCTATAAAAAAAAAAACCTGCGTTCTGGAGTTACTCAATCAACAATTCAAAATGGTTATACAATATAATATATTGTTGTGTAAGTAAATTTTCAATATCTATTCATTACAGAGAGCCCACCGTGACTCATGATTGCTTTAATCTTCGTCAACAAATATTTCGAGAAGCAGACGCAAACGAATTGCGAATACGAAAAGGAAAATAAGAATATTCCTCTTTCAATTTTATTGAAGAATTCAAAAATAATGATAAAATATATTATAATGAGAGATATAAGATCGGGGATAAAAGACTCTGGAGAGTCCAATTTGCGGAGGTCTTGGTTGTCAAAGGCGCGTTCGTTAGCACCCCCCGGCATCCCCCGGGACCACCAGGGGGTCAAAACGAAGTAATATGGAAATGCCGAACATCAGACCACTCCAATACCACAATACTTCTATTTATAAATATTGGAAAATATATTGTACACCCGCGGGCAAGTAAACCGCGCCTGGCCTACCCTAACCTAAATAAATATTTTTCACGTAGTCTTTCACACGAAAGTTTTATATATGACCAAAATAGAGTCTAAGTGTCTAAACACACCATACCGAAGTTCCGCGGCGGAAGTTCGGCATGATTCCGATTTTTAAATTACCGATGACACACCATGCCGAACTCTATTCCGCTAGGTATATTAACTTTATGGTTTAGATACTATGACGTATTCATAATAATTATTATAATAATTGTTCTACTACTATTAAAGATGTGAGAGTTTGTGGGGGCTGGAAAAATTGTTGAAGATAAATTACTGTTTGTTCCACGTTGGCATAAAAACTTTGAAATGGATTTACCTCTATATTAAATTAGTTTGGAAGTTACTTTAATATATTCTGAAAAATGCTGATTCTTCGGGGATGTATTTACGCGGATAGAACCTGCTTTCAGTATGTTATACTGGTAATGCCAATAAAGGTTCAATTTATTAACTTGCATTGGACCATAACGTCCAATCTTACTTATCCAAATTACTATTATTTTATTAATTTTCCAAAATTGGAGTATGATCATCGTGCTTTCCGTCACCAATTTCCGCGCTCGCGAGTGTACCGCCCGCCCTCGTCCGCTTCAAAGGCGGTCATTGTGCGGCCGCCAAGCTCGCCCCACTACGACCCCCCTCCCCCTCCCCCTGTCACTCTACCCCCCCTACCCCCCGTTCGTGTTCATTACAAAGAGAGCGCGCGCTGAAGAGTTATTAAAATGATAACATTATAGCTTCAATACAATAGGAGAGTCGCACAAAAGTTACAATCGTAAATAAAGAATAATATAATGTACTTAGGTATTTTGTTGGGTGCTGGCTTTAGCGCGCGGGTTTGCTTGCGCGAATAACCAACACTATTTTCTTTTTTTTTTTTTAAGGTTTAGAAAACCTGCCAGACACTTTATATATAACATAAAAGGGAATGAATTTATTATGTACATAGCATTAGTGTTTGGCCCTCTCGATGTGAACACTGCATGCATCAAAAATTAACAATAGGTAGGTACATTAACAGTCATTTACAAAAATTTAAATGCTAGTTAACATTAATATTATTTAGTTACAGATTTTTGAAGTAATGATGATTTCAAAGAGTGAATGGTTACATAAAATATATCTATTTCGTTACAGATTTTATTGTAGGTAGAACACATACGGTACAACGGTGCATGTTGACTATAGTTAGTTCGAGAGCAAGGTAAGTTAAAAGTTTTACTGTTATGTATGCGGCTACCTGACCGTGGCACAGCCACATACAATTTTTCCACCAGACCAGGGGTATCTGAGACTCCGTTTATTAATTTCGACAGGTACACAATGTCAGCACTGTTGCGTCTACTTTCGAGTGAAATGAGTTTAAAATACTCGAGCCTACTGTCATATGATGTAAGTTCACGACCTAGGTTGTGTGTGTACGAAAGATGGTACAAAAACTGTTTCTGGACTTTCTCAATTCGCGAAATGTGTATTCCATACGATGGGTTCCAAATTTGAGAACAGTATTCAAGAATAGATCTTACATAGCAGTTGAAAAGGAGGATAGGAATTTTATGATCATTGAAGAATTTAGTTTGGCGTATTACGAATCCTGCCAGTCGTGTTCCTTTGTTTACTATGTTGTTAATATGTTGTTAATATGTTCCCGAAAGTCCAATTTAGTATCCACCACTACACCCAAATCCCGAATTGTCGAGACTTCTGTAATAGGAGAATTTTTTATGAAGTAAGTAGCATGTAAGGGATTATGTTTGCGAGTAAATTTAATATGAAAACTTTTGGCTATATTAACAGTCATGCCATTTGCAGAGCACCAATCGTTTATTGCATTAATATCCATTTGGAGGAGTCTGATATCACGATAGTCTTTAATTATGCGGTATATTTTAAGATCGTCGGCAAACATTTGGTACCTGGATGTAATAGTGGAGCAAAGGTCGTTTACGAAAATAAGGAAGAAGAGGGGCCCTAGATGTGAGCTCTGGGGCACCCCGGTTGTCACTTTTATTGGTTCAGACTTGTATCCTCTGACTTTAACCAACTGGGACCTATTCATAAGGTAAGACTCGCACCATCTGAGTAAGTTTCCACAGATTCCGGCATGAGCTAGCTTATTTAAGAGAATCCTGTGATCAACCACGTCGAAGGCCTTTGAGAAATCCGTATTGATAGCGTGTACTTCACTTTTATTTTCCATTGCTTCATAGATAGTTGTTACATAATTTAAAAGGTTAGAAGTTGTTTACCTTCCTGGTAGGAATCCGTGCTGATTTGTGTCAAAAAAGGACTTAAAGTGATAATAAATCCTGTTGTAAATTAATTTCTCAAAGACCTTCCCTATGGCTGATGAAATTGAGACTGGCTTGTCGTTAGTGACGTCACTTTGATCCCCTTTTTTGTTTATTGGAGTGATATAAGCTAGTTTCCACCTTGAAGGAAAACTTCCGGTCAATAAGGACTTATTATAAATGCGGTAGAGTGGTTCTGAAATCTGTTCCGAGCAACGCTGCAGAAATATTGGCGGGATAGAATCTGGACCTGGTCCTATATTGGTATTAATTGTTTTAAGGGAAGTGAGAATATCCGATTTTGGAATGAAACATGATCCAAGAGATTGTGAGTTACCATAAACTTTATCTGTTACTAGACGTTCCGCGCGGCTTCGCCCGCGTAAATTTGATATTTCATAGACAAATCAGTCTAGAAAAAATAGCCTATGATCCTTCACGTGGTCTACTTCTTATCTGACCCAAATAACAGAAAAATTGCTCTAGTAGTTCGTGAGATAAGCCCTTTCAAATAATTTCCCCCGTTTTTTCCACATTTTCTTCTATTTCTTCGCCCCTATTAGTCTTAGCGTGATAAATATAGCCTATAGCCTTTCTCGATAAATGGGCTATCTAAAAATAAAATAATTTTTCAAATCGGATCAGTAGTTCCTGAGCGCGTTCAAATAAGCCCTTTCAAATAATTTTCCCCCGTTTTTTCCACATTTTCCTCTATTTCTTCGCTCCTATTAGTCTTAGCGTGATAAAATATAGCTTATAGCCTTCCTCGATAAATGGACTATCTAACACTGAAAGAATTTTCCAAATCGGACCAGTAGTTCCTGAGATTAGCGCGTTCAAACAAACAAACAAACAAACAAACAAATAAACAAACAAACTAACAAACTCTTCCGCTTTATAATATTAGTATAGATTATATTATGATTAGATAACTGTTTATTTGCAGGGAAAACCGATTGAAAATACTCCGCAAAAAGATAGGTTATATTTTGGGTTCCTTGAGCTGATTTATTATTGTAGTACATTTCGTCTGGAATCTCGGAACTATTCGACCTCATTGATTTAACAAATGACCAAAAATATTGTGGGTTTTTTTAAATTATTAATTTAGATTCAGACTTAAACTTATTAATGCATTCTTGTAACAAGGTTTTAGATTTGTGACGTAACGTGTCGTAGACCAGAAAATCTCTTGGATTTGAATGTTTTTTAAACTTTTTATGCATCCTATTTTTTTCATTTAGTGTTTTTATTAAGGTTCTGCTAAACCAAAAGGGATATTTACATCTATCACTAAGGGATCTGGGGGTATTTTGTGTTATAATTTCATCCAGTAAGGCATAGAATATATCGACGGTTTCGTTGACAGTTTGATCTGCGATAAAATGTTCGTCCCAATTTATCGCTTCTAACTCTTCCTTTATTTTTCCATAATCTGCCTTAGAAAAGTTTAGTGATGAAGACTTCTTTATTTTTGGTGTTTTATGGGTATGTAGTTTAAGGTGTATATTTAATGCCGGATGATGAACGTCCTCACTAACAAGCGGTGTGCTGCACTTGGATACTGTAAGTATCTTGTTACAATTAGTTAAAACCAGGTCCAATATGTGCCCATTTTGATTTTTAATGGAATTGACGTTATAGAGGTCATTGAGAGATAGAGCATCTGTAAACATATTTACTAAATTACTTGAGCAATCTACTGGGACCAGGGAATTTGCATCAGTATCATGTCGCCATTGTAAATTGGGTAATTTATAGTCACCAACAAAAAGCAGAATTGAATTTTTTGGTGTTTTATGTTGAATAATATTTGTCATATGATTAACGAGGTCTTCAAGACGGTTGTGTGTAACCGGTGGGGGAAAATACAAGTTACATATACAAAGTGAGATGGTAGAATTACCCTGTTTTAGTTTTACAACTATCCAAAGGTCTTCGTTTGCAGATTCCCATTTTATTTTTCTAACAGGCTCAAGTTTCTTAGATACCCCTATTAAAACACCGCCTCCTTCATCTTTTAAAGAAGAGGAAGAACTTCGGTCGCGCCTAAAAATCGTGTATCTGGTATCCAATACTTCATGGTCATAAATAGAGTCATTTAACCAGGTCTCGGTGAGGAGAACCTCATCATAACTGAAAGAAGCGCGTTGTACTGTATGGTTTCTGTTTTAGTCCGGAGACCCCTAACATTTTGATAAAAGATATTTAAGGTATTATGTCTATTTGTAACATTATGTAATGAGCTCATGAAGGACATAGTGGTAAAATAGAAAAAAAAAGTATATCTAAAAAGAATTAATAAGTTAAAAAAATTAAATATTGTCCTTTATAAAGACATAAGAAATTCCAGATCCTCTGGTCTGGTTACTTGTTTAAACCTGGGTGCAGATGTAGGTATACTTTTTCATAATAGTTAGGTATTGCTGTCTATATAATCTTTCACCACGCTAAGCTTAGAATATAGAAATCAATACTGCTTAGCTACAGAGCTACATTATAATACCTGTTACTTTGTTACACAAACCGATTTTCCGCCGTCATTCGGTCATCATTTTGCTTAGGACCGAGTGTCGCCTGAGTGTCTGCACTGCATTTTTTTTTCTTTCTTCAAAATAAATATTATACATTCGAATAGGCACTAGTCGATAGAGAAACATTTCGATCTTTAGATAAACCCTTTTGTCATAATCACCAAAATATCGCTCGATCGCGGATTCTGCACTATCATTTACAAAAGTTGCACTTTCATCCTCCATTCATGATACATCTCTGTCATCGAGCATGTGTCCTCGTCACAAAGACTGTTGTGACATCCTGAGATAAGTGGACAATAGTGGCACGCCCACCGCGGTCACTGTGACACTGTGGTGACACTGTGACGCGGTTGTCACACTGTCACAGTGTCGGTACCGCACAATAGACATTGTGTTGTAAAGATTTGATAATTCTTGTCTGTTTGTGTGAACGCTACTGTTTCTTATATAGAAATGTGACAGATTATAGTACTTTTGTTATTAATTGTTAGTGTAGAGCTGATATTGACATCTTAGGCAATATTGTGGACATTATTAAGGGTTTTTTACTCGGTATTTTGACAGAATTATATTTTATTTCAAAACCTTACAAATTGATTTTTAAGGACATTATTACTTGAAATCTCTTTGTTACTTGAGCCTAATTCTTCTGGAAAATGATTTATAAATCAAAACAGTGTTTACTCGTGGATAAACTGCTATTTATGATATACACAATAGGCATTTTATATAAACATTGTAAGTTTTCTGCTCCCATTCCTATTAAAATAAAAGTTGCAATTTAAAAAGAAAAACAAAACCTTTTTAAATAAATGTTTATGATAGTAACATAATACGTAGGCAAATCCTTTTTTAAATCCAATTATTTTACCATCGTTTTTTAACTGTTATGTTTAGTTAAAATCTAATGTTTTCTCCTTGATAAAATAAGCATTAAGAACATCAGATAATATTATAACAGTATTTTATTTTTTATTATTAACTTTGACAAAATATGTTCGTACTTTGCTTCAAAAACTATATACATTTTAACCCGAAACAGTCACACAAGCTAGTTTTAGATTATGAAGTAACTATTTAAATCTAAATCAAACCTGAAAGTAAAGAAAGAAATAAAATAAAAGTCGTGGTGTTTAAACAGGCGCATTATGTTCGTACGTTATAATTTTATTAAAGCGGTATTGAGTGTATCCGGTCCGGTAGCAATGATCCAGCTATGATTGAAATTGGTCAAGTTATAGTCAATCGCCACTATCAACTTGCTATTAACTCGGCGTCAATCGGTAGGTTTGGGGGGACGAATGGGGGGAGAAAGTGGCCGACAGTGAGTGGACGTGGTAATTGTGTGGACACGAGGAACGACGCTGGCCGCAGACGCGTCTGGTAATCCGGGGCCACTTCCGCCAGTCTGGGTTAAAGTTAAACATTGTGAAGTTAAAATATTATTAAGGTATTAAAACTATAAGGTTTTTCTTAATATTAAAAAAGCACTCGAGATGTTGTCATACCAGTAATAACGCAGACTAGCGTAAATGAGTGGCAATAAACGGAAAAGTTTCTTTAAAACTTCTATTTAGGTCGTGATGAACTTATTGGAAATTTGTAATTTTGAATCATTGGTTTAGTTTAATGCTATGATGCCATAATTAGATATCCTCATAACCTATTCGACGCGTACAAATAATGAAACAAAAATCTCTACATTTAAACACACAAACAATTTCGAACAATTACCCTCATGTGCACTTTTAACGTTAGTCTGTAGTACCTAGAGCATCGCAATCCGCAATTCTCTCGCAAGCGATTTTCCTCCGATAATTCCGATAACAAATACAGTTGAGCTCATAAACGGTTCCCGACTGAAGGGCACTTCGCCGAGGGTGCTTCGCCTAACCGCCCCCTCCCCGCCCCTCGAGAGCCTCCTCGGCGTCTTCTAGAACGAGGTAGTAGTTCAATTTGAGTGACAGGTGAGGGTTTTTGATTGAGTGTGCGGGCTCTCGATGTAACGGGTTCCGTACGTAAGTGCGGAAGGCGAGAGTGACTTTTATTTGCCTGGAGTGGTTCACGGAAGCTAAATGGTTCGTTAGAGAGTCGCGCAAAAGGACGACTGAACGCTTTCAGTTTTGAAAAGTTCTGAATCGTTTGTAACTGAGGGTAGTTTTACGTACTAGAGGTAGTTAGGGATAGTTAGGCTTTGACGCCATTTTGCCGCTGATGTTATAACTTAATATTTTCTAATATGAAAGTTGTTGTACTCATTGTAACTAATTTTTGTATAGGTCATTTCCTGCGTAATAGATATTAAAAAAGATAGACTTATGATAACGTGCCAAAAAGCGTTTTCATGTGCTAAGAGTTCGTGGTTGTTGTTTAGAGTTGAAAAAATACTTTCAACGAAGATATTATAATGGCTTTTAAGTTACTATAATGGCGCGTTTTCACTGAAAAGTATTGCATACATACCTACATTTTGTGGTGGTATATACGGAGAAATGTGCTGAGTCGGCCCTTCAGCCCTCCGGCTATCCACTGAGCCGAGATAATCTATACAGGGTGCTTATTCTCATGATTTAAATGTCATTTCGAGCGAACGCTGTCTCGCTAGCTCGCTCACATGCTCGTGATAGTAAGACTACAAGTGATCGGAGCGAAGTTCGGGGCATGAAAATAGGGCCCCAACTCTCGAGCGCTGGGGGAATGTAGGCCGCGCATTATCATATCTTAATACATATTCGCCGTGAGCATACGAAGATGGATTACTGTATGAGATGATGTGAGCACATTTTGATTTATTCATAACATAATGGCTTTTAAGATTGGAAGAATTTATATTGCTATACGTAAATAATTTTTATGACAAATAATGTTCTCATGAGTCATTATTCTATAATCATGTGCTTATAACTTTTTGAGCACTTGACTGTGGTCTAGTAGATATTCTTGATTTACACTCAACGATGCGGGTTCGATCCCATTTGATGGCATGGAATAATGAGGAATTTTTCGATATCAAGCACATAAAATGAATGCTCGTATAGTAAAAGAAAACATCGTGAAGCCCGCACATGGTTTACCCTTATTTTATGGATGGCGTATGTAGTTGGACAGCCGTACTTACATTTTAAATAGCTTGTCCGTAACACGTAACATTATTGCCAGAGTTTTTACTTAGCTTGGAGAATATTATGTTATATGTCAATAATCCACAAGGCATTTAAATATTTACTTAATAGTATAATACTATTATATAACTACGAATAATAAAAAGTAAGGAAACGTAACTCCTATACATCGATCGTTTTGAATTTGGTTCACAAGGTACTTTTCGCACACTAAAATAATATGGCAATAGCTACAAAAAACTACATTCAAATTGACAAAATAAAGCCGTTGACAATGATTGCGACTTCTATAATTACACAAAATTCTTGCATGTATTCGGGTCTCTTTTTTTGCATAAAGTATGCGTGTATTCGGGTCTCATTTTGTAGAATCGGAACAAATTTCTTGACACACCGACACTACCGATGTTGGCGTTTTCCGCCTCCGTCGATGAGAAAAATAGTATACGCACCATGGGCAGTAAATAAGAAAGCCTCAGATCACATGTTTGTTGATCTCGGCTTCGCCTCGGCCATTTACATGTGATCTGAGACATTTCTTATTTTCCTGTCCTAGGTGCGTTATGTACTATAGTGTGACCCGTCTGGTAATAGAAAAACGCGGAGAGACCTGCGGAGGGCTCTCAGCCCTTCGGAGTGATTGGCAATCAGGGAGGGCCGCACGCAATATTGAACACCGCTGTACATATTATATAAAGACTCGACTGTACATAATATTATATAAAGACTGCTCGCGACAATATAGTAAGACAATATAATGCTATTCGATCACGAAAAATATTTTTTTCGCGATCAAATAGCACATATTTTATTTCAAAGACTTAAATAGTCCCACACCAAATTTAATTAAAATCCAGTCAACAGTTTTTTGCGTGAAGAGTTTTAATATAAAGAGACGTACTCGTCCAACCATATATTCTTGTAAGCTTTTAATTTTCAATAATAGTAGCAGGATTATATTCGTTTAGTGGTTTGGTTTTATCACATGAAAATTGTAAAAGTTTCTGTCCATTCCCAAAACTTTAAGTAATTGCATCAAATTCGGCTAAGCAGTTTAAGCGACAATTATAAAATCTTAAGGTGTCCATACACGGGACAATTATCGTGACGATTTGTCGCCTCGATGTTAAAATCGAACGAGTAATTAATTGTACGTGCGTGGCAATATCGCAAACGATTTTATGGTCAAAAGATCGATTGGACGATTTTCTTGACGATCGATTGAAACGACAAATTGTCCCATGTATGGGGCAATTATTATACATAATTATTATCATACACAATTATTATCACCGGTATATGTTATATTGTTTGCACTTAACTGTGGATAATAACCAAAATACTGCAAGGGGTGCACTTAAGTATAAACTCAACAATTTAAACTATGTATTTTTTGTATTTGTCTAAAATATTCAACACTTACCTACGTATTGTAATTTATGCATCGTCACGTCCACACTTTTGTGTTGAAAACCTTTATCGTTGAGAGCTTGTCAGTTTGTAAGTTTGTCAGTCAGCCGCAGATGCAAAATATTAGAGCTGGCATGTGTCGCAGGGGTGGGTAATATAATAATAACCCTCTTATTGTATTACCGAATTATATTATTAAGCACAGTATATAGCGAAGTATGTGCACGAGTTTTGTTGAACCAGTTTTTTTTCTTTCGATATGTATTAGGTATTGATTTGTTTTAATCCATCAAAGTCGTGTTACTTGTGTGTTTGCCACTTTTAACTCACAAATCATTTAAAGAAGTAATCTTAAACATGTAAATGTTTTAAGAACAAAAAAAAACTTATATAAAATTTATAATTCGTAGCCCTAAAAGCTAGGCACAACATTTATCTCTAGTAACTACCACACGGGCAGGTAAGAGATTATTTTATTTCAATCTAACTAATTAATATTTTCTTGTTTTACAACTGTTTTAAATTACCATTAAACGCCAAATATATGCACGCTATGGCCAAGCTATAAAAACTTACTTTAAAATTATACTTGGTTCAATATAGTTTATATCGCCATTAATATATTTAATTAATCATAGAACTGTCGTTGTTACGGTATATGTTATGTAATATAATTTTGATATGTAAACGAAATATTAGCTTCTTTGTCTGTCCGTCAGTCTGTCTGCTAAATGTGTTAGGGGCTCTACCCCACACTATTTACCCGACAACAAAGCGCGTGATGTTGTTATTAGTAATTTGTATGTGACCGTTGAAGGCAGATGTGAACTTATTATAATATTCACAATAGGTACATTTAGTTGAGTACCTACGGATGTGTTATTAGTATTTAGTATAATGGATTAGGTAAGCTTGCCTATAAATTTTATTGATAAGTTTTACGACTTATTTTATTGAGTTATTAATTTTATTATATTTTATATTAAACTTTAATATAGATCCCAAGTATTTTTTGAATATAATGGCTACGTAGACCTCGACTTACTATGGATTCGTCAATTTCTGAATAGGAACAATAAAATAAGCTGACCAGTGACCAGTGACCACCTGTCTTGTCTTGTCTGGCCAGAAATATACTTAATAGCCGAATGTAATAGGTATATGAAAAGATTTTACAAGAGTAAAAGAAAAACGCTCGTTTGAGTATTGCGCACACGTTTTTTACACAGCACATAAGTATGATGTGTATAAAACGAATCTTGCGTAGCCAGGTCGACTTTTGAGCTTTCAAAACGAGAACTGTACAATGCCACCTTGAATGAAGCCTTCTTAGTTGCTATTTTTGTTTTGCTTATTTTTATATACTAGATCGCCCGATGGTCGAAATTCGACCTTAAATTTAATTATCTTCTTCTTTTGGCTCCCCGTTTAATGCATTGACTATTGACTATTTCAGATTTAATAAAAAAAAAAACAACAATCCATTTTTAATTTGACAGCAGACTTCAACCATAAACAAAAGAGTATAATTCGTATGTATAGGCTGGTCATTCAAAAAGATGGTAGTGTTTCTTTTTTTTTTTTATGATATAAGGGGGCAAACGAGCAAACGGGTCACCTGATGGAAAGCAACTTCCGTCGCCCATGGACACTCGCAGCATCAGAAGAGCTGCAGGTGCGTTGCCGGCCTTTTAAGAGGGAATAGGGTAAAAGGGGAGGGTAGGGATGGGAAGGGATGGGAATAGGGTAGGGGATTGGGCCTCCGGTAAACTCACTCACTCGGCGAAACACAGCGCAAGCGCTGTTTCACGCCGGTTTTCTATGAGAACGTGGTATTTCTCCGGTCGAGCCGGCCCATTCGTGCCGAAGCATGGCTCTCCCACGTATAACATGTACACATTGTAGTGTGTGTAATGTTCTATTTATTAAAAAAAATGTATGAAAAAAGCTTAATTTTAAAACAAGATTGGCTCGATGCACTTCTTCTCCATATAAACTATCTCTGTGCGAAATTTCATGCTCCTACGTTTTAAATATTAAAAATGTTAATGAGCGTATCTTGCCGATAAACCTTGGTTTGGCGATGTTTAACTGTAGTAGTTTTAAGTTTTATTAAATAATAATAAAATAAAAAAATAATTTAATAAATATTTTTATGATCACGAAATCGCGTAGAAGTTTTAGTCGCGTAGCGCCCGTAGGTCCGCGTAGCACGCCGTAGCGCCGCGTAGCGCGCCGTCGCCGACCGCTACGCAGCTATTCTGCTACCTGGGAATACTGAAATAACTGAAAACAATATTATATTGCATTCATTTTGTACTTTTATTTAAATTTTTAAGATCTCACTTTTCCTGCAATGTGTGTGTGAGTGAGGACTGAGGAGTGAATACATCAATTATTTGTTATTGTTTTAAGTGTGCTTGAAAATAAAAATTAAAGAAATGGTGACAATATATTTTGTGTTTAGCCCTTACTCGCCGAGTGAGATAACATGAAATACTTGTGTGAATTAGGAATAATAATTTATGTACTGACACCATCACATAAATTATTCCCAAAATAAAATTTAATGGATGATATACCATTTTAAATTAATTCATCAGCTTTTGGTTTTAGAAAAAAAAACGGTACCCATAACATCTATTAACGCTTCCTTAATAATATCCGCTATATTGTGCTGCACTTCCTTTCGATCGTTTGTCTCGACCCCTTCACATCGATCAATAAGATCTTAATCAATTACCCGTTTGTTTTGATCCAGTGTTTTGATCGCTCGCTACTCGATACCACGAGCGAGGCGATTCAATGTTGCCAGCTCCTAGAAGTTTAAGTCCCTAGACTCAAATCCAGAAGACACTTTCTGGGACAGGCGCCAAAGTTCATTGGCGCTGAAATATTAGAATTTAGGTTTAAAAAAAAAATAAGTGATGTATTGCTAAGTAATTAGATTATTACTAAAAACGTATTGACGTAATAACGATCTAACTTTTAATTACATTTTTTGGCTCTAAGATTTAAGTAAAAGCCTATTTCTCGCTAGAAAGATTAGTTGCCAGTTTGGCGACTTTGTCCCTACAAAGTCACTAAATTGGCAATACTGGGACTAGCGCGAGGGCGGTGCGGGGCGCGGGAGGCGCGATGCAGGGGAAGTGTATTGTATGGACACTCGATACCATCGATCGCGCGATTGTATTGACATGCGATTGACAACAAAAACTCTCGTGATCGAGGACGAGTACAATATTGCGCGGTTGCGAAAATAAATACCCTTTTTTATGTTACGCGAAAGATTTTTTGTCCATAGTTTTAAATATTTTTATTCATTATAAGTTCTTGTTTTACTACCTTTATTTATATCAGTTTTCTAGTGTATCTCAACTCGCAAGATAGATTTACTCCTAAATATTTACGTTGAGGTCGATGGAAACTGAACTCGTACACACACACACGGGAATATACAAAACGAGTCTAGTCAGGTCAGAATGCGATTCGATCGGCTTCCATAAGTGGGAATTTTTACCTTAAAAAAAAACTAGTAACCAAATCTTTTTTAATATTACACAATACACTGACTTGTCAATAAAATGGTCATTGCTTGTAAAAAATAATGATTTATTACGACCCAAAACTCGATAGAAATATCAGATTGATCAAATGTTTTGTGACAGACAGTTTTATTTGTGTTTTCGCTCAAATTACATAATAAGAGGTCTATTTGTGATTGTTATCGCAACACGCAGCGCTGGCGTATCAGGTAGCGTGTTACCGCGTGTTACACAATAGAAGCTCTTTAAAGGTTATCGCACACTACACCGACTCTACGCCAACCCAACTTACAGCATGACATGGAATTGTAAGCTATATTATCGGATATAAGAGTAAATTTGTCAACTAAAACCACAGGCGAACAACCAGTTGGCGACTATTTTGTTGGTATTTTAACTCCTAACTGTCGCACTCAGAGACATTTAATAATAAAGAGCTTGACAGATAATATATGGGGCTTATGTCAAAATTTTCTTTTTTTTTAATCAATAAAATTTAAAGAATACAATCATAAACTTAATCTAATACAGTGTAACATAAACCATTACTGGTTTTTCCGCACACTGCCATTCGTCTTCGACAGCTCTTTTTAAACAATAATACTACGTAGTGTTTAATCTAATAGGACAATTTATGATAATAATTAAATATATGGTCGCTTGTTAAGCATTGGTGCCCCAACCCACAATTTTTTTTTGTTGTAAAATTTTGAATGCAGCCTTGTTCTTAATCATCTAAAGAACATAATTGCATTGATAACTCAATACGTAATTTTTTGTGGGTTAGTACACGAATGTTGATGAAACAGTGTCCATATAGCAAATTACAAAACGAGTTAACTCTTCAACTCCCAAGCGGCCACATACGGCCGCGAGAACAATAGATTTCCAAGAATCCGCGATCGAGTAATAAGACGTCTAAATGGCGAACCAAGGCACAACACATAAAGTGTTTGTGGCTCTGTTCATCCTTTATATGTTTTATACACAGCAGCATTTATATTTGATTACGGTTAAGTAATTAATGCTCGTCTCTAAGTGAGGCAGTTAGTGATACTACATGGAGCGATAATAAAATGCCATACTGTGAGTTGGGTTGGCGTCGAGTCGGTCTAATGTGCGATGATCTTTATCGTGTCTCAACTTCTCAAGTCGGTGTTGTGCGTGTTGTGGTGTCGTGTAGCGTGTTGTGGCGTGTCAATTAGTCGCGTCACGTCGGACAGCGGTCGACACAACAATACCCGGCCCCGCCCGCCATTGTCCCGCCAGCTGCAGGTATCTTTGTTGCCTCGTTATTAAATCCAATAACATAATAACGTCCGCACCTTTTGATAGATGAATGATATTGTTATAATTTAAGATTGTTAAACGGAGATAAAGAATTGTATTGTTATTCTAAACGACAGTTTTATAAAGAAGTTGATAGAATAATCAAAAAATTAACCATTAACATAGTTGATTAACAGACGCTGGCAAGTTCTTGTTGTTATTTTAATTTATTTTTCTGACTATAAAATCTTATTAAAGAGTTTACTCTAAAATCTAAGATTGTGACGTGAAAACTTCAATTTAGGGGCGATTTCACCAAAGAAATGGAACGCGTTCAGAGCACCCTGAACCGGTTCTAAACGTATAAGCGCGATTATAACATCGAATTGCATTTCACCAACATAAACTGAACGCGTTCACAGCAAATCCGGGTTTTATCTTCTGAATGTCCAAAGTCCGAAGTTTAACGTCATGAAATCCGTTCAAGCCCTGTCATGGCGGAAC
Source organism: Cyaniris semiargus (assembly GCA_905187585.1). Lineage (NCBI taxonomy): Eukaryota > Metazoa > Arthropoda > Insecta > Lepidoptera > Lycaenidae > Cyaniris > Cyaniris semiargus. Next base: position 15,188,370 of record LR994563.1, on the reverse strand, counting down.
GAAAAACATAGACAAAAGAAATGTCAAGATGACAGTTTTAACACATGCGTTTTGTTAGTTTATGTATTGTTTCTTGCTATTTTGTAGTAAAATTAACGTGAAAAGGCTTAAAAATGATGAAAACATATAAAATAATCGCGTGACGTCACGTAAACTTTTAACACGTAAATTTAATAATCGCGATCAAAAGAAGTTTGTGAAATCCATTTGAAACAGAACGAGATTTATGTCACCACGTGAACGCGTTCAATGAGAACTAAGTTTTATAAAACGAATTTTTGAGTGTGCCTGGTGAAATCCCACCTAAAGTACCTTGTGACTTAGAAACTTTAGAAAACGGGAAAAATCCTTTTAATTTGCTACATACTGAGACAAGTTTAGTATAAAGATGTTTAATTCATCAAGCCCCAAACGGTCACCGGTGTCCGAGACACAATAGAATAACTATTGTGTCTCGTTTTCCCACGATCGACGGATTAGGCTACACCTACCGAGTAGAGTAACGAGACAATACCCTCAGCCGAGCACATCCATACAAAACATGCGCAGTGCTTGACCGAGAGCACTGTCTCGCCACTCTACTCGGTAGGTATAATCAAGGCATAAGGCGAGCGGCTCAAGCGCCACCGTGCACGCTATTGTTTCAATTTCTGTTAGTTTTAAGCTTGTAAGAGTTATCGTATGTTCAGAAGTCTTAGTGCAAAATGCCTATATTATTATAATGCCGATTTAAGCATCAAGTATTTAACAGCGGAATAAAGAAGTACAGTAATTAGTTAACTTGTTATTGCTGAAATAAAATATTTAAAATATTTTTTTACAAGAAATAAATAAACTGAAACTGAATACAAATGTAGGTAACATAATATTCGCCGTACTAGCTCCGTAGGAAATACTCCTTTTTGTGCAAAATTCAAGTAACTAGATTTACTGTCGAGGTAAATGGAAAATAGCACATCCATGTCTGTGCATCGTCGGTTAGGCAATCCCTCGCCCTCAGCAATATCAGCAATCGAACAAATGGAATAACCTCCGAAGGAATCCTATCATTGGATTACCGGCGCCATTTGCAATTCATATGCCCCCCGCCACGGTATACTTCCAACCATACCCCACTGCACATTGAGTTCAAAATGCAATGTCGACAGTAATAAAAGAATCCGCGGTCAGAATGCATCGAGCCGGGCATAATTCGGAGTTTCTTTTCTCGGCGCGCTGATTGGCGGAGCCGGCGCGCGCGGATTGGCGAGCGAGGGGGCACGCGGGGAAGGGGGGGGGGGTAGCTTTGTGTCGCAGCACACCACTATTAGTTACGGCTGGATGACTGCGACTAGTGATGTGCCGTGTGACGACTTCACCACGATAGTGAGCTACATCGAATTATCAGCTTTTGCTTCAGGTGTGTTAAATGCCATAACTTTATAACAGTACAACGAATTGTAATTGCACTCACGATGGCATTCAGGGAGTGTCGGTAGAAGTGAAAATGAAGCAGTAGGGGCAGCCTGTAGAAAGATAGAGAGATATTACGAATACTTTTTACTCTCCTTTGCTCACTGTGTTTGGCGGTGTACTTTCCTTGCGTCTTGTTTGATCAGGTCACGCGCTTTCGCGAGGTAAACTTTTCTTACTTTTCTTACCCAATACCCATCCCAAAAAATTGCACAGCACTATTAAAACAGTTTTCACTTAAAAAATAAACTTGTTATTTTAGCAATATTTAGACGAATGTCTGAAATGAGTAGATATGTCAGATGTAAGAGTTACTCAATCACCTATAACAATATATAATTTTTGATGTTATTATGTGGATAATAAGTGGTTTTAGTTTACAACTTGAAAACTTATCTAGCCTCTAGGTAGTGTTTGTAAGAGTATCGTCCACTGAAGTGCCCTAAAGTGGTCAATACAAAGTATCGACAGATCTCATCGAGGTGTCACATCCATACCGCGTGTAGTCAACACGACGTAATGGGACCAGTGGCAGTTGGCAGTCGCGTCTCAATCCCACCTTGTACTTAGCGCCCGAGCGAGATGGAGAATATCCGCCTGGGGATAGAGAGGGATGGAGCACACGCATTCACTCGTGGACTTGTACTAATATGTATTCTGTGCTCGTGGTGCGCTTACAAAATATGCGATTTAACTATAAGTATGTGGTGTTGGATTTTGAATCGTAACAGCATCAGTTAAGGTTGGTATCAGCTTGAGGGGAACATAGGTGGTTTTGCGGACGCAATATTTAGCATGTATGTTTACCCTAGATATGACTGGAGTAGTAATGGCGCATTTTTATTTGAATGTTTATATAGAGGGGCCGGAGGGCGAAATATGAAAGCGGGTAAATACGGCCGCCATTTTGTGAGAACACTGTACAGTCAGCATAAAGCTGGCCCCGGGGGTTGGGGTGGAAGCGGATTGAGCTATTGGAAGATATTTGATTCAAGAATCAATCTGATTCGATCCGTTTTGCATACAAACCTAGTTCTTGTTTGGGTTTCAGTAGGAATGGAGTGTAGGGTAATAGTAGGTACTGTTTATAATGGTCAGAATTCAGGACTAGCTTAATTTGTTAATTTTATATCCTATACAGGGTGTAACAAAAATAAGTGATAATACTTTAGGGTGTGTACGTGTTCCTTGTAGAACAGTGAACTGTGAACGTAGCAGCGCCGAAAGACCAATTTTTTTTTCACTTTTGTATGGGGAAACTCGTGACGCTCGGGCCCTTGCCCATACAAAAGTGAAAAAAAAACATCTTTCAGCGCTGCTACATCCACAGCGAACTCTCTACAAGGAACACGTACACACCCTAAAGTATTATCACTTATTTTTGTTACACACTGTATAGTTATGCCCTCTCTCTGTCATCTTTATAATACCCATTTATGTAGTTATGTACTATAATACATTGAATTTAGTCAACCCCTACAGCACAAGACTCTTAGTGTAGGGGTTGTGCACCTAATTTTGTATTATCCTGTACCTATCTTTTGTTTTGTTTCATTTTCTTATCATGTATTTACTGAGAGAAAATAAACTTATTATTATTATTAAAAAAGTAACAGGGAACTTTAATTTTTGGGAAGATTCCTATTATACAAATTCGAAATATTAATTGTTTTTTTTTTACCTTTAAGCACAGGTACTTTTTCATACAAAATTAATCATCCATCATAATTCCAAATTTTATAAAAACGTTAAAGAATGTGCCTATGTTACTTTTGGTCTGTCTATCCTTTTAATGTCAGTCTTCGGGTGACTTAGGCTTCGGCTAAACCTACGCGACCAAAGCGACTGCGAAGCGGGAGCGTCTGAAACGCGGGACGTTCGCGTCGGCAGAGCGGGAATAATCTACGGTTCGCGCCAGTTTCGCGTTGCAGACGCTCCCGTCCCGTGTCCTGCTCGCGTCCCGCGTTACAGACGCGCAGGTTTGGCCGAAGCTTAATTAAAGAAGTGTTTTACTCGGGAATATTTTTTATTGAATGACTTGTGAACTCAGAAATACTTATGCTTACTTTTAAGATATATAAAAGGGAGGTGAGGCACACACTACAGTTGGTACATCTTCATGTTTCAAATGCTAATCGATTATGATGTAATTGATATGAAGGACCATAGACTTTTTGGAAAGGCTAAAGGAAATTAAAATATATACTTTCCGCACTATAAATTAATTTTTGTGCAACAACTTGCAGGCTACATAATATAGTATTTGTATATAGTGATAAAATGACGTACAAAATATTATTTGTAAAAATGCAAGGCTTTGACCTCATTAAGAGAGACTTATATTTAAAACTCAGACAGTCAAATCTTACTTAGAGACAATCTCTACTAAGATTTAAACTTTGGTAAAAAAGTTGTATCATTTTATTTTGGAACCAAAACAATTTGAGATTCCTACTATAAGTATATACACCATATAACATACTAGATGTTCCGCGCGGCTTCGGCCGCTTTAATTAGGAATTTAACGAAAACTGTACATTTTCTCGCAAAAAATTGCCTATGTCTGTCTTTTCACGTGATCAACTTTACATCTGTGCCAAATATCTTAAAAATTCATCCAGTAATTCGTATGCACTTTCAAATAATTTTCTCAGTTTTTTCCACATTTTTCTCTGTTTCTTCGCTCCTATTGGTCTTAGAGTGATAATATATAGCCTATAGCCTTCCTCGACTCAAACGACGATGACACAACACAACAAAGACTTATAAGGCTAGAAGTTGACAAATACACGAAAGACATAAACAACGATCTGAATAACGATAAACAATACAATGACCTAGACAATATCACAAAGACTGAAATAGAAATGATACTTAAAGACATGAATCCAAGAAAAGCCCCAGGTTATGATGGTATCACCGCTGACATATTAGACCATGCATATAAAGCAAGCCCGAACACCATGGTTGCCATATTCCAAGCCTGCCTGAAAAATGGATGTTTCCCCCGGATCTGAAAAAAGGCAAAGGTAATAATACTTCCGAAACCTGGTAAAGACACCTACACCCACCCGAAAGCATACAGACCTATAGGGTTACTCCCGATCCTGGGGAAAATCTTCGAGAAAATCCTGTGCAGAAGGCTACTGTGGGAATTAGGAAAGGATGGCCTCAATCCCCGCCAATATGGATTTATACCACAAAAGAGCACGGAAAACGCCCTTTATGATGTAGTGGAACTGGTGAGAGAAGAGATTAGGAAAAAACGGATGGTTGCTCTAATCTCACTGGATATTGAAGGAGCGTTCGACAACGCATGGTGGCCGCAAATAAAAATCCAATTGAAAACGAAGAAGGTCAACAAATACCTGAGCAGCACATTCAACGATTATTTGAGCGAGAGGCAAATAGAGCTGACATATGCTGGACATACTATCACAAAAGAAACCGAAAAGGAATGTGTGCAGGGCTCCGTAGGAGGACCACCAATGTGGGACATAATCGTGGACCCCCTAATGGACATAGCAGATACCCTTGAAGCACACCTGCAAGCATTCGCTGACGACCTAGTGGTAGTGGCAGCTGGATCTAACGCCCTGCAGGTGCAGGAAAAAGCCAATAAAGCCCTGAAGGAAATTGAGAAATGGGGTACCGAGAACAAGCTCAAATTCGCTGCACACAAAACCCAGGCTATAATAGTTACAAATAAACGCAATTATGACATCCCTAACATTGAGTTCTGCGGTATAAAAGTGGCTTTTACTAACCATCTTAAGCTGCTCGGCCTTATCATCGATCACAAGTTAACATTCAAACAACATCTAGAACATGTCAATGATAAGGTCATCAAGATATACAAAAAGTTATCAAGGTCATTTAGAGCAACATGGGGCCTAAACTCCGAGATAATAAAGACTATATATACATCCGTAGTGAAACCCACGATCCTGTATGCAGCAGCGTGTGGGAACCTGTCCTTAGGAAAAAGTACATCAGAAAAAAGATAGACCGAATGTTCACAATAATGATGTCAAAACCTAACAATATCTGTTTCCCTAATGGACAGCACAGTAATAAGTGGCACTATTACTAAAACGCAGAACTATATAGAGTCAAGAGAGGTAAACCCATGGCCTACTACCCTGACAGAAAAATAGAGAAAAGAGCCCACCCTTTTGACCTCCCTCATCCAGCAAGAAGAGAACGAATAACGTTTGATTGGGTCGCCGAAGAGGAAGATCTAAAAAAAATGCCTGAACTCATCCCAACTCTATATACTGACGGCAGCAAACTGGACAGAAAAGTAGAAGCAGCAGTCAGTTGCTGGGATGAGCACAGAGAGACTATAACAGCAAAGATAAAACTGGCGGATCACTGTTCGGTTTACCAAGCGGAGATGGCGGCGCTGCTGATGGCGACTCAGATCATCAAAAACACAAGGAAGAATGAGGTGAACATTGCTTCAGATTCCCGATCAGCCCTGCAGACCGTCGCAGACCCTTGCAGCCTGAATCCAGTAGCCGTAGAGATAAGAAACCGATATAAGGGAAGACTCCACAAAAATCAACTGATACTGGATAAAGGCGCACGTTGGCCTGGAGGGAAATGAACGTGCCGACCACCTGGCGAGAGAAGCCACGAAAAAGGAAACAACACCAGCATACGATTCAGTTCCCCTAAGCGCAGTAAAATATAACCTAAGGAAGAACACACTAGATAAATATCAAGAACAATATAATACCGAAAGAAACGGAAAAACAATAACATACTTTTTCGACGACCTGCGAATAGCGTACAAGATTCTCTCCGAAGTGAAGAAAGACAACCTGTCAGTACAACTTTTTACAGGACACGGAGGCTTCGGAGAGTACTTGGACCGAATGAAACTGAGAGAGAACTGCAAGGCGTGCAAATGTGACAACTCAACAACTCAAACAGTTCTGCACTGCCTCACAGAATGTCCCATTCGTGGAGCACTCAGCTAAGGGAAACAGAAGAAGAAATAGACGAAGTCATAACAACAGACACCATTAAAGATAATATAATGAAGAATAAAAAACGCAGACCGACTTTCATGAAGATGGCGAGGAAGATTGTGGAGCAAGTGGCGAATAGCAATAAGTAGCGAAGCCAGAACACATACAACATTGACGCGCACCGGAGGGGAAAAAAAAAAAATAAAAAAAAAAAAAATAACAAAAATTTGATGCAAGTCTTAAGACATAAGGCTGTCGGATAATCAACACCGACAGTCACTGTTAAACAAAAAAAAATAATTAAAAAAAAGCCTTCCTCGATTAAATGGGCTGTCTAACACTGAAATAATTCTTCAAATCGGACCAGTAGTTCCTGAGATTAGCGCGTTCAAACAAACAAACTCTTCAGCTTTATAATATTAATAAAATATATAGTATATAGATTATTATCATCCATGTAAAACATGCAATGTACTCAATGATTATAATTGCTGTGTTAGAAAAAATATAGTAAAATACCAAAGACTCCTGAGTCCTGAGTCAAAAACTCTACACGTTATCCACAAGCTTACGTGCTTCTAGGTTTTGATTTCAGAAAAAAGAGACAAATAATTTAATATTATAATATTATTATTATAATCTTTCCTACATTTAAATATTATTGGTAGAATCTAAAACTTATTGACAGGCGTCTAGAAAAAAGAGAGAGCCATAATAACTATGATACTAAAACATTCGAGAATAGTTGTTTACTCAATGTAAGCAACAACTGTATTGTTAGACAGAGTTTGAGTAGCTTTAGCTAGTAAAGCACACAACTTCCAATATTTCACGCAACTACGTTTGCGAAGAAGCTCATTTATCGAGCGTAAAAATTTATTTTTACGTGATAATGTGAAAATATCTTTATGTCCTATCCGGAAACTATTAAGTTTTAAAGTGGAAAAAGTCGTTAGAGTCCAGTGTTCCCCCCTTCTACCAGCTAAACGGTTGCTTCTGGAAATGTGAAAAAATTCACGGGAGTAGGAAATATGCTGAATTTAAAAGGAAAACTATCACGGCTAAAAATACTTCATAAGTTATTGAGTAATAGTCGAACAACTAAAAAAAATGTATTCGGCGAAGTATACCTAAAGGAACTTTTCGTTCAAATTCCTTTGAAAGTAACTGAGATGATGTTGTTAGTAGTGTAAAACACGTTATAAATGTACATTCATTGACACACATACAAAAATTAAAAAAAAACTAGCGGTACTACGGAACCCTATATTGCGCGTGGCCCGACACGCACTTGGCCGGTTTTAATATATTTTATTAAATAGGTAACAGATAGACACACTCAGCCATTATTTTAGTTAGTACGGCTATAAGTTATTAGTATGTAAACTTGAGGTACGTAATCAAATTACGAAGTCATCAAGATAATTCTTAAATATAAAAAAAAAACTTGTTTATTTTTTTTGTTTTCATTTTCACCTTTGCTAAACAGTTCTTTGGGTTTTACTAAGCGTAATATTTGTCATGGTTGCCCGAATTGAGTCTTTTTGTAATGTTGAACGTATTTGAGCATACATGACAAATTATAGTCTACCTACCCTCTTTATATTATGTGGATCATGTTGAAGCCCGTTAATTTTTATCAATTAGGTGCTTATGACTACAGCAAATAGACTTGCTTGCGATTCATCTACTTATACATAAATCGATAGCTATATTATTTTGATATTTAGGCTTAAGTTTTATTAAATACTGATTGTTTATACAAACGGACCTAAAGCTTAACGTGTGATTTAATAATATCGAGACAGCTTCTATGGGGATGTGCTTTGACTTAATATATTATGTTACGTTTTGTGGTTTTGGTACATAGATACAAATTAACATCCATAAATGTATGTAGTTTATGCTAGAAAGACTTGAAACTATCATTCCTGATCAGTTTATGCAAACGAAGACCACCCTTATTTGCATAAACCGGACACAAAGCTACAATCACGTTGCAATAAAACTGTAAACAGTAGAAAGCTAGCTAAGCATCATTGAGTACGTTTTAAAATTATTATTCAACCCTGTAGATCGAGCGCGGTCACGATATACACAGGTTGCTACACTCGATGTGCTAATTCCTCAAATACAATTAACCCACCGCCGGCAGCGCCGGGTCACATCGGCCCCACGTGGGGGCTCACACCAGCCCTGTCACCCCTGTGACTAAAACTAACATTTATTGGAAGACAATCTTTTCTTATTGGCTACGCTTGAAAGGCTACGTTTTTAATTTAAAAATATCCTATGATGCTTAAAAAACTGTTTACTAACACTATATGGTCCACAGACCGAAATAAAAACGTTTTATTTTATTTTATTTAAAAAAGGGTATGTTGGAATATATTCTCATGATCTAAAAATCTAAAAACAGTTTTTCATGGGAAGTTAGATGGCATTTTCCATATAAATGCAATAACAATTTTATGATTTCAAACTAGAGATACGTTCAGCGTATTTCCTGCTAGAAAAAAGTAGAGAAATTTTCTCAGTAATTTTCAGTATAAATAGAATAAAGGCATTGTCTGTACGTCGCGCTGCGCTGATTTGCACACTTACGCCGTATAATAGCAGATCATTTCACATTCGCCCAGCCTGCACTAATGAGAGTGTGAGATGTAGCCCCCTCCCCGGCCCCCGGCCCCTGGCCCCCGGCCCCGAGCGGGGGCATAGACAATAGCCCATATATCTCATGTATGTTACTTTAGGGTTAAATATAGAAGAAATATACAAATAAATAAGATTATTATTTTGGACCCATTAAAGTTTTTAAAAGATTAAAATTTTTTGGGCCTCTTAAGGCTACCCGGCCACGTCACACTTTTTGTAAGTAGGCCCAATAATTGGGCAGGATTAAAATTTCATACAATTTCTGAGTGACTTTTTGTATGACATATTATGATAATTGCAATGAGTGTGTTATATTATTTTTCTTCTACAAAAACAGATTACCAGACTTAATAGGCGGGCACGCTAATGCTATTATTTTTTACTTTATCTTAAGTAAGAGGTTTGAGGCTTTAGCTTTTTAAACGTTTATTAGTTCAAAGCGAAAGACAATTAGAATCTACCTAAATAAAATATTCAACATCGTAATACTGGTTGGCGTGAGTAACGAAATCGTCATCGACGCTCAATTAAGACTTTACATTGTACATTGTGTTATCTAATTTGTAAGCTTCCCCTCGCATTTGGTAATCAGTGGATCAGCACGCGCTCAATAGAATCGCAATTATTGTGACGGCCTGTGTTTTTTGGAGGGGTCCTAATTGTCAAAATACGAGTGACGTGACGCGAGGTAACGGAAGGTGACGCGGAGTGACGCGGCGCGGCGGCGGGCTAACGAGCGTCATTACGTGTCGCTAATGTTCGACGGCGAGATGCGCTGATAACGCCAATCACTGATACAGGCTGATCGGAAAAAATTATGTACTTTTAAAGAATTTATTCATAGCCAGATGGCGGACCTTATTTGGTCGGGATGTGTGAAACCCAGCCGATACTCTTTCAGCATTTCTTAAGAAAAAGTTATGTTAACATAACCCTACCAAATAATGTAGGGCCGCCATATTATGGTTGTGAATCTATTTCTCAAATGAAACATAGTACAGTCAAAGTTACAGTATGGATAATTTGTTTTAAATACAATCTTCGTTATAAAATCTAGACGTTGCCCATCAATGCAAGGATCATCATGACAGCTTCGCTAATTATGGTTATTCATTATTGCCAAACGTAGAGAGAGCCCTTTATACATATTATGCATATTAATCATCAGTAGTTACATGTAGGCTAAGAACTATTTTAAAATAAAGCCATATAATATTGGTTATAGCTACGTAGGTTTCATCTTCTAATAAATAACATTCTCTCGTCGCGGTGTTTTGTGCCAAACTCCTCTGAATCAACTTGACAATTTTTTATGAGCGTCATTGACACAGACTCGATGTTCTAAATGAGTATTGTACAATACCAATTTTGAATACAAATATGTCGAGTCGGATCCCACTGGGTCGGTCTGAAAATCGGCGAACGTCTATTTTTCTTATTCGAAATGACTTTGTCAGCGGACCAAATAACAACATAGCGCACAGTCCTGAGCCCTGTCTGCAGTCTGCACTGTCGAAGTTTATCTGAACGTTACGAGGTTCTGAAGGAAGTTATCATTAGAACGTTTGAAATGACAACTCCTCGGAAGATCGTCGTTTGAAATTCTTTAGGATATCGTCCTCCTTAGAACATATTTGGCAAAACAGCGTTTGCATAATATTTCCACTCGTGCAATTCGTGCTCACCCTGTACTCGACTGTCATCGAGCGAATCATCAGCGATATATTGCGATATGGAATAATTCGCGGTGCGGGGGGATGCGGGGGGATGCTGGGGGGTGTCGGGAGGTGCGAGGGGGTGACGATCGAAAGTCACGTTCTCACGTAGCGTCCGGCGCCCTGACGCCCTAGGGCCGCGCCCCGGGGGCACAGCTTGTTCTTTTTTAATCACCGCGGATGGCTGGTTACCGCTTTTTCTCTCATTTATTTATCGCGAAGGAATGAGTAATTTCCTCAGTTTTATTTATTTCATTTTGGAAAGTTTTAATATCGTCGCAATTTTGATACTAACTGGTATTGCGAAATTCTGAATGGAAATTGTATGTTTTCTTTAAATACAGTTGGAAACTTAGCTATTAAATTATTGCAGAGACATAGATTAGACAACATAAAAGGACTAAGATTAGTCTTTTGCTTCAGGGAAAAGTACGGTTTCCTTAATTAATGTCAACATCTTGTTATAGTGCAGTCATTTTAGGTTTCATCTGCAAAAAAAATCCTAGTGAGCTGAGTTTTTGTATATAGGTATATATCTATCCCGACCGATTTCGGCCACAGCGACTTTGGATCTATGGCTATTGCAAGCGTCGTTCGTGTGCTCGCAGGTGACTGACGTAACCAATTTTTGCACTAAATTACGTCAACAACTATTACGTCAGTCAGTACAACTATTACGTCCTTATAATGAAGATCAATTTATGTCTATGGCTACAGATTTAATAATTCACTTTAAAATATATAGGACAGGCTTTCGCCAGCTGGGTTTGAGCTAGTTCTGAACTATCATGCTGCAACTCTCGTCCTTGTATTCATGGCAGATAAGACATGACCCGAGTAAGGGTTAATTCAGACCGAAACGCGACGCGTAGATGCATTTCTAAATTTGTACTGAATTGACAGATTTCAATTGCGTGAGGCGTCTTGCAAATCTGCCAAATCCATACAAATTTAGAAATGCATCTACGCGTCGCGTTGCGGTCTGAATTGATCCTTATACGCGATTATGCCCGGTTTCTGATGTTCCTTAACAAAAGGTTATATTACAAATGCCAAAGTGTGTCTGTCTGTGTGTCTGTCTGTTACATTTTCACGCTCAAACCGCTTAACCGATTTTGCTCAAATTTGGCATGGAGACACTTTCATTCCCGGGAAAGGATATAGGATAGTTTTCATCCCGGAAAAATGTACGATTTCTGCCCGATAAACGAATTTTGGCGCAACGGATTTGCGGGTGTTATCTAGTAATAGATATATTGTGGCCTACTCGCAGAGCTCAGGTTAAATTCGACCTCATGTTAAATATCATGTTATCTCTCCTATTTAATCTAATGCTAAGTACTCACATACGGTTTTACTCGATCGAGCAATCACGTAGAGTAAAAACCAAGGCTTGTGCTTTCGTCCACACATTCAGCATTACTCGATAGTTTTACTCCAAATCGATTAAAAATTATCGTGTGGGTCTGTGGACCGCAAACTCACACGCTTGAGTAAAGCTCGACGGCTCGCGTCGAGTAAGTTCGAAGGAAATTAGATTTATTTAATTCCATCGAGCCGGCTCGATGCGAGCCTTCGGGTTGTGAGTTTTGCGGTCCACACGATAATTTTTACTCGATTTGGAGTAACTCTATCGAGTAATACCGATAGTGAGTACTGACCATAAGAACGACAGAGATGACGTGACATCAACTCGCGGCTAACTTCAACCGAGCGTATCATTATTCGTGCCGATGAGCCTTACGAAATTAATGTTATCGTTTACGATACGTCTCCTAACAAACCTAATATCGATTAAAGCCTACTCTATAGTATCGGGTGTATCGGGTGTCGGCAGTCGCAGCCGGCAATTAGAGGTGGCGATGATCGGGAACTTTTAACGAGCTTGGACAAGGCGCTAATGAGTGTGACGCACGAGCGTCACGGCTGCGTCACGTCGTCATATCGCGTCACAACGGCGTCACACCTATAACGCGTCACGGTGTCATTCCCGTGTCACATTACATCACAGCGTCATGACGTAATTCCCGTGTCACAGTATATTATAGCTTCACGGATGTGTCACGTCGATATGTGGCGTTACAACAGTATCACCCCTGTGTCGCGTCACGGCATCATTCCCTATCAGAGTACATTTAACAGCGCCACACCACCTACAATATGGCTACATCCATCTTCGCACATCTGTATTTGCAAAGTATTTGCGTATACGATTCGATATTGCGAAGATTTCGGTGAACTATAATAATTAACAGACGAATAATAAAGCAATAATCATATTCGTGTAACATTAATAATGATAATAATTAGATATTTTACAGCTTCATGATTTGTCACGGCAGCTCTCTGTGTCACGTTACGTTACAACTTACACCACGTCATGACGCAATGCGTCACCTTACATCATACGTCATAGTGACGCGTCGTCACATCACGTCACAGCGTCACCGATTGTCACCTCTCATTAGCCGTCACAACCGGCACTCGGCGCGATGGGCAATCATTAAGACTTGTTGGTCACAGACACCGAAACTTCGCAACAATTAAAACGCGAAACTCCCAACAAGTTGATTTTATTCATCCGTCTTCATTATTCGGCTCCGACTTGTAATATTCCGCCAAAAATCAAGGTACAAATTACAATTTGGTACCGAAAGTCCCTCATAATTTGGACTCATAATTAATTTCTAAGTTTCAACTTCGGAACTTCAAAGCGTGGTCACGGGTTGATTTAGGCGCCGCCGTACTTATTAATTTGAAGTAATGAGGACGTGATTTTGGACATTCTGTAAGGGGGCAGTTTGTTCTTTACTCTGTTGTTATTAATTTTCAATGAATAGGAATTCGAAATGTAACTAAAGCTCATTCATTATAGGTTGCCAAAATAATGCTACCATTATAAATTTCACATGATAACGTGCGAGTTATACAAAAATAATGCCACATTTATTTGTTTTATTTTTATTTTTTTAATTAAAATTTAGATCTATATTAAAAGAAATGGAATATAATTGAGCCAATAATCATAATAATGTGTGTGTTTAGTTACCATAGCACATTTAATTTCTTAAAATAATATAGAAAAAGCTGATTAAATTCCGAAGAAAACAGAGTACTACCAATTTGATGTATATTTTGTTGTATTTGCCATAGTAGCTTGAATTTTAATAGTTAGATGAAATGTGGCTATAGACTATTTTTATTGATTGTTCAGATACACACAAAATATAATAATTTATAAATTCATATTTTAAGGTTGACTCCGTCGCTTGATGCCCTAAACATTAATTATGTAATTTGCAAGAGATCAGTCGCTTTTGCAAATAACATATAGGTACATGATTTATTCTATATAAATATTAAATACGAATTCTAATTTTGTTAGTGTCGCTAAAACTCGAGAAAGGCTGAACCGATTTGCCAAATTCTTGAAATATTCGTGGAAGTCCAGGGAAAGTTTATAGACGGTAAGATAATTTAGGAGTTAAGTGATACGAAGTTCACTTGTATATGAGATTATTGAGAACGAGGAAACATGTATAATGTATCGTTTTGCTTGGGAACAAATACATAATTATTATACTTTTGTTTTTGTCTTTTTTCTATGATATCCGTCGCTCTACAGTTTGTGTGTTTTTTTCCTAAGACAAGGACTGAATATATTATTTTACATAACGGAGACTGCTCCTCGTCCATGATTATTGCCCACGAAATAAAAGTCACAAATTAATCAGTATAGTCTGTGTATTTCAGTTATGAAACTATCTTATAACAAATGTTCACAAAAATAAAGATGGAAATCGATTTAAAACTTGCTATATTTATTTGTGCTTTTTTTCAGCCAAGTGAAGTTATAATCAACCAGTACTGTTAGTTCAAGTGAAGTTGTCAACTATTAACAAAGTGAAGTTATTAACATTATGACGTTTTAGCATCGTGAAGTTATCTGCTTAATGTAGCATTCCGATTGCTCAAAACAACTTCATTGTTGTTATAAAGAGGTTCTTAAAATTGACAACAGATGTCGCTAAATAACATAAACGAATTCAAAAGCGCCACAGCAAAGACGATTTTTGTAATACGACGACACGGCCGTCCTGCGCTTCACACGTCCTCGTGTGGTTCACCTGTAAAGAAGTTTCCTAAGTACATTTTCAGATCTCGGCCAGGCCTGACCATGTAGGTCAGAGCAAAACAGCAATTAGAATGAAAGAAACATTTATTTTAAAACAAACTTAGGTAAGCATAGGTGTAACAAATTTAATAGATGGACAAGGTATAATATTAGAAAGTAATTCAATTGATTATGATTTATGAATGAGCGTAACTTGATATTCACAATTCACATAAAATGAGTTTCATGGACCAATAATTTTGGTTACAATCACATAAAAGTGTTCGTCTTCGTCACTTGACCAGCGACGGTATCGTTGCCACTTAACCAGCGACACGATTACTGTACTCCTTAAACCAGGTAGTAAGTTTGCCCTTTGATCACTTAACCAGTGATAGTTAATTTAGCATTGCCAGCTGCGCACCGCGCACTCACTACGGCAAAGCCGGAGCTACGGCTACAAACTGACCAATGCTAGTAATTATTAAATGCATGATAATGGTTTTAAACAAATACTACAGTAAGTATAGACAAAAAAAAAATTACAAAGGGTTACGTTACAACTCTTAAATGTTTCCTTCGTTACTCGTTTGTTCACCCTCATGTTCATCCGATAAATCAGCAGGGAGGAGTTCATTCTCGGGCATTTTACGAAGCCTGTCGTGAGCGTATTTGTATGTCCGGTTATTATTAAGTGCTTTTAACACATACCTATCACCATCAAGAATTTCAACTATGCGAAAAGGACCCTTAAACTTTGGATCAAGTTTGGTTTGATTACGCTCCTCATTTTGTATGAGAACATAATCACCTAAAACAAATTGTTTAACTTTTGCCTTCGTGCTATCAAAACGTGTTTTATCGTAATGCGAATTCTTCTCCATGTTAGAAATAGCCTGTTGGCGGACAACTTCGATATCTATTTCGGGATCATCATTTGCAAATAAAAGTTCGAGGGGTCTAGCTACTTTCCCGATAAGCAGTTCAAGGGGACTAGACTTGGTTACTCTATTTATTGTACAATTCATGGCTAACTGAATATCCGGTATAGCGTCCTGCCATGACCGTTCATTATTTACTTCAGCGGCTGTTAGCATATTTTTAAGAGAGCTCATAACCCGCTCAACTTGCCCGTTTGCACGAGAGCTACCTGTAGCGATCAGGTGCAGGTCAATATTATGTGAGTGACAAAACTCTTTAAACTGAGAACTAGCAAAACAGCGGCCCTGATCTGCTATAATACGCTTGGGAGCCCCAAATAAAGAAATGCTGCTCTTAAGAGCTTTAATACTGCTTGCCGCATCGATGCGCAGGGTGTGGCACAAGAAAATGAATTTCGTGAATGCATCAATTAATACAAAGATGTATTCCTTTTTATCATTCTTACCACTAAGTTTCCCTGTAGCATCGATGTGCAAGGTATGCCACGGTATTGGTGTCTTTGGAATTGGGTGCATTTCGACTTGTATTTTGCCTGACTGGGATTTTGATATCTTGCACGTAACACAGCTATCACAAAATTTACGAACAAATTTTGACATGTGCTCAAACCAATACATATCATAAATCTTCTCTAAAGTTTTCTCCCAGCCAACGTGCATTAGAGTTTCGTGAGTAGTGTTAATAATGGACCAACGCAAAGCCCTAGGAACAATAGGCAACCAACGTGACCGATTGTTACGCTGAATCTTACGGTGCAAAATTCCGGACCTAATCTCATACGTGTTAGCCACGTTCTCGTCTAGCCTGTGTTCCTTGAGATCTTCACACAATTTTGATATTTCTGGGTCACGTTGTTGTTCTGCTTGTAACCAATTTTCGGGTAAACTAGTAATGTCAACTCGCCTAACTTCCACTTTGTCAACAGGTGTAGCAGGCAAGGGATTTCTTGATAAAAAATCTGCATGACACATGCGTTTTCCATCTCTATACACCACATCAAAGTCATAGGCTTGTAGGAAAGCCCACCACCTATGTACACGTGGGGTCAAGTCTGCCTTTTTGTGTGAAGACTTTAAAGAATTACAGTCAGTAACAACTGTAAATTTATTGCCGTGTAAATAGTGCCTAAAATGCTTGACAGCATTTACGACCGCGAGTGTCTCCAATTCATATGAATGATACTTTGATTCGGGGGCTGTGGTGCGTTTACTAAAATAGGCTACTACATGTGGCTTACCTTCCTTCATCTGTAGCAGTACAGCACCATACCCGACCGCACTTGCATCTGTATGAAGTTCAATTGGACACTCGGGGTCGAAAATCGCTAAAACTGGTTCTTTAGTCAAAATCCTAATAATCCTCTGCCTGATATCCTCATGCTCACTTTTCCACTCGACATTACCCTTCCCAAGAGTAGTGAGAGCGTGCAATGGTGCCATTATCTGTGCGAACTTAGGGACAAACTTCCTAAAATAGGATGCCAGTCCTATAAACTGACGTACCTGAGTCACAGTCATGGGAGGTGGAAGAGAAACTAAAGCCTCAATCTTTTTAGAATTTGGGCGCACTTTACCGCGACTTACTTCATACCCAAGGTACTCAACCTTTTCTTTCATGAAAGAACATTTCTTTAGGTTGAACGAAAATCCCTTTTCGGTCAGAACACGCAAAACTGTACAAATTCGATCTAACGACTCGTTTACATCAGAGTTTCCGATAACTAACAGATCGTCCATATAAACTATGACATATGTGTTAACAAGCGGACCTAAAGCCTTCGTAACTGCACGCTGGAAAACAGAGGGGGCATTACGAAGACCAAACGGCATTCGTAGATATTCGTAATGACCCTCTGGAGTCACGAATGCTGTTTTCTCTACAGAATCCGGGTGGATTGGCAGCTGATGATAGCCACTAGCCATGTCCAATGTGGTGAAATAGTAACAACCGTGTAGCCGATCAATTTGATCGGATATAAGGGGTAGTGGATAACGATCCGGTACAGTGTTAGCGTTCAATTCTCTGTAGTCGACGCACATACGATCCGTACCATCCTTCTTTTTAACGAGAAGGATAGGGCTGGCGAACGGAGATGAGCTTGGACGTACAACATTGGCGGCGATTAGTTCGTTAATTTTTTCACGGACTACACTACGCTCTAAAGGACTCAAACGGTATGGTCGGCGATATACTGTTTTATGGGGATCAATAAGACGAATCTTAACAGGGTCAGTATCAGCGTAACCAACTGGGGTACCGTACACAAAATTTAATTTAAATTCATTTAAAATCTCACACAATTTGAGTTTGAACTCCGCAGGTATATCAGTATCAATATTTTCAAAGTTAGTCACATTATTAGTTTCAGCATTACACGCATTAATTATCTTAGTTTTCGCAAAATTTAGTTTGTTACATGTAAGGAGAATTTCTATGCCCTGGGCTAAAACTTCTTGCCCAATCATGATATCATGCTGAAGAAAATTATCGGGGAGAACATGAAAGAGAACTTCAAGTACAATATCGTCAATCATAATTATTGCTAAAATTTGTAACGTACTATAAACACTTGTTTGGCCAATCCCAGTCATTTTGACAGTATTATTTAATCGCGTGCCTTGAAATTTTGATGATATTGACTCTTTTATAAGTGAGCACTCAGCTCCAGAATCGTAGCGAAATGAAAACGACTCACCCATGTGATGGAGAGTTCCTTTAGGGGCGCTGACCGTGCAGAGCTCGACGCGACGCTCCGCAATATTCCCAGTGGTCGCAGTCGAGGTCTTCCTTGCAGTCGCAGAAGCAGAAGCATTCGGGCATCTCGATGAATAGTGCCCAGTTCCTCGACAGTTGTAGCAGGTGATCGTATCCGACTGAGTGGTCTTCTGAATACTTGTAGACTTGCTAGGTTCTCCGTGAGACGTCCCAGAAAAACGGTTATCCTTTCTGAAGTTATCTCTCTTGTGGCGACAGATAGATACGTGATGTCCAAGCTTTCCGCAGTATGTACACTTTACAACTGGATTTGTCGCGAAGCTACGTCGTTTCATATCCGGGACACCATTATTAGGGTCGTTTGTCAGCGGAGCCTTTCGTTTTAAATATGAAAGTGCCTTCAGTTCTTGCTGCATCTTGGTTCTCGTGCCTACTTCAGTAGTAAAAGCAATACGATTAACCCGTGGTTCAATCTGTGCCATATGTGCCATAACTGTGGCAATAGCGATCTGCTCTGTAGTTAACTTCTTCCATCGTGACATCAAAACATTTAATTGAGCAGTAGCATAAGTAGCCAAACACTCTCCTTCTTTCGGCTTGCTATTAAAGAAGTTGATGAGAGTAGAAGCAGCTGTTTCTGATGTGTCATAGCGAGCTGTGAAAGCCTCTTGAAAATCATTCCATTTCATCCCAGGAAATGATATCTGAGATAGCCATGCTGAAGCCTCTCCTTTTAAAGCCTTGCTCAAAGCTTTCATAAGCATTGCTCCGGATAATTGCTTGTCTTCCATACACAGATCTGCTGTAGCTAACCAAGCACGTGCGTCCATATTTTTCTTTTCGGGATCGAATTCCGGCAAATTCACGTTGTCTCTACCTTGCATAGCTTTGATCAGAGCCAAAAAAATTTTGATTTTGTTGCTCCAATAACATTTTCCACTTTTCCTCGTCGCATTCCAACTTTGGGGATGGCGGTACAGATCCCACTTCTGATAACGGAGACTGCTCCTCGTCCATGATTATTGCCCACGAAATAAAAGTCACAAATTAATCAGTATAGTCTGTGTATTTCAGTTATGAAACTATCTTATAACAAATGTTCACAAAAATAAAGATGGAAATCGATTTAAAACTTGCTATATTTATTTGTGCTTTTTTTCAGCCAAGTGAAGTTATAATCAACCAGTACTGTTAGTTCAAGTGAAGTTGTCAACTATTAACAAAGTGAAGTTATTAACATTATGACGTTTTAGCATCGTGAAGTTATCTGCTTAATGTAGCATTCCGATTGCTCAAAACAACTTCATTGTTGTTATAAAGAGGTTCTTAAAATTGACAACAGATGTCGCTAAATAACATAAACGAATTCAAAAGCGCCACAGCAAAGACGATTTTTGTAATACGACGACATACATATTTTCGGAGTTAATTGATAAAAAACTTTGCTAAGATATTTATACAATAAGACTGTTGCTTAATAATGTAAATATAATGAGATTTTTCTTTTAACTTTCGTGTAGGTAAACTTATTGTGTAATGGAACACCGAAGTCGAAAATGCCGGTTTCATATTGATAATGAGATTTATTGGCAGCAAATCTTGGTTATTCATGTGAATTTGAAATTCGTCCAACGTTACTTAAGCTAAACCCTAGAAATGGTAGACCTTAGGAGTACAAGCGTTTTCTTAAATTTTGCCTATTTCAGGTTTTTCTATAGCATTGACCCTGTTGTTGTTGTAGAAAATACTCCATCTTACCACCATGATTAATTGTCAATAATGACGATTTCCTGACATCTCATTGGCCGTGAACCCCCGGCGCAGACCTGCCCAGCACTCGAAGTCATCGTCTCGAGCCCCAACTCACGATAGTGGAACAATCGGCGGGAAAGTTTCCCAATAAGTGATATCGGGAGCGTAATTAGCGGGCCGGGATTGGCCGGGCGGCCGCCGCGCCGATTGGCTCGCCGCACTTCGAATTTCGAACGCGCTAATATGGCCGCCACTCATTAACGTTCCATTGTTTTTGAATTTATTGTTGGCCAGTTGCGATGGCGGTTCGATAGACGCCAGAACTATTGGGCTAGTTTCGTGTTATTATTGTGATATTGTTGTTTTAGAAATTGAATAATAATCATCATTGACACCTGTTGTTTCTGTTGATGTTAGTTTAATGACCAGTGACGACTCCACGACATATTACATGTGTCCGACTATTCGTGAAGTAGCCCTAGCTAAGGTAATGTAAAAGTGTGTGGACATGCACTCCGTTTTGCCTCCCGTCACGCTTTTCGTACTTTGGATCCCATCATCCCTCGTTTCCTCTAGCAACTTCACGAGTACTTTATATAATGATTTTCAATGTAAAAGAAACTCAAGATTCCAATTCATAAAGTATCTTCTGTTAACAGCTTTGTGAAGGTAGTAAAATAATATAACGTTTGTTGCAGATGGTGTAAAATGTACAATTTTGTCACACATCTGCAGCACTTCTGCAGCCTCGTAGAGGAGCAACGCTCGTCATCATGACAGCAGACAGCCAGGTACGTAACATCTGTTTTTATTCTATAATTACATTTTACTTAGATATTATTCGAGTAAGAGTGCAGTTATGATATATTTTAGAAAGGATTTGTTATCGATATTGGATATGGATGATAATTATCATAATTATTATATGAAAAAGAAATTAGATTGTGATTTGTATACTGTACTTAACACAATATTATTTATTTATTACTTATTACATACATCATAAAGTATTTAATTACAAGATCAGCCTTGATCTTTACAGTAAGTACTTTTAAGACTAGAAATGTAACAAAAAATATTAAATTTCAAAATTTCAAATAATATTAAACTTGTGTAGCTACAAAATATTAAGAAGCTGATATTATGTCTTTCATAAACTTGGAAGTTAATAAGTTTTCGACAACGAAATTAATGAATCAATCAGGCATCTTATTCACTTACAGATTTCTTTCGTGTCTCAAATATCTTCATTATCTCTCTGTTCCCGTGGGAAATTAGATAGGTTGCATTAGAAGTTTACACACATATTATTGTAGTTGGCACTATTGTAAAACGAACAGAAGAATTCCTTTTAAATTTACTCGGATTGTATGTACTTATTTAAAAGAATAAAATAAATCGTCTTTACCTTTTCAAAGCCACTTAAAAAACAAAATTAAGAAAAGAAACTCAATTACCTACCATTAATTAGGCATTAATATAAGAATTACTTATGTTTTTTTTAGCATAATTGAAATCTATAATGAAATTGATTGCACAATATATACAGAACTGATTAACGTTAGATACGTGAATAGTTTAAGATCAAGTTATCGTGTCTTTTAAATTTTTATATTAGCTGAATGATTTAAAAACAATTTGCACAATAAATTACAATACTCATCTACACCTCTGGTACATAGTTATTTTCACATTTAAATAGACCACACCTATAAATTAAATATTTTAAGTAAAGTTTTAACATCTAAATATTAAACATCTAAAGGTTTACTTCCCGGACAGCAATATATTATAAAGTTTACCTCTTGAACTATTAATGCATTAACTTTTAATTCCTGGATTTTTATTACCTATATTTTATCTCCTACACTATAAATATCTTAGGTTTAAGCTCTCAAACTATTAAAACTTTAATATTTAGCTCCTGGACTAATAGCATTTAATATTTTACCACCTGGAATACTAGTTTTTTAACTTCAAGCTCTCGGACTATTAATATCTTAACTTGAAGCTCCCAGACTATTAATATCTTAAGTATTACCTCGTACTTTACCTACTCGTGTCGAAACAGTAATTGTCGAATTTCCTACCGCTGGGAACAAAAAGGCTCGGCGCTAAGCTGCGGGGGCTGGAGTGGTCTTGACGATGTCGTCAACAATCCAGGACTTGTAGAATACACTCGTTGCGGGGAATTGTGAGGAATTGTGACGAATTGTTATCAGGCAGGTCTTGTGAGTGATTGGAAGCTTAGTTAATGCGTTTGGTTAGTTGTTATAGACTTAACATGCAAATTAGAAGATTATTATTGGGGAAAAAAATAATTTTGGGTACAGAAGTTCCAAAGAGTCCAATAATAATGAGACTTGAGTTACGTAGTGCTAGCTAGATGCAGGTTAAAGGCTTTCGAAGGTAAAACCAAGTAAATCGTGATAGCGCATTCAGAAAAATCCGATGCGATTTGCCAAATTGGTAAAGCATGAAAAAGTCAATTTATCAAAATCATATTATTTGTGTCGAATTTCTTTACTTCTTTTTAAAATATTAAATTTCATAATAAATTGAACGACATTCATTAGGCATTCACATGGCATGGAAAATTTTAATTGTTTATAACCTATAAAATTTAAAATTAATTATAAAATTGATTTAAAATCTGTTTTTTTAAGTAGAAAAGCTGATGGAATCCATTAGCTTATCTACTCGTTTTATAAAATCATGCATAATGCTACTTAATTTTAAAATGGTCTCTAAACTTTAAAAAACACTTTAAATCAAAAATTTTCACTGTCTTGTGGTTAGCCAGGAGAGAAATAGTCTAGATTATGTAGATGTAAATCCAGTTAGGTTTTAATCTGAAATGAATAATGCCTATGTAGAGCAGGTATATACACCTACCTATGGTGTATAAAGCAAAGTAACTATACAAGTCTTGAAATATAGTTTATTAAGTTTTGTGTCTCGTCTCGTGACTCAGAGCATTATTTACACCCCCCTTTAACAGCAGAGTTATTTGCTTTCACATTATTCAATATTTCTTCAAAGAAATACTAAAAAGTAACTATACTTAGATGTAGTAGGTAATATGTATATTGTATATTATAATTATTAACTTGTATACGAAATGTAAAGTTTCCCCGGTAGAGTCAGTGGCTCGTGACACTTCGGTTCCAGTAATTTGTAACAGACCCCGTGGCGCTTTTCATTAACTATTAACAAGTAAAACGTGTTATATTATAGTTATTCATTATAATGGTATTTTGGCAACTTATCAGATGTTAGACTTTCATGTGCATTGTGCAACTTATTAGAAGTTAGAATATCGAGTGCCCATTTTATATTTGTAATTTATATTTCAAATATAAAATGTAAAAAACTGGGCAAATAGACACCATCTGAATCCGTAAATTCTTCATAAAAATTAGTCTTTGTGGCAGATCTACTCCTGCCCTGAATTTTAAAGTAAACCAGTTTCTGTACCTATACAAACAAGCAATAAAACATTTCCTTCTATTTATTAATGTAGATAACGTAGACTGACAATAACATTGGTATGATAATGCAGAATATTAATTAACAGAGAGCGAAACCACAAAACGGATCATCGCCGAAGTGAAACCTCCATTCGTATAAAATTAATACATCTCGCTTAATTACGCGGCGCGGGGCGGTGGGGGGCGGCGCGGGGCTCGCGGGGGCGGCGAGGGGGCGGCGCGGGGGCGGGGGCGACGGGGGGAGGCAGGGGGCGGCCACGCCCCGCAACTTAGGTGTTTTTAATCAACCCTCAGTCATTAGTATGCGGTGACGTAGGTAGGTATAGCACCCGCTAGAGGGCGCGCCGCTGACGCCCATTGCATCATGGGAATCGACGTCATCTAATTTCATCATTCGAAGATTTTTCTTATTTGTTTTCGAAGGATTTTTAGGGTCAGTTTCAATCAAAAAGATTCATGAACCTCTATTACATTATAATGATTCCAATGGTATTATTATGTAATTTTTTATGCTATTTACACTAAACCTACTATATAATATTATTATAACATTAGACTTAAAATTATCTTGACGATGTCATATATTTTAAAATTGTTGACAAACTATGGTAAACAAAAGAAAACTATAATTATACTAGCTGTCCCGGCAAACGTTGTTTTGCCATATAAAGTATTTCGCCCATATTATTTTATTGAAGTAACTAAATAAGTATGTCATCATGGCAACATCCATCGCTAGAAATCAATCGCATAGAAAAATAAGAAAAGTAAGAAGGATTGTAATAGGATTTATTTGTAAGATAAATTGTAAAAGGATTTGTATTAAATGTGAAAATCATATTATGTAAAAA
This sequence comes from Cyaniris semiargus, assembly GCA_905187585.1. Taxonomy (NCBI): domain Eukaryota; kingdom Metazoa; phylum Arthropoda; class Insecta; order Lepidoptera; family Lycaenidae; genus Cyaniris; species Cyaniris semiargus. Next base: position 15,163,707 of record LR994563.1, on the reverse strand, counting down.
GGAAAACAAAAGTAACAATTTGCCTGTATCATGTACGAGGGAAAATAAAAAAATAAAAAAATAATAAAAAAAAACATCATCGCCATCCCGTCGCACAAACAATGGTCGCCATCAGTCTCGAGTTGTAATAATTTACTATTATTTATTCAACCAATGCACTTATATAAATATAATAATCGGCCAAGTGCGAGTCGGACTTGCGCACGAAGGGTTCCGTACCATTATAGAGCAAAATTAGGCCAAAAATTATGTTTTTTGTATGGGATTTTATTTTTTATTTTATTTTAATATTATTATTAAATATTAAAGTACACTTATAACTAAGGACTTTCAGAAAAATTCAAGTATCTACCTGTTGCCATTATTAATATCGAGCAAAAAAGGCCAAAAAAATCACGTTTGTTGTATGGGAGCCCCCCCTTAAATATTAATTTTATTTTGTTTTTAGTACTTGTTGTTATAGCGGCAACAGATATACATAATCTGTGAAATTTTCAACTCTCTAGCTATCACCGTTCTTGAGATACAGCCTGCTGACAGACAGAGGGACAGACGGACAGACAGACATCGAAGTCTTAGTAATAGGGTTTTTTATAAGCTAGGTGTTTATAAAGAATAAAAAATTAATAATTTTTAGTTGTAAAAATATTGTATTGCAAACAAATGGCAAAAATTCGTTTTCTTAATTTTTAATTTTTATAGATAAAAGTACTAGATAAGATACTTAGTAGGAACGTAAACATGATCCAGGGGGCCTGCCCCCCCCCCCCCCCCCCCCCCTGGGTACGCCCATGCACAAGAGCACTCTCTATTCCTTTACTCTCATAACCCAGTGGGACGGAAGACCGACACGACTGGCGAGAGATCAGGCGCAGGACCGACTTTTTACATACCCATCCGACGCATGGATCATCTTACTTATCAAACAGGTGATCAGCCTGCATTGTCCTAACCAAACTTGGAAATGACATGATTCCAACGCGGGAATCGAACCCACGACCCCCGAGTCAAGATCCGCGCTCTAAACCACTAGACCACGTCACTATATAAAGGAAGTGATATCGAACACTCTTCTTGGTTTTTAGTGCCTTTGAGTATTTTGCGCTAATTCGATAAAATCAATTTATATAATATTTTGTACCAAGAAAACTCGATGACGGCAATTGGCACTGTACCTTTGGGTTCCGCAGAACGCACTTTGATAATAATCTCTTGACTAGATATTGTTCTTCTATCTGTAAGTGTGCTGAAACACTTTAACGTAAGACAGATCTGTATAATATTTTGGTATCTGAGCTATGGATATGAGAGCCAAATATAATAATGAGAATATATTGTATACGATACAAAACGGACAGTTAAAAGAGATATAACAATAATGATGCGCGAAAAAAAAGGAACGATAAAACAGACGGTCAAAATATTCAATCTAAATATTTATTTCTTGGAAATGTATTTCTGTGAACTTTATATGTACAGCCGACAGCGTACACATAGAGAAAGTTCATTGAAATACATTTCAAATAATAATATACAGCCGTGCTAGCATACGCCAACGTATACACGTTTTCTCGATGTTAACTGGTTTATCTCTTCTTCTCTATTGACCCTAACATGACATACATTTTTTCTCGTACGTCTGTCGTCAAAATTAGAGATAATTTTGTTTTTTTTATATGTGCTATTTTTGTCTATATACTAACGAACGAGAAATTTATCTCTCGAGTCTCGACGTACGCATGTTAGCGAAAAAGAGATATATATATATATATATATCGATATCGACAATATCACTACGCTCGAGAGTGAGATATCCACGAGATATCTCGTTGGCGTATGCTAGGGGGGCTGGACTGTAAAAGAAAGTATACCTACGTTAAATCTCAATTTTTAAAAGCCTAGGGATTTGCTAAAACACGTTTTATAGCAGACTAGCTGTTACCCGCGGTTTTTAGTGAAAGTAAATTGCGTATTAACAGTAGATGATTTTTAGCGGATTTTTATTCATTTTCATTGATTTTCTCATAAGAATAAGACATTTTTCTTCAGTAAATTGTAGCCCATATATTAATCCAGGATGTCAGCCAACTTCATGCCAAATTTAATCGAAATTGCCCTGGGACATTTTCGATTAAATTTGGCATTTGGCAAAGAAGTAACAAACACACACTAACAAACTCACAAACTATCGCCTTTATATAATTATTATTAAGTATGATTCTTATAAACATCAGCCCTCTACCAGTTTCCGAAACTCTAAAGAATCTGCTATATAACTTGTTGTTTAATAACATGTATTAGGATCATTTCTATACACGACACACAGGCAGACAACACAATTTCCGAGCGCTAACATGACTAAAGTTAAGTACCTATAAGAACAGGTCATGTGACCTAGTTTAGGTACTTAGTACCATAAAATCGTTTATATTTAAATTAAGATATTGTAACAATAATAATTGCTGAATTGTCAACAATGTAAACAATGTACCTATACCTACCTATATTGTTATCATCAATAAAGATTATTATTATTATTAAGTTTGTGTAAAGCACTCCTTGCTCACGGGCAATTAAATCCCGGACCTTTGGAAGGCATGCGTGGGGCCGAAGCCAACACGTAGAGGCCCGTTACACAGTTTTAATCTAAATGTAATGTGACACTAGCCGGCGACTCTCCCTGTCCGCACTATGGGAGTACGACCAAGGAGAGCCAGCGGCCAGTAAGTATAGGATTATTGCAGATAATGGATATTAGAAATGATACCGGGCTATGGGGGTGAGGTGCTAGTGGACTGGGTAATTGGGACTATGGAAGCTGACTATGGTGTCTGCGGATACAACGTTGTAACATGTATCTTATTATTATTATAAATCAAATACATGATACTTTGTTCATTGCTTGATATCATACATCATCAGGAAATGTTATAATTTACACTAGGTACATAATTCGTTTATCGCGTGGGAACTGAATAATTGTACGTTAAAAATTAGGATGGTTTTCTAGTTAGAAGTTATCTCTAATCCGTATTTCCTTAAAATTAGTTAAGTATAAGCGTCCAGGGATCATAGGCAAACAGTCACTTTTGTATAATGTATTGAATATGAAGCATAAATTGCACAAATTAAAACTGTAATTTTTATGAAATAAATAAGACTTTAGAATAAAGAAAGAACAGCATAATCAGTTCTGACATAACTTTATTCAGTAGAAAAGTTCTTTTCAATTCGTCGGTATTTAAATGAAAAATTGAATAAACGAGGATGATATTGTCTCGGGTTTATTGTTTAGTGTAATTGGACGTCCGCGGTCTCCTCAGACGGGAAGGAGGAGGGGGGTAATAGGTACCCTAATTATCCGCAAAGAAACGGCGAAGAAGTCGCTTCTGAGTCCGGCTCTAATTGGAGAATTAAAGTGTCAGGGCTACCAACCTTGAGGTTTAATTTTAGTTAGAAGTGTTAATAATTTCACAGTTTCTATTGAAGAAGTTGTGATGATAGACGTTCGTTACTATTTTACGCCCTACTGAAATAGGTAGTTACGTTAGGTAAATTATACAGGGTGTAGGGTGTGTCCGTGTTCCTTGTAGAGAGTTCACTGTGAAAGTAGCAGCGCTGAAAGATCAATTTTCTTTTACTTTCTTAGTTTCACAGTATACTCTCTACAAGGAACACGTACACACTCTGAAGTGTTATCACTTAGTTTTGGTTTTGGTGATTAACACATAGTCTCCTTTTTGTCCCGATAGAAATGTATATTTTTTCCAAGAATACTTTAATGCCGGAGAAAATATGTACAGTTCCAGCTGGATTTCGATACAAATTAGCTGTGGGAAACATTTTATATCATGTATTTTAAAAATCGCTTGCAATATTTTAAAATAACGTAGTTTCTTAAATCGTTTCTTAAAAATAAAAGTAGGAATTTTTAGGGTTCCGTACCCAAAGGGTAAAAACGGGACCCTATTACTAAGACTTCGATGTCTGTCTGTCCGTCTATCTGTCTCCAGGCTATAACTCAAGAACGGAAATAGCTAGAGAGTTGAAATTTTTACAGATTATGTATTTCTGTTGCCGCTATAGTAAAAAATACTAAAAACAAAATAAATTAAATATTTAAGGGCGGCTCCCATACAACAAACGTGATTTTTTTGCCATTTTTTGCTCGATATAAATGATGGCAATAGAAAGGCACCTGAAATATTCACAAAATACTCAATTGTATTTATATATTAACTAGCTGTGCCCCGCGGTGTTACCCGCGGTTTAAGTGATATATAATAAGTACCAATAATAGGGTCAAAAATTAAATTAAGAAATTTAAAAATAACCCCCGCCAAACAACTTTAAAAAGTAATGAAATAATATTTACTGACTTTAAGTTTAAATAATTCCTAAGTGTAAAGTAATATTTTAGTCCATAATTGTTGTCACGGTGTGTCGGGGAACCGCCAAGTTAACTACGACAACGGCGACTTTTGCATTTTGTATCGCTGATGTCGATTCAGTTCGCTGTGAACTGACCTTTAAACTATAACGTTACGTGAAATCAAACATCTACATTAGCGGTCCCCCGACACACCTTGACAACAATTATGGACTAAAATATTACTTTACACTTAGGAATTATTTAAACTTAAAGTCAGTAAATATTATTTCACTAGCTGTGCCCCGCGGTGTTACCCGCGGTTTAAGTGATATATAATAAAAGACTATGAAAAGTACCAATAATAGGGTCAAAACGGGACGATACATGGTTCTATAATGGTTTATGGTAGTAATGATGATGATGATGAATGTAATTTGCATAGTAGCATATGCTTTCCGTTCTTAAAATAACGTCGAAACTCCCAAACTTGTATCTATAAAGAGTCAGGAGTTCTCTCAGCACCTTCCGAAGCATGGTATACCTTGGTGCAAAATCTTGCTTGTTGGTAGCATATGCTTAGAATACTGCTCACGAAACCGAAGTCACCACATGTTTCCATATAAATTTTGAGGAGTTCCCTCGATTTCTTATGGATCCCTTCATCAGGTCACCACTTTTATGAATATGGTACCAAATTGGGATGACAACCTATACACCAAAAGAAAAATTTTGAAAATCGGTTCACAAACGGCGGAGTAATCGTTGAACATAAAAAAACGAACATAACACCTGCTCCACTTTGAAAGTCGGTTAAAATTGTAGCTCATGTATTATTCTGATGTATCTGCGTCGCAAATTATCTATTTGTTGACTTCTGTTGTTCGCTCGACGATTCTGCATTGCCAACCGAGCTGTTTCACGGGCTGCTTCACTTTGCTCTCGTGATTGAGAAGCACGAAGTCGAGCCATACTATTGCGGCGCTGTTCACGTGCAATTTCTTGTTCTTCTTCAGTCCTTTCATTTGCAGTATTTTGTATTCTTCTTGCATTACGGCTTTGTCGGGAAAGATTCGATCGTCTTGGTCGCGGCATTATTAATTAAACTTCACTTCACTTCAATCCACTTGTTAATTATTTATTTAATAGAAATAGTTTTAATATTGATTTCTTACAAATATCAAATTGTCATCCATACGTCATTACATAGCTGTCATTTTACGTCAATTACATAGCTGTCATTTGCGTTTTGTTATTCCAAGTCTGATTCTTTTTTGTTATACCACGTTTTATAGTGACTGACGTTTCATGTCAAGTCACACAGGAACGCTGTCGAACGGGATAAAAAGTATCCTATGTCCGTCTCCTGGCTCTAAGCTACCTCCCTACCAATTTTCAGCCAAATCTGTTCTGCCGTTCTTGAGTTATAAGTGGTGTAACTAACACGACTTTCTTTTATATATATATAAGAATAATTAATAACAAAATTTAAATAAAATAAATAATTAAGGGGGGCTCCCATAAAAAAAAAAACACAATTTTTTCCCTATTTTTGTTCTATGGTACGGAACCGTTCGTGCGCGAGTCCAACTCGCACTTGGCCGATTTTATTTCTATTTTACCGAAGCCTAATGAAGTGAGTTTGCTTGTCCCTGTTTATGTACGTTTATGTCACTGTTACGCCTAAATTAGAGATTTTAATAAATGGCCGAGCAGCTGCCGTATTATAACTTTTTTACTTGCTTAGTTGGATTATAATTTCTAATGACGTATTTCACAAACAAAAAACTAATAGACCAGTTTCATACTTAGTTTTAATATTATTGTAAAATAAATTAATTTAAATGATTCATAGGCACTCTTCACCTAGTGCTTATTGCATACTAACGCCATCTTTTGAGCATTGATGAAGAAACACAGAGCTTTTGAAAAGCTTTTATTTAAATCGCTTATTTCGCTAACTAATACTAACATTCGAAATGTAAAGTGTGTATATAATATTATATTGTATGACAGTTTTCTCCCCACGCTACCATCCTCATGTAAACTGCTGAACCAGATTAGATGAAATTTGGTTTGGACTTTGAAGATACTAAGATTGAAAATAACGTATTGTCGGAGCAAAATATGTTTTACGAATTTTGTATCCAAACGAAGTTACAAGAAACAAAATCTATAAGTTTCTTATAAAAGTAATAAGAAACTAGATCTTGCTGTTGAAACTAATCATGGAATAATTTTGAAAACTATAAACTTAAACTTAATAGAATGAATAGAATGATTGTCTTACAAGGATTTTTGTTAAGTTTACCAATATAGGTAAAAAAAATATGCTTTTAACTGTTACAGTTACTGTACAATTTATAGGATAAAGTCATAAAATGTATATTACAATAATTATTTATAAATTTTATTATAGTAGGAATAGAGAAATATATAATTATATAATAATTATATAATAGATGTACCTAAAAGAGGTACTAAAAATGTTAAAAGAGTACGCAAAAGAAAAATAAACTAAGTTTTTTTGTTTCAAAAATTATTTATAACGTAAAAAACTCCCACGAGGCCACATTTTAACTAAATATAAAATAAATAAATTCTTTATTTATTTTATATTTAAGTAGTTTTTTTTTAACTAAATATAAAATAAGAAAATTAAAAATAATGGCAAAATTACCTTGATTATTTTTAACGTACCTATCATTTATCAACAATAGTAAAAAGTTTGCGAACTAGATATTTCACTACGTTGTAGGTCTAAGAATGTTATTATCTCCGCATTTCTGGTAAATTGTATGGCCAAAATTATAGCAAAGTCGTTTCAGACCACAATATTCAATAAGGACAAACATATCAAAACTACAAATTAAGGCATACAAACCACGCAGTGTTTAAACGTCAAGTAATTAAGAAAATGTTAATGAAAGTCGCATCAAACATTAATTAAATTAAACATAAATAATAAGTCGTGAAAAACTAAACTAGCCGCGGTGGGGGTGGCGCGGGGGTTTTTTTCCGCGGCGGGGGTGGGGGGGGGGGACGGGGGATGGGGGCGCGTAATTATGGCCCCCACCTGGGGGAAACGAGGAGCTCTCAATAAAAAAGGTGTTGCGCAAATTTGAGCTCACCTAGGGTTGATACATACAGTGATCGCCCGCTCTGTTTACTGCATACACTTGCAGCCGACAATATGAGCCTGTTGTATGAGAGGTTTAGTGACAATATGAACCTGTTGTATGAGAGGTTTAGTGACAGTATCTTTTTATCTCTAGTTCACTGCATAGACATTACGCAGTTAAATATTTAAAGCGGCCTTTCCTTCAGCGTTCGGGGCCATTTTGTGTTTAATGTATTTTCGTATGAATCTCTGTCAAATATGAGTCGTGCCCAATGGTCGTGCCATATATTATACTGAAATCTTTATTTAGAAAACATATTGAAATTTACAGTTTATTTATTTGTTTGCATTGAAAAGATGACATAAATGATAACATAGCTGCATGAAAGCATTGCGGCTATAACTATTTCTTTGGTCTACTGATTGTAGGCAAAAGAATAAACAGTACTGTTGCAGTCAATATCTTGTAGAGTTCAGAACTGTAATGTGGAACTGTAATGTTTGTGTGTTTAAAATCTACCTTTGTTTTATTAATACCTTGATTATTCAAATAAATTAAATGACAGTAAACAACAAAAGAACTAAAAATCACTTCATCACAAACCCTAACATTTTATTTATTTAAGTAATACAATTATAACTTACAAGATGTTCCGCGCGGCTTCGCCCGCGTAAATTAGATATTTCACAGACAAATCAGTCTACAAAAAAATTGCCTATGATCCTTCACGTGGTCTACTTCTTATCTGACCCAAATAACAGAAAAATTGCTCTAATAGTTCGTGAGATAAGCCCTTTCAAATAATTTTTCCCATTTTTTCCACATTTTCTTCTATTTCTTCGCTCCTGTTCGTCTAAGCGTGATAAAATATAGCCTATAGCCTTCCTCGATAAATGAGCTATCTAACACTGAAAGAATTTTTCAAATCGGACTATTAGTTCCTGAGATTAGCGCGTTCAAATAAGCCCTTTCAAATAATTTCCCCCCGTTTTTTCCACATTTTCCTATTTTTTTTTTATGAAATAAGGGGGCAAACGAGAAAACAGGTCACCTGATGGAAAGCAACTTCCGTCGCCCATAGACACTCGCAGCATCAGAAGAGCTGCAGGTGCGTTGCCGGCCTTTTAAGAGGGAATAGGGTAATAGGGGAGGGTAGGGATGGGAAGAGAAGGGAATAGGGGAGGGAAGGGAAGGGAATAGGGGAGGGAAGGGAAGGGAATAGGGTAGGGGATTGGGCCTCCGGTAAACTCACTCACTCGGCGAAACACAGCGCAAGCGCTGTTTCACGCCGGTTTTCTGTGAGAACGTGGTATTTCTCCGGTCGAGCCGGCGCATTCGTGCCGAAGCATGGCTCTCCCACGTGTGTAAGCTCCTATTCGTCTTAGCATGATAAAATATAGCCTATAGCTTTCCTCGATAAATGGACTATCTAACACAGAAAGAATTTTTCAAATCGGACTAGTAGTTCCTGAGATTAGCGCGTTCAAACAAACAAACAAACAAACTAACTAACAAACTCTTCCGCTTTATAATATTAGTATTATAGATAGTATAGATTGAGAGTGTACCTTAAACCTGCAAGGTTTATCTGGTACACAACATACAATATATAATTATATACTCTGTAAGTCTACTTAATCTAATGAATCAAGCATCTACTCGAATCTCTTCAACGTACAATCACTAAAGCTATCTAAATGTATCGGTCACAAATTCGCTCATACCGGTCATCGTTCGTCGTTCACCGTTCACTGGCCGTTCTAGGATCGGCTACGTATATAATTCACTCATCTCGTTCACCGTTCACCGGTCTCCGGTCATCGGTCTTTAATCCACTCCCGGTTATTTACTACAAAGACGACGAGTAATCTCGTTAGAAGTTGGCAGAGTTCTCTTACATTGGGGCCATATTGTAGCGGACTTATTTATTACTTTAATGTTATGTTGGCCGGCTCGGAGAGGATAAATATCAATTTATCCATGTTCTTATACTGATTAAATTGTAATAAATATACGTTCTTGTAAAGTTGTTTAGATGTTTAATACTTTTTTGGTTATGGTACTTAACTTTTTAACCGGAAAGCTTACTGAAGTAAATTGACTTTAACTAAGTGATATATTTTTTTCAAATATTTTTTGGCGGTAGTGGAAATTAAAAGTAACGCTGCCCTATTAAATCTCACTTCAGAGTTGTTTGTATAAACATTATTATGAAGTTATTAAAATATAATTGTAAAAAATATGAAAATTGTACAACTTTTTGCAAATATAACAAAACTATTTTCGTAAAAGAATAATCAGCAATTCCTTTGCTAAGGATTAATGTTAACTAACTAGCTATCACAGAATATATATTAGTACAAGCTTCTATGTGGAAATAGAAACATATATTAGGGTTCCGTACCCAAAGGGTGAAAACGGGACCCTAATACGGGACGTCTGTCCGTCTGTCTGTCTGTCTGTAGGTCATCAGGCTGTATCTCAAGAACCGCTATAGCTAGAATTCTGAAATTTTCACAGATTGTGTGTATCTGTTGCCGCTATAACTACAAATACTAAAAATAAAATAAGTTAATATTTAAGGGGGGCTCCCATACAAAAAACACAATTTTTTGTCTAATTTCACTCTATACCGGTACGGAAGCCTTCGTGCGCGAGTCCGACTCGCACTTGGCCGATTATTTTATTTTGTCATTGAACTAATTTTTAATTAAAGTCTTAATTAAGACGGTAATAACACTATGTAGTGTGGTTTTGAGACGTTTAAATAAGATATTTAACAATCTAAAGGCTTCCTCCAGATTAGGTTATAAACAACCAAGACTGCCACCATAATTGTTATTTAAAATCCGCATATTCAACGTCGATGATAGGCAATTAAATATGAATAAGTACCTCTACACATCTGTGATCGCTTGTCCATCATGGACCATTAAGAAAAAGTCCTTTGAGTCTACACCGATAAGAATTACTAGATGACGCCCACGACTCCGTTGCGCCAAAGTTTCCGGGATGTTAAGTACGCTTTGTCCTTTCCCGGGACTCAAAGTATCTTCATGCCAAATTTTAGCAAAATCGGTTCAGCGGTTTTGACTTGAAGTAACAGACATAATATAGACCGAGACACTTTTGCACTTATAATATTAGTATGGACAACTACGGCACTCGTAGTAACAAAGTATTAAAGAGAACTGTCGGAACGCCGGGTAATATACAGCTATCTGTGAACTTGTTGAAACTCCGCGACAACTGACAAGTTACAACAGTTTAAATCACACCTCCTGGCTAACTGCGTCGAAACTTTACTTTGATGCATATATGTTACCGTTAATGTGCGTAAACCAGTTAGACTACAGATTAACAAGGTATTCTGCAGATTATCTGGATGAGTCAGTTAAAGTGCAAAAAGTTTATTCTATTATCATTAAATTACATAAAACAGGTTATTGTTTGAATAAAACATGTTATTTAGTTATAGAGAATTATTTAATCTATTTTTTGGACATAAACAAAGGAATAAATCATTAAATTTAAAGTAAAATGTTACTCCGCTAATAAAATATAACAGATCGTATCAACTAGAAAAAAACCAATCAAAACAACAACAGCCTTAGGTTGACAAGCTTAAGTCAAAGTTTTTAGGACTTTTACGAAGGAAGAGAATGCAAACTAACTAGGTAAAGTGCAACCGTAAGCTTTTTTTTATTTAAATTTCACACTTTCTAACGGTAACATATGTTATCTATCTATTTACTCATAAAAAGATCCAGATTGTAGATATAAGTTTAAATATGTTATAGTCTTGTGTGTGTGTCTGTCAATTGTCTTTATTTTAACACAAGATGGCGCCCGCAACTAAGTTACGCCAAAATTAAATAAACCGTATATTTTTCCGGTATAAAAGTATCATATGTCCTTTCTCGGGACTCAAAGTATATTCATACCAAAAAGCAATAACGGTTCAACGATTTGGACGTGAAGAGGTAACAGACGGACGGATCACGGACGGACAGACAGGCACACTTTCGCATTTATAATATTATTAGTATATTAGTATGAATAAGAAACATGAAACTATAACGTCTTTCATGCACGGTGAAATTTTTATTAGTAAGAGGGTATCTACTGTGTAGGTACAATTATTAAGAAACCTTTACTTGACGTTTTGAAGTTCTTTGGTTTTGATGATTCTTATATTATTATGTAACCAGTCTGTAATATTATGTCGATACTTACCCATGGTTCTTTGATTTCATTTCATGTAAAATTTTTGTAAAAAAAAATATCTTAAAAAGAATTACAGTTGCTGAACAGCCAAGGCTTATTTTTAGACTAAAGTTTGTATAGCACTACCCATTCAAACTCTACACTACACACATTTTGGCATGACATTGGTTTTTAAACAGTGCTTTTGGCTCGTCCTTTTACAATTTTTATTTGGGATTTCACTTTTTCTTGCGGGCTGTAGTATTTATTATTATTATTTTTAATACCTGTTTATATTTACACACAATATTTAAAAATTTTACTGAAGTTACATGGAAAACTTCATAGCCTAGTTTATGGGGATTAAGGAGAAAAATTTCAGGTCATGTGTGCTAGGTTGTTTACAAATTAAATTACCTTTCATAAATTTGGTTTCCATCAGTGAGACAGGGATGAAATCGAGAAATCTATGAAAAAAACACAAAACGTAAGATGTTAGAGGCAAGAAAAATATCTGACGATGATAGATAGATAATATTATATCAAATACGACGGTAAAGAGGGTAGACTACTACTTTGGTATAGCAGTATATAACTTATATAATTAAATTCCGTTATTAGCTGCTAATAACGGTATTAGCTGCTAATAACGGTATTATTTATGTTATAATTTTTAAGTCATAATTAAAATTATAATATTTTTTATTTTATAATTATTTACTGTCATAATAATTAGTAGCAGATAGATTTTTGCATGTTTTGTCTACCACTACCTATAGTCATATTAAGTTTGGTTGCAACTCATTTCATGATATGAAGTAAACAGCAACAAAACTGCCGAATGAGCTATCCGACACCTTTCAAAAGTGAAACTGTGTGATTGGTCAAATTTGCCACTTTCGTGGCAAATTTGACCAATCACACAGAGAAAGTTGATGTGAAAAAAGTATAGGATGTGACATAAAGCAGCACAAGTGCTATGGCGCGTGTGATGTTTTATGACAAATCTCATACATTTTTTACATCTGAATTCGCTATCAAAACTAGCGAATGCAATTTGACTAAGTACCTACTCAGGTGTAGACGTATTATGAAGTAAATATCGCCACTTTGAAATGTATGAAAATATCAGAATAATAATTCAAGACGTGAGTGGAAGAATAAGGTAAGTAACATGAAAAAACTTCACGTTTTTTTGCTTAAATGGAGGCTTTAGGGCCGGAAAAATTATTTGAAATAGAAAAACTGTGCATTATATGTGTAGCTAGATATATTAGCTAGGTTATGAAGTAGACAAGTTAAAATTTTTATGAAAATAATAAGGGAAAAAATGAGTTATTGTCCGTATGTTACGAAATGTTACTTGTTCGATTCTTCCACTCACGTCTTCAATTGTTTTCTTCTATGAAACTATCAGAAAAAGTATCATATCTGTCATTTTAATCCAACATTAATGCAGCCTATGAAACTGCAAAATGCTCTAATGCGTCAAACAAATTACAACTCTTTTTTAACATATAATTATCAAGTTAAACGGCGAAGTTTACCGCGATATTGCTAACAAAATCATATCAAAGTTTGATCGTAAGATAATTGAAACACAATTTTATACAAACTGGTTTTTCTAAAAAATTAAATGAAATGGACAATTATAGCATACCAGCAAAACTAAAAATCAGACTTTATTCTGTTAGAGAACACCGATTTTAATAATTTACGATGACAGGGTAATTTTTAACAGAAAATAATTAATAGTACGTTGATGCTCGAGAGACATAGGCCTCTCTAAATGAACGCCAAGATGGCCGATCTCCTGCTACTCGCACCCAACATGGGCCCGCAACTAAACGGAGAGAAGCCTATGTCTAGCAGTGGACGAATATAGGCTGATTTGATTGATTGATTGATGATGCTCGAGGTTAAATAGTAGATTTGAGCTACTGGTCCTAAATGTCCTCCACAGCCGTGGTCAACTAGTAAAACCTAGTTCGTCGCACGTTAGTCTATGTTGGAGCTCGGAGGCACAAAGAGTACACTTCAAAGGGCCGCTATGTGCGGCGCGTGGCTTTGTCTGCCCGCGGCTGCCTCTTCAGTAATTACATCGTTCTAATACGAGGATTGTACTCTTACTGCTCTCACCAGCCCTCAGTGGCAAATGAAATGGCGCACAAAATGAACTTCGTTTTTGCGTTCACATTTTAAAATGGTGGTTGTATGTAAAAAGTTTGTGGTGTGCCTATATGAACATCAAAGTTAAATTTGGCAATTCCGATATTGTTTACTTATATGAGTGATTAAGCCTCGAGATGGTGATGAACAATTTCTAAGAAAATTCTCTGAGAAAATTAAAATATATCAAAATCGGTTTATCGGGAGCTACGACGCAATAGTCAAAGACACAAACCCACAGATGAAGTATAAACTTGTATCCGTTTTATAAATTAGGTACTTTTCGTCGAGGCTTAAAAATTACCATGAATATTTTGTAAACCAATTTGTTTTCGTGCTATACTAAGAGATTCCGGTCATTTCGGTGACTGCCACTTCTGCAATTTTTTAAATCGAATATTGAGAAAGCCACTGAAAATATATTAAATGTTGCGATTTTGCCCAAATATTATGTTAGAAAGAGCGTTGTATTTCTGATATTTTCTACATAATATTATGTAACTTTATCTTTCGTTTTTACTTATTTAAGTATGGCTTTATTTCTAAAGCTTTAGTTGGAGCCTAAATGAAAACATAAACGAAAAAACGCATTTGAGCTTTTCAAGCTTACATTAGACCTATCGTAATAACCATGAATATTGCAATAAATCCATTTATTATGACTTAAGCAAGAGTATGATAATATGCTGAAAGTCTTGTACTAGCAGATAATCATATTTTCAGTCATAGATTCAGAGAAGTTATCCTTCAAGTGTAATATTAAATATTTTATCATGATATTATTTATGTTACAAAGTCTAAACTCTGAAGTCTATGAAAATAAATACATTCATTGAAAAATAACACGTTTACACATCGTTACAGTGCTTCAGTCAGTAGTACAATTATTTTATCACTTGTTTTTCTAAGCCGTAGGAATAAGAAGACTTAATTGTTGTGTGCAGTAATTATTGTTACCTCTTTTCTAAATTTCCTGTAACAGGTCTACTGAAAGAGATTTCAATCGGAATAAGTAGTACGATTGTACTAAAATGTATTTCTAGTTTAAGTCTTTCACTGTAAACAGTTTTTGTGTAAAAAAAGCTTCGCTTACAATATATTTACATTTTGAAGATCGTCATCCAATTCTCTTTTATTGTACAAGCTAGGGCGACTCTCTTGGGAAGAACCGGCCTTTGCCACTGATATTTATATACCTACGTAAGTAGATTTATAAGTATGTTGACAAAAATCAGGAAATTTTAGCTCCACATTTGACGCGGACACAAAACAGATAGCGCAAAAACGGCGCATTGTCTAGTTGTGGCCGCGATCAAAATATTGACCGTGAGAGAGGTGCGAGCGGGCTCGGGTTTCGGGGCCTTTGTGCCCCGCCATTGTGCCCCCGTCTATAGCCTTTGTGGCCCCAAACAAACACCATTCAGCGGACATCTTGGTTCTAATGTCAGGTGTCGAAAAATCGAGATTTTGCCGCTCTTTTTACGCTCGGTAAAAGAGGCGTGTTATAAATTAATGTGTCCGTCTATCTGTGTCATAATACCTGTAAAAATACTGTGAATTGTGACAATTTCTATTCGAAAATTGCTACAATGTGCTCTTACTCGTAGTAAAAGCTAAACGACAGCTCGGATCCTCTAACATTTGAATTTATTTTGTGGTTTTCTACATTGTAAATTGAGAATTATATCGTCACGTACTATAATTTACATTAAAACAAAACAGTATGTTATTTTTGTGCCAAAAATTATGATACTGTACGTTGGATATTAGGTGTAAATTGTAAAAGTATGACTTAATTAATTCTAGAAGCTCATTTAAACATAAAAATAAATTACAATTATTACTTATAACTGAACTTGCTAACGTTTTTTTCGCCGCTTCTTGTTGGAAAATTCAGTTAAATTAATAATGATTTACTTATTGATTTATTCAAATAACTGATTAAATAAACTATTATAGTAAAGTATCATTGATAAATTCTTTTGGTGATTCTTTTTAGTGTTTGATATTGAGAAAATGTGCGAAGAATATGTTCAATATATTTGAGGCCCTTCGCGAATTTGTTATTAATAATTTAGCTTCAAAGTAGTAATTTTTTTGTTGTTTTATAATTTTTATACTTGGAAAATATTATTTCTTCCACTTAATTTGACAAGGTGTAAAGGTTGGCGCTTATATACAGAGACTAGTTTTTCATTAAAGCGATAAGTAGTATTAAGTTTACTTAACAAAAGTAATTTTATTTTAAATACTTTTCAAATATCATATATTCTTAATATTAAAATAAACTTCCTTCTTAGAAAGAAAATTATTTGTGCCTATCATAATATCAAAAACTCTCCAAAGTCCAATAAATAAGTCAGTCCCGTCGGCCTAAAACTATAGCCTAGACTGATAGAATGTCTAGACTTGAATCCACGCTTAAACCTACTTTAATTGAACCTAAATTAGTTTATTTCTAATTCTAGTAGTTTTAAAGGCAAGAATAATATAATATTCAATTAAAACTTGTTCTTAAAATTTTAACAAGTTGACTTAGTTATGTAAAACTTTTCATACATTATTTCATAAGTACATTTATATTTTTGACTTCCAATGTTTAAATAATATTATGTATATGCTTACTGGTTGGCTAATTGTAATTTACTATGTATCAGTATTTAAGACTTTTTAGTCAACAAAAAATACAGGGCTTCCAAAATCATGATACTCCATGCTACTTTTATTTGCATTTCCAAGTCAAAATTTTCTTTTATTTCAAGTCTTTGCTTTCAATTTCAAATCCAAAATGAATAATTACTGCTATCGCCTTCACAGGCTTCACCTGGACGGGTCGTTAGATAATAGATAGGTATAATAAGACCTACGCACGAAAAGAGAGCGAAGAAAATGTCGCTTTGAATAGACTAGGGTGGAAAATTATGTTTATTTTTTATTTTTTTATTTTATGTTTAATGATTAAAGTTGCTCTACCCTCTTACACGTTACTTTACTGTGTAGCTCTGTTCCTTCCATCTAAGTTTTACATTCTTGAAATTGAAATATAAATATGAAAAACATCAATTAGAACAATATTACCTTTTTAATTATATAAATCACTTAAACATTTTTACAATTTCATAACTTTTGGTTTGATTTTGATTATAGATACGTTTATATTATTTACTATTTTATTTTAAACAATGTTTTAAATGTGAACAAAAAAGTTAATAGCAAAATGAGCTATTAATGCTCTTAAGAAAAAAATTGAAGAGATTTTAATATTGAGACAGTCGTAGCGCTACGGCGTAGCAGCGTAGGTGTAGCGGTGTAGGTGTAGCGGTGTAGCAATGTAGCTGCAACTTTACTATGCCAGCTCCTAGTAGGTGCAGCAATGTACGAGTAGGTGTAGCGAGTGTAGGTGTATCAACAAGCCGGCGATGGCGGTAGTGGCACTCGATAGTATTGACAGTTGATTACGGGTAGGGGCTGACACCGGCGTCGTTAGCGGCGCCACCCTCACCCGCACCGCTAATTGTCGCTCAAATCTTTAATGAAGATGGATATTTTTAATTAGGAATGAGTATAAAGTGGACGCCTAATGTTGCTTCCTATTTATCTTTTAAAATATGATAAATATGGTTTTTGCCTTTGGAATTATAATTTTAACATATATTAACAGACAAGATGACGCAACTTCATTGCACCTTAATTCGTTTATCGTGATGAAACTGTACATTTTTTTCCGACAAAACTAATGTCGTTCCCGAGACTTACCTCATTTCAAAATTTTTTAATATCGTTTTTTGAGATAAACAAATACAAAACCACGCAAACTTTAGCCTTTATAATATAAATATTCTCCGGTTTTTCCTATAGAGGAAAAATTTGTTTTAAAAGTTTGATATTTTTTATTCAAATTTATTAAAACTTAATTTATTCTTCCACGCCTTTATCTGTAATTTTTTTATCTCGATAAAATTGAACATGGTTTTAATTTAAAAGAATTATATTCAAGAGGGTATCTTTTGAAGAATCATACATAGAAATAAAAGTTTATTCAGGTTCAGTTTTTCTTTCTAGCGTACTTTTACATGTTGACTAATTTAACCCATCAATACCCAAGCGGCAGCTGGCTGCCGCATAACAATTGCAAATCTATTGTGTCTGCGATACACACGATGGAGGTGTTAATTACAACTTTATGTTTCTATGTTTTGTTATTTAGTTTTTTAATCGTATCAGTAATATTTTTTATATTATGAATTTTAATAATTGTAGGTGGACAGTAGTTAAAGCATTGAAAAAACTATCCCGGCTCGACCGAGATGAGACACACAGTCAAACAACAGGTAATATAATATCGCGCGTATTCTAATAGGTATAATTGATTTAAAGGGTTATCTACAAAAGGTTGGCTCAGTGTCTCGAGCGCGTAATACAATACGCGGAGGAGGTGTAATGTTAGCACATCCGCGAGGGCCCAGACAAGGCCCCGAGCACACCTGACGACCACCGACCACCACATACAGTCACGCCAACATGGCCGCTCATAATAGACATCGAACCCGCGTGCGAAACCGCGCCGTCAACCTATACAACCTCCCCCGCGCCCCCCGCCGCCCCGCGTCGCCCCCGCCGCGCCGCCTAACACACTCGCTCTATTCATTTCTTACAATTAATCAAAATTAAATGAAGCCGGCCCGCCGCACGCCGAAACCGAACCTCCGCCGCCCGGGTAGAGTCCGTTTCGGGCGGGCCGGCGGCCGACGGGGCGGGGCCCCCGCGAACGAATCCGGCCAATAGAGTGCGGTAACAAAATATCCGGATTGGCCATTAGGAGGCCCCGCCCGCGCGCGCCGGTGGCCCGCGTCGCGGAGCCGAAACGGCGGCGGCCCGAGCGCGCGGCGCGGCGCTTACGACCCTCCGCGCTCGGGGCCCGCGCGCCCCGCGCCGGCGGGCGGGCGGCGGGCCGCGATTTTTAGTAGGCGACGGCCCGGGGCCCGCGAGCCACGGGGGGTTCGCTCGTTTTTACTTCGCGACGGGCGGCGCCGCGGCCAGAAGCGCTCCGGACGACGCGGCGAGCGCTCGTCGCACGGTCCCGCGATACGACTACCGAAGTGCTACCGATCTAGTGTTAGTAAACTTGTGATTTCGGCTGGCGGAGGACGATGCTGAGATAAGCCACGATGCAAGCGATGAGCGCCAACCCGGGCGCGCCGCGGGCGCCGCAGCGGTCACCGTTCGCGATCCAGGAGCTGCTGGGGCTGTCGGAGGGGCGGGAGCGGGAGCGCTACCTGGAGCGGGACGAGCGGTACGCGCCGCAGCTGCTGCCGGCGTCGGTGGCGAGCCGCGTGGCGTACGCCGCCGCCTTCAACGCGCAGGCCGCGGTCGCCGCCGCCTTCCTGCCCGGACCGCCGCTGCTGCATCCCCCACCCGGTGAGTACCACAGGCTCCCGCTGTATGATATACGGGCCCCCGGCAGTAGAGGCCCCCAAATGTGTGATGAAAAAATATTGTGCTTACGAATGTTTTCATACGAGACCCCCGACTACCTAGACCGTTTACGCTACTGGACTGAGTGCCTAAATATCTTAAAAATGATAAAGAAAAATTCTTGTACTTTAAAACGGGCTTACAATGTACATTGAATGTCCCAAAAAATGTAGAGATTCCTAAGGAAGCTAGAGACTAGTTGATAGGAAATAGAAATTTCTATTTAATGCCATGGCATCTTTATCAATTCTGTATCAATCGTTAATTAAGGGTAAAGTTGTTGTAGATGTGTGCGTCTATAAAATTCAAGAATTATAGATTTGAGCTGAAACATATTATATAAAAATAATTCGAGTAGGTATTAATGATATGAGGACAACTTTTACAAACTACATTTTTGTTAAATAATTTTGACTAATAATAAATTAGAAATTCAAAAGTTGTAAAAGCGATTTAGATAGTGCCTAATCATAATAATATTATCATTTTAGCAAATTCAAATTCAAGCACTTAACACACAACTTACAACGGACAGTTTAAGATATTTCAACTTTTAAAATCTTATTAGACTTGTAACATCTTAGCGGTTTTTATAAAAATATCTTAACTGTATAAGATACAGTTAAGTGAGTATAAAAACTGAACAATATAATTATAACAATAGGGCTTAAGGGATTAAGGGCTTAGCGCGTTGCAGAAGAAGGAAGTGGCATCTTGACTGCTCGAGCACTACGCTGTTGAGGTGGCGCTTAAGTCAACAGATGTAATGTAAACTATTACGTATAATTTTAAAAAAATATTTAATCTATTTCGTATGATATTTTAAAGTTTTTAATTAAAAATTTAAAATGATTGTTTTACAGTGATATTTAGATTAAATTTGGTATAAAATTGCAATTTTATAATTCAATGTAGACTGTGGGTAGAGTTTTGCGAATGGGGGGCTTAAAGTTTAGGTTATTTAGCTTTGTAAGGCAGTTAACCTTTATAACAGTCAGAATTTATTGTAAAATGGCAAAAAAATTGGTTTATATGAAATCACAGTTATGGTATTTTAATTCTTTTTTAGATAAGGATGTAAAACATCTATCTCAAAAACAGCTTAGTACTTTTTTATTTAATTCAAAAACAAGAAGTTGAAGACCTGAGGAATTACGTTTAAAATCTCAGTAGTATTTTGCAGTCTTCTCATATTAGGCAGTTTTAAGTTCTCGGGTCATATAAAAACCTCAATATAATTTGCAGTCGTCTCGTATTGAGCAGTTGTCGGGTCAAACGGGTCGTGTTGTGAGGACGGGGTAATAATACCCGCGGCTGGCGCGTTTAATTAGCGTTTTGTTCTTATTAATTGGCTTTGTGTGGGACAATGCGCCGGCGTCGGGTTACCGAGACCCGACAGCTCGACAGACCGACAGCCCGACACTCTGCCCGTGCGATGTGAGCCACCAATTTGAGAAACTGTGCTAATATTAGTAAAAAGATTGTTTGTTTGTTTGAGTATAAGCTAACTACTCCACTACTGTTGTGGGCACAATTTTTGTGGTATTGTAAAACATTCAAATTCAAATTCCTTACATAATTCCAAGAATAGGTATACTTATATAAAAAGTAGGACACACTGTCTAGATCTTGTTTATATGTGCCCAATAATAATGAAGAGTTATTAAATATGAAGATTCATCCAAAATAAGGCACTTTTAACTTGTTAAAACTTAAAAGGTGCAGCAAAATTGCCACAGTAAATAAAATTTCTCGATTTGATGATGTTTTTGGCTCGTAAACTTCCTGATTATATATTTTTTATTGTTACTTAAATACATTTTTTTTAAACCAGTACTTAAATACATATCTTATTTAAGGTTTATGGGTAATACTTATAAGCGCAGTATAATAACCAGTTACAAGCAATTTAAATATGACGTCAACTTAAGTCGTAGTCAAGTGCAGTTCGTTAGTTAGGCTTGTCTGTGTTGTCATGTTGTTGTATCTTTGATGACCATCAAGTTTGCTGTCATACATAGTTGAGTCAATTATTTATATTGTACTAAAATACAGTAAATAAGGTAATTACTTACGCAAATCATTATTGCAGTAAGTGTTTGGGATAAATTAAGTTTTCCTGAGGTATTTATATAGTTTTCCTTGCGAAGTTGACATTACAAAATGGAAATTAAAATACATGAAAACAAATATAATTACAGTATTCAGGAGTGTAATTTATGTAACATTTAAATTAAGAAAATTGTTATACGTTAAAATATGTGAAAAGACTTTCATTATTTCCATAAATAAAAGTTTATCATTTTAATTTTATATAAAATCTTCGTAAATAATCTATATCCCTTATAATGTTAAAAAGTATTAAAATATTTAGTACTAACTTAATCCGTGTAGAAACGAGTTCCATGTTTCTGTTTGATTCGGAGAACCAAACCCGTCGGCGAAAAAGGCATGACTGCGTTTTGTTGAAATGTAGAGTCAGTCGGCAATAATTTGCAGTTAGTTACGTATATTAAAACATTATAATATTATTTTTACAGTAATGTATGCATGTATGTTGTATTTTAATTTTATTTGAAAATTCATTTATTGTCGGAATGAAGTTTTTACTAGCACGGTCTTCTTGGATCTTTCAATTTAAATTTTAGTTTCGTTAATGACTAGTTTTTTAATTTTTAATACCTAGTTTATGTTCGTATTCTAATAATTATCATGATATACCCAACGAGCATCAGTTTTATACTCTTTTTCCCTAGTTTATTTCTTTTTTCATCTGGTATATGAGCAAACCCTCAGATCCGAATATTCTAATGTGATCTAATGACGGCCTTCTGCCGTTCCACAACTCAAATGGAGATACATTAATCGTCTGGCTCGAAGAAGTACGATTTTGAAGGTAGACATTAGATCACATTAGAATATTCGGATCTAAGGGTTACTGAGGGACAATATGAACTTTTAACTTTTACGTCGAGAAAAAAGTACGTAGTAGCATTACTACCAGAATAAGTCGCGTTAAGTCCCGAATAATAAGTTTCAACTGAGGGACAATACAGTACCCACTGATGATTAATGAGGTTGATAAAGATGATATTAGACAGGGGGGTTCGGCATACATGACATACCGGCGAGATTTCTTTAATGAGTATGTTCACTATGAAAGCAGTAACGAGAATAATAATGTAAGGCTGCAGGGAAACCAAAAGGAGCTTGTTGTAAGCGATCATGAAAGTATTATTTTCAAAAGATACGTTAATGATCAATGGGAAGAGAGTAGTATGATCATGATAATTATTAGAATACGAACAGTTTATATCTCAACTTGACGTGAATAGAGCCTTTTTCATTTATCACCAAGAGATGTATACTCTTAGCTTATATTTTTACTAGTCATGTAGAGACTCAAACTCTATCTCTCTAAACAAGGATATAATAATATCTGTATAGATATATATCTAATACATTTATATTTGTTTTTAATTTACGAAAGTCCTGCAGAAATTACTTTGAATAACGATTACAAGCATTGCAACGAATATTGTTCAGATAAATGAAATATTAATTTATTATTCAAGTGATAATAAGATACACAATTATATAATTATTACACTCTATTGTGTATTGGTTATATTGTTTCAACCAATAAATTGATTATAATGATTATTGAATTTGTAGAACATGGTAATGGAAAATAATACCTTTATAGGTGTTGCTTAAATATATTTCAATATAATCTACTGTTTTACTCACATTATTTATACCAGATTGAAAACATCTCTGCTCAATTTTAAGCTTTAAGTTTCCTTTGTATCTATTATTTCTATCGGTGTTAAATTCTTAGCAAATCTTTCCAGTCACTTTATAGGCACTTATTATTTGTAGAATGTAGAATTTTAAATGTATAACGGAACAAATAGTTACATTTATAATTTTTTTTTTGTTCGTAATAACGATAATTATCTATTTATGTGACACATCATTGTTGTTGAGCCGATCAGACGATTTATTCTCTGTTCATATTCCTTTTTCGGTATATTTTATTCCAAGTGATAAAGAACATGAAATGAATCGCGAGTGATTCGGCCCTCATGTTAAAAAAAAAAAAAGATTCATATGAGCGAACCGTCTGGTATTACTCTTGGCGTCACGTCATAAAATTTTGCATACGTTTTATGTCCGAGGTAGAGTTTGTAGCCCGATCGATAGTTTCCTGCGGCGCGCGCGCAGCCGGCACCGTCACACATAATGCACATATTGTCATCTCTCTCTAATTAGGCCTCTCAAACACTGTAGGGCATCCTAAGAGCCCTAACGACTAATTATGTCGCTTACGAGATTCATAAGTATACGGGTATTGTCACCAGAGTATTTTAAATATTTTTCTGGTAAAATGTAGGTTATTTGCTAAGTTAAGCTACAAAATTATCTACTGAAAATGTAATTTACATCTATTTACTCCTGTTTAAAGGCATATAACCAAATATTCGGTTTTGTATTAGTCAAAGGGTAATTTCACACTGTATCGTGCCAAGACGAATCGAGGCTTAAAAACAATATAATATTGAAATACGAAATCTCATAACGCTGCCCAACGCATATTTTGTATCGCCATATTAATAATCACCGCGTTGCGATTCGTCTTGTTCTGGTGCAGCTAACCCGGAGTACTAAGCTTTATTTGTTTAAGTCGAAACCTCAAAATAACACTTTCTTTATCCAAATGAGTTAATGAAAATGTCTTCTGTAGAGGAGTGTATCAATTAAGTGGGAATTCTTGTCGGCAATTCATCGGCTGAAACACGGCCGAGGGGGGACATTCCGCCGCTTAATAAACTTACGTAGCAGGGACGTAGAGATTACAATGACTATAAAATTTAATTTATACTAAGTCTTAACGAGTTAATTATTGCGCACAATCAAGTACAAATGTTACTTGTTATATGTTATAACTGACAACCTAGTATGCTTCTAGAAATTAAATTATTATAGAGATAAAGAGAAACATAATATTAATGTTTGGATTATAATATTAAATCTGAAAATACTGTCAATGATTTTTAACACACTGATGCCCCAGACAGCAAAAGGCGACTGACAGATCTATTGTCTCATTCTTTAAATAGCAATGCGTTATGTTGGTTCTTGTTTTATCGCTTTTTCACTCTTTAAAAAATGTTATACACTTAAAGAGGAACAGCTAAAAAGTGAGCTGTTAATTTGATTTCACTGCTATAAGCATAGATGCGCTTATGTCTCCACACATACGCGGAGTATACTTGTAGCAATGAAATCAAATAGGATGTACCTTCCTCTGGCTTATGACGTCATGTTACTAAAAGTTCTTCTACAAAATATTATTTTACTAGAAAATCATTAGCTTCGATTTAGTATAACATTTCTCACTGTATGAGTCTCTACATTATGTTCGAGGTAAGGACAGGAGCTCACTTCTCAGGCCTCACTCTCTCTACATTATGCTCAGTGTACAGTGAGGCAGGAGCTCACTCCTCAGTCCTTTCCCTAATGATATTATTCGTCGCGTCTCACGCGTGAAATTGCAATTTAATGTATTTCGGCCTCAAAGTAGAGTTTACAGGGAGATATTAAATTAGGACAAGGATTTTACTTAATTAAATAGCTGGCATGCTCAATAATATACAATGTGTAACAAAACTTAGTGCAGATAAAACTTTTTTTTTTATTGTTTCATTTTATATAGAGTTCACTGTATGTGCAAAATAACGTTAAAGTAACGTAACTAAAGTAAGTAACGTTCAGAGTAAACTCTATAATATTAAGTTGTGTGTGACATACCTTAGAATATTATCACTTACTTTTATTTCCCCCTGACAATTGTAGATGTCTATTTGTTTAATTTTATACTTTCAATACGCTACGACATTCACAAAGCGAGTCACAAAACATCATATTCTTACAGTATATCAGTATGAAATGTTGTGATTACTTTCATGGTTTAGACCACCTTTTTCCTTATACTTATCGAATTAGATTTTAGAGTGGTACAAAAACTGATACGAGGAAAATTGTAGCGGCTTCTTATTCTAGTTCAATAGACGAAATTGCTATGACGTAGACGAGAATTTCTGATCAAACCGTTAAGAGTGAAGCCACAATACTTCGTTGCGTTGCGAAGCGTCAATGCAACGGTGCCGCTCCTATGTATGTTTCACATACATTTTTATTATATCATGATTCATAACATATTGATACGTGTCATTGTCAAACGTGGTGTTTTTAATGGATTAGCGGATAGTAGTGAGAAGATGAGTAACGCGTTTCTCTGTAACCACCGCAATGCGTTTTACAGTTATGACGCAATAAAAGAAGGCATTGTGGCCTAGCTTTAAAACATACAATTTAAATTAACCAGAAAACCAGGTCACCGTGGCGTGGGTACTCCAGCAGTAATTAACCTTCAATTAACAATCGGTAATCGGCAGGCCGCGTCTTGGTAATCATTATTCTAATGCCCACATGTATCTGCGCGGCAAAAAACGTCTTTGTGTGCGAAGAAAAGGCCGGCTCACACCTCGCCTTTGTCCCGGTGTGGTGCACAATGGCGGGGGACAAAGCGGGATCTGTCAGTTTGTTAATAGGATAGCTGATATTCCATTCACCGGACACTCGAGCGCGCATTTAATTGATTATTTGACAGCTCTTTCAAATAAAGAATTAGATTTTTTGCGATGACTCACTGGTCTTTTGTTTTATCGTAGAGGTGTTTGTGGTTGGACGCATTGAGAACGTGTTAGCACTACCGTATAGTACAATAATGTGATGAAGTTTTTTTTAGCATTTTCATTAATATTTTTTAGCATAACATAATATGGTTCGGCCAAAATAATTTTAAGACCGGCAACGCACCTGCAACTCTTCTGATGTTGTGAGAGTAGTCGCTTTCCTAGTATAGGTCCTCTTTGGTCGTTTGCTCCCTAATTTTATTGAATGAATCTAGGCACTTATAAGTTAAATACTTATTAAAAACATGATATTAATATTGTGTAGCTCTACGAATTAATACATAACAATTTCAGTTAATTACAAAACAACAGATTTTGTGATCCCTGTTCTTATAAATAAAATAAATTCGTGTTTAAAGCTGTATTATAAACAGATGTTCGAGTATAGTATTATATATGTCGCAGTCATCTGGTTCAATCTGTGATTCGATTGAACGACTAGCGTGTTCATTGAATAACACCATTTTATTGAATGACTGAAGAAGGACAACTAGTCAAGACGTTGACTGTAACGTTTAACGTCTTGACTAAACGTCATCATAGTGAAGTCGTTAAATGGAATGCTATGATTTTTTTAAGTATTTGTTGGTGGCGTAATAAGTGGTTAATCTAGAAACTGGCTTCAATTATGAGGTGACTCTTAATTGAAATACTTCTGGGTGGTTTACAAAAAAAAAACCACGATGGCTAAGGCGGGAGCGTAGCGCAGCGAAGAGCAGAATCTAACATAACCCAATGAAGTCGTATTGGGCCAACACGGAGAAATACATTGCTATTAATTACCTAAGAATTATTTTGGTGATTACGAGCGCCGCAGTGGGAAAAAAGTGAAATACGTTCAATTACCTGACTGATTTCATGTCCGCTATCTTCAAAGGGCTATGTTACAAATCGCTAACTAGTTGGACGTTGAGTGACGATCGTTCAATCGACGTTCGGCCGAGTCATTCAATTGAATTGTGTCATTCAATGAATGCGCTAGTCATTCAATCGAATCGCAGATTTATCTAGATGACTGCGACATATATTTACAGAAGTACTATTATTTCAGCTTTTTCAGTAAAACAAAATTCAGCTATAACTACAATACTGAAAAATATAGTACAGATATAGTGCTCTGTAGTTTGAACATGCTATTATACTACCATTTGAAATATCAGCGTACTCAAGAAATGAAATGTTGCATCGATTTGATTAAATTGCAATTTATTGCTAACATCAATATCTAAAAATGAAACAAAACGCAGTACATTTATTGTTCTTAGTTATTTTTTCTGTTAGGAGTTTGCTTCGAGTTATTTCCTCCAGGAAATAGTTGGGAGCAGGAACACCGCTAATTTGCGCAGATTCCCATCAATTTTATTATTTGATTTCATGTTTAAATAAGGAATTAATTATTAAGTATTATTATACCATCATACTTGCCGAATCCTAGTCGTCGTCTGCGGCCAACACAACAATAGCATGTACCGGCCCTCGTCGTGTACCGGCCCTTAGCAGGGGCGTGTGTGTGTATGAGAGAGCGACGCGCGTGTGTGCGACACTACCCTTTCGCGAGGAACTAGTTTGTTCGGTCATGGTACAAGTTAGATGTTTGAGCGTTAATTTGAAGGTTTATTACCTCTATTCGTTTGAATGTAACTGCGATGTTTTAACAATGCATACATATTTCAGTTTCTTCAGTTCACTCCTCTATCTTCAGTTCATACATTCTTATGAGCATATTAATTGGTAAATAGATTTATGTTGGTTTAAAATTAATTCCATAAATGTTTATATTATTAACCACGCTCTTTCACCGTACTCATTGTTGCCTAGTCGGT
Organism: Cyaniris semiargus; assembly: GCA_905187585.1. Lineage (NCBI taxonomy): Eukaryota > Metazoa > Arthropoda > Insecta > Lepidoptera > Lycaenidae > Cyaniris > Cyaniris semiargus. The sequence continues at coordinate 15,135,782 of LR994563.1, read as the reverse complement.
TATTCTTGTAATTAGTCCCTAAACAAGCACGTCGCATTGATTCACGAAGATTGTCGTTAAAACATTGACCCATCACCCAACTGCGGAGGTGTGCATGGTGGGTTATTACGGGTCTCTGTAGTAAGTTCTATAAGATTTTCGGTTAAAAATTTAGGTTCATTAGGACTTGAGTATGCCCGCCGTCGCTCGTAGGCTGCGCCGTCCAGCACTCCGCGCCTCAAGCCTCGCGAAGGTGTGAACGGAGTGGGTTCGGAAGGCGAATATTAGCCGCGCCGCGCTCTACAAACAACCGGTACCGTCCGCACAACCATATTATATTCATGTATTTATTTATATAACATGGAAAACTTACAGCTAAGTAATATCAGTGGCAGTTTTATGTATAATTATCAGAAAGCCAATTACAAGTTTTCACCTCTAAGTAACAGATAAAGTTAAATATTATTATATATTGTGAACGGTCTTAACTATAGATACAGAAATGTTTTAAAATAAGATACATAACAAAAACAAGTACAGCAAGAAGTTTAAATGATAGTTTGACCAAAAACCAAAAAGAACACATGCTACATACAATAACTTAATATATACATACAATAACATATGGTTTGAACTGATACACATTTAAGGAAATCAAGTTTTCAAAAAATTTACAGTTCAAGCTCTTTCTAACCGACGTTGCCTTTATAGTGAATACACCGAAATCGTAATCTCGGCATAGCTTGTTGAAGTTGCGATTCGCTCTCACAACACACGAGTTTTGTCTGTAGTTAGTGGAGGCTATTGGTACAGCTATTGGTGGATTGAACCTGGTGAATTTAGTGGGGACATTAATCGAGAATTTGGAAAGTAGTTGCGGACAGTCTAACTCATTTGACATTATCTTTAATAATAAAGTACAGTCAGCTTACATGCGTCGAGTTTTTAATGGTAGGATATGAAATTTCTTACAAAGGCTTACTTATTTGTCTGATTGGTATGCTATTTTTTAATGATAGCACATATATTTGATAAAACGTTTTTGAATCGCCTCTATACGGTCTACATGTTTATGATAACAAGGGCTCCACACCTGCGAGGCATACTCGAGATGACTTCTGACATATGTGCATTGTGCAGTACAAAATTTTCAAAGTTTTCGCTTCATTAAAACTGTTCGACATTCACATCACAAACCCCAGGGTCTTGGAAGCTTTAATGTTAATAATCGCCTCAATCTGAGTATAAAAAATTAGCTTGCAATCGTTATCTACGCCTAGATCACGAACACAGCATGACCGAGATAAGATTTGGCCTCCTAATGAGTAATTCGCGTTTATGGTAAAGCGCTTCCGAGTATACGCTTTACACTTCACATTAAAACTATTCTTATAAATCATCATATTTTTAAAATACAAAAGAAATCCGTTATTTGTCAGTACAATTGTAATTTTTCATTAATCAACCTTAACACACTGATAAATCGATTGAAAACTTATCGCATTATGCAAATCATGACCTCAAAGTCTTTTGGCATTACCTGAACACAACCTATAATGATAGTAATCCATTACAATGGGATGAACTTAACATAATATGGGGTCTAATCCGACCAACTTCTAATAAGAACTTTCTTAGTTTGATCATTGTTGACGTTTAAAAAAACAAGCAACTGAGATGAGGTTTAAAAAAATTCAAGCACAGAAAGCTTTCATTGTTATATATTGTGAAAACTCTGAGAATCCTAGCGAGATCGCCGTACCTTTTCAAACCTACACCAGATGTCATCGTTGATGAAAATTAACACCTACAACTGGGTAGTTGTAACTACACAGTTGTGGCTAATCAACTTGCATTCGATAATTTCGATAGCGACATAATCACAAGCCCAAAATCTGTGGGACTTTGACATAGCGCGTCGCCAAGTGGCCTTGCGCCTGCGATGCTTTTTGTCAAATCCCATGTACCTATTTCTAACTTTGCTGTGGACATTATCGAATGCAAGTTGTCTGAGCACCATGTTTCAATATTGCAGCTGAAGTCTTAGCTTCAGTTAAACAGCTCCCATCAGCGCGCGGCTCGTTAGCACGAGAGCATTACCACGATGGTGATGCGGCCCCAACGTGGGGCCAGAAATGTGAGCGGCTGCGATCGTTGCGCTGCGGAAAACGCTATTATAAATAAAATAAAATAAAATATCTTTTTATTCAAAATAGGTATCTTAAATACTCTTTTTGAACGTCGTAGAAAGAACGAAGAAACTAAGATGCCTAGGTATGCCGCTGTGATAAGGACAAAAAATTTTCAATGTAAAACTGGTGTTATTTAACAAAGACAGATGTAATAAGTCTTAGTACTAACAGCGATATAACTATCAGCTTAGCTTTGTTACCAGAGCTTGAAATATTTGAATTAAAAACTCTTAGACTTTATCTAAAGTATAGGATGGCAAAAATTGAGACAAATACCATCACTGCATACAAGTAACTACAACTCTTTGAGCAGTTTATTCTATTTACAAGCATAATAACGGTTTAATACCATGTACTATCTGGAAATATTGTTCAAAGATAGATACTGTATACATAATTTATTCTTTCTTAAGTTATTTGTAAACAGTTACTTGGTCTAACGGCTGTGCATAGACATACATTTAGGAAGAGATTTTAACAACGCCCATGCTATCTCTGCAAATTTCTCCTTCAGTCTAAAGTGTCGTTGAGTGCGGCCACTAGTCGCTGTCGCAGTCGCTATACTTCATGGCCCCACCATCAGACAGGTTAACGAATTCGCATATGCTAACACATGCGGGGCTATGTGGAACGCATTTGCATACCCCCGCGTGCTCCGGCTCGCGGTGCGACACGTCTGAATTATCCAATCATTTCGGCGTTTGAGATCATCTTAATTAAAGGAGCGTGCCAGACTTACTTGAGATGTCTGGAGGTACAGATAAAATCTGGAATTTATAATATTATCATTGTTTTAGATACTTGGCCCTTAAGAGCTTAATAGACAATTTTGTCGCCAGTTACTTCGTATGTAGCTACAGAGACCGAACACGCTGTAAAGCTAATTCTAATTTGTATTCATTTTTAATTTCTTATTTTAAATTTATCGACACATACAAACATTAAAATAATGTAGTTAAATATATTATTTTAATGTTTGTATGTGTCGATAAATGAGATGGATGATAGATGTTTTTACTTTGTCATATTATAAAAGCTTCCGGGCAAATTTGGACTATTTTTATTGGAAAATAATACAGTTTTCTAGTGGTTTTCTCAGCTTCTCTCTACCTTCTATTATAGTAAAAACAGTAACATCATTATATTTTCAATTGCGTCACGATCGTAGATTGAATAGTTTACGTCTCTCAATCTCAATAGAACGTCGAACATTATTAAGACCTTTTTAGTGAATTATTCGTTGCTGTTTATATGTACTTTCTTTACGAGTTTTTAATATATTCACTATGTAATCTGCTGACAGTACTCGGAGTATGAAGACGTCCTCTCATCAACAATAGAGCTGTACCCGAGTACCGACAGCAACAATCGATATAATGACGACAACACACCTAGCTAAACGGCTAAACAATTAGCCGAAATAGCTACACTTTTAGACAGGTGATAGATAAAGATTTGAGATACTACATAATAGTTAGCGTATTGGAAAAGAAGTGATTGTTAAACATCACTGATGAATTTGTTTTTTTTACTCTTGGAAAGTAGGATACAAAGACATAGATACCCTAGGTAGAGCTGAAACATAATATATTAGGGTGTATACTGTATAGTTTGTGAGAATGTACCAACTTCGTACGGATTTCATTTAACATAACGTTGCGATTGAAAATTGAATATTGTATGAACTGTTAGACAATGAGAGCCAATAAAAGCTCTAAGGCTATATTTCTATAGATCCTTCTAGTAATAAAAGCGTGCCAAAAATAAAAATGGTACACTCCTAAACATAACCCTTCTAGTCCAGTTGGTTAGAAGCCTTGTGTAGGTGAAGAAACAGCACGAGACTCGTCTAGAGCCTGTAAGAAACATCCAGGCAGCTGGTCTGGGGGGTGCGAGGTAGGGGGTGAGAGAGGGGGTAGAGGGGGGGGGGGGCGGGCGTGCGGTGTAATAATAACGGAGGGCGCTGCGAGCGCGCGGGCCGACACCTTCGCACAAAGCGCCCGCTCTAATAGCTAGTTGAGCCCCGCTAGCGCCGCACGCGGCTCCGCTCGTGGTGTTACCTTAATTAATATGTAGGTTTGGATTTTTAATTAAACATGAAACTATATCGAACAAAAGGTCTAATCAAAGTTTTGAAAAACTTAATGATGTACCGTTTTGTCGTGTTTTATTTATTCTGAACTAATTCTTGAAAATATTCAATTTTAATTAAGTTTCAAAGTCTTATATTAGCTTAAAGGTGTTAATAATGGCAGACGTAAGCATGCGACATTTGTCGATAGTAATTAGTATCGCATAAGCACAGAAAATAATATATTTTAGTTTGTAGTTTTGGGTTGAAGTAGGTACTCACACGTTATATACCTGTCGTTGACATAATTTCAATAAAATAATGACTTATTACCTAAGTTACTCAGTCGGAAGGTGAATATGAAAGTATTTCATTTAAATGAACAAGTTAGACGCAACTAATTAAAATGAATAAGAAAGTTAGTTAAAATGCACTAGAAGTGAAGTACAAACAGATTACGTTTTTATATAGACATTGGAAAACAAATACTAGACTTGCACAAAGTTAATTTCGGATCTTATCACCGGAGCGTAAGATGCAAATTCGTTTGATCGGTGTTCAGAGCTGTCGTCACTAATTAGCCTCGAAACGAAACTACCAGCGGTACTACAAAATGAGGCTCTACGGGTCGGTGATAAGGCTGAGATTCGCGTGTGGGTCGTACAACAATAATAGAGGACACTCGACCTCTCGGCGCGACATTTCCCGCGGATTCGTTTTTCCCGAGCGCCGTCGAGCGGCTCGGGCGCTACTCCGCGTGTTTCAGACTATGAAAATTATATTAAGTTAGATAAAATAACAAAAAACTTGCTTTAAATTGAATTGTCAGAACCTCGTAGACAGTTCGTAGCGGCCTACGAACGTCTACGGCGTAGCACTGTTATTACATAACAACAAAATTACATTTCAAAACGATTCTAGGCTAATAGTAGTTGAAATTATAATGCCCCTAATACGTTGGCTTAAGATGCTGGTTTGATGGTTCCATGATTGTCACCAAGATTGTGCATGATGCCAGTATGCAAAATCGACGACGACTATGAGCAATTAAAGGCGTACATTATGCACGTTCGTAATCGACTGTTTTTGCGCATCATGAGCCAATGTTGAAAAGGCCGATTTTTTTAAATTTTGTGCCGTAAATAGCTGTTAAACTTATTTACCTGTGTATATAGTATACCTCGAAATTACATGTAGTATTTAGCGAGGTGTTGGGTCGGGTGTTATTACGTCATTTGGGGCGCCGAGTGGACCATTACGACGCAGCTGTTCGGCTACATAGCGGTCGCGGTCGCGGTCGCGAGTCGCGAGTCGCGGTGGCTGGTACTGGGTAGCTGATACATTAACTGATTTTGAGAAAACTATACTAAATATAAACGGGGTTCTAGTTATATATTTCTCAATACATTGCATAATGTTTCATGTGAAATGATATTGTAAAGACGCGATTACTGGTTGGCACTGTCACAAAGTTATGAGATCTCATGCGAGCCAAACTTTTGATTTTATACGCCTTTACTTTATAAGCTTGTATGTATGCCAACATTATTCAATTTACAAGAATTAGTTATTTCGTTGGTCGCGTCTGCGAGGGTACTACTAGTACTGGGCCAGCAGATTGATCAAGGCTCTATCATATTGTTCACTGTAAATCTAGGTAGATATTTATATCAGGCGTAAAAGTATTTAGTATATTAAAACTGACTACTTAGCTTGATAGGCACTCGAAACTAGTGATGAGCAAAGCAAGGCCAAGACCAAGACTCGACCAGTCCTGGTCTTGGTCTTGTTCAAATCTGTCTGGTCTTGCAAACATTTTTCAAAACTTTTTGTAAACGTTTTAATTTTCTCTAAAAAACATTTTCAAACCTAAATTATTAGACTAGCTACATGATCTTATCTTAACTTGTTAAGAGAATGATTCTTGAATTGAAAATACTAATGAAAATTCGAGAGACTCAGCATAGGCTGATCTTTTAGCGGAAATAAGTCCTTATATTTAAAAATGTAAATTTTGAAAAATAAGAACTTTCCCTCGGATTTCTTCTAGAGTATTTTTAGGATTACGTAGCCAAATGGCAAAAAACAGAACCCTTATAGATTCGTCATGTCTGTCTGTTCGTCCGTATGTCACAGCCACTTTTCTCCGAAACTATAAGAGCTATACAATTGAAACTTGGTAAGTAGGTGTAGTCTGTGAACGGCATTAAGATTTTGATACAAAAATAGAAAAATTATTAAAAATTGTAGGGGTCCCCATAGGTACAACTGAAACAAAAAAATTTTTTGGAATGAAGTTCCTTATCTTCCTTATTGCGAAAGGGGGCTAGACGGAAAAAGTTGTAACGACACTTTTTGACCGACACTTTTTGCCACAGACATAGATCAAGATAGATGCGGTATCTATCTTGATCCATGTCTGTGCTTTTTGCTATAGTTGTACGCCGTGCGGCGTGCGCGTGTTTCTCTATCTGTCTCTCTCTCTCTCATAGAAAGCAAGCCAGTTATGTTTTTTTTGTTTTATTTCGTTTTTTTTTAGTTTTTTTTTTAGTGTATACAGGTCTTTTGTACATAAGAAATAAGTTCGTTCCATCCGGGTGTCTCTTCACACCTCTCAAGTTTTTTTTTCATCTAACCTATGCGTGTGGGCTATCTATGAATAGGTCTTTCAAAATCATATTGAGATTTCTAATATCATTTTTTTCTAACCTGAATAGTTTGCGAGAGAGACTCTTCCAAAGTGGTAAAATCTGTACATGGTTCTCAAATATAACCAATGGTCATTAATAATAATTAATTAATTAAGTAGTTAGACATAACAAAATCTATAATAATTGATATTAATCATAATATTCATTATTTAATTGTATTTAAGTATAGAGAAATAGTATTATTTTATTAATCAATTCATATTATCGTATGGATTTTATTATGTCAAAAATACTAAATAGTCAACTTACAATTATTATTATTAAATGTCAACCACAATATTATAATGTCATACAATTCATTATATTATATTATTTTCATTTAAAAAGTAATTTATAGTATAATAACATTTATCAATTAAATTTTTTTTTAGATTTCTTTTAAACATATTTAAGTTTTCAAATTTTTTGATGTCCGTAGGCAATTTATTATAAATTAATGTTACCATGCCTAGCACTCCCTTTTGCATAAATGTTGTATTACGAGTTATAGTCCCAACTCTCTTAAGTCTGTTGCTTTTAAGTTTTGGGAACATATTAATATTGGTTTTGACTAATAAGGCGCATTCAAGTATATACATGCTTGCGAGAGGGAGTATATTATATTTTTTAAAGTATGGTACACAACTTTCATTTTGTTTTATACGAAAAACGGCTCTGAGATATCTTTTTTGTGCCTTGAAAACAAGTTCCCTATTGGATGAATAACCCCAAAAAACAATACCATATCTCAAAGAAGACATAACATATGCATTAAAAGCCATTAAAATGCTGTATGTGAAACATTACTCACCATGTAAAGAACGTATGCATATTGATGCAGTTTTTTTATACGTCATAAATGGTAAACCTTAATTACTTCTTAACTTTCATTAAATCAACTGAAATATAAAAATAAATCAAAAACCTTTTAATTTCATAAAAATAAACCTTATTGCTGCTGCGGAACCTTCATGGGCGAGTCCAACTCGCACTTGGCCGATTTATTTTATTTAAAAAAATCCGGATTTTCGGATTCTCTCTCGGTTCGAAGATCTTTTTTTTCGGCCGTCACGTATATTCCCAAATTTTTAGTTTAAATGCATGGTTACATAATCAAAGGGTAAAAACGGGACCCAATTACTAACACATCGCTGCCTGTTCGTCTGCCTGTTTCCAGGCTGTATCACATGAACTTGAAATTCATGTTAAGTAGATAATATTATATTGTTATAATTTATAAATATTTTATCTCATATTATAGTCACTGCGACTAAGTAAAAATTTTTAACAAGAGTCTTGCATGGAGCAAGACTCTTGCATAGTCGGTCTTGGTCTTGGTCTTGCATTTTTTGCAAGACCAAGACCAAGACTGCAAGACCAAGACCAATTTTGCTCATCAATACTCGAAACCCACTCAGAACATGTACCTAGCTATCAATAAACAATTTTAAAGAAAATATTGAAGCTCGGATTTACTGCCTAAAAAATAAAATAAAGTCTATTGGATCATTCTTATGTCTGAGCTACACAGCTCCTGTATACTTCTAACAAGATATAAGGCAGCTACTTGTTTAATCAGCGCGATAGAATTTCCCGCGACACGGAGCAAATTTAATAAATTGTGAGCGCGATCATAAGACGAGGACTCCAATAAAACTCTCGGCAAGTGTCTATCCTCCGTCCCGCTCACTCCCACGGGGGCGGTATAGCGCCGTCCCGCTCCCCAGCCGATTATGATGACCCCCTGAATAGGAATTGGGCGCTTATTTACAATGAGTTATTTAATTCGAGTCCCGACCTCATTATGCAGATGTTATGGAAGTATCGCGAGCTCGGGCTGCCGGCTCGGTGTAGCGACATACAGACGCTACTTAAATATGTTCACAATTTGATAATTTTGCAAATAATGATAATAAGTAATTTCAAAGATATATAACTGTTTGATTCTATTTACTTGCTGTTAATAAGTGTCATTTAATTTGGTAGCTTTATTTAAGTAATACTCATGATGGATACGGTATCTAAGGTAATAGTTTTTAGGCCTTCATTGACATTCGCAACATTATATTATTATAAAGAGTAGATACAAAAATAACCGTCTAGTATATTATTCTTTTGGAATCCTTGTAAAGTCGATTAAAAATATGACGCTATCCTGGACCTTATTAAAACTTTAATCAAATTATCATAATTTGATGATCACAACCATATTTACGTTTTTGTTACATTGAAGTTGTAGTCACCGTAGAGTATAATAATTATGATAATAGCAATTTCTTCTTTTAAATAAAATATCTGATTTAATTTGCTGGTAACATCATTAGCGACACCACACGCCAAAGTGATTGTTAAATGTAAAGCACCCATTAACGTCTAAACCCCCGAAATGTAACAGTGTCGTCGCAAAAATCCCTAACCCGGGGGCGCGAGCGGTGGCGGTAGCGGGGGCGGCGGACTTTTGGACTTTTTAACCCGGGGACGGCTTCATTTTCTTCGGGGGTTCCCCATAATTGCGATGGTTAAGACGTTTGTTCCGCGCTCCGAGACGACACAACGTTTTAATTGCGATGTTTTAATTAGGCGGAGATATTTGATAGTGTTGGCTGTGGGGTAATTAAGTCCGCTATTCGGGGAATGTTGGGGGTGGGGGTGATGTCACGGCGAGGGGGGGGGGGGGGAGGCAGGAGGGTGACGGCCGCGGGCCGCCGGCTATTGTTGATTAACTGGCGCGGCGCTCGCGACAAATGTCCAGCCCGAGGTGTACCGGGCTTGAAGCACTGAAAATTACCTGAAATGTACACAATATTACTGAATTTTTTTACACATAATATTTCATTGTATTGCCCCTAGTAGGCTCGTCACGTATTGACAGAATAGCTAAATGACGTATGACTGTGTAGCTGTGACGCTCGCCTGCGCAAACTTCAAGGCAGCAGCCTTAGATTTAAAATTAATGTAATTAAACGTTTAAAAAAGAAATTGTTTCTTTTTTTCATTAAATTTCATTTTAAAAAGATACGCGGTGTCATTAATCATAGTTTATACATACAGGTAGCAAGATATTATGTTAGGAATATCAGTAATAAACATAACAAATACAGAATTAAGTTGAGGTGTTGAGTTGTTATAATAAGTGTCCCGGTGTGCCCCGGCCGCGCGCTCGGCGGTCGGAATGCATCGCTATTTTCTTATTAAGTGCGAGACCGAGGTAATAATGCAGCTTAATGAGCGCGCCCGCACGGGAAACTCGCCCTACAGCCCCCGGCGATACGACCTTTAGTCCCGTGCAGCTGCTCCCGAAGGCCGATACTCCGATTGATACTACATTTTCATATTCAGACAGTGTGACGTCATTTTCATGCTACGTGATCTGGCTCGGAGGACCAATTCCAGTACACAGCTTTTTGGCAAACAGCCGATATTGCGTTGTTGGTAGATGTGTGACTTTCTTTTGATTATATTACATTCGGCAGTAAGTTTCAAGCTTTAAGTTAGTAACAGATTTTAAGTATGATGTTTTTTTTTATTTTCGTTAAATATTTACTATGGTGTATTATATTTTGGCAATTTGTCAGAGCTATAGTAAAATGTATCCATTTAAAAATATGGTCTGCGTGATTTTGGCCCATTCATTTTTGACTTTTTCATTTAGACGTCCGATCTAAAAAGGATTTTATTAACCATCTCATTTTTATGCGATATGTACAAAGTCAATCTGCACAGACATTTAGCTGACTAGCTGACACTAAGTAGGTGCTAATGTTTGTCGTACCTCACGCCTGGTGCCCTGGTCATGAATATGTATCAGCTGTGTGCTGGGGGGGTACGGGGGGAGTAGGGGGGTAGTGGGAGGGGAGATCACGGTCCACGCGCTCATCTGCATGTATCGAGTGCCCCAGTGTTGACATCACACCTGTGAGACACTCATGTGCGCCTGGTAGATCGGTGTTATCATCATCAGTGTCATTGTTACTATCATATAATATCTATCTATGGACGCTTCACACCACGTCAGTCTGGCCCCGTGCTAAATACCTGAAGGACTTGTGTTACAGGTACCAGACAACGGAAATATATTTAATACTTTTATACTATACATATATTTAAGATTTTTATTTTATGATACACATATTTAATACACATCCAAGACCCAGGAACATAGAAAATTTTTTGTTCCGTCGGCGGGATTCGAACCCGCGACCCCCGGCTTGAGCGATGACAACACGCTCAACCACTAAGCCACAAAGGTCGTCAGTCATTGTCTTTATCATCATTGTCATGGTCACCACTTTCTAAGTAAGTCTGTTGTGGTTCAAGTTACGAGGCGACTCACAAAGTGTTAAAATTTTGTGGCTAATCTCTTTGGACCATAGTCAACCACATGGTAATTTTCATTGATGTACCATATTTCATTCATATTGTTATGTTCCTCTAATGTATTTACTACAATTTAAATACAATTTACCAACATAGAATGTTGTTGTTGTTGAAAATGCTAATTTATTTGTTAAAATAAGTTTAAGCCTGGTTACGCATTCTATTAGTAATACCCAACACCTCATTTAATCTAACTAGCTAGAAGCTCGGCCGTCTAGCTCTAAGCCGACCATTGTGGCACTCTCGCCTCTCCCTCCTCCCAATAAGGGCCATTTTCCGGTAGAGCGGGTGGCGGGCGTTGTTTAGACAGATCAAAGGAGGTTGTTTTTGCCGTTTCCTCTCCGAGCCCTGAGCCCTGAGCTCTGACCCTTTCATCTCGCCACTCGAACGCCGCGTTTGTCGATCACAACTCACCTATGATCGAGAGCTCATTGAATTAAATGCTAGAAAAACCTAGATTGCCGGCACTAGGACCTACATTTTGTGTTTTTAATCACGATTCGAGCACGCATTTTCTGCGCTATGGAGGATTGTATTTCATCACAAAGTATTATGTGTTCTAGTAATGACCAAATTATACCGAATTTATTTTAATCTTTAACTATTTTTGATGGTTTATATTGTATTTGATTTTTTTCCTGAAACTCCTGTAAGGTAATGAAATTCGAAATGATCTAAACAAAATACGTGACGTAGGAAGTATCGAGATCGCTGACAATCCGCACACCTAATAATTGTCCCGACAGACGGCGACACGGGATGTCGTCAACTCACAAAATACCATACGCGATAACCGCCCTTATCACCTGCCGCGTAGCTCCAAAAATGGCGCGCAGATAACGTCGTCGAGCGCGACTTATACGCTGATTAGTGCAGGAAACCAGCGCGGGTCGCGGTAAACAGGTCTGCGGCCGGCGTAAGGTGAGCCGCGGCGTGGAGCGTCGCGTGGGCGGGGGCGGGTCTGGTGCGCTGGCCGGCTCGCGCTCTTCACACCTCGACAAAGGGCCCTAACTGCCTGCTATTAACCCTGCTACGTGTGTCGCCTAGTGATGTCACACAACACTACATATTTAAATAATCTTGATAATGATATTTTTTTAATAATACTATTATGTGCTTAAAATTTGGGTAGATATTGGTAATGTTTACAAATAAGGGCTTTTCGTAATAAAATAATTATTATGTAGCCTGAAATTATTAGGCTTCTCATTATAATCAAACTGTTTAAGGAACATTAACTTGTTTGCAATCAAGTATAATAATGTACCACGGAACTATTTATTAATACGTTTAAAAATTCTAACGTTTGCGACCAAATGTCTATAATAAGTTGCCGATGGTTAATTAAACATTAAGTATGAAACAAAAGATTGGTTTTTAAACTAATTAATAAATGAGAAGCCATTAAGTAATGACAGTCCAATCAGGGTCAGGGCAGTCCTCAATGAGACGAACAATCAGCTCTAATTGGGAGCAACCTGATCGGGACTCTACGACCAATTAACTAAAAAACATTTAATTAACTTAATTGAATGCCTAAAGCTTAATTGATTGGCTGAAGTCGGCAAAATATAAAATACTTTATCAAAAATGAAAAAAATGTTTATTTCTAGTATATATTTTTATTAATTTTTGTGAAGATTAATAAAGTAATTTTTCGATAGAAAGAAGAGCAGTGAGTAGGAGGGTACAGCTTATCAAAAAAGAGTAGACACCTAATATATTTTCTTAAATTACATAAAAACCTTAAAAATCTTATTAAATCTATAAATGTATCAGGGTTAAAACGTTTAAATTGTAAAAAACGTCGTCTCTGGAAATACAAGGCGAAAAAACCTACTCTTCGGTCGTGATTATATTCACGTGTTCACCATCTACTCTTCCTTGACAGACAGTTTGTTGTATTTAATTTAATTGTATTTAATAACAAAATTACCAAAATATATATAAAATATTACAGAGCTTCTTAATTTAATTAGGCTAACTTAATAAAATGCCTCGGTAGTAAATAAATAAAGCAATTTGGTGGAATATTATCGTGTAATTACAGCAAAATATGATCGGCGACCCCGTCCCTAGCGCCGGCGCCGCGCAGCCCAATTACCGGGCCGCAAGTATCAAAATTGCTTAACACGCCATTATACTGTTCTGTGCGAGCCCTCCGCCACTCCGCAACGTGATTTCGACCCTAAACTTCCTATTTTAAGGTCGATTATCCCGCGGGTACACCCTAGCGACTTCGTCGAGGTAAACACAAAAGCTGGCGATTAAAGTAGGTACGAGGATATTTTTCCTTTAACAGATATTAAATGTCGGCACAAACGAGCGGCGGCGCGCCTCGTTGGAGGTGCCACAATGGCGGTCGATACGCCAAGAATGTGTATTGTAAAACCTGCAAATTGCGATACGTTTTCCCTCAATTTTGTTAAAATTACGCTTTTTCATGTAGTTTTAATAATTTATTGGTTGTTAATTAATATTCGATGCAATAAAATGTGATTGGAGGTTTATAGTATGGTTCGTAGCAACTGCGTAGCGCCTCTACGAAAACTTGTAGCTAGCAAAAGTCGACATCCATACTGTTACTTACATATTTATGCTAACCAAATGAATGTGAAAGGTGTGTCTACCTGTGCGACTGTTTGTCTGTTTGTCTATTTGTAATTTTCACCGATGTTTCTAAACCGATTTAGATAATTCAAAATGCAAGTAGTGTGTATCTCAAATACAGATGGATTCTGGCACAACAAATTTGAAGACAACAAGTAATTTTTGAATGATGTTTGTGTATTGAATAATAATTTATAAAGACTCAATTATTTACTTTTACGATAAACTACCATGATGTTTATTTTATTTTTTGTTATCTCTCGTCACTATAAGTATTCATCATCATTTCTTCCAGTTCACAGTTAATACAGAATAACGTTTTGGGCATAGCTTGTTGCTACTAAAGTATGATGCTTATAAACAATTGCTGTATGAAATGCAGGTTTATGTTTTACCTAACTCATATCTTATGAAATTTGTAGATTACACTTTTGTATATATTTTAATGCGAGTTCACTAAAATTTTAGTAATGCGCAAAGAAAACCAGTTTTTATCTTAAAATGTTTAAACTGATCCTTGTTAGTATATATTAGAGCCAAACAAAGGATAATTTATGTAAAGTTTTCTGGCTCACATAATATTTTTTTTTATTTTTTTTCTTATGTTAGCTAAACTCAACCTTAGTCCACATAATATTATGCGGCTTGGCTGTTTCTTTAATTATAAAACTGAAACTGATCCTTATACACTTTTATTTGATTTAATAACATTTGTTCTATTGTTCCATGACCAGAAAAAAACTGTTAACCAGTTTTACCTTACATCAATTTTAATGAAACGATTACTTTCTGAGCCAATAGCCACTAAGGTTAGGTATTTGCGTTGTCAGTCTCAGCTAGGTAAGGCCGTCTAGAAAGAGAAGCTTGGCTAACATAAGTTTAACTATTTGATAGCCAGTAACCTCATATTGGGATAATTTTACATTGAGATGTCTTCGTTTTGACTTTTGATCACATTATTAATATTTTGTCCCTAATGCAATTTATCTCAACAAATTATTCTACAAAAATATTCTATTATTATACAGTTTCGGGGCTGGAACATTAGCATGATTTAAAATTATGCCTCTCAGGTGGTGTGACATTGTAAACCCTTTATAAGTATAGAGTAGCGGGTAGAGGCGTCACAATATTGTGACAGTGTCTGTCCCCGATCGGGCACGGCCCACTCCGGTACAATGCCGGGTCGTGTTCCGCTTTGTCGCGGTAATTGTACCTCGCAGGTACAACTGGTACGAGGTACAACCTCAAATGTACCGTCAATAGACCGCGCTCTTCCGGTATAAGTTTAAAGATTTTGTGGTGAAGCTCAGCTGTACGATTTCGCATAAAAACCCTTCCTTCATAGTATAAAGAACGATAGTTCAATATATTATGCCGTAGTCAGTCAGTCGTAGCCAACTTAATAAATAAATAAGTATTCTATCTCCTTCCTGTGGTCTAATTTATGTCTATGCTAGCTTTTATCAAAATCGGATTATTCGATGCAAATAAACAAATAATTATTTCCACATTACAATTATTGCTATAGAGTAATATCAAATGTAAGTTAACATTTCGTACGTTATAAATTCCATAGTTTTTTAAATTGAGCGATTCTTTAATATATAATAAAATATTTTCACTTTACTGTTCTCGCCAAAAATTTAAAGTGATATTTTAAAGAACATATTTTAAGAAATAAATATTTAAAATTTTATATAACAAATCAATTGTATCGATTAAATTATTCCTCTACTGAAATAACAAATCCTTGCTTTTAACAATAGCGATTCCTGGTAATAATCATTGTAACATTGTCCTACGTCATTTCGACATGTTTATATTGGAAGTGAAGTGATCTATAGATCATCCATACAATCACTTATCAAATTATTATTCAACGAACTGAATTGGTTAGAATAACAATAGTAAGTATTTGAAAAAAAGTTAAATCCGACTTCAAAATTGTACGTAATTTAGAATTAAAATTCCCTATCTCAAAAACAACTGAACCGATTTTTATGAAACTTGCAGTGTTCCCTAATTTGAACAAAAGTCAATATCTAGTATAACAAAAAAGGAATCACTTAAATCGGACTTGTAGTTCTGGAGATATGCGAACACAAGCATAAAAACATACATACATACATACATACACTTTTGAAATTTAGCACATTTGTTCAGACGCTGATATAGACTAACATAATATGTGAAAACTGGACATTTCTGCAAATATTACATACACACGGGTCGAGTTGATGACCTCCTTCTTTTGAAGTCGGTTAAAAATAAATAATCAGTTCTTATCAAAAGTCAGAATAAACTAGAATAATTTAGTATTAGAAATGTTTTTTAAATTTACTTTACTATAAATCCTGTTAAATAAACTATTTCAATACTATAATATTCAGTTACTAATTAATTTCAATAAAAATTGCCTGTCAGTCTATGTTTTGATATTAAATATTAATACACTGTAATAACAAAAACATCAAGCACAGCTCTGACTATAGTCAAATATAAAATTGCATATATGCAATTTTATATTGTGAGTTTATAAGTGAATTTCATTGCGGTTGATACGATGGGGTCACTATTTCTAGTTATTGAATTCTTGTTAAAAATAGAAAAAAGTCATTTATCACGGAAGTAATTTTTGGGAAGACCAAACGACAATCGAGGCACAAAATTTCATATTTTAAATGTGACTAGAATTCGTAATAAATTCTATGCCTCGGTTAGTCATTTTGATTATGCGTGGATCAATTATTGTTAAAATTGCTCAATACAACGTTTTTGTGTCAACCTTAATCCTGCCAACCCAGTGCCAGCTGTTGCGGGTTCCGAGGGGACGGGGAGGCCAGGGGGGGTAAGGAGGTTTATTTTGACAGGTCGTTGTGCACTAATTGTGTTGTTGTAGGCGCCGCGGCCGCTTCTCAGAAACCTGATACTGCACATTTTGATATTTTAACTTATCATTCGGTTTGGGGGTTGAAAAAAGTGTTGAAATTATGTTGTGTTAAGTTTTTTTTGCTTTTCTTAATTTGGGGAAGTGTGCACAGAGTGTTACCGGTGTGTAATGTGTCGAGCTAGCGGACGGTTGCGCTCCACATTATGCACACGCAGCAAATATTAATTATTAATTAATATTCTTGTGAATCGCGCGACTGACTGCCGCTACACGTCACCATGGCGCTCGTGGCGAATGAGTTGTTGGCGTTCATCCAGCACGCCATCGACACAATGGACGAGGTCAGCATACTGCAGATCTGCAAGTCCTCCTTCACCAGCGAGGAAATATGCAAGGGAAAGCAGTTGCTCTACGAGACGCTCGGCCAGAGCGCGAATATGCCTTCGCGACGGCATTATATCCCTGCTGAAGCAGACGAATCCGGATGAGGTGCCGGCTTTTGTGGCGAAAAAACTGCACAAGCTGCCGCCCGTGACGCTGGACCACGTCGACGTCGTCACCCTCCTAAAGGACATCAGGTGCCTGAAAGAAGAGTTGACCAAAGTTCGAGGTAGACTGCAGGCATCAGAGTCTACGATCAGCGATCTACGTAATGAATTATCACAATTAAAGAGTGGTAATTCAATATGTAGGTCACCTGATGGCGCCAACGTCACCCGCCGTCGAGGTGCGCAGGCGATCACGTTTAGCCAGTCAACACTTTCAGACGGGTCAACGCACGCGCACGTCATCGCCGCCGCCCGCGCCCCGCCTGCAACGGAGCCGCGGCCGAACTACGCAAATGTCGCCGCTTGCCCCCCGCCTCCTCCCCCGCGTTCAAAAAACCAAGGGAAAAAGGAGGCCCCTGCAAAAGAGTGTCCTCTCCGAAAAGGACCGGAAGTGCGATGATGACGGGTTTATAAAAGTCGAGAGGAAGAAGAAGAAACCCGTCGTCCGCAACCATCGCGGCACCGCACCCGAAGGACCCGAGCAGCTGTTGCGGCGTGAGTCTCCTGCGACGCCTGTACGTGTCCAGGCTGCACTGGTCCACGACGGTCGAGCAGGTCGTGGACTACATCAGGAGCAAGACCCACTTCGTCTTGAGGGTCGAGCGTTTGGAGTTCCGCCACAAAGTAACTTTTAGCTCCTTTATGGTGAGAGTCCCGATGCATCATCTGCCGACCTTCGAGAAAGAGGAGTTCTGGCCGATTGGAGTCGTCTACAGGAGGTTCCGAGGACGACTTCCGAACACGTCACGCCCCACGTCGCGCCCCACGTCGCGCCCCACGTCGCAGACAATACTTGTTTAGTGTTAGTGTTAGTTTAAGTATAAATATATGTATGTTAGTCTTTAAGGTATGTATTTATAATATGGGCCAAGATGCCTAAATAAATAAAAAAAAAGTCACATAAAAACTTGTGCAAGCTCTGATCAACTGTTTACACATTAAAGTTTAATAAAAAAAACGTGTTTCTTTATGAACGTCAAGAATTTTACAGTTCAATATGATAAGTAGTCATGTCATCATGTATTTATTTTCATAATCTCTTTAATACAAGATTGGCAATCATCAAGACAAGCGCAAGACGGCTAAACAAACGGCAACATTCAGAAACCTTTTGAATGATTACTTAAACTTAATTTAATAAATGTGTTTTGACAGATATATTATATTGTGGAGCTTAAATCTTCATTCAATCATTAAAGTTGTTTAAAGTAAAAATTGCATGACATAAACATAGTTACCTAACAAGGTTTTAAAAGTAGTTTTAACATAGTATTAAATTAAGTACTTAAAGCTATTTTATCAATCCCCACGGCGATTAATATTAGTGGCTCAATATAATACGGTATTAATGAAATAATAGGCAATGAGCGTTCGTGTCGGCACGCAGCGCGGCGCCGCGTGGAGGGCGCTTTGTTCGCGGATTACTGGCCAGGAGTAATGAAATAGCTGCCGGCATTACTGTCTCCTCGCCAGACCGTAATCCGCCAAAGTTGGTGTCAATTGGGGTAACCAGTGCTTGTGTCCCCTAAACTGTGCCGCTGGTAGATATCAGTGGTCTATGATACTGGTAATAGTTACCAATGTTTGTGACCTCAGCGCTCTCTGCTGTTGGTTAAGACCAAGGATTTATAAAACTGGTCATCATAACTAGTGGTTTTGAGCATTGCGAGCTCTACTCTCTCTCTTCATAGCTCCAATCGATGTTGTTGCTCCAATCAATATTGGTCATTTGTTAGACATATATACACACAATATGTGTGAATACAATTTTTATGTTCGATAGCAAAAGGGACTGGATCAAACAATTAATGCAGCTGCTTTAACTTTGCATTGCAATAGTAGAGTTGAGGTACTGCTGGTTTGGCTGGTACCGCAGCTTAGAGAACATAGAGCTTAAACCCACTTACCATCACCAGCGATACAGACCCCTGATATCCTCTAATTGCAAAGACCACAGAGGTCACAAACACTGGTCATCCTGGTAAGTTGGTAACCCTCGGGTGCGCGCGGGGGCCGCAAATGCCGGGCATTCCGCAGGATTAGTCGCGACAGGAGCATTTCCAA
Organism: Cyaniris semiargus; assembly: GCA_905187585.1. Taxonomy (NCBI): domain Eukaryota; kingdom Metazoa; phylum Arthropoda; class Insecta; order Lepidoptera; family Lycaenidae; genus Cyaniris; species Cyaniris semiargus. Next base: position 15,116,358 of record LR994563.1, on the reverse strand, counting down.
TTAACGGCCCCTCGCTGATTGGATATTAATTTATTGCCTTCTTGCATTCCCCGAGGGTCGCGTAACGCCGTATTGTACGATAATTGCAGATCAACTGCTCCATAAGTGATGTATAATCTCATCTGGGGTTAATTTTGTGACACAATTTAATATTATAACAAATTTTTAACTGTAAATTATATTATATTTCATATTTTATTTAATTTTTATAATGTTTTAAGAACTAATTATTCAATAACCGATGCTACAAATATATCACTGATCAAAGTTGCAAAAAGCTTCCAATACTCTATACTTGAAATGCTTTTGCTTGCTTTTGTCGTTGACATGCCATTGAATAAATACCAAAAATTTTACGAGTTTAAATTTTTTTAATTAATAAAAGGCAGCAACCTTACTAAACTTATCAGCATAAATATTACTAGGAAGAGGGTTAGAGTGTGTGACATTTTAAGGTAAAAATTTACACGTAAACTATCAAAAGGGCCCTGCAAATGGGTGAGGGGTGGGGGAGGCCGGGTGTGTTTACAAGGGTTAAGTTAATGACGTAATCTTGTTGCGGCGTTTAGCGAAAACGACATCTCCTGTAAAAACGAAAGCGCTTTAAAATAAAATAAATAAATAAAAATAATTGAAACTCTACATTATATGTTTCGTTTGGAGTGAACTCATAGTAAGTTAACCAGTAAGATTCATATTCACTAATTGAAGTAATCTAATCAGTACAGATTCGTACTCTAATTAAGTCTACCTATATTAATATTTTGGTTTCTTCCCGTATCACGCAAAAACTACTCGACGGATTTTCATATTTTTTCATTATAATTTTTTTATTTTAATCGCCATATTAATATATCAATTAAAGGGTTTTTAGTTTAAAAGTCAATTTGAAGCATGTATTCATTATTTTGTACATAAGTATTTACTTATACATAATGATAAAACATAACCTGTAAAATAATATTATGATAATATAATATTATATAATTATTATAAATTATACCTTTTTTGACAAATTATATCACGAGAGGGCGGAGGAGCAGTGAGCACACTTCGGCGCGCGTACGATAACACGAGTGCGTACGTGACGTGAATGATAATGCGGCGACGACGTGACAGCATAACGTGACGGTATGACGTGACGTTTGGTAGCTCCTCACGTCATTACATACCTATTGCCTTTTCTTCACCTTTTTTGCCTGGGTGTATTCTATCTCACTGTAAAGATAGCCATGCAAGTTACAACAACGTGTTACAATTAATATTTTATAAAAGTTTAAAAAAAAGTTGCTGAGCTGAAATGATAAAGGAATCATTATTGTAGAAATAAAGTTTGTTAATACCAACATAACAATTATAATAGGTCTAGATACCAATTCTTATACCTTCTATCTTCATTCGATTGAATTCGCTTGATAGCATTTCAATTGAAAAAACAAAAAGAATGAGAATTAAAACAATGTAATAGTTTATCCAACCTTATGTTTAGTTTAGCTCAGATCTGGGCATTAGCTCCTAAGTTCAACTTGCGCCAATCTAGGTAAAAAACCTTGAATTAAATATTATATTATTGCTCTCGTTGCCAGTTTTATGAAAGAAATGGCAATTTACCGGTTAAAGCCCAATCTGGCTTTTACTCGGCTTGGCCCAAGTGGACTTCACAACTTAGATTACATAACCTAAATTAATTACTTTTATGATGATCACCCATGTGAGCATTATAAAAGTAATAATTTAGGTTTTTTGTAGGCCTTAAACGTGTTTTAAAACATTTGTATGACAAAGCCAGACAGCCTATAGGCTGTAGCGTGTAGTGTTTAAGTGTCGAGCTCGAAGCGGTATCGAGTTATCGACTTATCGAGTATCGACAACAAAACCCTCTCGCCGCCTCTCGCCGCCTCTCGCCACCTCTCGCCGACACTAGACGACATCATTAGCTCTCGCGCGACATTGTCGACACCAGACTCACTCTAGAAAGAAAAAAAAATTACTTTAAACATAAGACGTTTGTCATGCAGCCCTAAATAGTTTTCAATTACAAATATACCCATAATGTTAATATTAATAATTATTTATTAAGTTTTTGCGATAAGTGTGTAATATGTTTGAAATATTGTTATTTTATTTTATGAAATAAGGGGGCTAACGAGCAAACGTGTCACCTGATGGAAAGCAACTTCCGTCGCCCATGGACACTCGCAGCATCAGAAGAGCTGCAGGTGCGTTGCCGGCCTTTTAAGAGGGAATAGGGGAGGGTAGGGATGGGAAGAGAAGGGAATAGGGGAGGGAAAGGAAGGGAATAGGGTAGGGGATTGGGCCTCCGGTAAACTCACTCACTCGGCGAAACACAGCGCAAGCGCTGTTTCACGCCGGTTTTCTGTGAGAACGTGGTATTTCTCCGGTCGAGCCGGCCCATTCGTGCCGAAGCATGGCTCTCCCACGTATAAATTTATTGTATATTTTCATATCCAGACATTTGGTTGTATGCACAATGAAAGTTTCACAATATGTAAATAAACATGCTCTTAAAATGGTTGAAATAGGCATTATGAAAAGCCATTTATTATTTGAATTAATGTAATTAAATTTTCAAAATACTCTATGCAGTGTTTGTCAGGTTAAAAATGTGTTAATGTTTAATTCAGTAACTATATCAAATTGTATGTTGGTCTTGCCGTTGTGAAGCGATTAATGTGTATTTTTATCTTTTGTCATATTACGAAAGTTCTGGTAAATACCCGACAAAAAATGTCTATCCTGTTACTCGTACACTTGATATCATCGAGTCCTCAAGTAATCAATCATCAAGTAATACTTAATAGTTCCCAGGAAAGGACGTAATCCTATTACACGGGTGATAAATCCCACTAGCGGACAATTCGGACACCGCGGAAGTCGTCCGACAAAAAATCACCATTATGTCGGACCTACTTGTAACACGATACCGCCCCCGATATTTCATTACCGTTTTTTCTACTAGTTGCGAATTAATTGAAGCCTAGGTACCTGGTTTATAGATAAAAAATAGATTTGGCAGAATTGACAGTTAATCAGTAGATGTGGTCCAAAATTCTTTTAATGAAAACTTATTATTAGGTCTTTGTTTTCTAGTAATTTAAGTTATTGTTATTAATAGTCGGCTGTAGGTTTTTCAAAGAAAAGAAAATAAATAAATACAATCTAAAAAAATAACGAGATAAGCTTTTAAAAATGTAGATATGATTGTACTGCAGTTAATATTTTTCAACTCAGTTTGTAGTTAATAGTGAACAAGTCTAGTTGTTTACTCGTAAGATCTTAATATCTATCTTAATTACATTTTTGGTGCTGTAGGCATTTATCTAGCAAATAGCCTTAGTATAAATAAATGAGTGTTGTAAATTACAACACATTCTCATCCATACTTCCAAACTTAATATTATTATAGATGCGAAAAAGTGTCTGTCTCTCTGTCTGTTACATCTTCACGCCCATATTGCTGAACTGATTATGGTGAAATTTGATATGCAGATACTTTGAGGAGAACGGTAAGGGAAACTTTTTATCCTGGAAAAATGTACGGTTCAGTCGCGATAAATGAGGTTTGGCGAAACGGGTTTGCGTTCTTTAGCTAGTTATTTTATAATTACGAGTATTTTATGGAAGTAGACAATATGAATTTCTCAAGGGAATATACCAGACTAACAAGATTACAACTTGAAGTCCTTTAATGACTCAAAGGGCAATCAGGAGTCTCGGAGGCAATCAGCTCAGCGCTTAATGTAGTTCCTGGAGGTATTCTGTTACTGACTGGTGGGTTTTGTTGCAGGGTTCCCGCAGATCAAGTCCCCCTACAGCCCCTCGGCGCAGCCACACCTTAGCGGTGAGTACCTTATGTCTATAGCACAAGCTAGACAAACATTTTGACAAACATTTTGGGTACCGAGCTGCTCGTGTAGTGTAAAAATTTGAAAGTTAAAATGGTACAGTCGCAAATTTTTCGTGAGCAACTTCATTTTGATAAGACGAACAACAATTTCCTCTGCGAAAATTCTCGAAAGTGGTAGCTAACACAGATAGAAAGGATTAAATATTTCGATTTGATGGTCCTAAAATATGGATTGTTGTATTTGTAGGACAATGTTACTGTTAAATTATATAATTATTAATTTATCAATATACAAAAAATCAGCTGGTTAGGGTTCCGTTTTAGGGTTCCGTAGTAAACGAGGACCTGTTGATTACAGAACCCTACAACGGAACCCTATCCAGCAGATTTTTGTATATTGATAGGTAATTATTTATATAATTTATTGTTCTATTTGTAGGACAATGTTACTACATTGTCCTACAAATAGAACAATCCATATTTTAGGACCATCAAATCGAAATATTTAAATCCTTTCAATCTCTGTTAGCTACTACTTTCGAGAATTTTCGCAGAGGAAATTATTGTTTGTCTTATCAAAATGAAGCTACTCACCAAAAATTAGCTTGATAGTTATCAAGTTAAAAAAAAATCTAGGAAACGGGAAACCATACTATTATACAAATAAAACACTGTGTATAAATTATAATTGTGTGTAAATTAATGGTTAATATTCTAAACAAAGTGTGAGAAATAAACCAATTACGATATAATATCAATATTACTTTAGAATACAAATTTTCAATACTTCAATTTTGTATCGTTTCAACATAAACAATATTTTGTCGTCTGCTTAGCGGCTGTCTGGCGGTGGTGCGGGGAGTGCGCGGGGGGGACTCGGGGAGTTATTTTTGTCAATTAACCGCCGCTATTTAGCGTCCTCCCCATTAACTAGAAACTAATACCGAACAATACGCGCTCCTGATTTAGGTAAGTGGCCGGGGGGTGGGGAGCGCCGGGGGCGAGCGGGGGGAGCACGGGGGGTCGACCTCACCCCCCGCGCCCCCCGCGCGCAGCCGCCTTTGTCTCGGTAATGAATCCGGCGAACGTCAATCGTCAGCGCGCAGGCTCGGTCGGCCGATATCAAAAATCATAAGCCGATCGGCCGGTGGCGGGATACTCGACCCTCGCCCCTCCGAGCAGGGTCGCGTTTCTCCCGCCCGCCCGCCGACGTGCCACTCTCTCCGTCGAGGCAGAGCGCCTAGGTGGGACGCGAGGTTAGAAAATATCGCGTTAAAGGCAAATTATATCGACGCGGGCCATGGCCCTAGGCCCACCTGCCGCCATTTGCAATCGTTCTGCCCGCGATGGCCGCAACTGAAACAAAGCGGCCGGTCGCTGCCGTTGTTTAGGCGCCATTTTTAATGCGAAAATTAGGGTGTGAAGAACAATGCGCGCGGAGTGGAGCGCCGTAATTGGTCTCCGTAAACAAAGATTTGCGGCCGCCATGTTGGAATCTCGAGCACATACGAGTACATGTTTATGTAAATATCTCAATTTCGAATGCCCCAAATTTAACATTATTTTGCTGTAAAAATTGTAATTCAAAATCTTGTGCGTAGGACTTTCATTTCACGTTAATATGTTCGTAGATTATAAATAACTACTTGATTTTAAAGATGTCATCTAAAATTATTTTTATATATCTTTCTTTTGCTGCAAAAAAAAAAACTGTAAACATTTCATTTGATTTGGGAAACACACAACTAAAATGATAGATAAAATTAATAGGTAATTTAACTAGGTATAAAAAAACGTACCAATAATATATCAAGATTAAAAAAAACAAATAAGAAATTCTAAAAAGGAAAAACAAATCTTAGAATAATGATAATCTTAAGCATATTAAAACTAGATTTTTGTGCTACAAAGCTAATGAAAATGAACCACTAAATCTTATGCTGGTAGCTAGGTATTTCCAAAATCTTTCAATTTAAAACATAAAGTAAACGTAATAGAAATTGCTTTAACACCTCAAAAAGTTTTTCCTACTTTTAATTACAAATCACATAACAGCAACACTAAATATATTTTCAGAAACAGATTGATTAGCAATGCCTTTTAAAACAGTAATATTTAATTTAAATTAAAAAAAAATAAGCTTTAATATAATATAAACCTAAAAAAAGACGTATTCAAATTTTACTTGTCTAATTAAACAACAAAGAGTGGCTATTTGCCATGATTAGATACCTACTTTCCTCAAATATTATACACTCAGTTACTATTATACTCTACTACTCTACCACTATACAGAGTACTATTATACTCTCAAATATTATACAATCAAATATTATACCTCAAACACAATAATTTTAAGTACTTATTGTTGTTAAAAATAACGTATATAATAATTGTTGTGTAAACAAAAATAACAGCACAGCACAAATCCTGTATTTTATCAATACATACTTTTAATAATGCCGCGTAGACTGTCTACGAGCTACGGCGTAGAGCGTCGTAGGCCGTAGCAACAGCAAACAGTTCATAAGAAATTAAATGAAATAAAATGAAATCGGTTTAATTTTTTAATTATAGAGAAACTAATAATTTAAGAATTGGTCTGCGTGAAACTGAATTGGGATATAACTGGGCAAGAAGAAGCGGCGTAAGAAATTTGCACCGCGCGGGCCAATATTGGCTTGCAGTCATTAAATTTAAATTATCATATTATTACAAAATATTTTAATTCATTTTAGAAATTGGAGTTACTGTAACTGTTAAGAATTTAAGCATTCCTAACTCATAAATAAAATTTAATTTAACAGCATATAATTTGTGTTCTTCAAAATGGCAGCTGAATAAATACTACGCAAGAATTCTAAAAAAAATAATATTTATTCACTTAATATTATTAATACGCAGTTCAAGAAATTGATTCTTACTTTATATTTTAACATTTACGTACTAAGCTTTTAATTAGAGCCAAAAACAATATTTGTGTTATACTCCGTAATAAATAAATACTTGGGAGGCAGAGTTTTTCTTGGATTTTAAATACTTAGTAAAAAAAGTAAGTGATAAGAAAGTGTACAGTTTTCTATGAATAAGACCGAGCTAGATCGTTTTTGCTCCTCTTAAAGACATTAATTAGGCTTTAAGAGGAGCAAAAACTTATTATTAAATAAATTTCACGGCAATACGTAAGTAGTAAGTAAAGTAGTAAGAGAAATAGAGTATTATTTATTTATAGACTTACAAGATTGTTTGATTCGCATAAAATCTTAAAACATGTGGTACAATTTACATAAAATATTTAATTTGAAACAGTAGAAGCGTTATGGTTGTAGTTTTATAACGTAATTATATTTTTATACTAATTTTCATGCGCAAACTTATTATTAAATAAATTTCACGGCAATACGTAAGTAGTAAGTAAAGTAGTAAGAGAAATAGAGTATTATTTATTTATAGACTTACAAGATTGTTTGATTCGCATAAAATCTTAAAACATGTGGTACAATTTACATAAAATATTTAATTTGAAACAGTAGAAGCGTTATGGTTGTAGTTTTATAACGTAATTATATTTTTATACTAATTTTCATGCGCAAAAAATCTGCCGAGACGAGCCAAGCGAAGCGCAAGGGCACTACCTACCTTTTCTCGAAGTGTTTCGTCGATTTTCTGAACCCTCATAGAGTTGGTTTCCGATGCACCAGATAGTTCATATTCTCAGGATATGATGTCAATAATATACTAATTAAACATACAAAGACTCAATGGATTAGCTTTAATACTTTAGATTTTATTGATATCTAAAATACACCGATTTCGTAACTGACATACTGACTCACTGACACACTGATGATCACCAAAATGTTTGGCTACTTCCTGAAGTGCTAGAAAGCTGAAATTTGGTATGTAATCTAAATTTAGTATACAACCAACAAAAAAATTCATAAACTTATAACTTTCGTCCCCCATCCCCTAAAATGGGGGGATGGAGGTTTATATATTTTCTTTCTTTCTTTCACCAATTTTATGAAGGACATAATAGTTTACACGGGACTGTAGACAGTAACTAAAAAACCTTTAAATAAGTACTAACAAGAACCAACTTACAAAAAGAACTGCAATCCTACCAAAAACATTTCTTGTAAAATGTTATCGACACGATTACATAAGGTTTACCCTGTGAAAAAGATATGAGATCTCATGTAGAGCCAAGCTTCTGAATCTACACGGCCTAACTCTACTGACCCTAACTTAAACAAATTCTACATATCAGTAAATATGTATAGCTCGGCTATTACTAACTTCAGATCAGAAACTAAATAGCAATTCGCATCACCTCCGCGACGGTAGCGAAACGGCGAAGCCATACATATTTACTGGTATGTAGAATTTGTTTAAGTTAGGGTCAGTAGAGTTAGGCCGTGTAGATTCAGAAGTTTGGCTCTACATGAGATCTCATGTTTTTTCACAGGGTAAACCTTATGTGGTCGTCTCGGTAACATTTTACAAGAAATGTGTTTGGTGGGATATAGTATAGAGATACTTTGTTTCCAAATAACAAACATATTTAAGGCTCTATTATTTTATCGCAGGAACATGTACAATTCTCGGGCGGTATGCGAATCTTAACACGAAGTTTGAAGTGGACGGTATAAGCAAATGAAATACTAATATAACATTTTACATAACAAAAAATCCAGAATTACTCGTATATATTTGTTTTGTCAATTTTTCTATTACATGATAACATTTTGACATCTTAAAAAAGAGACTTTATCATTGAGACTTGTCTGTCTATTCATTTATTTGTATAGATCAGCATAGAAACAAGTTTGGTTTCTATAAAAAGTCCATAGAGGTGCATTTGTACCTCTAAGGACTTTTTGGTAAAACATTTTTCTTTTTTACCAATTTTATTCTTATAAAAATAATACCTTCTGTTTTGATAAAAATAATATTATTTTTATTCACAAACCATTATTGCCCGAAAACGAACTTGAAATTTAACCTAAGTTGTTAAAGTCTTGATATGATTGTGTGCAAAAATCAGTTTAACCAGTAAACATACTCTTATTTTTTAAGTCTCACTAAAAATTTACTAAAGAACTTAACTAAGTTTTAATTTAGTTTCGGGAATTCTCTTGTGCCAGATTGCTGATGCAAAGTCTGTCGGACCGCAAAGTCAAATATTAAAATAACCAAGTTTTCCACGGCTATCGTAGTTTCAATATAAAAACCGGCCAAGTGCGAGTCGGACTCGCGCACCGAGGGTTCCGTACAAACCTGCAAGGTTTACAAAGTTTGATTTTGTTACAGCTTAAAGGTATTATAGACCTGAGTATTTGGTATGAATTTCAATTTAATATCTCTACGCGTTTATGAGGAAATGGGTAGTAAGTTTAAAATTATAAAAAAAATATATATTATGTGATGTAACTAAAAATTTATGGTTTTCGTAATTTTTCCTTTATCTATGCTATAAGACGTTGCTTCGTACCAAATTTCAAGATTCTGAGTTCACGGGAAGCACCCTGTAGGTTTTGATTCCCTTGCAAGTGTCGAAAATTTGCGGCATAAACGGATGTATCTTTTGATTACGTTGGCTTAGAAGTTTGATTTTTTCACAGCTTCAAGGGACAGTAGACCTGAGTAATTGATATAAATTTCAGCTTCATACCTCCACGCGTTCCTGAGAAAAAGGGTCTTGACAGACGGACGGACAGACGGACAACAAAGTGATCCTATAAGGGTTCCGTTTTTTCCTTTTGAGGTACGGAACCCTAAAAATGAACTTTAATGTGTGTGAACTGTGTGTGTTTTCTATAGACTTCACTGTGAAAGTGGCAGCGCTGAAACTCACTGAAATCTATGAGACACTGCAATATATTAAGTACACAAAAAGTATTATTACTTAGTTTTGTTTTGTTACGCCCCGTATAGATCAGTGATACTTTACAAACATTAAGCTAACCGGTTAACGCGTATAGCTCATAATTTAAAGAACCACATAAAAAAATGTTCGTTGCGGTCTTACAGACCGCGCGCGACCGCTCATAGTCTAACGAGTTAATAAGAGTCTATTGGTTCAGGCAACCTATAACATGTGTACGGAACCCGATACGGCTGACGCGCCGCCGCATCCAGTGTCAGATTGACTCGCTACTGTCTACAAACACTGTCATTCTGACGCGGCCCGGCTGTCACATCTGTTACGGGAATATGCACCCTATTTCGAGCCACTACGGCCGAAAGTCCCCCGGCGACGGATATCCGTGCTAAGTGGCGTCGAGTATCACATTTTATTTCGTATCTCCTCACTTTTACTTCGCTTTAATTATTATTAGACTTTTCGTTTAAAATGGCTTTCGTTTAAGCTGAATGTTCATTTGGGAGTAGTTTCGCGTGGATAGTATGGAGTTGATGTTTTTCGATAGTGTTTTATTTAAAATGATTATATTATGAAGGCTTAACATACATTATTTATAAGATGTCTGAACACATTTTAAACATTATTATTAATTGTATTAGAAAGTAAAATAATCTCATCAACTTGACAGTGAAATTAGTAATTGCTTATTATTATTTGATGTTACTGTCGAGTACAGAGTTACTTAAATTCGGAAAGGTTATTTCTTACAGCTCTCTACCTAAGATGATATAGAAGTGTAGGTGAAACACTCTCGATTTTTAATTTAAAATTTTAGTTTCACCTGTATATTTCGACCTACAGATTGTCAGTCAAAGAATGATCAGAACAATCGACTCTTGTTTTAAGTCGAGTCTAATGCGTGCACTGCAATATATCATTCTTCCTATCAGAATGTTCAAGCTGTATCGCTTGAACATAAATCGCAAGAGCCTTATGGCTCTTTGAATGTAGTAAGTACAGTATCGTACCTTAATAAACACATAAATTTTATTTTGTAAATTAGTATTAATTTAAGAACTATTTTCATAGAAGGACCCTAACACGAACTGAGAAAATCAATGCAGTCGGGTGGCCGGGCGACAACGCGGCGCGACCTACACGATTCAAACTACTTCCATACATTCTAAACTCGTAAAATCACGCTTATTAGGAGCTACTCATTATAAATCGATAATGCAAATTAAAATGATCAACAAACAACTACTCGAGTACGATGCGCCGTCGAGGACGCATCAAACGATCGAGAATTGCAAAATTGGCCGGATTACCGCTGCAGCCCGCGGCCGGACGCAGCCAAGCGTGATCCGAGTATTTACACACGGGGGTGATGATTTCTGAGTAAACGCGAGGAACCGATCGAGAGGCACCCGAGTAGCTCGACGCTGACGCCGGCCGAAACCGAGCAAACACTACACCAGACCCCCGACAGACAGACAAACAGACTCACAGACAAGGAATTCCATAGACAAGACTAATTTTTACCGCTAGACCCACAGAACGTAGCGCTGGAGCGTATAGATATGCCTCCTCGACTACACTCCTGCAACTAGTTTGAGGTTGTTTTTTCATTATATTTATATCATTTTCAATAAATTTAGAGTAGGAAAAATATATTTTAATACTTCAGCGTATAAATTTGCAAACAAAAATATGTCTTACACATACAAATACATCGTAATCTTCGTACAAAGCGCGTCCCCAGTCGCGCTGGTCTTTTTGTTGTGATTGTGGGGTGTACGTCGCGCGTCGGTGGCTCGGTACTACACTACATTGTAATGTATCATCATGATCAGCCCGTCGACGGCACTCGGGATGGAATAGGGGATGTTGACGCTAAGTAAACAATAACCCAGATGGTGAGCTATGCCGCGATACATTAATTCATACTTGTTTATATACAAAAGTAACAATTCACTGTGTTTAAGTGTTTATTAGGTTCCGTGGCAAAAAATTATATACGGGACCCAGTTACTAATATTTCCCTGTCTGACCGTCTACCAATCTATGGTACGACCTTTTGTACCTTGCAGCCACCAAGTTGTATCTCCTTCTTCGTAATAACTGGCTTGTTGAAATTCATCATTCCAATATTCCGCGGGCTCTACAATATTATGATGTATTTCTAATAAGTGCTGTTATACCTATAAATACTACACAACTTCACAGTCGAAAAAATACAGACAGAGTTAAACGAAATATTTAAATGAACACAACAAATAGTTAACCGTCTTCCATATTTCGTGTCCAAGTCAAATTGTGTAGTTAGTATTCTCTGAACCGATTATATTTGGTATGGATATATTTTGAGTACAGTACAGAAAAGCACAGAAATTAGATTTTAGATTTCATCGCCAAAAAGTCTTCGGCTTCCACGCAATAAACAAATGTATAACTACGTGAAATGAAGTTGCAGACAACATCGAATGTTTTATAAAGACTTACGAAGTTGCGAAGTAGAAACAAAGTAACCGAAACTTCCAGCGAGACAAGTGCATCCAACTGTCCACACTATCATATAGCGACACTTCGCTACATTCGTCCAAATTATTAATGTAACACTACACTTACTACTTTCATTTGGGCAAAGTCTGTTCACTTTTACTTTGCCCCGGTGCTCTACGAGAGTGATCCTTATGTGGTGAACGTAAGGTCTTGTGAGGGGTGAAATAGCCGTGAACGCGTTGTAGTATGTTGATACACAACGCGGCAATTATGCGACGGGCAAACAGCTCGGGTGTCGCAATTAGCGCTACGGTCCCGTTACATTCTAGCACGTGACTAGTTCGCACAGACACTGTAGTCAAAACTGTGAAGATCCCTACGAGTTGGGACATGTTTGATGTCCATGATTGGCATCGTGATTGCAAAGCGGTTGCATGCACGTCGACGTTGATCAAGGGCAAACATAGACAAAAATACCTCTCAATACTTCTCTCTACGTCTACGTCTCTACACGTCGCTAATCATGGGCCACCATAGAGAGTCCGCATAAGGTAAGGCACAACTTCATAATGTTACTGAGCGACATGTTCATCAATGAAAAAGCTCATGAAATAAAGATTAAAAAACCTTCATAATATTAAGTATAATATTGTGTCTTCAAGTCCCTTAAGGTCATAGTTTAATCGAGATAAAAGACAGACATATACATTATAAAATTAAAAATAACAAAGTTACTACAAAAATCTATAAACTATACACATTATAACGATATACTTCGACGTCAAAAGAGAGAAATCGCGACTGAAAAATGAACATCTTGACAGCGGCAATAACGAGTAACAAATTAAACGGTATTTTACAGCCGCGTCGTTAGTACGTCGAGTAGAGTGCCCTGTTGACGCCTGACGCAGGGCTGACTTCATTATTACTAAACAATTAACACTATACCTCTTATTATACTTAATGCGTCCTAAGAAGATATGGGTGACAGATAATAATTGACATTGTCTGTCATGTGACTTTTCCCGTGTGCCAGATAAAGACGAGTAGACAGGTACGTTAAAAGTTGTTTAAACATTTGTATTAGTTAGGGGGTATAATACATTTTTTGTGTAAAATTAAGCAACAAGCTAAATCATCTTTATGACCGTTCGCATTTATAAAACCATTACTTTGATCAACTTTGATCAGACAAACATGCGTATATATCCCGCGGGAACTGTAAAGTTTTCCGTTACAAAACTGATTTATGTTCTTCCCTAGACTCAAAGCTCTCCTTATTCTAATGTAAGAAACCTTATAAACCTTATTCTAATGTAAAAAAAGGGTTTTTCGCATTCGTAATATCATTATGAGTGTAACGCCAAATTGTAACATAAAATGTAAATGTATATCGTCTCCAAGTCCACAATCGTTATTCACTTAGCGCCAAATTTTACGATAAGGAGCCACCCCCGACCTTCCCCACCCTCCGCGCGATCGAATAATGAATTAGCAATCCCAGCGCCCCCGCAGCTGTGTTGCCGCAAAATGAACCTTCCTCCCTTGTAATAGAGGCGGTGAGGGCCGCAGGATGTTTGCGAGGACTCGGGTATGACATTAGAAATTTTAATAATGTAAGTGCCAGCTCATTTGCGAGATTCTCACGCCATTAGTTCCGTGTTATTGCGGCATTAAACATAAGCCGGCGACTTATTGACTGCACATATCTACATAAATAAATAAATAATAAATAAAAATAGTTTTATTTCTGAATAGATTTTAAAAAAATGCTTTCAGAATGTTGATACTACATGGTGCCTACCACCGGTTCGGGAACTAACCCGGCGAGAAGAACCGGCGTAAGAAACTCGCACGGGGCCCACTTTTTTACCAAAAAAAGTGAGAAAAAAATTAATCTTTTAAATAAAATTTACAATGTTGTAACTTAAAATTATACAATGTCAACATAATTGTAAGTCATACACTAATGTAGAAGTAGCCTTGCAAGAAGCCATCCTACTCCCAAGATGTGCCATCGTTTATGAAATCATTGACCTTATAATAGGCTTTGGCACACAAACGTTCTTTGACTACTTTTTTAAATTTATTAATGGAAAGATTTTGAACGTTTTCTGGGATTTTATTGTAAAGGCGTATACATTGACCTTTAAAGGATTTACTGACTTTACTAAGTCTGATCACCGGCATATCTAGCTTGTGCTTATTTCTAGTATTTCTACAGTGAATGTCACTTTTAACTTTAAATTTACTTATATTTTTTCTAACATATATTACATTATCCAAAATGTATTGAGAAGCAACAGTTAGAATACCAATTTCTTTAAATTTATCTCTCAGAGATTCTAAAGCAGACATTTTATAAATAGAACGTATGGCTCGCTTCTGCAGCACAAATATTGTATTAATGTCGGCAGCGTTTCCCCATAAAAGGATTCCATATGACATCCTACTATGAAAATAACTAAAATATACTAATCGTGCCGTGTCTTCGTCAGAAATTTCTCTAATTTTTCTGACTGCATATGCTGCAGAACTGAGCCTACCTGCAAGATTAGCAATGTGAGGACCCCACTGTAATTTACTGTCAAGTGTAATACCTAGGAATACAGTGTTATCTACCAAATTAATCTTCTCATCATTTAATAGTACATTGGTTTGGACTTGCCTAACATTGGGCAAAGTAAACTTTATACATTTAGTTTTACTAGAATTTAAAAGTAAGTTATTAACATTAAACCAATATACTATTTTTGAGAGAGCACTGTTTACCTCGTCGTAGTTCGACTGTTGTCGCTTCACTTTAAAAACAAGTGAAGTGTCATCAGCAAAAAGCACTATCTCATTATTATTATCCTTTACTAGATAAGGTAAGTCATTTATATAGATGAGAAAAAGAAATGGGCCTAATATAGATCCCTGTGGGACGCCTAATTCTATTTTGGTTCCATTGGACCTTTTACCATTTACCTCAACCCTTTGAGTCCTATTTTTAAGGTAAGAAGTCAAAAGGCTGAGAGCAGAGTCCTTTATGCCGTAGTGGCGCAGTTTCCTGATCAATGTAGCATGCTCAACACAATCGAAGGCTTTGGAGAGATCGCAAAACACACCTAAGGCATCCTGCGACTCCTCCCAAGCTTCAAAAATACTACAAAGAAGTCCTATACCAGCATCCGTTGTGGATCGACCCTTAGTAAATCCGTATTGATTATCGTGTAGCAAATTATTTGAATTAAAATGTACTAGTAATTGTTTTAAAATATTTTTTTCAAATATTTTACTAAAGGTCGGTAGAATCGATATAGGCCTGAAATTCGTGGGATCCGATTTACTTCCGGCTTTGAATAAAGGAACAACCTTGCTATGCTTCATTAAGTCAGGAAAAACACCATTTTTTATGCAGTCATTAAAAATCATTGCTAGATGAGGAGCTACGATGTCAATTATTGATTTAATAATTTTTGTAGACATGCCCCAGAGATCAGCAGTATTTTTTATATTCAACAATTTAAAGGTATCAATAATATCACTGGGGTTAATTTCTCTAAACTTAAAATTGACATCACACTCCTTTACATTGTCTCTGAGTAGCTTTTCGGCAGCTTCAGGTGAAGAATTTAATATATAGTTTGATTAATCCTTATCTTTTACTGCCTTCGAAATGAACGAAGATTAAGCAAGACTAATTAATCGATGTTGCTGTGTTTATCTTAATGAGATGGCAGGGCCATTTGAAAAACAGTAGTTGGTGTAGATTTATAGTTTAACCAAAAAGATGAATTAAAATAAAATGTTTAAATACATTTAAATATTTAAAAAAATGTCATTTTGTGCTTCTTGTGTGTATGTTCTACTGAATGCTAGATACTAATTTAAAAATGATTATGCGTCCAAAAAATCTCATGTACATAATCGTTTTAACCAAATAATAGAGCTGTACGAGTAGATAGTAGAGCCACTTAAAAGTTGAAGGAGGAATTTTAGATCTGTATTATTATTTGTTATATCGTGTTTTTGACAACGTTACCGATCCTACTTTTGATCACTCATACACCCCTCATAATATTGAACAAAACAAAACCTCCACGTTAAAGTAACTGCGAGGCGGTGGAGTGTGCATGTGTGCGCGGCCCCGCCCCCCTCGGCACCGTCTTACCCCCCTCCCCCCGGCTCCCCCCCTGCTCCCCCCGGGGAAAGCTATAATGTTATTATTCGACCATTATATTTTTCCGGTCGGCTGGCCACCGACAATGCCCGCGCCGCCGGATTTTCCCATTGCTGTTTGTTTTCCGGTTTGGAAAGTTCCCATTGTCGATTGTGTGGTAAAGTAGAGCGAAGAGGTTACAGGTACAAATAAAATACAGTTACCTCGTTCCAGATGTCATGATTGGGTACTCGCATGAGAAAAATCTAAATTTCTGCTAATTATTTGTAGTGCTAGATGAAATTTTGCTATGAGGACATGGCAAGTTTCCATCTAGCAGCAATGATTAGATATTTTCTCTTGGTATTTTATTTGTACCACTATACACAAATTGTTAAACAAATTATTGAAATCATTTTCAGGAATATAATATCAGTGAACGGTACAAAACAAGCAATTAAAAGTAACTTAATTTTAAAGTAGACAAACGATGAAAATTCTAGTGGTTAGAACAGTTATACTACAAGATTATAAATTTTTTAATGGTCAAAGTATTGCCAAACAATATTTATTATCAACAATTTATGATGGTTATATAGTGGACTTGAGTTATCACAATAAAAATCTTAACAAAACTTTCTAAGTCTAGAAATCGACTTATAACATGAATTTATACTAAGTCGGTTTACCCTGTAACTTTATAATACACATTGATAGCTCATACTGAATAATACCCACATCATAATAACTAAGTAGATACGGAGCTACATACTGAATATAACTTTAAGCCTTATAAAACTAAGAACGCAATAGAGTAGTAACAATTTGGCGGGGTCTCGTGTATTCGCAGCCGCGCGACTCGCCCGCGGCGCGCGGCTATTTGGGCCTATTAGCGACATTTCGACGTCGACTCGCCCGGAGCCTTCCCGCGCGACACAATTAAATATCGCTCACAAACTCGCTAGATACGGCTTAAAAAAATTATTGCTTATATACAGGTAAAAAAGTTAAATGCTGTGAGCAATAAAAATTTGTATGCCTTCATAATACATGAATAAGAGGGAAAATGTTGACTTTAAAGTTGCGCCTACATTAGTATTTCTAAACACATTTATTATTAAAATTAGAAAATAATCAAAAAAATGAATTAATATTTAAGTTTATTGTTATAAAGTCGTGCCTATTTTTGTTTTCTATCTTTGTAGAGAAAAAGCTAGTTAACCAAAAAAATGTAGCTTGAAATTTTTTATACTATGTGCTTTATTTAACGTGCAAAAATTATATACCCAGCCATAACTAACTAAATACCAATTAGTATAAAGTTCCCGTCACACAATACCGATTTATAAATATATTAAAAACGTGTTTTCATTTTACATCATTAACCGCTCAACAATATCATTTTCCTCGGCCCTCGCTCTAACGACGCCCCGACTTGACTCACGGCTCATAGACTCACGGACTCACGGACTCTGGGACTCATGAGTCACGACTCACAAGTCACGATCTCGCGGGCTCACCGTCAACCCCACAATCATCCAATTTGCGGGCAAATCGTCGCGCTCGCTGGGTACTTCGAAAACTCGCTTCGACAATTCGACAGCGAAGTTACAAATTAAGAATGTATGGTATTTGACATACTACGTCAAAATAACGTTAATACGTTACGTAAAATGTTTGCGATGCATTATGTCAAATTACATGAATTTTTCATTGCCGGTTCTTCTCGGCGGGGTAGTTCCCGAACCGGTGTTAGGCAACGTAGTTTCTTCGTTCGACTTTCAAAAAGTGTATCATGATACCTATTTTGAATAAAAAGATATTTTATTTATTTTATTTATAATTTTGAGGTCGAAATCATTAAATACAAGTTGTCTAAGTACCCTCCTCGGGCAACTTATTAGAGTCGCCATTACCGCGGAGACCCTCCGATACAAACACTCCTCGAGGACGGTAAACGCCGGGCTCAAATGTCGAAAATCTTGAATATATTACAATTGTATGTAATTGGCAGTACAATTTAGACATGCGTATTGCGTAGGAAGCTGTATATAGAAACGAATATATATTTTAACCGACTTCCAAAAAGGAGGATCTTATATGTTCGGCTGTGAATATATATTTTTTTTGTATGTTCAACGATTACTCCGCCGTTTGTGAAGAGATTTTCAATTTTTTTTGTTATATTAGGTTTTACTGCAATTTGGTCCCATTTTCACAAAACTGGTGATCTGATGATGGGATCTATGA
Organism: Cyaniris semiargus; assembly: GCA_905187585.1. Taxonomy (NCBI): domain Eukaryota; kingdom Metazoa; phylum Arthropoda; class Insecta; order Lepidoptera; family Lycaenidae; genus Cyaniris; species Cyaniris semiargus. The sequence goes on along the minus strand of LR994563.1, from coordinate 15,097,728 downwards.
GTAATCGAGGGAACTCCTCAAAATTTATATGGAAATATATGGGGATTTTGGTTTTATGAGAAGTATCCTAAGCATATGTTACCAAAACGCAAGATTTTCCACCAAGGTATACTATGGTTCCGAAGATACTAAGAGAACTCAGGATTCCTTAAACATACAAGTTTGGGGGTTTAGGCGCTGTTTTAAGAACTGAAAGCATATGCTACTATGCAAATTACATTCATCATCATTACCACGTTAGGGTCACCAATGTCACATGGTTGTATATGGATACAACACAACTCCATAATTAATAATTATATCATCACATTATGTCCTTATTATTGGTACTTTTCATAGCGATTTTATTAAAAATATAATGTTGTTTCAAAATAAATGATTCAAGTTCTGAGCGACTTATGTACCACAAAATTATTGAACATAACAAATTCAACCTTAACTCCAGAGCGTAAGGCACACATTTGACATTACTTCTGAGATTGGAAAAAAAAAGAGAAGTAAGTTGCTTCGATACTATAATAATATAAATTGAACTCTTAGTATGAAAATACTTACATAGGAAAACAATCTACATCGTAATAGGAATAAGAAACAAAATCGCATTTATGAGTAAAAAAACTTCGTACTTTAATGTATTTTTATTTATTTACACGATTTTGCTCCTTATTACCATACATATACAGATCGAATTCCTATGCAAGTTTATACAATTTTAATATGATAGATTAAAATTGTTAAATTACCTAGCACGTGTTCACTTCGATTTTTTTTTATTTTTAAATGTATTATTTAAAATTATCTACTTGATATTTGTGAGTGTGACTCTTAACAAATTGTAATAAGATACGTAGAATATAATATACCCGATGGTTTACTAGGTAATTAAAAAGAGTGAAATTATTATTTTTAACAAAAAATTAAAACCGACTTCCAAGGTAAAAACAATAATAACATCCTTATAATATGAACTAAAAAGTATTAAATAATTTTTCCTATGTAATAGTGCCTTTTTCCGAATTCGGCTAAACCTCAACTAGGTATTTCTGTACTCAATCTTCATAATTTTGAAGTGCCAGTTCCAAAAGTTTCAAATATTCTGTCAGAGAACTGAAGATTCAGCTATCTGGTACCGACTTTAAAATGATGAAGATTGAATACAGAAATAGTTGAGGTTTAGCCGAATTCGGAAAAAGGCACTATTTAGATAGGAAAAAATATTTAATACTTTTTAATTCATATTTTAAGGATGTTATTATTATTTTTACCTTAGAAGTCAGTTTTAATTTTTTGTTAAAAATAATAATTATGATTGTATGTATTGTTGCAAGTTAATAGATTTCATAAATATTATTAAATTAGTTATATTTAGGACCGGCAGGAAATAAGTTTTCTATGAAATTTAAGGAAGGTTTACTTTCCAATTTTATTATAGTTTATAGATTACATATTATAAGACACTTTCACAGACATAGATCAAGATAGATACCGCATGTGTATGTACTTCGCGTGCCATATCGCGTTCCCAAACGACGAGCAATGCTCGTCTTTCGAAAGTCTTTTCTTTAGTCTGCTATCGGAATCCGACGTCAATCGGAATTTTAAAAATGCCTAAATGCCTAAAAGTGCCGTATTGAGCTGTAAAAGTTCAAATAGAAACGTTGACCTTGATAATGGACACGTTTCTTATCATCGGTACGTCACAGTAGGTAGTAAAAAAGTGGCACGCTCGTTTTCATACAAATGGAGCGACATGCGGTATCTATCTTGATCTATGTCTGTGTTAAAAACCAATTTCATGTAAATATTTAAGGTTTATTGAAATGCTTAGGCTGGAAACTTGTTAGGGTTTAGAAAAAATCCATTTAAAATGAAACATTTTAAATAAATAAAACAAGAAGGACCAATTACTTTTGGTAAGCCCATAGGCTGACCACACAGACCACACAGACCACGAACCGTGATGAATATTTAGTGCTGCTAGGACGAACTTCCAGGTTAAAATTTTTAATATCTTTTATCCGAAAACTCGTCCCACTTGAAAACAATGAAAACAATGACGAACTGTATCGGTAAAATGAATTACATTTTAATATTAACTCCAAATAATTAAAGTGATAAAGGCACGTCACGATTAAATAATTAAAACGAGCACAATTTTAAACCATTACAAATTATGATTACGAAATAACCAATAAATAAATTAACGAGAACAATCACAATTAATTGAAATACATTATACCGACAACTGTTTTCAGAGCAATTTCGCCTTTATGCTGGCCACATAAGAGTTACAATTTGAAACTCTTAGGTAAAATAATTCAAAACGGACTTTAGCTGCGCAAAGGCACCAATTAAGCCTTATTGTCTTAATTAAGGAGTTATGTGAGGTTTATACAGCTCTCTGTTTACTCAGCTTGTAAGCTGTGAATTTGTGTGACACAAGAACATTGTAAAAGTGTTCGGATTTCTCAATAATTCTGGGAGTATATTAGTACATTGCTCAAATCAAAACTTTATTGTTAAAGGACATTAGTATGATATAAATGTGCAAATGGGTCATCTGTGTGTTTGTCTATTACTTCTTCACATTGAAAGGCGGAAACTATTTTCTTGAAATTTGGCAAGTTTACAAAGGATAATAGAACAGTTTTTAACGTAGAAAATACTATACAGTTCTCATGTTATAAACTATTTTCTGTGTGAGGCATAATAATTTTTGTTTGAATGAAATTAGCAACATCACAACTTTTTAAGGCTATCAATTTAAATGCATGTTACTATGCTATGTCATTTTGTTTCTTAAAAATAAAATAAAAATCGACTAAATTAGAATTGATTTAGCCAAATTTCATATTTTTGTTTATAAAAACAATAAACTGGACCTGCAGAGTATATACTACGGGGGTAGACAAGATATCGTATGGCTCGACCAAAAAATCTAAAACCTCGTCCACATTCGACCCGGAACAGGTCCGAGGGCTGTACAAAGATGTCATAATACGGCGGATGGCACAATCGCACAATGGCGTTTTGTGCAGGCCGTGTGAACGTAACCTTACACCAGCGATGTTGGCCACACATCACACCTACACCGGTTTTGATGGAGTTGCGTCGATGATACGACAAAAAGTCCGCCCGTCTTAGTACTCTTAGTGAATCACGTGTGTGTCGAAGAAAAAGGTTGTGAAGGCCTTGCAGCCCTGTAGTACGTGTAATTTTAAGGCTTGGCTACATGATGTAAGCAGATCATTAATAAAATATTTGCAGTTCAGCGTATTGCCTACTAAGTAAAATTGCAATACAATAACACATTGCAATAACTTGTTGATGAAATTCCTATACTAAAGTAAGCCATAGAAAACCTATTATTTTAATTGCTGGTTAACAACCCTTTTAGTTCTAACGACTTTTGGTTTCATGCCAAAGTGTAGCTCTGTATGTATGTTTGTTCTAGCGTAGCGCTAATAGTACTAAATCCATTTTACTAGTTTATACTTAATAATAACTATATAAGCCAACTATACTTAATAATTAACAAATAATAAATTGTGTTGTCGCAAAATTTGTTTTGTTTATAATGTTGTAGGTTAATTTAAATAAAAACTTTTATACATACTCGTAGTTCTGATCTTACAATATTTTATTTTCTGTTACTTATTTGTGTTATTTTTTGTTTCATGTAAATGTAGCGGTTCGACAGTTATATTCAGGTAAATACACACACATCTCGCTCTACAGACAATGGTAAGTGATAATCGTTGCCTTGCCGAAGAAAGCCAAGGAAGAAATATTTGTAGCAATAGTTATTGGTCGTAGAATCATCATTGCAAAAGTATGACACTATTCCTTTTAATAAACTTAATTAACCCTCATTGCTTTTTGCAGATAAAAATAATAGAACTGTCATCTTGTATGAAGAACATAACATAAGTTAACTTTTTTATACTCGGACACATTTTATGTCTCAATCTTAACTTAACTAGACGTTATCTAAACCGCGAGAAAAGACATACAAAATTGCTACGTATATAATGCTTATTCCTAGAACATTTCGCACATTAGATAATTTTATTTCTTCTTTTGTATCGACTATCGACACAATCGACATCACTACCGAACACCACATATCGATAGATTCGATACCCGCTCCTCCCTAGCGCACGAAAATTGAATGAGCTTCGGAATTGGCTCGTCGGCGGTAGATTTTGAATTCCTCTCTCTTTCCACCGCTAATTGTCCCCCCCCCCCCCCCCCTCCCCCTCTACCCCCCTGCCCCCCACACGCAGGAGGTATGACGAATGTTAGATTACCTCGGGCGACCACAATCGTATTACTTAAGACGGTTTGCTAAGTCAATATGCACACGGCTTTACATTTTTTTTCTGTTCTTATTTTACGAGGATTTTTTAGGAACTTAAGGTAGACCACGAAGAAAGATAGTTACTACTTTTATCACTGTACGGCACATACAGGATTTAAAACCATACATAGTGACTTAACCACTGTTATTATAAAATAGCATTAACTTACTAGCTGAGAGCTACGGCGTAGGTGTAGGCCGTAGCCGCCTATAAGCGTAGCCCTTTTAACTTGCCGTATGATTTCGGACAAAAAATGTCTTTATATCTCGTTTGTATTCTTTTTGTCACGACCTACGAGGTACTCCGAAACATAGTAAATAAATTAATTTATAGGTACTTAATAGGATAATTACGTAATTTATAGGAGAATTCGGTTTACACCCAACATTATGGTAGGATATGACGATCTTGGTACACGAAATTCTTAAGTCTCCGTAAATTTCAAAACCTTTTTTGTTTCAATGTTTGTAATTTTTAAATTTTACACAAAAAAAAATATTTTTTGCGAACAGTGTGCACACTGCTCACGTTTATTGGCTGTTTAGGTAATCGCGGTGCGGCGCGGTGCGGTAAGTACATCATATCCTGCCGCGGGCGACGCGAATCCGAGATCGCGACAAATTGCCAATTTCACGAATTGCCTCTTGTCAACACGTCACGCGACAACACACAACACACCACAACACGCCACAACACGCCACAACACACCACAACACGCCACAACATACAACAACACGCGACGCCGCAAATAGACCGATATATTATATTTGTGGGCTGTTGTGATGCAATATAATATAACAGATAGGGCTATTTACGAAAATATAATTTACGTTTGAGAATGTGATGGAATTGTCGAATATTTACCTCTAGTCTCCCGTCTAAATATAACTAAATATTGCAAAATCCTACGGTAACATTGTTATCTAGGGGATAAAGTAGCCTTTTGCTATTTCAGATACTAAAATAAATTCAAGTAGCTAGTTACTTGAATTTAATCATAGTATATTAATATTTTGAATTTACTGAGGATCGCCTATTTAGCCTGTAGAGTGTAGATAGTAGATACGTTTATAAAACTTATTATTTTACTATGCACAAATAAAATAAAATATAATTTTAGTCTTAAACTTAGGTAAGTACTTATGAGTAAGCAGGTTTACAAACCACGGATTTGAATAAGTGTTCGTCCCTTTTTGCTTTAGAAATGATTTCGGTGCTCGTACCTTTTTAATGACTAAATCGTTCACTTCCGTTTGTAACGCGTGTAACATTCATCAATATTTACGTTATTGACGGTGGCGGGTGTGACCGAATTACGTGTCCAATTACGTTCTTACCCTCGCCGAGATCGGGGGTACAACGAACCCCCAGTTACCTGGATCCACTACAACGCAAGTTGTTGAAGAAAGTTTGTCGATCAGTGGCTTATAGAATTAACACTAATAAAACTCAATTTTTCGTGCACTTTTTCCAGTATATTAAGAAATTATTAATAATTTGTTAATATAGTGGAAAATTGTGTTTTATTAGTGTTCAACATGAATTTCCACCAAGAACCGACGGTACAATCAATTACATATATTATAGAATTAAGACTGTTCTTGTCAGATTAATTTAATCTTACATCTGAGTGATCAAACGGTAATTTCGGATATTGAAGTCTTCTAGTTTTGTCGGCTATTTCATTTATCGCGCATGAGATAAAAATTCATTTACATAATATGTCCTTTCCCGAAGTTAAAGTGTCTAAATTAAAATAATAATAAAGTTTATCAAAGTGTTTAATTTTTTTTTTAAATCGTTTTAGCTGTTTTTAATTTTAAACATGAAGAAGGAGTGAAGAGAGAGAAGAATTTAACACATTAACAGACAGACAAACACACTTTGTCTTTTCTATTTTTTCATTTTAGTATTTTAGAAGAATCCATCCAGATTAAATGGTGGTTTAGGAATGGATATTCGTAAATTAATATATTCAAACGTTTAATTAAAAATTATTATTGTTGTTTTTCTGGAATATTTTATTCGACTGTTATAGTAACTCTGGGTTATATAAGTAGGATCTGACGGAGCTGCGTACTCATAACGATATCTAAAGTAAATATAAGCGCGCTTTCGTTTTTAATATAATGTAACGAATACGCTATATACATTTCCTGCTGCACTATTAGATTTTCACCAGTTAATTGGTCTGATGATGATGATGTAAATCGACGGCGTTGCGGGGCCGAGTGCGCTATAAACTAACAATTTAAACGAAATGCCACTGAATTCTCACGAGTAGCTTTTCCGAGCGGAGGGTTCCCGCCTTCCTCACGCCACTCCCGACCCTAACCCCCGGGGATAGAGTGTAAAATCGCGTGTAAGCCGAGTCGTGCCTCCGCATACATTACGCTAACCAAGACGCCATACTTTTGTGGAGTACAACAATACCGCGCGGAGTCGCTCGCTGCCGCTGGTCGATCTTGTACTTAACCTGACATTATTTTGTATAGTGGAAGCAGATCTTTACACTTATACTACTATTTTCATTCAAAATTAATACAACTTCGATTCTTATTCGATCTAATCCGTTTCCTATCGAACTAAAGATAGTCCAATCACTTTAGGTCAGGTGGTAAAATAGTCATGACAGGTTCCAGGAATCCGTTTTTGATCGAGACTCCAGTTGACCTCAGATAATTCTCCGACCGCGCGCTCTACGCCCTCTATTTTGAAAACAATTCAAGGTGTAAAAAGATGTTAAATAGAAAAGTTGTAGAGAATTTAATCCTCTACAACTTTTCTATTTATACAAAAAACGTAAAACGCATATAAAACGAAATATTTGCAAAAAAAAGTAAAAAAAATCGATTTTTGTGACTTTTGACCCCTGATTTTAAAACTTGCGACCATCCAATTATATGTGAATTTTGAGAACTGTTTTAGGATGCCAAACTACAAGTTTTTACGTGTTAATATACTGGGTATCTCGATTTTCCGAGGTCAACCCCCTATATAGTGACTGGGCTAAGAATAGTATTTAATTATGAAATTTAAGTTTAAGTGTGTTTTGATTGATCTGTAAAAATAAGCAGTTTGAAGTGATGAAGACTCGATCGAACTAGAATTTTTATACGTGGGAGAGCCATGCTTCGGCACGAATGCGCCGGCTCGACCGGAGAAATACCACGTTCTCACAGAAAACCGGCGTGAAACAGCACTTGCGCTGTGTTTCGCCGAGTGAGTGAGTTTACCGGAGGCCCAATCCCCTACCCTATTCCCTTCCTTTCCCTTCCCTATTCCCTTCTCTTCCCATCCCTACCCTCCCCTATTACCCTATTCCCTCTTAAAAGGCCGGCAACGCACCTGCAGCTCTTCTGATGCTGCGAGTGTCCATGGGCGACGGAAGTTGCTTTCCATCAGGTGGCCCGTTTGCTCCTTTGCCCCCTTATTTCATAAAAAAAAATTGGATGTGTTCTAGTCTACTTATTTTACCGTCATTAGGTACTTAGCAGTAAATAGAAGACACTTGCGTTTGTTCTAAGCTAAATCACAAGTCATTTGGAATGGTATGTCTAATTCATATCATCCAGCAACTGAAATAAATAGATTTCCACACAAGACAAAAACGATTTTGAACTGTGGAAACGCCAACAGATTGTAGGATTTGTGAGTGGTCTATCTTATTGACCACCTTAATGAAAATATTAAAATTTTAAAGAAATTCTTTTATCTAACTATTGTTACCTTTTGTGTTTATATACTCTCAATAATACCTATTGAGATCAGAGACAATCTAATGAAGTGATTGCCCCTCCCCCCCCTCCCTGTCCCCGGAGACGCGCGGGGCGGCGGGGGCGGTGGGGGGCGGGGGGTGTGCTGACGTAAGAGATTGCCTCCTCAAAACCGCTGCGCCCCTGCTACCAGATAACGAGATCGGCTTATCAACTTGTTTTATTTTGACTGTCGTTTGAATTGAATTGAGACAAAGGTAGAGACTAAGAAGGCTCATAATATAAAAGTTTGGTATAAGCTGTATCGATGGTGATTTACATTGATGAACTTGCACCTAGAAAGAGCTGCAAACTTGTCAAATTAAATTCTCTACCACAAGTATCCAGTATTCTAAAACCGCGTTGCATCAGACAAATCTATTGAATGTCACAAAACTAAGTGATAATACTTTAGGGTGTGTACTAGTCCCGTGTATAGAGTTAACTGTGAAAGTAGCAGCGCTGAAAAAGTAACTTTTTTAAACTTTTGTATGGAGAAATTCATACCGCTCGGACGCTTGCCCATACAAATGACAAATAAATTTTTGCTCTTTCAGCGCTGCTACTTTCACAGTGAACTCTATATAAGGGACACATACAAACCCTAAAGTTTTGTTTACACCCTGTATAAAGTTTAATAATCTGTATAATTAATGAGCCCTGTTTGTTGTGTTGTCACCACTCCACCAGTATTAAATGACAAGTTGTCCAGTAGGCTCTGTAGGTACCGATTTAATACAATTTCCGCCGGTGTAGCGCCTCGGATATTGGCTGCTTTGAGGTTCTTTACTAACTCCAAGTTAAGTTTATAGGCTAATAAAACACAATTTTTCGTGCACTTTTTCCACTATATTAAGAAATTATTATATATTTTAACAAATTACACGACCGGTTTCGAAATAAATCATCTTCAGGTGTACTTAGTGTAGGTAGTTTTTTCTAAAGTACACCTGAAGATGATTTATTTCGAAACCGGTCGTGTAATTTGTTAAAATTTATAATAATTTCTTAATATAGTGGAAAAAGTGCACGAAAAATTGTGTTTTATTAGTGTTCAACATGAATTTCCACCAAAAACCAACAGTACAATCAATTACATATAAGTTTATAGGCAACTACTACGTCCTAACAGACCATAGTTAAAGCAAAATATATTTTACATTTTGTTGACTACACCAATAGACACAGTCTCCAAAAAATTTCCGGTTCATCTTTAGCATTCCCTTCTCTTTTGGCTCACACGAGTTGCAGCGGTGGAAATGTATCGAAAAGCCAGCTAATTTACTTATTATAAGAAAATTGAAAATTAAAATACCCAAAAGTTCCAAATTTATTAACAGACGCATTATACATAGATACATTCAAGAGACAACAGTCTACACACATCAGCTTCAAATCGATATGCAAAGCTTTGAGTCTCATTAGACACTTACCTACTTTACCCGGTCTGTGTGTCTGTGTGTATGTGTGTGTGTGTGTGTGCGTGTGTGTGGCCAATCGATTGGCCGGCCGGTAACGATTGGCCGCCGTCTCAAGGTTTCCCCCTCGCATTAATCATGCATTGCCCCGACACGGTACTAAGTAGGTATAAGGACGGTTTGAAGTCTTATAATATTTCTGAGAGCGACTTAGAAAGACTTCTAACCGCCTTACATAATATATACTTGTACCATGTTTTACTCTTGTCTAATACGTTATGAAAATATAAAGACAGGCAAGGACAAAAACTGTGTAACTATAAAGTCTGTGCACATAGTGTGGATATTATTTTTATTAGTACTTAGGTCATTTAGTTTTGAAATCATAGTACAACAAATTTTAAAGATTTACATGCAAGTGGCGTCTTCAGGTCCTTGTCAAATGTAAATAAATAAATAAATAAAACTTTATTCCCATTTTTAAAAACATAACACAACCAAATTAAAACCAACATAAAGTAACAACTCAGTAGAAAACTAAATAAAAACACATAAAAAAGAAAGAAAAAACATAAACAAAAGAAACTTAAAAACTAAATATAAAATGTACCGTAATGTAAAATATGTACGCGGTGACTGGTACAGCACCATGAATTTATAAATCTTTGCCTTTAAACTCTTTAATATTTAGCTTTAGGTACCATTCAGAGCATCGCCTATCTAGCACGGTAAAAAAATCAATAGTAAGCCATTTGACACCGGCTCATTGCTATTTAAGCTTTTGATGGCAAGGAACCAATCCCTTCAAATGCATCCCTTGTAATCGATGTCCTCATATTGTAATAGTCAAATTAATTGTCTGTTGCATTATTAAACACTTAATTAAATTAAATGTATCCGGGGTCTCGGCGGACCGGCTAGGGCTCCCCCGACGCGCCGACACGTCGCTGACCTGACAACACGCCACACACCCTATAACACGTCCAGGGCTGCCAAAATATCATGAAAAGCTTTATAAAAATATCTCTACTCTTTATATGTAGGGCAGTATTCTTTAGAGCAAATTCGTACAACAGATAGGAGACAAGATTCGCTTCAGATAGTTCTGCTCTCTAAAGATATTTGAAATCACGCGTGAGCCACTAATGATTTGATTTGGGATCGAGAATGCAGATATTGAACTTTATAATATTTTCTTATTTATACTGTGCTAATATTGTACAGATATTTTGCAGGCTTGGACCCTTTATATCCCTTATCTGACATTATGCTGAATTTAGCACTTTTCTCTCACCAGTATTAGTTTTAGGTTTAGTCTTCAAATGCTTGTCTGAACTGGATCTATCTTGTTTTCTAATTTACAAATTTCCCAACCCTACAGTCTACACTCCCTACGCGAATAACTCGCGATTCGTCACGCGCCGAGAACAAGTAAACATCCCCACACGACAATACACCGTACACCGTACATCGCTCGATACACTCTGACCTTGAGAAATTACACTTTTGGCTGCTGACACTATCCTGGTATTAACATAATTATCCTTGCTGCTACGCCTACTACGATTAAGACTGCTTGATGCCCTAAGCAATCCATGCCTGCAACCCCCCCCCCCCCCCCCCCCCTATCCGTATGTCAACTAGAATCGGGTCTTTAAACTTACCACCTAAAAACATTAGTTTTTTCCTAGAAACTTTTTGGTGTGGTTTTTGGTGACATGAGAGTGAGACGCGATGCCCTAAGGACGGATGTTTTTTGTCCTTCCTGGTGCCCCCTCAGATGTGATGCCCTAGGCAATTGCTTAATTTGATTAAGGGTTAATCCGTCACTGGTATTGTAATGATATTGTAATTCTTACCGATTTTGATTTTGATTTTTTTATTCGTATACCTACAAACTTCTTGGCGTGTGTTTGGTAATTTGTATAATAATAGCGATATAATAGCGAAGAAGCTAAGTCCCACTTTCAACTTTATATAAAAAAGCAGCAATGTATAATAAATTATATCATTAGCACTTCGTGAAAATCTATGATACTGAACGCGCAATGTAAAGCACCTAATCCGAACCTCTCTAAATGTAATAATTTATTGTATTGGTATATTCAATTTGTGTGTGTAGCGGGAAGTCCCCGGGGGCCGGGGGTGGGGGCTCGGAGGATCACGCGCTAATCACGTGATATGTCCCGCTAATCTACCGTTGTAGATGTGATAACTTGCCGATTCATTTGTGAATTTTTTTTGTAGGTGGACGTAATTGAATACATGGTTGGATGAAGTGGGTAACAAATATTTTACAACGAGAGAGTAATTACTTACTTTTCCCCTTTTAATTTGAACAAACCTTAATGTAACTTACCTACTTCAACATTATTTTATAATGTTGAAGTAGGTAAGTTACCTATAGCTAGACACATTAGCTAGCTAATATAGATATATTAGCTAGCTAATGTGTCTAGCTAGATAGCTATACATTGAATTTACTTTTTTTATTTCAAATCATTTTCCTGGTTTTAAAGCCTACATTTATGCAAAAAACGACCGTTTTCAAATTGTTAGTTACCACTTCATCTACTCATGTCTTCAATTAATATAAAGGTGTATAGGTGGATAGTTTATAAGTATCAAGTAAAAATTATTATTAATGTTGGTATTTCTATGCAGGTGTATCGTCACTAGAAGCGGCCAAAGACTTCACAGTCGACGGGCTCACGGGGTACAACGGGAAGAAAAAGAAGAAGAAACGTAGACACAGGTAACTACACTTGCATAATAAGTATAAGCTACTTCTGGTATAATTATACAGCCAAAACCGTGAGTCAGAACAATGAAATTTGAGCGTTAATATGAAGCTTTGGGCTTCGTCTCAAGTATTAACGTGTCACGGTGTTGGCTATTATAGTTAGTTCACGAACTGTGAATTTAGATCTAGTTGTGTAATGAACTCGATCATACCATAGCTTTATATCCTAATTCATTTATTTTTAGTGATAATTTAGCTTTGATATGATATGGCTCTATCCAATTCAAATTTTATTGTTATATTACTTGCTCATCGATGTCCAATATTTCTTATTGCTATCCCAGCCTACCCATTGCCACTTCATCTTTATTGCCTATAAATTTAAACAAAAGTGGAGAAGCAAAAACTAGGCTAGGGCTTTGCTATTCAAATCTACTCATTGCTACTATTTTACCCATGTTGGTGTGTTCCAGCCGCACGATCTTCACGTCGTACCAGCTGGACGAGCTGGAGAAGGCGTTCAAGGACGCGCACTACCCCGACGTGTACGCGCGCGAGATGCTCTCCCTCAAGACGGACCTGCCCGAGGACAGGATACAGGTCAGTCGCATGCCCGTGTGTTCCAGCCGCACGATCTTCCCGTCGTACCAGCTGTACAAGCTGGTGAAGGCGTTCAAGGATGCGCACTACCCCGACGTGTACGCGCGCGAGATGCTCTCACTCAAGACGGACCTGCCCGAGGACAGGATACAGGTCAGTCGCATGCCCCTGTGTTCCAACCGCATGATCTTCACGTCGTACCAGCTGGACGAGCTGGAGAAGGTGTCTAAGGACGCGCACTACCCCGACGTGTACGCGCGCGAGATGCTCTCCCTCAAGACGGACCTGCCCGAGGACAGGATACAGGTCAGTCGCATGATAACATTAAACACCTGACATGTAAACCCACGTCAGGTCTCTAAGGTGATATTGGTCAGTCGCATTCCACTACTGTTCAGAGACTACATGTTATTGTTAATACATACTTTGAAACGATAACTGCTGTACTTGGCTTAATGTGACTTTGTGACTTTGTCATCGAGTACAATATATCAGTTCTGACTTTGTCATTGATATATTCAGAATATTCCTAAACACCTGAGTGCTTAGCATGGTCACCATGTAAAGGTTTATTCTTACGGTAAAGTAGATAAGGTGATTAACAAAGGAAATCTGTCAGTTTGTCCCCAAAAACTGTCAGCGTTTCTATTCTTTCGCATTTCTACTGTGGCCGTGCTAAGCCAGCTGACATGTAAACCTATAACGGTAGATCTCTAAGGTGATATTGGTCAGTCACTAATGTTCAAACTTCAGATACACTTGGAGACTACGTATTACTACATGTTATTGTGTTAATGTGACTTTGTCATTGAATATACCTAATGTATCAATCAGTCCTGACTCCTGACTTTGTCATTGACGCGTAGCAGCATACTATATATATGCTGCTACGCGTTGGGCGATATTGAAGATATGTCATGACTCTTGAAGTAGTGACAAATTCATCGCAGGAAACATATATAATTTGATTGTAAACACATAACTAGGTTTTAAGTTGCAAAGAAATTTAGAAGTTATTGGTACATAATAGACATTATTCAATAATATTTATTCATCATTTTATTACATTATACCAGTTAAATTACACGCCAAAACAAGGCATGAAACGAGAATGGTTAAAAATAGACGCCTCGCTTACATCGCCGCTCGATAATGTCCAATTTATTAAATGGCACGGGACAAATTGAGCGTGTAGCGTCTCAAGAAAAAAGCGTTACACAATCCCGGGGTTCGGGGTCCGGGGTCCGGGATGTCCCGGGGTCCGAGGAGTCCCGGGGGAGGGTGGGGGCCAACACAACGCCCATTATCACGTCAATTGCCGATTGACGGCGTAACGTGACACCCGCCATTGTGCGTGTAATGAAATAATAAGTTGTGCAACACTACAGCTATCGGATAACGTCGTGTTTTTGTACAACAAGACATTGAATACGGTGTTTGAGACGGCGAATTATTTCTTGAAATTTAAGAAGCTGGTTCTATAATGGTGTTATTTCATAATCAAGAATAATCTACTGATACTCAAATTATACTTTAATCGGCTTATTTTATTGATAGTGACCTTGGCCAGTGCTGAATCCTGGATCTCATTTTTGATCCTATTATCATGAGGAATGACGTATTAGACAATACCACGTATCGGCAGCCTACAACTATCATTAGTAGATAACATAAACGTTTTTAAAGATGGATGATAAGTTTTATTAAATATATATATAAAACTTCCACTCAAAAACTACATAATTTTGACAACGACGATAGTTTCTTAATAGGAACTGGCAGCATTATATACAGCAACTTTTTTCAAAAAACTACGGTTTTGTCGCAGACACTATAATATTTATAGGTAAGCTAGTACGTAATAAAACTTATTTGCGAAGCTGTGCGATGCCACGATCGGAGCGTTCAACTACAATATTGGTTTAGGTAAGAGGCGGTCGGGCAGCACCGAGCCGCCTGAAAGTGTCGTAAGACGTCGACCAATAAATAAATACCGCTTATCCCGGCATTCCGGGAAATCCCGCGATCCCGGGACACCGGGACCCCGGGATCCCGTGTTTATTCCTCACCTCAACTCGACACCGGCAACTCGATATTTCGCTATTCACGGAAGTCGACGGCTGCGAGGATCAATGCGGATTTTTTCATCGGCGAATTGAAGTGATTGATGGAGGTTCGATCGACGAGAATTGTACACACAATACGACTGTGAAGCCAAACGTTTCGACACTGTCGTCGAACAAAGACGGATCTGCAAAATATCAACTTTACAGGAGAGCTGTTTAAAGTTTACGATTCATATTTTTCAATGTAACTTTTTACTTATCAATTAAAATAAAATTTTATTGCATAATAGCTTTTTGTAGTATTAAAATCATTGTATATGCATTTAAAATTTTATGTTTTATTAATTATTCTTAAAAAAAACTGTTTTATGTAAACATGCAACACTATACTGCGCTGCGTTGCGTGCGTTGTTTGGTTTGATGTGACTTTGAGGCGTTATTCTACGGAAACTACTAAGACGAATGTGAACATGCTACATTGCTCTACGGAATTTAAAATTAATGTTATGTCGTATGTTATAAGAAGATTATGATGATCATAAATGTAGTTTATGCAAAATTAAAGCAACATAATATTATCAAAAGCTATTTTTTATTATGTCTACCAAAATGACAAAAACCTATAACAAAATAATGTAATGTAATGTAATGATAATATTATGGCATCGATCAGTCTTATCCAAGGTATCTTAATAATAATTAATATGTCTTAACAAAGTCATAAACAGGAATAATAAGAGTTAGCAAAAATAATTATAAATCTCAAAAACAGGTCATAAAAATTATTACAATTAAACTGAATCGGTAAAATTCGAGCCCTCCTAAATTAAAATATAAAAATAATTAATATTTACTTTACATTACCAAAAAAAAAAACTTTTAGCAAAGCTTTTAGCCACTTGTAAAATCAGTGAATATTCTTAAAACTATAACAAAATTAGTAGGAATTGTGTTATTACCCAATACTAAAATTAAAATATTATCAGTTATCACATACTTAGGCAATCAAATTCAAAATAATAATTATAATAACGCTTAGTCAGAATTAAGAAAAGAAAAACAAAAAAGTATACTCTAACATAAAAAATTAAATAAATAGCAAAATCTTAATAAAAATTTAGTAACGATAAATTCATTATTTCATATGATTCAATCTCAGTTTCGGTGTAGCTACTTTTGTTTCTATAAATGTGGCAAATGTCGCAGGAATCCTTTTTTGGGATGTGAAATCAAATATTAAAGTGTTTTAATTAGTTAATAGAATCAGGCGTTACTTTACGGAAATCCATGGCTTAAATTGATTTAGTTTGTTATTATTTTTAGCAATATTCCGCGAAATAAAGCTCAACCTTTAAGTAAATTAGTGAGTTTACGTATAGGCATGCGTACAGCACCTCCCTCCTCTCCCACACTGCCTATGCGTACACTCTTATGCAAGAACCTGCAAATACCACCACCACACAAGCAATAATGTTGGCAAATTCGTGCAAGGCCCCTCACCACCATACAGGTTGAAAACCTTGACGCGCGTTTCGCCCCAACACCGGAGCATCCTCAGGATGTGGACTCTACGAACAACGTCCGTCAATGACTTGTGACTTGACAAGTGGTATAGGTTGAGGTTTATTTCGCGGAATATTGCTAAAAATAATAACAAACTAAATTTTAAGCCATGGATTGCCGCAAAGCAACGCCTGATTCTATCAACTAATTAAAACACTTTAATATTGGATTTCACATCTCAAAAAAGGATTCCTGTGATATTTGCCACATTTATAGAAACAAAAGTAGCTGTACCGAAACTGAGATTGAATCATAATATGAAATAATGAATTTATTGTTACTAAATTTTTATTAAGATTTTGCCATTTATTTAATTTTTTATGTTAGAGTATACTATTTTGTTTTTCTTATCTTAATTCTGACTAAGCGTTATTATAATTATTATTTTGAATTTGATTGCCTAAGTATGTGATAACTGATAATATTTTAATTTTAGTAATGAGTAATAACACAATTCCTACTATTTTTGTTATAGTTTTAAGAATATTCACTGATTTTACAAGTGGCTAAAAGCTTTGCTAAAAGTTTGGATTTTTTTGGTGATGCTTCTACTCATCTGTCATGTGTACCACAAAAGACATCATCACAATTACTGTGATAATTAGTAGGGGAAGGCATAGGTGTAGGAATTCTCAGTGGTTATTGGGCCGTACCAACAATAATATTGTCTTCAAATTCCTCAACAATGACAGGTGGGGAGGCTTCAAAGCTGGTATTAACATCTTCAAGAAAAATTAATGGTGAACTAAGAACATCTTCCGCTACATCGTGTAGTTCCCTGATTATTAATTCTTCGGCTCCTGGTGGCAATGGAGACTCAGGTTTTTCATAACAAGCACCTATAAATCACGTAAATATTTAATATAAAATATGAATACAATAAAACAAATCATAAATTAGTGTAATTTTAAATAAAATATGTTTTATTGGCATTTTAAGTAGCCGAACAAAGTCGTATGTGGAATTATGTCGAAGAACATCGTCGGTTCTTAATATGTTGCATAAAAATTGTAATCATACTCCGGAGTACAATGTCGTTAGTCTACAAGCGACTTATACATTTTGGAAGAACAACGCAGCATTTAATAATACGACATCACAAAATCAAAATTAGGAAATTAATAATTTAAGTATATAAAAACATGTGGCAAAAAAGTAAAGTATGGAAATAATACTTTACCAATTAAATTAAACATATTTTATTTCCGTAGAACAATGTCGGTTCTGCATAATACACTGCGACGTACGTGCGGAACCGACATTTTTCTACGGAATTTTAGATACTTCGTAATAAAATATAATAAAACAATCTCTCTTGCTTACCTGGGTTTGAAGATAATACATCCGACGACATTTCATTCACACAACTCTGCTTTAGACATTTTCCATTTAAATCATCATCATTATTTGAATTACAAACATTTTTACATGTCCGTACTATGGCCTTATCGACGATTATTTGCGTTCTTAATGACACTTTTGGTATGGTATTTTTATGTAAATATTGTTTATTATTTAGCTCATCCATACTGATTCACTTTATATTAATTTTTTTTCTTAAAAACAGATTGTGCTAAACACGAAAATCTCACAAAGCGTAGGTGCTCGCAATGTGACCGTTATGCCGGCAGACAAGGCCGCAAATGGCAATACGACCGGCGCGGGCGGCGCTCGCTTCCGACAGACAACGCGGTTTTGGACCTTACGGACATGTTCTTTGATACGATTTTCAAAACCGTCCTTGTTCATTTCCATATCTCGAAAAGTATTTGGCAAATTCTACTTTTTCTTGGATGTACGGATAGATTATCATCTACTGAAGACTATTTTAAAACAAAAACGATTTCGTCGGATCATCACAACCGTCTTTGTTCGACGACAGTGTCGGTTTGTTTTGTTCCGCCAAAATAATTCACAATGGCTCATCGCGAACAATAAAAAATTCGATTAATCGAATTCGATTATTATGGCCATTATTCGGGCAATTAATAAATAAGAGTATTATGGAATGATTAACTTTAGTTTTAGAACACAGAACATAAACTGAAATCGATCAGTTAGTATCAGATGTAAATTAAAGTACCTATTACAGGCAACTTTCATTTTCTATATTCCAATCTAACAGTATCCCACAAAAGAAAAGTCAAAAGCTTTGTAATACAGGACATAGAGAATATAAATGCAGCGCCTTAACTAGAGTCATAGAGTTTGCAGAGGTCTGAAAATAAAGAAGTCTTACCGTTAAAGGAGGCTCTTTATCTAGATTCTAGGAGACATGTAGAATTATTATGAGATACATCTGTATATTACTTTTGTATATTTCACCTTTATATTTTACTAGATGACGCCCGCAACTCCGTTGCGCCAAAACTCGTTTATCGCGCGGGAACCGTACATTTTTTCGGGATAAAAGGTATCCTATGTCCTTTCCCGGGACTCAAAGTATGTCCATACCAAATTTTAGCAAAATCGGTTCAGGAGTTTGGGCCTGAAGAGGTAACAGACAGACAGCAAAACACAATTTCGCATTTATAATATTAGTATGGATGCCCGGCTTCTTACTATTCAGGTAGAGTCAAAGCATTACCAATCAACAGCGTTGTTGATTGGTTAATCATTTACTCATTGAAGCGTTAGTGAATACATAAACAAGGAACTTCAGAAACAAGCCAAATACAAGTTGTTGCCCGTAACTTCGTCCATGCAGCGCGTTCCTTTATTTCTGAAACAAAATCTTATGGTAGAGTTTATGTTCCTTTTCCGGGACTATCTTAAGTATCTTCATGACAAATTTCATGTTGTATCTTCATGAAAAATTTCATCCAAATCAGTTTAGTCGTTGAGGCGAGAACAGACTACATAATATGAACATATTATCGTAGACAGACATTTATAATGTTAACCATAGATATTGGACTTAATATATTGTAAGCCTCTCCGCTACAAGAGCAGTGCTAGGTTACAGCTTACAACATAATATTATGTACTCGACGCACGAGTAGTGTAAGGAGCAGGACATGAGTTGTAGAGGTAATGTACGCGAACCTGACGCCGTAATAGCAGTGTCGGTGCTGCAGCAGTGCCTTAAGGGTGGAACCGGTACATACATACGCAATAATTACTAACCACTAGAGGCGTAATTATTATTAATAATTTTTCCGTTTGGCGCGTACATACAACGGCTCAAGTGTCGCCTTCCCTCGGCGAGTGCGGGGAAAACACAGCCCCCCCTTACCCCCCACCCCGCGCGGGGGGTCGCGCCCCACTCGCGCCCACCCCACGCTTATGAAAATTTAATTTCCAAACGGGAACAATCCAAAATACACCCTAATATGATAGGAGTAGGGCGGATTATTACGCGAGCGGGCGACCGAGGAGAACGATTCGTTAACATTGCAAAATGAAATCTACCGCGGTCGGTTTAAAGTGTGTTGTGTGCTGGCGCGCCTTTAAGTGGATTTCCAGTATAATGGCCTTCTGGAGATTTCGTTTCCCGGCGCCGGGGGCAGAGCGCCGGGGCTCCGGGGTTCCGGGCTTGAGACGTTACCGTAAACGGATTATTTTACAATCTACTTGTATTAAGATGTCACATCAATTTGAGCGGATTTTAAAGAATTTGCGTATTCATTTCAAAGTATCGCGCTGTTTGTTATCGTTTGAGACGAGGGATTAGGGGTGCATGTTTCTACTTACCTCTTTGATGAGGGTGTACTTTAGAAAATTTTATTATTCTTTAAGTAATATTATATTATGGTAACTTAAGTCACAACAGTAAGGTATTTTCGATTTCATAAGGAGGAATTGAATACTGTTGCTCCTTTGATCTTGTATGACATATATTTCTAATTAGGTACATAGAGTTCAATATACAGTAGCCGAAACAATTTCAGAAATTAATTTGCTCAGTATCCAGAACAGTAGCGGTCTTAGGGGGGGGCGACCGCCCAGGGCGTCGGATAAAAAGGGGCGCCGAATGCAAACAAAAGGGGCGCCGCCTTTTTTTTAGCACTACCAGCACCCTGGGCGCCGAAAAAATCTCGCCCAGGGCGCTGGTAGTGTTAAAACCGGCCCTGATCCAGAATCTAGATCCGGGGTAAAGATTAACTGATTGATATTTTTATTTATAAATCGCGTAATGTTATATGTTAGTATATTTCACATAATATTATTATTCTTATGAGTCTACAACCTAGTACCTACATATCGTTAGGTGTATTAGTAAAATAAATACTATTTTAACTTATACTATGAATTATAGCAAAAACAAGACGCGGCTAAACTAAGGAATAGTTCTCATGAGAAGACACATTTAGACAGTGTAATAAACATGCGTGCAGCGCCATCTCTGCGGCGAGCGCGGCAACTCGTAGCCATGGAAACCGCGCCTTGATTGGCCACTTTTTTAACTCAAGCTCATTCTATAACGTCGTAGAAATCCCTCGTCGTCGTCGCAAACTACATCTTGAGTGGTTGTAGCAGGGTCGGGTTTAGTTCGGCGGGGGGCGCGATTTGTTTGTTTCGTTTCCCCGGGCCGGCGCGATTAGCCCCGCCCCCGTCCCGGCATGGCGGTCGTTTGATTCGCCTTTTCACCACTCTCGGCGCCGACATATTTATTGATGTTTAACACAGCTTTAATTAATTCGTGAACGAGCACTTTTATACAATTTATATTTTAATAAGGCACGCATCGGCGTTCCTTCGAGCTAACGAGCGTGTTGATATGGGTGCGATGATTCGGCGCTGTCAATAAACGAATAAATAATCATTATGAGCCGCCTATTAGGGGCATCTCGATGGTATTTGGTTGTACAATAAAAGTAATTGGATGTTCTCTATTCATGTTTATGAGTTATTGGTTGTAGAGTCTTCTATAGCTAGAAAATTGTCTACGAGTGTTGTTCTAGCAGGGTGTTGTCGTTAAATAAGTTTTGTAATTTTTATTTTGACAACAATATTTTAAGGTGTTCAATAATTCAATTCAATAATGAGTTTGAATAAGTTGGACTGTAGAAATATGGTTGCATGTTCTAAATTGCATTGCAAGATTATATCAAACAGTAGTTATTTATTTATGATACTACTTAAGAGGTATCTAGTTTTAGGTATAAACAAATCTAGATAATCCACATAATAATATAACAATAACCCACACAATGTTCCAAATTCAAACAGAAAGTAATTAATCCAAAGCAAAGCTACAAGCTACAATACTCTACAATAAACCTATTACCCGATGTGCACAGGTAACACAAGTAGCACAGGTAACGTTGTTAGCAGCATCTCAGCCGTCCGCCGGATGTGATCACATTTCCCGCCAATTAGGTACTCGCCAACACCGGCTCGTACTGGCTCAAACCGGTTCGTACCGCCGCGAACCGAATCGCAGCGGACAGGGTTGCCAATTCGATAAACCAAAAAGCCGGACAAAGAAACGTCAGCTTAGCCTTGTATAAAAAAGCAGGAAACCGTGCTATTGAGTAGGTACTAAGAATTAAAACTCTTAAAAAAATAAAAATAAAAATTGTTTTATTTCTGAATAAATTTAAAACAAATATTTTCAGAACGTCCTACGTATTGCCTATTACCGATTTGGAAACAAGCCCGACGAGAAGAACCGGTGTAAGAAACTCGCACGGGCCAATTTTTACCAAAAAAAAAAGTGGGAAAAATCATCTTGTGAAAAGCTTAGAATAGCAATACGTTCGGCAGCGCGTGTACTAATTTTCTGATTTATTTAAACAATATCACATCTAAAACATAACACTTAACATCTTATTAGACGTAAAACCATCTCAAATTAGTAGGATTGTCATACAAAATTATAGGTTTAAAGCTCTACAAAAGCTGGACTACCTTTAAGTTTGGCCGGACACGCAATCAAAAAGCCTTACTGTGTCCGGCTTCTTTCAGCAACCCTAGGAGCCGGATGAGAACCGGTTTGAACCGCCCCGCGCCGCCGATAACCGGCCTCGGCCCTCGTATCGCTTACACGAAATACGGATACACCATTAGTAATTATCTCGGCTAGTGCAGATAGCAGAGTAATTTGCAATACCTGCTATAGTAAAGCTTTTGAATGGCTGCTACGTGTTAGGTACACACGACCGCCTATAGCCAGAAACGATCTACATTTTTGTACCACAATTTAAAAAAAAATCATCGACAATGAATAGCTATAATAAATGTTTTACATGAGTAATTGAGTATGGTCAAAGAATAAACATATTAATACCTGTTAAGTATCACATTTTTACTTCTTCGACTTCAAAAAAGGAGGTCATCAGTTCGACCTGATTGTATGTAATATTTCCAGAATTGCCTAGTTTTCGTATATACGTTAGTCTATATCAGCGTCTGAACAAAATATATGCCAAATTTCAAAAGTATATGTTACATACATATAGGTGTATGTTTGTTTGTTTGTATGTATGTATGTTTGAAACTACTAGTCCGATTAAAGTAAAGCTTCTTTTTTGTTGTACTAGGTATTGTTCAAGTTAGGGAATACTGCAAGTTTCATCAAAATCGGTTCAGTAGTTTTTGAGATAGGGAATTCTAATTCTCAAATATAATTCTCTTTTTTTACATTTCTCAAAATTCGTACAATAAATATTATTATGAATTATATCTTTCTTAAATATTTTTCTTTTAAAATACTATTTATACTCTTATGCTTGTTAGAAAAATGTTAGACATTAATAGCTCTACATTAATATATTTAATCTACCTCAAAGAAACTTTTTATCAATTTAAATTATAAACAAAGTAATCAATTACAAGACATTATCAAGTGGCTCTATCCGCTAAGGGGTAACATTTGTATAGCAGTCAACCCGCCAACCCGCCGCCGCCGACATACGGTCATTTAGGCCCGTCGACTTCAAATTGATTATCCGGGGGTTAACTCATTGTGTCTAATATTGACTGGCCGGGGACTGGGGAGGGTGCGCACTGGATTACCAACTACAAACAGGGACAAGTGTTGCTAAATGTTTATCATTGCAATTTTAAAATAGAAATTGTTTGTTAGATTTGCAACTTGTTAGTAGTTTTTTTATAATACAAGAAACTATAAAACGCATTCGTTCATCGATTATATTTAAGTTAAGACTTTGAAAATGTGTGTTTTATATTTTATAGGGTCAAAATAAGATATTTTTCAATAAAAATTTTGAGCTAAATCCACATGTTAGGGCCGTACCCAGAGATAGTTAAGGATTACCTACTTAAGAAGTTAGTGAAGATTTTGACTCAAAGTCTATACATTTTATGTAATACTTTATTGAATAAAAACTTTAGTAATATTAAAGAAAAGTACTCTTAGTGCGGTCGTTACTCATTAAATATTTTTTTAATTATGTGCCGTAATAATATATTAGCATAAGAAATAAACAACCGAATTCTAAAACATCGTAGCCACAAATACAATGTGCATGCGTGCACAATGATTTGGCTCATTTGTAATAACTCGAGTATAATATATTCCGCGAAGACGCGCGTCAAAGTCAATAAAAACTTTAATAAACCACGATCCCCGCATTACGGCGCGGGCGGTGCGTCGGCCGCAAGCGATCGTAATCCGATTATGTCCCTATTGCGAGCGGGTCCGTCGGACCGCGGCGCGTGCGACGCGTCGCTCGTCCGGCCGCGCCGCTCGAGGGTTGAGACACATTCGTCCTCATTACCGTCGCTCGCCGATGGATCGGTGGCGTAATGCCATTGTCGGAACGTTTATGGACTTAATCCAATTTAGTTTGTTTACATTAAATTGTAGGACATTCGTTTAGATAAAATCTCGTTTATAGCTTTTTAATTTCGTTATAACAACGATATTGTAGTAGTTGAATGGTTAAATCAATAAAATAAAATAAAAGTTCCTTGCCAGAATAATTTACGCATGGAAGTCAGAAAGCCTCGAAGTTATCTTGTAAAGGGCCTTATTTTACAATGAAGACTAACGAAAAGTTTCTCAATTTTATGTTACAAAATTATAGACGAAAATATTAGGAGTAGATTTATTCATCATACACGTACTATAATAGTATATTATTACACACAACAATTGACTATTTTACTACACAACAATACACTTAACCCGTTCTCGGGCGCGTGGGTCTCGCGGACCCCTCCCGTCGTAATGACAGTCCCGTCCGGGACACTCTGTCATCAAATTGTAAGTGTGAACGGGGCCCTAATTAATTTGCTTATTGAAAAGTGAAAACAACCGATAAAAATAGGTATATAGGTATTCATATTTTAAGTTGACGATTATAACGATTTTTATATTTTGGCCAAAATAATATAGGCAATCGTAATATTAATATTTGTGATAAACGTGACGTAAAATATTT
Organism: Cyaniris semiargus; assembly: GCA_905187585.1. NCBI lineage: Eukaryota > Metazoa > Arthropoda > Insecta > Lepidoptera > Lycaenidae > Cyaniris > Cyaniris semiargus. Next base: position 15,072,871 of record LR994563.1, on the reverse strand, counting down.
AGTAGCTTAATAATACACCATCATGTAATTTACTGAAAAGTAGTGACTGAAACTCAGCGTGGCAAAACCATTTGCCACATACCTTAAGTGGTGATTATTAAATTTATTTATTGATTAAGTGTGTCTTAAAATTACTACTTAATAATATATTAATAAAAATAATTCTTTGACTTTAAACAAGGAAGAATACTGTACTATTAAACTTTCCCATAAATAATCATCAAAAATAATATGATTCGATTAGTGAATCAAATTGTTTTTGATAAATGACAATAAATATTATAATTACATCGAAAGCGGTCGCTCATGATGTAACAGACACTTAATTTAGTATTTCGTATAAAAATAAATCAGCCCCTAAACAAATGAGTGTCTAGTGGACCCCAGCTCGCTGTGCGCGTCGCCCGTCGCCCGTCCTGCGCCGTGCACCAGCCACCCTCGACACTTGTTAAAATCACTATTAATATTTATTATCGTACAACCCCCCACACACACTACAACTCGCTACAAACTTCCCCACTCGATTATGTACCTTATAGCTTTAATAGCAAGTAGTTAAATCGCCTGAAGCAATTCGTACTTTTAAATTCTTTGATGTAAATCATCATAATGTTACAAATTTGATTCTAAGCGATTTAGTTTTAAGTACAAATCGAGTTATATTTTTAACTTGTCAGTTTAAAACGTGCATTATGTGGATGATTATGAAACATGACTTTTCATTTAATTCAGTTAAACAATGATGCAGATATGTTGGGGGATGTTTTGTTAGGATTTTACATGTGTATTATGTTTTTTTTTCTGCACTTAAAAAGACATACTTAAATAGTATTTTAGTAGTAATAAAGTGAAATAACAATATTTTATTATTCTGCTAATTAAAATTATACTGAATTGAATACAATGTTACGGCGACAGTTAATTATCTATTAAACTTTTAAATACATACCCCCTTACTAATAAACGTTGTATAAGCTTTGAATAGTTATACAGTGTTTTGTTCCTGTCACACAAGTGACATTTTTAATTGGATTGAAGTAGACAAAACACTGTATAACTATTCAAAGCTTATAAGCTGTATACAGCGTATACAGCGTTTATTAGTAAGGGGGTTAGTTTTTAACAACCAAATACATGAAAATACGAAAAATATGTGGAAGGAAATATAGGAGCCACGTAGAGGCACAGTGCAAACCAAAAACGTATTGAATGTAGTTATGTGCAATTGCTACTTGAAAATAAAGCTATTATTCAATTTCCTTATCACTGTACACTTTAAATTACAACATCAACTCCTGTCACTGGCGAATTAATTCTGTCACGCCCGCGACACACGTGGTGTCTATTGTGTGACACTTGCAGGGGGCAGACGGCGGTGCCAGTGTTAACGACGGTTCATTATTATATTACCTCTGACAGGAGGAATTGAATATTGATTAATGTCTTTATAACTCAAGAAAATAATTAAGTTATTAGGTGAGACATTTCTTAGGAAAATTGAATCAGAAATAAAATCGGCCAAGTGCAAGTCGGACTCGCGCACGAAGGGTTCCATACAAATACAGAGCAAAAATAGGCTAAAAATTGTGGTTTTTGGATGGGAGCCCCCCTTACATTTTTATTTTCTTTTAATAATATTATTAAATATTTAAATACACATATAACAAAAAAATGTGTGAAAAATTAAAGTGCCTACCTCTTGCCATTATTGATATAGAGCGAAAAAGGCCGAAAAATACACGTTTGTTGTATGAGAGTCCCCCTTAAATATTTATTTTATTTTGTTTTCAGTACTTGTTGTTATAGCGGCAACAGATATACATAATCTGTAAAAAATTCAGAAGTCTAGCTATAGCGGTTCTTGAGATACAGCCTGGAGACAGACAGACAACGAAGTCTTAGTGTAAGGGTCTGTACACCTTACACGCTGATAATGATGATTGATAGAAACAGCCTTAAAATGATAACTGTTTATTGATACAGAGATTACAAAGGTACAGTGATATAAGAAGAAGTGATAACATATTATAGCAGACACATTTTATATACAAAGTAAATGATGAGTTTAACAAAAATTAAAACATTACAAAATCGTAAAATTATCGAGATATAAATTTACTAAATTGATATATTAATTATTATGCTGACCTAGGAATGTGCGATGCTCGCTTGCATCGTACACTTAGTAATAGGGTCCCGTTTTTACCCTTTGGGTACGGAACCCTAAAAATTGAACATGAAAGTGCTTTAAGTATTGCTTAAGATACTGAACACTGAACTGAACTAAACATACTGATATTAAAATTTCAACCTGTAAACTTCTTTACTTTTCCCACGCATTTTCTTAGCTGTGAAATGATAGTTTATTTCAATTTTATTTAGAGTACACAAATTCCTCTTTGTTATACACAATATATACACAATATAAGTGTATATTATTGTTCTACACACTATCATACACTACTCCGGCGCCCCGCTGCGCGACGACGCGCATCGTCCGCTAATCCGCCGCTAACAACGACCTACGTCCACACTAATTGTATGGGAAATTTGTCTGTTTGTTACTTAACGAGACGGAAGATAATAATAGTCAGTATTGAATGTGCCTTCAATATACAAATGATATTGCTAAAATGTTCTACACTCAAGGTAAATCATTCATCATTCAACTGTCTTTTATCACATAAATTGCTAGAAGTTACTTTGAGTATCTCCATTCCAAATTTTAATAGGACAGGAGAAAAGACATGTTTGTCCGAAAGAAAATATGTAGAGTTTCCGCGTAATCGGCGCTAGAAATTAAACAAAGTACCTATAAGTGTTCCCTAAATATAAATTTAAAATTTTTTATACTAAGAAAACATTTTTTTTTCTCAAAACACAAACAACTTAAGTGACAAAGAAGATTTTATTTATTTTATCTACAGGGTATAGACTTAAGTTAAACATCACATAAAGTGGTCAAAATTAAACAACCCACACACAAACAACAACAACGCTTAAAACACGTATTCTTGACCATATAATACAAACTCTGAAGCTACTTACTATAAAAATACAGAGATAATGAGAGAATCATTAGCAGTTTAAACTTAACCCTCCACCGCCGCGGGCGCTGCGTGCCGCGCGGCGTGAGGCGACACGTGCCTCGTTACTGTAACTATACGCACCCCCCCTCCCCGGGGACCCCCTAAAACCCCCCGGCAACCCCCGGAACCCCCCAGCACCCCCCGGGACCCCCCGGGACCCCCGCTGCGCGCGCGCCGTCCATCCTCATTATCCACCACAAAAAAACTGTAATAAATCTGTATTTATCCGTCGTTAGTGTAACAGAGAATGAATAGACAATTATTATAGTAGGGGAGGGGAGGGTGCTATTTGTGTAGTCACTCGATCCTCATGGAGACCTAGTAGGTTTTTTACATTAGGTAAAACTGATTAAAAAAAATAAGAGCGTTTTTTATTTTAGCGCTGGGTTTAGAAACTGCAGCCATTTTAAAGTTTTGAAAAAGAAAATATATTCAGAAAATTGCTTACTTAGGTAAATTATAAATATATTTTAGACAACAAGGACTAAATCATTTAGTTTAGTGCAAAATAAAATATCTGCGAAGCTTAGTTAGGAAAATATGAAGCTTTATTTTTTTATAATTTAAAATGTCCCTACAGGCTTACCTAACCTTTGAATCGTCAGTGCTTTATTTGGAAGCTTCTTTGGAGTATACTAAACATCCCCTATCTTAATCTGACAAATCCGATGACATTTCAATATTTAAAAAAAAAATCTTTTAACCCACGTGAGAAATCTTATTTCTATACCATGATAACTAGACACATGTCGGAAGCCTATACAAGCTTAATCTGACACGCTCGAGCTTGTCCCGAAATCCCCTCTTCCCCTCCCCAACTATTATTAGCGTGGTAAATTGATAGAAAGACACGTTCGATGTAGCAAGTCTAGAGAAAACTCCATATTTTGCCGTACCAAACCCAATCGTATACGCCATAAACTAATTAAAATAACTCTTGACTCTTTAACCTTTATTTAATATACATCAGAGGGCATTATTTTACAAGATTTAAATAAAATAAATTTTCGGTAAATTAATATGTAATAGGAAAATAGAGATCTACCATTAAAATATTACTACCTTATTATCAATACTTCAGAGTATTTGGGTCAAAATGTCCAAGCGTATTATGCTATTATTACAATGTTATTGTTAAAGCCTTAAAAGATTAATATTGTGTGGATCGAATCCGACAAATTTCGATTGTCCGGCCGCGAGTCGCGGGTGTTAGTCGGGGGTCACTCCCCAAATGAATTGATTCGTAATGGAGACGCATGGACACGGGTGTATTACAATACATACCAGCATTTTAGAATTTGAGAACAGACTTTTTTACTCGTATAAAAAAGACCAACTGTTTTTGAAGATGCTGAAACTCATTAATTATAATATTATTTTATTAAGGAGCTTAGCAACATTCTTATATTGTAAATGGCTACTTGAGTCGCAAAAAACCATAAAGTTAATATACCTAGCGGAATAGAGAAACGAAGGCCTGAGCAAGCGAGATGTCACTATCAGTAACACTGCGTAGTAAAAAGAGACGTGATGTATCACATGACAGCAGGCCATTTAGCCGAAACTTTTTCGTTTTCGCTTCGTTATAGAATCGCCGATCAAAATGTATGGAATTAACATAAGACGAGTCGAACGTAAACGTCATACTAACGAACGCTTATGTCAATTCCATACATTTTCATCGGCGATTCAATAACGAAGCGAAAACGAAAAGATTTTGGCACACCCCCCAGGACTCTTTTTTGACGTCCAGTCGGCACTTATCGGCACGTTGACAATTTAATCTCATAGAATTCATGTTCAATCATGCTTGTGTAAGTGTATACGTACACATATTTTTACACACAGATGTAAACCAATTTCGGTTTCGTTTGACAGCTCGATATTGTTGCTCTATTCCGCTAGGTATATTAACTTTATGCAAAAAACTAAAATTCTGCTATCTTCATTATTAAGTATGTTAAAGGCTTGTTTGCACGGTATCTATGAGATTTGAGTTTATACCAGCCCTAATATTATAATATCTCATACATTAGGTACTCAATGTTGGTCTCAAGATATTATAATTTATTACCTACTAAAAATTTCTCAAAACTTTTTAGAGTAAAAAATAAGAGGAGAATAAATATTGTGTAAAAATGTATGTCATCTGACGCGGAGTCATAGTTCAAAATGCACAACTTCTGTTTTAAACTAACTATAACTGTGCTATGACCTCGTGATGGCTCGTAAAACTCTACTATCATAATATAATAGAAGTATGTACCTCAGTCACGTTTATTTTCTTGAGTAAGCGCTTGCAATGCCCGTTCTTTGGGACTTTCTATTTATTTCCAGATTCATACTTAACCCTCAATTCACTAGGTGAAATGTACTTACGTAAACACTTTCTAGGAGTCCCTGGGACTCACATATTTTAAATGTATGTTTTTATCACATAAAACAAAATGTATCATCATTATGTTTAATAATCTTTTTAAATTCTTAGTTAATCATAAGAAAAAATAACAAAATTGAACAAACTTCTGAGATCCTCTTAAAAATTAAAGAAATAGCATTTATCGGTCTTTTAAAACCATGATATTTTTAAGGTTTGTCTAAACTAACAAATATTCTAAAAATAAACTTAACGTTTTTAAACCAATAAAGGTACAGAAAATAAACTTAAATGTATGCTTCTATACAAAGAAAAAAAGCGTGCAGTGGGTTTGTACCACTCTCTGTAAGCAACGTCATCGGCATATATTTTTTGAGCAAGTCAAACATATCGGCTTCAGACATTTTGTGCAAAACTGCATAAATAAGCAGTCTCTTTTTGTAGTGGCATAAATAGCAACATTTTCTCTCCCTTCTAATCGGTTTCAGGATGGCTCACATCTTCAGGAATGTCTTTTTTCGTCCAAATCTTCTTGAAGACAGGCTTCCAGAATCGAATCTGCCCGTCTTCGTTGAGATTGATATAGTCATGTTGTTTTCGAGCCATTTTACATTTCTACAAACTAAAAAATAAAACATACATAATTTAAATCATAATAACGGTAAATAAATAAACAATTGAAAACTTGAATTAATGGAAATAATCATAACATAATTAACTAGTATGAGTCCCTGGGACTCACTCGGCGTAATAACTCACCAAATAGAGTATGTGCGCACTCATCCTCTCGGCCGCGGCACCATGCTGCCCGCGTCACTACATGAAGGTACTGACTACTGAGACGTGGGGGAAACTAGCTGAATTATGGCCCTTTAAAATTTCGATGTGAGTCCCTGGGACTCAGGAAGTGAATTAAGGGTTAAACTACTGAACTGATTGATATTTAAGGTACTTTTACTGATACTATCTCTTCCAAAAAAGACATTTAGTTCACATAGTAATGTTCCAGCTACATATTTTTTGTGGGAACAAAGTTGCTTGCGTCTAGTCAAACATGAATAATTCATGTTTGACTAGACGCAAGCAACTTTGTTATTACTATACGAAGCACATTGTATTACTAAAAATGATTATAAAGATAAATCTCAATGATCGTGTCAGGTGTCAATCGCGGGTTCGAGTCCCGCCCTCGATTTATCGACGAGAGCCGAATTACACCCAACCTTAATGTCTGTTCATTAATTAATTATCGATTTAACTACACAATGGAATATACTTGAGGGGTCTTCACTTTTATAATGCAATTAAATCTAATCTGCTTAGCATTTGTAATTGAATTAGGTAGTTGAGAAAAACTTACTGAGAAAACTAACACACTGTACTGTGAAATAATAATTATTACATGATAAATATTGAATGTACTGTAACTTCTTGGTGGAAATTTATCGTTCACAGTAATATATAAACAGTATTCCTTGCACTTATTCCACTTTATTATATCATTCTGGATGATTGTGTCGAAACCGGGCGTGTAAAACAATATTAAAATTGTTAGAAATATAAAATAAAGATAAAGTTGAATAACTGCGGGAAATAGTGTTATTACTGTGAAAATATACTGTTGGTAGTTTTTTGAAGAATTTGTGATAGTTAAGAGTTTCTCATTCATATTATAAAGTTTTAAGGAGCTATTTCCTCTTAACTCTAACTGATTTGCTCGATGTAGAGTTGAGCTCATTACAAACAGATAAGTCGGTGCTAAGCTTTGTCTAGATTAAGGCAGCCTTAATCTTATAATGTAAGTTCTACTTACAATTTACCAATGTAAATTATAGTTAGTAGTAGGTAAACCGTGCATAATGGACATTTATAACTTAATGTTAGATAGCTGCATCTTAGAATAAAATAAAACATTTCATCTAGAAACTTTCTAAAGCTATTCTCACTTTAAGTATCTATTTCAAAATAAAAATAGCTCCACGACAATAGCAAAATTAGTATCACCCTCGTAAAACAAACGGGATGTAAGCATAAATCTCGTGAAAAGAAGACAATTCCCGCGTCTCAAGACTCCTCAAATGAAGTCATCTCGGTCCTCGAGGCCTTCTTAGCTCCCGGCGCGTCAGCTTATTGAATCATTTATGTAAAGCAGCCGGCAAATGGCGCGCGTAACCTCCCGGCACCCACCCCCCGGTCTCCCGGACCCCACCAGACAAATGATCGGGAGAATCGAATAGATACTAATGAATAGACGCTCCGCCGGACCCGACAACCCTTTTACTCGTGTAACGTGCCATTACCTGTGTATTTAATACATATTTTTATTTCTTTTGGCAATAAAAAGATTCGGTCTGAATCAGATACGCTCTGTAGAACCAGAGCGCATCTTTGTTTTCATAATAAGAATATTGTGAACACAAAGGGTTTTAAAATAACCTATTTATCTACTCTTTCTTGTAACTACAAAGTTACAACTGCATTGCGAATTGTTCTAGTTATGTAAGCAAAGTATTTTTAAACAAAGTTACATTTTAATTTGAGTTTGCATATGAACTAAATCGCTGGTTAAAGCTCCGTTTACAAGCTATTCATAGCTACATATTGATCTCTAATCACCATGTAGAGCTAAATTAATCTCTTGATAACATATTGGATTAGCAATTAATTTGTCAGTGTGTTCAGCCGCACACACACACAGTACACACACACATACACAGCTCGATTGTGTAATTAATTATTTTGTGATTCATGCTTATAATATCACGGGTAGGTACGTCGCTTCAACACTTGCATACGGTCTCATATTATGGGGTAACTCCGTGGATTTTATCTAAGCTTTTCGTGTTAAAAAAAAAATGCCTAAGAGCGGTTTACGGTGCTTGGTCGTTGGATAGCTGTAAACCTTTGTTCATAAAATCTAACATTCTACCGTTGGTTTGTATGTACATAAAAGATATCTGTACTTTCGTGAAACAAAACCCTGAATTTTTTCCGCCAAATTGTAATATAACAGAAACAGAACTGTCACTCCACGGAATAAATTCAAACTTTTTCTACCTCAATGTAAAATGGACATTTTTAAGCGAAATGTTTACGTAAACGCTATAAAGATATAATATAATAAACTGCTTAATCGATTTAAGGAATTACTTACACCTGCCTTTAAAAGAGATATATCCAAATGGCTGCTAAAACATTGTTTCTATTGTTTAAATGAATACATGTCTCACTCTCATGCGTCAGAGGCAGAGCCAATGTAATATTTCAATAACTTAAGAGTTCTATTTTGACTTTCGCATTTTACTATTTTTTATTTAATTTACTTTATGATATCATCCTGACATTGTAATTATTATTATTAATACTAATTTTGATAAATAGTACTCAATTGAATCGTAATGTATTTTGTAATCCGTTTAGTTAAGTAAATATTTTCCATGTTCAATTGCACGCCATCTGTATGGCAGAATGTACAAGAACAATATGTTAATTTAAATGTTAAGACCTTTGTAACACTACATTCTTGCAATAAAAATATTCTATTCTATTCTATTCTAAATGTGCCATGAGTCAAATTGATCCCCTAACTTCAATGAGGTTACTTTTTTCAGTATGTATATGTAGTGAGGGTTACTTATAATTATATACTTGAAAAAAAAAAAAACGTTACTTCCGTAATGATAAAAAATTAGTTTTAACAAAATGTTCCATGTAAAATAATTGAGTGGGGCCGAGTGGGGTCTAGTTGTTGGCGCTCAACAAGCGTGCTCGACATAATTCCCGCATTAAAATTCAACATCATCTTCTTATTTCCTCCTTGAAAATGTAATTTTCCCTCCATCTCGAAATTCTCATAACTTGGCCACTACTTAGCGCAAAACGCCGAGTAAGTAGATACTAATCCTCTTCAGCGAACTACAAACTTAAGGAACGTTTTACTCGAGAAGGTAAGACTGAAATAGTATTTAAAAGTATATATTTTTTAAAAACCTGTATTCCAGGACTTATTGATCATAGAATATTAGTATGCTAAGTCACATTTTTAACATAATATCACATGAGTACATTTGAGTCATAAACATCTTCGTATGTATGACTAGCCTTAGGGCCCTTACACACTGCGACTTTTATCAGCGATGCAGTCGCGATGCTGTCACGATGCAGCATCGATGCAGTCGCAAATGGTCCACCTTTACACACATGCGCTACTTTAAGCATCGATACAGTCTCGATACAGGGGCCTTATGGTTTACAACTACTTCATTGAGTCTACACATTTACACAATGAGTAGTGGCTTCAACAGTGAATATCTTAGACAAAACTCTCGCCTAGCATGTACAACGTCGTAGGCATCGCTACTCTTGTTTAAAAGCGACCTCTTAGTTTTTTCTTTATCCATGCTAGTACTTAATATTATAAATGCAAAAGTGTGTCTGTCTATCCGTCTGTTTGTCTGTCTGTCTGTCTGTCTGTTACCTCTTCATGCCGAAACCGCTGAACCGATTTTGCTGAAATTTGGTATGAAAATATTTTGAGTCCCGGGAAAGGACATAGGATACTTTTGTCCCGGGAAAATGTACGATTCCCGCGCGATAAACAAGTTTTGGCGCAACGGAGTTGCGGGCGTCATCTAGTTAGCATTTATGCATCTCTATAAACTTACAAAACTTTACTATTATAACAATTGCCGAACACAACAAGTGCATTAGTATCGATTATGTCCGGACTGGCGTGGCGGATCAATCCGACTCGGGCTCCGGTCCGGCGGGGTCCGCCGGGGGCGCAGGCCGGGGGCGAAGCCCTATTGTGACGCAATTGCTCGTGAGACGCTAATGGCTCGGATGTTTGTACAATAAACAACTACATTAACTTATTGCTCGAAAGATATGAAACTTGAAAAGTAGTCGATGAAGGGTTATACAAAAGTTTCATCTTTTTAGGGTTCCGTACCCAAAGGGTAAAAACGGGACCCTATTACTGAGACTTCGATATCTGTCCGTCTGTCCGTCTGTCTCCAGGCTGTAACTCAAGAACCGCTATAGCTAGACTTTTGAAATTTTCACAGCTTGTGTATTTCTGTTGCCGCTACAACAACAAATACTAAAAACGCAATAAAATTAATATTTAAGGGGGGCTCCCATACAACAAACGTGATTTTTTTAGGTTTTTTCGCTCGTAATCAATAATGGTAATAAATGGTTACCATTATTGATTACGCTAGGCACTTGAAATTTTTACAAAATCCCTAATTATATTTGCACTTTAATAATTAATAATAAAAATTTAATTAAGTAAATATTTAAGGGGGGCTCCCATACACAAAACACAATTTTTCGCTCTATAACGGTACGGAACCCTTCGTGCGCGAGTCCGACTCGCACTTGGCCGATTTTTAGTTTTTTGTTTAATGTACGTATGCTACGTTACCTACCTGCAAGTGCTTTTACAATAGACCAAAGCTGTAAATTATAATTTTATTAACATGATGAAGTAACTTTTGTAAACTGTAATGTTATGCCCCAGAACTATCATCAGAAAAGTTTGCTTCTATATTCTACAATCTACGTCATCAGCTTTTATTATACCAATAATTAGATTTTGAGCAACATTTTTAACAGTTACAATGTGAAACTAAATATTTGTGTCGTCTCGAAGCATGAGAGTTAGGACAGATAAAGTCAATATTGTAGCTTGTTAGTTATTAATTACGACGGTCTGTCTGTCTGTTTGTCGTGTACACAGGTGCGAGTAATTATACTCTGTTGATTAGACCAACTGAGGTAACATGTCGTATTCCCCATCTTAGAAACGGACTCGTATAGTCTTTAACATGTCACTTCCCTACAGCCAAGTTGAAATAAATTTGTACAGCTCTTTAAAATATGAGTATATTATATGGAAAATAATTGTTTTTACGTAGGTTTTGATGTAGCCAAATGATTGTATGTTATTAAATTCGTATGCATAACAGGTTAAAAAAATACATTAAAATAGATCTGTGAGGAATCCATAAGTTTTACACTATGATAAGACAACAGAGCTGTTTGTACTAACGAAATAAAGAAGCACTCAATAAAAAAACTCTTTCAACGCAACAAAATCCTGTCGACGAATGCCAATATTTGAAAACATCTTTGGCGCGTTTTGTAAAAAATAACTCGGGTATTCGTGAAGCGGGCAACACTCGTGACGAGACCGGCACTCGACGGCGCCGGATAATCGCGCAAATACACCGGGCAAACACCGCCGACACCGGTAAACACCGCCGCGAACCGGATCGCGCCGCCGAACACCGGTAAATAGTGGTCAAAACCAGTAAATACAGTCGCGAGCCGGTTAATGCCGCCCCGATCCAGTAAATAACCGCCCGCGGCCGATAATCGCGTTACCACACAATACCCCGCCGAGAGATTTGTATCTCGCCTTGTTTCAGTAATAGCGGGCGAAGAAACTCCGAGAAAACTGCGCCGCGCCAACTTCTGATCAAGTTATTATTTATGGCTCACGGTGGTCGAATCGATTTTGAGGGGATTGTTGTTTTGCTTATGTGATTAGTGTAAAATATCATGATTCATGATATTATTATATTTTTCAGTCCAATCCTTATACGGTCTACTCTGGTATTCAAAATTTTATGTTATCTTGAATCATTTCGTTAATTTTAAAGTTCAAATTCAAGAATTTTAAATTCAAAATACTTTAAAAAAATAGGTACGCTTTTTGAAGATCGAGTCTAAAATGATGTCTACCACTGGTTCGGGAACTAGTCCTATTAACTCTCGTATAGTCAAAAATACAATAAAGTGGTGTTTATTATAATTCGTTTCACGGCATGCAGTTTCCCCGCGCTAACAAATCGTTCCATTGTAAACAGGGCGACACGAGCCGCATTATCGCTTTATTATTTTAATATTGTTACAACACTCACGCCCGTATAGATATGACACTAATGAGCGTGTAGGCTCCTCCACTACAAACCGGCGGGCACGCGACACCGAACCTTAATCCCTCGCGATACAGACCGAAATCAGCTCGCACAGCTCCAGTTTAAAGTTGCCGAGCACACAAAGGATTGACGCGAGATGAATCTTCGACTGTCGAGTGGGGTTTGGAGAGAAAATAAGTGCGTAATTATTAGTGTTACGACGAGGTTCGAGGAAGGCTTCGAGTGGGCTTTATTAGGGGCCGATCGAGCCTCTAACGGGCAGATCCGAACCGTCGAGGATGACGCTTATTTGAACACCTCCGAATACAATCACGTAAGAAAACAACGCGAGTGGTAATTATGTTAAGGTTGATGTTAACAATGGTCCTAAATAAATATTCCACGGACATGACGATCATTATAATCATATTTTAACAAGGTTGATTGATTGGAATCCTAAATTGACTAAATATTGGTTTTTGTTCACAACATTTTTGACGAGGTTTTACTAGAACTTCTTGATTTATCGTGTACACAATTGGGTAAATGATGGCGATACCAAAAAGAAGAGTAATGATTTTGTCAGTGATAATTTTATTATTTATGTACCGTCTTAACTATTGGCGTTACGTAGCGTAGGTATTAACTTCTGAGGAATACGTATTTTTAAGGTTACAGTTTAACATTTTTGCTCAGAGGCAATTTTAATAAAACAATACTCATTCCCATCCCATCTTTGCAACAGCAACTTTAACACCTTCAGTCTCACGGGAACTAGTACAATTATAGGTCTACCAGAATCTGATGGCAAAAAGTGAGAAAATAAATTGACTCTAGCAATACCGGGGTAGTTGGAATAAAATATTTTGATCTTTTTTTTTTCTTATAGCGACTGATTCTGTGTATTAAACATGCAAATATAAAAATTTATCCAATGATCAAGGATATTTTTTGAAAATCTGCTGTCTAAAATTGCCATCAGATTCTGGTAGACCTATAATAACAAAAGCGAATGGCGGACGTTTACAAGATGGCCGCCGTGACGTCACGCGCGTGCGCACTAATGGCGAGTCTGTCAGTTGTGGCCGGATACAGCTACAATAACTGCATCAATAGCGGCCGGAAATCGTTAAATAACGCTAAAACAACATCACTGACAGGTTAATGCAGGCTTTGTCTGGGGTCTGCTGCTGTTAGGTAGAGCGGAGCTAGGGTCGCCAGAGCTTAGATTACTTAACCTAAAGCCAGGTCAGTCAGTTTCTCAATTGTGAAAAATATCGACACTCCACACTGTAAATAATATAAACAAAACAAACAAGCAAGTTAAAGCTAATTCACTGGGTCTAAGATCTGGGTCTGGGGATAGGACCACATTTACTGTAGATTATAATATTGTTATATTGTGTTATGTTATACATATTATTGAATGTCAGAGGGTTTAATCGATTTACTTCCTCTTCACATCGAAACACTTATTGCTGAGAATTTTCATATTAAATAATTTTGTTGATGACTCATTGCGGCATAGGTTATAATATTATGTGATTTTTAAGTTGCGTGCTAAAGTTGTACTCGATAGGTACCGTATTTGTCGACAAAAAACTCTATCATTGATTAATAAATAAGAGCGGTGTTCGATCATAATCATAATCATTATTCTTTTTCCATGCTCCCTAATCCAGTAACGAGGGTTAAGCAAATGATTACACAAACACGGTGTGAATTGGTCTATTAACACCACTCTGTTGACGCAACTGCGTTACTGTCAGTTTTACCCCACTCTCTCTAACTCAGCCTGTCTCTCTCTATCACCACACAAAACCACATTCCACAAAGCAGCTATTGTATCGAAAATTTTAATTTACTTTTGTATTGACTATGTTAATTTAATCTAACATTTGTGATTTTACATGTTTGAACTGACAATTGAATTTTAAAAAGATATCAGTTATCACGAATTCGGTACGAGTGTAAAATATAATATCATTCATAGATTTATATAGATAGCCTTATAGATTTTTTATGAAATTTGATATTTTACATAACATTACAGAGAAGGTTAAGTGACATTTTGTGTTCTAGTCAAAAATCTTATTGTATGTATAGCCGGATATGTAACCTCACCTGACAACACATTTAAAAATTAAATACCTAAGTAACATTGTAAAGGTAAATTAATTAAAACGCAATTACTCAATAAAGCTTAGATCCAACATAACCGGGCCGGGTTTAATTAACTTTCATATCGTAAGCTTTATCGATACGAGTGCTGCAATATTTAAAACCGTTGTCGATCCGCCCGGTAAGCTGTTTTAACCCGTAATACCCCGGCGGTAGCGGCATGTAACGCTAATACCCGCGCGAGGTCCCCGGGACCATTCAGCCCGCAAATCCTCGAATATCATCCGCGGTCCGGCTTATCCACTTCAAAATGATTAAAAACCTCCCCTCGACTTATTTAGGTTTCAACTTGAAGAGGATATTAATAACCGATAATACTTGGCGTTAAATTGTATCAGTATGTTACTGTTTATGATGTTATTATTATTATGTCGTTAACCGTCTACTAAGCATAACTGTCGAATTGATTTACGATATCATTTTATTTGTTTTATTACAACGATTATAAAAGTTATTAATGTTATAAAACGAAAAAAAATCGTTTAATCTAGAAATAATAGGCTTTATTAAGCCTTAAAAGACACAATTCATGGTTAATTTTAGTCGTAGGAAAGAAGTCATTTCCTGTTTATTTATTATGTTAAACTGTAGAAACTGTACAAAACCTACAAATTCAGTATCTAATACTAGTGAGCTTGTTAGCTAGTTTAAATAAGTGAGTAGGTAAATAGATCTAACATAAACAGGCTAAGAAAAAAATCATCTCTATAGCTGCTACTTAGTTATACCAGGAAAACTCTAAACATGAAATTAACAAAAATACCCACACGAGATAGCAGATTGCTCCAATTTGTATCACATAGTTATTAACGTTTTTGTATACGAGCTTGTTATACCTCGTTACAGCCACATAGGCCTAAACGATCTCCGATTGAGTGAGTTGCAGTATTTTAATAAGCACAATAGTCCGGACGAATTATTACAGCAATTACGATCGAATTCGCTTATTCACGGCCGCTAGTTGCCAGCTGTCCGCGACCGGGGACGGACAGACGGACAAGCGGAACATTGTTTAACTATCATTATTATTGTTTTATTTATATTAATCGCAATTTGTAACATTTTTTATTGATCGGTCTCTAGGAAAATTGGCAAAGAAGGCGAAATTAAGAGCGGGCTGTCAAATTTTGATGCGTTTTCCAATAAGTATTACGATCCCGGAAGACGATTGACTCAAATGAAATTGAGATTTATTTAATCATTGTATATTTATCTGATATTTGGCTAACCAAAAATACGATTCACTTATTTTGACTCGATAGTTTTATTTTTTGAAATTATGAATCTCTCTGGGCTTTTCAACAAATACCTGTTACACTTATTGAGTTACTATCATTAAATAACTTTTATAAAGTAATAGCTAAAGGAAATATTAGTAACTATTGTATTTAAGTTTTAAGTAATCATCAAAAACATTTTTTGGACTTACGACCTTTACTTTCGTGCTATAATGCGGGAACCGTTGTTACGCGATATTGTTCACTATTAGCTGCAGCGTAAAGCACATTGCCCGGAGGCACGATTCATGGAATCATTGTATCACGATTGGAGGATAGCGGTGTTTGTAGGCGGGGCTAGCTTTTCGACAGTAGGCTCTTAATGACAAAATACATAATTAATTATGTAGTCAGTGTAGTCAGGAAATTGAGAATTTCAGCGTATGTCCTAGTCAAAACTGAATTCAGTTTACTAATCCAAAAACTACCTGACACGATCGTTTTGGATACGGCACAATTGTAGGGTTCGGTCCTTACTCCTTGCAAAATAGAAATCGATTTATGTATGAATACTATCGGTAGCAAAAGTATCATCACCGGTTCATTAAGATTATGAATTATAATATAAAATGTATCTCTATATTACGTAATATATAAACTCAAGTTCAAAACCCGAACAAAAAACATATAATTCATATCAAATATGGTTTCCAATAAACTTATTTTAAAAGTGACCAATAGAAAGTAGCGAATCCCGAGAAATAAAGTTATTTTGAACCACTTCGTTACTTAATTTTGAATCAACAGCCACTTCTATTATTACAACAGTTGAAAGTTCGTCTGTCTGTGAGTCCAGGTGTCGGAAGCCCGCGTCAGTATTACAATGCAGTTCAGGTGGTGGAGTTCCGCACCACCTCATACAACAACATTGTAACAGTCCGTTAAGCGGACTCTATAGACGCATTATGTTGAGGAAATCGCTTTAGCGAGGTTGAAATTACGCCTGCCTCGGGTATATAACATAATTGAAGTATTTGTTGTTCCTGGTAGTATGTATAATCCATAAAGTTAATATACCTAGCGGAATAGAGAAACAAAGGCCTGAGCAAGCGAAATGTCACTATCAGTAACACTGCGTGATAAAAAGAGACGTGTGATACATGACAGCAGAACTCTTTTTTTGACGTCCAGTCGGCACTTATCGGCACGTTGACAATTTAATCTCATAGAATTCATGTTCAATCATGCTTGTGTAAGTGTATACGTACACATATTTTTACACACAGATGTAAATCAATTTCGGTTTCGTTTGACAGCTCGATATTGTTGCTCTATTCCGCTAGGTATATTAACTTTATGGTATAATCTTACTAGTTTATGAATAGTTCAATAAAATATAGTACTAGTCAATTGTCAACAATTTCCTGATCTTATTAGAATATGACCTTATTATAAATGTTATATCTTTTTATCAAAATAAATGATATCTTATGATCTCATATTACTATACTCCATAGGAATAATTGTATCTACTACATTAGTAGTACACGAAGGATATAGTAGGTACGGTAAGTAGTAACTTACCGTACCTACTATATCCTTCGTGTATAAGGTCCCCTGAAACGAAAAAATCAGTAAAGCTGAAATATCCTGAAACTTTCATCACCTCCTTAGGACCAATTAAATGCGTATTGTTGTTCCGAACCTAGCGCGTCCCGTGCATGGACAACGGAGGAGGTGAGGTTCGCGGCGGGGGGCGGAGGGCTCGGTTATGAAGTATGAAATCTTCCCCGTATTGATTTTGCACCGCGCGCCCGTACGTTACCCCTCCCGCGCGGGCGAGCGCGGGGGTGCGGGCGGGGGGTGCGGGGCGCGGGGGGTGTCCCGTTACAGTTACACGATAACAATGCGTAAATATATCTTGTGATTTTGAGCTTTTTCTTATTGGATTATGTCTGTCTCGATAGTGCTGTCTCTTATCATCGGGGGTGAAATGATGTAAGCGGGAAATGCTGAAATATAATATTTTGGTAACCATTTAGTAGCTTAATATGAAATTCAACGTTTTGATTTTCGAAAAATTGAAAATACAGGCTTTAGACTTTTGCCTAAGATAAAATGCATTGTAAGATGCAGTTCTTTCATGTCAAAGATTGAAATGTGTAGTCATACTCGCAATATGCGACTGCTTTGAAGGCCTAGCAAAACGTCAATCTCAATGTAGGAACCGTTTACACGGGCTGATCTCCTTACATCTGCAGATCTCGGTCTCACGGCGCGAGGTAACGAGTCGCCACACCTCCCAATTACGGCACAAAGCGTCGTCGTCGGCTCGCCAGCCTAACCGGGAATTAACCCATCGACTAATCAAAACGTGTCCGACGCACCCCAAAGTGAATAATAACCTGTTAAGCCCGTGACGTCATTGTGCCGCAAATTGCCGCCAAATTGACAGCAGACTCGCTCGCGATTGGTCGGCGGCCTCCCCCCGCCGCGCGCCTCGCGCCGCCATTCAAAGAAATGAAATTATGCACTCCGTAAATAGAACCGCCTTTGTGAGCGCTCGCCTTATTTAAGCTGTCACCGGCTGCGGCTCGGCCGCGTAATGAAATTGCTGACTGTCCGATCCGCCGAGTCATACCCCCCTGACTCCTCCCGCCTGCAGATTACACAGACCCCCGAGCACATTTCTAACGAGTTAATCTATTGATTGCGTTCATCAATTAGACGATAATATTGTCCGACGACAGCTCTAGGATTAACTGAGTTATAGTTTGGCATACCCACGTACTTACTGGACTACTGGTCACGATAAAAGAAGAATTATTCTGTGAATTGCGATTACTATTCTTATAAGAACGAGTTGCTATAATGTTTTACGAAAACAAACAATTCGCTAGTTAACAAAATCAGTAACATAGAGTATTTCTACGCCTCCATTTGTATTAATAAAACAACTTAAGTGTCTATCAAACATTTACCTATAACCCATTATCATAAACATTTTTAATCTAATCCATTTGCAACAATCACGCGAGTGGTGTTGAAGCGTTTATACAACAGAGGGCCGAGAGTGACGCCCTGGGGCACTCCCGCGGGACACTTCGCGCCCGATTGTCCGCCGCACAGACATTGTTGTCGGACGCTTATCTCGATACTAAACTCCATTCTAAGTGCTGAGATAAACTCGCCTTGCATTTTAAAAGTGGCTGCTTTCTTACGACTTCTTTGTGTTTATTTTTTCACGGAAAAGTTGTTTGGATATAATTAAGACGTAAATTAAACGCATAAGAGGCTACAACGAGACAAAGATCCGAAATTATTTTCAAAGCTTTGCCTTTCCCAAAGTGGGCGATAACGCCCCCTTGTGGGCACTGAAGGTCTACAGGGGGGCGGTGTGGGACCCAGAAAAAAAAATGGAGGCGTTGTGTAGAGGCTTGGGGGTCATTTATTTAATCTGGAAGCATTTTAAATTGAAACAAAGGGGGCACTAAAACATAATTTGTTCTCAAAGTGGGCAGTAGACGAAGTAAGTTTGGGAACCCCTGGTCTACAGCGTCACAAATATATTAATTATTTTATTCATGTTTGCGTCTCTAGGATTGTTTTACAATATTCCAATTAGAACTGCAGACAAGAACCAGCTCGGCTCATTTTGCTAATAAGAATCTTGAGCACTGACGGGCCTCATCCATCGCGTGCGGTCGCGAACGGGGTCAAAGTTCGACTCCGAAATATTCGCGCAGCTCGTTTGGGAATCGACTCCGGTCCGAAAGGCAAATTGTTTCACCGACATTACGAATACTTCCCTAAAACTAATGTGTCCAGTGTCCCGCGGACCCCGCTTCACCGTTCCCGCGACCGGGCGAGAGCTCTCGCGCGGCTGGGGGTTGTCACACACGCGATAAATTGTGTTCCCTCGCACGGCGCGTCATTAACCGGCGGGAATGTGCTGCCAAATTAACAATTACACGAACCTCCGTATCTGTATGTTAATTAGGAAATTCGGAGCACTTCCCCCCTGCCCGCCTCGCCCCTCGCAACACCCCGCAGCTGAGGTGAGAGATTTACACAGCCGAAATGAGTGGCGACGTTGTAACTGTTTTGGTGTTACACCGTAGGTAATTCTTGTACAATCTACGTGTAGTTTTCAAGAGAGATAAGCATTGAAGTAATATGCACCTGCATACAACATCGAACACAACAGGATGAGTAGTTGTTACCTATATACCGATTACTCATAAGACAACGTGATCAATATCATATCTAGTACAGTTTTTGAGTTCTACTTATAGTACTCGTATTAGTGAAACTAAATGCAAAAGAAAATATTACCTACCATCAGGTAATAATATTGTTATATTTTGCCTACTCTGCCTACAATCAAAGAAACTCAGAGCTCATAATTTGAGTCACACAAATTAACGTAATTGTACTGCCAGCTCGCGTCTTCAAAGAAAGCTTTAAAAGGATAATTAACTTTGTGTAAGGATCTAATCTTCGAGCCGCTCGAGGAGTCCATTAGGCGTCCGTTGAAGTAAAAATATGAGAATATTTCTCGGCGGAATTTGCTAATTGAATTTTCCGTTCAGTGGCTCGGGGCGGTAATGCGGGACACACAATTACCGTCCCGGTGTCCCGCCGTCCCGCAGACACCGGCCGAGTAATCCGGAACACGATTACTGTCACCGTGCCTCGTGCACTAATCAATATGGCCGCTGCCCCGGGCCAGCCTCTGACTAAGCCCTAATCTCAGTTAAATCAGTTTACCTCACTTATTAGTTAAACGGTTAACACTGTTTTTCGTAGAAATAAATGTAAGTATTAGGAGCATCTACCTCTGAAATAAATGATGTTTATTTAATCATATTTTGTACCTGGCCACATCAAATTATTCTCACATCTTACAAGTCAGTTGCTTCCTTTGAAGAAGCAAGTTCTTTACTTAGCGTAAATTCTACGAAAGTCTACTAAAGTAAATCGGTGGTTAAAGTAGATGTTCTGGCTGAAAGAAAAGGCTTAATATTTAGACCCACGATTAACATCAACAGACGCAATAGTGTAACAATAGGAGTACCTTAAATAAATCTTAAATCTTATATTTTGTTTTAATCGTTAAAGCTTGCTATTCATAAAAGCATTAGGTATTAAAAGCCAAACAAATTTTTATAACAAAATCATTCAAATTGAAAAGCATGTATTTAATTAAATTTGTGTATAATTTTTCCGTAATATTTTATCCCAAAACATTATCTTACAATACAATACAACACAACATCTTACAGTACAATATCTTACAACTGGTGTGTAATAAGGTTACAGGATGTGGTTGTTTACAGTATCTGTACCCCAGTGGATCGATTAGCGACAAACAAACTGACCGACCAATCTGCAGCTGTAATGAGGTGGAACGGAACACTCAATAGTCCATTCGTCTACAATATCTGACGGCCAGGGTAGAGAGATGAGAGTAGTCAGTAAAGAGATGTTGATTATGTAATATTATGACTAATAATAATAGAATAATATAAAGTTACATTACATAAATATGCATATAGAAACATTAGAAATAACAATAGTTGTATTAAAAACGTCAAACTATAGTGTACAAGCTAGAAAAACTACTGTTTGTTTTTCTCATTGAGATCTATATAGACTTACTTAATCTGTGATTTTTCTTGAGGTTGAGTTTCGTTTCAAAATCATACCACGTGTTTCATTTTTCTGCGAGAATCTAGAAAATCCTTCCCTATAATATGAGTAAATCACTGCTAACATAATTAATTTACATGGACCCCTGGGGGTCCACCTGGACCACTTTGGGAATCACTGGTATAGATAAAAGAATTTTTCAAATCGGACCAGTAGTTCCTGAGATTAGCACGTTCAAACAAACAAACAAACAAACTCTTTAGCTTTATATCTTCTTCTTCGTAGATATAAAATTATCGTGTCACAATGTTAGTTACCGTACTCCTCCGAAACGGCTTTACTGATTTTTACCAAATTTTATATGCATATTCAGTAGGTCTGAGAATCGGCTACTGGCTACTTTTTATATTGATAAGTGCATTTGTTGAATAAATAATAGTAAATTATAACAACTCGAGACTGACGGCAACCATTGTTTGTGCGACGGGATAGCGAAGGACGTTGCCATGGTGCCATACTTATTTAGTCACTTCAGTAAAATAATATGGGCGAAATACTTTATATGGCAAAACAACGTTTGCCGGGACAGCTATTATTAGTTTAGATTCCATTTATTTTAAACGGTGTATAACTACAGTTATTTTTAGACTTAAATAAAGTTCATACTATGTATATTTTCTATTAAAATCTCTACTAATAACTCCTTGGCTGCATCAAACGTTTCGAGTTAGTGAAGCTGAATATTGTTACCGCTGCTGAAATATTTGTAATAGCTAAAGTAATATTCCAATGTACACGTGGAACATGTGTGTGTGTATGTATGTGCATGTGTGGGTGTGTGTGTGCTCGCACAACACCCGCGGAGTATTAATTTGCGCGGAGAGCGAGGATCGAGTTTAATTAACAAATTTAATTAGAAATTAACTGTTTCGCAGAGTCCGCCCGCCGCCCGCGCGCCGCCCCCACCCCCGCCGCTAGGGCTGTCACAATGTAGATTTATAATAATATTTTATATTATCTTTGTTTATTCTTGTATACAATATAGGAAAGATTTTTGTGAAAGTTAAAAGCAATTGAACCAAAGTTGATGCTGTCACAATGTAGATTTATAATTATATATTATATTTGTTTATTCTTGTATACAATATAGGAAAGATTTTTGTGGAAGTTAAAAGCAATTGAACCAAAGTTGATAAAATTAGGCACAAATATGATGATTAGAAAAATGCATTTAATTAGTGACAGAGCGATTTCTATCATATGTGTAACTTATTTTTGAAATAGTATTGATAAGGTTGTCAAATTACAGTAAATATTATTACGCCCAATAACAACATTCAGTTTTGTTAGAGACATGTCTAATTTGTATGGTGATTTGACGGGATTATAATTTTTATAATAATCTTTTTAGAAATAAGCTGTAATAAAAAAGTTTTGAATTAAATCCCATACCAAGTTAAACTTATATTATGACACTCCAGACAACGGATTTATTATAAAATTTCAACTCTAGCACAGCCCTAGCGCAGCTCAGCTCGGCGCGCTGTGGAAATTTCAAAATTGAATCTAGTCGCGTTTGTCCCCGCTAATTGGTTTGTTTTACTCGCTTAGTTACTGGCCGACAGCCGGGATCCAGCGGGGATGACTAGGAATTGTGGGGGGAGTTGGGGCATGGACTGGCCACTGTACCTGGAGCGGGGAGGACTGGGGATTGTGGGGATAGCTGGGGAATGGACTTGGGAATTGGGAGCTGTATAGAAATTGGAAACACGTGAAATTGGCACCAGAGCGACGTCACTATAGAGCGAATGCTGTCTATAGTGTCTATAGGACGGCGTTGTCCCAGCTAGCGTATTGACAACTCAGTGATCGTTGAGTTTAATTAGTTTTGTTGTTTTAGTTAGGAGCGTATTGCAATCCAATTTTGTGATTTTATTGTTTTTTTTATTATTATAAGTTTATAGCAGCAATTGTTATATAACTTAAGGCCTGTAAATAACAAGACCTTTAAAATTCCGTGTCAATATATAGTATTATCCAGTGCTTATGATATTTTGCTTTATGTTGACTGCTGGAAACAAATTATCGGACGCGTCCGTAAGCCGCGGCTGATGGATGCGGCTTAACAATGTGCACGGTTCATACGGGGACCTCCGCGGATGCAGGAAGGTTTGTAGGAAGATGAGTCTTCGGATGTCTGGCCAGTCATTTCAGAAAACCGTCCGCCGTCCGCGGATGCGTTCCCGTTCATAACGACCGCGGATGCAAAAACATCCCGCCAGCCAGATTCTTTTCGGACGTCCGAACGCTCAAGGTCGCGTCCGCGATTTATGTCAGACAATGTGCACAGTTTAGTGTATTTGTATTAACCAGATAGGCATCCATTACACGGTAGGTTTTGCTGTCAGTTTTACCACAGTCATGACTGTGACTGATGCATAACCTGTCGTGTAATGCAGTGTTGCATGAAATTGATTGACCGTTATCTGGATATTTTGGTTTTTTATCATGCAACCATCAATCATGACTTTTGAGTGAGTTTTGTCACATCTGACAAAATTGAAAAAAAAATTAGAAACGTATACCTTTGAAAATTTTGGCTTTGACTGACATAAAACTGAAGAGAATTGAGTGACCGTCTAATACCATTCGTCAGTCCATCAGTCACCATCAGTCAAACATAATTCATGACTGACGAAATTGACTGACGCTTGCATGCGCGTATAATGGATGCCATAGAAACAAGCCGCATCCGAGGAAAACGTCCGAGGACAACGTCCGATAATTTGTTACTTTGTTGGTATGTATGTCTATGGTTGTCATCGGTTGCCTTGACAATAAATATGTTATCGAATGGCCGTCTGATATTTTAAAGTTAAATTAAGTTTACCATTTATGACGTATAAAAAAAAACTACTTGCTAGATTTCGTTCAAACCAATTTTCGTTGGTAGTTTTTATAGTAAAGTACATTATATATTTTTTTTTAGATTTATCATGAACCCGTTACCGTACATTGGAAGTTAGAGGGGGGGGGGGACACATTTTAGCACTTTGGAAGAGTCTCTCTCGCAAACTATTCAGGTTAGAAAATATGA
This sequence comes from Cyaniris semiargus, assembly GCA_905187585.1. Classification (NCBI taxonomy): domain Eukaryota; kingdom Metazoa; phylum Arthropoda; class Insecta; order Lepidoptera; family Lycaenidae; genus Cyaniris; species Cyaniris semiargus. Next base: position 15,048,332 of record LR994563.1, on the reverse strand, counting down.
TATTAGAAACCTCAATATTATGATTTTTAAAGACCTATCCATAGATACCCCACACGCATAGGTTAGGTGAAAACAATTTTTTTTTTGTTTCAGTTGAAGCTATGGGGACCCCTAAAATTTTTAATAATTTTTCCATTTTTGTATCAAAATCTTAATGCGGTTTACAAACTTCATCTATCTATCAAGTATCAATAGTATAGCTATTATAGTTTCGGAGAAAAGTGGCTGTGACATACGGACGGACAGACAGACAGACATGACGAATCTATAAGGGTTCCGTTTTTTGCCATTTGGCTACGGAACCCTAAAAAAAGGATTAAATCTAGCATTTTGAGTAGTAACGCAAAGTACAGTAAGGCCAATTTATTAAAGTATTTATTTGATTATCGTAATTCTGTGCATAGTTCAACGAACACCTCACCGGCTCAACTAGTGTTCGGTCGCAAGCTGCGATCTCGGCTCGACCTACTGACGCCTACCGTGCCGTCCTCCTCGTCTACTGTCGTCTACTGCACCCCCGTCTGACGATGATGTGACTGAGCAGTGCTCACCAGCTAATGATCACAGAAATAATGACTGGCGTACTGGTCAACATGTATTATATGGACGCTGTTAAGCATTTGTGTACTTTCCCACATAAAAATTACGTATTGAGTTATGAATGCAGTTATGTTCTTTAGATGATTTAGAACAAGACTGCACTCAAAATTTAACAACAAAAAAAATTATGGGTTAGGACATTAATGCTTAACAGCGACCATATAAGAAGTATAGCGGTAAAGATAGATATAGATAGAGGTGTAATTGTTAAATTTTTAGGAAGAATGTTGGTTTTTGTTAGGGATTTAGAGACATCCGTCATTATTAAAAAGCACAAAAATCAAATTTTGTTGTATAAGGGGAATATCAGCGGTAGACAACCTTAGGACACGGAGATATCGGCAAGCTCACAAGGCCCAGGTCAGGCAGAGTCGGCCCCTTTACCTCTAACAGAGAATTTTAACGTGTGGGATTCACAGGAAGAGGAAAGGGGCAGTAACATAAGTAATGCTAATCAGGATTGCTCAGCACTTTCAATCATTGATGATGGAAGCTTGGGAAGAGATCGGGAAGCGGAGGCCCAATGCGCGGAGCAGGCTCCAGTTTTAAGTGAGCGAGAAGTATCGCAGACCTTGGCTCCAGCTTGCCCTTCTCTCGGGCGACCGAAGCGTAACGTTTCCAGGGTTGACAGTTTTATTAAGATTTTTAGATTGGCTAAAAGAAATGAGTTTAAATATTATGTTTATTTGAAGAGATTTTAGTTATTTTACATTTGTTATTCTATGAGGGAGGAATTGGTATGTATGTCTATAGTAGTCATCGGTTGCCTTGACAATAAATCTGTTATCGAATGGCCGTCTGATATTTTACTTGTAAAATAACGAATTCCCATAAATATCCTCATAGGTATCACTTGTAAAGTACAATTTAAATCCCTAAAATCTGTCAGAGATTATATTTATTTGCATTTCTACTGTGGCTATGCTAAGCTTTACGAGCAATCATAATATGCCACGCCACAGTCCCAATAGATTTATTTAATCGCAGTCAATGATATTATTTAGTACCGCAGTGATATCTGAAATCTAAGGACCTGTTTTCGAACACAGAAAAATGCAATACCATATACTAACTATGCCATGACTGATGTGTAAATGTAATATTTCTGAAAAATAAATTATTTGTATTTGTCGCTATGCCGTGTCGTTAACCGAGCTCGTTTCCCCAGGTGTGGTTCCAGAACCGTCGCGCGAAGTGGCGCAAGACGGAGAAGTGTTGGGGGCGCAGCACCATCATGGCGGAGTACGGGCTGTACGGGGCCATGGTGCGCCACTCCCTGCCGCTGCCGGAGACCATCCTCAAGAGCGCCAAGGACAACGACAACGTCGCGCCGTGGCTGCTCGGTGAGTTCATGGTGGATGTTCTTACTGTCGTCTATTAGGGACATGACTCGGTTCTCATGTTTATGTAGCTAAAGTATCACTGGCTTTTGGTTTACAAGATCAGTCTTACTAGGACTCATCAATTAGAGTTGTGTGGAATTTTTAAGAAATAAAAGTTAATGATAAGGTTAATCAGGGTAAGTTCGGACACAGGGTAAGTCCGGATAATTCAACTTATCACCAAAATAATCTGTGTTTTTCTTTTGCCTGGCGCTACGGGCATATACGCCACACTGCACTGCAACCGCAAACTGTAGTTAGTACCGTACCATAACTGTAGTTTAATTTAGCGTTAACTTGAATTATCCGGACTTACCCTGTGTCCGAACTTACCCTGATTAACTATACTAATTGATTGCCGCCGCTCATAGATACGCATAGAGTTATATTTGTAAGCCATTGTTGGATTTGTAACTTCTTATGATAATCCACACATAATATCATTTTAGACACTTTAATTCAACCCCGTTCAAAATTAAAGAAACAATATTAAAACGTTGTATTACTTTCCGTGAGGTCTATCTTTCCTATATCTGTGGTTAATTTAAATGATACCGTAGTTTTGAAAACAATTCAATGCAAACAAACAAATAATTATTTTTTATATTATACATAGTATGTCTTAAATCAAAACCATCAACATATAAACCGGAGCAATATTTTATCAGGCGCAAGCAGTCTGCCAAACTTGTGTGTATATATTATCGACATAGCGGTGACATGTCATAAATAACATATGAATTACGGCTCTTGTATATCTGTGAAAATGTATAATAATATGTGTGCAGCTATGTACATGTGACAGACACAGATATGTGTGTGTAGATACAGATACAAGTATGTATGTGTGTGTGAACTGTAAGGCCATTCGTCTCGCCCTCACGTACCACTGGAACAAATAAAAAGCTTCTCATAAGCTGTCGAGAGATTCCACTTGGCGCTCGCATACCGCGCTCTTATTGTGTCCCCATAAGGTTGAGTTTCGCGTGGCACAAGAAAAGAACATCTCTGGTTGAGATTAAAAATTACACATTTGCTTGTTCGGGGCGGCGCGGTGAGGCTCTATGTCTGTATGTCTGTATGTATGTATATGTTTCACGTATTGTGCTGTCGTGCTCTTTTCTACGTGACAGTTCGTCTGGTTTGTAGTGGGACTTGTTAGGTTTTGTAACTAGCCCAGTGGAGTGTTTCTATGACTAAGTATTTGTGTACCATCACTTACTGTTTCTTTAATAGAATAGTTTTTATATACAATATACTTTTTATGTACTACATTTAATTAGAGATCGCCCGATGGTCGAAATTCGACCTCAAATAAAAAATTAAATTATAAGTTTCGAATTTCAACGCTTTTCTATTGATATTCTTTTATCAAAATATTGATTTTATTATTTTTTAGACATAATTCCTGCGACAGTCTCACACTCAGATTAATAAAGTCAAATGATAACAGACTGGCCGTGTAATAATAATTGTCTAACAGTATTTAAGATTCAATAAAAAAAACTAAATCTATTTTCAATTTGACATGAGACTTCAACCATAAATAAAAGAGTACAATTCGTGTGTTTAGGCTTGTCAATCAAATTCTCCTAGTGTGTGTGTTGTAGTGTGTGTAATGTTTTATTTGTTAAAAAAATGTATGATAAAAGCATAATTTCAAAATAATATTAGCTCGATGCACTCCTTCATCGTATAAACTATAACTGTGCAAAATTTCATTCACCTACGTTTCCGCATTTTTCGTCAAAAGGGATCCAAAGTTTTTCGCTCGCGAATTAATATATATTATAATTATTATAATAGATTCTTTAGTCACTAAATAGGTCGTAAGTGACAGATACACTAAAATACAGCACAGTTCCGAAAATAATTAACTTATAACTGTCTAAACTCTAATTTAGACTTTCAAATTTGGAAAGCATTCAAATAATATTATTGCATTAAATCCACAATATTATGTGGAAATAATATTATGCTTTATTTTTTATTGTTTTGGGGCAATGTAGAATCCAAACACCCATATTTTCAATGTGCCTCTTAGCCTCTCGCAAAATGCCATTTTTTATTTCCGTGTGTCTGCTGTTTTCATTTTATTCTTGTATAGGTTGAGGTATTAACCCCAATATCCCTGAGAAGTAGGAATAAAGAAAATTATTCATACTTCTCATCTTTAGGCCACTATAGATTAGAAGTAGGAATAATTTTCTTCTTAATCATGATATGGGTTTTAATCGAAAATATATTTTTTATCAAAGATTAGAGACATAATCAAAAGTTACCATTTTGGTTATATTTCCATGTTGTTTCTCAGTAAATCACTTTCCAGAAATCGACCTCAGAAGTAGTAGCTCTAAAATATAAGAAATGGAAATGTCATCATCATCATCATCAAATTAAAATGCTACCTATTATAGAAAATGGTGACCAATTTTGAAGATTGTATTTTGGGCTAAATTTGGATCGTCGAAGTAAAATTCATGAAAACCTTCACACGCCTATCGATTTAAAAAGTTATATCATTTAATCTGTACTTATCATATTTATAAGAAACATCAATCAACCTACGCTACGTAAAAAGATATTTACACCTCCAAAACTTAAAAACACAATCAAACATACATAATTAGAACCTGCTAATTATAATGCAAATCAAACCGCAAGTGTAACCCTACCGCAAGACGCGGGGAGGCTGCGCGGCGGGGCGGGGGGCGGGGCGAGGCAGCGGGAGGCGGGGGAGCGCGCGGGGGGCGGGGCGGGCAACATGGCCGCCTCGATAACATCGTAATTATGTACCGCGGCCCCATGTACCGCCGTAGTGTTATGAAAAATTGTAGCCTTTGTTGAGCTTACATTGTTGTCGCTTAATTTTAGTATTAATAGTTGAAGCTGTAGTGAAATAATTACGATTTTCATGGTGTACGCTCATTTTGCTACTCGTGATTCGAGCCATGTTAAGTAAAATGTTTATACCAAGTTTATACAGTAAACACAAGTTTCACGTTTAACAATGCCTGTATTACAGTCTGGTTAAATGATTATGAATAAACACTAAACTTCAATAAAATTTCATTCTCTTATATAGAATTTTATAGCCTTAAAATTTTATAAAATCGAGATATTATTTTTTTAAAAAAGCGTGCCATAATCATAACATCTAAAACAAAGAAAAAATAATTCCTTTACTAACAATAAGAAAAATAAAATCATCAATATAATGAAATAAAAACCGCCAACCGAGCACAACCATGATAAAAATCATTAAAACATTACTGTATAGCGTAGAAGTATCTTTATTTAAATAACGTAAAATTTAAGTAATGTAAAATAAAAATAAAAACATTAAATACTTATTTCACGTTTTTCACGTTTAAAACATAAAAAAATTAACAGTTTTTTCTTAAAAACTATGTAATGTAGTAAGTGTAGAGCGTGCTGCTACGGCGTAGACGTGCTACGCGGCGCTACGCATGTCTACGATGACGAGTATTGGCCTTGCTCCTTGAAAAGATGCAAATATTATTAGACAATATGTTTACCTTCGCAATAATGTCAGTGATTTTTTATTTATTTATTTTATTTATTTATTTATTCAATAGGAAAACCGACAGCTTAACTAAAGTACAATAGAAATATAACTAGGTGACACAAAGCCAATTGAAGGTTCTCGCGAGTAGGTTATGACTACATATTTTGTTTACTATCTTGAGGTCAAATCACCTCCTTTTCTAATAATTGTTTTATTTGTTATTCGACAAAATAAATCACTATAAAAGTTCAATTAGAAATTATTAAAGACTAGATGTTCCGTGCGGCTTCGCCCGCGTAATTTAGGAATTTCACGGAAACCGTACGTTTTTCCGAAAAAAATAGCCTTTGTCCCTTCACGTGGTCTATTCTACATGTGTGCCAAATAACATAAAAATTGCTCCAGTAATTCTTAAGATAATAAGCAATTTCAAATAATTTCCCCCGTTTTTTCCACATTTTCCTCTGTTTCTTCGCTCCTATTAGTTTTAGTGTGATAAAATATAACCTATAGCCTTCCTCGGTAAATGGGCTATCTAACACTGAAAGAATTTTTCAAATCGGACCAGTAGTTCCTGAGATTAGCGCGTTCAAACAAACAAACAAACAAACAAACTCTTCCGCTTTATAATATTAGTATAGATTAGTATAGATGAAAGGAACATAAGATTATCTTCATCTGCATTGAATTTTTAAATATTTTAGTAATTAATTTCAACAACAAACAATAGTTACTAGTTTTCTTTTAATTGATGAAGTTACTTCTTATATTTACACTTTATTCTTTTAAATTGTCTTCTGGCTAGACTTTCGCATTGCGATTAATATTAATCAAAAACTATAGTTTAAGAATTGCTAACAGTAAATTTACTCTGAAAAGGAATAAAACTTTATTATTATTAATATTAGAGATAATCTTTAAGTTATTATTCAATTTTAGTATCATAGCTTAAATGAATTGTTTAATAATCGAATTGGGATTTTTTCTCTTCAAATTTCGTTTACAGAAATCTATAAAAACTAATTGCAATTAGTTAATTTTGTGTTTGTATTTGATAAACTCAGTAAAATGACTTACTTAAAATAAGCAATAAAATAATAGTTCATGAACATTTAATGCGACTTTTTAGCGTGGAAGTCTTTGCTTTTCGTTTGTTTTGTTTAATGCGGTTAACCAAATATTTATACTTAAATTATTGGCAAAAGGTTTTCTAACAGATATTTTACAGCCTTGATGATCCACAAAGAAAATAAAAAAAAATCAGTTCCAGAAGTCAAATCAATTATATATACATTTATAATAACAAGGGCTAAGATGAATATACTAACGATCATTCAAGTACAGTCTTAAACAATCATTCAAGTATAGTCTTAAAACAAAATTAGCAGTTATTATCCTAAACAAACACAATATTATGTATTATTAAAATTTTAGTAATGAAAAAGTTTTTTGTCGCGATTGGGACCTAAGATTTACGTCGTGTTTGATGTCGCTGCATACCATGAATCTTAAGTTTCCACTTATAAAAATTAATACGAAAGATGGAAATGGTATAGTTCACCCATTTATTAATTATTATATTATTGATATTTTATTTCTCTTTTTTAAGAGAAACTCAAAGAGACTACTAACACTTGAAGTTAATTTACAAAAGTATTTTTCATACTTTTGTAAATTAACGAGATCACTCGTCCCAGTCGAGCGGTTCCTAGAATTTGGAATATAGGGTGCACGTAACCCTACGCCGCCGACAGGGTCACAATCATCCAACATTGTCATAGATTACACAATTACCATCTTAACTCTGGCCATCTTCACATTTCCGACCTTTCATCTGGAGTAGCCGGCTGTTATTAGGGTCGATATGTGTGTCGGCTAAATGGGTTAGTAATTGGTCTTCCGAGGGCGCGGGGGGCGGCCGGGGGGGTGAGGGGTGGTCGGGGGGGCGGAGGGGGCGGCAGACGTCAAAGCGCCGCCAAATGGACCGTAATGCGCGCGGAGCACCGCGGAATTGTCTGCCTATTATACACTCGCTTTGTGCATCACTCCTTTATCTCGCTAAAAGTTAAGCTGGCGTTACACGCGCAAACACGAGCGAGGTGAGCGAAGCGCGCGAGCGGCGACGAACACGTTGTCGGAGGACTGATGAGACTCCGCTAAGTGGCAGACATAATTTCCTCAACAATATTTTGCAATATAAATAATACAAAGTAATACAGCATGACACAATCAACATAATCAAAAAAATATCCATACAAAATCTTAATTCAGAAATCTAGAACAATATAACAAAAACAAAATATGACTCAGTGCACTATTTTTCATCGATGCTGAATTTTGTAGAGTTTTTAGTTCTCAAATAATTATTTAATATACATATTTGTAAAAAAAGTTTTATTTTGATAAGTTGACCAAAATTCCTAATTTTACCTTTTTATTCTCCTAGTGTTACTCAGTTACCTCCACGATTTCGCGCGTGTAGACGCAACTTAAGCCGCCATTACCACAAATGAAAAATATAACACGAGAGCCCTCCTCGGCGCAAACAATCCGCATCGCGGGAGAGTCGCAAATGTGTTGCATTACCACAAAGTGTCTAACTGCGGCCCTCGCTTTGATCTGCGTCTAATTACGAATTATCTGCAATACATGACAGCTCCCGGCTGCGTTTCACAAAACGCCGGAGACACGCACTTCACTGCCTTTTGTGGAGCTCGAGTTACTAATAGATTGGTGCTCGCGTTGTTTAGAGCGTAGAATCGTGAATGTAGAAACATCTTTTTAGCGGGCAGATCCGACCATCAACACGCAGTAGGTCCAGCTAGATGTCTCAGCCAAGCGGTCGCGGTGGCCAGCCTCACTAGGCTAATGTAATTTTGATTCAGTTATCTTTTGTGTTTTAAATGCTAATAGTTTCCTCACAGTTCACACATTAATATGTTCAGAACATGTTTCATAACTATGCGTTGTTATGTAGTAACTAATGAATTTAAAAATTATTTTAAATCTCGTCAAAAATAAAAAGAAAACGTAACTTAACTTATTCATGTTGCTATGATCATATGGAAGACAATGACAGCCACATGGATTAGTTAATCCTGTCTTAGTTTATTTCGTTCTAACTGAGCAGCTACTCACAAAAAAAGACTGCTCAATTCTCACCACAAGTTTGATTGAGTGATTAATGACAGTATTCGAACCCGCTACCGATTCGATGTATCATGCATTATCCCGGCCCTAATCGCCACGGCCCGCGGTCGGCTATCTCACTAACTTCGACCATTAGCGAGTGAACATAAATCGCTACTGTTCTAGTGTATACTGTAGTCGTGTGTAGTCGTTAAGCAACAATCTTACGTCTAACTTAAATGGGGAACGTTTTTCAAGGCATCAAACTTACTCTAATAAATTTAACACGTGTGAAATATCTACAGAGTTTGAACCATTGAAAAAAGGAACTACTTTAATGTATCTTCCTACGAATAATAGAAACTAAGGAAAAGTAACTCCGTCAAAAACATGTTCTACAGTAAGTAATTGTCAAAAATTTCAATACATTTGCAGTATTTAGGTGGCCTTGAGCGGTATCAGGCTGATGTTACATGACAGTTCGAAAGGAACCAAATTTAAAACGGTAATAGTATGGGAGTTACGTTTCCTTAGTTTCTATTATTCGTAAGTATCATCAGAGATATTGATTCATATGCAGATAGCGGATCTATGTCACTCAGTCAGGTTATATAAAAGAACCAAAATAACGGATCATAACCAATTAACTTAGGTCCGCCATTTGCCTGTGAGTAAATTTCTCTTATGGTAGATACAAAATACGCCAAGATACCTTTATGCTACGCTAGGCCGGACTTTTAAAACGGAAAACCGCTTATGGACCTTTTTTATTGTGGCAGGTAGTAAGCGACACGTTAACTATTGCCGTCAAGATTACAGATAATTACCAGTTCGAATATCAATAATACCGCATAAATCTGTTCACATTAACCAATAAAGAATGCAAATTAATCGACGAGTTTACGAAATCCATGCACATTCTCGCAAGAAATAAGATTAATTTATAATATTAATGATATGTAAGCAGCCAAGTCGTCGTCCCGAGGGGTGTGGAGGGGGTGTGGAGGGGGTGGAGGGGTGGTTTAATAAAACCTCGCGCTTACGAGAGTTTTACGATCGCGGTTTATCGCCACTCCCCGCGAGTTAATAATTCAAAACGCATCTTATAACTACCCGGAGAGAACATGTTGAAATAAAGCTGAGCTTACTAGTATTTGGGCATCAGGCGTTATTATAAAATAAATATTATGTAGGAGGGTATCTCATAAATAATTGACATGTTAGATCATTTTTTTTTTCTGCATACTTCTGCACCTAATAGTACACTATAATTTTATGCATTCTTACAGTATTAAATATTTAATGTTTTTTTTAATTGATGAAAAAAGTGAACGCTCACATTTATCTATATGTCTTACATAAACGTTTAAATTTTGAGCCCCCAGATTAATGTATTTTTATTTATATTATCTGAAGTTAAGAGCTTAGTCCCAAGTAACGAGTATGTATATTTTCATATTTTATAAAGCTTTACTTAGTATGTCGCATAGCGCTCGACCTTACCCAGTTAGTGCGCATAATACTTACAATAAAAGTGCTCGACCAATACGAGCGTCGCGCGTCTGATTGGCTGTCGATATGCGCGCGCGCATCGCGCTGTAATAGGGCTGCGCTACGCTCACATAACCTCAAAGGCTACATGAAATATATTTTATTCCTAAAGTTCCTTGCCTAACCGAACTTCATAAGGACGGTAGTAGATGTAAATTGTAATAAATTATTTTTGTCTGAGTTTGTAAGTCTGTCCCCTCGAGGGTAGGCAGACGGGAGTTTGTGACGAGCGTGTGATGATGATGATGTTGTCGGTAGGTTTACAGTCGAGCCGCGAGGAGTGTGAGCGTAGGCAGCAGGGCGCCGGCGGCCAGCCCTCAGACCAGCACGGTGCGTAGACATACACTATAGCTATATAATGACTCTCCACTCGGACTGGCCGGTCTCAGCAGTGGCGGCCGCACGGGGCAATCGCCCGGGGCCTCGCCCAGGGCCTCGCCCTTGCCCCTGCGCCTCGCGCGTCAAACAAATGTAAAAAATATAGATTTTTTATACTCAAATTTTATTTATCTCTATAACTTAAGCATTTCTCGTAAAAAATAACGAACACCTACCAAACCATCAGACCTACTTTCGCATCACATAGGTACTTCTCCGTAAGACTAAGGGCCTCGCAAAGACCCGCCGCCCGGGGCCTCGCAATGGGTAAGACCACCGCCCGCCACTATGAGTGTCAGTCTTTGGGTCAATTCAGACCGCAACGTGACGCGTAGATGCATTTCTAAATTTGTACTGAATTGACAGATTTCAATTGCGTGAGACGTCTTGCAAATCTGCCAAATCCATACAAATTTAAAAATGCATCTACGCGTCGCGTTGCGGTCTGAATTTACCCTTAAGATGAAAGATGGGAATTAGCTACAGACTACCATGATGAAAATTTTCAAATGGCCCCACAAACAGCTGCATGAATACGCTAACGAATGGAAAGACTATGGGTTAGAGATCAAAGTTATGCAACACTCTAGTATTACTATCTTTCCATGGCGATGGCGTTCGCATAGATACTAGTTATCAGAGGTAGGTACTGTTCATATTTTTTTAGTCCAATTCACGAAATAAAGGATAGGTACACCGCGTCACATTTATCCTCAGAAAATTTTGAGATAACTACAATATATCCTCGTAGTCTTCTGATTAATTAATTAGTTTCATAAGCTCCACAGATAACAAGCAATATAGTAGGCAAGCCATAGATTTTTAGGATTCTTAAACAATTTTTTGTAATTTCACGTGTTTAGTTTCAATTAAAATCATCAAATCTCATTCAAAGTCACCCTGCCTTAGATTTTGGGATATCGTGGTTCATGGTTGTAAACTCGAAGACGTTTGAGGCATCTTTACGAGGCTTCAGTTTATGAGCTTGGAGCTCCCCTTCACTGAGTACCGACTGTGCAATGTGCATCGCAAATCAGATCAAATATGACATTGAGAACTGAATGACAGTTTTTGCATAAGTAGATAGTATTGAACTTTAATTTTGGTGTTTGTGTAAGCTGGTTAATGAAACATAAAATTATTTTGAAAATATAAACTTACGAAATTTACGCAAGAAAACGCGGCGTAGCAAACTTTAGATTTAGTTCAGTTAAATTATCATTTAAATCTATCTTATATAGATAAGAAAATAATTATATGTTTTGTTAGTCTCGCTATAACTCGAAAACGGCTGAACCGATTTGGCTAATTTTCAGAGGTCCGTATTAAAAAGAAAGTAATATATACGAATTACGAAGTTCTTTACCCAAAATTTTTACTCTTTTTAAATTTCAAAAACTTACTAAAATATTTTTTTAAAAACAGGTTATTTTTCAATAGGACATTTGTGTATATTCCAAGATTGTAAACTACTGTAGCAAAGGCTTTTATGTTCCACAAGTTTTTGGTTGCCGTTATTCTACGTAGTCTTAAAGGGACCAGTTTTTCCATGTTAATTTGTTAATCTTTATCTCCTAAACCGGTATAGCGTCGACCGTCGTGTATTGTTAATCCTGCTTCTTCTTGCATAGTGTTCTTCATTGCTGAATTTAGTGGTTTCTGTGTAGGAATTTTGTCATATAGTTATTACTTAAATACCTAATAAATATGGTCTTACTCTCGGCAGGACTCAGGAGACCTGGCCCTACCTACTGACTGATGATCATCATGTTTTTTTTTAATCCCCCGTACATTATACAGGACAATTATTACATTATTTACTTCTTATTACACGGTCCTAAAATTATTTTTTTGCAATGTATATATTACTTTATGTTATGTACTTCACTCATCATCATCATGTTGTTGCAGGCATGCACCGCAAGTCGCTGGAGGCGGCGCAGCACCTGAAGGAGTCGGGGTCGGAGCGCGAGGGGTCCGAGGCGGAGGCCGACCACGCGCCGCCCTCCCCGCACAGACACGACCACGACCACCAGGTACGAGCTGAAGATGTTGACGATAAACTTAACGCAGCTATGGCGGTATGCTGCTGACGACCTTAAATTTAAGAGCGGGCTGTGCAATTTTGCTGTGTTTTCTAATAAGTATTAAGATCCCGGAAGACGATTGACTCAAATGAAATTTAGATTTATTTACTCATTGTATATTTATCTGATATTTAGCTAACGGAAAACACGATTCACTTATTTTGACTCGAAAGTTTTATTTTTCGAAATTACGAATCTTTTTGGGCATTTCAACAAATATCTGTTACACTTATTGAGTTGCTATTATTAAATAACTTGCACTACTACAATCACACACTTTATAAAATAATAGCTAAAGGAAATATTAGTATTGTATTTAGTTTTTTAATAATCATCAAAAAACAGTTTTGGGACTTACGACCTTTACTTTCGTGCTATAATGCGGGAACCGTTGTTACGCGATATTGTTCACTATTAGCTGCAGCCTAAAGCTGCACATTGCCCGGGAGCACAATTCATGGAATTATTGTATCACGATTGGAGGATAGCGTTGTGTAGGCGGGGCTAGCGTTTTCACAGTAGGCTCTTAAAGTTTAAAGCTTAGTTTTTTTTTAAATGAACAATTTAACGAGGCCCGTATTTCTGTGCAACGAGGTTAGGAAACTTTCGCTAGATTCCCTTCAATTATGTTAAATTATATTCAGAAAATAAATTTTAAGCATGGCAAAAGTATGAGCTATAATAGATACTTAAAGAATAGAGTTCTTCCAGTAATGTTTCGGCTTCGAGCTTGTTTATTTTATTTGTCACATGTTTCGCATCATGAGTCCTTATTTCATAATTTGTGGGGGCAGGCACAGAGCTCCCCGGGCAGCAGTACGACGGCGTCGTCCTCGGCGAAGGGGCGCGCCTCCCCCGACCACTACGACGACCCCGAGGCGCTCCGCAACAACAGCATCGCCTGCCTGCGGGCCAAGGCGCAGGAGCACCAGGCGCGCCTGCTCTCCAACAACCTGCTGCTGCAGGTACTGACTGCTGCTGCCATACCGCACACCGCACACCGCATACCGCATACCGCACACTTATACGTGTCAGAGCCATGCTTCGGCACGAATGGGCCGGCTCGACCGGAGAAATACCACGTTCTCACAGAAAACCGGCGTGAAACAGCGCTTGCGCTGTGCTTCGCCGAGTGAGTGAGTTTACCGGAGGCCCAATCCCCTACCCTATTCCCTTCCCTACCCTCCCCTATTCCCTTCCTTCCCATCCCTACCCTCCCCTATTACCCTATTCCCTCTTAAAAGGCCGGCAACGCACTTGCACCTCTTCTGATGCTGCGAGTGTCCATGGGCGACGGAAGTTGCTTTCCGTCAGGTGACCCGTTTGCTCGTTTGCCCCCTTATTACATAAAAAAAAAACACTGCATACAACACTCAGTACACCACATACATTTAGGAATATTGAAATGTAGTTTGTTATTTGTCTTGTTTTACAACAACTACTTCAGGGCTTAGCATTACCACAATTGAAAGAGTTTCTGTGTATGGTAGAGTAGATGTAAAACTTGGTATTTTTCTTCTGCGACCAAGCATGTAGAAATCTCACTAGTTTTCGTGTAACTTTAGTCTATAACGAAAGATGCTAGCTGACGACACTATAAATACCTTAATATTTACACCCATTCGGTCCTGCACGTCCCCTAAACTGTGTCTTCTGTCATCAGGCGTTACAACGATGGTGGTAAATTGCAGGTGCGCGGGCTGCAGCGGGCGAGCGCGGCGGAGGACGACGGGCCGACCGACATCGACGTCGGCACCGAACCCCCGCCCCTCGACCCGCGCCTCTACTGAGCCCCCACCCCCGCTCCCGCCAGCCGCGCCGGCGACTAGTGACGTCATAGTAACACACACGTGGTAGTAAAATGGTGACTTTCGAAGCAAAAGCGCGACAGTGCAGAGGCTACATGCGATAGAAGAGACAAACGTCATTGTGCAGAAAGTGACTTTAGCGTTACCGCAGCAAAACTAATGTACCACGAGACCTAACAAAGGCTGATTTTAGTCTCAAGTTGATTGCTCGCTGACGGTCGATGGTAATACCGAAATATATGAAATATCAGAGGAAACGCTTCCTAGAATTTTATACATCTCGAGCCATCAGCGCCGACGGCCAGCGAGAGACTGAAATCAGCCTAAGTTGTCCCTTACTTAACAGTAAACAGTACTTAAATCTTCATTTTTTTGTATGTTTAATTGTTATACGTTTTCAGTGAATTTGTTGATAATTCAAATTCCTTTTTTCGTATGGGACGATGGATCAAGATGCGGTATCTCAGAACATAAGATTCTTGTCGACGAGACGACATCTTGAATCACTGCCCCCTGCCCCCTAACTACAATAATTTGTAAAAGTGAAACTTTATTTTTGTAATCGAACGCACAATATTGTTACAATGATTGTTAGAGATAGAAGTGCGATAATCTGCAATGCCAGGGTGTCGGCGATAATCTGCAATGCCAGGGTGTCGGCGATAATCTGCAATGCCAGGGTGTCGGCGATAATCTGCAATGCCAGGGTGTCGGCGATAATCTGCAATGCCAGGGTGTCGGCGATAATCTGCAATGCCAGGGTGTCGGCGATAATCTGCAATGCCAGGGTGTCGGCGATAATCTGCAATGCCAGGGTGTCGGCGATAATCTGCAATGCCAGGGTGTCGGCGATAATCTGCAATGCCAGGGTGTCGGCGATAATCTGCAATGCCAGGGTGTCGGCGATAATCTGCAATGCCAGGGTGTCGGCGATAATCTGCAATGCCAGGGTGTCGGCGATAATCTGCAATGCCAGGGTGTCGGCGATAATCTGCAATGCCAGGGTGTCGGCGATAATCTGCAATGCCAGGGTGTCGGCGATAATCTGCAATGCCAGGGTGTCGGCAGGCGCGGCGTGTCGTGTAATTATGTACATTATAGCGGTAGTTTGAATCCCAGGTTTTCGTGCAATACCCCTAGTTAAGTATTTATCCCTAGCACTGTTAGTTGTACAAAACCACGCGTTCGACCACTCTCTAGGTTAATAAGACTTCACATAGTACTCACAGTACTTAGCCAAAATACATTCGCTAGTTTCGGTAGAGAAGTTAGATGTCAAAAATGGATTTGACATAACGCATCGCTAAGTGTCATGGCGCTTGCGAAGCGTTATGGCAAATCTCGTAAATTTTTAACATCTTACTTCTGTATCGTAAGTGGCGAATGCATTTTGACTAAGGGCGATACGTTAACTCGCTTCGATCGAGACAGGGACGAAGACAAACTACATCCCAAGTTTTTTTATCCGAAACTCAAACGCATTTTCTGATTTTTACATCTTATTCGACACTTTTGGGTATCGTAATTCGTAAATGTGTGTAGTTGCAATCATCGTTTGTAGTTGTATTTTGTCTCAGTCCCTTTTTTTATTTAAAAGAGTTAATGTTGTGAACGTTGGACGCCTGTGAAATAGCATTTAGTGCTTATTTTTGGTACATTCATTTGAGCTGTAAGTAAATTTTCTGTTTTCCACTAACTTAAAGTTAGAGCCATGAGGCTAGTCACATACAAATCGACACTGCTAATGACGTTGTGGCTGGTCTCGTGGCTTAGACCATAGTACTTAGCATTTACCTGGATCTGTACTTAAATTAAGCTTTGTTCCCCGCGGACGCCTTTCTTGTGTTCATAATAATAAGCATCCAAAGGCACTACATTGAAATTATTTTATGGGTTACTTTATGCTGATACGAGAAGCGATAAGACGATGCGAAATGTCAGGCGGAGTGATGCTTTTAGACTCGTCGACGATGCATATTAGAAATGTCAAGATACAACGCTTTTTGACGTGTTAATGTTGTATTTCATTTTGTGCAACGCCAAGTCAAGTTTCAGTGTAAAGTAACCCTAATTTTCAGCATCACCCGAGCGAATTATTTTTGTAAATTGTTTTAGCGAACTTACCCGATATGTAGCAGTTTTATTTGGTATATAATAGTGATGTATAAATATTTAAGTGATTTCGGAATTAGGAGAGATGTAAAAACGAAGTTAGCAACGAAGCCCCGCGATCGGTGTCAGAACATTCCCCTTGTAAATATCTGTCGGAGGACACATTGTTTGTGATAATTTGATTATTATCATTAAAATTGTATAAGTTAATTATAAAGTAGGATATTTGTAAGAAATTAAAGAATTTAGTCAACGAAAAATTATTAGTTCGGTGTCCTCGCGTGTTCCACGCTAGATTCATTTGAGAATGTATATTTTTAAAGCCGGCATTCGCTATCGACTGTAAAGTCTTGGATGAAACTCGTGTTCGTGGCTGTCGAACGTTTTGAAAAAAAACTTTAGCAGACTACATCTAATATCCAAGATTTGAAAAACTGGGCAAAATGTGGAGCACTAAAAATAGAACTCTGGGCTACTGCTTCAGAACCCCCGCAGACTACAGACTTTTAGTAGATAGTTTGACCAAATTGGGGTTTAAGTACCATCGAAGAAAATGATTCATAGGCAGTTGACGGTCCTACGTCAATTGGCCAGGTTATCTGATATCTCATTTCAATGTTAGGCTACTTACACACGGCGCCGCAGCGGCAGTATTACTCATCCTTGTATTTCTATGGGCCCTTTCACACGCCGCCACCGCCACGGCATCAAGAAACGGCGCCGCCGCCCTTTCGGGCCCTTGTCCGTGATCTGTCGGCTAGGTTTGACGTAACGCGACCAAATTACTTAGGTCCGCCATCTGCCTATGAATGAACTTCTCTGATAATACATTAAATATCGGCCGGAATGCCGATACAATTCGTTTATTGTGCGCACCTCCATACATCTCGGTACTGATTACGCGTTAGACTAAACTATCGGCCGACTAAAGGTTTGCAGTCTGCGGGGGCTCCAAGTGTTTGAGATCGAAGTGTTAAATTGTCAATGACAAGTCTTTCTACATAAGATACGAACGTTGGATTTGCAGCTCTATTGTAGATAGGGTAGAGTTCTATCTCTAGTGCTCTGCAATTTCGATTCTCATGGCCTAAGCGACTACGCAACGAGGCACAACACGGCAAAAGAGCAAAAGCCGCGCCTCGAGTGTAATGCGACCGAATTAAGAATAACTGCTAAACTTTGATTTCCCGAGACACAGACAGCCACGCCCGTTGTACTTAACATAGATGTGTAATATATTTATTGATTGAGGCGAGACGCGAACATCTTACATCGTTCAGACGAATTAAAACAATGTGTAAGACATACGTTTTGTTTTATTACCCTAATCCTGCCCTAAACGTCCCAGGCGCTGTCCCATTTTGTGGACACGAAGAGTACCTAGTAGTTAAAGTCGCAATTTCCATGTCGAAAAAGATTTTAGTGTGTCGTGCCCCCTGCGTCTAATTTCATGCAGTCTACACAGTTCTAACAAAACTCATACACACAATGTCCTAAACTAGAGTTAAAATAAAAGCAAATACTGAACGATTTAGCAGTTATATATAATGTATAACTTACAACAATAATGTGTCGTTCGCAACAACGTATAGTATACAAAACAAGTTATATAACTCCAAATTTTACAAAAAAAAAACTAATACTTAATGTTGTTAGAATTTTTTCAATCTTAAATAAAAATCCTTTGCAATATTTTTTATTATAATAGCTGACTTTTGTTTTTGTAAAGTAAACAGGGTTTAGTTAATATAGACTCTGTCATCACACTGCCTATTTAGTCGATAATTGTTTCACAAAAGTTTTTTTTTTAAGAAGAAAAAGAATAAGACTCCTTAAAATATTTGCAGGCTCTATTAATTTTTAAATTAAGTTTTTACCAAAAACACATTCATTATTAAGTATGCAATTATAAAGCCACTTTAAAGCACCTTAATATACATCTTAAATACTCAATATAAACTCAAATGTGGTACGAACCACGAAGCGAGTCACATAATTTCAAAATAAATATCAAAATGAAATTCTGTGACTAGCCTCGTGATCTCATAGTAATAAAAGAAAAAAATAACGATTTATAATATTCAAAAGTTTGTAGAAATAAAATATTTAAAGTTATTATCATGTCACTGAATCAAGATCACATCGTTACATCTGTTAATGTATAAAATACCTAAGTGTGTAAAATATATAAAATAATATTATAAAAGTTTTAAGGCATATGA
Source organism: Cyaniris semiargus (assembly GCA_905187585.1). Taxonomy (NCBI): domain Eukaryota; kingdom Metazoa; phylum Arthropoda; class Insecta; order Lepidoptera; family Lycaenidae; genus Cyaniris; species Cyaniris semiargus. The sequence continues at coordinate 15,029,534 of LR994563.1, read as the reverse complement.
AAGCACTTAGTATTTAAGACACTTGACAATACATCATCATATTCTATTCTAATACATATAACATTTAAAACTATTTTATATTTGAGTACAAAGATCAATCTCTGAACTTTAGATTTCGTGTTTAACGACTACCAGCGCCATCTATTGTTTCATTTATGCACTTTTTTATAATTATAAAAGGAACTAGCGACATCTAGCGAAAATATTTCAAATTCTTCGATGTACCAACTTCTGGGCCTCGGTAACGTCATTTGATAATAACTACTTGAAAGAAAAACACAATTTAAGTAGTCTCTTCAGCCCCCGCTACATGTAAACTCGGAGCGAAATCATTTCCAGGAACTTGTATTACGAGAGATTGATCTTAAGTATAAATGCTACAATTTAAAACTTTAACATTGTAATATGGCATCTTGTCTTAAGTCAGTTAATAGTTTTTGTATACTGGGAACACTCTTTTGTACGTCAATACCTTCCTTACTTACGTTTTAGGAGTTACACTTAACACAGTTTAATATTATAATAATTAACATTATATTATATATTTTGACTTCATTTTATGTATAATTTCAAAATGGACAAAACATAGTTGCGGTAAAAATACCAGTATCATTATCATTATCATTAAATATTTCAATGACAAATGTAATTTTACATTTTTTGGGCTATTTTGAGAACAGAATATCGCACTCTCAATAGCACAATACTGAGCTAAATCATGAGGTATATAATTCTATTTTAGCTTATTTTAAAATTTCTTCTTTGACTTGTATAACTAGTAACTTCAGACTTACATCTACGCTGCGCTTAGCGATCAATAAACCATATCAAATATGTATAATATGAATATTATAGTCATAAGCACCAGACATAAGCACACGAATAAGTACTTAAGCTGCACTATACATTTAACATCAACTTACCGCTAGACACGTACTTATTTATTTTACTGACGCTTTTATTCTAAGGCAAATGTTTTCATTGAATCGAATCAAACAACTCTGATAATAATAAAAGTTACCTATGAAGACAATATTATAATTATCAAAGTGAGTATAGACCGTGGAGTCTTCACCCATTACAAGGTTTACAGTTCGATTCTCGGGCTTCGTTAATCGTTTGCATTAAAAATACATCGGTGTCGTAACTATCGGGCACATACGGAGTAGTTATCATTTGCTTCCAAGTTCCAACGTTGCTAAATATTTGCGCCTAATTTACAAACAAACTTGATGCAAACTTCGATCAAATATATTAAAACACAACAATATGCCTAATTGCCTTAAGAAAACAGTGAAGATAACCAAAGACGCATAAGTCGCGTTTGAATTACATTTTGACAGAATATTATCATGTATTTTTTTTCTTAACGGGCTTTGGCCCACCACACATTTCCACCACTGTATGTTCTGTGTCGCCAGGATCGACAGCGGTATCCAACCACGAAAACCCTTTGATATGATCTCAGGGAGCCCGAGGGACATGCTAAAGCTGTCTTGGGACCCGCAACGAATTTAATCAGAAGAAGATAGGAGGAGTAGTAAATATACAGTTTTCCCTCCCCATAAAAAGCGGGAGACAGACAATATTATCATGTATGGCATTTACTGTCTTCTTAATGAGAGAAGACTACTCACACACGAAATATTTATATTTGTCACCATATTTATATGTGTGAATGCTAACGGTCAGTGGCATTCACACTGCCAATATATAAAATAACTACGAATATAAGCACACGCTAGGTACGACATCAATAAAACATTCGTAATTATAAACCACTAGAAGGTTCTCTCCTCGCAACGCATAACAAAATTGCAATAAGATAATTGAAAGCGCATATTTGGCGTTGCCTACGTAAAAACATTATATAGTGGCACTTTAGAGTCGTTATAATATTTAAAAATACAATAAATGCATAGAAAAATAAAATATTAAAAAACTTGAGGTATGACCGACCATTTCAGAAACAAATTTGCTGACTTGTCTAGTATCAAACTTATATCTTTAAGGTCTGATTTTTCAATCGTTGGAATTATTTCTTTTATTCGAAAAATAGTTTTGAAACCTTAGACATTTTTCAAAATAATGCAAGGTGCCAAATTAATTCCTCAGATTACAGACAGAAGATTTAAAAAACTTCGCTTAGAGGATTAACAGAAAAAAATATGACGAGTACAGGCTGATCTCTACACTAATAACATAAAGTTAGTATACCTAGCGGAATAGAGCAACAATCTCGAGCTGTCAAACGAAACCGAAATTGGTTTACATCTGTGTGTAAAATATGTGTACGTATACACTTACACAAGCATGATTGAACATGAATTCTATGAGATTTAAATTGTCAACGTTGCGGCACGTGCCGACTGGTCGTCAAAAAAAGAGTGCTGCTGTCATGTATCTATCACACGTCTCTTTTTACCACGCAGTGTTACTTATAGTGACATCTCTCTTGCTCAGGCCTTTGTTTCTCTATTCCGCTAGGTATATTAACTTTATGACTAATAACGTTTCTTAGCGCCATCTACAGTACCAAAAACTTGACGTGTTCAACAGTAGTTGCAAATTAACGTTAGATGGCGCTTTATACGAAGTTTCACGAAAATTGTAATTTACAACTTTTGCTCGCATACACAGAGAAAAACTACCATAGCACATAGTAAAAATTAGCGATATAAATAAAAATCATTGAATAGGAAACGAAATGGTCAGCCGAGTATACATTAGTACTAAGCGAACATTGCCCGCAGTAACCTTGTACAGTACAAAATTGTCAGTGTCTTTCGGGGACCGCCATTTTAGTTATACTGTTCTTTATTGACTGAGATATACAGTGTTTTGTGTGCTATGTACGAGTTTTTGGAGTGACAAACTTTACGGCAAGGAATAACAACCGACGTGAAATTGTAAGTTACTTCCTTCCATAGAGTTACTAAGGTAGCGTTCAAGTATTACGAATAAAGCACCTCTCCCCTGTACCATTTTATATTACTCTTCCCCCTCGCTCTAGCCTTTGAAGCGTATCGCTTAACGTAACATGTCAGGCCATTTTCGTACCTAAGCGGGCCCCTAGACGAGCAATTTTATTGCGCCATATCACTTATTGCGTAATATTATTGACCGTCTAGGGTTGATATTGAACGTCTCGCAATAAATGCGACGCGTTCAATAAAATTGAAGTGCGATATTGCACAATACAATTGATCGTCCAGGGGCCGGTAATTTTCATGAACGCTCCCTAATTCGCACTCAGCACACTATTCAAAGACTGACACTGAACGTAGTGAGTCTAGTACTCGCTCTGGCAGGGCCCCTCCATGTCCTCGCAGCTGCGCAGCATCAGGTAGAAGCTGTGCACGCACAGGATGCAGTACGCCAGACAACCTGGAATGTAACAAGCACATCGTCATCATTTTTAAGGCTTTTTGGAGGCTTTTTACACTTGTCAGCCTCATAAGTATGCGCAGTGTTCCCTCCACAAAGGACAGATTCAAATTTATACTAATATTATAAAGCTTTTACTAATATTATAAAAAGTTTATTTATTTGTTTGTTTGAACGCGCTAATATCAGGAACTACTGGTCCGACTTGAAAAATTATTTCAGTGTTAGATAACCCATTTATCGAGGAAGGCTAGGCTATATATTATAATGTTAAGACTAATACGAGCAAAGAAACAGGAAAATGTGGAGAAACGAGGAATTTTTCCCCGTTTTTTATTTGAAAGGGCTTATCTCACGAACTACTGGAGCAATTTTTATGTTATTGTTATGGCTATTTTTTGTGGGCTAATTTGTCTGTAAAATTCCTAATTTACGCGGGCAAAGCCGCGCGGAACGTCTTAGACTCTAGTAACATTATAATGTGCTTGCCCCTGGGGACAACGGCTTCGTAAGTACAGTGTTGATCCGTCCATTGTGCAGGCAACCAAAGTCTCCTAAGAGCCTTGATCTTAGCTCTGAAGTCCGAGCACACTCCAGCAAAACATGATATAGGTCTTCGGGCTTCTCGCACACATCGCAATTGGGCGAAGGCTTACCAATCAAATAGCAAAATGTGTTTGCTAGAATGTGCCCACATCGCAATATATAAGCTGACACTTACAACTTTCTTAACAAGTTACACGAAATAAACCCAAGGCTCCCATACTTGTTTATTCTGGTGGGTTAGTGGTTACCATCATCATTTTGTAGCCAAGATTGTACGGGACCGTAACATCATCTATGTTACATAAGGGTAAGGATTTAAAAAGTGGATTCCGTCAGAAGGCTCGGTGTAACACAGCTATTTGTCAAATGGTACAAGATGTGTTTGTTCTGATTTTGGCCAGAAGCAAAAATATCCATATAGTATTGTTACTTTGATATTAATATTTTGGCAACGATCGAAGATACAACTATGAGAACTGATTAAGGTTGACGCACCTTTATCTACTATAAATTTCACACAGCTGTCAGCAATAGGATTTTTTGTTTCAAGAGGTGTCTTTAAACACTAATTAGCGCTTATTACAGCATACAACTTTATAATGTGTCGAGCTAGCGGACGATCGCCACCTCCTCCCCCGCGTTCAAAAAACAAAGGGAAAAGGGAGGCTCCTGCAAAAGAGTGTCCTCTCTCCGAAAAGGACCAAAAAAGCGATGATGACGGGTTTATAAAAGTCGAGAGGAAGAAGAAGAAACCCGTCGTCCGCAACCATCGCGGCACCGCACCCGAAGGACCCGAGCAGCTGTTGCGGCGTGAGTCTCCTGCGACGCCTGTACGTGTCCAGGCTGCACTGGTCCACGACGGTCGAGCAGGTCGTGGACTACATCAGGAGCAAGACCCACTTCGTCTTGGGGGTCGAGCGTTTGGAGTTCCGCCACAAAATGAGTTTTAGCTCCTTGTGGTGAGAGTCCCGACGCATCATTTACCGACCTTCGAGAACGAGGAGTTCTGGCCGATTGGATTCGTCTACAGCAGCCTTTCCCAAAGTGGGCGATAACGCCCCCTTGTGGGCGCTGAAGGTCTACAGGGGGGCGGTGTGGGTCCCAGAAAAAAATGGCGTTGTGTAGACATTTGGGGGGTGATTTGTAATTTAATTGCATCGGGATGCATTTTTAAAATAAAATAAAAATAAATTTTAAATCAAATGCATCTATTCACTCACATTAGTTTTAATCTTTGGCTAGCAAGTTTTGGAGGTGACTTCTTAGAATATAATTTGTTAATTAAAAATCCCGGAATTCCGAGATTGGAGAAAATTCGGGAATGCAAATAAGTCGGTAGTAGTAATATGGTTTGAAAACGACTAATTTAGCATTTTGTATTTATTTTAAAAAGTCTGGGACTCTGGGTTCACTTACGTCTTAGTTCTTACACAATTATTCATACGTATTCACTTGAAGTTTGCCCCATGCAAATCATGTATTTTACAAACTAAAATACTATCGACAAATTTATGGCAAAAGCCCCATAATTTAAATAAAGATAAGAAAGTAGGTGAAAAAATGGAGGGGGCGCTAAAAATAATTTGTTCTCAAAGTGGGCAGTGGACAAAATAAGTTTTGGAACCCCTGATCTACAGGAGGTTCCGAGGACGAATTCCGAACACGTCGCGCCCCACGTCGCAGACATACGTGTTTAGTGTTTAGTTCTAGTTTTAGTATAAATGTATGTATTTTAGTCTGTAAAGTATTTATAATATGGGCCAAGATGCCTAAATTAAATAAATAAATATACATAATAAAAAACTGACGGTTTTTGTTTCGACGGTTTTTGACGGGATTGGTTCGAACATTTTTGTATGGAGCCTGGCATATCTAGCCGCCGCCATCTTGATTTTTTTTTTAATTTCAGAGCAACACAAGAAATCAAGATGGCGGCGGCTAGATATGCCACAAAGGTTCGTACCCCACTCATCAACAAAAGAGCCTCAACTTAACGTAACTAGCATAATGTATACCGACCAAAAAAGATGACCCCATACAGGAACTGCAGGAAGATGTCTGAGCCGGTGTAGTTGAGTCCGCGCGCCGCCGACACCGCCACGTACAGCAGCGCCGCACCCGCCAGCGCCAGCACAGCCCACACCCACACGCGCAGCGCGATCGTGTTGCGCTGTGCACACAACACATGTTAGCACACGTCACCACAACACACCACGTACAGCAGCGCCGCGCCCGTCATAGCCAGCACCGCCAACACCCACACGCGCAGCGCGATCGTGTTGCGCTGTGCACACAACACATGATAGCACACGTCACCACAACACACCACGTACAGCAGCGCCGCGCCCGCCATAGCCAGCACCGCCAACACCCACACGCGCAGCGCGATCGTGTTGCACTGTGCACACAACACATGTTAGCACACGTCACCACAACACACCACATACAGCACACATCGCCACAACACACATACACACAGCACACATGAACACAGCACACCTCATCACAGCGCACCTCACCATAGCACACATCAACACAACACACATCATCACAACACACATCACCTCAGCACACAACACCACAACACACATCATCACAAAAACCTTTCCACAACACACCTCACCACAACACACATCACCGCAACACACATCACCACAACACAGTACACCTCACCTTATAAACGCCATACAGCAACGTCAACGCCAGCGCGACATGCAGCAGCGTCAGCACGGCGACGGTGACGGCAATCTTGTACCACGTGGCGTACGTGTGGTCGGGCTCGTCCTCCACGGTGCCCACGAACGGCCTCAGGTTGGCCGCGAACCATGACGCCGTGCCCATCAGACCGAGAGAGATCAGCTGTGAAACACATAGTTATTGGATTATGATGAGGTCAAAAGTACTGTCAAATTGTTCCTGTAATAATGTAACACCCGCCAGTTCTTTGAGTTCGAATTTGGCTTATCCACGCTCCCGCGTGTCTAGATCTTATGAATAGGTAAGCATGTAGGACATCAATTTGATAGATGAGGGATGCCATCATTGCCAGTAGGGGCGCTATTTAGATGTCATAATCCCTCGACAACTATTTTGGAACAAGGGCTTGTACAGAGAGCATAAAATCTATAGACTTGACGGCGCATGGTAAAACTTGTATAAGCTTATATTGCGCCGTATAACATTGTTTTTGTAATTGATAAATAAAGGTTTAAAAAAAAAACATTATTATAATAAGAGTCTTATGTCAGCAATTTCTGAATCTGTGTAAGTATAAAATGTAAATGTAAGTGAAGTATAATTTAATTTCCATTTTTCAGAAAGATATAATGTTACACTCAACGGAAGAGACGATATGACTTAGAGTCTAAGTGCATGGGCGTACCCAGGGGGGGACCGGGGGGCTTTTTTATTCTTTATACACACCTAGCTTATAAAAAAATCTGATTGCCCCCCCCCCCCCCCCCCCTCCCCCCCCCCCCCCCCCCCCCCCAACATGGGTACGCCCATCTCTAAGTGAGTTTTTAATAAAGCGCTGCAATTAATTAAGCACGCGTTTTTAGTCAGTGACTAATGGCGACAGCCAAGTACACTGCTCCCAAAGTGATAATGCGCATAGAAATTTTTGTAATTTTTGGGCAACGGTCACTGACATATAAGTACTACGTACTAGACTTGACACCGCAACGCAATGCTTGGTCACATTCAACAGAATCTATATAGCCGCAACACACTTAGTCGGCCGCGAGCTCTTCTGCGCACTAGACGTATGACATTTATAAAAAAACAAAATAAAAGTCACAAAAATGCCTTGGTGTGTCTTAAGATATTGTAAAAATAATTCCAAAAACACTTCCAAATGCGACGGAATAACATTTCATCGGTTAGTATTCTTATTTAATTATTTTTAATTAAAATACGAACATTAAATTACTAGGCGAAGACGCGCGCCATTTCGCATTGTCATAGAGTAGTAGATTCAGAGGGGAATGTAGGCAGAATACAGATATCTATGATGAGACGACGATGAATGAAGTATTCACGTAGACGAGTTTGTATTTTGGTAATATAAATACGATATTACGTGTACATTATACATGCGTACATTATAATTGTATTTATAAATATTTAAGTAATTTAAATAAGGTAAGTATGTAGTGGACTTTGGGTCTATACTTATTATAATATAATTATTATAAATGCGAAAGTGTATCTGTCTGTCGGTCTGTCCGTCCATCTGTCTGTCTGTCCGTCTGTCCGTCTGTCTGACCGTCCGTCTAACTGTCTGTCTCTCTCTGTGTCTGTTACCTCTACACGCCCAAGCCGCTGTAACGGTTTTGCAAAATTTTGGTATGTAATATTTTGGTTTTTGACTGACTTCCAAAAAAAGAAGGTAATACGTTTGGCTGTATGTATGTTTATTTTTATTATTTTTTGTATGTTCAACGATTACTCAGGCGACCGTTTGTAGCTCCAAAACTGGGGGGTTTGTATAAGTATGGCCGCCAGGTACGGAGTTAACTCGACCGAGTTGTACTCACCTTTGAAATTTTCGGAATTTTGAGGCTACGTCATATTCTATTCTCGGCAATTTGCGGAGTGTTTCTTCGGAGTGATGCCTTCGGAGTAGAGTGATGATGATGATGTTTTTTAACTGACTTCCAAAAAGGAGGAGGTTATATATTTTGTATGTTCAACGATCACTTCGCCGTGCCGCTGCCACGCTGCCTAATAAGTGCTATTGTGTATTATTGTACGAGTATTGAATTTGAACAAAGGGCCGCTCGAATTGTTGACTGCCATAGTGTTTTAAACAGGCTGGACCTCTTGGAATTGGGCCTAGATGTAGCTTCGCTCTGCATCCTCTATCAGTTGTATCACGGGGAGTGCTCTGAGGACCATCCGATCACCTTGATAAGTGGCGGTCTTCCACCGTGCATTTTTTGCGTAACTTTCTTCCGCGCACTGCAAAACTGTGGAACGAACTATCGCCAGAAGCATTTTAAGAAGAAGGCATATTCCCACGCATCTGCAGCTCTTCTGACGTTACGAGTGCCCATGGGCGACGGTTGTTGCTTTCCATCAGGTGACCCGTTTGCTCATTTGCCCCGTTATTTTATATAAAAAATCTAATTAACTTCTATGTCCTTGAGAAATCGTACTTGATGTTGATTAGTGAAAAAACCGTGTCTATATTTAGCGACTTGTTATATTATTATTTCGTTTATTTCTGCATGACTTAAAAGTTGGATTTCACTTAACTATTTTTAACTGAAATACAATTCTTTAGTCATGCAGAAATAAACGAAACTTTGTTTGTATTCCCCTATCTTAGATGAGCCGCCATATTGGATGTAGAATGACATTACATTCGTTTTCGAGTTATTCTCAAAAAGTTCTTTCATTTAATATCCATACTGTTATTATAGGACGGCATAGAAAATAACTATTCCGCTATCTTGGATGATCGGCCATTTTATATTTATAGTGATGTCATACTGTATCATGCATTGTCATTCAAACCAAACGTGTATACAAAATTCCAGCTCAATCGGTTAAAATATTATATGCACATACATACTTCGAAATTGGGTTCAAAAATTCCACCCGAACTTACATAATAATATGTACTAATATATTTAATAATATGTACATAATAATATACAGAGCAAGTTAAATAAAAGCTTTTAATAATGTTTAGTAAAAATCTTTGTTTTATTTTATCCACTTACTCAAATAGAGTCTGCGTTCATTCGAGTGTAGGCACAAAACTTTGTCACTTCTGCGGTACTGATCTATAGCCATCACCGCCCCGCCTCTCACCCCGCTCATGCCTCAAGTGTGACATGTTTTTTGTTCGCAATGACGCCTCCAGTACGTAGTACATAGTATCTCTATGGCAACGGTCGTATTTCCCGAGCGTCGGAAGACGTCGCCGCAAAGCGCTGTTTTTAAACTTAAGAAAAACACCGCTTTGCGGCGACGTAGAGGCGCCAGACGTTGCCTGGACGTTACAGTCGATCGTGAGCCTTTGACGCGGATTGACGTACACAGTGAATTTAATTGTTTCTAACTACCCGTACACTATGAATAAATGTGGAATTTGTAAAAAAGCGGTCACGAAAAAATCGCCCGCAATAACTTGCAGCCGATGTGAGATTGTTGTTCATGAGAAGACGGAATGCAGTGGTCTAAACAACAAACAAAGAACCGCTCTTCGAGCAACTGAGACGCTCGAATGGGTGTGTAGTGCATGTCGCCTCTCGTCAACTCGAAGAACATCATTTCTATCAGCTGAAGAAGATGAGGACGAAGACGAAGATGAAGTTAAGTCCGACACCATGTCTGGGGTTGATGTAAAGAAAATGCTGGATAATATAAGCAAAGAAGTTCATAAAATTGTAACGAAAGAGTTGGAGCAAATAATAAAATCAATGCAACATATAAGTGATAAATTTGATGAATACGAAGAACATATTTCTGCAACATCTGAAAAAATAAAAATACTAGAACGTAAACAAGTGGGACTAAAAAATCAATGCACCCACCTAGAAACAAAAATGGCTTCTTTGGAACAACGTCTAGAATTGGGGGAACAGTCGGCGTTGGTAAACTGCATTGAAATTGCCGGAATACCGACCCAAAATAATGAGGATGTGAACAAACTGGTAAAAATAGTAGCTAACTTAATACAAATGGGCACCGAGGATAAAACCCAAATACAAGTTGCACGACACCTACCCGCACGAAAAGGAAAAAATGGTGCTATTTTGGTGCAGTTACATGACCAGGAACGAAAAACTCAATGGATAACCGCTGGCCGAAACGCAAGACTTACCGCTTCCTGTGTGCTGCCTAACTTATCTGGAGAGATTGCAGCCGAACCCATCTACATCCGAGAAGCACTCACCCCACGTACCAAGTATATTTTGTCTAAGGCCAAACAAGATCTTAAGGAAACAAAGAAATTTAAATTTGTATGGTGCAAATATGGTAAAGTTTTTGCTAGGAAATCAGAATCAGATAAAACTGTTTGGATTAGGTGTGACAAAGACATAGAATCTCTTGCTTCCTAAATATTTTATCATATTTCTTAATTTAGTAACATTAATATTTAAAACTACATATTTTTATGGATAGCCACTATTTATCTAGTAATTGTAATGAACTATTTAATTGCACTGATATTCTTAACTTTACTAAACAGACATGTAAGAAAAATTGTAATAACCTTCTATGTATTCACACTAATATAAATTCCCTAACTAAACACTTTAGTGAATTAGAACAAATAGTTTTGACCCAATGTAAACCTCAAATAGATATCATTGTTATCACCGAAGCGAATATTTCGTGTAAAATAAGTTATTTGTTCCAATTAAAAGACTATACAATGCACACCCTACTTCGAAAAAACAAAAAAGGTGGAGGTATAGTGATTTATGTTCATAATAAACACAAATTCAAGCAGATTAAACACTTTGAATGCCTCATCGGCAATATCGAAACATCTACGAATTATAAATTCACTATTTGTGCAGTGTATAGACCTCCAAAAGAACACAAACACTCATTTATTTCCGAATTAGACCGTATTTTATCATGTAATTCGAACTTAGACCTAATTGTTATCGGCGATACAAACATAGACACTAAATTAAACATTCCTGTAACGAGGGCATACGTAAACATGGCGAGCCAGCACGGTCTGGTAAGTGGAATCTCAGATTTTACAAGAATCGAACAAAGAAAGAATATTGTCACTAAATCGTGTATAGATCATATACTTGTGAGATCCCGCTTACGAGATGTTCACTGCGCTGCGCTCTGTACAAAACTGGCAGACCATAGAACGATCGCAATATGCATAACACAGGAACAGCTTATACAGGATGCTCCCTCACTTTTACCTAGAATAAATAAAATTAAACTAAAAGAACACCTTCAGAATATTACGTTTGAGTCCTATAAATCATTATATTCCCCTGTAGATATTTATAATTTGTTAAATACAACATTGTTAGAATGTTATAAAAAATCCACATATTTTAGTAAATCCTCTTGTTCGAAGAGAAATAAAGAACCATGGGTGTTAGGGAAAGTAGCGAGAGCGTGTAAAAAAGGGGATAATTTATTTAAGGAATGGTTAAAGAATACTCAGGATAGTACAAAAAGGTTAGAATATAATAAGCAAAGAAACAAAACAAATAAATTAGTACAAAAACAGAAAAATATATATTACAAGAATAAAATATATAATAGCAAAGGTAATATACGAGAACTATGGAAGATTTTGAATGAAATTACAGGCAAAATATCAACTTCTATTAATGGACATATAATAAATTCTTTTAAACACCTAAACTCTGAAAAGGAAATTGCTGACTTATTTGCAAAATCGTTTAAAGAGAGTGTTCAAAACATAATACCTAATTGTGACAATAAACTGTTAGATCAGAGCTTATACCGAAGACCGATTAACAAATCTATGCGTTTCAAAAAAGCCGACTCATTCCAGATTAGGAAAATCATTTTTAGTATGAAAAGTAAAAAAGCTCCGGGGTTAGACGGTATTCGAGTTATAGATCTCAAGCTAATAGCAGATAAAATATCGGGGGTAGTAGCCCACCTAATTAATACTAGCGTTAAATCTGGAATATATTATCCAAATGCACTTAAAGCTGGGCTAATTAGACCGATCTATAAATACGGTGACCCCAAAGACTGTTCAAAATACCGACCTATAACCATGCTCCCAATTGTAGATAAAATAGTCGAAAAATTTATCACCAAACAAATACATGAATTTTACACAGAACACGAAATAATATCAAAAAATCAATTTGGGTTTCAGGCTGGTAAAAGTACTAATCTGCTGTTGTCGCGTTTCACGGATGAAATTAATCAATATTTAAATGATAAAAAACATGTCCTCATTGTACTCATTGATTACAGTCGGGCATTTGATACGTTACAACATGACACACTTATTGATAAAATAGACGACACGGGAGTTCGTGGTCCCCTTCTAGACTGGAATAAGGATTACCTGAGCAATCGGACCTATCGTGTACGTATCGGTGAAACTCTCAGTGATGAGATTTTGGTGACAGAGGGCACAGCTCAGGGATCTATCGCTGGACCTCAACACTACACATCCTACGCGAACGACATGAGTAATGGCATAAAGCATTGTTCTGATTATCAATTCGCTGATGACACTTGCTTAGTGGCAGCTGACAGGGATCCAAAGGTAGCTGAAAAGAAACTGCAAACAGACTTTGATTATGTATGCCGCTGGTCGCATGACATGGGACTAGTGCTAAATTCTGAAAAAACCAAACTGATACACGTACACTCATCTCACTCGAAAACAGTATCAGAAGTTAAAATAGTCTCACACAACCATTATTGCCTACATGCATAAAATGCAATGTGCACATGTCCGTCCATCCAACAAGTAGAATCACATAAATATCTAGGGCTGATTCTGGACAATAGGTTTAACTGGGATAAACATATAGACGTGGTTTGCGACAAGTTGCGTGCAATCTTAGCAAAGTTCTATATAATTCGAAACCGTATTTATTCCCTTTGATGTTAGGCGAACTTTGTATTTGGCACTTGCAGAGAGCATAATTTCCTACCGATTAAGTAGTTACGGCCGAACGTTTAAAACACACTTGGACAATATTTATAAACTACAAATACGACTTTTAAAACTTATTATACCTTACCATGTTAAAACAAAAATTAAAAATGATTTTGACTTATTTCAATACTGCAATATCCTACCTGTTCACATTAACTTTAAATATCAGATACTAAAGGAACAATATTTTAGGCAAGACATTCAGTATCTCAGTGACTCCCACAAGCTAACCAGGAAAGTCACAAATAAAATGTTAATACCGCCCAAATTTATAAACTTCTATGGTCAGAGAACGTCACAATATCTAATACCCCATCTAATAAATCAGATCCCAACAGATGTTAAGGAAAAAATTACAGTCAAGAACCTACATACAATCATAAAGAATTACCTTTTCGAATCGTATAAAAATACTTACCTTTCAGATCATCCTGTATAACATTGCTGCGAACCGGTTGACGAGTTGTTTATTGTGCATGTACTGTGTAGTCAGTAGTGAGCGATGCACCGCGGCCGTGCGCGGCGGTGTGTCGCCTTTCACTTCACCCGTTAACTATGTATGTACTTTGATTGCGTATGCGCTCGACATCCAAGTTTGTATTAAGGGCCTTCCCCTACGGAGATTCCGTAATTTACCGTATTTAGAGCCTTATAAACTCATAATTTGAAAGCTACAAAGTTATAATAAAAATACAGCAATAATCTTCAGTATATCAACATTCCTTTCCCCGTTTTAAATTTTCTATTTTTGTTTATTATACTCATGATATTAGCTTCCAAAGTAATACCAATTTATTAAAATTAAAGCATACTTTCAGCATCTCCCTAGTATTTACAAGTTACGTTTATTTGAAACACACGACAATATATAGACAATTTTATTAACTACATATTCCCCGTTTTACATTTTTTTTAGATCAATTTTGAACTAAGATAAGAAAAAAAAATAGGATTTTGTGCGATCTCGGCAACGCGTCAAATGTATGGTCAAGGTCGTTTGCTCGGGGGATGGCCTTAAACTAATAGTATTAAATTAACAATTAGATTGTAGGATAGTCGGTAGTTTAATATAAATATGGCACCAGGACAAACCCTTGTCGGGTTTAATGGTGCTGTCATTCTGTTTAATTATATAATATTTATGTATCTTATGCCTAATAAATAAATAAATAATAAAATACCATGGTAACGTCACTGGCCACGTCGCGATGGCTTCCCGGTGAATTATAGCCACTGACCTCCATTATACAAGTACGCATTATAGCACTTATTGACGGACCGGCGACAGCGGCCAGCCACCGGCTATATGATATTTACTTCTATTTCCATTGAACAAGGTGCAAAATGCAAGTGCATTGTTTGGGGCTCTTGCGTTTCATAGATTCGGGTGTCTTCGTAATTACGACAATTAGCGAAGATTTGCATGCGCATTATTAATTTGGGAGTACTGTATATACTATGTACCTGTGATAGGTTCAGCTAAATAAGAACTGCACAGCTTGGACAGGATAGAAATTATATTAAACTTTAAACGAATAGAAAATGTGTACAATATTATGTAGGAAGCATGCCGCATTCGTCACAGTACCCATATAATCTTAAAGTCTCTATATTTACTCAATTATGACTGCATTCTAGTTTTTATCAAAATTGACTCGCAACTCCTTTATCATTTTTGCTGCCTCTTAATTATGTATCGTATGTGGAATAAATGTTTCATATTATGATGTCCACTTCAATAATTCACACACATTAGTCATTAGACTAAAGTACCTAACAGTGATTAATGGTCCTGCTATAAAGTAGGAACATTATTCACTACTAGACGTTCCGCACGGCTTCGCCCGCGTAAATTAGATATTTCACAGATAAATTAGTCCACAAAAAATAGCCTATGATCTTCACGTGGTCTACCTACTTCTTATCTGTGTCAAATAACAGAAAAATTGCTCCAGTAGTTCGTAAGATAAGCCCTTTCAAATAATTTCCCCCGTTTTTTCCACATTTTCCTCTATTTCTTCGCTCCTGTTAGTCTTAGCGTGATAAAATATAGCCTATAGCCTTCCTCAATAAATGGGCTATCTAACACTGAAAGAATTTTTCAAATCGGACCAGTAGTTCCTGAGATTGGCGCGTTCAAATAAGCTTCAAATAAGCAACGTTTAAACGAGTGATTACGACCAATTCCTAAGAATGTCGCTTCAATCCCGGGCTGCCTCACTCGTGTCAGTGTTAGACAGCCCGGGGTTTGATGCTCATGATTAAATATCGCTTCGAGCGCAGACTGTGTCACTGCGCAAGCGACAAACGAGTCGTGGCATTGCATATATCGTCGTTGAAGTTCTAACACCACGTAAGTCAAAAATAACAACTTTTCAGGAGAGAGAAAATAATTGCATAATTTTGTATGGATACCATACTAAAGCAGGTTTACTATTTAACTATTTTACGAGTTTTTGATGGCCGATACGTGTTCCTGATTGGCCAAAACGATGCGTCTTTCGATTTTCTAGCGAATTGCATCAAAATGTCAAATTAGGCAAAAAGTGACTTACGCGGTGTTAGAACTTAAATGACGATATGCGCCCTGAATCCTACACAAGTTTCGAATTAAGTATGAGATTCGCGCCCCAGCTTGAATACTCACTAGATGCAGATAGCCCACCAGCCGCGACCCCTGCTCCAGCCCCAGGCAGCAGCAGAAGCTGGTGATGTGCGGCATACCCATCTTCGCGGCTCTGAAACGTGACAGTCAACGATTAAAAGACAATTCGCGTTGTATTGCGCACACACTTCGGCAATATAGAATAGTTGCAAATTGCTGGATACAATCCAAATGCCGGTCAAAGCCGTCACGTTTCTTGTGAGCGACTATCATAAAAATCGATTTCAGGTGTATATCAATTATGGTTATAATTGGCCATAAAAACAATTATCCATCCTTAGAGTAACGCGCATGGTGATGCGTTACTCGCCACACATTTACTTACTCACTGGGCAGACTCCATCGCGACGATACTGTACAAGCTATAGGATGAGAGTGGCCACTTTTTGTTGCCAGATCAAACGTTTTAACGAGCTAGTTCTACTGGTCTAGAAACGGGTGCAGTAGGTAATTGTTGGCTACATGCGTTATTGGGTTGTGTATCTCGTATGAAAAACCCTGCTTTTATATGTACATTCGCCGACATATTATTATCCGTTTTATCACATTTATACCTTAATATAAAGTAATAAGGTCGAAAAGTGATACACTGGCAAGGCCTATGTATTTTATTTATTTATTTATCATCAAAATTAATTATACATTGCACATAAATATCTTACAGGTATATTATTATTTTGCGACAGCAATGCAACAGGCGCACAATATCAGCTGCTGTCAAAGGCCTGTTGCATTGCTGTCGCAAGAATCGTGATTATCCTGTTGATTTGTTTTTAACTGTATACGATAAGGTGGCCTTTTACTACGGAATGTGGCAAACAATAACAATACTATTTCAATAGATAACTTTAGTCTTTAGCAAATAAAATATCGAAAGGATCAACTCCTTTTTATACTTTATAACTTTTATTTTATATTATTTTTAACTTGTATTATGTTATTTTATGGGTCTATTGCCTGAATTAAACGATTATTATTATTATTAAAATATAACCCTTATACAACAAAAAAGAATTCGAAAATCGAACCAAAAAAGTTGGAGTCATCTTTGAACATACATAATACAAACACCTCCTCCTTTTTTGAAAGTCGGTGAAAAATCGCGAGTCGTGTTGTTGTCGACGCGTAGTTGTAATTTAGCCAAGCATTAAGTACCGCTACGACCGCGACAATGAACAGGCAGGGATCAAGGCCGCCTGTAAACTGCAATCAGCTCTCAGCTCTATACAGGCTGCTCGTGTCATACATACTAATTACTAATATTAAAAATGCGAAAGCGTGTCTGTCTGACGTCTGTTACCTATTCACGTTTAAACCTCTGAACCGATTTTGATGAAATTGAGTTATGGGGAAGTATCTCCATAGTCCAATTTCATCAAAATCGGTTCAGAGACCCGGGAAACGACATAGGATTATTTTTTATCTCGAAAAAATGTACGGTTACCGCGCGATAAACTAATTTCTGCGCACATTTTGCCTAATATTATTATGTTCTGTCTATGTTTGTCCATGATTGACAAATAAGGGCAATTATGAGGTGAACATTCGTCGTCAATTTCATTCAGATTAGTATCGCAATCATGATGATTATAGACAAACCCTGAGCTATAATAGCAAACATATAGAAGGGCCTGAAAATAGGCTTGCAATAATTATTGTTGATTTTTTATTTATTATAATATATGGTAAGGTGGGGTAAGACAATCACGCGGGGAAGACTATCACAGTATCATTTTCACCTTTTGTACGTAAAGTAGCGACATCCGTGTTTTGAGCCGAGAACTTTTTGAGTGTTTACCATCCTACCAGCGTGACAAAACTAGAGAATGAAGCTGCGTATAACGAGTTACCTACACTGTGATAGTCTTCCCCGCGTGATTGTCTTACCCCACCTTACCTTAATAATTATTATTATCATATGGACGCACTTTTTAAGCAATTGTGTATCATCGCACAAAAAAATTACGTATTGAGTTATGATTGCAGTTTATGCGTGTTCTTTAGATCATTTAGAACAAGACTGCATTCATAACACAACAAAAAAAATGTTTGTGGGTTAATACACAAATGATGAACAGCGACCATATAAAATTACTATCGAATACTGTTTATGCTATAAAACTTTTTTAGGCGAAGATAATATTTATACTTACTTTGAATAAAAAGATCCTAACTCATACCACAGATCACTAAATAGTTCCTACGACGTAGTATGTAACTCATACTTTAGCCATAACATGTTTTGGTGATCTTAGTACAACAAATCAAATCCGGGAAAGTCAATTCTCTATTAAAATTCATTTCAAGTCAATTCTCTATTACATTATTCTTTTTTTTTTTTTTTTTAATAAAAATCTAAATATTATTGTATAAAACTAGCGCTTTTAGAACTTTCCTTAAAGCATCCTGTACAGTGTACATAAATATGTACAGTATAACAGATGAAGTACAAAAAACTCTAAAAGACTTATATCTGCCTTTACTTTTTATACTTCAACTGTGGTTAAATGGCTAGTTAAGTAACGGGTATAAATTTTTTAACTAGCCATTATTCCCTGAGAAAACACCATATTGAGATAGGCCAGTATTGTTTTTTTATGTTATGATTTAGTGCTGGTGGCAACAACTCTTGTTGATTTTATTGTTTGTCCTTAAATACTATTTTATCTCTTGTATTTATCATAATATACATATAAATTAAATTTAAATTAACAGAGAACCTGTTTTGACACTTACTACTAACATTAGTCACTAAAAATTCATTAATACTTAAACTATGTTTTAACCCGTCGATCGTGGAAAAACAAGACACAATAGATATTCTATTGTGTCTCGGTCACCGGTGACCGTATGGGGCTTGATGAATTAAGAAATATAATATTTTCTGAACTAAGTATACATATATTAATATATTAAAGAAATGAGGATTCTTAGATAGATATAGATTTATTATGTATATTGAGCTTCTCATCTCACTAACTCTTATTTTCTCTCATTTCTTAGATACACTTGTACCAGTCCGGCACCTAAAGTACCAAATTTTTATATTAAATAGGAAGAATGAAATGGTATTAATATGTATTAAAGAATAAAATGATATAATAGACAGTTAACCTTAACCCTGACTAGTGCTTATTGGGCCTTAGGGTTTTCAATGTAACCCATTTCTTATATTATGTGACATAGTTATAATATTATTATTCTTTTTCACTATAAAACAACTCGTCACAACTAGAGAGACACACAATAGTGTCTCTCTAGTTGTGCAGGCCAGAAACATTAGTTTAATATAGCTCTGGTTTTAATTGAATACACATGTTAATTATTCACACAGAGGGATTAAGATAGCAGTCTGTTTCTCAAGACCTCAATAGCTAAGAGGAAACCTAAGAGAGCCCCACAACTCACAAGTAAACTAATATTATCATGACTCTATAAGACTTGGGCTAAAAATTATTTTTATAAATATTTAATACAATACGTTTAAAGTATAAAACATTAAAGTTGTTTAATAAAACGTTTAATAACAAATAGGAAAATATTAGAGTACATTAATTACTACACTGGACCTATAGATGTTCTGGTAGAAACCTTCAATAAGAAATTAATTATTAATAGTGTGGAATGAATAAATTTGTAAAACAAACATGCTTATACGTAAATTAACTTACCGATTTAATTAATATTCACTCAAAAACTAATTTGTATTCCACAAAACAGCAGATTTCAACCTCCAAAACGGCAACAGTCTTCTAGGGTTTTTGCGATAATTTGTACGTTATCTAACCTTATTATTACATAAAGAGCAATATTTAGAGCACGTACTAATAGTATTTGAGATTATTTCAGATATAAAACTGTATAAAGAATGCTATAAATGAGCTAAATTACTTTTATTACAGTGTACACACAACACGACCGCGCACCGAAAGCGAAATTATCAATAAGGTTAGAGCGAGATCGATGACAGATTTAAAAGAAACGAGCGAGACAGCGTGATGTCCTGAATTTGACGTACCTCTGACGTACGCAAAAACCCGTCTCCATTTAAGGTGAATGCACACTTATCGGAGCCGAAAGAATGGAACGAGCCGAAAGAAACGAATTTTAGAATTCTTTATATGAAATCCTATGAAACCTCGCACATTTGCCCGCGTCGAATCGGTCGAATCTGGCAGGACCCCAGAAAGGCCTTCTGGGAATTCGATTCGTTCGTTTCGGCTAAGTGTGCTTCACCTTTACACGAGCGCGGCGCTAAGCGCTCGCTTTTTATTCGCATTTTGCAAAGTTCTTTGAAAATGATTCAATCTCTAGAATATGAATTAATTAATAGTAACGGGAAAAGAAAAGGAGTCATCATTTATTTACTAATCTCATATACCGCAAACAATAGATAGTTGCATAGTACACAGTTTTTTTCAAACTTAATTTGTTTTTAAATAAAAAATACGGTGCTGTTTTAAATTTTATTTTTAAATCACAATTCAGTCTTAACATCGACTTTTTCGATAAATTCTCATATTATCAACAACAAAAATACAAAATTATAAGTATGTAGGTACTTGATAATATAAAAATTAAAAATGTTCTTAATACCTATAATAAATTAACAAAATATATTGTACCTAAGTATCATACAGCACCTCTCCTATAGCCTTCTGTAGGTACACAAATTCAGGGCCCAATTTCGTATAAGGCCCAACTTAGCGAAGTAAATAATATTATTGCAATACACTGGAACTGGATGCCAGTGATAATATTTATAATTTTTAGTTACAATTTGTAACCGGATTATCAATTGTTACCTACTACCAGCTCTGGATTTATATACCTATAGGCAGTATAGGCCATTGGCCATTGCCTATGGGCGGCAGCGTCCTATGGCGTCCTAGGGGGGCGGCAGCGTCCTAGAATGGCGGCAGAGTTCGTACGGGCAGAAAAATTAAAGTACTGATAAAAAATATAGATCCGGCCCTGGTTACTATACTACAGCTTATAATCGCTAGTTCTGACGGGCCGGTAGAGTCTGGCGGAGTGCTGGAGGCGCTGCTCGTCCTACAGCTTATAGTCGCTAGTTCTGACGGGCCGGTAGAGTCTGGCGGAGTGCTGGAGGCGCTGCTCGTCCTACAGCTTATAGTCGCTAGTTCTGACGGGCCGGTAGAGTCTGGCGGAGTGCTGGAGGCGCTGCTCGTCCTACAGCTTATAGTCGCTAGTTCTGACGGGCCGGTAGAGTCTGGCGGAGTGCTGAAGGCGCTGCTCGTCCTACAGCTTATAGTCGCTAGTTCTGATGGGCCGGTAGAGTCTGGCGGAGTGCTGGAGGCGCTGCTCGTCCTACAGCTTATAGTCGCTAGTTCTGACGGGCCGGTAGAGTCTGGCGGAGTGCTGGAGGCGCTGCTCGTCCTACAGCTTATAGTCGCTAGTTCTGACGGGCCGGTAGAGTCTGGCGGAGTGCTGAAGGCGCTGCTCGTCCTACAGCTTATAGTCGCTAATTCTGATGGGCCGGTAGAGTCTGGCGGAGTGCTGGAGGCGCTGCTCGTCCTACAGCTTATAGTCGCTAGTTCTGTCGGGCCGGTAGAGTCTGGCGGAGTGCTGGAGGCGCTGCTCGTCCTACAGCTTATAGTCGCTAGTTCTGACGGGCCGGTAGAGTCTGGCGGAGTGCTGGAGGCGCTGCTCGTCCTCCTCGTTCATTATCTGCTTGTGCCGGCTGTGCACCACCACGATACAGTACACGGACACACCTGAAAAGATTTGTCAAGATTTGTGACATTAACGGCCCATTTTTCAATCGCCAGATAACTTTTACCTAAAGAATAAATATGACACTTTGAAATTTTTTCCATATAAAATCTGTCAAAACGCCAAATTTATTTCATTTGTAAAATTTATCAGACGATTGAAAAATCAGCCCTAAATTTTATGTTGTCTTGTATTTTTATGTAGGTAAGTAAATGTAAAAAAACATTCAGAGGAATCGTCCATTTTGTCTTGTAAGAAAGTAGCAAACAAAACCGGCCGAGTGCGTGTCGGGCCACGCGCAATATAGGGTTCCGTAGTACCGCTTATTTTTGATTGGTCCATGACAGGACACATTTTATAAAGTGTTTTACTCTACTAACAACATCTTAGTTACGATCAAAGGAATTTGAACGAAAAGTTCGTTTATGTAATGTTTTTGCAGATAAAGATTATAATTATGAATACACATTTCGCTCATAATACTTCGCCGAATACATTTTTTTTAGTTGATCGACTATTACTCAATAACTTATGAAGTCTTCTTAGCCGTGAAAGTTTTCCTTTTAAATTCAGCATATTTCCTACTCTCGTGAATTTTTCCACATTTCTAGAAGCAACCGTTTAGCTTACTATTAGGACACTGGACTCTAACGATTTTTTCTACTTTAAAACTTCATATTTCACAAAATATGGATCCCTAAATCGGAAAATGACCTATGAATACTCGTAATATTTTCAAAAAATCTATCCAACGACACCCCACACGGTGGGGTGGGCGCGAAAAAAAATCATCCCCGCTTGATGTGTAGGGGAGGTCCCATAAAAAAAAAATATTTTTAAAGATTTCATATACCATTTTGTCGGCACCATTAGGGCTGCGCCAAACCGGAAGTCTACGGCCGCCCGTGGCCGCTCGTGGCCGTCGGCGGCCGCGATTTCTCAAGCGATACTATGTATTACAATAATGAAGATAAAGTTTAAAATCATATGACACTGAAAGTGCTCGCCTCGCCGCTGCCATTCCGGTGTGGCGCGGCCCTTAATATGTGCATTCATGCCGAATTACAGCTTTGTAGGTCCTATAGTCTCTGAGCAAAACCGCGGACAGACAGACGGACAGACAGACAGACGGATAGACAGACAGACGGACAGACAGACGGACGGACAGACCGAAACTATAAGGGTTCCTTGTTGACTACGGAACCCTAAAAAATATGAATTGGACCAAGAAATGGGTTGTCTGATCGCCCTAAGATCAGCGATTACTGTATCTACCGTCCGTTGAAACTCGCAACACCCGCAGATTTACTTCGAAAAATGTTTTTCTATGAAATCATGATAATATTAAATATTTGTTTATCAACAACAACAAGTCAGCCCATTTATGCCAAAATATGGCTCAACTTCATTACTACATTCCCGACATTAAATCGCTCCTGTTACCTCCTAAACAAGTTACAAATCCCCTCCACTTACAAGCTCTGACTAGATGCACACAGATGACGATGGACTCAATCTCCAGCATCTCCCCCGAGTCCTGCAGGATGAGGCTGATGCCGGTGAGGCACATCACGAAGAAGATGGCCGTCAGGATCCCGGTCACGATCGTCCACGGTAGAGTCAGAGACGCCAGTTTCTGAAATTATTAAAAATAAGAATAATAGGGAAATAAATAATTGCGTAATGCAATTAAGGTTGGAGCAAAGGGCGCTACTATAACATACAGTAAATAATTCGACCAAATCCGACGCCCAGAATATTGACAAAAACGTTGTCAGACGGGTGAATTTCCCAAATGGCTTTTTTTTGTCTTCGTTGAAATTACTATTAAAAAAAGGTTTTTTTTTTATGAAATAAGTGGGCAAACGAGCAAACGGGTCACCTGATGGAAAGCAACTTCCGTCGCCTATGGACACTCGCAGCATCAGAAGAGCTGCAAGTGCGTTGCCGGCCTTTTAAGAGGGAATAGGGTAATAGGGGAGGGTAGGGATGGGAAGGGAAGGGAATAGGGGAGGGTAGGGAAGGGAATAGGGTACGGGATTGGGCCTCCGGTAAACTCACTCACTCGGCGAAACACAGCGCAAGCGCTGTTTCACGCCGGTTTTCTGTGAGAACGTGGTATTTCTCCGGTCGAGCCGGCCCATTCGTGCCGAAGCATGGCTCTCCCACGTATATTGTTGTAAATTATTTGTTTTAGTATTCAATGGGTAGCTATAGGATTGTGGAAAAATATAATATGCCTAGGACTATTACAAAGGTAGAAATAAATAACTTAAAGATCTATTTTTATTAAATCGGTGCTGTCCCTCTACTTTTTTTACAAACAAAAACGCTTATATACTAACAAATATGAATAAGTTAAAGGTATAACTTTTATTATTTCATATAATATTAGTTTACCTATTATTATATTATACCATATTTTATTATATAATTAACGATAATAGTTACTTACAGACGCAAATGTACTTGTCCTGAGAATTTTTCTCATATCGCTGGATAAAAGCAATTTAAGCCTTACTGTTTATTGACGAGTCGGACAGTCTCCCCACCCCAATTTTAATTTACTCCTTAGCACCTCCTTAGTGTGTGCACGCAGTCAAGACGGACGTGTGTCAAAGCGCTGCATATTCCCGCCAACAACCTAAGTACGCCATTAAATATGCTCTCGGACAATAATTTCATAATATCGGTGATTGATTTTTTTTAATGTAATGAATAGTTTTAAAATTGTTGTTTGGTTCTAATGAATGTAGTAAGTGATTAAGCTTCATTATCTGTAACCAAATTTATCTTAGATATAATGCATTTTTTATAATTTCCTAAAAAGTATGTTTTATCTCACGTCGCTGCTCTCATATCGGTGTAATCGGTGGTCATTTTAACCACCGATATGATAATTTACACCGAAATTATAAGAAAAAACCAATCGGTGTCTTAAATCTAATATCGGTGTTTGGAATCATGACCAACCCACAGTTTTGTCTCATCGGTGGATTGCTTTATCATATCGGTTAATAATTTTACCATATCGGTGAATCGTTTTATCATATCAGTTGATCTAGTGGCATTTCGTTAAGTAATATATTAAGTACAATTTAAAAATATTTTAATTTAATTTCAAAAACTCTGTTCTTGATCAATATAAATAGTTACATTAAAATATAATATTATGAAGATAATATTGTTATGAATACGGACACGTGGTGCCATCTAGCGTCAAACCAGCGAAACTGATCAGGGAAACACAGAAAACATAAATCCCCTACTCAATGCTAGATGGCGTTAGGTGTATGTTTACTTACGCGTATTTTCTAGAAACATCCCACAGTTGTTTACTTGTTTACTTTTTACTTGTTTACGTTAACCGGGGAAGGAACTTTCTAGAATTCGTCTCGCCATATAACGTAGACGGCCCGGCAATTCAGTTTCATCTGAGCGATCTTCGAGGCGACTTCGAAGTGAAAACAAGTGATCAATAGTGAGTGAACCAGTGAACCTACTACTCGGCTACGACCTAGGACAGTGTTCGTGCTCAGTGATTTGGATTTAGTGGTTAGTGTTTGGACTTAGTGATTTGTGTGAGCCAGTGTCAGTGGATAAAGTCTTCAAGAGAGTCACCAGGTCTTTCTCTCCGAAACCTCGAACCCTAGCACGTAACAATATTATCATATCGCTGGATTAGTATGTCATTTCGGTGGTTAAACTTATCACATCGGTGCACAGAAATAAAAATCGGTGCCGGTTTATCATATCGGTGGAAACCAGAATTCAAACTTAATTTTCTCCGTAGTCTTAAATGATACGTTAATGATATTAAATTTGGGAACATTTTGTGTCCTCAAGAATACATAAAACCTGAAAAGGATATAAAATATATATAAATAAAAAAGTTCACCGATATGATAAAAAAGGCCATTTGTTGAAATTCACCCAGTCTACGTCGAAGAAAACTTGCTTGCTGTCTATGCTGGTACTGCAACATTGCAGTATCCTATCTAAAAAAAACTGCAGCTGTTACAAAATTGTACGAGAAGGTACATACCTAAATCCTAATTGTATATCGACTTATACTTTATGTTAAGTACAGACTTATACTTTATGTTACCTATACCTATTGTGTCTCTTTTGCGCCTGCACTAAGCTGAGGCTGTCCAGCAGAGGTGTTTTCCGATAACAGGTATTTGGATCTCATTATCGAAAACTCTCACGTACAAATTTGAAACTCGATGGCCGAAATTCGCACAAGGCTTTATGAATGTGAAATGGCCAATCAGTGAGTGCGTGAGGACGCAAACTACAATTTGTATGACATCAAAACAATGTATTTTACTTAATATAGTGGCAACTGGCAAATGGCAATTCGCAATATGTGGTAACTAATTTGGTGCCATTTAAGTAGGTACATCTTATAATATAATATCATTGGGTACATCAACCATACAGATATAAATCAACATTTTCATGGTGTCACAAAATCATGATGTCATCAATCACCAGTCATGTAGATTCACGATAAAGAGCGTTCTAACAATCTGTCATTTTCTAACTGCTTATATTTAATAAAAAGCTTCGACTTTGCGTTTAAAAACAGTTCGTGTATACACAGGTTAATAAACGTTAAAATTTTAAACAGATTTCATCACCGGCTTGCTCTACTATTTTTATTGTAGTTTTCTATTCAAATGAAGTTCTCGCAGAGTTCATTATTCACATTGTTAAACAGAATACAAAACGGTACTATTCCGAGAATGCTCGTATGAATTAATAGTGCTGCGGCCTGCGACAAAAACTAAGTTTTGAAAGTATTGGATATTTGTCACAGCAGTCCTTCTGTAACGGCCGCACTCAGAAATTTTATTTATTGCCGATTAAACTTCAATTTAATGAAGAGTTTGACAGCTATCATTGTAATTAATATTCGTATCTGAGTGCGGCAGTTAACTACTTAGATACTTTTAATTACGGGACTACAGTGGTTTCTGGCTTCTACTGTGCAGTCTATTGTACGGGTACCGCTTTTCGATGAAAACTATGCAGATTGTAAGAACGACTGTACGATCACACGCCGATCCGGACTTTGCAATAAAAGCCTCAGAAGTTGAAAGCATATAGTAACGTGGTAGAACGAACCTGTTCGTAATTATACCTACTTAGATACATTGGAAAGCAATAGGACTCGGAAGTCGGATGGTTCTATCGAGGAAATTGATTCATTAGGCAGTTGGCGGGCCTACATAAATCGGTCGCGTTGTGTCAAGAGAGTCAAACCCATACGATGATAGCTATCATTTTATTGACATAATCCGACCAATTGACGTAGGTCCGTCAACTGCCTATGAATCGATTTCTTCGTACATACTTTATAAGCCGCGACAACGAGCAGCAGGGAGCACAGCAGGTGTGTCCCGCTGACGGCGGCGGCGGTGACGTACAGCGCGTACTTGTGTCCGGACACCGCCCCGCCCCGGCCCAGCGGCGCCAGCGTCACCAGCAGGCAGTAGCAGGTCAGCTCCAGGAGCGCCCATATCTGGAACATGCTCCTCGGTAAAGCATTGCCTATTACGTCAACTTCAGAAGCGCCTATACCTAGAATACATTTTATGTTATAAAGCAGTGGAACATTGGATAATATTACTGGTGGCCTAAAGTCCGAAGCAGGCATTACTGCAGGTCAGTACATATTCCTCCTTGGTAAGACTGTGGAACATTGGATACGTACCATCAAAGAAATTTATTCATAGGCTGTTGACGGACCTACGTCATTTAGTCGGATTATGACAATCTAAGGGCTTATATTCCACCTTACTAAATTTACACGTCTAAATTGATTCAGTAACTAAATTTAGTCAAGTGAAATAGCATTTAGAAAGTTAGGATCCCAATTAGCGTACTAAATCGGAAGAAGTGTGGCTTATGATTGGTGGAATCAGAAGCTTCTAATTAGTCTTTTTTTTAGGATTCTTATTAGGACTTCTAAATTTAGTAAGGTGGAATAAGCCCTTCAGCTGTACTCTGTCGGCTGGGGTTGACATAACGCGACCAAATAACGCAAGTTCGTCATCTGCCTATGAATCAACTTCTCTGGTAGTACAAACGGCTATGGACTGCCTGAAATTATTGCCTAGATTGTGCCTACTTAGAAAAACACCGCCTTAACCTGAGGTTACCAATTGAAGATAGATTCAATAGTCATCAAAATTCCTTACTCGATTTACATATAAAGTAAGGCAACTGACTAGGTCAATATTTTTTATTTTATAAGTGAAACAATGACCTTGGGGGAGGCTTTTGCCCAGCAGTGGGACAGCATAGGCTAGGAAAAAAAAAAGTGAAACAACAAAACCAGATCTTTGTTGTTAATTGCAGGAAACCTTTTTACGTCAGAAGATGCAAACGGCATAATTTACATAAACTGTGACGCCAACTACCGTCGTCACAGATTCACAGAAAGAGAGCCTTTTATTTTTAGCCTTTTTGAGAATAATTAAGAATTGGAAAACCTGTTTTTAGCATATTTAATTTTTAGTACCTCGATGAGGAAAAATTACTGCCATCTCATAATATTATACAATAATAGATATAGTATACAATATATCGGGAGGTAGGTGGGAAATAATATATTGTAGAGACTATTCTAATAGACTTTGAGCTGAATAACTACACAGAACAGCTGACAACTAAGTAGCATATCCGCGTGGATATTATCAAGACCATATTATTATAATAGTAGCATAAGATGTTCTTATCATAATCTCCAGTGTTTGCGAATTGTGACCTCCACAAACGTGACGTCATCATAAACAAACACAGCGTGCTATTTGTGAACCGCCGTCTGTCTGTACGCCCCTTGGCATTGACATAATATTTAAGAATTCCAGACCAATTACACGGGTTTTTAGGTCACCAGAATAGCGGAATTGGTCGCCAATTCACTGTGATGCTGTGAAGATTGTTTGGACGCCATAGATTTAGAGCGTTTTTACTTTAGTTTTTGAAAACTATTGTTTTTCAAAAAGCATTTCTGCATGATTCAAAGTTTATTAAAAATGTTTGAATATAATATGTATTATATAAGTTATAAATTATAATATAACGTGATGCAGAAGGAATGGAGTGGACGTAAAAAATTAATATCCTGAAATCAGCGGGGCTAAAATGGTCGCTTTGGAGCATTGAGATATAAGTACATTATATCTCAATACTTTGGACAATCATATTATGAATCATAATATGATTCATTTTTTAAAAACCACAAAATGGTCACTCTGCTTGCAATTCATATCTAGTAATTCCGAGTACTAATTTGACATTCGTCAGTTTGACTGTTTTGACGATTCAGTTTCTGAATTGATTTTAGAGGAATTGCAAAATGCGACCATTTTAGCCCCGCCGATCAACAAAACACTACAGTCGGTTCATACTTCAGACTCGTTCAGAGATATATAAAATCACTCTATTAAATAGAAACTCCATAAGTCAAGACAATAGAGTCAACTCTCAAGGACAGCACTTGACAGATACAACAAACACAAGCCCAGTCAGCACACACACAAAAGCATACCGTGTATATGTAACCAATGATCAAGGTCCCCGTCTGCAGCGTCGCACAGAAGCAGCACCTGGTCACCATCGGGACACCCATGATGTTACATATCTACAACGTCCTCGTGTAATCGACTCTGGGCTATCACTGATATGACGCTCGACGGCTCGAATTGCGAACAAAACGCCGATGATATCATAGTCAATAGTAATTTATGTTGACATTACATATAGCGTGTAAACGCTGACTGGAGAATGAATCAAAATTTTATAACTGTAAAACTGTAACGAGTCAGGGGATCAAAATGCTCCTTTTTAGGGTTCCGTACCCAAAGGGTAAAAACGGGACCCTATTACTAAGACTTCGTTGTCTGTCCGTCTGTCCGTCTGTCTGTCTGTCTGTGTGTCGCCAGGCTTTAATCTCAAGTACCGCTATAGCTAGACCTCTGAAATTTTCGCAGATTGTGTATATCTGTTGCCGCTATAACAACAAATACTAAAAACAAAATAATATTAATATTTAAGGCTCCCATACAACAAACGTGATTTTTTGGCCTTTCTTGCTCGATATCAATAATGGCAACAGGTAGGCACTTGAAAATTTCACAAAGGCCTTAAATATATGTGTACTTTAATAATTAACAATAATATTTAAATAAAATAAAAATTTAAGGGGTGCTCCCATACAAAAACCACATTTTTTGGCCTATTTATGCTCTACAACGGTCCGGAACCCTTCGTGCGCGAGTCTGACTCGCACTTGGCCGATTTTTTTTCTCATTTTTGGTTAAAACTAGGTATATTTAGTAAGTAGAAATTCCCACAAAGTAGAGTTCCATATTTTATTCAAATAGGTATGAGTATATTCATCATTTTTTTCTTTTTACTCTTCATGATACCTAGTTCATTATTTTCTTAAAGCTAAAATACGTGTATTGAAGACTTGGCTATGTCTAATCTTATCTCGCTTCGATATAAATTGATAACCTTGAATTTAATACATTTGCACTTAGGATACAAAATAATGTAACAGACATTATGGTCTAGATAATTTTTAATTGAAAAAATATTTATTTTTATAATCACGGTTATAATTTCGTACCCTTTTAAGACCCATGGGTACCACTTAGAGTTACTGTTTAGTATAAATACCTAATAATTTATTGCAAAAAAAAATCTATAATGTCCACAAAATATTTTTGGTCAGGAACTTCGATTTTATATGTGACAAGAATAACTGTAACCTCATAAATTATTTTAATAATAATAATTATTATCATAGTACTACAATTTTTTTTCAAGAATAGCAATACGTCATTGTGTATTGCTTTTATAAAATTTCAGGCAATTCATCAATATGCATTACAGACTTACCAGTTACCACCTATAATAATTAATTATTATTGTATGAAGTATGCTATAATAATACATTTAGAAATTTTGTATTACGTACCTATATTGACCTTTATTAATATTTAAAATTATTTTAAGTTTATATCATTCAAAACAGACGATTATTAAAAAAATCTAAATTAAGGTAATTTTTCAAACACTCGTCTATACGCAAGATTATGTTTCTTTTAAGAACTAAATTTAAATTGCACTGCAATAATAATAATGGCTCAATTATGCGAAATATTCTAGAATCTAGAGTAACCATTGACCGAATATAAAATAAGAAGGTAATATTATATAATTAATAAGTATAATATAATTAATTATATAATATAAGATAAGTAGAATAGAATAGAATAGAAAATTCTTTATTTGTACAACATAAAACTAAACTTAAACTTAAAAACACAATATAGGAAAACTATGTACAAATAGGCGGTCTTACTGCTAACGACAGTTTCTGACAGACAACCTTTAATTTTATAATACAATAAAAAATAATAGTATAGTTAATATTATGAC
This sequence comes from Cyaniris semiargus, assembly GCA_905187585.1. Taxonomy (NCBI): domain Eukaryota; kingdom Metazoa; phylum Arthropoda; class Insecta; order Lepidoptera; family Lycaenidae; genus Cyaniris; species Cyaniris semiargus. Next base: position 14,998,089 of record LR994563.1, on the reverse strand, counting down.
TAAACATACTACATATAACGTACTACATATAAATAACATGTATAATATAATATTAGTATTTTACAACAAGGCAACCATAACAAAATCATCGAGATATCTTTAACTAGAATAGTATAGCTCTGATAAAGTTCTTTGAACGTATTCCTCACACTCGGTATTTTATCGGCGATAAACTTCGATTAAATCACGATAGCCGTCACTCCACTCTCCTCAATACAATTATTAGCTGGTAACAGTTGTAACACGAGTGTGTGTTTTGCTGCTAAAATGTGTCTACCGCTGGCTACCTGTTGCTTCTGCATAAGTCTGGACGTTGGCTCCAAAATCATATCGATTTTAAATCTTGTGAGTGATTGTATTGTGAAATGTGCATGTGTGTTGTTATGATTAGAAACGTATAGTAGCTACCTATTATATTGTTTATTTAATTTGATTGTTATATTTATGAAAATGAATGAAACCGAAACGGAAAGTTAAAAAATATTAAGTAATTTTTTGCAAGAATTCACGTATAAAACAAAATTAGGTTTCTAATGTAAAATTCTGATAAAAACAATTAGCGATCCACCAAGGTTCCCAAATCCCGACTACCGACTAGATGAGACGAAATTGGGCTACGCGTTCTATGGTCTTTCCTATTAGTCTCAAAGGTCTTTGTGCTAAGCTAGCGGACGTCAAGTAGATCCACAAGAGTCTCTCACTTAAAATACTGACGCTTGAAAGATAAATCTGTTGATAAGTTTTCTAGGTAGTCCATGGAGAATACTATCTGTAAGTCTACATTGTGCTCGAGCAACTACAGTGTACCCAATCACTATATTGGCAATCTGGGCTTCCCCTGATTACTGCCTGCGTCTATTCCAGGTGTTCTCGACGCTGACTGTGCTGGTGTACGGGAGCGCGGCGCTGCTGCCACACGTGGCGGAGTCGCGGCGCGTGGTGTACGCGACGGTGGCGGCGGCCGCCATGCTCCACCTGCTCGCCGGAGCCGCGCTCGCGTACGGCGCCTGCCGGGTGAGACATACATATTCCAGGTGTTGTCGACGCTGACGGTGGTGGTGTACGGGAGCGCGGTGCTGCTGACACACGTGGCGGAGTCGCGGCGCATGGTGTACGCGGCGGTGGCGGCGGCCGCCATGCTGCACCTGCTCGCCGGCGCCGCGCTCGCGTACGGCGCCTGCCGGGTGAGACATACATATTCCAGGTGTTGTCGACGCTGACGGTGGTGGTGTACGGGAGCGCGGTGCTGCTGACACACGTGGCGGAGTCGCGGCGCATGGTGTACGCGGCGGTGGCGGCGGCCGCCATGCTGCACCTGCTCGCCGGCACCGCGCTCGCGTACGGCGCCTGCCGGGTGAGACATAGAGAAATAGACAGAGATAGGCAGCCGCAGAGGAGAGACGAGAGATGTGGTGCACGTGATACAAGGATCTTCTGCTGTGTGCTACGTAACGAGGCTAAAATGGGAACTAACGTCACACTTACAAGGGCAACTCTTTATCCAAATATCATTTTGCTTGTCACCAAAATCGGAACATGCTCTGGCATCAGACGCTGTTCCACCTGTCAATGTCTTTAAGGTAGTAAAATATAGATCTACCACCTGAAAGGAATTTATAATTTGCTACAATAATATGTAGCAGACTATTATAAAAGTCTTGTATCAACTAGATGTTATTTTCTACAGAAATCGCAAGAGCAGCTCTTGTGATTTCTGTAACCCAGAATTTTTTTTATGATCGTAATCCCACATTTCGTATCCACAGAAGAAGCCCAGCTACCTCCTCCCGTGGGCGGTATTGGCGTGCGTGTCGGGGGCGGCGCTGGCTGGTCTGGCGGTGCTGGGCGCGGCGCTGCTGGTGACGGGCGTGAGGAGCACGGAGGTCAGCACCATGGTGACCGTGTACTTCGTGCACGGAGGTGGGTATAAGACTCCTTGTCAGAGAATTTCAGCTGCCTTCATCCAAACTTGAGGTGTCATGGGCTTATGCATGGATGAGGGGAATAAAGCCAGACATAATATTATCGTCAAATATCGGTAAGCGATGCAATGGGTAAATGCTAATTGGTGATGCTGCGATCACCAATTAGCATTTACCCTTGATGATGTACCCCTCATATCAAAGGGTTTTCGTGGTTGGTTACCACTGTTGATCCTGGCGACCACCACAGGAGTTGCAGTGGTGGGAACGTGTTGTGGGCCAATTGCCCGTTATAAAAAATTAGTGATGCTGCATTTCTATGTATTTTGGTTCTCGGGAACTGCCTAACAAATCGACGCGAGATTCGAGGTACGAGCATTGGGCTTCATAACATAATATCTTAACATCTTCTAAATATTTATTTACAACTAAGGTATGTAAGATGCGCAATGCGCATACTACCTCTTTTAATGTTTTGTTTGGGCATACCCCGCATACCATCAAAAAATAACATTGCTGACGCCAAATGAAACATCTCATTTAAAAGACATATTTTTTACATACGTCTATGAGCCTTTCATGTCACTTGGGGTTCTTATACCTCGTCTTCTATTTCCAGTGATGCTGTACTACCTATCGTCGGTGGTGAACAGCAGACGGCAGGAGATACTACGGGAGAACAGCACGGAGTCCGCCGAGCGACTCATGAGGAGATACCACGGGGCTTACAAGTTCGCCGTGTAACGCCCTGGTGAGGCGTCATCCAACCGCAGAGTTATTGGCCAAACAGCGCACAATCCCGAATCGTGCTATCGGAGTTTCTGAGATCGACAAGACTCATACAACCTCTGCAATGACGGCAGTGTGTCGCGAAACACTTGGAAATTTGGACATTGACGTACTATCAGAGAAGTTGGTTCATAGGCTGATAGCGGACTTACGTAATTCAAGCCCAGACGACTGATCACGACTAACATTCAATAGACATAACCTGAGCAAATGACGTAGGTCCACCATTTGAGTATGAAACAATTGCTCTCATGGTACATTTGTTATGTACGTGTTTCTCTCGACTCGAGCATGAAAATATCACGAACAAACGATGCCTACGCAGTGTGTTGACGATAATGGATCTCAGGCCCGTATAAATAGTCAGTACTATTCGATACGGATACGCGACCCGGTCTCAACTCTTAAGACGCGGTTCGGCTCTGTGATTGGTCCAAATTTTTGACAGCCAACCAATCACAGAGCCTGAACCGTGTCTTGAGACCGAGATGCATCTTGAGTACTGACTATTCTATTTATACGGGCCTCAGTTCTCAAGTGAGAAGACAAGAATTACTTTTACAATGGCTCATGTGACACATGAGTGTGACATAGATATTTTGAATATAATTATTTAAATGCCCAAAAAATTCAAAACATTCAATAAATTTACTTTGTAATGATGGCACATTCAACATTATGACAGAGGACAGAAAGTAACAAAAAAATTACTAACTTTGTATTTTACCTTTTAAAAATAATTGCATGGGATTGTCAGTATCATACTTCTGCAGCTTTACATTTGACAAAAAGTGTTTTATAATAATAATAATAATAAATCTTTATTTCGGACTTGTATGCTACAAATTACAATCAAAATGATAAAGCAGTGAGAAGCTCACGGCTTTAACGACCAATAGACCATTATTTAAGAGTAATAATTATGTGATTCAGAAAGATGTTCATAATATTTATTACACAGTTATAGGTGATTCCATGCCTACCTAGAGTGTAATGGCTTCCCTTTCTACAAGCCCTTCTAGCAGCAAGTGGGTTACATGTTGTTCCTGGTTGGCCAACAGTTACGCACTTTGATGAGCTCGCGGCATAATTGTGCGCGTGCGACGTACGCGCGCGCCGGAAAATTGAGCGCTTATAGTGATGCGCTATGGTATATGTCGATATTTTTATCGTTATATTATATTTTACTAAGTAAGTATAGGCGAAACAACACAAGAAAAGCTCGCCTACTTACTAAGATCTTTTAATTTTCTTAGCTCAGCGTGAAAGTCTACGAAAGAGAAAAATAATTACTATAATTTTGAACATTTACGGGACTGGTTATAATGAAAATATCGACACAGAGGGTCGACTTCCTGTAGATAAAGTAAAACGTTGCGAAAATGAAACTTTTAATAGTTCCCGATTCCCATACATTTAACATTCGATAGTGTTACGATTACGTAGCTGTCTATAAAATCAAAAATGTAATGCTCACCCCAGTATAGATTTGGCTAGGACATCATTTATTTTGTGGAAAAATCTCCAGTTCCTGTGGATTTGTTTTTCCCTACTGACAAAAATAGTCATGTACCGTATATCGATACTATAGAAATCAACTAGTCTTTTCTCTGAGAACAATAAACATAATAATATCTGATGCAGATGTTATATAGTCACCGGCAGAACGGCGCGTCACAGTTCCCTGCGACATGGCGACGACGTGTATCGCTGTGAGTACTATCATATATTATGCACTTACAACCAGCCCCCTAGGCCCTAGCACACGCCAACGAGATATCTCGTGGATATCTCACTCTCGAGCGTAGTGATATTGTCGATATTGATATATATATATATATATATATATATATATATATATATATATATATATATATATATATATATATATATATATATATATATATATATATATATATATATATATATCTCTTTTTCGCTAACATGCGTACGTCGAGACTCGAGAGATAAATTTCTCGTTCGTATATAGTTCGTTAGTATATAGACAAAAATAGCACATATAAAAAAAAAAAAATTATCTCTAATTTTGACGACAGACGTACGAGAAAAATGTATGTCATGTTAGGGTCAATAGAGATGAAGAGATAAACCAGTTAACATCGAGAAAACGTGTAGACAAAATTTTCTCGTTGGCGTATGCTAGCACGGCAGGATAAATTGTTTAAAGGGACCCAGGATATCTTCAAAACAAAATAGGCACTGTAATTAGCTACAATTAGGACAGCCGGATTACTAAGACAGTATTTTACGTAAACTTAACAGTTTAGAGATAGTCATCAATGCAGAGTTCAACGTTAATATTATAACTATAGGTCTACCAGAATCTGGTGGAAAATTTTGACATCAGATTTTCAAAAAATAATAATAATATAATAATATCTATGGACGCTTCACACCACGTCAGTCTGGCCCCGTGGTAAGTACCTGAAGGACTTGTGTTACGGGTACCAGACAACGGAAATATATTTAATACTTTTATACTATACATATATTTAAGATTTTTATTATATTATACACATATTTAATACACATCCATGACCCAGGAACTTTGAAAAAGTTTTTGTTCCGTCGGCGGGATTCGAACCCGCGACCCCCGGCTTGAGCTACCAAAAGCCCACCAACTGAGCCACAGGGGTCGTCATAAATATCCTTGATCATTGGATAAATTTATATATTTGCATGTTTCACACACAGAATCGGCCGCTATAAGAAAAAAAAGAAGGATCAAAATGTTTTATTCCAATTACCCCGGTATTACTAGAGTCAATTTACTTTCTCACTTTTTGCCATCAGATTCTGGTAGACCTATATGTACAATGTACATACTTTATTTTCCTCTTTCCTCTTTAGCATATTATTTTGAACGTAGCTTTAATATATTTTCTACAGGGGCTTAATACTAATAACAGTGACACTTATGCTTATATTTTCTACCCGCTAGCTACGGCTACCTAATGTTGTATAAATTGAAATAAAAATTATTCTTCCAAGTGTATTACAAAATAAATATAGAATATATTACTTAAAATATGTTCGGTTTCTTAGGGCTTATGATTTGTAAGGTCAAAACGTCAACTAATCAACGACGCTGTTGAGAAGATAAAAAACTTGCATTATAAGCCTGTTATAACGAAGTGCAGACATTTTAGTTTTCACAAAGTATCATCAGTCCGTTTTCTATTTCTCATATTATGTTGGATGACTGGTCTCCGGCTACAATGTGATACATAATCAGATGATGTTCACAATCATCACAATCATCACAGTCCAAGTCATCGGCCACAATCACCGATATCAACGACTCTAGGTCGATCACATAGCGATCAATTATGTTCACATCCCTATTCTGAAAGAAAATTATTCACATACTTATAAAAGTTAACGTGTTTTTTCTCATGATAGAGATTATTATCAACATCTATGTCCCTATGCCCTATTGTAAGATAAGATAATAGTTAGCTTTAACTATTACATATTATTATTCTATCCGAGTACGGTAAATCTAAAAGGAAAATTATTTTCAAAATACATGAATGCAATATTCATTATTTGTCTGCAACATTACAATTTTCATCTAAAGAAAAATTCAAAATTTGAGCATAGTTTATTTCATTTTCGCTAACCAAGTTCTTCTTTGTTTTTGTTTGTTTTATATGTATATTGTTTAACTAACCTTAGTCCTATAAATAAAATAAAATAAAAAAAAAGTTCTTTGTCACTTCTTTTCCTTAAGCTGTGTTTTCTTAGGATAGCTTCTCCATCAACAGCCACTAAACATTTACGAAAACCTCAAGAACAAACCCAACAAAGCGACATTGTAGCATTGCCGCTTGGACATCGTCGCACCTACCAGAATACCATTACATAAGGTGTGAATCAGCGTGCTTTCTCCACCTGCGCAGCGCCGCGTCGCGGGGACTTACGTAATACTCATCGCACTGTCCGCATTCTATTACTTACTTTGTAATTAAAATGTACTCAAAATCGTGAGGTACTGAAGTTCTATTTTGATGTTTAAATCATGTACTATCAGAGAAGTTGATTTATAGGCAGTTGACGTACCCATGTCATTTGGTCGGATTATGTCAACTTAGGGTGGGATGCACCAGAGGCGTTGTTATTGTTAAGGCTAAGGTTATCGTCAAATATGGCGTCCATTATAGACTTTAACTAGAGATTTGACAGTTCATTTGACATTTTGTTATAGTTAAAGTTATATAGGTCTACCAGAATCTGAAGGCAAAAAGTGAGAAAATAAAATGACTCTAGCAAAACGGGGGTAATTGGAATAGAACATTTTGATCCGTTTTTCTTCTTATAGCGGCTGATTCTGTGTGTTAAACATGCAAATATAAAAGTTTATCCAATGATCAAGGATATTTTTTAAAAATCTGCTGTAAAAAATTGCCATCAGATTCTGGTAGACCTATAGTTAATGTAAGTTGGTGCAACTTTAACTAGAGATTTGACAGTTCATTTGACATTTTGTTATATGTAGTTATAGTTAAAGTAAGTTGGTACAACCCACCAAATATAGACAAATTAATCTACACGATCGCTTGTAGTTGGTCCATCATAAACCAACATGAACAAGCTACTTTGCATGTGTAGTCCAACCAATCTATTTACTAATAATCTTAAAACTATTAAATTATCTACTAATAATAATCTTAAAATTATGCAGCCGCATAATGTAAAATCGAGGAAATTGATACCTAGGCAGTTGACGGACCTACGTCATGTGGTCGACTTATGTCAATTCAATGATAGCTGTAATCGGTCGGATGGGTTTGACTTAACGCGACCAAATTACTTAGGTCCGCAATTTGCCTATAGGAATCAACTTCTCTGATAGTACCTAAGTACCTGAACTTTTCAATGGACGTAACGACAGGTAACGACATAAAATATCAGTATTATCATAGACAAATGAAATGGTATATTTGGTCAATGGTATTATCAAAGCTTCTTTGTGCTTTTAAGCTATTTATATTTTCTTAATTTACATTCTAGATATATAGGTCTACCAGAATCTGATGGCAAAAAGTGAGAAAGTAAAATGACTCTAGCAATACCGGGGTAATTGGAATAAAACATTTTGATCCTTTTTTTTTCCTTATAGTGGCTGATTCTATGTGTGAAACATGCAAATATATAAATTTACCAATGATCAAGGATATTTTTTGAAAATCTGCTGTCAAAATTTGCCATCAGATTCTGGTAGACCTATAAGTAGTTACTTGATTTTGTTTGAATTAATTATGTTTTTTGCAAATTGAGGATGTATCAATTTAATTGCTTGCAATGTTAACACTGACCTCAGGAATCTGTAGAAAGCAAGGTCGTTGTCGAAACAATTTATATGTTCGTCCGTCTGTGCACATTTCACACTTTCCATGTGAAAGTTCAGCCCTGGACGTTTAAAAATGAGATTTCATACCTCTTCAGCTCATTATAGAATTATTTTGTCAGAGGCGAGCCTCAAAAGTCAAAACTTTAGCGAAACTTAGGGTTTCCTCTGGAAATAGTGTAAAGAAAATTTTGTGATAAGTGGTAACCGTATATTTGGCGTCAATTGGCCTTCTTTATAATTTGTGACCTGCAATGTAGATTTTTGTAATTTTGTTGTTTGGGGCTTTTGTAATTTTCGTATTGGCCACATATTGTATTAGCTTTTGAAAGTAGTAGATATAATGTAGCATTTAAGTCTGCTACATACTTTTAGAACGAGAAGCCAAATTTCACTAAGATCGAATTTTTCTACGGTAGCCATAGCCGGCTGGTTCGTCTACCGGAACCGAGATGGGTTAGAAAGCATTACACGCTTACAGTCATAGACAAAGGCGAGTGCTCAATGAGCTCGTCGTGAGCTCCAGCCGCTTCTCCGAGTCGCCCATGAATCATGATCGACAAATACAGACGAACGTGATCAACTTCGATGATTGGGCATCAGATAAAAAGACACAGGGAGACAAAAAATGTACAAACACATTGTTATCTTGTCATGTTATTAACATTACAGCTTCGCAATTATTATACTTTACTACCCGCAACTCCGTTGCGCCAAAATTAGTTTATCGTGCGGGAACTGTACATTTTTCCGGGATGAAGAGTATCCTATGTCCTTTCCCGGGTACTCAAGGTATCTCCATACCAAATTTAAGCAAAATCGGTTCAGCGGTTTGGGCGTGAAGAGGTAACAGACAGACAGACAGACACACTTTCGCATTTATAATATTAGTAAGTATGGATTTCATGGCCCAAAGTTGAGAGGATAAACATACGTATTCACAATAACGTTATAGATATATACGCATTTGAACACAAAATGTCTATATTTTATAGGAACTATGTGACAGCCGATATAAACTTTATTATGTACTATCGAGAAGTATATATATATAGGCATAGGCACATGGCGGACCTACGTAAATTGGTCGCGTAACGTCAAACCCAGTTAATTAATCACGATTCACGAATTATATTGAATTGACATAATTCCACCAAATGACGTTGGTTTGTCAACTGCCTATGAATCAATTTCTTCGATGGTACAATAAAGACCCTTGATTTCCCAGGAACATGAAGAACGCTGTTATTTTAAAGAAATTTATGTCACGACTCAACTCACAAATATAATACCTATATTAAAAAAAAATCGTGCCTATATTAACGCGCCTAGCACATAACACTCCTCGAGTTACGTAAAGTACACATAATATGGGTTAATGAGTACAAACAATGTAAATCGCGTTACGCTACGCGGCGCGGCGCGGCGCGGCGCGGCGGTAGGAAACACATAAGTTCCGAGTTGTACTCCGTCTCCAACCGGACTGTATGCCAATGTCTTGTTTCACAATCTTGACCTATAACAGGACTTAAGATCCGCTTTTACTACTAAACAAGCTATCTTTGACAGTCACTAAAGATACTCTTATTATTGCCTACTATGGTTTAGTGCCAGTGGAGTCAGTTTTAAGCGAAGGTTTTAAGTTAAGGTTAAATAAAATTTTAATTAGAACGCAAAAAGGTGCTTAAGGGCTATGTTTAGAATAAAAATTACTGACAGCTGTGTAGACCGTTATTCAAACAAAATAAAATTCTCACTCGCGTCTTTGTATGTGCTTGAAGTAGCCGTAAAAAGTAATAATAATTTATTAAGACTATCATACAATGTTATAAGAAACTCTTGACAGAAAAATGCTACACTATTTATAAATATCTAAATGACACTAATTTTTAATATTATTAACTTTAATTACTACGGCTATCTATATCTAAGTATTAAATAATTTTAATCTATTGACATGTATACTCACAATGACTATTTTTTATTTTTATTAATCTAATTATTTTATTTAATGAATTGTTTCTTGATGACTCGTTTTTACTAATGAATTGTTATATGGTTATAGCATATAAATTATAATAATGATCTTTTTAAAGTTTATTTGATTGACTCTATTCTTTATTTTATTTGAATAATTGTTATTATTATTATTGACTTATTTTGATATTTTTAAACTTGAAAGTATGTAAATGAGTTAACGTTGAATTAATTATTATTATTATATAAGTTTCACACACCATTTTAATGGTATAAATTAAGCACAAATTAGACATAAGATAACAACTATAAACTACATTATGTGGATAAATGATTTTATTTGATTACTAGATTACGAAGCATAAAGAAATGGTTATGATCTTTTCACGTACCTAGGTATATTTGATCCATCGTAGCTTCGATTAAATTGTCTGATTTAAGAATGATCTGTCGAGGAATCATTGTGATTTCTTAAATTTAAAAATTTATTAAATGACCTAATTAACTTGTTTAAACTTTAGGTACTGATTATTATTGAAAACCACTTTTGGTATAGTTTTTAAGAAACGACAAAAAGTGAGAATATTTTATAAGCTAGATAGACCGACACCTTTTTTATTAAGTATTATTTATTCGGTCGTTACAAATAACGACCAAATAAATAATAATAAAAATGACAAATCTTTAACATTGCACTTATAACCTCCAACAATTACCACGATATATAATATGATTTCCTTTTGCTATTTTACTAAAATTGTCTACAAAACTCCCAAAATGTTCATTGTAATTTGTAACACGAAAAAGGGGGGAGAAATGTATATGTAGGTACTTGAATTATTTTGCAACATTGACAATGTTATGTAACGCGCACGAGCGTTGTAACTCGTACGTGTGCCGATTATGTGATTGTTTTATATTTAAATACTAATTAAAGATACATTAAATATACCTGTAACTACTCGCTAGTAGTAGACAGTAGTAACTCAGAGAGTAGTAGTAGAATGCAGAGGGTTAAAGTTGGCCAGTATATCAGCGACGATACCAATGTCACATATGGAGTCCCTCAAGGTAGTGTACTAGGGCCAACATTATTTCTTATCTATATAAACGACCTGTGTAAATTAAACATAAAAAATGCTAGTATTATATCCTATGCAGATGACACGGCTATCATATTTTCCGAAAAAAATTGGACCATTTTAAAACAAATTTCTGAACATGGAATGATGAAAGTTGCCAACTGGTTAACACACAATTTGTTGACTTTGAATACAGCAAAAACTAAATATATTTGTTTTAGTATTCTAAATCATAAACAACCTAAAATAAATTTTATCATACATAGCTGTCAAAATTTTTTGAATAATAACATATCATCTAGTTGTAGCTGTCCAACAATTGAAAAAGTTGATAAAATTAAATATCTAGGAGTGATAGTCGATCAACGACTATCATGGCACCCACACCTTGAACAAATGGCTGGAAGAATTCGAAAACTAAATTGGATTTTTAAAACACTTAGACAACTCACATCTGGTACACACTCCAGTAGATTTCAGTCTCCGCGTAACATTCTACAGGAAATATACGTAGCCCTTGCAGAATCGATTCTCACTTACTGCATCCCTGTCTGGGGAGGTGCCAGTAAAACCAAAATGCTGGAGTTAGAAAGGGCTCAGCGGTCTTTGTTGAAAATTATCTATTACAAGAAAAAAAGAACTCCAACTAACGAATTATATAAAATTAGCAATATTTTAAGTGTTCGGAAATTATATATTATATGTTTGATTTTAAAACGACACAAAAACATAAATAGTAATTCTAAAACTGGGCGTAGTAAAAGAAATTTTATCGAATTACCGATTATAAAAACTGACTTTGCAATGAGACAGTATTCTAATATATCTATTATCGTGTACAATAAAATAAATAACGTATTAAATATTAAAAATAAAGTTAGTAGAGATATTAAATCTATGATGAAGGAATATATAAAACCGTTTAGTTATGAAGAAACCGAAAAATTAATAGAGTATTTAAAAATATAAATTAAATATACATACAATAAATAGTTATCTATAGAGCTGATTTTTCAATCGTCGGATAGTTTTTGACTGGGGAATTGTTTTGACACTTTGACATTTTAATATGTCAGGGTGTCATATTTGTTCCTCGGTCAGAGACTGTCAGGGGACTGAAAAATCAGCCCTAAATAATATAAATAAGTCAAACACAGGATTATCCACACTCACTCATTCATATCACATTATTCAAATCATGCTGAAGTATTGTATAATGATGTACCAAATTATCTTTTTAGATGTTATACATTGTGTTAAATCTTCAAATTCTTCTTTGAACTTCCTTAGTGTGTAACTAGTTTAAATAAATTATGTTTAAATCTTAGAATATTGTAGTCACTAATAGCATGTATAAACTTGGAAGAGCGTTGTTGCCTGATACAGGCTATCAGCCTACTAGGCGACTTCGATTTTGTTCTTAATTAATATGTATGTGTTTTAAGAAAAATAAATTTTATTTATTATTTTATTTATTATTATAACTATTGCGTGTTCGGTACACGTCGAACATCTGATGGAGATGGACAGACTAACTTAAACCAAGTGATGGCAATTGTTGTCACCAGAAATTCTAAGAACTGTATATTGTAATTAAATAAGCAAACACTATATTTAAATATTATTTAAAATGTTTTAATTTATATGTTAAGTATAATAATACCCTACTGCTGAGGTTTTTGAAACTCAAAAAAATATAGTTAATCTTACTTTACATATATAAAATTCTCGTATCACAATGTTAGTTACCGTAGCTTAGGTACTCTTCTGAAACGGCTTTACTGATTTTTACCAAATTTCATATGCATATTCAGTAGGTCTGAGAATCGGCTACTGGCTACTTTTTATATTGATAAGTGCATTCGTTGAATAAATAATAGTGAATTAATATTACAACTCGAGACTGACGGCGACTATTGTTTGTGCGACGGGATAGCGATGGACGTTGCCATGGTGCCATACTTATTTAGTCACTTCAGTAAAATAATATGGGCGAAATACTTTATATAGCAAAACAACATTTGCCGGGACAGCTAGTATCTTATAAGTATTCAAAAGAGCTTAAGTCAGACTAACGCTATTGAATAGTCTAACTCCTGTCAAATAGTTCAGAAAAATATATGACAACAACAATATATGAAAACAAAAAATAAACCTTGTCATATATTTTTTAAAGTTTTCCGCAGCATTGTTACTCTTGGTAGACAACGAAAGAAGGTTCTTCTGGGTTGTCTTCAGGGGGTCTAGACAAAGTATCTTTCGTTAAAAACGATGACGAAATTCGTTATCAAAATGTATGTGGTTTGACATAACTCATCGCTAAATGACTTTGCGCTTGCGAAGACTAATGTCAAATCTCATGCATTTTGATAACGAATTTCGTCATCGTTTTTAACGAAAGGGACTTTGGCTACGGCCTCAGGTCCTCTTGGTTCCGTTACACTGACTCGAAGCTGCACATGCACGTCTTCACACAGTCTACATACTGCCAAACTAGTTGTGGCGGGCAGGTCAGCAGGTCTGTTATGTCAGCGCTTTCACCGATGCACTGAATTGATGAGGAGATACGAATATTTGCCGACGCGACGGTCAATCGTTTGCTGGGTGACCAATTTTGGGGGCGTTATGCACGTAAATTAACAAGATTTTGATGCCTTTATTTGATATTCTAAAATATAGTTTTACTATTAAATAAGCATAGGCATAGCATATGGGTAGTTAGTTAATTTTACAATTAATGGGGATCTTCACCAAAGCTTTTTCTCCGCAAGTCTGTAGGATTGGAATGACCGCGATCACTATAAATTTTTTCATCATCTTTTAAAACTTACTGACATAATAATAATATTATAGTAGATCGCAACTAAGTTGAAATGCCTTTTGAAGTGCTAATAAAACATTCTCCAAACACTGCAACGATGTAACAACTCGAAATAACTCCAGCCGTACAAGCTAAATATGCACCAAAGGTTAGAGTTTACAGAGCGTTTACTACTAACTGAAGTACCAGATAACCTGTAGCATTGTACCTTCCCCGAGAGGTGTCACTTTGACCTTAATACCAGAAGATAAGGTTCATGGGTTTATCGTCAGTGTTGCTAGCTCAGTGATTTTGCCCTTTCAGGGGGAAATTGAATGGGATGGGAATTTTAAGAGCTTGTTTGGGACTATTTTAGATCTTCTTATATATAAAATTCTCGTGTCACAATGTAAGGCCGCGTACTCCTCCGAAACGGCTTTACTAATTTAAACCAAATTTTATATGCATATTCAGTGGGTCTGAGAATCGGCTACTGGGTACTTTTTATATTGATAAGTGCATTTGTTGAAAAAATAATAGTAAATTATTACAACTCGAGACTGACGGCGACCATTGATTGTGCGACGGGACGGGACGGGACGTTACCATGGTAACATACTTGTCACTTCAATAAAATAATAATATGTTCGAAATACTTTATATTATTACGGCAAAGCAACGTTTGCCGGGACAGCTAGTATTATATATTATTTTTAATTATGTTTTTGTTAAAATTTGATACTTGGGAATGAATTCTACAACACTTTTTCGACGAAATTTATTTTACGAATACATATTATAATGTGTATTGTCGTATTCATCACAATAATATTTCAAGGGAAGTCAAATAATAATTATTATTATCATGTTGAATTTAGTGGTTTTTAACCTAGGACATAAGGGTATTTGGATGTTGGTAACAGCGTATAACGTAGAGGTTCTTAATTCTGAGTCAGCGCCGACCCCTGCCCTTTTCTCCGACTTTCTCAGGGACCCTACACGCCCTAGGTATAGGAAGTGAGGAGAAACTCGTTAGGATTCCTCACGATACTTGTTTTGTGACGAAATTGAAAGTGTTGTGCAAATATTTGCATAACATAAAAACACTATGTAACTTTATTAACACTTTGGTATGAATGTTATGAATAATTTTGGTTTTATTAACTCTACCTAAGCTATACAGAATATTATAATAATATATTGAAGTGACTTTAAAATAACATTTAGTCCACATTATCATCAGAGACCACTGATCAGTGCATTTTTATGTATTTTGGCACAAGGTCATGGGGCCCATGGGGGTATTAATTCGATGCTTAGCAGAACTCTGATTTAAAATGACTCGCTGTTTCGTTTTCACTCCTGACACCAATCTCGAAGTGCAACCTGCAGTTGTATTTTCCACTAACTTATCTAGTTATTAATTAACTTCAGATTATCTCGTGCGTGCTGTCAGCCGTATCATGCAGTCGAGCCGGCGGGAGCCAAGAACAGCTTACAACCACTCTGTATCCAGTCAACGGGACTTTCGACCTCAGACAGCAGGAGACCAACCTCTTCCACAAACACACACACAAAGAAAATAATCATGTACAACAAATATTGGAAGAACAGCAAAAAAGTAAAATTGATAACAGCGATTTGAATCGGCCTAACAAAGGAGGCATGACAGAAGTATCTAATGAGGAACCAAAAAACAAAGATACAGAAGCAAACCACAAGACTGAAGTAAGCGAAGAAATCGTTATTACAGATAGTCAAAAGGATGATGAACAAAAAACAGACGGCAAAAATAACACAGGAGTGAAAAACGAAGTAACAACATGGTCGTTGGAGACGAATTATTCACAAGACGAGAAGGATAGTGAGAAAGACTTTAAAGAGGAACAGAAGAAGATCATAAAGGAATTCAGACCGAGCCCGCACCTAGGCAGCTTCTACGACGAGGACGCGTTTGCGCTGACCACACAGGCGTCCGTCGTACCCTGGAGCCCGTATTCGAAGCCGGCGGGTTTTATAAGGTATTTTATACAGGGGGGAAATGGTATAATTTGCATTAGGTATCTACCACTCGCAGACAAGTTTTTAGCTAGGAGTATCTGATACGGCATAAAATACCTGTAGAATGATTGCCGCGTGTGATCTATGATAGAAACAAGTAGCCAAAAGTCAATGCTGAATTTATAGGTGTTCGGTGACCCGCCAGCGTATCACGTATCTTGCGAGAGCAATGCGATAGCAATTATCGCGCGATAATTGCTCCAAAATCGCAATTTCGTATCACGTATCAGCCAAAACAATACGATTGCAATCGATCGCTATACATGACACCGTTGTTTTTATACCCAGCAATCAGCGATCATTGCTAGTGGATTGTTGATCGCTATTTTTACGTGATAGCCCTGCGCGCTGCGGGATAAAGAAGAGTCTGACGCGGTTACAGCTGGAACTAAGAGTTTTTATTTATGACAACACTACATTACTTGTCAACTCTAGTATATATTGTGTCAAAAGCGAAGCGTAGGCTTGCCTGTATTTAAAGAAAAGCGCCCTCATTTAATCCACACTCTTCTTTGCCAAGCTGTATATGTATAAGTTATATATTATATTATGATATATATATTGTAGTATTATAGTATGTAAGCGTATATGTAACTGGACATATTATAGTAGGTCTAGTATTTATTATTATATTTATCAGTGTATAAAGTATATTTTATTATGTTTTATCTGAATGTGTTTTTATTTTTTTTTTCTACACAAAAAGCACCTGTGATGTTAGTTTTGTCTCTGTTACCACCCAATGGTTGACTGGTAGAAAATGCCATATGGCATTAAGTCCGCCATTGTACATTGTGCAAGAAGTGTAATAAATAAATTATAATGAAACAGCAGAATGGTTGGCACAGACTGACAATTGTATTAACTTTTTTTTTTTACATCATAGTTTTCATCTATGGCACAGAATACATATTAGTACAAGTATCTATGGACATCGGACATACAGTACACTAATGTATCAACAGATGGCATTACAAGTATCATTTTGTTATTAAGCACAACACCCCCACTTAACAAAATTAAACATAATTTATTTATTATTATATAAACCAAACATTGACAAAAAATTGTAGTGGTTATATTTACACAATCCTTTTGTTAAGATATCTGCAGGCATTTCTGAAGTAGGTAAATATGAAATTTTTACAATACCACTAGCAACTTTCTCTCTACAAGAATGATATCGAACTGCTATATGTTTAGATCTTTTATGGAACACAGGATTAGCAACTAACTTATGGGCAGATTGGTTATCATTAAAAATTTGAATTGGATACAAATCATTTGTAATTTCAAATAACAAATTACGTAAGTATACAGCTTCATTGCAACAATCTGATATGCCCATATATTCGGCTTCTGTGCTTGAAAGAGCCACTGTCGTCTGCTTTTTGGTTTCCCAACATATAGCACAGTTTGACAGCCTGAAGAAATATCCAGTATAAGATCTGCGGTCAATGACATTACTGGCCCAGTCTGCATCTACAAACGCTTGTAACTGACTATTGCCATTAGAAGAAAAACTCAGGCAATATGTTTTAGTCTTCTTCAAATATTTAAGAACCCTCTTAGCATAGGCCCAGTGTTCATCATTGTAGCAGTTGTTAAACTGGCTTAAAAAATTAACAGCAAATACAATATCAGGACGAGTTAATACTGCTATATACATAAGACAGCCGATTAATTGTTGATAAGGCAACTTAGCATCACATGTTTCACTTTTTAATAAATTTATCTTAGATTCTATAGGTGTATCAGCAGATTTACATTCAGAAACATTAAATTTATACAACAATTCCTCAATATAGCTTTCCTGATCTATAGTTATAATTCCCTCTTGTTTATTGACAATTACTCTCATTCCTAAACAATTCTTTATACAACCTAAATCTTTAATTTCAAATTTTGATGACAAAGCTTTCTTTAATTCATCAGTTTCCTTCTCATTATTGGAGAAAACAAAAAAATCGTCGACATACAAGGCAATAATGATTTTTATATCTTTGTTCACTTTAATAAATAAACATGGTTCTAAATCTGATTTCTTAAAACCCAAAGATTGTAGCAATTCATCGACACGTTGATACCATGCTCTTGATGACTGTTTCAAGCCATAAATAGCCCGTTTTAGTCGCAAAACCTTGTTAGCATCATCATTATTGCACTGTAGTCCCACTGGCTTCATCATGTAAACATTTTCATCTAGAAAACCATTTAAAAATGCTGTTTTAACATCTAGATGACAAATATCTAAATTAAGTTGAACAGCTAAAGCGAATAACAATCTCAAGGTTGAATGTCTTAGAACAGGTGAAAAAGTTTGATCATAATCGATGCCTGGCTTTTGCATGAACCCCTTAGCCACCAATCGTGCTCTGTATATAACTTTATTATTATTATCAAATTTTCTTTTAAAAATCCATTTACATTGCACAATGGTACCGCTAGGAGGAACACTCACTAACTCCCAAGCATCATTATCCTTAAATGATTTAAGTTCACTTTGCATTGCCAGTTTCCACTGTTCACACTCAGACCCGTTCATTGCCTCATGAAGAGATAATTCGTTAGCACTTAATTCACTTGTCACACACACATTACCGAAACCAAACCGATCAGGACATTTACGTAAACGTTTTGAAGGCAAGTCTGGAGATTCTGCAGACCCTGCAGTAGACTCAGTGCCCTTAAAGCACTCTGCTGCCGTCATAGGGACAGCAGAGTCGCGCAGTGGAAGCGTGCTGGGCCCATAACCTATAATGAAACAGCAGAATGGTTGGCACAGACTGACAATTGTATTAACTTTTTTTTTTTACATCATAGTTTTCATCTATGGCACAGAATACATATTAGTACAAGTATCTATGGACATCGGACATACAGTACACTAATGTATCAACAGATGGCATTACAAGTATCATTTTGTTATTAAGCACAACATAAATAAATAAAGTAGTGAGTTAAAATTTTATTACAAAAATGAAGTATGTTTGTCAAGTATGTTTGATGTCTTTATACCTAAAGACAAACATACTTGGTAGGTGGAAGGTAATCTTAAGAAAATGGAGAGCATTTATTTGAAAACTTATTTTCTTCAGGTCTCCCCAAGACTTCTACAAGCTGAACTACAAGAAACCCATCGACGCGCCATACAAGTTCGAGACCGCAGCCTACGCAGACCCCACGTATTGGAAACACGGCCTGGAGTCCAAGCCCACTGACCCAGTGCCGGTGAAGACCCCAGCGGGGGGTCTCTACAAGTCCCCAGATGTGTTTAGAGACCAGACCAGTCAGGAGTATGGACTTCATAAGGAGGAAGGGAAGGCAAACTCTCATAAGAAAGCGTAAGTTTTTCGTCTAAGTACCGAAACTAATAATAAGAAGTTGACAGTAATTGTACTACAGTAGGTATGTTTCCTCTTTGGATATCTCTTTTCAATTGTCTTTTACTCTTAGATACAGGGTAAATACTCCGAAACCAATGGAATTTCTCTTGCTCTACTTATACTTACAGGGTGTGACGTCGCTGTGAAAGTAGCAGCGCTGAAAGAGCAAAATTTTTTTGTGATTTGTATGGGCAAGCGCCCCAGCGTCATGAAGCTTTTCCCATACAAAAGTTTAAAAAAAAGGTACTCTTTCAGAGCTGCTATTTTCACAGAGAACTCTATACAGGGGACCCATACACACCCTAAAGTATTATCACTTTGTTTTGTTACACCCTGTATAGCTATATGACTCTGCATAATAATTATGCTACTTGTTATCGCGACAGAATATAGATCAATATCTTGCACATACCAAATCGCAGACATCTTCTTATTAAATATTATGTCAGACTCTATGATCTAGCATACATAATATACAGAAAAAGCTAATAATGAAACAGGAACAAAAAGCGGCGAAGCTCTCTCAGCGGCCTTTCACTCTGATGTAAAAAATTACGTGTGGAAATGTAATACACGTATTAATAACTGTCCTCTGTTGCTGGTCACATGTCTAGACTCTAGAGTCTAGACTACACTAGACAGATCATCTAGGTTTCTAAAAAACTGCACTTTTATTGTACATCTAACGTGAGAGTCACGATGAATTGTTTTAACAATAATAAGGCATTAAAGAGACTTGACTGCCGCACTCAGATACATTTACGGCCGTTCCCAATATTCAATCTATCTCTGGTTTGACATACGACCGATCGCAGCTAACATTGAATTGACATAAAATATATGTCTCTAATGTCTAATTAGAGCTATTCCTATCTCTAGTAGGGCAAAACCAGAGATAGATCAAATATTGGGAACGGCCGTTAATGACGATCAAACTTTAATTTAAAGAAGAGCTTATATCAAAATTTTCATTTAATTACGGTTTAGAGTCGGTTGCACCAGAGGCGTGGAATTACAGTTATGGTCATAGTTATGGTTATAGTTAAGGCCAATGATATTCTATGCTACTAACGTAACTAGATAGAAAGTCATTGGTTAAGGCCAACTTAACTTTAACTTTAACTTTGACCACGGAATTAGACAGATGTCTGTTGCGTTTATTTTTTTTTGTTAAAGCTACATATTTTAGAGTATAAAAATGAATTATCCGTAAAAATCGACAGGAAAAATATTTGTAAACAACACTGTGAGCCATAGTAAATTTTTTCGAAAAAAATTCGATATAAGTATGAGCGGTTATAGTTATCGTTAAATATGGCGTCCTTAACCAAAGATTTGACATTCTGCACTGTAGTTATAGTTAAAGTTAAGGTTAAAGTTACAGTTATAGTTAAAGTAAGTTGGTGCAACCCACCCTAAGTAATTAATATTCGTCTCTGGTATTATTCGAAAATTTGCATGACTACTGTATTTCCATCTACGTGGTTTAGTCTGACTACTCTGTGCTAAATTTTAAAAACACAATATTATAGAGATTAGAGACGATTGCAAACGAAACCAACAAATCCTTACTTTCCATGAGTTTTTGACCTACCCTCGTGGATTTGTTGGAAATCTTTGACTTTCAGTTTATGGCAATGCATGAAATGCTATTTCACGCGTCATCTTGTGTTTCCAGGGTAAGCCCTTGGAAGAGTTTTCTGCAGCTGGCATCAGCGCTGCTGCCGGTGGGGCTGATCGTGTCCGCGCTCACACCGAGCGTCGTCACCCTGCAGTCTACAGACAACACACCCTAGTAAGTTACCATTGCGTAGTTGTCTATGCCAAGAAATACCCTAAACTGACAATTGGATCACTACGCCACGCGCGCCACGGATGACAGAAAAATAATGCAGCCTGTCTAAGCCTTGGGCGGGTTCCTAGACGAGCAATTTTATTGCGCAATATCACGTATTGCATAATATTATTGACCGTCTAGAGTTATATTGAACGCGCCCGCCTTCAATCTAATAGTCAAATAAACTGTTCAATAAAACTGAAGCGTGATATTGCACAATACAATTGATCGTCTAGGGCAGGGGTGTTACGGAGCTTGGACTCCGACTCTGTTAAGTCGGAACTTCCGATTGTTATTACACCTTCGGTTCTGACTTCGCCTCCGACAGTTTGAAATCGGAGGTTAATCGGAGGTCGCAGCATAACAGCTGCGGCGGCTTGCGTCGACGGTTATGAACAGGAGCCGTACCGCGAAACCGAATCAGAATGCCATGTCCTACTCTAACAACGTCATTTCACGTTTGCTAGAGTGGGACGCGGCATTCTGATTCGATAGTTTGAGTCTCAAAACGTTTTCGTTGTAGGCCTCCAGGTTCATACGGTCGCGCGGTGAATCCCCCTGACCCCCGCTATGTGCGCTCTATCTTCTTTTATTTTTTCACTTGATGTTAGTTCGTTACGCACACGACAAGTTCGTAGGTAAAAGACATTTGTTTTCATTTTTGCAATGATCTATTTTTATGTTGGACAGTGAAACCAAAATCAAGTTGTATTTGGAACTACTTCGATAAAGCTAATTCATATTTGGCAATATGTGTATGAAAACGTATTCAAGAAAGGGAGGTACGACAACGACGTTGAAATTGGCTGAATAATGTTTTATTTGTCCTTAAATAAAAGATCTCTCTCCTTCCACCACTTCTGACCCTACCTCTGCCTCCGGTACTGACCCCGGTTCCGACTCCGATAAATTAAATTTAGAAATTCCAACTCCGCCTTCGGTTCCGATATAGTTACCTCCGTTACATCCCTGGTCTAGGGGCCGGCTAAGTTAACGCGTTATAAACAAGTGCAAGTGATGATGAAAGTGTAGGGAGAGCATGTTCGTCTACTGAGCATGCTATAGCTTTGAAATCTATGAATGGCTGTCAATATTATGAACGGGCACCTTAAGGACTGAATATTTGATTGTCATTTGTTACCATCGATTGTTGTTGTTAAATAAACTTGACATCTTTATCTGTATGTCTGTTCGTGACATCGTGACTCTCGAAAGGATGAACCGATTTTAATCGTCTTTTTATTTGAAAGATGACACAATCGAAAGTATTCATTACTGTAACTCATCATCATCGACTTACTGATTGCTCGACAATGACGAAAGCTGCTTTTTTACACTGATAAGCTCGATAAGTTCTATATGATAGATTTTGATGAAAGCAACATATTAGAATTAACTATATCTTAATATAAATGTGCTTTGGATATCTAAGGCTACTTTAATTACTACAAAACGATTGGTTCCTGGGGAGTAGGGATTCTGCGCGTAGTAGCGTCGTGATTTTCATAATTCCATCAATTTACCTGGTACTCGAAGTAACGTGTCAGATTAATTTTAGCATATAAATACCAGCTTTAACGACCTAAGTTCATCCTGGATGTAAAGAGATACTCTATGTAATAGGATTTACTACTTATTATAATATCACTTCCTTAACGATAATGTATTTAACATTGATATCCATACTTTTTCCTGTCCAAGAATCACTTTCAATTAAAATAGAATACAAAAATGTATTTTCGTAGCCGACGGCCATTTTGGATGATATGTCAATTGATAGCCTTTCTGTTTCCCGCTTTGTTCAGCACCGGTTGCCCAATCTCAATAGAACAAACAATTAAAAGCCAAGGTTTATCGCCAATCTGAGCGTGAGAAAATATCGATAGCGCACTGTATAGGTTACGATGTCGGAACTACAATACTATACAAATTATACATTGTATACATTATAATAATAACTCCCACACCGGTTTCAGTGACGGTGGCCGGTTTCATTGATATCAGGCCGGTTACGCAGCAGTGATTTTATAGTGCCCAAGTGTGTGCGCAGTTATACACAAGAGCACTCTCTATTCCTTTACTCTCATAACCCAGTGGGACGGACGACCGACTAACCAGACTTGGAAATCGCTCGCTTCGCTTGCCCTGATTAATTATTGTATATACTCAATAACCCCTCTTCTACTTGGACCACACCTGAAGAATCCAAATTATGATAAACGACTTACTAAATTCCTTCTGTCTGTGAACAAAGGCTGTCATCGTTTCGACAGTAAATCATTACTCTTACCGATACCATCTCCTCATCTCTATTGACAGATATTTAATAGTGGCCATTCCTAGTGGCCGACTTGTGCCACTTTCATGTTATATAACACAACACGACGCACATAACTCCTCGTAATTTGACACAAAGCACATAGAAAGCAAACGCAAGAGAAAATCAAGTCTGTGTTTAAAAATTGTGATATTTTAGTGCAACATAAAACACATTATAATATGCACATACTTATCATGTGCATTTTATAATAATATGCATAATTGCATATTAAGTTCCAAATATTGATATTGAAACTAGGTAATACAAAATGTTGCCCGCAACTGCGTTCCGCCAAAACTAGTACAGAATAGTTAATTTTTCGGGACGGAAATCCTTTTGCAACTGTCAAGGTATCTCCATACCAAGATTAATCAAAATTGGTCCTGCAGTTTAAGCTTAAAGAGGTAACTTTGGGTAGCAGACAGACATATTTTTGCATTTACAATAAAATAAGTATGGACTATCAATTAGATAATAAAATTATCTAATGTATTTAAAAAGCAGCTTGAATATATTAATATTATTAAACCAAAATATGACTATAAATAGATCAAAAACCTAATAATATATTGCTTAAAATAATAATAATACTAGACCAAAATTTCATTTTTGATTCTTGCGTAACGATCACCTTTTTCATGAAACTACATATATTATATTTTACGACGAATATGAATATGCTGACTTAATAATAACATTATTAATTTTAGGTGTTTTGTGTAATATTTTTAATTGCTTTGACAATACACAAGAGCAGAGGTTCTCAGTATCCACTAAATTGGTATTTCACTTGTGTCCGCAACTATAATCTCTTTAGCCCTTCACAAAAAAGAGGATAGTAATAATAAGTTTAACGTGTCTGTCTGTCTGTCCGTGGCATCGTAGTATCCAGACGGAGGGATCGATTTCTATTTTCATTTTTTGATTATAAAGCTTCATTATCATCTATGTACTATCCATAAAGTTAATATACAGGGTGCAATTAAACCTTCCTGCCAAATTTTGATATATTGATCCTTGTTAAAAATAAAAATACACGTATTTTTTCTTTTATAGTCACTCAGTTGTAAATTATTGAGAAATAGCTTCCGAAAGTTATCCTAAAAAACACTACAATTAATGGACACGATGCGTCGGCCGCGCGTGGCGTGCGCCTCATCCCGGCGTCACCCCCTCTCATTCCCCCGCGCCGCGAGTGACCGTTCTGCAACGATTTTAAATGGGATAAAATGTCATTAAAAAAAAATAACACCCAATTTTTTTTGGTTAAATGGACTCTCCTAATGATACCTAAGTCCTGGAAAAAAATTGGCAGGAAGGTTTAATTGCACCCTGTATAGGTATATTAACTTTATGGTATGGTTATGGTAAAGTTAATATTATATAAAATAAAAAATAAAATAAAATAAAAATAGTTTTATTTCTGAATAGATTTTAAAAAAATGCTTTCAGAATGTTGATACTACATGGTTCCTACCACCGGTTCGGGAACTATCCCGGCGAGAAGAACCGGCGTAAGAAACTCGCACGGGGCCCACTTTTTTACCAAAAAAAGTGAGAAAAAAATTAATCTTTTTAAATAAAATTTACAATGTTGTAACTTTAAATTATACAATGTCAACATAATTGTAAGTCATGTAACACTAATGTAGAAGTAGCCTTGCAAGAAGCCATCCTACTCCCAAGATGTGCCATCGTTTATGAAATCATTGACCTTATAATAAGCTTTGGCACTCAAACGCTCTTTGACTACTTTTTTAAATTTATTAATGGAAAGATTTTGAACGTTTTCTGGGATTTTATTGTAAAGGTATACATTGACCTTTAAAGGATTTACTGACTTTACTAAGTCTGATCACCGGCATATCTAGCTTGTGCTTATTTATAGTATTTCTACAGTGAATGTCACTTTTAACTTTAAATTTACTTATATTTTTTCTAACATATATTACATTATCCAAAATGTATTGAGAAGCAACAGTTAGAATACCAATTTCTTTAAATTTATCTCTCAGAGATTCTAAAGCAGACATTTTATAAATAGAACGTATGGCTCGCTTCTGCAGCACAAATAGTGTATTAATGTCGCAGCGTTTCCCCATAAAAGGATTCCATATGACATCCTACTATGAAAATAACTAAAATATACTAATCGTGCCGTGTCTTCGTCAGAAATGTCTCTAATTTTTCTGACTGCATATGCTGCAGAACTGAGCCTACCTGCAAGATTAGCAATGTGAGGACCCCACTGTAATTTACTGTCAAGTGTAATACCTAGGAATACAGTGTTATCTACCAAATTCATCTTCTCATCATTTAATAGTACATTGGTTTGGACTTGCCTAACATTGGGCAAAGTAAACTTTATACATTTAGTTTTACTAGAATTTAATAGTAAGTTATTAACATTAAACCAATGTACTATTTTTGAGAGAGCACTGTTTACCTCGTCGTAGTTCGACTGTTGTCGCTTCACTTTAAAAATAAGTGAAGTGTCATCAGCAAAAAGCACTATCTCATTATTATTATCCTTTACTAGATAAGGTAAGTCATTTATACAGATGAGAAAAAGAAATGGGCCTAATATAGATCGCTGTGGGACACCTAATTCTATTTTGGTTCCATTGGACCTTTTACCATTTACCTCAACCCTTTGAGTCCTATTTTTAAGGTAAGAAGTCAAAAGGCTGAGAGCAGAGTCCTTTATGCCGTAGTGGCGCAGTTTCCCGATCAATGTAGCATGCTCAACACAATCGAAGGCTTTGGAGAGATCGCAAAACACACCTAAGGCATCCTGCGACTCCTCCCAAGCTTCAAAAATACTACAAAGAAGTCCTATACCAGCATCCGTTGTGGATCGACCCTTAGTAAATCCGTATTGGTTATCGTGTAGCAAATTATTTGAATTAAAATGTACTAGTAATTGTTTTAAAATAATTTTTTCAAATATTTTACTAAAGGTCGGTAGAATCGATATAGGCCTGAAATTCGTGGGATCCGATTTAGTTCCGGCTTTGAATAAAGGAACAATCTTGCTATGCTTCATTAAGTCAGGAAAAACACCATTTTTTATGCATCATTAAAAATCATTGCTAGATGAGGAGCTACGATGTCAATTATTGATTTAATAATTTTTGTAGACATGCCCCAGAGATCAGCAGTATTTTTTATATTCAACAGTTTAAAGGTATCAATGATATCTCTGGGGTTAATTTCTCTAAACTTAAAATTGACATCACACTCCTTTACATTGTCTCTGAGTAGCTTTTCGGCAGCTTCAGGTGAAGAATTTAAATTTTTAGTCGTTGAGACCGGAATGTCAGCAAAAACTTTTCAAAGACCGTCGCAACTTCTTGATCATTAGTAATCTTTTTATTTTCAAAGTATAGTTCAAAATCAGAACTGCGACAGGATACGTTTCCAGTCTCATCAGCTATTACCTGCCATGTTGTTTTTATTTTATTTTTAGAGTTTTTAATTTTATTTTTTATGTACAGGGCTTTTGCAGCTTTACAAACTTTTCTAAAGGTTTTTGAGTAGTTTTTAACATATGCTTTAAATGCTTCACTATTGTTAATACTCCTTTCATCATATAGTTCATATAATCTTTTCCTACTAATTTTAATCCCTTTTGTTGCCCATTCAATAAATTTTGTTTTTTTATTACTGTTTCTAACCGTTTTAGAAGTAAATATTGAATTAAATTGAGTTCTTATCACCTTAAATAATTTATTAAAAGCTTCATCAGAGCTATGTGACCTATCCGATAAATGGATATTTGAATTTAATTTACTTCTAAATTGCTCAATACGTTTTGTGGTCACAGGAATAAACACAAGACTTTTCTTCGTATCACTGTCACATTTCATATTAAAAGAAGCTATTTGTCCACAGTGATCACAACTTAGCTTATTAATTATTTCTTTTGTAACAGAAATAAGATTAGTAAATATATTGTCAATACAAGTGGCTGTAGTCTCACAGACTCTTGTAGGTTCCTGAAACAAACTGTTAAGGTTATACGATTGAAATAAAGATGTGAATCTAACAGTAGTGGATGTTAAATCTAATAAATTAATGTTAAAATCACCACATATAATAACTTTTTTGTTAGATGCACATATTTTTGACAAAATTTGTTCCATTGTTACTTCAAAAGAATCGTATAACCCTAATGGAGGCCTGTATACGCTCACAAGTATTAGATGGCTCAGCTCTATGCAGGCCACTTCTATTATTCGTTCAGTAGAGAGACTCACAATATCCTTACGTTCCTTAAATTTCAAATTGTTTCTGATTAAAATTAGAGAGCCGCCTCTAATGGCATTTTCCCTACTGAACGAACTTGCTATCTGGTGATCATTGAAATTGAAAATGAGTTCATGCGATCTGAACCAATGTTCAGATATACATATAATATCAATGTTACATTCCTTCAAAAATAACTCAATTTCAAGTTCTTTACCTCCCATACCTTGTAAATTCTGATACACCAGATTAATTAAATTACAATTATTTTTACTTACTATACTTGAATCTATTAAGTTATTGGTAGGATTTTGACTATTTAAAGTTGATTTGTTTCTGCAAGAGATTTCCTCTATTGTCTTAATATCTAATTTAAATAAATATTTGGAACATATTCCAATTCGTTAAAACTATGACTAGTATTCTGCTCAATAAAAGCAGTAGTCGAGGAAGCCAAATACTTGGCTGATTTTATAAACAAAAAGTTAAATAGCAACTTGGCTATTCGTCTTTTATAAAAATGAGATAAGAAGTACTTATCTCTTTTCATAGTAGATAATTTCAAATCTAAATTATTAATATCTACAACCTGACATTGCTTATGCGAGTCATTTAAAATAATACAATTATTATTTACAGCTGTATACATTAGGCTATTCAGCTGATACCTAGAAATGTTTTCTTTATTATATCTCTTTGGCAACATTTGTATGTAGGGAAAAGTAAACAAGATGACGTTTGTAACATGTTTTATATTAAATAATTTGTCCAAATATTCAGTCATCTGTTTTTTGTTTAATTTTCCTTTCCTCCCAACTAAAAGTATTAATGTAGTATTCGGACAATATGTCATAGTTAAAGCCCGTTTTAAAATTTCAGTGTAAGTAGCACCGGGCATACAAAAATTAGAGATAGGTTGTCCGATACACATTCTATTCAAATATACACCTAAATCCTTACCTAACTCGTCACTGACTAAAGTAATGTTTGTTGGGCATTCTGTATGTACCTTCTGACTGGAACATATATCTGCAATATTATTTAAAATGGAATGATCTACCTTATCTGAGGAACCGTTGATTCTCAATAAAGAATAAACCCGCTCCTCATTGTAATGGGTCACTTCGAGCAGATCATTCATTGCTGTTATATGCCCCTGCATTTCTTGCTGTGATAACTCATATTTCTTTTTCAAATTGTCTAAGGAGTCTAGAAGTATTGAAATCTCTGCCTGAAGGTTGCATACATCTGCCTCATAGCTACAGTTAATTTGCTCTAAGTCAATTTTACAATTTAGCAAATTATTATTCAAAATTTGGTTTTCTTTAACAACCTTTGATAAATTATTTAAACATTTTTTATTTTTCAGTGACAGTTCACAATATTTCTTGATGCACTTTCTGATTTTAATATATTTCTTAAATTTTTTCCTACTGTTCATTCCACACAGTGGCAATGAATCATCACCGGTTAAATCAACAGTAGAAATGTCAATGTTACATGATTTAGAGATAGAATGTGACTTACTTTTACTACAGATAAGTTCATCATACAAGTTTTGTGTTTGGGTGGCATATATTGTACATATCTCGCCTGCACGGGTCCACTTGAGGATCGAACGTCTGCAGTCTCGCCACAAGGTCAACTTCAGTTCCTTTGTGGTGAGAGTACCGACGCATCTTCTGTCGACCTTTGAAGCGGAGGAATTCCTGCCGACTGATGTGGTCTACCGAAGGTTCCGGGGGAGACTCCGGAATGAAGCGCGCATCACGTCGCCGTTAACTCGTGATAAAGTGTATATATAATTTATTTGTATGTTAGTTATTAATTTATATATTGTATGGGCCTACGTAGCCTGATATAAATAAATAAATAAATAAATCTTCCTGCTAATTTACATATTATGTGATTCATATGAATCCCCCAATGTTCCAGCTACGGCAACCGCATCACTCGTCGGGTGGAGGGCTTTAAGCCGCTGCCCGTCATCAGCGAGAGCTGCAAGCGGCGACTGCTGTGTGAGCTGCACGCCCCACGGCACAGGTGGGCTTGAACATTTATTTTTTACATTGGGGAAATGCGTTTACGCATCCCCGGCAGTCTGGGGAGGGTTACCGGGGTATGTGGGACTCTCTGGGGGCGAAGGGGCGCGAGCATACCCACTAAAACACCAACGGTGTTCCTGCTCTTCTGCTTAAGGCAGCAGGGCCTGTGTGCAAAAAAGGATTTTAGCGTCACTTAAGGAATTTTGAATCTTTTTTATGGTAGTTAGGTGCAATAAAGCATATAAAAATCGGCCAAGTGCGAGTCAGACTCGCACACGAAGAGTTCCGTACCGTTAAAGTGCAAAAATAGGTCAAAAATTGTGTTTTTTTATAGGAGCTCCCTTAAATTTTGATTTCATTTTAAATTATTACTGTACACATATAATTAAGGATTTTATATAATTTCAAGCATCTATCTTTGTTTTTCTTGATTTTCTCAAAGAAGGACCATTTCGATTTTTTTTATATTTCTTTTGTCTAAATAGCTAATATTCTATAGAACATTCTTGCACTACTTCTGTAATGGGCCGGGAAGTGAATTATAGGAGCTAGAATAAAAATACTGCCGAAGGGTGGCGTCCAAAATGGCTAAATAGTGGAAATTGGCAAAAAACTTCGATTTTGATATGGGGAAACGTATCCTTAATAAGTTTTTAAAAGAGGAACATAAAATATGTTTAACAAAAAGGATGGCGATTTGGTGCCCCTAAAGGGTGGCGCCCGTGTGCATTGCACACATTACACATATGGTAGCGGGCCCTGTAAGGCCGCGTTTCCACTGACGTGGTGCTGGCCGGAGAGGAGCGGTGAAGAGCGGTGAAAAGGTGTCAGTGTTTCCACTGAAGCGGAGCGGAGCATACTTTTGGAATTGATTGAATGAGGCACTGCGCGCGAGTCACGCACCGCCCCGCTCCGCACCGCTGTCCTCCGCTCTGCACCCCAATGCTCGCTGTCCTCCACACCGCATCGCCTCGCTGTATTTTTATTATGAATATCCGCTCAGCTCTGCTCCACCCCGCTCGTGCTGTTTCCATTGAAGCGGAGCGGAGATTTCGAGCATAGTGATTGGTCAATTCGGGCACCGCTAAGCTCCTCTCGGCCCAGCTCCACGTCAGTGGAAACGCAGCCTTAGGCAGAGCCACGGGATATGCGGAATACACAACCGCGATAAGGTGGGCTTGAAGTTAAAAGATTTTTACGACTTCACTTGATAAAAGTTTACCCGAGATCAAGTATGATGTTGTCTTTTTCATAAATACGGAAATTTGAGAGAGAGAAAAAAACGAAACCTAGCCCAGAGCTAATTTTAACTGACATGTTAAGTAGGGTGTGTGATTTAACAAAAAACATAGCAATATTTTAAAGTATATATAGGTCTACCAGAATCTGATGGCAAAAAGTGAGAAAATAAATTGACTCTAGCAATACCGGGGTAATTGGAATAAAACATTTTGATCCTTTTTTTTTCTTACAGCGGCTGATTCTGTGTGTTAAACATGCAAACATAAAAATTTATCCAATGATCAAGGATATTTTTTAAAAATCTGCTGTCAAAAATTGCCATCAGATTCTGGTAGACCTATACCATTCCATATTTAGAATGTCACTTAGCGATACCCGATAGTAAAAGTCAAATATTTGATATATCGAATTTTGTCTGTAAAATTAACAATGACATCTTGGCTAACTCTCTTCATTTGTTTATGATTACGTGCTACTAGTTACTATTTTATTTTAATTTTGTAACAAATAGTCTCAATATATTATCTTTCCTTTGTAATGAATTTTCCCTCCTATCATGATATCTGTTTTAGCGACCAAACCCCCACCACGGGCCACAAGCACTGCTACAAGCTGCAGTGCGAGGATCCTGCTGCCATGATGACAGTGCTGCGCTTCCTGCTGACACACCGACCACCTGGTACACCTGCTGGGAGTCCACCTGGTGGTGTCATACCCCTGGGATAGAGGGAGAGGGAGGGGTATTGGATCCGATACCGGAACTTTGACGCGTTTAGTTAATTTGTTAAATGTTACAATATTTTCTGACTGATTAAATATTATAGTGTTCCATTAAATTCTTTCAATATATTTTTTTGTTATGTAACACCATAATTCATAAAGCATTGCTTTCTTTTTTTGACAACGTTGAAGTCTACATCTCATACTGTCCTACATGCACCAATCTGGGTCATTGGTAATCCTCTGATAAAAAAAATCCTTTCTCTTCCATAAATAATTATACACGACGAACAAAAGTGGCATAATTTTTAATGCACGTTCAACAACTAACCTAACCTAACCTAACCCAGTTTGGTCCAAATATTAACAATTTAGATAGCCTGATTAATTAGCTGTTGCCTAACGAACACAAGGTCGAGATCAACGATAGGGGCTGATAATACAATTTAAGCCTCATTTTACAAGGCTTAATCGTCAGTAGCAACAATCCTTTTTTTTTAAACAAAGGCTCAGTGGACCACACGAAACACTAAGTTTTAAATTAAAAAAAAAAATAGTTATATGAAAAGTTTATAATTTTTATTCAGCACTTAAAACAAATTATATTATTTTTCAATTAAGGAGAATAAGTAGCACAAATGCTTTTAAAATTTTCTTGTTCTTTCTTTAATTCTCTTCAAGAGAAGAGCGGTCAGCCGTCGTAAGTAAAACTGCCCAGCCCCAACTCATCATGACGTATTCCCACGGCTGGGGCCAGGGGAAATAGTTGCGATTGTCCACTCATTACATAATTGTTTGACCGGTGCGCGGCGCGTCAGGCGAACCGTGGCCTCAAATGTTGCGCAATGGGCCGGAGAAAGCTGACGACAAGTGCAGACACCATGGCTGCTAAGTAGACAATTCTAGCTGCATCGGACCATCGGACAGACATAACAATATAATATGTATATCGGAATAACCGAGTTAGGGCTTGCATATTCTTATATTAATATGACCTAGCTATGGTATCACGAATCTATTGACAGTGACACATTTTCAGCTCTACACATTTGTATTGTCATAAATTGGCATAAACATTTGCATAGTTTTGAGTTTTGACCTTAAGATTCATATTAGTGCAAAATCCTACAAAAAATACACACTCAATTTGTAAGTTTCTGTCTTCTTTAGTTAAAACGTTAAAAGCTATTAATAATTTTTGTAAACCCCTTGCGTGCTTCGAGTACTTTAAAGGAATTTTAGATGCGGGGGCCGGGGATGTAGTAACAGGTAGTGAGTATAGTTTTTGAAGTAAAAACTTTAGCGGAGCTGTGTACTACTTATTTGGGCATGCCGCATGGGTAAAACATGTTAAACGTCGCGTCAGGATACTTGACCTAACAGAAAATTATATAGGGACAAAAAGCCTTTTCTCACTATAAACTGATGAGAAAGTAATGGGGTATCCATTCTTTCTACAGCATGACGAAAATTCGTGGCCTTTCCGTTTCGTTTTCACTTCGGCACTCCCGAAATGCGATCCATTGTTTTATTTTTTAGGGTTCCGTACCCAAAGGGTTAAAATGGGACCCTATTACTAAGACTTCGATGTCTGTCCGTCTGTCCGTCTGTCTGTCACCAGGCTGTAACTCGAGAACCGCTATAGCTTAACTTCTGAAATTTTCACAAATTATGTATATGTGTTGCCGCTATAACAACAAATACTAAAAATAAAATAAATTAAATATTTAAGGGGGGCTCCCATACAACAAACGTGATTTTTTTTGCTATTTTTTGCTCTTAATCAATAACGGCAACACATAGGCAATTGAAATGTTCTCAAAATACTTAATTGTATTTGTACTTTAATAATTAATTATAAAATTAAATAAATTAAATAATTGAGGGGGGCTCCCATACAAAAAAAAATCAATTTTTAGCCTATTTTTGCTCTGTAGTGGTACGGAACCCTTCGTGCGCGAGTACAACTCGCACTTGGCCGATTTTTAGTTATAATAGGCCAAACAAGCTCCTCTCTAGCCGACTAGCTGCAGGCCGTGAGAGCCTCCACTATTTCCGGCGCAATTATATTTTATTACTGCGGTTATCGTTGCCCAACCGTTCAACATTATAATATTAATTATTAGGAGAAAACTCAGCGAGAGCTAATGAATGGAAAAAACTATTTAGTATAGGCGTATTGCTGGCTTACAATAATCTCTATTATGTAACATTTAGCACATAATAATTGTATATTATACCAAATAGTATGTATTTAGCTATATAATTATATCCTGGCATACAATTAAAGGCTCTAAGCACACCAAATAAATTAATGATTTAGAACAAAAATGGCACACCAAAATCCAAATATATTAATTAGGGGGAAAATTACCTATATTATGTTTCTTTTATCTTAATCTGTAAGAAGACTGCCTCGAACCTTTAAATAAGACTGCTTTGTATTTATATTTAGTCTGATGTAATGTTGGCATCCGCCAGCAGTTTTTGAGTTTTAGGGAAAAATAAAAAATCAGCCAAGTTCGAGTTGGACTCGCCCATGCAGGGTTCCGCAGCAACAATGAGGTTTATTTTTATTAAATTAAAAAGTTTTTGATTTATTTTTATATTTCAGTTGATTTAGTGAAAGTTAAATTACCATTTATGACGCATAAAAAAAAACTACTTGCTAGATCTCGTTCAAACCAATTTTCGTTGGTAGTTTTTATAGTAATGTACATCATATATTTTTTTAGACTTATCATGCCCCTACTTTAGAAGTTAGAGGACACACATTTTACCACTTTGAAAGAGACACTCTCGCAAACTATTCAGGTTATAAAAAATGATATTAGAAACCTCAATATGATTTTTGAAGACCTATCCATAGATACCCCACACGCATAAGTTACATGAAAAATTTTTTTTTTGTTTCAGTTGTACCTATGGGGACCCCTAAAATTTTTAATATTTTTTTCATTTTTGTATCAAAATCTTAATGCGGTTCGCAGACTACATCTACTTACCAAATTTCAATAGTATAGCTCTTATAGTTTCGGAGAAAAGTGGCTATGACATACGGACAGACAGACGGACGGACGGACGGACGGACGGACGGACGGACAGACAAACAGACAGACAAACACAGAGACAGACATTTGGCTACGGAACCCTAATAACGAAGAAAAATCGTTTTGAGTTATTTGTGCTACCATCTCTGGTAGCAGAAATAAGCTGTTAATTTGTAGCGGTAATTGACGAGGTATATTAATTAAATTAATGTTTTATTAATTATAGATTAATTACTGATGTATTTAAAAACAGCCGCCTGCTTGTCTAACTTTTATTGCAAGAACGAGTGATCACACACACACACACACACACACACAGCGGGCAGTTCCGGGACGCTTTTCCATCCGGTGAGCTAGTCAGCAGCCAGTCGGTCTCAGTCTCACAGATTACGATGATTGAGCTGTTTCCGCTTCGTCAGTCATACACCGCCGTGTCACTTGACGAAAGCCGACGTTGGACTGAGCTGCTGATGAAATTGCAGAATCCGGGTTCAAACATACTTAGTGCTGTAATACATGCTATTGTTGTAAGATGAGAGGAGATGTTAATTTAATTTCAAGAGCGAAGTAGTAAACATATTATAACCGCCGCCCGGCTTATGAGGTTATTTGGCAAAAGTTTTTGATTTACAAACTATAAAAAGATAACCAATAAACATAAAGCTGTTGAAAAGATATAAATCAAAAACTATAAAAAATCGGGCATTGTCAAGTACTATTAACGAGCACCGAGCTTTACGCACTGCATATAAAAGTTTATATAAATGTCTATTACTATAAAAAACACGAATTTAGGCTTCTTCTAATAAGAAGAAGCCACGTAGGTATGATTCACAGCTTTGTTGACGGGCTTGGTACATAACACTACCGACTGTTCTTAATCTGTCTTAGTTATGATAGATCACGGGTATCGTTTTCCTTAGGTAAGGTTAGTACTCTGTTCTTTTCTAAATCGCTCGACTTCAATGCTTTATCCGATTTACGGATTAGAATTGGGAAAATTAAATCGGCTAACATTATTTAATAACTAGTCTGCCTAGAAACATTACTTAATAACTAGTCTACCTAAAACCACATTTCGGCTAAACCACCAAATGTTCTAACATAAAATAATTGCTGCCTTTTTCGGAATGTAGAGCAAGCTTTACCACAAATAAATGTCCAATTAATTTAAAGTCGTAGCAGTTAAATATAAGTTGTCAAATGATTGATAAAATTAAAACCTACGACAATAAGTTTTATTTATATAATATAAATGAATACACATAAAGTCGTAACTGGAGCACAATAATCGCTTTGTCTTCCGCAAACGAACATAGAATGTCGGTTTTTACCATAAAATCTGTAAACGATGTAACGAAATCTCGGCGTCATGAATCGTAATAACCATAACCACATTTATATAATGTTAATTTTGTCTTAAATATTTTCACATAATTATTACGAAACTAAATTTCTCCCTTCTACGGCGGCGCGGCGCGCGCGCAGCGGCGGCAGTCGCATCCGACACGCCGACGCACGTAGACGCTGAAATAAAAAAAACTACCTGTCACCGCGGGACCGAGTGATTCGAATTTTGAAAATTTGACGTTAAGTTTTTTTTACGTTTAAAGTATTCGGCTCGGGATTAAGGCAGTGAGAGTGTTTGAAAGTGAGTCTGGGCGGAGTATGCGCGGCTAGTTTCACTTTCTACGGGACACTGTGACGGTGAGTTGTGTAACTGCTGGACTGGTGGAAAATTACCATAAACACACTGTTAAGTTACAATCACCTCATCAACACCTCTTATGGGCCGATAAAGAGCCGCTTAAGTGTTAGACTTAAACCATCGTTAATTTTAAGACTCGGTTCCTCTTCTATCATGTTTTATGTCAATTACTTACATAGAGAGTATTAACCCATTTCCAATTCCATACCCATTCATTTCTTTTAATAAACATTAAAAATGATGACTGAAAAGCGGCGTAACGACCTGAATTTCAGGTACATTAAGAAATGATATAACACGCAAGTTTAAACATTCTCCATGCTTATACTGGTGCCAAAGAAACTTCGTAGTTGCTTTCAAATTATTTAACATTAAAATTGATTGCTATCGAAGTCGGTTAAAAAGTGAACGTAAATGAATTTGTAAGTCGGTCGTAATTCGCGGGTATTCGTGAAAAATGAAATGAAAGTTCGAAATGCAAAGTGTGAAAAACGAAATGCCGTCATTATAAATGCATACAATTATTTAACTTTCGGTTTTTATACTTTTAGTATGAAGCTTGTAATAAATATTTTTCTAGCAAACTTTTCACTTCGTTGTTATTCAAACGTATCAAAAACCGAAATGATCAATCATATTATTACAGTTCAACATCGTATTTTAGGTTCACAATCTTGACGACCTCTGTGGCTCAATTGGTTGAGTGTGTGGCAGCTCAAGCCGGGGGTCGCGGGTTCGAATCCCACCGACGGAACAAAAAAGTTTTCAATGTTCCCGGGTCTGGATGTGTATTAAATATGTGTACGATATAATAAAAATCTTAAATATATGTTTAGTATAAAAGAATTAAATATATTTCCGTTGTCTGGTACCTGTAACACAAGTCCTTCAGGTACTTAGCACGGGGCCAGACTGACGTGGTGTGAAGCGTCCATAGATATTAAAAAAAATCTAGATTTTCGACTTCGTAAAAAAGGTTATCCCACGAGCATTTTACATTCTGTTGCAATAAAAAGTATTCCTGTACAGTGCTAGTGGATTCAATGCAAAGTATTTTTTTTTTACTTTATAATATTATCACAAGTAGGTCATTGACATATATTTATACCTATTTAATACAATCTTGTGACTGTTAACAAAATATCAAATCGATCTCAACTTTAATCACCAAATAACGATGAAGTTTGTTATAAAAATATTAAGTACTAGCTCTATCACGTGGTTTCGCTTATGCAAATTAGGACTAGAGGGTAAGAAATGTTGATTCTCTATTTTACCCCCTATGGAATGTAATTTTGAGAAGTTAGTTCTTAGTGGTTGCCTACATATTTTGCTATTTTTTGGCAATCATGAGAAACCTATGTTCCTTAAAATACCTCCAAAAATATTTCAAAATTTTCTCGATAAACAATTGAACAGTTCTTACATTCATAATATAATAAGTAATACAATAATATTATACATCTACGAAGCTAAATGACGATAGTTATCTTACGTAACCATTCATCTCTGCGTAAGGAGGTCACTTCACCTGACGCGCCATTTACATACAGACAGGGGACCGGGGACAGTTACATCATTTGATGTATTAAGGTCGTGTATTTTCGAAAATTTTTGTTTCTAGTGACATAATGTTACAAATTGGTCTGGTGGAATGGCTATCAAAAATGAATTAATTACCTTAAGCTTACAAATATATACAAGAAGGCCGATTGATCTTGTCGGAGTGATCACAGGCCGATTTGACCAAATTCATGCACATGAATGGAAATGTTCAAAACGTGTCTGGTGAGGTAGGTCTGTGATCAGACTAACTGGATTAATCGACCTCTCGCTATACTTAAATGTCTCTACATTTAAGTCCACTTCCATGGAAGTAGAAAAGTAGCCTGATTCTACTATTTTAATGCATCATTGATGAAGCTTTTTCAAACGGCTGCCGTTAACTGGAAGTCAAGAATAGATACTTAATAATACATAATAAATACTAACTTATAATGGTGCTCCCTCACCGGGAGCATTCGCTTGTAATGTAACGTTACAGAGTCGAGCATTACAATGCGCACCTTGTAATAACACAGTGTGTAATATCTCGATACAACTTGTTACATCAACTAGCTAAGGAATGCTCAAAGTCGCATGTCAGTCAGGGAGGTAGTATTGTAATGTAAAGCTCAAAGTGGAATCTTTAATGTTACATTACACATAATATAATGTAATGTTCAAAAATGAATCTATAATGTTACATTACAAGTGAATGCTCGCGGTGAGGGAGCACCTTTAGGTATAGACAATGTGCAAAATAACAACTGAATATATAACTCTCTTTTAGAATTCTGTCACGAAAACTACTAGAAAACCCAACTTTAAGCACCCAAACGAGCTGCATAACACCTATTGATAAGTGTAGTGTGTCAAGTAGGTCCGGGTGATGTAACGCTCTCACGGCGGCACAAAAACTAATATAGAGCGTGCGATATAGAACCTTACTCGCACTGTCGGAGTTCTTGTTCGATTTCATTTGGTGATAGTTTAAATTATATGCGAGAGCTCCGGTAGGAGTGTTAATGTTCTGTGTGCGAGAGGCTGTTCCATGGGAACGATGCTTTTTTAGGATTCCGTACCCAAAGGGTAAACACGAGACCCTATTACTAAGACTTCGATGTCTGTCTGTCCGTCTGTCTGTCTCCAGGCTGTATCTCAATAACCGCTATAGCTAGATTTCTGAAACTTTCACACATTGTGTATATCTGTTGCCGCTATAACAACAAATACTAAAAATAAAATAAATTAAATATTTAAGGGCCCCATACAATAAAATGTAATTATTTTGCTATTTTTTTGTTCGATATCAATAATGGCAATAGATAGGCACTCAAAATGTGCACAAAATACTTCAGTTGTATTTATAATTTCATAATTAAAAAATATATTAAAATAAAATAAATAATTAAGGAGGGGTCCCATACAATAAACACATTTTTTACCTATTTTTGCTCTATAATGGTACGGAACCCTTCGTGCACGAGTCCAACTCGTACTTGGCTGATTATTAATTTTTATTAGGTTTGAAAATTGTGTTTTCTTTCTGGTATCTTAAATCTTTACATTCCATGAAATCGATTCCGTTGGCGGCTGATTTAGATCTTTAAAAGTACTCAGTCGACGGATTTTAATGCAGATTTTAGATTTGATAGAGTAATCAAGGAGAATGGTATTAGTGAAAACCAGAAGATGAATTATAAAACATAAAAGATTTTGGGGGAACTTTGTTAGTGCTAAGATTACTTTATAGCTTGAATAACATTTATTTTGCCGCGAAAGAAATCTTATTCGTTTCCCAAGACCCAAAGTGTATTTGACTGACTAAATGGTAACAGACGGGCACAATTTCGCATTTATAATATTAGTTTAACCAAACTTATATTATAAATGCGTATGCGCAAGTAGTGCTACAGCAAGTATAGGTCTACCAGAATCTGATGGCAAAAAGTGACAAAATAAATTGACTCTAGCATTACCTGGGTAATTGGAATAAAACATTTTGATCCTTTTTTTTCTTATAGCGTCTGATTCTAAGTGTTAATGCATGCAAATATAAAAATGTATCCAATGATCAAGGATATTTTATGAAAATCTGCTGTCAAAAATTGCCATCAGATTCTGGTAGAGCTATATTTAAAATGTGTTCTGTGGTATAGGCGTGCCGCGTGATCGTCGTATTGCTAGATTACTAATCATGTTACTGGCCGACATGAGTTGACCTTATCACCAGTTGTGGTTTTTGTTCGGATAGTATTCATAGGTAATAAGTAATGCTATAAAATGTAATTTTAAATAATCGGCCAA
Source organism: Cyaniris semiargus (assembly GCA_905187585.1). Classification (NCBI taxonomy): domain Eukaryota; kingdom Metazoa; phylum Arthropoda; class Insecta; order Lepidoptera; family Lycaenidae; genus Cyaniris; species Cyaniris semiargus. The sequence continues at coordinate 14,957,682 of LR994563.1, read as the reverse complement.
GTGCGAGTCGGACTCGCGCACGAAGGGTTCCGTACCATTATTAAGCAAAATTACGCCACAAATTGTGTTTTTTGTATGGGACCCCCCCTTATTTTTTTATTTTATTTTAATATTATTATTAAATATTAAAGTACACATATAACTAAGTACTTTGAGAAAAATTCAAGTACTCACCTGTTGCCATTATTGATATAGACCAAAAAATGCCAAAAAAATCAAGTTTGTTGTATGGGTAAATATCTGTTTTATTGTGTTTTTAGTATTTGTTGTTATAGCGGTAATAGGAATACATAATCTGTGAAAATTTCAACTCTCTAGCTATCACCGTTCTTGAGATACAGACGACAACGCCTGCTGACAGACAGACGGACAGATATCGAAGTCTTAGTAATAGGGTCCCGTTTTTACCCTTTGGGTACGGAACCCTAAAAATAAAAAATTAAAATGTGTTCTGTGCTTTAGGCATATATTTCGTTTGACTGCTATTTGCTTTCATTGATCACTAGATGAAAAAAAATGTTTATCGCGCGGGACCGTACATCTTTCCGGGATAAAAAGTATCCTATGTCCTTTCCCGGGACTCATAGTATATCCATACCTTTCAGCAAAATCAGTTGAACTGTTTAAGCGTGAAGAAGTAACAGACAGACAGACACACTTTCGCATTTAAAATAGTATGAATGGCAACTGACCGTCACGAGTTGACCTTACTGTCTGCTGTGGTTGCCGTTTGCCGGTTGTAACTTGTAGGTTGCTGGTTGTGGGCTGTCGGTTGTGGAGGTCGAGGTCACGCGGGTCATCTGATAACTTCCGAAACAATACAACCTGTGAATATTGATCTCCAGATGTTATGTAGATGTTTAGGAACGACTAGAGCGTCCGTGGCCTAATGGGTAGACCTTTGGTTCGCACTCGTAGAGGGTGCAGGTTCGATCCCGGGTGGAGGCGTGTACCAATGAGACATTTTCTGATCTCAAGTACATAATACGGACACTCATACGGTGAAGGAAAACATCGTGAGGAAACCCGCACATGGTTGGTCCCAGACGTATTGACTAGTTCTTTCCTCTGGACTAGGCCGACTATGTTGCGAGAATGCCGTATGCGCTTGGGCAACCATACGGACATTTAAATCTTGTCCCAGGCACTACAGTATCTGAAGTGTGGTTACTTCGCTCTGAAAATACTGTATAAATCATCCACAACGGATCCAAAGGCCTAGTTTTTTTTTTTAGGCACGACTATCAAAGGTGATAGGAAGCGCGTACGTATTAAGAGGAGACGCTAGGGCCGTTTTTCCATACAAACGCTGTCCCCTGTTTCCTCCCTGGATAATGCCGGTAGAGTTATAGTTTTTTTCCTGAATATCTATGGCCACTATTAGCATGTCCCTATGTTTTCTTTCTTTTCATAATTTAATAATTAAAAAAGATATGAACGTTCAAAAACCCAAAAAAATGGCCAGATTTTCCGCTGTGTTCAAACATCCAGAAAACAAATTTGGCTAGATTGTACAAAACAAAATAAAACATAGGAACACAGCTCAAGCCTTGCTTTAATTTTTAATGAAAAAAGTACTTAAATCGGTTAAGTTTTGGAGAAGAAATCAGGAAATAACGAATCGTTGATTTTCTGTTCTTTTATAAGATCAAGCTGCAGTTGTCTCTATCGCGCTCTGCGGGGGGGAGGCTTGAGGTTAAGGAGACAGCAATAGATTTTACAAATACTTGTTTTTCATTTCTCTAGCCCTTGGTGTATCCTCTTAATTTAGAGTATAATTATTATTTTTATAAGTTGGTTTATTTTATTACACACCGTAGCACCAATGAGGTGTGTATAATTATATGTTTTACTAGATGACGCCCGCAACTTCGTTGCGTCAAAATTCGATTATCGCGCGGGAACCGTACATTTTTCCAGGATAAAAAGTATCCTATGTCCTTTCCCGGGACTCAAAGTATCCCCATACCAAATTTCAGCAAAATCGGTTCAGCGGTTTAGGCGTGAAGAGGTAACAGACAGACAGACAGCGTCTGATTCTGTGTGTTAAACATGCAAATATAAAAATTTATCCAATGATCAAGGATATTTTATGAAAATCTGCTGTCAAAAATTGCCATCAGATTCTGGTAGACCTATACTTAATAATAACTTTCGATTATTATTTTTTTGTTGCACAAATCTAACATTTTTTTTTATTATAATTTAACCAAAATAATTAAATAGTAGTAAGTAAAATTACTTAGTAAGTAAAATTTGCTTAGTAGAATGTACGTACGTTTTTTTAATTTTGAAATCTGTTTCCTACTGACATTAGACAACACGGGAAACGCACTGAACATTAACGATATAATCGTTACATACAAAAGACTTCAACTCGCTGCAATGCACTGACAACGCATTGTAAAACTACTCCTATGGCAAAAACTCGTATACGAACTTAAAATAGTACCGTATTTTCTTTTAAAATATCTTCGTTATCTAAGTATTATAATTAACTATGAAAATATTTTTTTAAACAAATGATTTAAAAATATTTTTAAAGTTTCACCTACAAATTAATAATTTTATTTATTATAAAAATCCAATTTTTTTTGTTGATGATCACAACAAGTCTAATGCAGAGTTTTTCTCTCTACCGCCGCATAATCAGTGATCTGCTCCAGATATCGTGAATTAATTATGTTTACTTTGTTCACACTCGGCGGTCGCGACAATTGCTATTCGTTCTTCATCTCAGGCGGAAAAGTTAGCTTTCTTAGCAATTTCCATTTTCACTTCGAAAACGAAATTAGCTCATTCTTTATGTGTCTGAGCGCCATTATATTGCAACGGAAAGATATTTCTAGAAAGAAAAACGATGTATGACAAATTATACGGTTTGTAAAAATATCTATTCTATTATGCTCTTCTTCAAATAATTTTATTTCTATATCAGTACGAAAACTTACAGCAAGATATAGATTTTTAAAAAGATATTATATTTTAAAGGGATATAGCCAGTGATGAATTTTTCTAGTTCGCAATAGGTATTATAAGAATGTTAAAAACAGTGGTTTAAAAGCCCAAACTCCCTGTCAGCTCCCTTTAAGTAACTTTTGGCGGGCTCTTCCTCTAAATACTAACTCTAACTTAACTCACAAACCAGTAGGTATGCATATTGTATACATCTATCATACAAACTACTTCTACTACATGATATATTTCATCCGAAGATGTCATAATATATGTCTGGTTTATCTTGTATCTCAATACCTAAAAATCAAGAACAAAACTCTATCAAACTTAATCGGTGTACAACGTAACACATTGATGGATAACGCATTCAACTAATTAATTGCGATAGAATTTTAATGAAATCATTCACTCATTTGATTATCAGCTCGTTCATCATTCGCCGGTCATTAATCATTCGAACCGATTGAAACTTTCAATACAACTCGTACTGTATTATTATGAGTTTGAAACCAGCTCCGACTGTGACTGACTCTAATGGGTATTAGTTATTACACAATCTTTGAAATAGATTGAATTCATATAATCAAGAACTTCAATGTTAATCAACCCTGTATTTTAATAATACCTTACCAATAAAACGGTGTATATTACGTTATAGTTTACCAGGTAACGTGGGAGAGCCATGCTTCGGCACGAATGGGCCGGCTCGACCGGAGAAATACCACGTTCTCACAGAAAACCGGCGTGAAACAGCGCTTGCGCTGTGTTTCGCCGAGTGAGTGAGTTTACCGGAGGCCCAATCCCCTACCCTCTATTCCCTTCCTTTCCCTCCCCTATTCTCTTCTCTTCCCATCCCTACCCTCCCCTATTACCCTATTCCCCCTTAAAAGGCCGGCAACGCACCTGCAGCTCTTCTGATGCTGCGAGTGTCCATGGGCGACGGAAGTTGCTTTCCATCAGGTGACCCGTTTGCTCGTTTGCCCCCTTATTTCATAAAAAAAAAAACAAGAATATCCTTGTCTGGGAAAGAACAAAACATTGTATAAACTATCCCCCTTCGTCAGCTGTCTTTGTATATCGCTTTTTTTTTTTGTTAGCCTATGCTAACCCACTGTTGGGCGAAAGTCTCCCCCAAGCTCTCGCAATGTTAGGGAGGTTTGAACCGTAGTCTGCCACGCTGTCCATTAGCGTATTGGCAGATGTTGTGTATCATGTAACGTTAAAAATATAGCAAACAAAGACAAGTAGAGTAAAGATTTTTATTAGCAAGTATAATAGTTTATACAACGTTTGTTTCTTCTCTCTCAAGTAAGAAGTTTATAATTAAGTATGAGGAAAATATCTAATCATTATTAACAATTCGGAACAAACCTACAAACAGATAATAATGTGATTACTACGCATTAAACTTTCTAAGTAAATCGAAAGTAATGAGTAACTGTATCACGCGTTGCCGGCGTTACCGAGTTCCGCCTGCGAGTCGCGTGATTACTTCACCGACTTATAAAAGGTGTGTTATGTGTTACATATACAGGGTGCAATTAAACCTTCCTGCTAAATTTTTTCCAGGGCTTAGGTATCATTAGGAGAGTCCATTTAACCAAAAAAATTGGGTGTTATTTTTTTTTTCAATGACATATTTTATCCCATTTAAAATCGTTGCAGAACGGTCACTCGCGGCGCGGGGGAATGAGAGGGGGAGAGCCGGGATGAGGCGCGCGCGCGGGGGGCGGAGGCACGTCACGCGCAGCCGACGCATCGTGTCCATTAATTGTAGTGTTTTTTAGGATAACTTTCGGAAGCTATTTCTCAATAATTTAGTACTGAGTGACTATAAAAGAAAAAATACGTGTATTTTTATTTTTAACAAGGATCTATATATCAAAATTTGGCAGGAAGGTTTAATTGCACCCTGTATACTAGTCTATTCAAAAAGGAAATAGAAAATTTATATTTGTCCGTATATATAAAGGCTCCACTTTACGTTGAACCATGATTGTCAGCGCGAATGTGAAGCTGTCTGTAGCATGCACAATAGAGGACCATCATCATGGGTGTTTTTAAATAACCAACATAATATAATAAGCCATAAGGTATGCTTTAATAGAAAAGCCGGTAAAAAAGTTGGTAGAAGAAGATAACATTTGCAATTATCCGTAAAACATTTAAGCGTACAAAGTCTACTGAAAATGCTAGTGTGTTATAAAATTGTACGGTTACTCAATTGACACAACAATAATCAAATAATGTCTAACGAAAAATTCACTAACTTCTATCAAGGGCTCAACTTGCTTTAGATGTTAGACATCGTAGACATTCCAATTTGGAAATTAAACTATATTTTATTTCATTTCAAATCTAAGAAGGTTTTAAGAACCTCAAGAAAGCAACAACAGAACACGATAAAATCGTAAAAGTGTTTTACTTACGTGCGAAAACATCGCGAAATCTATACAGGTTGCTGATACCACAACAATACATTTCACAACCAAGCTGGTTGTGGATGGTTCCCACTATTGTGTCGCAACCTGTGCCCTACCGGCATACAGATATCGGCAATATGTATGTAGGCTGAAGAATCTTTGACTGTTGCGAAATGCTATTGTTTGCAATTTTGCACTCATATTCCAACTATAGAAATGTGAGTGGAAAAATCCGTTAGCGTGATTTCAGACTCAACCTTTGTAAACGTGATACTAGATTCATATTTTAGCCGAAAACAAAAAGAAATAATTATGAAATTTTGTCCACAAACGGCGAGTTGTCGTTGAAGTGAAAGAAAAACTATAATTGGACCTCCCCTTTTTGGAAGTCGCCAAGTTCTTGATGTCACCACAAAACATCCTATAAAGACAATAATTAGTAATGTTAAAGAATAATAATAAAGCTCTACGAACATACTATACCGAAAATCGGTCGTTGACATGGTCTGCACCTAACGATAACGATCCGAGTGACTCGCAAATCGATTAGTTATCGATTATCTCCCCCCCTCAGTGACGCAACACTTTCACCGCGCATGCGATCGCCTTTCGGTTTCGGTTGCGGTTGCATCATTTCCGCATACCGCTGAACCTTGGCCTCGCAACGTAAACGGGCTACCGACGACCGCGATAAGTCGCCGGTCGCCACCTGTTTACGATTTTTAACCGACATCCTAAAAAGGAGGAGGTTCTATGTGCGGCTGTGGATAAATTTTTGGGAGCCTGTTATCTATGATGTAGCAGATCAATAAACTGAAAAAATATACCTACTCCTTTTGGACATTGATATCGGCTTTATACTTCTAATTTAATCGTAACTATTTCGCCCTTATTCACTGCGCAAAATTCTAATACGGCACAATATTATTATTTTTTGAATTCCAATGTTTGTTTACTTCTAGATCAAAATTAATTAGAATTTGGATCAAAATGAATTTAAATTGTAGTCAGTTTGCAGCCACCTTTATTTATTATGGACTGTACTATGTACTTATTCCAAGAGTACACAGTAAATACAACTGTTATAACGTCATCACTTATTACTTATTATTATTCAAATCAAACAACCCATTATGGTAACTAATTTCTACATCATTTCCTGTAACCTTGGCCTCATAACCTGGTCTCATGGTGAATCATGTCACTACAGGTGTGAATCAGAGGTTATCTAACATCTTATCAAAACTTCGCCTCCCATAAATAGACTTATATGGGCATCAGCCTGATATGGTCAACCGTGACAAAATTCTAGGGTATCGCCAAAAATCAAACCAATATGGCCGTTAAATCGAATATGGTCATTGGTAAACTATAACAAGATAAGCCATTTTCACAGCAAAATATTTCGGTTACAAAATATAAATAAATACCTTACACTTTTTTTCAATTTTATCATGAATAAAAATGCACGATTTTTGAAGAAGGTTGGCTAGATCCTTCTCTTCCATAGCCAGCTAGGTACTAACTAAAATCTGTTTCGAGAAATTCTGATTATTTTTAACCGACTTCAAAAAAAGGAGGTTGTCAATTCGACGCGTATGTATGTAATATTCCCAGAACTGCCCAGTTTTCGTATATGTTAGTCTATATCAGTATCTGAGCAAATGTGCCAAATTTCAAAACTGTATGTATGTATGTTTTTATGTTTGCGTTCGCATATCTCTGGAACTATAAGTTCAATTTAAGTAATTCTTTTTTGTTGTACTAGGTATTGTTCATCTTAGGGAATAGTGCAAGTTTCATCAAAATCGGTGCAGTAGTTTTAGAGATACAGAATTTTAATTCTCAATTACGTACAATTTTGAAGTCGGTTTTATCTTTTTAAAATACTATTATCAAGAGTTGCTCTTTGAAATGATAAAAACCTGCCCTTAAACAAGTGACTATTAAATCTGCACTTTTACGGTAGTTTTTTATTTCGCAACCCTTAAACGTGAAAACTCCTCATTACGTGTGACATTTGCGATTGGTTTTATTTCACCACCGACGCTGGGTGGTCGCGGTAATGATGCCATAGTTGCTCAGGGTTGTCGGCTATCAGTTATTACTTTCTCTCTTCACTACTGCCCTACCTGGAAATTTACAAGTTTCCGCCTCTATCTTCTCATATAGAAAATTATTGTGTCGCAGTGTTTGTAGCCAAACTCCTTCAAAACGGCTAAACTGCTTATGTTGATATTTTTTTATTTATACTTTAATCCTAAGAATCAGCCAATACCTGCTTCTCATACCCGGAATAACGTATAAGGCAAAATAAAATTTGTCGGGTTAGCTAATAACAATATAGAAAAAAAAATTTGGTCGTAGACGTAGACGTAGTAGTAAATCTTAACAATGCCACTTGGCTTAGCTTAAAATTATTGACACGAAAAACAAATTTCATACATTTCAAATTTTTGTCAACCCTAGCCCCTCATACATTATACAGACAAACAGAAGCTGCTATAATATTATGCTGTAGGGAGCATTTAATTGTATACCGCAGTCCGCACGTCGTTATCTTGAGGAATGTATTTCTGGCGCGTTATTGTCTAAATATATAGTGGAAGGAAAAGCTAGATGTTACTTTATTAAACATGTACTTATGCAAAAAAATGAAGGGAAAATAAGGAAAAAGGAGTAGAAAAAGCCAAGAAAAAATATGAATCAATTTTTGAAAAATATTATGTCTTTAAAGAAACTACTTGTACTAACGGGCGCCAGGAGCCAGTAGGAAGTAGAACCACCACCACCAAGGGCCAAACACATACGAATTATGTATGCAAAGAATTATATAGATTCAATCTAAATATAGGTTATAAATAAAGGTTTTGTATGCTGGCTATTCAATATTTTGGTCTTTTCGATTTCGTAACATCAATCAGATTTTACAATACTGTACCTACTGTACCTGCAAGGCCTTAATAAAGGACGATTCTGGAATACCAATTCATCACCGATTGCACAGCTCTCGCGCAGAATAACAAGCGTATTGCGAAAACCGTGTTATCTGCCGGCGTTCAGGAATTGGGCCATCGCGTGAGGCAACATGGTGACATTTGAAAAGCGGGATGCACCGCTTGCGCGACCATGCGCGCCTGTTATTTGTTATGAGCTCGTTATGACTGATGGCGAATGCTCGGGAGATGGTTGCCCGCATAACTTTATTATCCGTCCTACGTTGGCTCATAATGGCTATTACGTGTAATAATAGACGTAGTTTATTCATGACATAGATAGCTTGGCATTTATACTCAATGTCAATCATGGTTATCCATGATAGCCTTACTTGGAGTGGCCTTTATGAGTTATAATTACAAAACAATTTGTCAATTACAATATGATGCTGGATGTTTACATGAATATTCTGGTATTTTCCGGGCATGATAGTATATAACTACTACTAATTTAACGGATTGTAAAGGGAAAACGTTAACGTACCATTACATACACTATACGTGGGAGAGCCATGCTTCGGCACGAATGGGCCGGCTCGACCGGAGAAATACCACGTTCTCACAGAAAACCGGCGTGAAACAGCGCTTGCGCTGTGTTTCGCCGAGTGAGTGAGTTTACCGGAGGCCCAATCCCCTACCCTATTCCCTTCCCTTCCCTCCCCTATTGCCTTCTCTTCCCATCCCTACCCTCCCCTATTACCCTATTCCCTCTTAAAAGGCCGGCAACGCACCTGCAGCTCTTCTGATGCTGCGAGTGTCCATGGGCGACGGAAGTTGCTTTCCATCAGGTGACCCGTTTGCTCGTTTGCCCCCTTATTACATAAAAAAAAACCAACTCCTGATTCCAACTATTCAAGATTTGTTGTTAGAATCGTTTGGAGTGAACAGATAATTGTTACTATCAAATAATAGGTAAATAATAATTTTCAATAAAATAATATTGGAACGAAGTTCCTTAGCACGCGTTGCGAAAGGGGGCTAGACGGAAAAAGTTGTAACGACACTTTTTTAGTACCTGCGAAGCTCTGCCCCTGCCTCCGTCAACTGGCGGGAAATTTAAAATTCTACCATTACTCTATGGCGGGAAATTTGATTTTTTTTTAGCTGGGTTTTTTTTTTATATAACTTCGTTCCATCCGGGTGTCCCCTGACACCTCTCAAGTTTTTGTGACTATAAATTGAGAGATAGGATAGCTTATATCCTATCTTTCAAGTTGAATCAAATTACACACAGTGTACAAATCAAATTTTAAATCGGTTCAGTAATTTAGAAGTCCATCGCGGATAAACAACGTGACACGTAATTTTTATATATAAGGATAGTAAAGGGTTTTCCAATACGGACTTGACAATTGAATTTAGTTTGTGGACGCACCGTTTCACTTAACATTGAACTGATACTGTCAGTTTATTCGGTAGACATAACATTTTTATCATGGTGAAGTACACGAACGAACAACGTCTGCAAATCTTAAAAATTTACTACAGAAATTCGGAGTCGGTGGCCGCTACTTTGAGCGTTAACTGCGATTTTCGATCGTAATTTTCGCCCTAGTAGACAGGCAGATTGGCCACGATTATGGATTATTTTTGGCCCGAATTAGAAGATATGTACTTGGACAGCATGAGGTTTCAATAGGACGGCGCCACAAGCCTAGCCACACAGCACACGTTACAATCGATTTGTTGAAGAGCAAGTTTTATGAGCGTATTTTCTCAAAAAATGGACCAGTCGATTAACCGCCTCGTTCGTGCGATTTAACGCCTCTAGATTTTTTCTTTGGGGTTGCGTCAAATCGTTGGATAAGCCGACGACGTTGGAAGAGATTAGAGCCAAAATTAAACGCGAAATAACCGAAATGTGTGGCTGAGTCATAGACAACAAATCATCGCTGCAAACGTGCCTGCGGTGACAATATGAGCGCGGTCGAGTACCATTCAAAAATCTTTTCATTGTACTTTAATTCGAAACCAAAATTTTTGAAATATCTCAAATGGTTTTAATTTTATTTTGAAAAAAAGTTGTCAAGTCCTTATTGGAAAACCCCTTATAATCAATCCTGTCGGATTCCCGTTGCACACAAAATCGAGCAATCGCAACACATACATAATATACATTAATAAACGTTAGTATGAGTTATAACCTGCGCGGGCGCAGCTAATTGTATCGCGTGATCGCCCAAATGATCACCACACGTGTGACCACTACATTAATAGCTGTAGCGATTAAGCGGTTCATATTTTTATTGTAATTAATAACTTGGAAAGCACGATAGTATTAAATGGTTGTAAAAGAAATAATTAAAATATGATATAAGTAAAAGTTGATATTTTTCAGCTGGTCATGGTTCGAATCCGAAATACGAATTCAAATACTCATGTAATGTAAACCAGCATCAAACGCTTTTGCTGTCAAATGTTTGTTAGATTCCTGTCTCAAAATAAATAACCATTATATCATGCAGGATTGCGCTCGTTGGGCCTACGTTCAGCCGTGGAAAGCCTCATGATGATTAGTTACAAACTGCACAATGTCCTCTTCATATCAATACGTGTGACATTAATCACACTGCACATGTGATCACGTGGTCACACGCGGTGCAGTTCCGGTGATCGCGTGCGCGGGGGGCGGGCGGGGCGATTTCACTTTCATGGTGCGGCCGCGGGCGTTGACCCCGCGCTGTCAATCACCGCTGCATGTGCAATGAGATTTGAGTGATATTTATACTTGTATAGAGAATTTTTCACGGACCATAATAGACTTGATTGCCGGAAACCAATATTCCGAGAAAGAAATTTTCCGAGGTTTTCCCAAATCTCTTACTCCACTTTGAAACGTTTTTACATGAAAAAAGTAAATGATTTTACGCAACGTTTCTTTTTAAGGGTTCCGTACCCAAAGGGTAAAAACGGGACCCTATTACTAAGCCTTTGTTGTCTGTCCGTCTGTCTCCAGGCTGTAACTCAAAAACGGTAATAGCTAGAGATTTGAAATTTTCACAGATTATGTATATCTGTTGCCGCTATAACAACAAATACTAAAAAAAAACTAAAATTAATATTTAAGGGGGGCTCCCATACAACAAACGTGATTTTTTTGGCATTTTTTGGTCTATATCAATAATGGCAACAGGTAGGTACTTGAATTTTCACAAAATCCTAAGTTATATGTGTACTTTAATATTTAATAATAATATTTAAAAAAAAATAAAGGGGGGCCCCCATACAAAAAACACAATTTATGGCCTAATTTTGCTCTATAATGGTACGGAACCCTTCGTGCGCGAGTCCGACTCGCACTTGGCCGATTATTTATATTCGAACAAGGATTTTGTTACTTTTTGAACACAAAATAATTCCATTTAACTATATATTCATAGGAGTACCTATTCATAAACTGGACATGAAACTTTAAACTGGCAACCTTACGAAAACCACTAAAAAACTATCTATATACCACCAAGAATAAAGAGCCCCGATAGGAAACAAAGATATAATTGTGCGTACGCGCAACAAACGATATGTGTGTATTTTCTAAACGTGAAAAGCGGTAATTGAACGGTTTTCCAGCGCGAGGAAATCAGAGAAAAGCGATTGTAGTGAGAGCGCGGAAGCGGCGCGCATCGTCATATTATGAAATTAGGTCAAGTTTGTTGATAAACTTATTAGCCATCGATATATTTTGTATTAATTTAGAAATGGGAAAGGGTCTGTCTGTTATTTTTTCACGCTGAAACTGGTAATAAAAATTTGGATGTAATTAGGTAAGGTTAAGTAACTTCTGCGCCTTATACCAATTGTTGCGGAAAAAATCTAGTAAGTATCAAAATTGATTGTCTCAATCTTGGAATCACACGCACACAAACAGGCTCTGACTGCTTTTGACTCTACCTACTATATTCCTACTAACACAACACAATTGAAACATATATTAGACCATTTAGACAACAAAAAATAGTCACAGCCGAACAATAACCTCCTCTTTTTTTTAATTCGGTTAAAAATGAGATATTGGATAGTTTATTATATTATGTAGAGTTATAATATGTAACAAGTTACAAGTTTCGGGCGTTTACACATGCATTGACCGTAGCAGGGAAAGCACCTGATGGGAAGTGCTCCATTGTGCTCGTTGTTACAGATAATGACGTGCATTATGACATGTGTCACAATCACCTATTGTGTGTTATTTTAATTTTTAATTCATACTTTACATTCATACATACTTCGTTTCAGTTTTCTAAATGTATACATAAATTGTAACTCTACTAAATAATGTGGTATTGTTTTATTGCGTACAAATTTAAATTTATAGCGGTAAACAGTACTATGCTTATTTGTTTAGCAAACTTAAATTATGCTGCGATAAAAATTTACAGCCGAACATAGAACTTCCTCCTTTTTGAAAATCGTTTAAGAACTAACCTTCCACGTTCTTTATACTGGGTGCAATCGCATTACTTTTAGGAATCGGTACAGAAATAGAATAAAATAGGTATAAGAACAAGAACATAGAATACAAACTATGCCATTTTAGTCCACTTTTCTTAAAAAATCTATACGAAAGAGCTATCTGTCTTAGCACCTACCTACTGAGTGTGCTTGTGTATCAAATCTCATCGAAATCGAATAAATAGTTTTCCTAAACTATTTAATCGATTTCGATAAAATGGCTTATCGGCTTCTGCCGATCCAACACATACAATGAAATATTTCCCATTATAGAGTACACATAGTACGTTAATGTGTATCCCACAAAAAACATTTTCATGTAAAAATGTTGCCAAGATGAGAACATATAGTTCGTGGTGTCAAAAAGTAGTGAGATATCATGTAGAGCCAAGTTTCTAACCTTCCATACTCAGCCCTAAATCTAAAAACCTTAATTTTACACTAAAGCGCGGCAAAATACTCGACAATAATATAATGTGTCAGCCGTACGAGAATAATCTAAAAACTCTACACATTAGTCAAAATCGGTGGCCTGGCCATTTTAAAATAAAAGTTATTAAGTACAACAGAAAAGTAATATATTAAGTTCAAAGCCCATAGCATGACGAATAACAAAATAGCCAAGATTTTGACTAATGTGTAGACATTTTAGATTCTTGTCGTATGGCTGACACATTATATTATTATCAAGTATTTTGCCGCGCTTTACTCACTCGCTAGAAGAAACACAGCGCAAGCGCTGTTTTACACCGGTTTTTTGTGAAAGCGCTATTTCACGTCGGTTTTCTGTGAGTCTGTGGTCTCTCATGGCTAAAACGTATTTTTTTTATTTGGCACAAGAAGTATTTTATACTCTATTTTTAATTTTGTATTTAGCACAAGAAACATACTAACTCATACTAATATCCCCCCCCCCCCCCCCCCCCCTATATCAAGGAGATGAGGTAGGTTAGGTTGGGTTTGATAATTTTTTTGTTGTTTCTGTACTAATAGTATGTTACGTACCAATTTCAGCTTTCTCAGACTTCAGGAAGTACCCTAACAGTTTTGATGATCGGTGAGTCAGTGCCAAAATTGTGGGTTTTTGGACACCTATGAAATCTAAAGTATAATAGTAACAATATTCAAACTTTTCGCATTTAATGATTTCTTAAGTTTACGCGAGTATCACTCATGATATAACAAGGAAACACTTACGGATTTACTTCGCGGAGCACTTTTACTAATCCCGACGTTTCGGCTTTACAGCTGCCGTGGTTTTCGCATTTAATTATTATACTTATGTCATAATATAATATCTAGAAAATTTCAACTATCTGGCATTATCCAAACCAAAGTTACGAGGGTTCAAAAATACGACTAAACGTGTTGAGAAAAGGTAGATAGTGCCCTTGCGCGCTTCGCTTGGCTCATCTTGGCGGGGGCACTCCCGTGCCCCCAGATGTATAATACTCTACATGCTTACTCTAGCACATATAACACACAGTTTTGTATAACGTGAAAGTGAGGTTCAAAAGCGTGACGGGAATTTTGACGGTTTGTGTAACTTTCGATTATAAGCTCGCACATGCAACTCGCTTGTTATTCATGATGATTCTGTTTCGGAGCATTCCGACGCATACCTTTCAGTTTACTTTCTTGAAAGATTAATGACTTGTGAAAAGTTATACTTGTTAAAATGCGGATTTTAAAGTTCGTGGCATAATGTGACAGCTACTTGACTCTACAATTGCCAAGGATTATTAGCATAAGAGCCTACCATCTTTAAAGGTGCTCCCTCACCAGGAGCATTCGCGTGTAATGTAACATTATAGATTCGACTTTGAGCATTACATTACAATACTACCTCCCTGACTGACGAGCATTCGCGTGTAATGTAACATTATAGATTCGACTTTGAGCATTACATAGCAAGTTGACTTCACTGTCACGTAGCATTGATGTTACAAGTTGAATCAAGATATTACACATTGTATCATTACAAGGTGCGCATTTTAATGCGCGGTTCTCCTCCCTCACTGATGTAATGCTCGACTCTATAACGTTACATTACAAGCGAATGCTCCCGGTGAGGGAGCACCTTTAAGTTATCAAGAATTTTTCCAGTCCTATTCATAATATAGATAAATATGAAAATGATGAGCATTTTCATATTTCTCTTAACAGTGCAATTTTCTGCTATTAACAAAGCTGAAAATAATCAGAAGATAATCTTATTAAATTCTTGCATAGACAAACAGGACTATAGCATCTAAATGCCCAAAATCATTCACGGTCACTTAGACTTTGCTCAACGGTATAAGAATAAGAACGTTCATTTGCAAAAACATGGTAATATTGACAATAAGATGGTATAATGTACAATAGCGCTCATGTTTTGTCGGATACAACTCGAAGTGCAAATATTGTGAAAATAAAATTATTTAATTTTGTTCATTCTCTACACAAAATATTTAGTTCCAGTACAATATTGTTAGTAAAATAATAATAAATTAATGAAATGTCATAGAAAGTACAAATATGCAAAAAATAAATTAAAAATTGTCAAGATAAAATGTTACTTATTAATAAATATTATAATATTATATTTTCATCTACACTAATATTATAAAGAGGAAAACTTTGTTTGTTTAATTGTAATGAATAGGCTCAAAAACTACTGGACCGATTTTAAAAATTCTTTCACTATTCGAAAGCTACATTATCCACGAGTAACATAGGCTAAATTTTATTTTGGAAAAAATAGGGTTCCGTAAGATATTTGGGTTTTTCGGACACAAAACAGAAAAGTTACTTATTTTGCGTACGCTGCCTAAACTATAAAAGATAGAACCATAAAATGTTCTAATTAACTGTAGATCTTATAAATATCTACAAAAAAGTCCGCGACACACTATACCTATCTATGTCGAGTGAGGCACAACAACCATTTTTTTATTTAAAAATCTTGAATTTTTTTTTGGACTTCATTTAAACGCGTTTATTTTACTCATGCTATTAATCCTTATCAAAATAAATTTCTGCTGCACGGCCCGTTGCGAAGTGGGCGTCACCAAGGCGAGGGTGCGCGTGCGGGAGGGAGTTTAGATCTATTAGTAAATGATGATTTAAATAATACTTAATTATTCACTAAATCTAAATAATATATAAAACTCAAAGGTGACTGATTGACATAGTGATTTATCAACGCACAGCCCAAACCACTGGACGGATCGGGCTGAAATTTGGCATGCAGGTAGATGTTATGATGTAGGCATCCGCTAAGAAAGGATTTTGATCAATTCTACCCCCAAGGGATAAAATAGAGGATATAACGATCGGGCTGAGACTTTGATACCTAAATAATAATAATACTTCTTAACGCGAGCGAAGCCGCGGGCAAAAGCTAGTCATTAATAAAATCGTCGATACTATAATACATTTTGGCTAACAGTAATTGAAATAATTTATTTTTAAATTTATTAAATGTCATTGTTTTTAAATCACTTGGTAATTTGTTATATATGCGGATAGCCATACAGTATGCATTTTTAGAAAATAGAGCTAGTTTCTGGTCAGGAATGCATAAATTTTCTCGTTTCCTACCTCTATACAGGGTGCAATCAAATCTTCCTGCCAAATTTTGATATATTGATCCTTGTTAAAAATAAAAATACACGTATTTTTTCTTTTATAATCACTCAGTACTAAAATGTTGAGAAATAGCTTCCGAAAGTTATCCTAAAAAACACTACAATTAATGGACACGACGCGTCGCCCGCGCGTGATGTGACCCCGCGCGCGCGCCTCCCCCCGCGTTACCCCCTCTCATTCCCCCGCGCCGCGAGTAACCGTTCTGCAACGATTTTAAATAGGATAAAATATGCCATTGAAAAAAAAATAACAACCAATTTTTTTTTTTGTTAAATGGACTCTCCTAGTGATACCTAAGCCCTGGAAAAAATTTGGCAGGAAGGTTTAATTTCACCCTGTATTTATAACAGTCCTTGTTTTTAGCAAATAAGTATGAATGTATATAAACAAATATAGCCGTTTCGTCTGTTTGTGTTTCGTAAATGTAAAGACAAGGCAGAGGCAGTACATTCAACTTTATAAACAGCGGCTTGCAACTGTCCAAATACTCTGCACCACATACAGATCTTACACATTTTTTTTTGGACTTTAAGGTTTTTTTTAATTTAAAAATTGACGATTTTATAATTCATTTTATACTTGAAAATAAGCCCCGAATTGTTTCATTTTGTAAACATAAATACTACATGATATTTCCAAGAATTTGATTTGACCAAAAACACGATTTCTTAAAATTTTCTCCATAGAAAAAAATTACAAAGATGCATCTAATTTTCATAAATTTTTCATTTATTGCCATAACCGTGCATTAAACTAAGTTAATATTTTAACGCATTGTATAAAATTCTATCATTGAGACACTGACCTGGCGGATTTTAAAATGTTGTATATTTATCGAGTTATTAAGAAAAAACTAACTTGACGATGATTCCGCGTCGTCCTTTTTCACCTGGCATATGAAAGACGGGCGTGAGTGTGAAGAGAGAAGGACGATGTTTGATTTTTTGGGTTAGTCGCCCTCTTAAATGCTCTAGTAATATTGGTTGAATTGCCCCATAGTATAATTCCATACCGTAGAGTTGAGAACACATAATATCCGTGATAAGCAGTCAAGGCAGCTTGTTTCGAAGCAATCTATACTAATATTATAAAGCGGAAGAGTTTGTTTGTTTGTTTGTTTATTTAAACGCGCTAATCTCAGGAACTACTGGTTCAATTTGAAAAATTCTTTCGGTGTTAAATAGCCCATTTATCGAGGAAGGCTATAGGTTATATTTTATCACGCTAAGACTAATAGGAGCGAAGAAATAGAGGAAAATGTGGAAAAAACGGGGGGAAATTATTTGAAAGGGCTTATTTGAACGCGCTAATCTCAGGAACTGCTGGTCCGATTTGAAAAATTATTTCAGTGTTATATCTAATTGCCCATTTATCGAGGAAGGCTATAGAATTTATTTTATCACGCTACGACTAATAGAAGCGAAGAAATAGAGGAAAATGTGGAAAAAACGGGGGAAATTATTTGAAAGGGCTTATCTGACGAACTACTGGAGCAATTTTTCTGTTATTTCACACAGATAAGAAGTAGACCACGTGAAGGATCATAGGCTATTTTTTGTGGACTAATTTGTCTGTGAAATATTTAATTTACGCGGGCGAAGCCGCGCGGAACGTCTAGTTTGTCTATCTATTGAGAGCGTAAACAAACCGGTCCAATTTTGTTACAATAATGTCAACGTGAGCTTTCCAGTTAAGGTACTTGCTACTATTAAATTGGTTGATGAGTAAATTCCTTTTACTTCTATTCTTGACACATTCCATCAAAACATGCCAAACATCATCTATTTTATTACAATTTTCACAGATAGCCGAATCTTCTATTTTCATTAAAAATGCAAATGACTTTGATAGAATGTGTCCTGAACGGATTCTTAAAGCTGTTTTTAACAATTTTCTGTTTATGTTGCAATCTGCAAACCAAGGGATATGAAGAGGCTCACATTCAATTGTTTTATACCATATTCCTTTTGTTTTACATCTCTCGTCAAAATATTCTTTCCACAAACATGATGTTCTATTTTTATATTTTGATAATAATTCAGAGTAAAAAGGTTTTATGATTAATTCACTTCCAGACGAACATGCTTCTTTTGCCAATTTATCTGCCTCTTCATTACCTGATAATCCGATGTGAGACGGGACCCACTGTAACTTTAATTCAATTTGATTGACGGATTTTGAGTCATTACATCCGCGCGCTGCTTGCTATAGCACACTGTTGCCGGGGCGCAGCGGGTCTTGTCGGGCCGTGTCGCATTGACGGAAATCCGCCGAGCAAAAATCCGCGCCGATGCGCCCCGGCACAGTGTGCGATACGCGCATCCGCCTCCATACAAAGGCGGATTTTTGCGATGCGCCCCGGCACGCTGAGCCCCGGCACGGCCCGTCTCAGTGTGCTCACTCCTTTAACCTCCTCTATTGAGTTAGTTTTGTTGTTTATATTACAGCCTACAGGTGATGTCAATTTTTTCTTCTTTTTAGGGTTCCGTAGCCAAATGGCAAAAAATGGAACCCTTATAGATTCGTCATGTCTGTCTGTCTGTCTGTCTGTCCGTCCGTATGTCACAGCCACTTTTCTCCAAAACTATAAGAGCTATACTTACTATTGAAACTTGGTAAGTAGATGTAGTCTGTAAACCGCATTAAGATTTTGATACAAAAATGGAAAAAATATTAAAAATTTTAGGGGTCCCCATAGGTACAACTGAAACAAAAAAAAAAAACATCTAACCTATGCTTGTGGAGT
Organism: Cyaniris semiargus; assembly: GCA_905187585.1. NCBI lineage: Eukaryota > Metazoa > Arthropoda > Insecta > Lepidoptera > Lycaenidae > Cyaniris > Cyaniris semiargus. The sequence goes on along the minus strand of LR994563.1, from coordinate 14,938,474 downwards.
ATCTATGGATAGGCCTTTAAGTATCATATTGAGGTTTCTAATATCATTTTTTTCTAACCTGAATTGTTTGCGAAAGAGACTCTTCCAAAATACCACGTTCTCACAGAAAACCGGCGTGAAACAGCGCTTGCTCTGTGTTTCGCCGAGGAGGCCCAATCCCCTACCCTATTCCCATCCCTTCCCATCCCTACCCTCCCCTATTACCCTATTCCCTCTTAAAAGGCCGGCAACGCACCTGCAGCTCTTCTGATGCTGCGAGTGTCCATGGGCGACGAAAGTTGCTTTCCATCAGGTGACCCGTTTGCTCGTTTGCCCCCTTATTTCATAAAAAAAAAATGATGTACATTACTATAAAAACTACCAACGAAAATTGGTTTGAACGAGATCTAGCAAGTAGTTTTTTTTTTATACGTCATAAATGGTAAACATTAATTTAACTTTCATTAAATCAACTAAAATATAAAAATAAATCAAAAACCTTTTAATTTCATAAAAATAAACCTTATTGCTGCTGTGGAACCCTTCATGGGCGAGTCCAACTCGCACTTGGCCGATTTTTATTTATAGATTGAAATTTTATAAATTTTGTTTTGTCTATGTTAATATTTAAATTATTACTATACATCCATTTAATTATTTGTTTATCTCTTTAATTGCGATAGTTTTTAGCATATTTAAGGCCAACATTGTAATAATTAAACTTTTTGACCATGGCGCGCATCCGCATCCGAATTATGTAACACAATGTAATATGTAACAAAAATTACAATTGTATTGTATTCAATTCATGTAATTATTTATATAATTTACATTTCAATATACATGCGTGTCGGCTGTCGAACGCACGTTATATTGTTTCCTATTTGTCGGGTAATATCAAGTTATTGGAGCCAGCGACATCTTTATTATTGAACCGATTACTCGGTTTAGCATCCTGGTTCATAAAATATAACCTAATTGGTAGTTTGTTTCATATCGATTGACTTATAAATCTTTAAGTAGGTAGCCAGTACGCGATTGCCTACGATGGCTCATGAGTCGTGGCCCACTGCAGGCCACGCCACGTCTGGAAATCGTCCACCATCATACACCATTACCCCGTCTACACAATGGCGATTGCTCGTTGTGGGCCAGCATGATCCATTGTGAAGAGGCACCTTACTTTTCGTTTGAAAATGAAAGGAGTGGCCTGTGGCCTAATTTTACCACATACGAGTGAGATCGGTCCCGGCTTAGGATTGTAGACTTAGTTCACTGTTCCCTCTAGTTAGGGATAAAACGAAACCGAAATAAATTAGTTTTAGTTTTAAAACATAAATATAGAAAATAGTAACTTCATAATAATTACTATGTCGCTACAAACGATGTCGTTATTCTCTCTATACACCTTTATACACTTTGTAAATAATTATGCTCTTTGCGAACAAATGGGAACTGAATCAAATTAGTTAGATTAAATTTATTCACAAAACCGGTAACGACATGCACAATAAGGGTAACCGAATATATACAATTTCGAGTTGGCCGACTATCGTACAACTAAATTGCGTAGTATCACAATTTAATTGGACAACTTTTTAATTGTAGGTAATCGGAAAGGAATCGCGGTTCTTATACGATTGGTATCCAATTATTTAGTTGTACAATTTAGTTAGAAAAATGTGCGAGCGATAAGTCGCTATAGCTATTGGTATACTATGCGATTTAGTTGGCCAACTTGAAATTGTAAGTCTGCTCTAACCGCTCCCATTCATCCAATAATAGACCTATCACAATTCACAACACAACGCGCTTTATCGAGCGCCCGATGTTTCCTATTCAATTACCACCGACTTCCTTTATATTAATGTAATTATTTCCGTAATAAAATCAATTACTATCAGCACACGTAATGAACATTTCTAATAGATATTGATGACATGTACATAGAAAACGATCTTCATACACCGTGGCTGGGGATACTCGAGGTACTTTCTCGGGTTTCTCCGACTCGCTTACGCAACTTATCTACAAATTACAATTAAAACTTTTCACACCAAAATTTGCGTTTCATTTGAAATAAATTCATATTTTATAGCATAAAATAATGTTCTGATGTAATACCGTTAAATATTCAGTTTATTAATTTTTGTTGAATTGAATATTAATTTTTCGGGCGCTCACTTTTTAATTACCAGCCTAACGTACTTTTTCTCTCTTTCCAGATGGCTCCCGTAACGAATATACGGATATATGCCATCCTTTGGCTGTTCTGTGTTGCGCTGAGTCGAGCGGACTCGAGCGAGAGCAACACGACGATCAAGGCTATTCGCACGACGATACTGCCCGCCAAAACCACGAGGACGGAGCTCAAAGTCTCCAGGAGTTTAAACCCCCACGATACGACCACGCTCAACGTCAGGACCAAGTCCGGCCACATGACGCAGCTCATCGTCAAGAAGAAGGACAAGAAGAGTACCACCCCGCAGAGCACGAGCCCCTCCCCCACCACCGTGCCGATAAAGAGCACGCTGACCACGGCCAAGCTCAACATCACCGAGGACAGCAAAAACTACACCGACACCAGGGACCAGAGGAAGCTACCTCTGGGCCCGCTCAGCAGCGACCTCGCCGGCTTCGACTACTACATCAACAGGAACAAGCACGACGACTTCGCCGACGTCAAGGCCGAGTACGGCAACTGGTCGCCCGTGTCCGTCTACCCCGAGTCCCACATCCAGGAGGACGGGGGCAGGCCCGAGACGGACCCCGAGACCTCCAACTACTACCCCACATACAACAACGAGAAGAAAACCGAGAATAAAAAGGTTTATATTACCTCTAGTAGCCTGACGGACTACAGCGGCCCAATAAAGAACTACCGATTCGACCCGCACAACCCCGTGATCAAGAACGACCGAAACCCCGTGTACATCGAGGTGGTGAGCACCAAGGTGAGCGACGACGAGGCCAAGCCATTCAAAATACCCGACCCGGTCGTCGTTAGCTCCGAGTCGATGAACATACAGAAGGCCATCGAGAAGTTTAACAACAAGCGAGGCCGGTCTATTTTGACGCTGGGAGACGATGGCATACCGGAAATCCAGGGCGTGCGAGTTCCCGATGACGAGACCGACAAGAAGACTTGGAGAAACGCGAGAGTAGTGAACGGGGAGCTGGTTCCCTACCCCGAGGGATACACTCCACCAAAAGCAATCCCGGAAGCCGATGTTTACCCGGATTTGGCGGCCGCCGAACCCGAGCAAAACATGGGACCGTTCACTAAGGAGGACAACTTTGAGCACAAAGATGGACCGTTCACAAAATTCGATAATATTAAGTTTGAAAACGACGAGTTTGTGCCCAGCCAAGTTTATATTCCTAAACCGAAGAAGGAGAACTTCTATCTTAAGAGCGGCTACGGACCTTTCACTAAAGCCGACAACTCTAAAGTGGCTAACTCCAAACTTATTGAATATATCAAACAAATCAACGACCAGGAACTCAAACGAGACTATTTTAGTGGACGCAGCTCGCGAGCAAACTCTGCTGGCGATATGGAGTTCTCGGAGAGTCATATCCAACGGAGAATGTTACAGCACCCGGGAGAAACCAACTTTCCAAATTCTTTGATGTACACGCCCAGAAATGCCAAACCCGGTTTCGATGAAAGCGTCCGAAGTCCTGTCTTGCAGTATGCCCACCCGGATCTTGGTGTCCAACCTGCGAAGGCAACTCGGGACAACGTTGACAATTACGAAAACAGAGAACATAAAGTTAAATACTACTCCAACGTACCTAAGAGCGCCCATCCGTACCCCATGGAACCTGTTAACGGCTACAACCAGCAGCGCAGCCAATACAACTCGCCCTCAGCCAACAGATACTACGAGGATGAGTACAACAAGTTCTCCTACTACGACAACAACCGCAACAAATACCCCTATAGCTACGGCTACATAAAGAGGGTGCCCGAGCCGTCTCTGTGGCAGAAACTGACTGACACCATGAAAGACACCATGCATGTTGCAAGTCAAACTGTACAACAATTCACTAGACCTATAATGGATCCAATCGCAAAGGTGACGCAGCCTCTGATGGAGGCGACGCAGAAAATTTCCCACAACCTTGGATTTTACGGATCGAACTCCATTGAGAGTCAACGATACGCTCAGGACAAAATCGGAGTAGCGGCAGCGTCAGGAGCCCCCGCAATGCTTCCCGCTTTGGGGCTCATGGCCGGCGGTGCTGCTCTGGGTCTCGGAGCTGTGGCTATGGGAAGACTGCTGGACGTCAACCTAATGCGAAGCGCGGGACTCAGCGAGGACGTAATCAAAGATAGTTTAGAAAAGGAGCACAAACGAGCATTCGAGAATATGCCCTACGACATCGACAGGAAAATCCTGAGCCGACAGCAGTACTACGATGATAACTACAAAATGCCGAGCGAAAACGTGTACGTGGTCATGTCACCGGAAGGAGACAGTAGCAGGAGTAAGCGGGAAGCCGCCGTCTTCGGTCCTTTCAAGCAAGGACTCAGACAACGGCGCATCGTGAAGAGGTCGCTAGCGGAGGACGACGATCTACAAGATCTGGAGAGTAATTTCGCCTCCACGAGTCTGACGTCAGCAGCACTAGACCTAGTGAAGCAGACTGACTGGAGAGACTCGCAGTGTGCCAAGCTGACGTTCTGCAAGGTGTTGACGTCACAGTCGTCAGACTCGCTGTTCGGGATGGAGAAGAAAATGGCGTCATTACTTAAAATGTAAGTATCCTTAACCCTGATAATGATAAATATTTAAAAGTCTGTCAAAACGTTATACCTATAAATAGTAACGTTACTTGTAGCCCGTAAGAGGCATGGTCCAGACTCCAGCACATTAGGGCTTCAAAGACTCATTCACTAGCCACCGCATCTTGGGGGTCCATTATCTAGGAAATAAAGCTAAATACGCCAATATACAGGCCGTAAACGCAATAATATTCATTATCTCATCTTAACCACTTTTCGATTACATGTAACAAAACCATATAGGCATTAATTAGAGGCCGTAATCGTTAGAAATGGACATTAACAATTTAACATTGAACAACTTTCCCGGGGTCAAGCGTGAACAGGTCGTTACGTCACTCACTTACCTAACGCTCGTCATGTGCTCACGGTGAAGTGATGAAACAGACGCATCATGCTTCTTGATGACAATTTTGACCACAATACAGCAATACACCTTGTATTGCTGTATTGTGGTTGGTGAGAGCGATGACCCCGGGTTAGTATTTGTGGCATTTTGTGGTTTGGTTACAGTATGGTTGCATGGCATAATATGTTAGCGCTAAGACGTTATAATACCTATACCTAAGTTAGATACTGACTAGAAACTTAACTAATAGAAGTTTTATAGAGTTAAGTTTCTGATCGTTTTTTTTTTTTAAGTTTATCTAATTGTAGTAGACACGCCAAATAGTCTATAGACTATTCGGCTATTCGGCTGTACGTATACTACAATAATTATAAACACTGTCTAAGTGCAGATGGTTAAATAGCGTTGATGAATCACCCTTCTTAAATCGTCAATACCCTATTTTGAGTTTTTTTAGTTATGTTACAAGAAATAACACAGATTACATAATAGGTTTGTTCCGAAATAATAATTTAATTAATAATAAAGAGCCTTATCTTGTTGTAAATTTTCATTCAAATTATGTAAATTGTAATCTTGCAAATCGACTCTACATCTCTCACGAGTCTATTGACATCTCATTCATTAAAATCGAATCAGTCGTTTTGGCGCTGCCGTGGAAACAAACAAAGAGCCTCCCACAACCATGACCCTTACAACTTCATCATCCTCGGCCTCAGGTAAAATTATTAACATATAAGGCAAGTTCGCGAACACCTCTCCTTATAGTAGACAAGGTGGGACAGACAGACAGACAGGTCGCCGCCGCGTGACGTAACGTGTTACGTGGTGAAAGTACGCCGGTGTTAATGGTGCCGGGTTTAACCACTTTTATATTTTAATTGCTGCGTTTCGTTGTATGCCGATTGCCGTGTCCGACTGTCGTTCGTAACCGAAATTAAAAGTGCGAGACTTGTAAAGCAAGGGATCCGTATAAAAAAAATATTGAATATTGAATATTGCATACAGCATAGCCCATCTCTTTTATAATTATCATTTTATATAGACTAAAGTAAAAAAACTAAACGTTTCTTAAATATATTATTTTCTGTTATTTTTATGGAAAATAGTAAGTTACTTTAAAATTCCAGCTCCTAAAATTAGCAAGAAAGTGAAAAAATTAAAAAGTGGCAACATCGTAGTGTCATCCCTTTTTTCTTAGATTGATTTGAAAGGGATGATACTACGATGTTGCCACTTTTTAATTTCTTCACTTTTTTTGACAGACTATAACACATTTTATAGATTAGACATACATTTTCAAGTGTAACAATAATATAATATTATGGTTCTATCAGAGAAATTGCGTTGTAGGCAAATGGCGGACCTTCGTTATCAGGTCGTGTAAATTGTAATGTCACAAGTTCACAACTTGAATCTCTGTCGACTGGGGCGTTCTCGTAAACATAATACAAGGTGTAACAAAACTAAGTGTTAGGGCCAGGCCACAACACTGCGTTGCGGCGTCGCATCGCAAAAACAACCTTAGAAAAGCAATGTACTTTTTTGCGATGCGAGCCCGCAACGCAGTGTTGTGGCCTGGCCCATAATACTTTAGGGGGTGTATGTGTTCCTGACATAGAGTTCACTGTATAATAATAATAATAATAATAATATCTATGGACGCTTCACACCGCGTCAGTCTGTCTGTGGAAGTAGCAGCGCTGAAAGAGTAATTTTTTTTCACTTTTCTATGGGAATATGCATGACGCCAGGGCGCTTGCCCATACAAATCAGAAAAAAACTTTGCTCTTTCGGCGCTGCTATTTTCACAGTGAACTCTATATAAGGAACACATACACTCCCTAAAGTATTATCACTTAGTTTTGTTACACCCCGTATAACAGCTAAAAACTAGACTAAAAGGTCAATGACCGCTCCCGCCCTGATTCGCTGGGTACACTTTAGTACATAATATCTTGATAGACTGCATAACACTCACCTGATGATGATGACCACCTGTTCCAGGATATCCCGGGGCGGCAGCGCGGAGGCGGTGGCCGCTCACCTCGGCGACGTCATGGCCGCCAGCCGAGACCACGACTGCAGCAGGTTCCGATGCGACCTACATGTGAACCAACCCTAAAGAAAATATGCGCGCGAGCTCCGAGGAATCAGGGGCTGAGTCACCCGCGAGGTGATCTTACGGCAGCAATGTAGCAGGTGCCAGCAAGATATTGCACATTATCTGTCAAATGATTTGTGTGAAGTTTTTGACTGTTAACAGATATTCTACAACAATCGCCTGTTGCATTGCTGTCGCAAGATACAGAATCACTCCGCCGAAGTCCACTCAGCACAACATTCTGATTCCTCAGAGCTGTATTTTACAGTTCTTAAGATAGAGAAAGTTGAGACTTAAAAAGATGAGATCCCTCGTCTAAAGAGCATTTTAATTTGCGTAAAGTATGATAAATTCAATTTTATATATTTTTTTAAAACATCGTCATTTATTTTCAAACTACTTAATAGGTTTGAAAAAAGAATAAACCAGGGCTTTATATCCATTGGCTGGTACAATGGCGGTTGACAATAACATCCTGGTAGAATTTCAATTTTAGAACTTTTATTACCTTTTTTCGATTTCATAGATTCAAAAGAATTGGCTACCGTGTCAACTCCATACCTAATATTTATATTTAAAGTTTTTGTAGGATATATTGTTAGCAATTCTAAGAAATAAATTATGAAAAAAATTCCAAAGGCATGGTACAAATGTTATTCACTAGCCTGTCGCTCTTTTACTGAATTTTTATACTGCTATAATATTTGCACCGTGCTGGGAGTTAAGTTAGGTTGTTACGTAAGTAATATTTAGTGCAGATGTATTTTTGTAATGGCAACTCTGTGATTAGAAATGTCAAGTGAGAAATTGTTGCCATTTCTCTACAAATATGTTTGCGCAGAATATGTATATAATTACTTATATTATTTAGTAACATCGTATTAAACATTTTATATTGGGTAAAACAAAGCTAGAGTTAATATTAAGTGAATCGTAGTCAAATAATAATAGATCAAGACAAAATGTAACCAGTGTTAAAAATTCGGCCATTATATTGTAAGATACTATTACAATATTTTATATTGCTACTAGACAAGTCCTTTGCTTACAGATTTTGAGAAGTGGGATAATACCAGTGACTTTTAAAACTTAGTAACAAACTGTCAAAGATGAGTTTTCCTATTTTTTGTCCTGGCATCCTTCGGGCTTCCACTATAGACTACAGTTTCATTTAAGACAGATACTACAAATTATACCCTTATTTATATTATTTATTCATTACAACTAAATTAAATTAAGCTATTATCTATTTACTATTTAAACTCAATCGAATTATTATTTATTATAAATTATTACTACGCTTGTAAGTTGTAAATACGCTGAAAATAATGTAAATTATTTATTTATTATTTTAATAAAAATAAACACTTGAAAATTAACACACTTTTATTTTCTATACTAGCAACACCCGAATACAGAACATTTGAATTTTTCTCGAATACGTTTTAATGACTCTATGATATTAAATTAGTATAGTAATCATCATCATTGTTTCTGGTCCCCGTCGCCTCTGCCGGGCTGCAAGGTGGTGTGTTCCACCTTGTTGCACTGGAGACACGGCTGACAGTCCTCCTGCATTTGATACAGCTGAAACGCAATACATAGTTGTGAATAGTCAGTAGGGTAATATAGAGTCAATTCTGATACCTACAGGCTACAACATTTTTAATATTGTATAATTGCAAATTACATGACATTAAATATAGTGGACTGTCACATAACATCAAAGACTGTCATTTAAAATCAAGGACTGTCACTTAACATCAAACACTGTCAATATCAAAGACTGTTACTTAATATCAAGAACTGACACATAGGGGAAAGTGAGGTAAAACGATCCCTACGGGTCAAATGATTCCTCCCCTTAAATCAGATTAAACCAGTGGCATCTTTCCAAATGCACGTGAAACATGTTGCCCATACCCCTGCCAGTTGCCTCTCATAGTATCATGGCGATCAGAGCGCTTGGCGAATTTTTTTTTTTTTTTAAGTGTCGCCCTGATCTAAATTAAGCCTGTTTTTGGACTTTCATAACTTTTTACGAATTCGTGTTTATTTAAATGTTATTTTGTAATGGGGTATTAATAGCACTTACCTAATATTTAAACAGTTTTAGATCACCCCACGTGGTATTTGAAGGTTGTGTTTGGATCGATTTCTTGGAATTTAGTATTTGGGGTGAAATGAACCCTATTTGTTTATATAAAATGATCCCTGGATATAAAGTAGACATTGGCGAATAAAAAAATTGGCTCCCCTTTTTATCCTTTGGCTACCGAAGCCTAAAAAACTTTCTAATAAACTAAAAGATGCGTGTTTCTTGCTTATATGCTTAAATTGGTTATCAATAATAAATATTATCTCTGGGATTATTTTACCTCAACTCAAGGGATCATTTTATACGTAGGGGTATATAAAATGATCCTTTAGTTAAACTTTTACAAAAACCTCTAGTACAAAAAAAGTACGTACATATGATAAAAAATAAGTATGCTATCACGAAGTTTGGTAAATTCACTACATCCAGGCATAGAAATATTGCGATTTTTCCTTCAACTTTAGCCATACTTAAGATTTTTCCCTTAAGGGGATCATTTTACCTCACCTTCCCCTAATATCAAACACAACTTAATATTAAAAACTAGTTTCTAAGATCGATAAGACATAATATATTCATTATACAGCATCTGAAATGACATCAATGTGCTTCGGCATGACCACGCATGCTGTCTTGCTCGGTAGGAAGATCTCCCTTTGAGGCGCCCAATCATATTACTTAGCATCAAAGACACTGTCACTTAACATCAAAGACTGTCACTAAATATCAAAAACTGTCCCTCAATATCAAAGACTGCCCCTAATATTAAAGACTGTCACAGAATATCCAAGCTACTCACCCGTCCGTCGTCGCCGTAGCCCGTGTACGTGCGTGCGGGGCGGTCTGGGCGGGGCACGGGCGCGGGGGGCGGGGCGCGCATACCCGCCACCAGCGTGTGCGAGCCGCCGCACCAGCGACGACACGCGTGACGCTCCTTGCGGGGGCTGACACTGGAATATAAGGAGGTATGTTATTATCAGTAGAAGCTTATTATTTCAGTATTTCCAATTCTATTAGCTCGAATTTGGCTCGATACGTGGCCGCTAGGATAGCTTGTCTAGAACTACCCTGATGAAGACTGTCGCTATGAATACCTATCACCTAAAATTGACATCGTGTAAATGCATAGGAAGAAGAAAAATATGTCGTTGTTCTCAAAGACGATGATTCGATATAATTTTTTCTTCAAAGACATATTTCTGCTTGATAACATGAATAAATTATAAACAAAAAACGTTTTGAAAAAAAAAACTTTTATTTAAATAGTCTAAAAAGAAAAAAAAATTCTCCTTAAAATTTTTAACTTTTAAGTTATAATCCTCAATATATTATACAATTTGCATGATAATAAAAGCTTTTCGCGACTCGCGATACTTAACAATCTATCAGTACTTGATAAATTTATTAAAATAAAAATATAATATCAATTTACTCAGTTAAATTGGTACTTACTAGTTTATTTACAAATCACGCTACAAGCTTTTATTATCATGCAAATTGTATAATATATTGAGGATTATAACTTAATAGTTAAAAAAAATAAGGAGAATTTTATTTTTTTCTTTTTATACTATTTAAATAAAAGTTTTTTTTTCAAAACGTTTTTTGTTTATAATTTATTTTTTGTTTTTTAGTTATCTCTGGCTAAATTCCTTACGGCCGTTCCCAATATTCAATCTATCTCTGGTTTGACATACGACCGATCGCAGCTAACATTGAATTGACATAAAATATATGTCTCTAATGTCTAATGAGAGCTATTCCTATCTCTAGTAGGGCAAAACCAGAGATAGATCAAATATTGGATACGGCCGTTAGTCTGTTTGATAGTAATTTGTTTTGTTTCAAGAATTTGTTAAAATCTAATTAACTTAAGTCCTTAAGAAATCGTACTCGACTTGGACCATTGAAAAATCTATATTTAGCGAGTTGTTATATTCTGTTTATTTCTGCATGACTAAAAAGTTAAATTTCATTTAACAAAAGTGATCGGATTCAACCGGGCATTTTCTGAAACCCGGGTGGATTTGACTTGAAGTCACGTCACGTCATTTTACGTCACGTCACGTGACGTCATGTAAAGTCACGACACGACACGTAACGTCACGTCACGTCATGCCACGTCACATCACGTCACGTCACGACACGTCACTTCACGTCACGTCACGTAACGTCACGTCACGACACGACACGACACGACACGACATGACATGTCACGACACGACACGACACGACTTGACTATTACTTTTCAATTTACTCTCAATGAGCCCTTTTATTTGATACCCATATTGCAGAAGTGCTTTAAAAATAACTATTCCCCTATCTTGGCTAAGCTGCCATATTGGATATAGAATGACATTACATTCGTTTCCGAGTTACTCTCAATAAGCCCTTTCATTTGATACCCATATTGCAGAAGTGCATTAAAAATAACTATTTCCGTATCTTGGATGAGCCGCCATGTTGGATGTAGAATGATATTAAATTCGTTTTCGAGTTACTTTCAATGAGCCCTTTCATTTGATACCCATATTGCAGAAGTGCATTAAAAATAACTATTCCCCTATCTTGGATGAGCCACCATGTTGGATGTAGAATGAAATTACATTCGTTTTCGAGTTACTCTCAAAAAGCCCTTTCATTTAATATCCATATTGTAGGACTGCATAGAAAATAATTATTTCGCCATCTTAGATGGTCGGCCATATTGGATTTAGAGTGATGTCACATACCATATCGTGTATTTTCATCCAAACTAAACGCGTATGCAAAATTGCAGCTCAATCGGTTAAATATATCTACTTCAAAATTGAGTTCCAAAATTCCACCGTAACATACTTACACAGCAAGCAATACAGAGCAAGTTAAATAAAAGATTTTAAAATACTCTACTCTTATTTCCATTCTAGGTCATAAATAACATATCGTTTTCGTCAGTCCCCGAACCGGTTGGTAGGCATCGTAGTTTTGACGTTAAAAAAGTGTATTCTATTTTAAATGAAAGATTTTTTATTATTTATTTTTATTTATCACGGTAAGATATGGGCATAAATGCTAAACATTATCAAAACAATTCGTACTGTAACGCAAACTGGTATTGATGTTACCTCTCGCCGTCGCTGTGTGTGTGACGGTGGGCGGGGCCGCGCGCGTCTGGCAGTGCGGGCTCGCGGCACGACGCGCATAACATGTCCGCCAGCAACGTGCGGGTTAGGAACGCCACCTGAGATAAAATGTGACAGAATGTGACTACAGCACACAGCTATTAAAAATAGTAGCCCCAGATCAACGTTACAAATACCTACTACAAATTCATTTGTAACTCCTTAGACTGTAATACGTATAGAGCGAAACAGTCCATGTTTCGTGAGTTAAAAAGAAAACGCTAACGGTTTTATAATCTTATTCAACATCGGTTGACCTAGCAACCATAATTATATCGATCCCGAATAACTTTAGTACTTTTTAGAAAAAAACCACTTAAAAGTTATTCGGTGATCTCACCAGATTTGAAATTTTGTTTAGAACCATATATAAGAGTTTTCGCACACATCCAGCTATCCCCTAATATTTTTTAAGCTCAGCATATATCCTCTATTCCCTCTTAAATATACCTGAAGGTCGAGAAGGTGTCAAACACTCACCTGCGGCTCGCCAATAGCTTGTGCCAATGTCCGTAGTCGCTCGTCGATCGCGCGCAGCTGCGCCTGCGCCTCGTTGCGCGCGTGCAGCAGCTCCGAGTACTGCGCCTTCAGCTCCGACCGATCCGATAGCTCCTTGAGGGCCTCCTGAAATGTGACATGAAAATAATAAGGATACAGCCAGTTATAATTGCCTTTTGCACTATAACATGTGCAAAAGTCTAGTCGCTTAAAAATTTGAACATTAACATCATTTTATCATAATGCTATATGTCAATGATATCTATAAGTATACCTTATACTCAGACACAATACATTATTGATCTACACGCTTAATTGTTTTACATCCCGCTACTAATATATACGAAAACGTAAATAAACGACATAAAAACATACACGAACAGACGATAAGCCAATCAACGAATATCTTCATAACGGCTGTTGCTGCGTTTCATTCCAAAAACCGATGGCTACTGAGGGCTGTTAAGCATTATTTTAATTTTAAGCTTTCAAAAGTAACTCTGCTATTCATCTCTCTCGCACTCAATTTTTTTCTCTCTCATAAATGTTTCTTTCTTTCTTCTTCTTCTCTCTCTCATCAAGCTACACACCATCCACCTCGTCTCCTGCTCGTGGAACAGGTCGTGGAAGTTGTCGAGGCGGTCGTCGAGCTCGTCGCGCGTCCTCTCGAAGACCTCCACTCGGAGTAGACCCTGCAGTTGCGAAGAGGTCGCCTGTAGACGGGAAAGTTATGTTAACTTAATGTTTATGCCGATGACATAGGGTTGAAACTCCGTACCGACGGTAACATAAATAAACACAAAACTAAGGTAAGAATAATGACATGAAAATAACGATGCACAGAATTTTATACTCTGTCATATTATACGTAAATATGCAAGCCAAGCAAGTATAAAGAAGTTAAGCGAAACAAAAATTAATATAACCTTGTCTCTCAGGCCGTCCACTACTTCTGCCCGATCACACTTCTGTTCTTTTAGATTCTCCAACGCTTGGGCCAGGTTCTGGAGAATGAATGAAACGAATTCTAAAAAAATCGTAGGACAAAAATACACAGCTTCCGCAGCGAGATTATTTTTACTAGATGACGCCCGCCGACTTCGTTCCGCCAAAATTCGTTTACCACGTGGGAACCGTACATTTTTTCGAGATAAAAGTATCCTATGTCCTTTCCCGGGACTCAAAGTATTTCCACACCAAATTTCAGCCAAATCGGTTAAGAGGTTTAGGCGTGAAGAGGTGACAGACAGACAGACATATTATATTCGCATTTATAATATTAGTATGGATTTAAGTCTGTTCATGCCCAATATTGGAGAGACAGTGATTTATTTTTTTATTGATATAGAACACAATGTTATAGTTACATGTATCTCCCTGGCGAGCTTGGCCTGGTCAGCGGCGGCGGCCTGGCCGTCGGCGGCGGTCGCCTCGGCCTGCGCCACCAGATCCTCGTACCGCTCTCTCAGAGCTATCACCGCTGACACATATCCAAATAACACATATAAATGGACTTAGTTATTCACCTTGGTAAGAAAAACCTACCCTCTATAGTCCAGTCATTCCCAAAGTAATCCCGGTCGACCCCAAGAGGTACATGCGAGACTTGATGGGGCTCTACATTGGGCCTGACAAAAAAGCCCCCCCCCCCCCCCTTGGACAAGTGTTGTTTGGTAACTATAATTTCCTTTGACAGATGTCAAAACGTAGAATTGCGTTTAGTTACAATACAACACTAGTCCAGGACATGTGGGGTTTAGGAACAAAATGCATTGTACGAACTCTAGGAAAAAAGAAGTTTCTGAAAAGACAAGTGTGTTTTGGTTTCAAAACATTATGCCTCTTGATATACAGGGTGTAACAAAAATAAGTGATAATACTTTAGGGTGTGTACGTGTTCCTTGTAGAGAGTTCACTGTGAAAGTAGCAGCGCTGAAAGACGAAATTTTTTTTTCACTTTTATATGGGGAAACTCGTGACGCTCGGGCCCTTTCCCATACAAAAGTGAAAAGAAAATTTCGTCTTTCAGCGCTGCTACTTTCACAGTGAACTCTCTACAAGGAACACGTACACACCCTAAAGTATTATCACTTATTTTTGTTACACACTGTATAGAAATCATTGCCAGCATAAAATAAAAACCGAATATATGGACCAGTGTTCTTTGGAAAACAAGCGATTCAAATATGTTTGGGAATCTCTGGTATAGAAGTTAGATAAGTGCATTCCTCCCCCATTACTTCCCGGGTTAGTTCCCGAACCGATGGTAGGCATCATGTGGACGCGACGTAAGAATATGATGTGCATTAAATGAATTCTGCATAAAAATACTCTAATTGTGAAAAACAGACACCCCGAATCTACTGTATTAATACCATACAGCTACCTGCCTATGCTGTCCTTATGCCTTTTTATTCCTTATGCTTTTATATTCAGATATAATGTTTATCTGTAATACAATACCTGCAGTCTCCGTGTTGGTGTTGACGTGTTTGAGCTGGTCGAGCCCCGCGCCGAGGTCCGCCTCGATCTGCTCGATCTGCTCTTGGAACTGACGAATCTGTGGAACAGAAGCAATCGATAACTCTAGATTGATAGACAATAAAATTAAAAGAGTTTTTTTTTTTATTATTTTATGTTGAATTGTATGAAAATTAAGTCAGCGCGTCGCAGCATCCATTCATATTGCTGCTTACAACTACATGAAGTTTCGCTCACGCTGCGAGTGATGCGACGCATTTCGAATAAGTATCTTAAAGATACACAGTGGCGGTGTATATTTAAGATACTTATTCGAAATTCACGATGATGCATTTTGTGCAATGCAAGCGCACTTGTGTAAACATGCTGTTGTATAAACATGCTGTCGTATAAACTGTGATAAATGCGAAGACGAAAGGACCACAGTTGTCGTCGGTTACGACACTGGGAACTACAGGTAGACCTGTGTCAGTGGCGGCCTTAGGGGGTGGCGAACAGGGCAATCGCTCGGGCCCTCACTCTTACAGGGGCCTCGCGTCAAGCAAAATGTCATAAAGTGGCATTTTATTAGAATTTTTCGCGGTGAGGTCCCGGTGTCGACGGCGGTGGATAGACGGTGATCTGCTGGAAGTAGTCCTCCACCAGCGCCCGCTGTATACACTGTGATACAGGCGACGGCAGACCTGCGTGGTCAGTCCGGTCTCGAAGCCAGCGGTCTGCTGGAAGTAGTCCTCCACCAGCGCCTGCAGCGTCGACAGCCGCACGCTCAGGCTGGACGCTCGCTCCATCTTCTCGCCTGGAAATACCAGATATACCGTCAAAATAAAAATTTTGAACATACAACTTTTTATAATGGTAATTGTTTGGAGTTTTTTTCTCAGTGTACTGTGTAGTGAGCTGTGTGTAGCTGATGTTGTATGCTTAGTGCTTACAGAATATAATACTTTTTAAATCGCAAATCACGTAGAAATTAGTTGATACATTTTGTCTCTTTTACACGCGCCCGAAAATATTGCTCTCGGACTCCTATCGCGTGTAAAAATGAGACAGCAACATACAAACAAAAGTAGCTAAGGATATTAGAATCAGGGCCGAACTTATATATTGTATGAATATAGGCAACTTTAATTTTGCCGTCCCTATGTACGAACTCTGCCGCCATCCTAAGACGCTGCCGCCCCCCTAGGACGCCATAGGTCACTGCCGCCCATAGGCCATGGCCTATACTGCCTATACATAAATCCAGAGCCGATTGGAATATACTATAATACAATATAGTATTTTAACTTCAAATAAAATACATATTATGTTTCCAAACGTCCGAGGTCCTTCATGAGAGTACAGTTGAGTACATCGTTGTGTTTTCGCGAACTGCCGCTAGATGTCGCTATGTGTTACCCGACTAGTGACTGCTCCCAGCTTTCGACGGTCACGTGGTCTCGCTGCAAATTACTTAGGAAATTTCAAGCCGCCATCTTGTTCATTGTTAAGCTCATGATGATGAGGGTGGACACCAGTAAGCCATTATCAGGACCTCGGACGTTTGGAAACAAAATATGTATTTTATTGAAAGATAAAATACTATACCTATTATATGTTTCGTTAACGTCCGAGGTCCTTCATGAGAGACCTGTTTGTTATCTCCTGGTGGCTTGAAATTAAAACAACAATGTGATTCATATTTTATATTAAAGGATCTAAGTGACACACAAACTACAAACATAGTTCATGTTATAATTATTGAAAATGAAAAGTATAAATCTTGTAATCAACTTGCACAAAAAAATTGAAAAGACTTCTGAGGCACATTTTTATCATTATCAGTTACAGATGAATCTATTTCCTTTAAATAAAAATTTCTAAAAGTAGCCTCATGTTTTCAGTTAGCCTTGGATAGAATATCATTAATTGGATAATTTTCCACCCAGTTTAATGAAGCAACAGCTGATCTAAAACTACCTGGAGAAGAGTGTACATATTAGCATCAGATAACACACGTTTAACATAACCTCCGATAATAGTCGCGCTGGGTGATCTAAAAGGAGATCTGCTAGTAATAAATAAATTAATCACTGAACCTCGAACATGACTAGCTACTTTAAATTTTCTAAGTAATTTGCAGCGAGACCACGTGACTGTCGAAAGCTGGGAGCAGTCAGGTAACGGATAGCGACATCTAGCGGTAGTTCGCGAAAACACAACGGTGTATTCTCATGAAGGACCTCGGACGTTAACGGAACATATAATACAACTAGACGTTCCGCGCGGCTTCGCCCGCGTAAATTAGATATTTCACAGACAAATCAGTCTACAAAAAATAGCCTATGATCCTTCACGTGGTCTAAAATATGGAGTTGCTTTAATTGTTATTAGTATATATACATAATATTGTGATATTTATTATTTATATAAATATATATTATTTATTTGGTTCATTTAAAATAATAAAGTATCCGTATAGTATGCATTTATTACTGTTTATTAGTGTTTATAGTATGTAATTGTACTTTGCATCTACCTCATCTTGTCTCAACATCACCCAAAGGTTGGCTGGAAGAAAATGCCTAAAGGCATTAAGCCCGCCTCTGTACCTTTATGT
Organism: Cyaniris semiargus; assembly: GCA_905187585.1. Lineage (NCBI taxonomy): Eukaryota > Metazoa > Arthropoda > Insecta > Lepidoptera > Lycaenidae > Cyaniris > Cyaniris semiargus. Next base: position 14,920,409 of record LR994563.1, on the reverse strand, counting down.
GTGCAAAAAGTATAATAAAAAAATTAAAAAAATTAAAAAAATATAGCATATAGCCTTCCTCCATAAATGGACTATCTAACACTGAAAGAATTTTTCAAATCGGACCAGTAGTTCCTGAGATTAGCGCGTTCAAACAAACAAACAAACAAACTAACTAACTAACAAACTCTTCCGCTTTATAATATTAGTATAGATATGCGCTCTATGAAAGGATTTTAAGGGACTGACCGACAGCCTGCGCCTTCCGCAGCGCCCACTCTGCAGACTCGGCGGCGCGCGCCGTCGCCGCCGCCACCGCTCGCGTCAACTCCGCCGTCGCGTCTGACATAATGGCGCTGAAAGATCACATACATTTTTTTTAAATGTAATACGGGGTAAGAAGAGACCCTGCCTCTGCCATAATTTGTAAACAGCCGTAAGGTCATTTGTTGAGGTTTTAATTCCAACCTATATGAGCTGGGTAGGTACGTAGTCGAATCGCATTAGATAGTTTCCAGAAAAAGTTAAAAAAATGTACCCAAGGGATTTGACATAACTTTTGTATGTTATTCCATAAATTATAAAATAAAAAATCTCACTAATGGGTAAATAACTATAAACATAATAAAAGTTTTACAAACTCCAGGTCATATCGTGTGACGTAGGGCGGCGCGCTCGCGATGGACGACCGGCGACTGCGACGGTACTCCGGCTAGGGGGATAATAATACTGATTACGGGCTCCCACACAAAACTGCGAATTCGCATAGCGTCGCAAATATCTGCGACAAAACTCATAATAAAAATGACATTGCGATTCGAATTCGCACGAATTCGCAGTTTTGTGTGGGAGCCCTACTGCTACGTCATAATGTAAATTAAATTGATATGGGCTGCGCACGACTTTAAGATTACTCGGGGAAACCAGAGGCGCATGTGTTATACGTTATCTATCAATAACGTATACGCGTAAAAAGCGTACGACGCATTTTTGACACAAATAGACTATTTAAGGGTGGGTTGCACCAACTTACTTTAACTATAACTGTAACTTTAACTATAACTTTATCTTTAACTACAATGCAAAATGTCAAATCTTTGGTTAAAGTCAAAAATGGACGCCATATTTAACCATAACCATAGAGCTCGACAAGGCTTTAAATGAACGTGGCGAAAAAAGGAACTAACGCTATCATCATACAAAAACGCCATTTTTGACAGTTCTCCTTTACCAGCAGCGCCCCCGCCCACGTTCATTTAAAGTCTTGTCGGACCAGCAACGTCTTCTGTCAAATTCTATGGTTAAAGTTAAAGTTAGCCTTAACTATAACCATAACTTTGACCATAACTGTAACTTTAACCACGCCTCTGGTGCACCGTGCAACCCACCCTAAAATAGAATATTTGCGAAAAAAATGCGTCACCAACACTCAAAATTACACAATGATGCGTCTGTGTGCGCCACATGCCGCTTGCTTGTTAGACAACACTGAACACCGCCTGCAGTGTTGTGGCTTGGTGGTGTGGTGCCTAGGCCCCTGTCGGTGTAGTGTGAGTTATAACACACACCGGGTAGCCGAGCGCCTGCACGGCGACGCGCAGCTCCCGGGGCAGCGCGCCGCAGTCCGCCAGCTCGCACACAGTGGCTGCCAGCTGCCCCGCTGCCTGCTCTGCTGCTTGCACGCGCGCCGCCAACTGGGAAGAGGACACCAACAGATTTATTGTCTTAGTTATAGTAATTTTCATTAATTCCCAGAAGAAGAAACACTGAGATGGATCTTTATACTAACTAGTGACAACATCAACTCCTGCGAATTAACTGTGCACAGTGCTCCCCGCTGGAATTTGTACAAACGGTACCGCCTGAATAACGTCACATCGTAAGGTGCGTAATAAGTATAGTTAATTCACGCATGGACATGTGAGTGTGCAAAACCAACTCCAGTAAAGGTTATCACATATTTATCAGCAAGCACGCGCCGACCGCGCCGCATTTTAGAATTCGTTGTATGAAATGATGTAAAACCTCGCACATTCGTCCGCACCGTACGCGCTGCATTTCCTGAACTATGCGGTGCGTACGGCGCCATGTCCATTTTAAAACAACTCATGACCCATCCACACTTAGTATGCTATATGGATTCCATACCCGCTTAACCTCTTCAGCCACATCCCCCCTGTCAGCAAGTCTGTGTGCCGAAGCAGCAGCCATCAGCTGCTCGAGCGACGCCTCCACAGTGGCGAACTGACGTCGCGTCACCACGTCGATCGGCCCCCGACCGGACCCGCCATCGTCTCCTGAAGAATGACATGGTAGAAAGATGATGTAAATTTAAAGGTGTATTGAAACATGATCAATACCTACTTATGTTGAGAAGGTGGGATAGCAACATCTTGGCTGATCAATACCTACTTATGTTGAGAAGGTGGGATAGCAACATCTTGGGTGATCAATACCTACTTATGTTAAGAAGGTGGGATAGCAACATCTTGGGTGATCAATACCTACTTATGTTGAGAAGGTGGGATAGCAACATCTTGGGTGATCAATACCTACTTATGTTGAGAAGGTGGGATAGCAACATCTTGGGTGATCAATACCTACTTATGTTGAGAAGGTGGGATAGCAACATTTTGGGTGATCAATACCTACTTATGTTGAGAAGGTGGGATAGCAACATCTTGGGTGATCAATACCTACTTATGTTAAGAAGGTGGGATAGCAACATCTTGGGTGATCAATACCTACTTATGTTGAGAAGGTGGGATAGCAACATCTTGGGTGATCAATACTTACTTATGTTGAGAAGGTGGGATAGCAGCATCTTGGGTGATCAATACCTACTTATGTTGAGAAGGTGGGATAGCAACATCTTGGGTGATCAATACCTACTTATGTTGAGAAGGTGGGATAGCAACATGTTGGGTGATCAATACCTACTTATGTTGAGAAGGTGGGATAGCAACATCTTGGGTGATCAATACCTACTTATGTTGAGAAGGTGGGATAGCAACATGTTGGGTGATCAATACCTACTTATGTTGAGAAGGTGGGATAGCAACATCTTGGGTGATCAATACCTACTTATGTGAAGGTGGGATAGCAACATCTTGGGTGATTTTTAAATATAGAAAGTCGTTTGTACCATCGATGATCGAACAAATTGATTCATAGGCAGTTGACAGACCAACGTCATTTGGTCGAATTATGTCAATACAATTTAATTCGTGATCTGTTAACTGGGTCTGACAAAACGCGACCGATTTACGTAGGTCCGCCATCTGCCTATTAATCAACTTCTCTGATAGTATAAAGCGGCACCTGGTGGCAAATAGAATATCAAAAACCCTCATTAGCGCCACATCCACAAGCATCGCGCTATGGAAGTTTTATAAGTGCATCGGTGTAGATACGACGGCTAAAATCAATCACGTGGGCTTCGGCCTGACCGAGCACAACACCTCGCTCGGTCGGAAGATCTTCCTTTACGGCCTCCATGCATATTCCCACACCTACTTAGGTATAAGAAGTAGGTCGTGTAGCAACATCTTTGGTGATTTTTAAATATGGAAAGTTGTTTATACATTACTTTTTTTGTTTATATTTTTAATGTTTGACATTCAGCTTGTAATTAACTAAGAAGTAAGAACAATTGTAATAATTGACAAGGTAAACATTACTTGGAGTTCTTGGAGTACTCGGTGTCGGTGGTCCTCTTTCCACTGTAAGAAAACAATCAGAATAAGAAAACATTACAAATAAAACAGCATTTTATGAAATAAGTAGGAACGTAGTCAATAAAATTGGGATGCATCACGCTATATATAGATCAAGTATTTACCAATAAGAACTTTTTCCTTGTCGCGAACACTTTCAGATATTTCCAGGCCAGACGAAACTTTTGAGCCCTTGCCTGGCTCCTGAAAATACTTGACATGTTATATAGAACCTATTTTAAAAGATTCCTCAAATAGAACGTATCTACCACAAAAAAAACTTTGTAGATATTTGTAAATGCACAAGTTATTCTTACTCTCTCCTCCGATTTCTTACTTCCTTTAGTTTTCTTCGCCTTTTTCTTTCCTCTAGTTTTTTCTCCTTTATCAGGAGTATCATCTTGGTCTAGTGTTCTCTCCAAATCCAGAGACATTTCTGTATCATCATCAATATCATCGTCCAATTCCAAACTTGCAACCCCTCGAGCGAGGGACCTTTTTGGTTTCTTCTTTTTTGATTTAGTTCTATCAGACAATCTGAGTTGGACTCGCTGCTGCAAGAGGCGCTGTTGTCTCGCAAATATCTGAAGTATCGCTTGTAGCAACTTGAAGTCCACTTGGTTGGTCTGTCAGTAGTAAATTAAATAACATTTTTTAAGAAACTAAACTTGACAGGATCTAAAGAGCTCAAACCGCTTTAGATCACGTCAACTATTACACAAAAGTGTAATTTAGGTAGGCAGTACTTTAACTATCTGGGTGTCACCCGCCGAGACGTGCCAAGCGAAGCGCAAGGGCACTACCTACCTTTTCTCGAAGTGTTTCGTCGTTTTTTTTGAACCCTCATAGAGTTGGTTTCCGATGTACCAGATAGTTCATATTCTCAGGATATGATGTCAATAATAGACTAATTAAACATACAAAGTCTCAATTGAATAGCTCTAATAATTTAGATTTTATTGATATCTAAAATACACCGATTTTGTCACTGACATACTGACTCACTGACACACTGATGATCATCAAAATGTTTGGCTACTTCCTGAAGTGCTAGAAAGTTGAAATTTAGTATGTAATCTAAGTTTAGTATACAACCAACAAAAAAATTCATAAACTTATAACTTTCGCCCCCATCCCCTAAAATCTGGAGGTTTATATGAGACTTTCACCAATTTTATGAATTAGGATATAAGAGTTTACACGGGACTGTAGACAGTAACTATAGGTCTAACAGAATCTGAAGGCAAAAAGTGAGAAAATAAATTGACTCTAGCAATACCGGGGTAATTGGAATAAAACATTTTGATCCTTTTTTCTTCTTATAGCGGCTGATTCTGTGTGTTTTATTTACATGCAAATATAAAAATTTATCCAATGATCACGGATATTTTTCGAAAATCTGCTGTCAAAAATTGCCATCAGATTCTGGTAGACCTATAAAAAACCTTTAAATAAGTACAAGAACCAACTTACAAAAATAATTGAAATTCCACCAAAAACATTTCTTCTAAAATGTTGCCGAGACGACCACATAGGTAAGGTTTTAGCCTGTGAAAAAGATAGGAGATCTCATGTAGAGCCAAGCTTCTGAATCTACACGGCCTAACTGTACTGACCCTAACTTAAATTCTACATATCAGTAAATATGTATGGCTCGGCTGTTTCGTTACTAACTTCAGATAGAAACTAAATATTCGCGTCACCTCTGCGACGGTAGCGAAACGGCGAAGCCGAACGATATTTACTGGTATGTAGAATTTGTTTTTAAGTTAGGGTCAGTACAGTTAGGCCGTGTAGATTCAGAAGCTTGGCTCTACATGAGATCTCATATCTTTTTCACAGGGTAAAACCTTATGTGGTCATCTCGGCAACATTTTACAAGAAATGTTTTTGGTGGGATATACATGTGTGTTCTTAGCTCTTGGACCTTGGTGAAGAAACACTTCAGCATGAACGAGACAGCTCGACATTTTAATAACGTTGCGATAAAAGAGTGATTGTGGTATCGAGAGTTTAAATCAAATCAAATCATCTTTATTTCGGGCATCAGAGGCCCATCTTATAACAGATACCTAAAATCTAACATACATATTAATAATATAATAAATACCTTAAAAACTAACATACATCTAATATATAAAAATAAGTCAGGTTTTCCTTCCTGACGCTATAACTCCAGAACGCACGAACCGATTTCCACGGTTTTGCATTCGTTGGAAAGGTCTCGGGCTCCGTGAGGTTTATAGAAAAAAAAATTCAAGAGAAAAGCAGGAAAACAGGGAAAACAGGCAAAACAACATTTACCGGGACAGCTAGTATTTTATATATACTTATAAACTAACACTGTCACTTGTTGCCGGCGACGTGACTCGACGCTTCGTTCCGGAGTCTTCCCCAAAACCTCCGGTAGACCACATCCATCGGCCAGAAATCCGGCGCCTCGAAAGTCAACAGAAGATTCGTCGCTACTCTCACCACAAAGGAGCTAAAGTTAACCTTGTGTCGAGACTGCAGACGCTCGACCCTTAGGCGCAATGTCGTCTTCTTCTGGATGTAGTCCACGACGTCCTCGACTTCCATGGACCAGTGCAGGCGGGATATGTACAGGGGCGTCGCGGGGACCTCGCTCCGCAGACGCAGCTCAGGTACATAGGGTGCGGTGCCGCGATGGTTGCGGGAGGGGGGCTTCTTCTTCCTCCTCTCCACTAGTATGAAGCCCTCCTCATCGCACCCCCTGCTCTCGTCCTTGTCAGGTCGAGAAGACTCCACCTTGCGGCTCTTCGTAGCCTTGCGGCTCTCCGGAGCCTTGCGGCTCTCATTCTCCCCATTTGTTTTCGCCCGCGGGGGAGGTGCGGGGCGAGCCGAGTCACCTGTGGACTCGACGTCGGCGCAACCGGGAGGGGAACCCGGGCGGGGGCGGCAGTGGCGGTGTTCGTTGAATGCCGACGGGCTAAACGTTATCGCCTGCGCGCCTCGGCGACGGGTGACGTATGCGGCATCAGGTGACCTACATAATGAATTATTACTTTTTAATTGTGATAATTCACTACGTAGATCACTAATCGTAGATTCTGACGCCTGCAATCTACCCTGAACTCCGGCCAGCTCCTCCTTCAGGAACCTGATGTCCTTCAGTAGGCTGATGACGTCGACGTGGTCCAGAGTGACGGGCGGCAGCTTGTGCAGCTCTTTGGCCACAAAAGCCGGCACCTCATCCGGATCCGTCTGCTTCAGCAGGGATATTATGTCCTGCACGCTTCTTTCGGTTCCATCCCTCCGTCGCGATGGCATATTCGCGCTCTGGCCGAGCGTCTCGTAGAGCAACTGCTTTCCCTTGCATATTTCCTCGCTGGTGAAGGAGGACTTGCAGATCTGCAGTATGCTGACCTCGTCCATTGTGTCGATGGCGTGCTGGATGAACGCCAGCAACTCATTCGCCACGAGCGCCATCGTGACGTGCAGCAGCAATCAGCCGCGCGATTTACGGAAATATTAACTTACAATTAATATTTGCTGCTTGTGCATAACGTGGAGCGCGACCGTCCGTTAGCTCGACACGTTACACACGTAACGTAAGCGTCAATTTTAAATACTAGCGTAGAGTCGAAGCGCATCGAAGCTACTTACCAAAATTGAACATAACATATTATTCAACCGTAACCCCAGAGCGTTATTCACACATTACTTCAGAGATTTTTAAAAGACGCGCGAATTCCAACCAACGATGATTGGTCTCGCGCAGAATTGCAGAAGTAATTTGTGCGGTACGCTCGTGTTAAGGTTGAATTTGTTATGTTCAGTTTTTGATAAGACGCTTCGATGCGCTTCAACTCTGCGCTAGTTATTAAATTGACCCTAGAGCGCTTGCCAATTCTCTGGTATTGGCTATTGCTAACGTCCATGGGTGGCGTTAAAGAATTATTTTCAAGAAAGGCTCCCTCAACGATGAGTCACAAGTGCGTTTCCAAATAAATGAATAACTTACATTATCAGGTCCTAGAGCCCTATTGATGAGATCTTCCACCGTCACGAGCGGAGTAGTGTCGCTTATGGATTCTTTTTCTTTCTTCGACATTATTCTTCTTTAGTACACACAACTAAAAACAATATTTAGCAGTATTCTGGTAGTACCTAATTGAATTTCTCCTAGAGAAGAAAATAACAAAATATTCTTTCACTCTTGACAGATGTTCTATTGACAGAGTTTTGATTTTCAGAAGTTTTTATTTGTGTGAAGAGTACAAAATGTGTTTAATTTAACCACTTCTGTAATTTTTCAAAGCTATCGCAAATTCTAAAATATAAAAACCTTGATAAATTACATAATATATCATAAGTAAGCACAAGTAGTTACAAGTATCTACTGTGGCGGTTATTTATTATTCCAAGGTGGCAATGCCAAGATCGCTGTTTTTTATCTCATTGTAGTGTTTGGGGTTTTCTACTCTATAACATTATATTTACATACTTTACCCTTATATTTAATATAAAAATATAAAAATAATAAATAAAATACAATATTATCAGTTTAAAATTTATTTAATAATAACACTATCAACACGTAACGTCGAGTTAAACCGATTGCGACATTTGTACGAACAACATAATACTGGGCGACGCGGGGGGCGCGCCTGAAGCGAGAGAAATGCTCTTCTCATCTTGGAATGCACAGGGTATTATGGAGAATTTATTTCGGTGTATATAAATATATCTGTATATAAATAACGACTAACTTAGCTGACGTCGGGCGACGGCTATTTACAACTCCGCCCGCGCTAACTACTAACATCGGAATATAATATCATCATTAAATCCATATAACGAATCGACTAAAATCGATATTTATAATCTAGTGATGTGCCGGAGACGCTATATCCACTCGAATATTCAACAAGTTATCGGGAGAAAGACGTTCGCTGTCGAATATCCGAATCGATACTTATAAAATCCGGAACAAATACTTGACAACTTATCCAGCTACTAGTAAGACAATGCCGAATATCCGAGCGGATAATAAAATCCGGATACAGACTGTCAACTTAGGGTCAATTCAGACCGCAACGCGACGCGTAGATGCATTTCTTAATTTGTATTGAATTGATATATTGGCATCACGTCTCACGCAATTGAAGTCTGTCAAATCCATACAAATTTAGAAATGCATCTACGCGTCGCGTTGTGGTCTGTATTAACCCTTATCCGTATCCAGCTACTAGTAAGACAATGTCAAATATCCGAGCGGATAATAAAATCGGGATACAGATTGTCAACATAATATCCGGACAGAGACTATCAAGTTATCCGTATCCTGCTACACCGGGCACACCTCGCACGCGAGCGGACAGCGTGTCGGCGCGTGTCGGCCCCGACGCGCCGACACGCGGGGGAGGGGGGACTTAGTCCTCGATGTTGCGGAACGCCGCCGACATGTCCTCCAGCAGCTGGTCGAAGTCCGCCTTGATCTTCGCCTCGCCGTCCTTTACTGGGTCCTGGGGATACATAATAAAATGTGAAATAACACTAGGTTAAACGACAAAACAATAAAGCACATTTTAGAATGAGATATTGTATTTTTGTGATTATATAAATAAATTACTTTCGGAAGCTTTCGCTTGTTTTGCTTTCGTCATTTTAAGCAACTTGTGTTTGATACATTAATCAGATTTGTAAATAATTTGTATTTAACATGTACGCATAGCCTGTCATATGCCTCCTCACTAATTAAGATATTTACGCGGCGTTTAAATATTCAAAGTCCCTGGTCCGCTGTCTTTTTATGTCATGTCACTTTTCTTATACAGGTCAGTTAACTAAAGCTGGCACATTCACAGTACTCACACTTATGCAATTTCACTATACAGTATGTTTAAAAATAAATGATTTTGTAGGTAGACTAGAGTTAGTTTTTAGTAAAATGGGTGCGTTGTAGATAAATAAATACAAATATATATGTTACTTGTTTATATTATGATTATTACATTATTCATGATATTACAAGGAAACACGTACGGGTGGACTCAACCGTGACCACGGCAGCTGTAAAGCAGCCGAAACGTCGGGATTAGTGAAAGTGCTCCGCGAAGTAAATCCGTAAGTGTTTCCTTGTAATATCATGAGTGATACTCGCGTAAACTTAAGAAATCATTATATTACATTATTACTTTTAAATTTAATTTTGCCAGTAAAATGGTAATCTACAAAACTATTTTAAAACCAGTGTGGACCTATGGCATACAGGTCTGGGGTACTGCCAGTAACAGTAATGTTGACATCTTAGAAAGATTCCAGAATAAGACAATGAGGACGATGTTCGATATCCCAGCTTACATCAGCACATCAACGCTGACTTGAGACTACAAACAGTTAAGGAGGAAATTGAGACATACAGTAAAAAATATCAGGAAAGACTGGGTGACCACACGAACAGTCTAGCTGCAGACTTAAAGTGATCAGGCAGTCTAATCTTCACACGCCTCAAAAGTGTACCAAATCTGTCTATAAGATACTTCTATAGTCAAGAGAATAGATGAGATTGTCACTGGATGCACATCTTTGCTGAAGTCAATACTCCAGATGACAATGGCACATCGCACTATTGTTTCAATAAACAAATATCTAGGTTGCAGGATACATAAAAAAAATGCTTTTAATCAGAATCGTAAATTAAATCTTCTACCCCACTCAAACTTTCATCACTCGAAGAACTTGATGTTTCGCCGTCGGAATTGTACAAATCGTACAAACTTTTCATTGAAAGGGGGCATTCACTTTCATAATTACACTTTAATGTAAACTAAAAAATTCAAAAAAACACCTCACGTAATTTGTGGACGCCCCCAAAGATATCCATCATCACTGTTTTTATTGTGAATTGTGATGCATGAAATAGTTAAAAACATTGTACAACTATTTCACGAGATTGTCCCGTTAAAGTTTTGCCGGAACCCATTCTTTCCATAGATATTTTATTCTAACCTCCAAATAGGTAAATAATCACACGCGTCGCGCGCCGATCACACGTGACTGACTTGTAACATCACGCTGTATTTAACAGTAGCAAAAGAAAAACAATAACTGTCCTCTTCACGCTCATAAGATAGACCGCGCGCGAGAGAGACGGGCAGACTTTTCATGATGCGTATGCAGTACGACATCACGCCGCGCGCTTATTCACAGACACTACACAAGCGCAATGTGTAAATGTATTGATGGTCAGCTTTAGTTAACTGACCTGTATGTCAGATAAAGAGAAAGATAAGAAGAACATGTATAGTTACTTTCTGTATAAAAAATTTAGAAACTAGCTCATACGCAGTGCGTACACGTTGCGTACACGTCTGCGTACAAACTTACGAATATAATTACCTTGAACTTCATCGAGGAGAGCTGGTACAGTACGTTAGCCATGGCGTCGCGGATGACATTCCATGTCACTTTATTGTCACTCTGGGCGGTGCTCTCGACAGCGTGTCGTGACATGTCATAGAAAGCGATGATGTTACGTAACATGCCGACGGTCTTGTAGAAGGGGCAGAAGCGATCGTACGCTGAATAGCTGTTCTGTTGTAGGAAGTCGTCTTTCAGGAGCTTAGCGACTTCGAGTGTGATCTTGTCGGTCTCCGCAAGCGACGCTTTACCGACCAGCTGCACGATTTCTGACAGATCCTCTTCTTCTTGTAGGATTTCCTTGACCTGTAATAGTATTTTTTCTTGGTTAAAAGTTGTACACTATTACGCCTAATTTTTATGAAAAAAATATTTTTTTGATGTAAAACTCCTTTACGCACGCTTGACTTGGGGAGTAAGCTAGCAAATGCGTGACGAGAACGTTACGAAAAGTGTGATCGGGTAAGGCGAACGGAGAGGTGCGCGTGCACATTTTCTCAAACTTCTGTATGCATGCTTCACTTGGGGGAGTAAGCTGGTAAATGCGTGACGAGAACGTTACGAAAGTGTGATCGAACGAGGCGAACGGAGAGGTGTGCGCGCACATTTTTTTTTCTTTCTTTCTCTCATAGCCCATGCATGCTCAAGAAGTTTTACTTCAGTTGTGTGGTCTCTCTTTTTTTTTTAAAGGTTCATTAGTGAGTAGCATGTAATCCATGACAATGACCTTTTTCGGGTGTATAAGAAATCGTGATAAGAATCATTAACATAATATTGGTAAATATCATATGTGCTAAATTCAGAAATAAAAATCTAAATGTAACATTACTGTATTTTATAATTCTGTACTTAAGCTGAGTCAGTAGTCTAGGTTAAAATCATTTATGGATTAAATAAGCTATATCTCTCTTTCTATATATTTCTCTATATATTAATAAACGAAAGTATATACAGGATAAAGTAAATAATTATGGATGGTGTTATAAACATACCTTAGTCCTGAGTGGCACGAACTCAGGGTAGTTCTTCTCATAGAAGTCATCCAACGCACGCATGTACTTGCTGCAGGAGGAAATATAGTTTGTTATCATACTACGACGATTCAAAAGTACCTAATTTAATATTTTAAAGTTTACAAAGTACCAAAGCAAAACTCCTAGTAACGTCTATAATTGGAGAACATAGCCTTTCCACATAGACTTTGGTCCCGACTATTAAGTTTTAACCATTCCCTGCCACTTATATTATCAAGTTGCCAGTCCACTTAAATTCTTAGCAACACCGCCAATGACAGATTATTTTTTTTCGGAAGAATAGACAGTGTTATTTTTCGGAGGAATAGACGGTGTTATTTTTCGGGGGAATAGACGGTGTTATTTTTCGGAGGAATAGACGGTGTTATTTTTCGGAGGAATAGACGGTGTTATTTTTCGGAGGAATAGACGGTATTATTTTTATTACGCTAAGATGTTGGTCGCAGGACTCTCAAATCTACTTCTACAAACTATTGAAGTTTATTCTCCACCACTGCCTTCTCTCCCTTCTCCACCCACCTGTAAGAGATGAGCCAGTTGATGGACGGGAAGTGTTTCCTCTGGGCGAGCTTCTTGTCGAGACCCCAGAACACCTGCACGATACCCAGGGTGGCGGCGGTGACGGGATCCGAGAAGTCACCACCGGGGGGTGATACGGCACCCACGATGGAGACGGAACCTGGGAGTAAACGATACACTTAAATTGTTATACGTGTAAATGACTATAGTTTATATTAGTTGATTTAACTGTAAAGGTAAAGTTATTTCAAAATTCTCACGATATATGTAACAAATGATTACCTTGAAGATTATTTCATTTCTTTATACATTTTTAACAATTACACTTTTTCAAATGAATTAAGACTGGACAGTTTTGTGTCACAATAGTAATGTTTCGTTTTGTGACGTCACAAAATCTATGGTTGACAGGTTGACAAAATCTATGAAAAAAAAATTGACTCAAAATAACTATAGTAATATTATAGTAGAAGTATATTATCATAGTAATATCAGCATTATTACAATTATTACTAAAATAATTTTCTTCTCTACCGTTTTCCATAACTCACCTTCTCTCTCCGGGTTACCGAGACACTTGACACGTCCGGCGCGCTCGTAGAAGGAGGCGAGACGGGCACCCAGGTAGGCGGGGTAGCCCGAGTCGGCAGGCATCTCAGCCAGACGACCCGAGATCTCACGGAGCGCCTCGGCCCAACGGGAGGTGGAGTCGGCCATCATGGACACGTTGTAACCCATGTCACGGAAGTACTCGGATAGGGTGATACCTGTGAACAAAATATAAAGTGGGCTGTAAATAATAAGCTGGATAATAATTTAGTAAGTGTGCGCGTCAGGAATAGATATTAAAATGTTGAGGTATAGTTGTCAATATTTGGATGTCAATTTTATTAGTGGAGAATTATAAAGTCGTAGACGTTTAAATCATAAAGTGTTACACCTGTGAACTCTCTTGTGTGAGCTGGCAAGTGTCAATGGGTATGTTTTTTTTTCATTACTACAGTATGTAAAGAAAGAGTAGACGCTGAAATAAATTTTCCAAACTTAATCACGATCAAATGGTAGTTTTTGCGCCTTGTATTTTCACAGAGAACGTTTGTACACTTTAAATATTAACGCTCTGACATATTTTTTATTTGCAATAATAAGGTCTGAGTACTTTTTATGTGACTTAAAAATTATCTTCGGCGTCTACTCTTTTTTGACAAGCTATACATAATAGCATTTGAATTATTAGAAACTGACTTCTAGCTTTGGGCGAGAGCGAGGATGTATTGTAATTTGTCTGAGTGTTTGAGTGCATGTGTGCGCACGTACGTGTACGTGCGTGTTCGTGCACACGTACATGTATTTGCGTGCGTGCGTGTGCGTGCGTGCGAGACGCGTATACTGACCGGTGTAGATGGAGGCCTCTCGGGCGGCTACAGGCATGTTGGAGGTATTGGCGACGAGCGCGGTACGCTTCATGATGGACTCCGTAACGCCATCGATCTCCACAGACAGCTCGGGGAAGTCCCGGAGTACTTCAGACATCTCGTTACCTGGGGACATGAGAAGAGTGACAATATTTTTACATAAAAAGGTAAATTAAGTAATCACTCAGTCTCGTTTATGAAAGCCAAATAAATTCGTAATCTTCCCTTTTTTAAATTAGCCTTACAAACTATGATATGTATGTGTTTTCCCGTAATTCAAATGTTTAAACAGGCACTTTAGTTAAAAACCGTGTATGTTTACATTATAATGCGTTTAAATTACAGAATTTAAAAATACTGTAATCTAGAAATAATGCCTTCCACATAGTATGTTTTCAAAACTTTACAAACAGATAAAATCCAGGTAGCGTGACTTTGAAAACGCCATTAGTGGTTATTTAACATACCTCGCTCTCCGCAACCGACGTAGACGATGACGTCAGAGTTGGAGTACTTGGACAGAGCCTGCGAGATGACGGTCTTGCCGCAACCGAAGGCTCCGGGGATGGCCGTGGTACCGCCCTGGACGCAGCTGAGGAAGTAAACGACTATTAGTTACTTACCGAAGTTTGAAGAAAGCTAAGAAATCTATTCTTGTTTTAGGTTAATTTGATAAAGAAAAAACTTTTAGGCCCAAGTGATACTTTAAAACTATGCCACTCAAATATTATGTGATACCACTAAAAAAGAAAAGCTAGTAAAGATGTAGTTTTCTCATGATAGCCTTATGAAAACTTGGTTTTACTAACTATTAATTTCATTAATTGAACGACGTCATTTTGAGCCAAAACTTTGTCTAACTGAGCCTGATTGGTCGAGTTTGAGTTTTAAGCAAGTCGGCTATTATAACAGCAATCTATCTCAATTCATATTCATCTAACTCAATAATACTGCCGTCAAATAACACACGCGTTATTAGACGGCAGTATTTTACAACTGTACTCACGGGAAGAGCGAGTCCAACACACGCTGTCCGGTCAATAGCGGGTGGTTGGCGGGCAGCTTCTCGGTCACAGGTCGCGGCTGACGCACCGGCCACACTTGCAACATGCTGTACTTGGTGCGCTCCCCGTCGAACTCCGTCTCCAGAACCGTGTCCTGAGCGTTTAAGTTAATTAGTCAGGTGGCAAAACATTAAGGTGTGTCAGATAATAATAACTGTATTTTAAAAAGATAAAACCGACTTCAAAATTGTACGTAATTGAGAATTAAAACTCTCTATCTCCAAAACTACTGAACCGATTTTGATGAAACTTACACTATTCCCTAAGTTGAACAATACCTAATAGTAGTTCTAGAGATATGTGAACACAAACATAAAAACATACATACATACATACACTTTTGAAATTTGGCACATTTGTTCAGACGCTGATATAGACTAACATATACGAAAATTGGGCAGTTCTGGAAATATTACATACATACGCGTCGAATTGATAACCTCCTTTTTTGAAGTCGGTTAAAAAAATGAGGGGAGGAAGATGACGAATAATTTGAACATGGTTTGAAGGAGTTTTGGAGAGTTCTGCCGGGAATGTGAAAGAGTGCTGTTGTGTTTTTGTATTATTTTCCTAAAATTGTGTTAACTGGGTTTTTAATGTGTAATATTGGTAGGATATTGACCATTAGATATGAGTTTTCATGCACAAGTGTAGGAAAGTGATGCAATATCCAGAGACTTGACTCCTTGACTGTATTGACTTTTACTTAGACTTTGACTAGACTTTAGACCTGACGATATCTTTAAATTTATACGCGAGCGAAAAACTTTGGATCCCTTTTGACGAAAAGTGCGGAAACGTAAGTGAATGAAATTTTGCTTTAGAAATTTTGCGCACTTTAGAACAATAACAAAGGATTTTGTTTATTTTATTCTGATATTACAATTTTACTAGCGTCAACAGTCAGATTTGTTAGGAATATAATACATAATATAATAATTAATAATGCTTTCCCTGAGGGGTTAAATTGGGCTACATGCTCAATTTAAACCTCGCGCAGAAATATAGGAAAATTACATATAATTATTTACATTGGTTTTATTATGAGCTATGTAAGGAAATTGAACAAAGTTTACTTACAGTGACTTTGTAGTTGCCAGCCGGGGCGATGTAGGTGACTGTACCCTTGGCTTTGGGGGGCATCAACATGCGGTGTTTGACCAGGGTGTTCTCGTGGACGATACCGTAACGGTCACCACCTGGTCACAATACGAAACACGTCAGACATAAAAAACACCAAGACAAAGCCTAGTGACCCAATATTCTTCATAATTGCTCTGATTTTAAGCTATCGCATAGCTTTTATCGCGGGTCTTGAGCGAGGCGACCGAGTCAATAAATTTCGTAACAAAAAAACCTTACAACTCCCACTCGGTGCGACGTTGCTAGACTTTGGCACGGTGTTTGTGTGCAACTAGACGTATCACGTATGCGTATTATAATCGCATAAGTTGATAAAAAAATGCTATGCAATAGCTTTGCCGCGGCAGTCCCCGAGTGCCACACATATTTTTTTTTATTTCCTTTCAATCTCTCCATGTAATAAAACAATCGGTGTAAAGATTTTATTTTCTTTCATTAAACAATTATGCAGTAGACTGTCTGTAGCAGATATGAGTCATTCAATGTTGGAATTATGCCATAACTGCCTACAATTCTAACACTATACTATGATGACAAATATTATAAACATTTGGCCCAGATTCTAGGAGCTGAACTCTATATATCCTGGATAATATGCGACAGAAACGCGATATGGATATTAGTAATGGGAAATAATGCTATTTTCTATTAATTTCATTAACATGCTAATTTTGATGTCACAGCATGCTACGTGTTATTGCTTTGCTATTTGCTAAAAACGCGGCATCGTGAATCATCGATTCGAATCGCACCGCTCGCGTCGAGTATTATTTCGCATCGAGTGAAAAATAGCAATTCATTAACAGTTAGCGCCGCGGTGGGGAACAGCGCGAACGTAATTTTTATTTTTTTTATCATGATCGCAGACTATTGCTACGCACGATAATATTAGCAATCATATTTTTTAGCAAGTACAATTAATTTAATTATTGCTAATGGGCATTTAACAATTAATTATTATTGCTAATGCTATTTTTACCAACACTAATGGATATCAACTCCCTGTTGCACACATTCGTGCGCGAGTGAAAGAGGCAAGTAACGATAGGTTACTGGCCGAACTTCTACGCGTTATTTGTCTGGATTTAGTTACCACTTAGTTTTAAATGTCTTAGCAGACTTTATATCCAGTTCTAACCTGTTTTATCTCAAAAGTAACAACTTTATTAAATATTGTTGTAAAAAGCACGCTTTTCTTTATCTTTTATAAAGAAAAGCGTGCTTTTTATATTTTAAAAAATTTGTACCAGCCTACCTAGCCTTACCCAGTAGTTCTAGTATATATTTAAAACCGACTATATCAATATTATACTATCATAATCAAAGTACATATAACCTTAACATTGAGGATATTCAGAAAGCATTGAGTACCTGTGATGTGTGATCCGACTTTCACGTACTCCGGGTTAAACTCCCAGTCGATCTCACGAGCGAGGCAGGGCACGTTCACACCCTTGGGGATGTAGATGGACTGTGTCAGCTCGTGGATGTCCTTCAGGGGACGCTGGATACCGTCAAAGATGGAGCCCATGATACCGGGCCCCAGCTCCACGGACAGGGGCTTGCCGGTACGCAGCACGGGGTCACCGACTGTCACACCTGATGTCTCCTCGTATACCTGGAATATGGTGATAATAAAAGCTAAGTCAGAAAAGTGGCTCGACTAACAGACTGTGGGATATACACGGAGGCCACATAGCAAGATCTTCCGACCGACAAAAATGGTATAATATAATATATGTATACTTACCATAGTGGTGGTCGCTCGGTCAGTGGCGCTAGTCAGTACACGATAAGACATTATAACTTTTAAATACGTTATGTATTCACACCACTGACCCGATTTAGATAAAATTTTGCATGGAAATACTTCTGAGTCCAGGCATAGAAGTGTTTTAGTACAGCCAAATGTACATTCCAGAGCAGTAAATAAAACGAATAATGATCGTAATATTCATTATGATCTCAAGCAATACATTATGTTTTACTTATTATCTCATATACTTACCTAATATATTTAAAAATTTTAATAAATTCTATTCACTGAATGGAACGCAGTATGTTAGGTATTAATAAATTGGATAAAATAAGAAACGATGTTATAAGAAAAACTACCAAAGTGCAAGATGTCACTGTTAAGGTCAGACAGTTAAAATAGAGATGGGCTGGCCACACCGTCCGAGGAGTAGGAAAATGGAGTGAAAGAATTACTTCATGGTATCCTAGACATGGGAAAAGGAGTAAAGGTAGACAGAGAAAAAGGTGGGCTGATGATTTTAAACCAATTGCTGGTGTAACTTAGAGTAGAGTGGCCAGAGACAGACGAGAACGGAAGAGGCTAGAGGAGGCCTTTGCCAAATGGCAATCATAAATTTATAAACTTACTAGATAACTAACATAGTATTTATAAACATTACTGTAATTCTGAAATAAAGCACGGCTACATTATTATTATTAATAAATTCTATGTTTACCTGAATGGTGGCCATGTCACCCTCAAGACGGATGATCTCTCCGACCAGCTCATTGTACCCTACACGCACCAGCTCGTACATAGCCGACCCAGACATCTTCTCCGCCGTAACGACTAGAATATAAAACAAAATAAGTATTTATTTCAAGTTATTGTAAAGAGACTCAAAGTATTCGCAGATTATATTGATTCAACACGAACCAAACTCACAGTATGGCATTGAATTCTCAGCTTTATGTAGTCTCGACTTATTTTACTAACATGCAAATAACTAGTTGACGAATAGTCAACTAGTTATTCACAGCTCTTACATATCCATGCCACGCTGTGAGTTGGGTTGAAGTGGGATTCAGTTTAATGTGTGATGACCTTATATCAACTTTGAAAATAATAGGGTTCTCACTCACCGGGACCGGACACGGCGAAGACATAACCGAATCTCTCCTCATTCTCCTCGTCGGCGATCGTCTTTAAACCGCCCTTCGACATTTTGAATGACTTATTCTATTACCTGTGAAAAAAAGTTATTATATAAATAAGGTACTAGTAGGCTAGTAACTATGTAAAATAATATATTATGTATTGCAGATTAATATCATGCTTTCCCTCTTGTTTTTTATATTAATGAAAGAGAAGGCCTGTATGTCGAGAAATTATTATTGGTGTGAAATAAAAGAGTCTCAATTCTTTAAAAGTAGATCTCATCATTTTGTAAAGTGTCTTTAATTGCTAACCACTAGAATTTATAGTGAACTTTATATTATGATGAAAAGGTGGGTATCGCAGACACAATAGATTTACAATTGTTATGCGGCAGCCGGCTGCCGCTTGGGGATTGATGGGTTTAACATTATCAATACATAATATAATATTATGCGGATGAAACCGTGCTACTAAATGTCCAAACTATGAAATGTAACTTTTGATTATATTTTCAATATTACGAATTTTAGTAGAGGGTTTTTTGCCTATGCAACTTCAATAGCCAGCCTATAGTGTCCCACTACTAAGTGACACATATTCCAATTGTCGTATAACACAAAATAAAACAAAATAATGAGACCATTTACAAGACATCAATATATAAAACTTATTATGCAAAAAATGACTGAATAAAACTGTCTACTCAGAGTTGAAAAGATAAAACTTCCAAATCAGCTGATCAACATTATATAGTATCAAGATAACACTCATCCATCAATCACTGTCAATCAACATCAGCCAACTTCTCCGCATAAAGAAGAATAGGCATATCGGGACCATCTTCATTGACAACGAGAAAAATGTTATTGTATTTTCAATTTAAATACCACCACAATGACAGTATTATTGTTACTGCTGTCCATTTAAAGCTAAGGAACATTTTTTAATTAAAAATGTAACCTAACTACCTATTTCTCATAACACAATATTATGTGTTTGGTCTTAGGTACTAGTACTAGGTAAAAGCCAGTGTCACTCTAAGACCGAGATGTACTGTAATTCTTTCAAACAAGAATCTGACGCCATTCAGGCTCAAAAGTGCTAAACAAATATCCCAAAGTGTAGTAAATATCCCTATTGTATTCTATGTTCAAATTGCTTATTGAAGTCTTATTGGGCCAGTAAAAATTCATACTTTATTGATTTTCAAGTTTTGATTCGATTTTGACTATATTATGAAGATACAGCCAAACTGATATAACTTAAGATGAGAATTCTGATAGTTGTTAAAATTATTTCCCTTGTCAGCCCTTGTGCCGATGTTGTTACAGACAGTATATTTTCCTAATAGTTTTAGGATGTTGATGATCTTTTCGTTTTTTTTTTGTTATAATTCGTGGGTATCTGCAAAGGATGTCCTTATATTCAGTTTAAGCTCAATTAGAACTGTAGATACCTACTTGGCTGAAAGCTTCTATGTAACTAGAAAAAAAAGTTATTTGAGTGTAGGGATTGCAATCTGGAAAACCAGATACGGTAATCCGGCAGATCTGGCAGCATTTTACGGTTACCGGATCCGGTTCCAATATACCGGATCCGGTGCAAGTAATTTGTGGTAAACTGATATGTTTGTTGCATGAACAAGGTACTTTAAATGTGTGGTGTTTAAGCTTTTTCTTGCTTTTTATGATATTTTGTCAGCAAAATATCATATAAAAGCAATTAGTACACTAGTCTTTCACTAGAAGCTGAAAGGGACTTTCGGACATAGGCACATTTATAAGAACTTGCTTAGTTACTTTTAAATGATGAGTAACAAAATCCTTAGCATAAATATTAACTCGCTATTAACTACAGCTAAGTGTTAATTATTTTCTTGATGTCTATAATTCTATGCATCGATTTGGGTTTAAACTAAATTTTATAATATATTTAATGACCCTTGAATAACTCACTTATCTACTAACTAAAAGAGCGTCTGTGGCCTAATGGGTAGACCTGTGGTCGAACCACTTGAAAAGGTGCAGGTTAGATCCTGGGTGGAGGCATGTACCAATGAGATCCTGGGTGGAGGCATGTACCAATGAGTCATTTTCAGATCTCAAGTACATAATACGGATGCTTGTACAGTGAAGAACATCGTGAGGAAACCCGCACAAGGTTAGTCCCAGCCCATATTGACCTGCTCATTCCTCTGGAGTAGGCCGACTATGTTGCGATGTATGTGCTTGGGCAACTATAGGGACATTTAAAATTATGTTCCACCCACTACGAAGAAGAGTTTCTACTTCACTTTGAAAAAAAAATTATAAATTATCCATAACGGATGCAAGGCCTTATTTTTGAACTAAAAAAGCAAAAATAGGGTGATTTTTGCTATTTAGTTCAGTTTCATCAACCCGATGAATCCGGATTGAAAATGACGCCGGATTGCAATCCCCATTTGGGTGTAAAATCTGTTTGCTCCTCCATCTAACTGTAAGCTTAAAAGGTATTAATTTCGTTTTAAAAATGTATAATTATGAACTCAAGGACTCCTAATTTTTAGGATGTCAGGACAAAACTTGGTCACATGATGGATTTGCAAATTAGAATACACTTGATAGATATTTTCATGAACGTAATGCACTGAATAAAGCAAACTATCGACACTGGTAATGTATGCAAGAATGTATTTCGAAAACACCAATTCGAGAATCTAATAAGAACATTGAAAGACCTGTAAAACTCGCCCTATTCGAGTCTTAGATTGGGGAGTTCCACAGCAGATTTCGTGGAAATTCTTACCAAAATCAATAAATGCAAATAAAAATATCACTGTAGCACAAACACAAGTAGCGATAGTTCTAAAATAATAAATATTTTCAGTAAAATTACTCACAGGACAATTTAGATGGAAAAGACGATCTGAGAATGGCGGCGTATTTCCACTATCACAAGACCAATGATAAAAATTATGTCAGCTGACCAGTGTTTATGGTGACTTTACTCTATTCTCTATGAAAATGTATTGATTTCTTGTTTGACTGTGAGTTTGTGCTTGTGGCCTTGTGGTGCTTTGTGAGCGTAGACCAATAAAGTACTCCGTGGATGGCGTAGCAGATACAGTCCGACAAGGCTTTATATGAATGTGTCAAACTGTCAATGGGCGCTGCTGCTGGTAAGGAGAACGGTCAAAAATGACGTTTTTGTATGATAGAAGCGTTAGTTCCTTTTCTCGCCACGTTCATAAACAGCCTTGTCGAACTGTAGAGTGTGTGCACGATAGCTCTGCGCGCGATTGGCGCGACAGGTGACAGGTGCTAGCGTAGGGATTCATTAAAAAATGGGTAATCCCAATGATATTTTTTTAAATAACATAGGTAGTTTTACTTTAATATCTTTATTTACTTATTTAAATTATGTATAGGAATAGGCGTATCGATTATCATGCAAACGTGGCGGCCCGACAATTAGTTCCGATTTCAGCCGCGCGCAAAGTTATCGTGCGCGCACTCTAAAAGTATTTTTCTTTGCTTGCGAGGCTGTCCGCCACAGATTACCTATTTTTGTAATTTGATTGTCAAACAGTTTTCTTTTTAGTAACTAGATGGCGTATGGGTAGACAACTATCGTCACTATTTTTTACCATCATTAATGGGTTGTTATCTTTTTTTTTTATCTCCACCAGACGGCGGCGCGACGATAGACACTTCTAGATTTTCTATTGGTTCCCCACCGATCAGAAATTATCTGCAGGTTGGCATCACTGACTACATATGGGTTGTGTTTCTAAAAAATCTCAGTGTACTGTCAAGTGTGACATAAATCAAAATATCTTAAACCTAGTTTCCGTTAGCATAATATGAACATAAAACTGTATGTATATATATATTTCCATATATTACTATAGGTCTACCAGAATCTGATGGCAATTTTTGACAGCAGATTTTCATAAAATATCCTTGATCATTGGATAAATTTTTATATTTGCATGTTTAACACACGGAATCAGCCGCTATAAGAAAAAAAAAGCATTAAAATGTTTTATTCCAATTACCCCGGTATTGCTAGAGTCAATTTATTTTCTCACTTTTTGCCATCAGATTCTGGTAGACCTATATGTTTTTTTTGCTTCGTCCCTCTAGTTTAAATTTCACGAAGAGCATACGCCTAAGCGATCATTGGCCTAAGCGATTAGGCCAGTATACTGGTAACAGTTTAGGAACACGCTGTCATAATATAATTCTTGTCATTATAGGTTGTGGTTTTGGCGGGCATGTTACTTTGACACTTCTTCTACTTTTTAGTGTTGGTGTGGTTTTTATTATTTTTTCCCAAATTGTGTTATAATTTGGGTTTTTGATGTTCATTATTGGTAAAATGTTAGCCATTAAATTGTCGTTATCGTGCACAAGTGCAGGTAAGATGTTGTCAAAATCAAAATTTATAATTCCTGTGATATTACCATTACCAATAATGAACATCAAAAACCCAAATGGGTGATTCTTCGGAAAACGATTCTTCGTCTCATTACCATGGTCAATTTTAAACGTTACTTTTTTGACTGGAATTCATATTTTTATGATAATATAAGGGTCAAATAAACTACTTTTACTTAAGGGACTCGTTTTCATAGAGAAGATTTAGTAATATCGAAGTTCAAAAATTTTGTGGCTAGGGTAATGATAATTGCATACAGGGTAATTATAAAAGTAACAAAAAAATAAATATAATATATAATAAATAAATAATATCTAAATAAAATATTTTTATTTAAAAATAATCGTCTTCTGACAAAAACTATAACATTTGTTATAGTTTTTGTAGCATAACATTTGTTTTATATGTTTGAAAACGACTTACATTCCTTGTATCATCCTAAAAAATAATTAAGTAACTAGTGATTATAGTACTCCTAGAAACCAGTCTTAGTTCAGTCTTGATAATTTAAAATTCATTTGCATACAAAACATTTGATTTAAATTCATACAAAGTGATTTTTTCTTCTATACGAATATTATAAAAGGGAAAGTATGTCTGTCTGTAACTACTTCTCGCCCAAATCACTGAGCTGATTTTTTTTTTAAATTTGGTATGGAGCTACTTTGAGTCCTGAGAAAGTACGCAGGATAGTTTTTATCCCGAAAAAAATATATACGGTTCCCACGAGATAAACGGATTTTGGGGCAATAGAGTTATGGGCGTCATCTAGTAGTAAAATAGCACGATTATCAAAAGAAAAATCAAAAGCCGTATTTGTTTGGTTTTGTACAAGAAGTTGAGTTTAAGTAATTCTCAAAATTATTTTTTGTTCTCATGGTCTTTTTTTACTGAAATAGAAGTCAATAGCAAACATTAGCAACTTGAATAATTTTTTTTCTTATTTTTTTGTTCTGAGACTTCTTAAAGAAAAAGATATCATATGACTCCGAGTCTGAATGGCCAGATAGAATTGTTTTATGTGGAGAAAAAAATGTAGAACCTTAAAATCTTCACAATCATTTTTTTTTTATAGGAAGAAGAATCCTTTCTGTAGATCGATGTTTTTTCCTACAGAAGAAACACTTTCTTCAAATATTTCCCCCTTCCCTTTAGAATACATATATTTTATTTCTCCGTTAGCCATATTATATACACTGCATGCTTTTCCTGATCTTGCTTAGTTTTTTCTATTCTTTTTTTATTTTTTTCTCTTCAGTAATTTGTGACATCGTTTTTACGTTATTCTAATGTCTGTAATCATAAGTTACAAACAAGTTTTTATAAGGAAATTTAAAAGAGTCTTAGAATTAAAAAAAACTTTATGCAAGGATATTCAATAGTCGTAGTACTCTACAGAACTCGTGAATCGCACATAAAAGTGCATATTTCAGGACAAAATTAATATATTTTAGAAGAGACCCACGGAAATGAAAATTATGCCTATAATTATGCATAGCTCATAATTCTTACAAGCATCAGTTTTGATATTTCATAAATCAAATATGTAACCCAAGAGCATCAGTTGACACGCAGATTAAAGTTTTGAAATAGTAAAATAAGCTCGATATAGTAGACACATAAATAATAAACTACGCAAACCAAACATAGGGTAATGATATATTTACCTTCCAAACACCTGGATAGAAATCAATTAGCCGCACATCCGCCTGATAGCTTCTTTCACATATGACTGGCTTGCCTGCATGCGGTAAGATACACTCCCATTGTTTTTACCAGAAAAGTTATGATCGATCGCAACTTGTGCCACAGGAATTATAACTTTACGTTGGATACTCTTTTCTTATTTATTTATAAGTACTGTAATGTAGCCATGCCTACTGTATTTATTTTTTATAACAGGTAAACTAATGTAATTTCGTTATAATTTTATTTTGCATTGATTTGTCAAACAGGAAATGAATTATAGACGTTTTTGTTGAAGAAAATGGCAAGAGGACGCTCCATGGTAATGAGAAGAACGGACTTTAAGTTTTTTTTCCTATACTGAAACTACAATTATTAAAAAAAGACAGTTGTTTCTAGGTAGACACAGAGCTCATGTATTTAAAAAAAATATTTTTATTGTTTGCTTTTGCCTGGTTACAGAAAAAAGTCCGTTGCCGTCAAAAATGACAGGTGGCGTGCCAGCGTAGGGATTCATTAAAAAAATGGGTAATCCCAATGATATTTTTTTAAATTACATTGGTAGGTTTACTTTAATATCTTTATTTACTTATTTAAATTATGTATAGGAATAGGCGTATCGATTATCATGTAAACGTGGCGGCCCGACAATTAGTTCCGATTTCAGCCGCGCGCAAAGTTATCGTGCGCGCACTTTACCTAATCCCAATGATATTTTTTTAAATAACATTGGTAGTTTTACTTTAATATCCTTATTTACTTATTTAAATTAAGTATAGGAATAGGCGTATTGATTATCATGTAAACGTGGCGGCCCGAAAGTAGGTTCCGATTTCAGCCGCGCGCTAAGTTATCGTGCGCGAACTTTATAATATGTCAGCGTGTTCCTAAACTGTTACCAGTATACTGGCCTAATCGCTTAGGCCAATGATCGCTTAGGCGTATGCTCTTCGTGAAATTTAAACTAGAGAGACGAAGCAAAACAACATATAAATATATGAAAATGTATAAATACATACAGTTTTATGTTAATATTATGCTAATGGAAACTAGGTTTAAGATATTTTGATTTATGTCACACTTGACAGTACACTGATTTTTTTTTCTTATTATGGCACTTCGGCTATAAAACCATGGCCAGTGTCAAGTAATGGCGGGAAAACAATATTCTTGTATAAATATAGGTCTACCAGAATCTCATGGCAATTTTTGACAGCAGATTTTCAAAAAATATCCTTGATCATTGGATAAATTTTTATATTTGCATGTTTAACACACAGAATCAGCCGCTATAAGAAAAAAAAGGATCAAAATGTTTTATCCCAATTACCCCGGTATTGCTAGAGTCAATTTATTTTCTCACTTTTTGCCATCAGATTCTGGTAGACCTATAATTTTCGGCATCGTTTTTCTATTTCGTCAGGTACAAAGTCTAGTCAAGTCTAAGTAAAAGTCAATACAGTCAAAGAGTCAAGTCGGTCGATTCAGTAAAGTGGTAGACGCTTTACTGAAACTTTTCATGGAGCTTTGGAGGGAACACAAAATTGCACGTTCCTGGATGTTGCATCACTTTCCTACACTTGTGCATGATAACGAATATCTAATGGTTAATATCCTACCAATATTACACATTAAAAACCCACTTAACACAATTTTAGGAAAATAATACAAAAACACAACAGCACTCTTTCACATTCCCGGCAAAACTCCCAGTACCACCAAATACCAATATGTTGTCAGTGATGCCAACCTGCAGATAATTTCAGATCGGTGGGGAACCAATAGAAAATCTAGAAGTGTCTATTGGTCTATTGTCGCGCCGTCTGGTGGAGATTTAAAAAAAGAAAACAACCCATTTGACACTGGCAAATGGCGCAAGGCGCAATGCTATAATCAGTGTTGCCACATCTATCAACTTTATGGTAGATCTATAGGTCTACCAGAATCTGATGGCAAAAAGTGAGAATATAAATTGACTCTAGCAATACCGGGGTAGTTGGGATAAAACATTTTGATCCTTTTTTTTTCTTATAGCGGCTGATTCTGTGTGTTAAACATGCAAATATAAAAATTTATCCAATGATCAAGGATATTTTTTGAAAATCTGCTGTCAAAAATTGCCATGAGATTCTGGTAGACCTATACCTATTTCACCTCCCTTCTACATATCTACCAACTTCGGTATCAAATCTACCTATTTTTCAACATATCATTGTTCACGTACAAATAATAAACGTTATAGACTCCTCGGATAGCATTTTGCTACATTGAGTCGTCTTGGCACAATACTTCCTTCAGCAATTATCATTAAAAAAAAAAACGGATCGCTACTACATGAGCTGCAGCTATTCTGAGCCGTTCGCTCACCTTCGGAACGCAGATTAGTCTGTGAACGGTCCGAAACGTTACAAGAGTGGTGACAAAAATTCATGTTTTTTTCGCGAAGCGGAACGTTTAAAAGACTCTGATCCTGAGCCCGAAGTCTTCTGGAAACATGTTGCAACAATGAAAAATGAGACCAGTCTCCAATGGTTTCTTCAACATAGCAGTGCAAATGTTGAGAGACTGTTCTCCTGTGTCAACAATTTAAAGATATATCAAAGAAACCGACTCAGCACTGACACATTGAAAGCTTTGCTTCATACGAAGAGGTTAATGGGTTGTTTTCTTTTTTAAATCTCCACCAGACGGCGCGACGGTAGACACTTCTAGATTTCCTATTGGTTCCCCACTGATCTGAAATTATCTGCAGGTCGGCATCACTGACTACATATGGGTTGTGTTTCTAAAAATTTCAGTGTACTGTCAAGTGTGACATAGATAAAAATATCTTAAACCTAAGCGATCATTGGCCTAAGCGATTAAGCCAGTATACTGGTAATAGTTTAGGAACACGCTGACATAATAAAAACTTGTCAAACTGAAAACTGATAACTGAAAAAGTTTTGGCGGCCATGTTACTTTGAAACTTCTTCTACTTTTTATTTTTGGTGTGGTTTTTGTTATTTTTCCCAAATTGTGTTATTTGGGTTTTTGAAGTTCATTATTGGTAAAATATTGGCCATTAAATATCCGTTATCTTGCACAAGTGCAGGTAAGATGTTGTCAAAACCAAAATTTATAATTCCTGTGACATTTGGTGTGAATAACGATAAATAGGGCTAATATTTCTTCCGTGAGTTTTGACTAAAATATCGTTATAATAACTTTATTATTCTATTCGTTGGAATATCATTGTGTCTTTTTCAAATTGAAATGTATCAAGTTTTACATTCTTTTGCCCAGTTTTGTAGCAATCATTGATGGTATTACCTGGTATTACCGATAGTTGTCTACCCATACGCCATCTAGTTACTAAAATGGAAACTGTTTGACAATCAAATTAAAAAAATAAGAAAATGCCCCATTTCAAAGAACGAAGAGCCGAGTGCTGAACATTTAAAATTATTCAATAAAAATATGTATAAACATCATATTAAAATAAAACTCTCTCTATGGAATACTCGCATTTTTTATTCTAAAAAAATTACTGATAATATGAGGGTGGTAGATCTACCAATTTTTGGTTCTAGGTCTAACATCTACCTAATTCTACCAATTTTTGGCCTGACGTCTACTGATTTTCTAAAATTTGGTGTGGCAACACAGGCTATAATGCCATATTAAAAAAGTAAAAGGGAATGTTAAAAAAAAAAACTTCAAATTCTCGAAAACAGCAAAATCGTGGATAAATACATTATCTATGATCGTGAATTGTAAAATTTCTAAAATCTTATTATTATATTAGTTTGGCGTATCACATATGTAAACTAAAACCAATCACTTTTCTTTTAATCTATAAAATATAACAAAGTTTACAGTTTACACATAAAATAAAACAAGTTTACAAATCAAAATCATAAGTTTGACATTTTAGTTCTAACCATAGTTGAACGTTAAAATATTATCTAATGCGAAAACCCACTGGGAATACCCTAGTTTAAAATAAAGATAAGGTTTAGGTGATCGGTTGTTGGTATTATATTTTCATGTAAGTGCGAATTTGCTAGAATACTCTTATAAATCTACTATTTAACTCTCGTCTTTGAGGCCACAACACTTTTTTGTTTTGATTTTTAGGAGTGAACAGGACATACATTTAAGTAAATCACTGTCCTGGCTGCTGCGGCACGGCGCTGTTATAGAAGGTCTGCAAATAAGGTAATAAAATAAATAAACTAAATTTAAGTCACAGTCATAGCAAAGAAAATATTTTTTTTCAGTTCAGACGGCTATGTACCAGTTGAACAAATATTGCAGCACCAGTCAATAAAAGCTAAATATGATAGAAATGATATAGAACGGGTTGTGAAAAGCAACAACAAGCAGAGGTTTAAATTGAGAGTGAATGAAACGACCGGAAATTTGGAAATAAAGGCCAACCAAGGACATTCTATACCAGATATCAATGACACTGAGTTGACACCAATATTGGAGGTATGAACTTTGACTTTGTTAACTTCATTTAAACACTTTACATTTAAATTACTGTCATTGTATTTTCCGCAGCCATATCACGTATCTTGTGAGAGTAATGAGATAGCAATTATTGCACGATAATTTCTCCAAAATCGCAATTTCGTATCATGTATCAGACAAAACAATACGATTGCAATCGATCGTGCGATTATTGCTAGTGGATTGTTCATCACTATTCTTATGTGATAGCCCTGCGGATGCATAGTGATTGTGCTAAATTTATAACATAAATGTAGTAATGTTAATTGAGACTAGCTTTTATTAACTTAAAAATAACTTTTTAACCCGTCGATGGTGGGAAAACGAGACACAATAGATATTCTATTGTGTCTCGGTCACCGGTGACCGGTGATATGGGGCTTGATGAATTAAACAATTTAAGTAACTTTTTTTGTAACCTACGAATAATAAAAACTAAGGAATCGTAACTCCCATACTATTACCGTTTTAAATTTGGTTCCTTTCGATCTGTCATGTAACGTCAGCCTAGTACCGCTCAAGGCCACCTAAATATTGCAAATGTATTGAAATGTGTACCTAAGGTACACTTTTTTGTGGAGCATGTTTTTTGACGGAGTTACTTTTCCTTAGTTTTTATTATTCGTAGTTTGTAACACATAATTTTGTGTAAGTTACATTTCAGGTAAATAAGGTTCTGGCTTCTTTCCTTGCCTATTTTTTTTTTTAATCATTAATTAAGCTGTTGTAAATTTTGGTTTTATATAACATTATGTTTAATTATGTTTAATTTTTTAGCCAATATACAAGACTGTTGTTCATGGTACTTATTTAAAATGTTGGAATGACATTAAAAAGTTTGGCCTCAGTCGTATGAAGAGAAAACACATACATTTAGCTAAAGGAACCTTACAAGACAGCAGTATTATAAGTGGAATACGTAGGAACGTGGAGGTGTATATATTCATCAATCTAGCTCTAGCATTAAAGGAGGGCATAAAATTCTTTGAATCGGAAAATGGTGTTATATTGACACCGGGCAACGAAATTGGTGTTTTGGAATCGAAATACTTTTCTAAAGTCATTGCAGTAAAAACAGGTAAGAAAAGCTATATGGCATGGACAGGCGAGTTAGGGTATAAAAGGTGCAGAGGATTATATCTTTTGTAGTCCTGTCATAATTGTGTCGTCTATTAATACTGAATGTTTAGTACTTATTAAAAACTATTTTGTATGTTATGTTCACAACTGTTTGTATTTTATATGGAAACCAATTTTATTTGAAAATCAGCAGGTGCTATTACAAATATTAACACTTTTATTAGCTTGGGCTGTATGTATGTACCGGAATCTTTGAGCAAAATTTTTAGCTATATCCAGTAGTCTAATTAATTCGAAACTTTGCATAATATGTATTAAGAGCCAATAACAATGCAATAATATGTTAATTTTTTTTAAAAGCATGTTTTTTTAGTTTTTTTAAATTATTATTTATTTTATTCATAAATGGCCAGTGGTATCCCATCTTGGCTATCCAGTACTGTTAAATTAAAATACTACTTAAATGTTTATTAATAGTCCTTATCTAGTAATGGTCTCATTACAGTAATAGTCAGTACTGTCTATCAGAAGTCATTAGTTTGTCATTACCTAAAATGTTTACAATTTGATCACATTTTAATTCACACTTAACAAGAAATTTTGTGTGTTACTTGATACCACATTGTATCAATCTAGGAGGTCAAGTATTTGTCTTCTTACTAACTGTATAAAAATATCGCAAATGGTGCTCAACTATGTTTTTCTACAAAAATGATGATTTATTAAAAAATTTTTTTTGTTTTAGGTGAGCAGCTTTACCCTTAAATCATGGAGACCAATACAAAGCAACCTGAACAGCGGCCCAGGACAGGAGACCAACGGGAGAGTGGACCCTCGCAGACAGAAGCCAACAGGGTTATAGTTTCAGGTAACTATTAAATACCATGCCGTTTAAAATTCTATGAATCTAAGCATAGTTTAGTCTCAAGAAGCAGCGAGTTATACTTTGCAAGTAGTGTGAATGTCTATAATCCTAATACTATATACTAGCATTTAACAGTATTCTGCTGATAAAACAAAATTTTGTATTGTTAACAACTAATAGAATGTCGCGAACTTAAATACCAGTACAGCAGACTAGCTGCTAAGTTAATATAATAATTTAATCATAGGTATATTTCTTTCTGTTTGTTTTAATTTTTAGGGTTCCGTACCCAAAGGGTAAAATCGGGACCCTATTACTGAGACTTCGATCTGTTCGTCTGTCTCCAGGGTGTAACTCAAGAACCACTA
This sequence comes from Cyaniris semiargus, assembly GCA_905187585.1. Taxonomy (NCBI): domain Eukaryota; kingdom Metazoa; phylum Arthropoda; class Insecta; order Lepidoptera; family Lycaenidae; genus Cyaniris; species Cyaniris semiargus. Next base: position 14,888,339 of record LR994563.1, on the reverse strand, counting down.
TAGCTAGACTTCTGAAATTTTCACAGATTGTGTATTTCTGTTACCGCTATAACAACAAATAATAAAAATAAAATATATATTTAAGAGGGGCTCCCATACAGCAAACATGTTTTTTTTTTTTGCCTTTTTTGCTCGTAATCAATAATGGTAGCAGCTAGGCACTTAAAATACTCACAATATTATTAATTATATTCGTACTTTAACCCGTCGACCGTGGGAAAACGAGACACAATAGATATTCTATTGTGTCTCGGTCACCGGTGACCATATGGGGCTTGATGAATTAATCTATACTTAAGAAGGCGACTAACCCAAAATTGTCGATTTTATAAATCATTTTTGGACTTGATAATAAGCCCCGAATTGTTTAATTTTCTAAACCTAGATACTACATTATATTTCCAAGAATCTGATCTGAGCGAAAACACGATATCGTAAAATTTTCTCTATAGAAAAAAATCACAAAGATGCATCTAACTTTGACGAATTTTTCCTATATTGCCAAAACCATGCATTAAACTGAGTTAATATTTTTACACATATGAAATTCTATCACCGAGGGTTCGACCTAGCCGATTTTTAATATTCTCTATATTTTTTAAGATATTTAAGAAAAACCACATTCGCGCTTCACCGCTAGATTTGTCTCACCTCTCAGTCGCCAACAGTCGCGTTCGCGCGCGCCTGAGGAGAGGGCGTACTTCCCTTGCCTTTACCAGGCGTGTCTCACTTCCATACAAACGGCCCGAAATTGCCGAGATATTTACCTACTATTCTGTAAATTCTTTTGCATTGCGCTTAGCGTTCATAGTACAATAACTGTCTGCCGTCTCGCTTCAATCTGCCAGGGCTGTCAAGCGAGCGGCGCGGCGGCGCGGGGCCGGGTACTATGACTTTTGTATCGCGGATGCGTGCGTTGCGTGTGCGACAAGTCGAGCGAGTGCCAGCCTATCGAGACTAGTCCGGTGACCGGACGCTTGCGTTTATCATACCTAAACTCGGGAGTGAGACTTCTGTACCGTTAGGTACTATTATATATTCTGTGCCTTTACTCCGGATTGAGAAAATATTTAATCGAAACCATGGGAAACAAACAAAAATTCAATAAACACACTAAAAGCAACCTTTGCAGGAGAAAACGGGAGCCGATGAACAATTGTAGAAGGCTTTTTAATATAAAATAAAATGTGTATATTTGTTTACAAATATGATAATATTATCATGATGACAAATAATTTGTCAAACGCCGCAACATATGGCGGCCGCACATGCGTAGTGCTTCGTGCTTGAGACGATACCATTGGACGATCTGCGTGTATCGTCCAATGGCATCGTCTCATAGCACACAATATATAATAGTACCTAACGGTACAGAAGTCTCACTCCCGAGTTTAGGTATGATAAACGCAAGCGTCCGGTCAGCGGACTAGTCTCGATAGGCTGGCACTCGCTCGACTTGTCGCACACGCAACGCACGCATCCGCGATACAAAAGTCATAGTACCCGGCCCGCGCCGCCGCGTCGCTCGCTTGACAGCCCTGGCAGATTGAAGCGAGACGGCACACAGTTATTGTACTATGAACGCTAAGCGCAATGCAAAAGGTTGAAATTAGGTTGTTTTACAGAATAGTAGGTAAATATCTCGGCAATTTCGGGCCGTTTGTATGGAAGTGAGACACGCCTGCTCATAGCACGAAGCTTCGTAACGATAGACGAATCAGCGGCCGCGGCAATAGAGATTGAAAAAATAAATCGGCTTTAAATCGATATAGTTTTGACAAAAACTAATGTATGACAGCGATTTGAAAATCGATTTGGTTTCAATGAATGTCGTACTCGATACTATGGAAATATCGAATAAATTTTTCGGAACAACGCTACGATCTAGAAATGATAAGATTAAATTGTCAAACAGTGATAACATTATAATATTATATGCAAAATTCACTACTTTGACCATTCGCTTGATAATGAATAATAATTAGAGTATGAACAAAGGTAATAGCACATTTATTCTGAAAGGATTTAGAAGAGTACATAATATACTACATAATATATTATAAGGTCTTTTATACTTATGATATTGCCGTTTTGTTTAAAAATTGTTCTTCTCAGGGTTCCATACCCAAAGGGTAAAAATGGGACCAAATTACTAAGACTTCAATGTCTGTCTGTCCGTCTGTCTGTCTCCAGGCTGTATCTCAAGAACGGCTATACTTCTGAAATTTTCACAGAATGTGTATATTATCTGTTGCCGCTATAACAATAAATACTAAAAACAAAATAAAATTAATATTTAAGGGGGCTCCCATACAAAAATTACAATTTTTGGGCTATTTTTAGCTCTATAACGGTACGGTACCCTTCGTGCGCGAGTCCGACTCACACTTGGCTGATTATTTCGAACTTACCTTTTTCTGTTATTCAACGTAATCACCCCTGCAATCAATGCACGTTCACCAACGCAGTGGCAGTGTATAGATGCCATTATTGAAAATGTCAGCCGGACGGCAGACTACACTTCTAAGGCATTTTGAGAGGCTGTCTCTAGCGAATTGAATTTTCTTCCCGGTAAAAGTTTTTCCAATTTTGGAAAATGTAATAGTACGGTATGGCAGATGAGGGAGAGCTTCCAAATAAAATGGGATCGCGCGTTGTCATCAAGGAGCAGCGGAGACGATCAATTGACAAAAACTAGTTGCAGACGTACGAGCATCGCCATCATTGTGGGCAGTTTTCAATGTACACATCTGCAGTAATGCTCTCGCCGTTTTGTAAAAAGCTGTGACTTATCACACCGGAAATTAGACCACCAAAGTGTGACCATCACATTTTTCGTTTTGCACATTGCTTTGGTGTCGAACCAGGATCTTACCAACTTGCTGAGCATATTCGAGTGTCAACCGAATACCATTTTTCAAAAATACATGAATTTTAGGCGAATTATGAATAAAAGCACTTTATATAGAGAAAAAAATCTACCTAGTTACGAGTTTCTAATTAAGGCCAAAAGTTCCTGTTCTTAAGTTTTAAGCTCTTTAAAGGAGTGAGTCGTAAAGAACTTTATGAAAGCTAATAAAAATTTACTACGATTTTGTCTTTCGAACTTTGTATCTAACTCCAATCATTGCCTTTTTATGAGCATTGTGGCCGATTTTTTTCAAATACACAAATCAACAAAGTCTTATGATATTTGTGTTTTAAGAAATATCTGAAAATATCTAAGAATCTATTTGAAAGACCGTAAATGAAAGTATTTTAGCTTCATTTTAAAGTTATTAATAATAAAAAAACTTCCGGATAGTTTTATTTCTATGAAAAAATCATTAGTCTTTCTATGGCTAAAGAAAAGTTAAAAGACAAAATATTTGACATTTTCTTGCCAATAGATTAAAATTAACAAATATTCGATACTTGGTATAGAGTACCTAAACATACATTTTTTGAGCCTTTCTCAAAATCTTTGAAATGTATTCCAGTACTGCAATCTGGAAAATGTGAAAGGTTGTTTTTTCACGAGTTTGGAAGATTTATAATAAATTAATAATGGTAACACCTATATAGTATATGGGACGAATAATGGCTCTCCAGAGCCATTATTCGTCCCATATACTTGAGATCGAGGATGGTTTAATCGACGCAGAATTTCCTGAACACGTGATTTTAGTGTATCAAGATGAAATTTGAGCTGGGGTTTTTATCAGCACCAGCATCAGAGACGATTTTAGTGATACCATGGCGGATAACTCCGCCGTTTGTTGACGGGTTTCCAAAATTCTTTTGTTATTGTATAAGATGTAGTCCGAATTTCGTAACATGTTAATAAAAGTGGTGATCTGATGGTGCAATTCATGAGAAATTGAGGGGAGCTAAAAGGAGGAAACTAGCTGACCCGAAAAACATTGTTTTTCCATTTAATTTCTTTTCTAGTATCAATATAAAAAGTAAATAAAAACCTATTGTCAGGCCTAACGAATGTACATAGCATTATAATCGGTTGAACCGTTTTGGATGAGTTCGCGCACAAACACTGTGCCCCGAGAATTTTATATATACATATTTGACTAGATGACCCGGCAAACGTTAGTTTGCCATATAAATTATTATTTTTAGCATCAATATAATATTATATCAAAAAGCAGATAAAAAATTATTCTCAAGCCTAACGAATGTATGTATGCAAAATTTCATTGAATCGATTGAGCAGTTCGCACACAAACATTGTAACATGAGAATTTTGTGTATTTTAATCTGACAAATGTTAATATATTTTACGCAAATACACACAAAAACTAACCAAATTCGGACGTGGACGAAGACGTGGCTAGTAGATTATATTAAAATATAAAGTTGTTATATTTTTTTAACAACTACAGCTTACTAATTCTAACCAGAATCGATCCAATAGTGTCAGAGCCTATTCGATTTCGATAAATAAACATAATATCATAAAGTATTACTAGTGTATAAGGCAAAAAGTATTATTTATTAATGTGATTCTCAAAGTAAGTACAGATGGAAAATGTGACTTTGAACTTCTCAAAATTTCATCTGATATATTTGGTTATACTACGTTCGTACAAAAAGTGGTTACGAGAGTAATTACACAAATTTATAGCCGCGGTGACATATTGAATGAGTTGGGCGAGTGCGGGGGTTATGAAGTGCGCGGGTGAAAACCGATTTTTTTCTGTCATAGGTCGCCCTCTTATAATATTATAAAGTGGAAGAGTTTGTTTGTGTGTTTGTTTGTTTCAACGCTCTAATCTCAGGAACTACCGGTCCGATTTGAAAAATTCTTTCAGTGTTAGATAGCCCATTTATCGAGGAAGGCTATAGGCTATATTTTATCACGCTAAGACTAACAGGAGCGAAGAAATAGAGGAAAATGTGGAAAAAACGGGGGAAATTATTTGAAATTGCTTATTATCTTAAGAACTACTGGATCAATTTTTATGTTATTTGGCACACATGAAGAATAGACCACGTGAAGGGACATAGGCTATTTTTTGGCGGAACAATGTACGGTTTCTGTGAAATTCCTAAATTACGCGGGCGAAGCCGCGCGGAACATCTAGTAATTATAATAAAAATACAATAAATATTTAAGGGTTATAAATTTAAATTTCCCATACAAAAAACACAATTTTCTGCCAACTTTCGCTCAATAACGTTCATGGGCGCCGGCAGAAATAATTTCCAAGGGGTGCAGATTTTAGTTTTCTTTCTTTTCTTTTTACTTTACGAACAACAGTGACTGTCTATTTACGTCAACAGAATACATTTAGTGCCGAAACATTACGAACTATCTTTGTACGGCATGGTAATAGGGTTACAGACGGCTTTTTATTTCAATAATTCCTGTTGATCCCGAGATTCCCGAGGGGTGCAAGCGCACCACCTGGCACCCCCCTGCCGGCGCCCATGATAACGTTACGGAACCCTTCGGGCGCGAGTCCGACTCGCACTTGGCTGTTTTTTTTTTTAATTTTTTAATATTGTGTTGCATGATGGACAAAATAAATGTAATATTAACTTCTGTCCTATGTTATTTGTCCACAGGCTACCCGGGTGGGACGAAGGCCCGGCAGTTACTGGAGCTGTTCCCGGGCTCGAGGGTGGAGACTCTGGGGTGGCGGCGCGCCACGCTGAGCTTCCCGACCGGGGCGGAGGCTGGGGCTGCGGCGCGGGCCCGGGTGTGCCTCGACGGCGTTCCCCTCGCTGTCACAGTCAACAACCGCCCCAAATTTAAGGGACAAGGTGAGATCGATGTCAATAAAAGTGAGACCACACTACAGCGACCTCCAATCCTTTAAGAAGAGAGTGTGTTCCATCTTGAAAGGCCGGAAACGCACCTGCAGCTCTTCTAACCCGGCGTGAATGAGGTAGGCTATGTCATACCCGGCGGTATACAAAACATTTAATATTTCTCAACTGTGTGATTTCTGGAGCTCGGTTGGCTCAGTAGCTGGAGAGGGTGGTCCGAGTACTGATTTTAAGTGACAGTGATAATCTTGCACACAATGAAAAGGTCTACTTACAGAAAACTCCGCGATGGTATATGTCTATCTCTTATGGATATCCCACAATAACACAATAACATTACTTTTTACTACAAATAATGGCTAATTTTCGAAGCGATTTTATTATTTTAACCAATACGGCATTAATCCTCATTCAATTAAATACTTTAAATACATTGTTGATTTAAATTAGATTTATATAGCCCTGTACAGCATATGATTTAAATTAATATTTCCGAAGATATTACAGATTTAAAAATTGCGGGACGTAGCTTTTGCGGCAGTACCGGTCAATGCAGGCCACGGCCCACGGGTTATAATGAACTAGCGACCCGCCCTGGCTTCGCACGGGTATAAAATCTATAGCCTATGTCACTCACTGAAAAAATGATTAAAATCGATTCAGTAGTTTTGATTTATATTCATTAGTACCGGTAGCCCGCATTGGCCGGTACCGCTGTGCCGCAAAAGCTACGTCCCGCAATTTTTAAATCTGTAATATCTTCGAAACTATTCATTTAAATCATATGCTGTAAAGGGCCATATAGATCTACATTAAATCAACAATGTATTTAAGGTATTTAATTGGATACGGATTAATGCAGTATTTATTAAAATTGCTTCGAAAATTAGCCATTATTTATCGTAAAAAGTAAATGACAAAAAAAAATGTTATTGTGGGATATCCATAAGAGATAGACATATACCATCGCGGAGTTTTCTGTAAACCTTTTCATTGTGTACAATACTTGGTACATTATTTTGATAAATCTCGTAGGGTTCAGCCTGCGTTTTTTATTTCGTTTTTTATTTACAAGTAGAATTTGTAAATTCTACTTGTCTTTTGTTATATTTATTGATTTTAAATTAAGTTGTTATATGTTACTAGATGACTTCTTCAACTCCGTTGCGCCAAAATTAGTTTATCGTGCGGGAACCGTACCTTTTTTCGGGATGAAAAGTATCCTATGTCCTTTCCATAAAGTATCTCCATACCAAATTTCAGCAAGATCGGTTCAGCGGTTTGGGCGTGAACAGGTAACAGACAGACAGACAGACTGGCAGATACTTTCGTATTTATAATATTGGTATGGATAAGAGAGTTATTTATTGCTTAATTTTAATTACAATGTTGATCATATTTTCCCAAATTTTTATATATTAAGTCTAAGTTTCTAAATAATGAATTTGAATGAATTCGAAAAATGAATGAAAAATTGAATAAAAATAATTCAAAGTAGTAGTAATTGAATAAAAATACTACTTTGTTAGTAATGGAAATAACAATACTTTTTTATAATTGGACGTGTTTGTTTTATTGTAATACTTGATTTGTTTTATGTTAATTAATTATTACAGTGAGTGATTATATTCTAAATTGATCTCCACGTATCAAATTCGATAATTCAAAATAGGGTATGTTATACCCACCTCATAGTTGGTGTTAAAATTTTTCACCTCATCACGCCGGGCTAATGTTGCAAGTGTCCTTGGGCGACGGTAGTTGCTTTCCATCGGGTGGTCTGTTTGCTCGTTTGCCTCCTTATTTTATAAAAAAAAATGCTGCAGCGAAGTCGCTCTGCTACTGCGTATTGTCGCTTAGAGCCAGTCCACACGGCGAGTTGCATCAGCGTTGCGTCGACGCAGCGCTGCCGTTGCGTTGTTTTACATACAAATAACCAAGGTGTTCACACGGCGCGCTGCGTTGTCGCAACGCACACATGACGGACAGCAGCCGCCGACTCCCGAGACGAAGCGGGAGGGGGTGTTGACGTTAAGACTGCTTCGTAATAACGCTGCAATGACGCAGCGTCCGTGTGGCCGGCTATGCGTCAAACGGCAGCGCTGGACTAGACTGGCTCTTAGTGTGGTCTCACCTTAAGTGTTAGTTGTGTAATTAACAGTACCTCCATTCATCCATCCATTTCTGATATTTTAATCAGTCATTGTCATTGCAATTTTCTTAGAATAGGTACTAATTTTACAATAGTACAAACATAACTATTTATATTAACAAAACAAAATATCATGTGAATGAACAATGTATATTATTCCAGATAAGAAAGGTAGCAATAAAAGACCCCGCCCAGTGGAAAAAGAATTAGGTAAGCAAAATTAAAATTAATTGTTCATCAGACATTCGCCAGTAATAACTAATCTTACTTATCTTAAAGTAAATACTAATAAAAAAATTATATCTTATAAACTAGCAACTAACTACATTTATATAATATACACGAGAGGTTCCGTGCGGCTTCGCCCGCGTAAATTTGATATTTCACAGACAAATTAGTCCACAAAAAATAGCCTATCATGATCCTTCACATGGTCTACTTCTTATCTGTGCTAAATAACATAAAAATTGCTCCAGTAGTTCGTGAGATAAGCCCTTTCAAATAATTTCCCCCGTTTTTTTTCCCACATTTTCCTCTATTTCTTCGCTTCTATTAGTCTTAGCGTGATAAAATATAGCCTATAGTCTTCCTCGATAAATGGGCTATCTAACACTGAAAGAATTTTTCAAATCGGACCAGTAGTTACCAAAGAGAAGACATGACATTTCAACAAGCTGTTAACACTAACAGATGTTGGTTAAATTGAGGCTTAACCTTTCAAATGTCCTTAGAGCCGGAGCTGGACCCTCGCAACATCGACCTCTCCGGCGACTTTCACCAGCAGCTGGACGCGGTGCTGGCGCACGTGCGCCTCACCCAGCTGGAGGTGGCCCGCATCAGCCAGCTGTTCGACGACGTCGAGACCGTGCTGCAAGAGTACTGGCCAGGTGCACACCTGCTACATACCTCTCTCTACCCCTATTAGCCGGAGCTGGACCCTCGCAGCATCGACTTCTCCGGCGACTTCCACAAGCAGCTGGACGCGGTGCTGGCGCACGTGCGCCTCACCCAGCTGGAGGTGGTCCGCATCAGCCAGCTGTTCGATGACGTCGAGACCGTGCTGCAGGAGTAATGGCCAGGTGCACACCTGCTACATACCTCTCTCTACCCCTCTTAGCCGGAGCTGGACCCTCGCAGCATCGACATTTCCGGCGACTTCCACCAGCAGCTGGACGCGGTGCTGGCGCACGTGGGCCTCACCCAGCTGGAGGTGGCCCGCATCAGCCAGCTGTTCGACGACGTCGAGACCATGCTGTAGGAGTACTGGCCAGGTGCACACCTGATATATACGACCTCTCTCTACTCCGGTTATATTTTTTGACTGCCTTCTCCTTTCCCTCTTTCCGTCGTCTCTCTTTCTCTCTTCTCTCCCTCTTACTCTACTTTCGATTTTAAAACCGTCGATTAGAGGAGTTTTTTATAGTCAAAATGGATTAAGTTGGCACCCGCGGTCATTGACCTTACTAGTCAGAAGTGATGTGAAAAATGCTCACGCTATAAATTATAATATTACACTCACTAACAGGAAAAAAAAATCTTGCTAACTCTTTGAATGATAATCTTTTTATGTGTTTAAAGCGATTTACTGCATACTCATTTCTTACTTGGTATGCAAATTACGCCTTCAGTCTAGAAACATCTGTCTCTATATTGTCAATAATAGTTTGCATAGAAAACAACGAAATATGACAAGTTTTTTGACAGGGGGTCAATGACCGCTGCCGCCAGTTTACGCTATTGTCACTTTAACATTCTTTCTGTGGTCAGGGTGTACGGCGCACCCGTTCGGCTCGCTCACTACCGGCCTGGGTATGAAGGGCAGCGACGCGGACTGCCTCGTGCAGGGCGTGCAGCAGGACCAGCACACCGTCAACCGCGCGAGAAACCTGCTGCGGCAGTACCCCTCCACCTTCCGACAGGTCAGTCCTGCAGGCAGCCGGGATTTATAAATAGGCCGTATGAGCCACGGCCTAGGGGAGGCAGCGTCCTATGGCGCCCTAGGGGGGTGGCAGCGTCCTATGATGGCGGCAGAGTGAAGGCGGCATAGGGGCGGCAAAAATTAAAAGTGACCTATACTCATAAAAAATATAAATCTGGCCCTGCCCGCGGGCCAGGGTCGGTGTGGCCGAGTACTAGTGTAGCAACGATTCACCGCAACGCCCTGGACCTGGGAGAATGGGGTAGAACCACAGACATAGACCAAGACAAATACCGCATGTCCGGTTTGTATGAAAACGAGCGTGCCACATTTTTCCTACCTCCTGTGACGTACCGATAATAAGAAACGTGTCCATTATCTAGGCGAACGTTTCTATTCGAATTCCTACAGCTCAAAACGGCACAATTAGGCATTTAGGCATTTTTAAAATTTCGATTGACGTCCGATTCCGATAGCAAACTAAAGAACAAACTTTCAAAAGACGAGCATTGCTCGTCGTTTGGGAACGCGATATGGCACGCGAAGTACATACACATGCGGTATCTATCTTGATCTATGTCTGTGAGTAGAACCCTGAACTTACTTTCATTTGACTTTTATATTTTACGACTTTGATGGACACAAACTTCATTGCTTAAGGTCACAATGAGGCATTTTCTTATTTTTTTAATTTGATTGTCAAACAGTTTTCTTTTTAGTAACTAGATGGCGTATGGGTAGACAACTATCGGTAATACCATCATAATTGCTACAAAACTGGGCAAAAGAATGGAAAACTTGATACATTTCAATTTGAAAAAGACGCAACAATATTCCAACGAATAGGATAGTAAAGTTATTATAACGATGTTTTAGTTAAAACTCACGGAAGAAATAGCCCTATTTACCGTTATTCACACCAAATGTCACAGGAATTATACATTTTGGTTTTGACAACATCTTACCTGCACTTGTGCAAGATAACGGATATTTAATGGCTAATATTTTACCAATAATGAACATCAAAAACCCAAAAAACCACACCAACAATAAAAAGTAGAAGAAGTGTCAAAGTAACATGCCCGCCAAAACTCTTTCAGTTGTCAGTTTTCAGTTTGACAAGTATTATTTTATGTCAGCGTCTTCCTAAACTGTTACCAGTATAATGGCCTAATCGCTTAGGCCAATGATCGCTTAGGCGTATGTTCTTCGTGAAATTTAAACTAGAGGTACGAAGCAAAAAAACATAGTAATATATGGAAATATATAAATACATACAGTTTTATGTTAATATTATGCTAACGGAAACTAGGTTTAAGATATTTTGATTTATGTCACACTTGACAGGACACTGAGATTTTTTAGAAACACAACCCATATGTAGTCAGTGATGCCAACCTGCAGATAATTTCAGATCGGTGGGGAACCAATAGAAAATTTAGAAGTGTCTATCGTCGCGCCGTCTGGTGGAGATCAAAAAAAGAAAACAACACATTATTCTGACGTTTAACAATTGACATTTGACAGCAGATTTTCATAAAATATCCTTGATCATTGGATAAATTTTTATATTTGCATGTTTAACACATAGAATCAGCCGCTATAAGAAAAAAAAATGATCAAAATGTTTTATTCCAATTACCCCGGTATTGCTAGAGTCAATTTATTTTCTCACTTTTTGCCATCAGATTCTGGTAGACCTATACTAGCGGCCGGTACATGCTTCGCTTGTATAATTTATAAAAATAATAATAATTGGAACTTGCTTGTACTGTCAACACTGAAAAAACTAAAAAGTTTCAATTTGACATTAAAATCCCCAATAAAAAAATGATCCGCCATTTATTGATTTCATTTGTTACAAAAATATGATAAATGAAGAACCGTTCGACCGATTTTGTGCAAACTTCACATAAACCATCTACTAAATAGTCCGAACAACCCAAACATTTGGTTTGGACAAAGACAGGTTTGGATAAGTGAACCTGTTCTTGATTTACAATAAAAATTGGCATCGATTTTTATACATTATATAGAGATTTCCTTTATAAAACATGAAACTGCTACTATTCTTATTATTAACTCTAGTAAATACGAATATCTGTAAAATTTTGAAATAAGAAAAATATCAAATATTACATAAATATATGTTTGTTGGCGCGTTAGCTCCGAACAATTGCTACCAATCGTCGAGCGCGCCGAACGCTAGCGATCTTCCGTCCCGTTCACGCGCATGGAAACGCCGCGGGACGAGGTCCGCCGCGCGCCGCGACAGTTCGAAACCGACAACCGCTGTGGACGCTAATAGTTTGTCATTGTGTATCTACAACTTCCTTATTGTAAAAATAAAAATATATTTGTTTGAAAGTACAGGTTTTAATTAATTTCTTATGTGCGAACGCACAATGTTAGATGCATGGAACGAAACTTGTGTCTTTTTCCAGATAATATCGATACCCACGGCGCACACGCCCATAGTGAAGTTCCTGCACGTACCCACCAACACGCGAGCGGACCTGTCGTTCAAGACGACGCTGGGTGTGCGCAATTCACGGCTGCTCGCGTTCCTGTTGCACGCTGACGCCCGAGCACCGCCTGTAGCCGTAGCGGTGAAGTATTGGGGTAAAGTCGCCGGGTTTACTGGCAGCGGGAAGCTCACCAACTACGCGCTCATGATGATGATGCTGTTCTACCTACAGCAGCGTATTCTACCGCCAGGTATGATAAGTTAAAAAAGGTGCTTTTCGACCTGTGGGTCGCGACTCGCCAGGGGGTCGTAAAACTTCTGTAGGGGTCTGTTTCAATAAAAAAAAAAGCTATTAAAATCAAGAAGATTTTATAGTAAGTAGGAGAATTTAATCAAAAGGTTATATTCATAAACATACATGCATGATAAAAAAGCGAAGGGGGTCGCGAAATATGTTTTTCTTACCAGGGGGGTCGCGTCATAAAAAGGGTTGAAAAACACTGTGATAAAATAATATTAAATGCATATTCAAGAATCATATTATGTATTTAAGTTCAATCGAAGAAATTGATTCATAGGCTGACCGTAATCTATCAGAGAAGTTGATTCATAGGCAGGTGATGGACTTAGGTAATTTGGTCGCGTTGTGTCAAAGCCAACCGACTGATCGTGACTAAAATTGAGTTGACATAACCCCAAATGACGAGGTCTATCATTTACCTGTGTATCAATTTCATCGATGGTATTACATACAAAGAAGACATACATTGAACTAAAAGTTAATTCTTGTCGGAAGTGGGTTAAGATTATTAACAATAACTTTTAGTTATATTTTCCAAAGCGTTTTTCCTATTGAAACGTTTTTTTTATTGATAAAAATGTGTATATTAGTCATTGGATATTAGTGTCAATTTTTTATTATTACATATTATACTATAATGCTTATTACCTGTACATATTCACTTTGATTAGTGATAAGTGCAGGTGATTAGTAAACAAGAGAAAGTTAAAGAGTTGAAAGTGACTGATTAGTGCGAGTCCTTTTCTTTCTCCTAATCACTAATCACCTGCACTCGCATTAATTAAAGTGAATACAGGCCCTTAAGTTTGATATATGTCAAACCTAATATTCGTTACTTTACCTAAATAAATATTTTTCAGTGTGCAAGCTGCAGAGCGCGGCTACGGAACACATGGTGGACGGGTGGGACACGGGCTTCGACGCGCGGTACGAGGCATTACCGCCTACCACCTGTGATGCAACCATAGCGGACCTCATCGGCGGTTTCTTTGAGTTCTACGACGCTTTCAACTTCGAGCGCGACGTGGTCAACCCCTACCTCGGCCGCCCCATCGAGAGGGCGGTGTTCGCTGACCCCGCGCAGCTGCCGCCCGAGTATGACTTATACCGCCGGAATGTAGAGAAGGTACTAGCAGTTGATTCGTAGCCGGATTATTAAAATAATTATTATCGACGCAAATAAATCGAGCACAGTACCTTCGATACTGTAGATAGGTTAGGTTAGGATGTCGAATGTTCCTGAAACGTCGGTGTTTGAAAATAAATTTTCCTTTTTTTCTTCTTTCAGGAGCTCGCTGCCCCGCTCCGCACGAGGACGGCCCTGTGCGTGCAGGACCCCTTCGAGCACAGCCACAACGTCGCCTCTATGCTAAGCGCCGCTCGCGCCGAGGAGATGAAGGCGTACATAGCGTTCGCCGCCGCCGCCTACCAGCGGGAGAAGAAAAAAGGTTGCGTCGGATTTCTCCAGACTATCCTCCTCAAGCGCCCCCTCATCCAGGTCAAGCGAAGGATCCCCGACTACAGGGTGGTGATGCGGGAGCCCTACCTGTCCCGCCTGCCGCCCGACTGGCAGAGCCCCGTGCGGGAAGCCACGCTGCGAGTGTTCGACGAGATCCTCAAACTCGCCCTGACGAAAGCCGATAAGAGTACCGGCGACGAGGCCGCGGTGACGAAGGAGCGGTATACCGCCGTCCTCGTCAAGCCCATCTGGAGGAGGAAGGAGGCGGCGAGAAATATACGAGCCGCCTGCGACTTCGTGGAGCGCCAGCGTCTCATCACGGAGGAGATCCTCGCGCACGATCCGAACGAGTTCAGCGTGCCCTTCAAGCTGGAGATCCAGCTCAGCAATAGGAGGAGGCGGGCCGTGGTGACAGTCCGCGTGGCGTCCGAGGCCAGAGATGATGCGGCCAAGGTGGAGAAGTTCATGGAATTCGGCCAGTTCTTCCTGGCGACGATCCAGAGCTGGATATACCAGCTGATCGACACCCATGTCGTAAAAAAACAAATCACTCCGACGCGAAATAGGAAGGAGAATACCCCCCCTCCGGACGACGAAACGATCTCGTCCGACGAAGACGAAGAATACGATAGCGACAGCCCCGTGGTGGTTACGAACAGCGCATACAAGGACGACTACGTAGCCGACGTTGCAGAATCTCTTCAAAAGTCCCTGGGAATCGCCGACGGATTCAAATTTAATTTTAAATTGGACAGTAGTGCCAACGAAGTGAAAGTACTGAAAAGTACACGAAACGTCGAAAATTCGTCCCCAGCGAACAAAAGTACATGAGTAGTAGTAAATGTGATAGAAATTAAGTTGACCTTGGGAGCTGAATCCTGGTACACGACAACACGGTCGCTAATACTACTGAACTTCTGACGAAGCTCAGTTTTAGATGATTATGTCTGTATGATTTTTGAGGTACATAATGATAAGTACAATATTTTTATGTTTTTTTAAAGTTTGTTGGATAAGCTCCTGATAAAATTATGAATAATTTTGATGCATAGTGATCGCCTTAAGTCCTATTAAATATGTAAAGCTTTTATAATGTTATAAAATGTTCTTATTTTTGTGATTATTTTGTGTAATTTTAATATACTCACATTTATGTTGAGCAACAGCGTCATTTTCAAAACGAAGATTTCCGTTTACTATTACTAGGATCAAGGATGGTCATGCAGTGCGGTGCTATACTTTGTATGTAATAATAAGGACGTGTACCTTACAGTTCCGACAAATTGAAACATTTGTTTCATGTAAAAGTTTGTTAGCAGATCTACAAAATTATTTTGATGAAGTTGTACAACACTTTCTCGCTATATATATAGCCAGTATTAGACCAAAGCTAGAGGTAGCGACCTGCATTTTAATATAACTTAAAGCGATTCGGCCCAGAAAGTGAGCGATAATAATTCATATAAAATGTATCTATGCGGCACTCCATGATGTGTGCGTCACTTTTATCATGACGTTACACTTTTGTAGAATAAAGAGTCTATAATTTCTCATATGCGCCTCTTATAATAACCAAAGCATAATATTATTATCCCATTTATTAAAAATATATTTGCGCCGCGTAAAACTATTCAAGGACCGCTGTTTTTGACTGAGGATTTTTTTAAATTTGCCAGATAAGAAGACGTTGCGCTGTAGTTATTCCGTGTTATTTAAGGATGTATCTAACATTTATAAATTCAAAGATTCTGACCTAAATTCGAAATATATAGTAGAATAAAACATGCATCGATTGACACCAAAAAATTAATACTTTCCCGACAAATTATGTGAAATAATTTTAAAATTACCATTTATCACCAAATAAAGTGGGTTCACCGGTGATTCTGCGGAAATATTTCAAATGGAAATTGATGAAAACTATCCTTCGAAGGGTAATGGCGATACAACTGTTAAATGCGACAAGGCTTTAAATGAACGTGGCGAAAAAAGGAATTTGACCTTATATACATCCTTAAATACTTTTATTGATATGTCTATATGTACAATCAGAGAAGTTGATTCATAGGCAGATGGCGGACCCGAGAAATATGATACATACACCGGACCTTAAGACTGCCTTCACATTATGTCGCGGGTACCGCCGCAGCCGCGCGGCAGCCGCGCATATAAAAAGGTACTCTGTGCAGCCGCGCGACTTCCATACTAAACAGAGTCGCGCCGCAGCCGCGCGACTCGCTTTAGTATGGAAGTCGCGCGTCTACAATATATACTAATCTGTGGTCGCGCGGCTGCGGCGGTACCCGCGTCATAATGTGAAGGCAGCCTTTAGAATAAGCACCGGTAGAACTGTAGTCAGCAAGAAAAGTAGTTAGTGTTACTAAACTGTGATTAAATAAAAATGTTGACATAAGCCCCATCCATACATTATCTGTTAAAAGAAGCAACCATGATCTATCAAAGGTTAACTTGTAGATTAAACCCAATAACACGTTACTGTTGAAATTTAAGAAAATTTTTCTTTATTAATAGCATAAAATACATAATTAAAGCTTTAAAAAACTCTAATTCAGCAAAAATCTGTGAACGGACATCAAAAAACGTATATACTTTGTGGTCACACTTTTAGTCCAGTGGTACTCCGTAGTCCGTACTCAACCTTATAATTTTTTATGGCAAATATTTATAATACTTTGCTTAATATCAAAGACGAAGAAGAAGTTGTTATTGTAATGTCACAACAATGTCGAGTGCATGGTTTTGTGACTTTTTTTGTGCATGGTTTTGTTCAAGATTTACTAAATTAACGTTGTAAAAAATAAGAAATAAAATAAAATTACTTTTAAATATATATAATGTGTAAAATTTTAGTATATTGATAACCACAAAACGTTGTTGCTGTTGTGAATCACCTGAATATGGAGGCAAATGGTATGTTTTTCTTTACAACAATCTTTTATCGTATTTGTGAATAATATTTTATGACAAAATATAGATTTGTAACATGTAACCACTGTCCACTTGTTGAATAACATAATAGTATAAACACCTTTCAATTATAAAACATTTTAACGAGTTTGACAAACATTGGTTGTGGGCTCGTGGGTGGTGAGTTGGTGACTGGTGAGTGGTGACCATGGTGGTGACTCGTAATTCGTGAATAAAATTGTGATTGATAAAGTTCTGTTTTAGATGATATATTTGATACAACGAAACTGTCTTTCGCTGGAGACTTCGACAGCCAAATCCAGGAACTGATGCAGTATGTGCGGTTGACGCGGGATGAGGTGGAACAGCTGCAAACATTACTGGACGATCTTGAACACACGCTACAATCAGAGTGGCCAGGTTGGTGGTGTAAATATTATTTAAATAACGTCAATGCGTTAATTAGGTTTACATTTACCATACCTAAGAATCAGACTGTTTGAATGTCATTTATTATGTTTATTCTTAGTTTACTAAATAATATAAAAGCACTGTAATTTTTTATATTTCAGATTGCAAGATTTATGCTTTTGGATCTATTATTACTGGACTCGGAATAAAAACAAGTGATGTAGACTGTTATGTAGACTTGCCCGCGTGGCAGGGACCACCAGATGAGGCCTGCGTGAGGAGAGCTAGAAAAATATTGGGCTGGAGACGTAACATATTCCAAAATGTCTTTGCAATTACACATGCAAAAGTCCCAATAGTGAAGTTTTATCATGTGCCGACGGGACGAAATTGTGATGTCAGTTTTAAAAGTCCAGCCGGAGTAGAGAACAGTAAACTACTAGCATATTGGTTACAAAGCGACAGTAGAATCTTAACTTTGACTATCGCTATTAAGTATTGGTCAAAAGTACACAATCTTACTGGTACAAATCTAATGACAAATTATTCATTGATTTTACTCATTGTGTTCTACTTGCAGCAGAAAAGTATACTCCCTTCGGTGCAGTTACTGCAGAAAAAAGGACCGAAGTTTTTTATTAACTCATGGAATGTAGCATTCAATGCTGTCCACCATGTAAACACCAATGAGGAATCCCTTTTCCAGCTGCTGAAAGGGTTCTTTGAGTATTACAGCACATTCGACTATGAAAAATTTATTGTGTGTCCTTATTTAGGCAGACTTGTAGAAAAAAAATTGTTTAACCATGTAGAGACTGTACCTAATGATTTTGCGTTATACAAAGAGAATGTTTACTCCCAGGGGTGTGAGCCGATGAGGCTTAATTCATTTATGTGCATCCAGGATCCGTTTGAACATAACAGAAACTGTTCGGTGGCCTTGTACCCGAAGTTGGCGAATACGATTGTAGCTAGTTTCAAAATTGCGGTCCATGCGGCAAACGACGAAAATAACTTCCTAAAGTGTATACTGACGAGGACAATAAATGTCGGCGCAAAGAAAAAGAAGAACAAAGGCCGAGGAATTGTGAAAAACAAAAATAAAAGGCCACACAATTTGTCCCAACATATTGTTACACATATCACCAAAAACAGATTTAGGTAGGACCTCATGGGAGTTTGGATATAATGTGATCTCTTTTTCCGATCATGAAGGTATGGGTGCTATGTAGTGTAGGCTTAATAAAAATGAGAATTTTAGTGAAATTAGCAAATGCATATCAATTTTTTTATGCAATAGTTACAATAAACTACAGCCAAAGAGATGGGACATGAGGAAACTAAGAAACTGTGAGTCAACATGAGTGTGCCTTGTCTCACAATTTTGACATGCCAATTCTCTTGCTATTTTTGTTATGTTTAAATAAAATAACAATCATTTTTAACAAAAATTTATTTGGTGTTAAGTTACAGTGATTTTATTAACAACTCATTAGCATAATACTATACCTATAATTTATAAAACTAAAAATTTGCTACTTAAATAAGTACAGTATTTCGGTAGGACATGTGATGCAGACAATATTAAAATATGTTTCATTGTTTTTAGGGTTCTGCACCCAGAGGGTAAAAACGGGACCCTATTACTGAAACTTCGATATCTGTCCGTCTGTCTGTCTGTCTCCAGGCTGTATCTCGAGAACCGCTATAGCTAGACTTCTGAAAATTTCACAGATTGTGTATTTCTGGTGCCGCTATAACAACAAATACTAAAAACAAAATAAAGTTAATATTTAAGGGGGGCTCTCAACAAACATGATTTAAATATTAATATATAATTTTAATATTAAATAATAAAATTTAAATTAAATAATTAAGGGGGGCTCCCATACAAAAAACACTATTTTTGTCCTACTTCGCGCTATAACGGTACGGAACCCTTCGTGCGCGAGTCCGACTCGCACTTGGCCGATTTTTAAATATTTTTTTTCCCTAAAGGCCGGCATTCACGAGCGATCCATCGATCTATTTGGCACGCTGTCGATCCAAAATTCGCCCATGAATGTGAATACACTGTCGGTCCAAAAGGATCGGCTCGACGCGATGAAATTCCAACTGCGCCGAGCCAATTGGCGCGGCGCGCTCGTGAATGCAAAAAACCAACGGTCCGGTCGGTCTGAGCCGTCGTGCCATACTGCTCGCTCGTTCGTGAATGGTGTTACTCGCGAGCCAAAGACATTTTGATTTTAGTTGGCGTTTAGACAAGTTCGGTGCTGTCGACGCCTACACTCAAAATGATCAAATGGAACGGCTCGCTGGCGTGTTCGTAAATGCCATGAATTTGGCTCGGCGCGACATCGAGTATCGAGCCAATAGCGCGAGAGCCATATGGATCGCTCGTGAATGCCTACCTTTAGACAACTAAGGCTTACCTTATATTGCTAACAATCTTTGTTTTTAAAACATTTGCGGGTCGGTCGCACTTTCCGACATTAAACATCCAGGTTTAAGTATTTTAATATAAAAGGGTGTATTCAATATTCCAAAATATACCAAAGTACAGAACAGATATATTTATAATAATTATTTAAGCTAATGAAAGAGACAATGGAATGCTGAGATAGAAACCTAAAGTAAAATCTTTGGTGAGACCAAGTGTTTGTGCCTTTTTTAATTAAACAGTAAAGGCTCCCGCATACGGGCCACCGGCCACAACCACAAAACGCCGCTACCGACATATTTCCAGTAGTTTTCATACATTTTATATGGACTCGCCACACACGGTTGACGCCGGTGACCGCTAATTTTGTGCCTTTTCTTGCTTGTGGCACAGAATACATAATTAGTACCTACGGTACGGTACGGTACAGAAGTCTCACTACCGAGTTTAGGTATGATAAACGCAAGCGTCCGGTCACCGGACTAGTCTCGATAGGCTGGCACTCGCTCGACTTGTCGCACACGCAACGCACGCATCCGCGATACAAAAGTAATAGTACCCGGCCCCGCGCCGCCGCGCCGCTCGCTTGACAGCCCTGGCAGATTGAAGCGAGACGGCAGACAGTTATTGTACTATGAACGCTAAACGCAATGCAAAAGGTTGAAATTAGGTTGTTTTCCCAGAATAGTAGGTAAATATCTCGGCAATTTTGCGCCGTTTGTATGCAAGTGAGACAGGCCTGCTTGTGGCGGCGTTTGTGGCTGTCGCGTGTGGCCCGTGTGAGGCGACACTATGTTAATATGAATACAATGTGTTGTTGTGTTTGATGAGCCAAAACGCGTCGATCACTTGTCCGTCTAAGTCAACTGATACCTGAAAAATATTTTGTTTATAGTAATTTGATGTAGTGTAGAAGAGAGAAACGGAAGACTTTGGGAGAGGTGGAAGCCTTTGCCCAGCAGTGGGACAGTTTCGACTAATAACAATAAAAAGTTTGACAAAGTAGCCTAGTAGTGAAACTTGGTATATGCTTCACACAACTTTAACAATATCGGCTAACGGCCGTTCCCAATATTTGATCTATCTCTGGTTTTGCCCTACTAGAGATAGGAATAGCTCTCATTAGACATTAGAGACATATATTTTATGTCAATTCAATGTTAGCTGCGATCGGTCGTATGTCAAACCAGAGATAGATTGAATATTGGGAACGGCCGTAAAACGAATTTGCAGTTTCGGCTAAAACAAATCTTTTTGGTGGGCGAGGGCGTGAGAGGAGGTACGTCCGTACAAGGACACGCTATTGGTTATTGCTAGATCAGACGAGTTGTTATTGGTAGGTATAATGATGACGGTGGCACGGTATTGGTGAATAATGACACTGCACTAGCACTGATTGCCCCATTTTGATCTGAAAAGTTTAGTGCATAGGCCATAGGACCATGGGCGGCTATTATAATGCTACCAATTTAAATTTCACCGCCCAAGTTAAATTTTGTTTAGATCATATGCATTAAATGTGTTCGGAAAATCAAAATCAAAATTGTTTTATTTCTGAATAAATTTGGTGCCTACCACTGCACCGGTTAGTTACCTGTTCTATATTGATGTGCGTTTTGTTGTACGCCTTGAAACGGGTGTAGCCGTAATCCTGTGACCGGAAAGCGGACCATGGGAACCGATCGCCTAGAAAGATACGTTTTTCTTATAAATTCATTATATTAAGGAAAAAAAAATGTTGAGATTATAAGTTAATATCAACTTACTATACTGTACTCGGCGAAACATGGCGGTAGCGGTCATTGACTCCCTGTCAAAAACTTGTCATTTTCTGTACAAAGCCGCGATTGACAACATTTGACACTTCATTGTCAATCGCGGTTTATCCCCTCCATCTAGGACAAAAAGTCTAGGCAAAAATTTTGGCAGACCTGAGCCAAAACAAGATGGCGCCCGGGCTACCCTCTTTGTACAATTAATATTATAACTTTACAACTTAACTATATTTCATGTTTTTGTGAATAATTTTATAATAGCTAATAAATTTCCTATCTATCAAGCCATCATAATATAGTATTTAGTCTGATTTAATATTCGTTTCACAAGTATAAACTTTGGAAACTATATCGCTGACTGTTTCACAAGAAATAAATGAATTCTTTATTATTATTTCAATTACAAAGTGCTTATACTAACTGATTATGTAAAGAATTCGAAGAAAGACGTTGAGATGTATAAAAACAAAGTACTTGAAATGGGACACTCCTCCGTAATAAAAAAATGAACCAAAAGCAAACTTCGACCTTAGTGCTATACAGATAAAGTTCAAAATGGCCGCGGCCTGCAGAAAGCCCTTGAACATTGTCAAATGTATAACGGTTTCCTGCCGGTCTGTGTGATATATTGTACAACAATTTGTATATTGTACGACAATAAATCGTATTCTTCACTAGTTATCTTTACTTCTATAAGCTTTTTACGTCATTTATTAAGCAAATCGCGTCCAAATCACTTATATAGAAACTAATTTTTCGTGTGTAACCTAGAAGTTATTACGATGTTTTTCTTTCAAAATATTATCTAAAAATATTTATAATTAGTAAAATAAAGTGTTTAGAGTACAAAACACTACTTATATTCGTGAAAACTGTGAAAACACACAAAAAACAGTCACTACACGCGCGCCGCAAACACGATTTTCAATAGACTAACGGCCGTTCCCAATATTTGATCTATCTCTGGTTTTGCCCTACTAGAGATAGGAATAGCTCTCATTAGACATTAGAGACATATATTTTATGTCAATTCAATGTTAGCTGCGATCGGTCGTATGTCAAACCAGAGATAGATTGAATATTGGGAACGGCCGTAAAATCAGATGTTCGCCCACAGAGTAATGTTTATTTTTTCATTGAGAATGTTGCCAATGTATCATCTATACTAATATTATAAAGCGGAAGAGTTTGTTAGTTTGTTTGTTTGTTTGAACGCGCTAATCTCAGGAACCACTGGTCCGATTTGAAAAATTCTTTCACTATTATGTAGTCCATTTATCGAGGAAGTCTTATAGGCTAAATTTTGTCACGCTAAGACTAATAGGAGCGAAGAAATAGAGGAAAATGTGGAAAAAACGGGGAGAAATTATTTGAAAGGGCTTATTTGAACGCGCTAATCTCAGGAACTACTGGTCCGATTTAAAAAATTATTTCAGTGTTAGATAGCCCATTTATCGAGGAAGGCTATAGGCTATATTTTATCACGCTTAGACTAATAGGAGCGAAGAAATAGAGGAAAATGTGGAAAAAAACGGGGGAAATTAATTGAAAGGGCTTATCTCACGAACTACTGGAGCAATTTTTATGTTATTTGGCACAGATAAGAAGTAGACCACGTGAAGGATCATAGGCTATTTTTTGTGGACTTATTTGTCTGTGAAATATCTAATTTACGCGGGCGAAGCCGCACGGAACGTCTAGTAGATCATAAGTAACCAAACTTCTTCATGCAAAAGTAGTCTCTAAGTCGGCGAAAAACGTTACATAATCGAATAAAAGAGCCCGAGCACCGGTGCTCTTATGGGGGTTGAGGGGTTATATAGAAAATGACAAGTTTTTGACAGGGAGTCAATGACCGCTACCGCCATGTTTCGCCGAGTACAGTATAGAACAAAATATAAACTCAGGGCATAACTATACAAGATCTTGCTTTGTCTGGTATCTTGAAGATTTTATACATGACATATAAAGAGTAAAGACAGCGATAATATATTATATTTTTTTTAATTGCAGTTTTCCAAGGAGGTAACGGTGTTTGTATGATGTATCAAACGGTTATTTACTCACTTCTAAAATGATCTCTGCCCTCCTGGCAGCCCGCGGAGCCGGTCACCAGGTGTACCGGAGCTCTGGAAATAAACATATCCCTCGTTTATGGCATCTAGGTGTCGAGGGTTCAATGAGGGTGTTTGAAATTCTATTTACCACCAGGTGCCGCTATGTAGCCTTAGGGTCTATCTATAGATGGCGGACCTACGTAATTTGGTCGGGTTATGTCAAACTCAACTAATTATTGATTTCGGTTAATTTTGACTTTATGAAGCCCGATCAAATAAGTCGGTCCGCCTCGACGTCTGCTTATGAATCAATTTCCTGATAATAAATTTCCTTAACCTTATAATTCACGAGCCTTAACAGCTTACTACTATTTCAGTTAGGCTAAGAATTTGAAAACTGTCAAAAAAGTTATTCTAAAGGTTTGGGACATAGAGCGAAGCCACTTCGACGGATCGCGTCGGAGCAATGTGTATTTACTCTTCAAAAAAAAACAAAAATTGAAGTCAATAAAGTATATTTTGCACCAAAACTATTTTACATAATATAAGATTCTAATGCTTTAACATGATTAGTTGATGATTGTATAATTGTAAAATGTTACGAATTATGATAAATGTAATATAAGTAGTGTATAATTTAATATGGCACTGACAATACAATAAATTTTCTTCGGATACACGATGACGAAAAATTTAGTTTAAATCTATTCTAATTTCTTAATGATACAAAAGTAAATGTTAATAAATGGTAGAAAGTGATAAAATAGCATAACTAAGAAATAGAGAGCATCTTCTGTCTCGCTTGCACATTGTGTTTTATAAAACCAGATCTATAGTTATTATAAATACATTTTTTTTTATACATATCTCGACAAAATTAAATTTTACTTTACTAATATCATTATATCAATTTCATAGCCGGGAATTCAGATCAAATAACATACCAATTACGTTCAAAAGATTACGCATACTAAGCTATGGTTTGATGTGTAAAATTTGTGTCCCCGTCCTCTGTAATAAACCCGTGAGATATCAAGGGTTTTATTTGATCTGTGGTTTTCATAAAACTCAGTTAATGGTATAGTGCGAGCGAGACCACGTTTCCGTCTCGCTCTAGTCAAAGAAGTCTAGTCTAGTCGAACAAGTTGTAGAAGGGCTCGTGCGCCTCCTTGATGATCCAGAAGTCGTCGATTATTTCTCCTTTAAGGTTCACGTCCACCTGAGAAGTTAAGTAAATATTTTTAGTATCAGATAAATTGGTTGCACTACAGACGTACTACGCATGCGGCGGACCTATGTTACTTGGTCGGGTTAGGTCAAGTGCCATAGTAGTAATATTAACGGCCGTTCCCAATATTCAATATATCCCTGTTTTGACATACGACCGATCGCAGCTAACATTGAATTGACATAAAATATATGTCTCTAATGTCTAATGAGAGCTATTCCTATCTCTAGTAGGGCAAAACCAAAGATAGATCAAATTTTGGGAACGGCCGTAAGTCAACTGAGTTTGACACATTGCGTTTGATTTATTTTGATCGGGCATATGCCTGTGAATCAATAATTGTCCGAAGTTTCAAAGAATAATGACTAGAGTATGCCTATGAATGAAATCCTCCGAAATTTAAAGAATAGTGACTTGAGTTGTAGTCTGGAGTACTTTCGGCCTGATTTCGATGACATTTGGCACAGTTATAGGCCGCGTGGAAGAACATAGACCACAATCATCACTAAAAGTATACAATTCTCGCTTAAATCTACTTTTGCACGTACGAAGACACAACTAACGCATCTGCAGCTCTTCTAATTATTGCGAGTGTCCATGGGCGACGGTAGTTGCTTTCCATCAGGTGACCCGTTTGCTCGTTTCACGTTTGCCCCTTTATTTAAAACTACACAAACACCCATACCTGCTGGAAGTGTATATGTGTGCGGTTGTGCGCGAACATGCGCGTGTAGCCGTAGTCGCTCGACCGGAACGCCGACCACTCCTCCGGTTTCGCTGAAATTAAAAAATATTGCTGTCAAAATAACAAGAAGGAGGAAGGGGTGTTAAGCTGATCGCACATTTGTCAGCACCGTACGCGTCGAACACACCGCATAGTTTACGAAATGCGACGCGTGCGGTGCGGACGAATGTGCGAGGTTTGGGGGCGTCCACAAATTACGTGAGGTGTTTAAGGGGGGGAGGGGGTCGAGTCAAATCTCATCTAATTTTACGTTGGAGAGAGGTGGCGGGTCTCGGCAAATCTCACGTATTTTTTTTTATAATTGTTACAAAAAATATATATACTATTTTTGTCCATTTCATTCAGATTGTACGTATGCTTAAGATTTAATCGTAAGCGTAATCGTAATACGTTAAGATCATTCACTAATTCGTTCGAAAGAAAATAATTTCATTCATACTTTAACGTTATACATCTACTGACTGTCAAACCACCATATTTGTTTTATAACAAATAGCTCAATTTAATTTAATTTAATTTGGACTGAATTAAAGTACTTAGATATTTTGTTTAATCACATAAGTCACCATTTAAGTCTTCAATTGTTAAATTTTTATTACACTTATAACATTTAAGCAATATTGATTACTAGTCTTAACTAGTCGTAAATAAAAGCACGAAGCATTTTTTTACAATAACAATCCAACGCGTTTACATAAGAAACCAAAATTTGAAAAATCGCACGTGAGATTGGGGGATGGGGGAGGGGGTTGAATAAAATCTCACGAAATCTCACCAGGGGGGAGGGAGGGTCAGAAAATTAAAAAAAAAAACACCTCACGTAATTTGTGGACGCCCCTTTTCACATCATTTCATACAACGAATTATAAAATGCGGCGCGTTCGTACCGATAAATGTGCGATCACCTATATAATTGACGTGTTTGTTATGTGTCTGTCCGTACGTAACGTAGCATTCAAATGGATAAATAGGTTTTGATCCAGTTTTTATTTTGTTTTTAAGCTGACGACAATCTTGTTAATGAAATTCTAAGCTACTTCCAGAGATTTGATCGCTTTAATATTTTGCATTCTAATTTTTGATGCCTGATTTTCTCTTAATTTAACATTATCATTGAAAGCACTCAGTACTTACGTTTGAATGGGTCCGTGCTCTCCTTGCAGCCGGCAGAGCCAGTCACAATATGCACAGGTGCCCTGAAAACGTAAGGATGAATACATGAATAAAAAACGCAGAAGAACACTAAATTATTGTCACAAATACCATCTAAAACGTCAAAGTAACTTGTGAATTATTATTACCTACCTATATAATCATTACAAAGGTAACTAACACATATCGCGGTAACCACTGCACTATACACTCCAGTTTCCAGTCTCTTAACTTAATACACTGCTTAAGGCGATGCCTTGATAATTTGGCTGTAGCGATATCGATTTTTCTCAGCAATGACTGAAGCTAAGAAATTAAAGTTCATTGTCAGTATTCATCATGTCTTTGTCTTTGAATTACCCATAGCATAACACGATTGGTCAACTTTTATAACACAGAACTTTATTATCACACACTTTTATAATCAATCTAAAAGCCCTCTGTAAAAAAAGGGATTCTAATTTTGCCAACAGAGGAGAGTAATTTAAGCTTCCATTTGTACGTAGATTGGTTCAAGCATACACTTTAATTTGCACATAGCTTATATGAAATATATTTATGGTTTTTAAATTACGCGACAAAAACCATTTTGTCGCTTACGCCCTTTCCATTTCTTGCTGTGCAATCTACAACATATCCAACACGGTTTTTTACTTTAACGCGGCGTCACCTTAACCAATTTTGAGTTTCGTAGTATAAAATATCCAACTTTTAAAGTAGGGAGCATTCAAGTACTACGCAAGTTTTTGAAGATAATAAACTCCCCAGTCCCCTGGATAACTCTCCTACTGTAACGCCCAACTTTTTACACTTCAAAAAGTTACGTAACATATTTTATGACCATTTCTACTTTAAGTCCAATTCTTTGTTGCAAAAAGTGACGAAAATTCTTCAGCCTCTCCTCCATCTTCTACTCGCGTTTCGTAATACTTGAACGCTCCCGTCGACGGTTTAACCCATCAATCCCCAAGCGGCAGCCGGCTGCCGCATAACAATTGAAAATCTATTGTGTCTGCGATACCCACGATAGAGGTGTTAATCAATTTTGTAGTTTCATAATATATTACAGTACTTACTTATTTAATTTCATTCCTTGATGTTGTCCACGTCATACTTTCTACAGGATCGATAATAATAACAATAATAATCATCAGTCATAATTGAATCTTGTTGGCTTTTTGTATGTCGTATGCGTCGCATTGCAGTCAGTAATAATTTTTCTTCTGCTAATCGGTCACCGCGGCGACTTGATACTCACTTGGGGTTGGTGTAGGGGTGCTCGAGGCTACCGTTGTAGACCTTGAGGTCGTATAGCGGCCAGGTGCGCTCGTAGCTGTGCTCGTGCGCCCAGATCACCACGTCCACGCCGAACTCGCGCAGCAGCGGCTCAAGAGCTACATATAATGTCAGAATAGTAAATCATAAAGTCCAAGGTGATGGCACAAAACTTCATATAAAATGGCAAAAATTCTCTCAGCGCTCTGAACAACATACAGTTGTCAAAAAAATAAACGCTAAACATGATTTTTAATGGCGGGACCGCACTAAAGCGACACTACGCTGCAGTGGCGTTACGCAACACAAAACTCAACCTAGGAATGTGAAGTGTCGCTTCGCCTCGCTCCACTGCAGCGTAGTGTCGCTTAGTGCGGTCCCGCCCTTATTCTCATAAGAATTTATATATAAATTCATTCAAGTGCGCAAAACAATAAGATAATGAAATGCTAACAAGAGGTGTCACACTCATACCAACCCAGACGTCAGGAGTAGTCAAAGAACACGCTTCTTCGTGCAGTAAATATACATTGTGCAGTTTTATTATAAAGTTAACACAAAGTTGTAAAATGTGTAACTTACGTGCTGATGCTGTGATAACATTACACCAATTGTACTATTTAAATACAACATTAATGCAACTTCAGTACTTGTTTATGTCAGTCGAGTTCCTATTAAACAACAATTTTTTATTCTCATGAAATATAAAAAATACCATTTTAAGTTCGATAGGCAGCAGACTGGATCGAACAAAAAACGAAGCTGCATTTTGTCGCATCTAAATTGTAGAACCAGATCGCCAAAGGTGTGGTGCTACCACACTAGTAACCGGTGCCAAGTGTCAAGTGCTGTCAGCTGTGCCGGATTTTAAGGCCTATATTGTCGTAAAAAGTGCATTTAAAATTCCTTTATGTGCTCCTTGAAGTACATTTTGGTGCTTATTATACATGATTCCTCCAAAATCTCGTCCCCCCTCCTCCTTTATACCTGCTGCCTCTATACCTGGTGGAACTCACCATAAAGCCCCAGGAACGGCAGCCCCCGGCGCGTGTACTCGAAGCTGCAGTCGATGTCGTCCTTGTTGCTGCAGTACATCGGGCGGTGACCGTACAGCACTATCCACGGCCGGCGCGACCTGCAACAGGCGCACGCTTACGCCCCGCCCCCGGCCACGCCCACTCACCGGCCACGCCCAGCAGGCCCACGCGGTTGGGCAACTCGCTCGACCAGCAGTCCGGCCGCACGGCGCTGCAGTACATGGGCCTGTGCCCGTACATCACTATCCACGGCCGCTGCGCCCTGCAACCCACACACTCCCGTCACCGCACTCACTCGAGCCCACGCCCAAGCACATACCACACTAGCGCATGTCCAGACACAAGCCCATTACCACACTAGCGCATGTCCAGACACAAGCCCATGTCCACATCCAAGCGCATAATCAGACATAAGCCCTTATCCAGACACAAGCCCATGTCCGCACCTAAGCCCACACCTTCACCCAAGCCCCCACTCACTCACCACATTGACGCTCGTGGCCCACGCGGTGGGGCAAGGTTTTATTGTCGCAATAGCTACCAGTGTTGCTGCAAACCATCGGTCTATGCCCGTACATGATTATCCAGGGCCGGACTTGCCTATTCAGATTACAATATTGAGCAACAACAACATGTTCTAAATGTCTGAATGTATCGATGAAAAGCTGATAGACTACGGAAGCCCGGTTGGCTCACGGTTAACTTATGAGAAAGTGGCGCTACACACACCCATTCTTAACATGTGTGCTACAAACTTAAATACGAGTGTACCGATAACTGGTAAACATTTCACAAGTTCATTTTTAACTTGTGCACTCGTGTACTCGTGAACTGGAGATAGGGATAAAATGGCGTCATACAATAACCCTAGGCTTCTACCCCGGCCGCCATTTATAAATGTCAACAATATCAGCTCATACGGTAGCCAAAAAAAAGTCGTTGCTAATTATCGCGAAATAATTTGATAAAATATCAGTCTTGGTTTATAAAGTCGAAAATTGATGACGTGTTGATTTTTAGTTTTATTATTTTTGTACTATGAATCGTTATAAACAATAATAGAACCTGATTGTAAATATTAAAAAAAACCGGGGTTGAAGCCTAGGGTTATTGTATGACGCCATTTTATCCCTATCTCCAGTTCACGAGTGCACGAGTGCACAAGTTAAAAATGAACTTGTGAAATTTTTACCAGTTATCGGTACACTCGTATTTAAGTTTGTAGCACACATGTTAAGAATGCATGCTCTTATAGCAATCCTTTTGTGCAAATTTTAGAAGAGTTTACATATTTTTATTATTTGCCTTCATCCAAACCTAATAAGAACTGAGCAATATAGGTATTTTTTCTAATTGCACGTCTATAGCAAATGCAAAAAGAAAAGTTGGCATTCTCAGTCAAGTCAGGCCTTGTAACCATGAAACTGTTTTGACTTTTGAGACTCAAACAATCGGACGAGAATGCCGCGTCCTACTCTAACAAACGTGAAATGTGTTGTTGTATGTAGAGCAGGACGCGGCATTCTCGTCCGATTGTTTGAGTCTCAAAATAGTTTCGTAGTAGGCCTACTGTTCCAAATATTCGTGGTTTCCAAATTCCAATACTAAATTACGTTGTCTACTGAATGTTTTAAGTACATATATAGGAGATAAGGATTAGCAAGATAATTTTTCTCCACAAAATCCCTACTTAAATTTTATCAACATTTATGCAGCCAAGAATTCGTTAACAAATCATATTTTCATCTTTCCTCTTT
Source organism: Cyaniris semiargus (assembly GCA_905187585.1). Classification (NCBI taxonomy): domain Eukaryota; kingdom Metazoa; phylum Arthropoda; class Insecta; order Lepidoptera; family Lycaenidae; genus Cyaniris; species Cyaniris semiargus. Next base: position 14,857,471 of record LR994563.1, on the reverse strand, counting down.
TCATAATTTAATTGCGGACTATGTTATCATGTGCATGTATTTCTTTGGCACACAGTCTAAACAGCTTAAAAGACACAATTAGAATCTCGCTAAATTCTATCTTCGAATTATGTAATTGAATGGTCGGTGAGTGATACGCGTGACCGGACACAAGCCCATGTCCACATTCAAGCGCATGTCCAGACACAAGCGCATGTCCACTGTCCAGACACAAGCTCATATCCCGACACAAGCTTATGTCTACATCCAAGCGCGTGTCCAGACACAAGCGCATGTCCAAACATAAGCGCATGTCCTGCAGACATAAGCGATGTTCTTGAGACTAGCGCATGTCTAGACACAAGTCTATGTCCACATCCAAGCGCATGACCGCACCCAAGCGCACAGGCCACACCCTCATTCAAGCCCCCACTCACTCACCACATGTGTCATTGATGCCCACGCGGTTCGGTAACATTGTATCGTTGCAATCGTCATACATGTTGCTGCAAACCATCGGTCTATGCCCGTACATGATTATCCAGGGCCGGACTTGCCTATTCAGATTATAATATTAAGCAACGACAAGTGACAACCTGATTCTAAGCATCTGCATGTAACTGCATACGCAACCTGATTCTAAATGTCTGTGTTTATCGATGAAAAGCTGTCCCCCTATTATGTAACTTTGATGAACATGATCTTCTTAAAGGTAAATTTAAAAAGTATAAACGTCAAAATATTGACGTTCCAATTTTTTTGGGTTCTAAAGAGTTTAAACGTCAAAATTGTGATCATAAGCATGAAATGCATGTTTATCAAAGTTCACAGATTACTATAGATCTACCAGAATCTGATGGCAAAAAGTGAGAAAATAAATTGACTCTAGCAATACCGGGGTAATTGGAATAAAACATTTTGATCCTTTTTTTTTCTTATAGCGGCTGATTCTGTGTGTTACACATGCAAATATAAAAATTTATCAAATGATCAAGGATATTTTTTGAAAATCTGCTGTCAAAAATTGCCATCAGATTCTGGTAGACCTATACCTATATTTTGTAAAAATAGTATATATATAGTATATATTGTAGAATTAAGGTTACTTAATAACCTCTAATGCCATACTCTATTCCCATCCAATTTAATGTAAACAAAACGACATTTATTTAACGTCCAATAAAGAAAATATGTTATGTCATGATTATTTGGTTAATTGATTATTTGTTTACATTTAAACATTGGATTGCATCTAAACTTAACGAATCCTTATCCATGTGACCAATCCTCTGTCATAATCCATAGAAAAGGCTTAAAGCGTGTCCCAGACAGACGCGGCCTGCGGTGGCGGTGGCGGTGGCGGTCAGTTGGATGACATGAGAGTTCTAGGAACGACACAGACACACGCGGCCACGCGGGCAAGCCATTCAACTGACCGCCACCGCAGGCCGCGTCTGTCTGGGAGACGCTTTATTCATTAGTGTGCCTTTAGTTTTTGTGCAGTTTTGTAAAACCCTTGTAGCATATTATTTATCTTTAAAGATGTGCAACTTTAAAAAAGAGTTTACACTTTACCCTCATCAAAACCTGAGCAATATTATAGCAATTTTAAAAATTACTCAAAACTGAAAACCCAAAAAAAAAATTACCCCAAAAACTAAGACCTGAGATCTTTTTTTTTCCAGAACCCGATACATACTAAATATTTTAGATACATGTACCCATTGCCTAGAATTCGTTCACACATCATATTTACATCTTCCCTTTTTTTATAACCCGCTTATGCCAAAAGGACTACTACGATTTTTAAGTGTAGGTATGTGTATTTCTTTGGTTTCGTTAATTTTGTCTAAATCGTAAAAGAGAGGGACTGCAGAAACGAGGTCGAGTTTTTATTACTATCAAGGGAGGTTTTCTTTAAATATTCATTGCAAAGGGCAAAGCCTTTTAATATGTAACAAAATTGTTACATTATACTTGAAAGTTTCCTAATATATCATGATGCCTCTATCTATAACATTATCTGCAACATCTTTATATCCTCTACATTTATTCGTGTTGCCTCATATATGCAACCCCAGGACAACCTTACCTGTTTTCCGGCAGAGTCGCTTTAGTGAGATCCTCTCTCAGCCAGTCGTACTGGTTGGTCATGAGTTTGACCCCGTAGCACATGAAGTAGTAGACCTCAGTGGAGATGGAGACGAAGTGGACGGGGCCGAGGTCCCAGCTGTAGAACAGGCTCTCCGAGTCCCCGGGCATCGAGAACCGGGCACGATAGTTGCTGAAGTTGCTGCAATAAAATAATCCATGAATGTGTTACAAAACAAAAGTGTTTTACAATTTAGATTTTAGGGAAGTGAACAAAATACTACCTAATGATTTCTTAAGTTTACGCGAGTATCACTCATGATATTACAAGGAAACACTTACGGATTTACTTCGCGGAGCACTTTTACTAATCCCGACGTTTCGGCTGCTTTACAGCTGCCGTGGTCACGACGTGCAGTCCACCCGTGACCACGGCAGCTGTAAAGCAGCCGAAACGTCGCGTCGGGATTAGTAAAAGTGCTCCGCGAAGTAAATCCGTAAGTGTTTCCTTGTAATATCAAAAGACTACCTGTGTAAATAATATAGAAGATAATAAAGTATATCCTGGTTACTTTATAATGTGGCTCTACAGTCTACATTAACCAAAGATAAACAATAAGCGGTAACAAATGTGTCAATGGATATTTTCGTATATGATTGTCCATGATCGACGTCAATTCATCGCAATCACGTTGACAATCATAGTTATTCATCACGACCTTACGTGGAGGGGCATTCTTTAAACGGGTTTCGGGAGTGGGTTTTCTCTACTTGTACTAATATTATGTATTCTGTGGCCTCATGCAGAAAAAATCGCGGGAATTTTGACGTTGACAGCTGTCAGTATAAGGGCGGGAACTCACTAGGTCTGCTCGTGGTTGCCGGGGCAGACCATGTAGGGGACGGCGGCGGCGAGCGGCTGGATCTGCCGCATGAACTGGTCTCCGACGCGCGCGTTGTCGTCGTGCATGTCGTACGCGAAGTCGCCGACGTGCAGGATCACGTCGAAGTGGCCCCGCTGCGCCTCGTCTTGGAGATACGAGAGGGACTGAAAATAAAACACGCAAAGTTTTTTTTTTCGAATTACCGCACTGTTATTGGTTAACTCTAGATAACGCGAACGTTTCTTGACTGTGGTTTAGAAAAAAACCATTTGCAGAATTTTGTATGCACTATTTACTGCCTATGCAGGTATCAATAAATTCGCGCAGAAAAATAAGAATAAGTAAAAAACTACTATTATGTAAAAATATAAAGAATTTATTTAGTATAATATATATCTACTGAGAGGCGCTGACAAAGAAATGAGACAAAAACTTCAACTTCTAATAAATTTTATTATAACTGACATAGTTACTCATATGTTCAAGTCAATGAAATTAATTGTAATTTCTATGTCCTTTACTAGGACAAACATCTTCATACCAAATTTCGCCAAAACCAGTTCAGCGTTTTAAGCCTTAACAGTTACCAAACAGACATACTTTCGCATCTACAATATTAGCATGGATTAGGTACTCACATGAGCGTTAGTATTGCCCATGTCGCCGTAGATGGCGGCGCGGAGCACCCAGTCCTCCCCCTGCGGCGGCGTCTTGAACGAAAACAGCTCCGACCACCCGTACACAGAGCCAACGTGGTACACTGGAAATACATGACATGTTTTTTATTAAGCTTTTTTTTTTTGATGTGCAGGGACAACCCTTTATGGGTGCCCCGGGTTGGGGATGTACCTCAGCTAAGCTGAAGCACCCCGGGGGTATGTGGTACTGCCGGCAAGAGCGCCGGGCTTACCCACTAAAACCACCTGCGGTTCGCCTTCAGCCGTATAAAGGAAGGATGTCCCGGATCTAACAAACACAGGACTCCCTCCACGACCGGCCGGTCTAAATCAGAAGGGACCGGACTTCCACCAAAGTTAGCCGTTAGATCGATAGCCAAATAATTTCTTCTAGGCTCTCAGTTTAGCATGAAGTAGAAGTGCGAAAGGATGGAAACACTGACAGACTCCGACAGATTTCCTCATTCTTAAAATAGAAGTATGTTTTCTATGGCTATGCAAGGTTGCGCAGGAAACTTTATCCCTCCATGTTATAAAATATTTAAACAATGCATAGGCTATATGCAATGTTTTGTCATTGGAAAAGCCGGGACAAAATATTGTTACATAGTGTATCTAATGTGTAACTATTTTCGATAGTAAAAGGAATTATTTTTAAGTTGCCATGGAAATAACAGGAAAATAATTAAAAAAGATAAATAATATCTAAATTAACAATTATAGAGCAAAGTTAAACATCGTTAACAGTGCTTAGGCGTAGCTGATTACCCCTCCAATGCGTTGAACGTGTGATAACTATTATGTTTTCAAAACATTGTATACAATAAGTTATAAGGTCCGCAACTATGTCAACATTATACATCGGCCATTGACGATATGATACTACAATTTAAAATTTAGATTTTAGAGCGTGGCTCTTGACTCGGATTTACATTCGATTTTCGGGTTGGAAAAATGATGTTCAAGTTTAGATAGGACGCAATTTTTTTTAAGCTTGCTCTTTTTTAACGATTATCTCGGAGTCATGGAAGAGGATGTGGCATATGCCAATGGGGTACTAAATAGGTGGAGAAAATCTTTTTAATGTTAAACTATAAAACAAGGATACAATAAAGGCGTTTTTATTTAATCCTGTAACCGAAAACGATGTGGGAGGAGGATGTTACTCAATAAATATTAAACATATAATAATTTAAGGTTACCATTACCAGACAAGCAGATAGATGACCTAATGGCATTACAACTCCTAGCAAAACTAAGGTTTATGATATATGACAAAATTTATGTTTCTATGGTGACTAACCATAGAAAAAGAAATTTAGTCTTATTTACGTGCGCACGAAAGAGCCAAAAGCGGCATAGGTCACTAACCGAATTTCTCTCTATCAAGCGACCGAAGCGGTGTCGCCAGGATCAATATTAGTTAACTACTAAAACGCCCTTTAAGACTTTATGGGAGCTTTATCACACTGCTTGCTTGCTGCACTGGCGGTTTGTGGTGGCTACCATACATTACTTAGTAAGGGCCACGAATTCGCCGCGTGTTCGCTGCGATCAAGCCGCCTACGATCTAGTGATCACTGCAAAAACCGTTCACAGTTCGCACACAAACCGCTAGTTTGATAAGGCCCTGAGGGACATTAGGGAAATAGGGACATACCAAAAGCTATCTAAAGGTTCTCTGAAAACCTCTGTAATGTATTAAGAGAAAAATAATATTTAAATTTTTCCTTCACTACCCACAGCCAGAGATAGATCAAAAGTTGCAATGACATGATATTAAAGAACTACAGAGTATGTCAATTAAAGTAAGCGAGACCTAAGAGCGCGTTAAGACGTACGCGTTTTCTGCTGTACCGTTTGGGAAAAGGACGCTGAATTCGCGCGCGCAAGTAAGGCGCACGTCTGAACACTTCTTAATATTAATGGGTGTGTACTAAGCTAGTGCTTTCAAAATAAATTCTGCACAATAATATCTCAAGGGAGGAATCTCACCATAAGTAGTGTCAAACTTCAAGTCCGGGAGAGTCACGCGGTGTATATACATGTGCCTCTTCTCCGTCCCATTGTCCACAAACACTGAGGCAATCCCCGACGCCTCCTGATCCATGGACCCAATACCGTACTGCACACGAGACTCCTTGGTTTTGTTGAATGTGGTCCATGTCACTACAATGTCGTTGGGCTTGTCTGAAAGGATATTATAAGTAACAGAATATTAACTTTTTTTAAAATTTTGCTGCACATTCTGCCAAAAATATAGTTTTTTGCATCTGTAATCTCTAATGCATAACAGGGTTCGAAATTATCAAGATAATTAATTTTTTCGATAATTATCATGATAATTATCGGATAATTATCGGATAATAATAATAATTATTATTATTATTAGCCTTTATTCAGAAGAACAATACATATTTTATTTTACATACATTGCAAAATATTCAAGTTAATTTTTATTCGGTAGCGCGGTCTCTGCTTCTGTGTGCTCTTGGCAAAGGCCTCCCCCAACAGCTTCCACTCACTTCTCTGACATGCCACTCTTGTCCACATTTTACCAGCCATTTGTACTATTTCATCTTCCCATCTTTTTAGAGGTCTGCCCTTTTTTCTTTTAGCCCCTCTGGGATACCAAGATGTTATTATTTTTGTCCATTTGTCTGGCCCTCTCAAAACATGGCCGGCCCACTTCCATTTCAATTTTTTAGTTTTATATGTTACATCAGTTACACCTGTCATTTTTCTCAACTCCTTGTTTTCTATTTTGTCTATCCTCTTCTTTCCAATCATGCTCCTCTCCATAGCCCTCTGCCCAACTTCCAGCATACTTGTATGAGCTTTTGTTAGTGCCCAAGTTTGACACCCATATGTTAGAATGGGTAGGATGCATGTATTAAATAGTTTTCTTTTGGTGCCCATGTTTATACTTTTGCATTTTACTTTTTTTTTAAAGGACCAGAATCTTTTCCAGGCATTGCCAATTCTTTTTTGTATTTCTTTGGTTGTTGTATCATATATTGAGATGAGTTGTCCTAGGTATACATATTCTGTAACATATTCGATCACGTTGTTATCTATAGTGATTATGTTAGTTGTACTTCCATTGGTCATAACTTTTGTTTTTAGGAGGTTCATTGACAGTCCGACTTCTTTACTTACTGTGTTGAGTTCTTCAAGCATGCGTTGCATTTGACTATGAGATGTGGCAAAGATTACAATGTCATCTGCAAACCTTAGATGTGTCAGTTTTTCGCCGTTAATATTGAGGCCCAGGTCATTACAGTCGAGTTTTCGGAACGCTTCTTCGAGCACAGCCGAGAACAATTTAGGCGATAGTGGGTCTCCTTGCCTTCTCCTTCTTTTTCTAGTTTTATTTTTGCAGTAGTTCCTGTGTATATATTCTTAATCAGTCTAATATATTTTTGCTCCACACCTTGGTTTTTCAGTGCCTCCCAGATTTTCTTCGAACGAACGAACGAGCGTCGAACGCTTTGCAATAATCCACAAAGCAGAAGTAGTAGATCATGTTGTATTCCTTGCATCTTTCTGCTACCTGACTGACCACATGTATGTGATCTATCGTTGAAAACGTACTTCTGAAGCCTGCCTGTTCTCTAGGCTGATTTTCGCCTAAAGTTCTGGTGATTCTTTCTAATATAATTCTTGAAAATAATTTATATATGCTGGACATCAAACTGATGGGCCTATAGTTCCCAATATCATCTCTATTGCCTTTTTTATATAGCAGTGTTATTGTTGAAACTTTCCATTCGAGTGGTATTTCTTCTGACCTCACAATTTCGTTAAAAACTTTGGTTAATACTGGTACGATAAGATCTTTATTTTCGTTTAGTACTTCATTGCGTATAGAGTCTGGACCAGGGGCTTTGTCTTTTTTCTGAGTGGTTATTGCTTTCTCAACTTCCCGTTGGATGATGCAGGGCACCTCACTTGTGTCCAGTAGTTCGACGTCCACATGTGGTGTTTATTTGGAATACATGCTCCTGTAGTATTCTGTGGCCATGTGGATTATGTCCGGTCTTTTTGTTTTTGTTTGTCCTCTCCTATCTGTGAGCTTGGGTATCCACTCTTCTTTTTCCTGTAATAGTTTTATTGCCTTTTTAGTACCTCCTGTTTTCTCAATGAGAGTTTCTAGGGTTTTCAGTCTGTGAAGTTGTCTATCTTTTCTGATATTTGTCCTTATTAATTTACTTAGTTCGGCTATTTCCTTTCTTAGTTGTGTTGTTTTCGGTTTAATTTTTATTTTTAGCCCTCTGCTGTTAATTATCTCTTTTGTTTCTTCAGATATTATCCTCTTATCAGTTTTTGGTCTATTTTGACTTCTTTGGCATTTATTTATTACCTCTGTTAGTCTATCGTAGCTATCTTGTAAGTGCTTGTTTGCTTGGTCTTCCATGAAGTTCTTTAATTCATTTTGCAGTTGGTCTTTGGTTATTTGCTCCTTATTTTTGCCTGACTCTCCTTCCTGACCTCTATAGAAATTTCTCCTAGGTTTTGTTACGTATGTTTTTAGTTTGGCTCTAACCATTCGATGGTTTGTGTTAAAATTTAGTCCTGAAATTACCCCGCAGTCTTCGAATTGTTTGTTTTTGTTGGTTAATATGTAATCGATTTCGTTTTTATGGATTCCATTTGGAGAGATCCAGGTCCATCGGTTTTTTTCCTTCTTTTTGAATTTGGTATTTAAGTTTATTAATTGATGTTCTAGAGCTAGGTTGACAAGTTTTTCGCCGTTTTTTGTTCTTTTACCTTTACAGTAAGGACCAAAAATGTGCTCTTCTCCGTCTCTTCTTTTACCTATCTGGGCATTGAAGTCTCCCATTAGGATTAGTTTCTTAGAGTTAAGTGACTTTAGGAGTTCATTCAACTAGCATAGAAGTCTTCGATTATGGCCTTGGATGATTGTTCCGTTGGTGAGTAAATCTGAACTATATCCCATATGTCACCGTTTGGTGGCAGTCTTATCTTAAGAACGGCTATGCGTTCTGAAATTCCACGTAGTTCCTCAATGCTTGTTTTCAGTTCTTGATGGATCATAAACCCAACGCCATGTAGACCCTGCGTTTCTCCTTTATAATACAGTATAAAGTCTCCATAGTCTGCAATTTGGTCTCCATAGCGCCTGACTTCGCTTATTCCAATTATACTCCACTTAATATTTTTTAATGCAATTTTTAGTTCAGTAATACTTTCTTCCGTTCTGAGTGTTCTTGCGTTTAGTGTGGTAGGTTTAGATTTGTGTTTGGGGGGTTGTGGTCTGATTCCCCACGGGGACCAACCGGATTGGGGAATTTCGAGTTATTTTTATTTGTTTTACTTTTGCTTGTTTTTATTTTATTTTTCCGGCTACCGTGTTCTAGTTGTTTTTTGTCTGGATGTCTTTAGCTCCTTGTTTCCTGTTTTTTGTTCCATCGAAGGGGTTCACTTTAGACAGCTTATTAGGCTGTAGTGTATCTATTTGTTTAAAGTTCCGCGCTTGTGAGAAACTGTTGGGTTGGTGTATGTGGAGGCGAGGACGGGACTCTTTTTCGTTTCTCGTTGTTTTTCTCACTTGCCGGCTTGTTGCCGACAACGAGTTTATCATATTTTATTATTGCGAACTTTCCTGACTTTCTGGCTTCCACCAGCTTGGGAATTAAAGCTTTCCTTGTTTCTAGGACCTCCTTTGGAAAATCTTCGGATATAAATATATTTTCGCTCGCTCTTCGCTCGACTTCGCTCTATATTAACTGTCAAATAGAAGTTACTATGACTCACTATCCTTGCACTTTTTCTACTTTATTCCACTTTATTTCGAATTGTTCGGACGAGAAAACAATTATTCGTCGGAAAATCACCAGTGGTCTTCACGATTTTGCACTTTAATTTCACTTTTATGATGGATAAACTAATATTTTCGAAAATGTTTGAAGAGCTATTCAAAAGAACGTACAGTTGCTTTAACAGATGACAACCGAAAAAATCGGATAATTATCACACAAAAAATAATTTTACACATTAAGTAATATCTTAAACAAAACACTGCTCCCCACACTAGGATTCCCTGTGTCGTGGAGAGCAGTCCCTTCCATCATGCACATAGATACATACAATTAATTTTAACCAGCTAATGACATATTTGTGATAACTAACATAAAGTTACATGAAGACTTTTTAACAGAACCAATAATGTATTTGTAAGTAAACAGACAATATATTTTTTAAAAGTAGGTGATGCTATTATAATATGATACAAAATACACATAATAGCATTACAAGATCATTACCAGAGCCACCGAAACCAGCTACAGTACGTGTAAGTTAGTGATGAGGTGAGTTATACAAAGATTATAATACTTTACAGTTTACATAGATTAGATTGTTTCTTGTAATATCGTAAATTAAACACACACTATAACTACATCATAATTATTTCAAATTTTCTTAACTACATAATATATAAAAATCATAATATTTACGTGTTTTTTAAACTGTATTTAATATAAAGTATCAAAATCTTTTATAGTGACTGGATACAGTGTGGCCATAAGAGGCCACACCGGAAACAAGTGGCGACTCTATTAATGTCGTGACTTTTTTGACGGACTATAGAATAAGTAAATTTTTTATAATTATCAAGATAATTATCAAGGTATATTTATCAAGATAATTATCGTGATAATTATCATGATAATTATCACTGATAATTATCACTTCGAACCCTGATTATTGCATAATAAGTCTTTGTTCACATTGTTTAGCATTTTAAATGCAGATCATAACATACATACTTATTTTAATTACACATACTAATGAATCTAATGATGATGTCAAACATTCCTTATCACATTGTGTTATCAAGCAATGTTAACTTAAATAGGTTAAATAGCAAAAACAACTCATGTTATACGTCATAAATAGTTAGAATAATAATTATACCTATGGCATGATTCACAATCTGAACAGAGATTGTGAAAAAAAGTTTTGTCTCTGTCTCTGAATAGCATAATGTAGGAGGAAACGGGACATACAAATAAATTCAAAGTGTAATGTCAAAACAATCAGTACCTAATTGATTATTATTATGTTGTATGAATGTATTAATACAATTATAATTTAAAAGAAACAGAATGGTTTATTTAGGTATTATTGGGTATTTTTAATACAGTTTCAATTTGTTTAGAGTGTAACAAATTGTTTAGGGGGAAATTATTTGAAAGGGCTTATCTCACGAACTACTGGAGCAATTTTTCTGTTATTTGGCACAGATAAGAAGTATAACACGTGAAGGATCATGATAGGCTATTTTTTTTGGACTAATTTGTCTGAAAAATCTAATTTATGCGGGCGAAGCCGGGCGGAACGTCTAGTATTTATTATAAAGCTATGCACAGAGATGTAGAATTTTTTTAAGGAAACTGACACATAATATATCAGCAACAATTAAGACATTGCAATTATATGCAACATTACATCCTACAGGATGTAATGACTAATTTGAATAACTAATTGCTTTACTGTATTAAAGCAAGTTTGCATGGGTGTACCCAGGGGGGGGCAGGGGGAGGCAGCCGTCCCCCCCTGGATCATGTTGACGTCCCTACTAAGTATGTTATCTAGTACTTTTATCTATAAAAATTAAAAATTAAGAAAACGAATTTTTGCCATTTGTTTGCAATACAATATTTTTACAATTAAAAATTATTAATTTTTTATTCTTTATAAACACCTAGCTTATAAAAAATCTGATTTGCCCCCCCCCCCGGCCCAGAACCTGGGTACGCCCATGCAAGTTTGTTTTGTTAAATAAAATTGAAAATAGTGTACTTACCGCCAAATGCTATATGGACTTGTTCTGGCTGACAAAATTCACAATTGTATCCAGCCACAATCGAAGAAGTTGATACAAAAATACTAAACAAAAAACAAGTGTACCAAACCATCTTATTAATCATTCTGATTGTTATTGTTGATTGTCGAGTTTCCTCGACTACTACAATACTACTGCTTCAAACCAACAACAAGCTAGTTAAGCATTACAATGTTTTAAAAATATATTTGAGAATAAATTATCTATAGGCTATAGCAAAAATCTGTACCACTGCGTTGGCTAGTTAATATTTAACTAAAACAAAACGTTGTAAATCTGAAAATTTAATCCATTGTTTATCAACATTTGACACTTGAGAAATGGTAACATGTCAAAACCACAGGTCAAAACTGACGGTATGTCAAATTGACAGATTAAAATCGGTGTTGCAAATTGTAAAAATGAAGGATTCCATAGGCCCTATGGAATCCTTCATTTTTACAGCTTGGCAAACTGCAGAGTCTGACGCGGTGACAGCTGGAACTAAGAGTTTTTATTTATGACAACACTACATTACTTGTCAACTCTAATATTGTGTCAAAAGCGAAGCATAGTGTTGCCTATATTTAAAGAAAAGCGCCCTCATTTAATCCACGCTCTTCTTTGCCAAGCTGTACCTTTAATAAGGTTTGGTCAATGGCAGCTATATTTAACCTGGGGCCTGCCGGGACTTTTACAGTGGTCCGCGTCCTCCGTGAGTTATATCTGTTCTGTGGTCCGCGTCCTCCGTGATTAATATCTGTTCTGTAGTCCGCGTTAAGTAAAACCATTTTGAAATTCACGCCCACTGGCAAAATGGTGTAAAGTCGTCGTGAAACTTGAAAGGCGTAAATTTTTTCACTAATTTTGAAGAACGTTATTTTTTTAACCCTAAAAATTAGACCGAAACGTGTTTGTGGCCCGTGTAAAAAAAGGTTGAGTACCACGGCTGAGTGATTAGCAGGAAAAGGTGTCGTTGTTTGGGAATGAAAAAGTATGAACCATTAAAAAGTTAAATATATTTACAACAGCTGGTACATTTACAAAATTAAAATCTATGAAAAATGTAAAGAAATCTTACAACAACTTATAAATATAGCACAATTCCATTATGTTAACTAATTTGTACTAGAGGCAATAAACGCAACTCACAGTCCCACACTATTTGCTTAGCACTGTATAAAATATTTAAAAGTAGTTCAACAAGCTTGTAGCTAATGTTCTCGTCAGCTTAAAACGATAAGGCACTTTATTAACAACTATTTCCTAGCACGTCTAAAAAGCTCGCCGATACTAGCTTCGCCCTCACTTTTATCTTTACTTCTAACTTTTCTTCTAATTTGACCCAAACTTATTTCTCCTTCACTTTTCATTGGTACCTGAGATAGCTCTGAGCGTCTCAGTGTAGGAGAGGAGCTATCTTCAGTCGTCGATAGGCGTAATTTTCTTTGATTTTTCTTGTATCTTTCTATTTGTCCCCAACTACTTATATCCGATGAGGAGTATTCGTCCACAGAGCTAGAACTACTTGAGGTAAGATTTTTCCGACTTTGCACTGGTATTTTCAGTTTCCGCTGAGGTTTCGTATCCAAATTCGACATAACATCTCTTGATGTTTGAGGCAGTCGTAGACTGAATCGGGGCGAGGATAGGATTATGGAAATATCTTCGCAATGAGGTGGGGATTCTTCGTTGCTAGTGGCAGGTATAGGGCTGGTATGACGGTCAACTTTTGACACGACAAACGGTGACGTCGTTCTAGTTTTTGTGCGGGTTGGTGATGTCATCACACTCTTCATCCGAGCTGGCGACGTTTGAGTGTCCTTTTGGGTTGAATTCTTATTTATTACACCACTTTTATGCTCCGATATAGACGGTTTACTTATAGACTTGGTTAAAATGTCACCATATTCTTCCATTATAAGCTTTTTGATAAAATCTTTTTCTAATTTAAACATGTACTCGACTTCATCTAAAGAATCAGTTGATTTTAGGTCGTTATGAATGGATTGTATATTATTTTTATCGGTCCTCGGAGATGTTTGAGTTTGTTTTCGCGCCATTTTTTTGTTTAAATTGATTTGAGTCCCCGAATCCTGAGTGTCTATTTCATGAACGTATTCAAAAACATCTACAGAATTTTTGAACGATAAACTGTTTGATTTCGTATAGGTCTCATTTTGGATTTTAAATTCAATTTTTTCTTCATCTGTTATGGGACTGTTGTTTGTTTTAGACTCTTTTGAACTGCCTTCGTTATCGGGTGATTTACTAGAATCATTGTGGTGTGATAAATGATATGATGAATCAGTTTTATCATCGTCGAAGTCATCAGCATAAGTATCATTTTCGTCATTGGACATATTATTTTTATCGTCTTGGTCTTGTAACGATCTAGAAACTTTTTCTTGAATGTCTAAAACTTCCTTCAATAAATTTTCATCTGAAGTAGTAAGAATATTTTTCGTGTGTTGTCTACTTATTTTTGGGCTATTCGCAGATATAGTATTTTCTCTGCTGCCTAAAATTTTTTCGAGAATAGGTCCTAAAGGCATTTCTTTTTTGTCGGGTAGATCAGGTATCTCTCTCTCAATCTCATCTAAACGTACACCTCCAAGTGTTAGTTTAGTATACGGAATGTACTCAACATTGTTCAACCCCTTTTTATTGTTTACTTTACTATCAGTATTTGCCTTTCGGATAGGACTCTGATTTTTGGTTTTTAATTGCAAACGTACACCTTTTCGAGTTTTAGATGAGGAAGGCCCATATACAGCATTTAATTTATTCCTCCATTCATCGAGACTTGTAACGGTCATATTTCTAACACTTTTAGATTTTCCTTTTGCTTTGTTTGTTATTGGCGATTTGCTTTGTACTCGCTTTAAGTATTTTTGTGATTTTGATAATTGACTTATATCGGATGCGACGTGCTCTGTGGACTCACTGCTTTCACATGTTTGTATTTTTGATACTTTTCTGTCTAAAGATTTTTTAACTGGGTTTGTTTGTGAGGCGACTGGTTTGAAATTTACTAAAGCATTTAATCGATTAGATTCAGCTAGCTCTGCTTGGTGTTTTACTATGAATACACTATTATTATTAGTACTAAGATTCTGCAAATGACCCTTTTTTGCGTCATCGGGAAGTATATCTAATTGTAAAACGTTTTGTGTTTTTAATTCACTCCTAATATTAACCTTTGGTAATTTCTGTACTTGAAGGTTTCTTTTTATGTGCAATAAAGGTTTTGGTTCTACATATTTGTACGAATATTCACTATAACCTATTCTTGAAATATTATTTAAATTATTTCTCTTATTGCTCCTATTATTTTCTGTGTTTTCTTTCTCATGATTCACCTGAACAACCCTGGTCTGGGACTTAACCAGGTTTTTATAGTTAATTTTCTTTACAGGTGCTTCATTTACTTGAACTCCTTTAGTAGTTTTATGTTTAACTTTTTGTTTTTCAGCAATCGTTTTAATTAGTCCATCGACAACATTTTTTTGTACATTGATTAAAGGCGTTGCTGAATTTCTATCATCAGCAATTTTGTGCCCAAAAATTTTTGCACTAACAAGCTCCTCGATATGGACCTTTTCATTGAATTCTTCGTCTATCGGCGTCGGCATAGATTTAACTCGAATCTCATGTTCACGTTGTTTTGCCAGCTCACCAGAAAGAACTTTTAAATCGTCTGCTGTGGACCTCAGCATTTCATGAAGTTTTCTTAGTGTTTTTTCGTCTTCGGGTCGTAGCGCGGGCTCTGATTTCCATAAGTCCTCATTGATGATGTTGTCCAGGTCATTATTTATGTTGCTCTGAACCTGGAATGTAACAAAATAAATTACTTTTATTAAGATATAATATATGTTATGGCCGTGTTATCTTCAGTAATTTAAATGCATTTAGAAGAAATTTAGGCATCCCTCATCTACACGAGCTAATTGCTTTATAGAATCCTACATATCTTTTCGCTTTTATATCAGTCGTGGATGTGATGATCAAAATGTTTTCAACAGATAACAGCTTACATTGAATTGACGTAATCCAACCAAATGACGTAGGTCCGTCAACTGCCTATGAATCAATTTCTACGATGGTACATGTGCAACAAATATTATGGACTACCTACCAAATATCGATCGACTGGGTACTCAGGTAGCGCCGGCCTCATCTGTTGGTCAGACACAGCGGCTCCGGCATCCTCTCTCCGCCGCTCTTTTCTGTAACAACGAAATTTCATTGAGTAAATCGCTATTCATATCGCTACTATGTGGTTAATTAAACTAAAGAGCAAGGGTGTTATGTATCCTGAAAGTATAAGTTGTCTCGTTTCTGCCTTCTACAAAGTCAAATAATCCATACTTAATATTATAAATGCGAGTGTGTCTCTCTGTCTGTCCGTCTGTCTGTCTGTTACCTCTTCACGCTCAAACCACTGAACCGATTTTGCTTAAATTTGGCATGGAGATACTTTGAGACTCGGGAAAGGAGATAGGATACTTTTTATCCCGAAAAAATGTACGGTTTCCGCGCGATAAACGAATTTTGGCGCAACGGAGTTGCGGGCGTCATCTAGTTTCGTATAAAGTTATTAGGCGAGCCCTAGTATATCCCACAACCTGACATTTTGTGGTACACTTTACGGAAAAACTATCACACCTATTGATTTGTGCTTTAACATAGTAATCTGGGTGCACGGTAGTGCCCCCGCCAAGGCGAGCCAAGCGAAGCGCAAAGGCACTACTTACCTTTTCTCGAAACGTTTCGTCGTATTTTTGAACCCTTGTAACATTGGTTTGGATAATGCCAGATAGTTCAAATTTTTAAGATATAATGACATGACATGACTCATGAGGGTAATAATCAAATGTGCAAAGTTTGAATATCGTAGCTATTATACTTTAGATTTTATAGTCGTCCAAAAACCCACAATTTTGTCACTGACTCACATATCATCAAAATTGTTAGGGTACCTACTTCCTGAAGTGAAAGCTGAAATTTGGTATGTAACATAATATTAGTACAGAAACAACAAAAAAATTATCAAATCCAACCTAACCTATCCCATCTCCTTGATACAGGATATTATTTTATGCTGCATCTGCGTAACAATATAATGTATTTTTAATTCCCTACTTCCCCATGGTACAGGCTGCGCCTAGTTTCAGGAGCAGTTGACCAACCAGTTTTTAGAATAGAATAGAATAGAAATCGTTTATTTGCTATTTGTGATCTTTCTATTTTTTTATTTATTTACAATTAGTGTCGGATTTGAGTGATTCTTGACTTAATTACAAGGTGCTTTTGTTTTTTACGCATTGATCTAAAAACACGAAACGCCTAAAAACTTTTTAAGCTTTCGAACATTTTGATAAAATACCATAAACCTCAGGGGCTATGGTGCTGCTGCTGCTATGTGGCTATGATGCTTTGTACTATTTTATTGCTATGATAATGATGGCGTGTATGGGTCCCTTATACATAAAGAGTTCACTTTGAAGTTGCAGCGCTGATAGATTTTTAGGGTTCCGTAGTCAACAAGGAACCCTTACAGTTTCGGTCTGTCCGTTTGTCTGTCCGCGGTTTTGCCCAGAGACTATGGGACCTACAAATCTGTAATTCGGCATGAATGCACATATTAATGATGCCGACAAAAATTTTTTAAGGTACCTGTAGTATGGGATGTGTAGGGGACACATCAAGCGGGGATGAATTTTTTTTTCGCGTCCACCCTTCGTGTGGGGTGTCGTTGGATAGTTCTTTTAAAAATATTACGAGTATTCATAGATCATTTTCCGATTTAGGGATCCATTTATAATATATGAAGTTTTTAAGTGGAAAAAATCGATAGACTCCAGTGGGGGACACTGGAGTCTATCGATTTTTTCCACCTAAACGGCTAAACGGTTGCTTCTGAAAATGTAAAATTTACGGAAGTATGCTGAATTTAAAAGGAAAATTATCACGGCTAAGAAGACTTCATGAGTTATTGAGTAAAAGTCGATCGACTAAAAAAATGTATTCGGTGAAGTATAAATAAACTTTTCGTTCAAATTCCTTTGAACGTAACTGAGTCCTGAGATGATGTTGTTAGTAGTGTAAAACACGATATAAATGTACATTCATTGCCCATACAAAAATGATCAAAAACTAGCAGTACTACGGAACCCTATATTGCGCGTGGCCCGACACGCACTTGGGCGGTTTTTTTTTTTGTAATTTGTATGGGCAAGCGACCCAACGTCATGAATTTTTCCATTTAGAAGTAAAAAAAGTTACTCTTTTAGCGCTGCTACTTTCACAGTGACCACATACACTCCCTAAAGAAATTATCACTTTGCTTTGTTATACCCTGTACATTTATATACCTATGTATTAAGCATGAGATAGGTCTTGAACTTATTTTGACTTTATTTCTCAAACTTAAATATTAGATGTTCCACTAGAAGTGTCTCGGAACTGATTAAGCGATTTGCGTAGTAAGAGGGAACGACGGGGGGAAGGGGAGACGTGAAATATAATTTCATAAGTATATCATCGACATAATATATTATAGTATCCCCAAATCCCAATGCACAATTCATATATTTTTTCAACTATTTGTAATCTTCTAGGGACTGTAGTGGAACTACCAAATTTGAATATATTGCCTTGGATTAGACTTCAAAGATAATATTTTTTAATAATTATTAAAAAAGCTATCAAACATCAATTATAATCGATGTTTGATGGCTTTTTATCAGCAGCCCATTCCAAAAACCCTATTAGCCTACACAATATTTGAACTATATTATCATGATGAGTATTACACTTCAATATGTACATAATATCTTGTAGGTCCTAAGGTTCAAATTATTATCAACCGACTTCCAAAAAAGGGGAGGTTCGATACTCTCTGTATTTTCTTTATTTAATCAGAAATTAAGGTTGGTAAGGTTGTTAGAGGTTATGTAAATAAAAGTACACGCATACAAAATCACATCAATTGTATTTCACCAACATTTACATGAACGTAAGTCGAAGCATGTCGTCTGCTTACATAGAAAGAACATGTCTCATGTCTCCTCGACAACTACAAGCCTTGTTACTGTACAGGCGGACTATGGGAGTGTCCAACGTACTATCACTACAGTCCATTCTCAGAGCAAATGCACCTCGCCTTCTACTTGACAAGAGGTTTACAAAACTATATACCAGGGGTCCCCAAATGGCAGACCGCGGTCCGCATCCGGACCGCCGACCCACTGTGTGCGGACCTCCGACCAAGCATTTTCGAAGATGAACTTCGTTTAATGTCAATAGCTTGCACCAATTTCACTTCAAACTTCAGACAGATAATATAGAATAAGGAACAAAAATTGACACTTTTCTATGTAAATAAATGTACAATCTTTGTAAAATCCGTAATTATAGGTCTACCAGAATCTGATGGCAATTTTTGACAGCAGACTTTCAAAAAATATCCTTGATCATTGGATAAATTTTTATATTTGCATGTTTAACACACATAATCAGCCGCTATAAGAAAAAAAAAAGGATCAAAATGTTTTATTCCGATTACCCCGGTATTGCTAGAGTCAATTTATTTTCTCACTTTTTGCCATCAGATTCTGGTAGACCTATGACTTTGTTTAAAAATATTTTTTTTTACTAAGTAAATGTGTGTACGTACGGTTAAGGTCATATTTTCATTTCTTAAAACGGACCCCGAGCGAAACTAATCTGTGACCCCTGCTATATACACTAGAGATCGGCCAATGGTCGAAATTCGACCTTAAATTCAATTATCTTCTACTTTTGGCTCCCCGTTGAAAGTATTGACTATTTCAGATTTAATAAAAAAAAAAAACAACAATCCATTTTTAATTTGACAGCAGACTTCAACCATAAACAAAAGAGTATAATTCGTATGTATAGGCTTGCCATTCAAAAAGATGGTAGTGTGCACATTGTAGTGTGTGTAATGTTTTATTTGTTAAAAAAATGTATGATAAAAGCATAATTTCAAAATAATAATATTAGCTCGATGCACTCCTTCACCATATAAACTATAACTGTGCAAAATTTCATTCACCTACGTTTCCGCATTTTTCGTCAAAAGGGATCCAAAGTTTTTCGCTCGCGTATTAATATAATAATATGATATTGCCAAAGAGAAGACATGAATGCTTTTGCTCTAGAATAGACAATAAACATGAAACAAGAAAACAAAACCAAGGAAGAATCTAACGCGACTCCCCACACTTTCCAATTCCAATATTGGCGTATAATGTAAGAGCTATTGACTACATCTATTTCCATATTTTATAAAGAATCATATAAAAATATAATTATAGTACATTGGACACTCGAAAAAAATGTACTTTTGTACAGATTCGAATGCCACAAATGGCGAAAATTGTTGACAAACCCATCCGGGTACCCGGTTAATATCAATCAATTTCGAAATCTATCAGAAAATCATTACAAAATTAACATTTACAATCCACTTAAAAGTTTCGATTAAAGCAACAAAGAAAATCATTTAAAAAGCAATCGTTCAGAAAGTTGGTTTAAATGTATTTTTATTTATTTTTTTAAAACAACGCGTATTTTGATAAGAATATTAACAGAACATAATTTTTACAAGAGAATGACGTTACCATACGAGGGGCTGCTTAGCACCCGATACATAAAATCACTTTAACAATGTGATGATACAGTACGAAGCGTCTAATGAGACACACCAGGAGAACAAAAACCACTAGCGGCATTCGCAAGCGCGCAGCAGGGGCCGTACCACGAAACCGTTTTGAGACTCAAACAATCGTACTCTAACAAACGAGAAATTACGTTGTTAGAGCAGGACGCGGCATTCTCATCCGATTGTTTGAGTCTCAAAACGATTTCGTAGTAGACCTACAGATACTACACACTTTTGTTCTCCCGATGAGGCCCTAACAAAACAGTACTTAGTAATACTGACTGGCTAGCGCAGTGCTACACCAAATCTATATTTACAATAAAACTATATACAACATACTCGGTAATATTTACAACAGCTAAAATAAATAAAGGACTCATCCGTATGTTGAACGCACATAAATTGTATCTATTACTAAACCTTGTAAGTATGAAGTTATCGAATCGCGATACGACGTGATTCGCCGTTAGGTGCTGACTGCTGTAGAAGCTGACACAGAAACCATACACCATGAGTCTGAATATAAAACCGAGAGCTAAGTCGCAACGTATCTAGAAGCGCATTCTGATAGGCTTCGAAATTGACACACTACCGACTGTATTAATTATTATGACATTTATAATGATAATAATATAATGATAATTACTTCACTTTATACAAATATAGCAGCGAGTTTTAAGAGTTCCTATAACGGCCGCACACTCGCGGTACTGAATTTGACATTTTACGAAATGACTAGGTACACCCCGCGCCCCGCGCCTTCGTATTTCCCCCGCCTTCCCCCGCTTTCCCACGAGTGGGCCCCGACCGTGTGACGCTTATCCTTAGCACACAAACAACGCAAAATCCAAGACTCCTACGAGCCGAACGATCAGTAACTCGAATTTTGAACGATTCCCAATCGAAAACAAAAGTAACGACTACGACACTACGCAAAAGATATTTCAATACCGGGCCGAATCTTTTTTGAATGAAATAGTAACGGAACTCGAGCCACTCTGAATAAATCGCTTCATAAAAATAATATATCTCATGCGCCTCATGCGGTAAATACAAATATACACAGAGCTAACTGTACACCTCCGACGTATCGTCCCCGGTACTCCCAGTACTCGGTACTCCACTACTTACATAATATTATGTCATGTTCAATAATTATATCGCATAATACTCGTACAGTGTATAAGAATCACAATATAAATAAATGCCAAGTTAACTATGGTTCGGACCTAAAGGTAACTAAGAAAATGGCATCCGAAGAAATCCCATCGTCGCGTCGGCGCCTCGGCGGCGCGCTCGGCGGCACGACAGACTTCAGATTGACGACGACTTCCTCGTGCGACAGTCGAGAACATCGTAAATTCATCAAAAATGGATATGCACTATATTCAGAATATTGCAGTATGCAACGCTCACGTTGGATAAAAATATTATGCTTCAGAAACATTCCAAGTGAAAAAAATAATCCATTACGCTGAATACGGTTCATATCCTCACAAGAGTCACCGCGGAAACTCCGCCTGCCTCAGATTCGAGTCCGATGAACGAACTAAAGTAGTATTTACAAGTAATGTACAGGTTCAGTTAGTCGCGACCCGGCAGATGCCCGCAGGCCGCCCACGCTGAGCGCTCGCGGGGCCGGACCTCCTCTCTACTGCACTCGCAGCGAGAGGGACAACAGATAAAATCTAGGCCGCATCGTGCTGCCCTAAGTCTCCCGTTCCTTCTTCGGTTTGAATTCTTCTCCCAAGATAGTGGCTATCTCGCCCTGCATGAACGCCCACGGGACTGTGGAGTTAGCCAACGGGCACTTCTCTCCACTCGGACAGTACACCTAGAAACAAAAAACGACGTTACAAGATTTGCCAAATTAAAAATAAATTAAAATAGATCGCTCGCAAAGTATCGAGAACCAACCTCAGATCCTTGCTGTCGCTTGATGGAGTCCCGGGAGCACGGGAAGCAGAACTTGTGGTGGAGTTGGCTCGGACACTGAACGAAGTGCGTGTCTTCGAGCCGCTCCTGACACAGGGTGCACTTGAGCAGCGGCGCCGGCGCAGGGGCAGTCGCCTCGGCGCCCTCTCCCGCCTCGGTGGACGAGACCGACGTCGTAGACGAAACGTGTCGTGAGCCCGACGACCGCCTGCCGCCGTTCGACCCTGTCGGACCGGAGGGAATTTTTAGCTACTGTCTGCTAATCTATTTCTCGGGACAAACTACGGTTGCGGATCTAATGATAAGTCATCACCGCCGCAAATCACATGGTCTGTAATTATCGGTATGCAGTGCCGTGTAATACCGTTTTACAGTTCGGTTCATAGTCAGCAGACTGCAGACAGATGGGCGCAAGCGGTCGTCGGGCGCCGAGCCGAGATTTGGTGGCGATAGTCAGACGTCCGCTCGAGTCCGGTAGAGCTAGTGGAGCAGATATCAATCACAATCCGACAATCCTTAAATTTTTCCTTTTTAAAACGATGCAAACTCATAAATAGTGAATATAACTTATTACTGATTCTGTAAACTTTATTGTTATTTATTAAACTTCCAGCGACCGAACTTCAGTCCGTTATTAGCTTAGCGCAAAAAGCGAAGCAGCTCAATGTATGATTCTGTTACTTTTCGATTACAATCTTTACAACAAAGTCATAACGGTCTGATTGTTTGTAAGTGACTGCGGGCGGTGGTAAAAGCTTAGCACGTGATCTGCTGATGATTTTCGGTAACTTACCCGAAGAATTAGGGGAGTGTTGGCTGGACCGACTGGCCGATCGTTGTGGAGGCGGCTGGGGAGGTGATCCTCCAGCGGATCGGGGTGATCCCGGGGGAAGAGTATCCGTCACAGACATTAGAGCGGCCATCGGAGATGGGCCAGCCCCAGCCGAGACTGGAGGTGAACCGGCCGCTCGGCCCAAAGGAGATCCTGCAGAACCATTTGTCAACGGAGCACTGTTGGCGTAGCCTGAAAATATTTACAAGCAATAAGTATACTGTGTAATAAAAACAATATTATTATGTATACTGCATGGTAAATAATTATGAATTTAGGATGTTAAATGTATAGAAAATATCAAACTCAACGCATTGACGATATAGTTTTGTATTCCAGACAGTAATGTAGATGTTGAATGATCATTTAGGTCGTTAACTTTGATTAACGTTAATAAGTCTTTCATTTCTGTTAATAAATCTCTTTATTTCTTTAGATTGCGTAACAAGCTCGCGGAAATTTATTTTTCACTGTTTTCAGTTAATTGCAGATTTACATGAGCCATTAGTTCGTCACGAAAGTAACTTTTTATTGCTGCAGATTCACCAATATCAATCATCAACAGTCATTTAGAATTGAAATCAATTGGATCGACATTCAGAATATTTTTGGCACCGTCTGCGAGTTTATTGTCACATGCACCGACGTTTACTCTCGACGACACCATTTCGATCGGAATAACCTCACATTCACATTCAACATTGGATGACACACCGATGTATAGTAAACATGCTCCACACACGCATACGATACATAAATAGCATTGTATGTTAACAACTTACGTCGCGTGTATGTGTCATTGCATGAGCTCAACGTGGCATCGTCGCTTCTTTAGGCCAATTCAGGCTATGGACGGATAGGTAAGTGTGATTTTGTGTTATGAGCTGTGAAAACTGTGTGCGACGTTGCCAAACATCTTTCTAGTAAATCTTAATGAACGCAACCAGAGTTTCAAACTACTTTACATGCCATTTATAAATTTTACGTAGCTTTATGCCAATACAATGATATTCCGTTGGAATTTTTAACAATTCTTAACATTTACAAGAAATTATCTCTTGCAAAACTTACGTCGTCGTTAAATATCACACGACGTAAAATTTTGCAGGACGTAAACGTAAATTCAGATTGAGATAATTTCTTGTAAATGTTAAGAATTGTTAAAAATTCCAACGGAATATCATTGTAATGGCATAAAGCTACGTAAAATGTATAAATGACATTTTTAGACGCCTCCTATGATCCTAATTTAATGGTGACACCACTACAATGTTATATGGTGAGATTAACTGTCAGTGTCATAGGGATCAAGGTTCGCCGCGCCGAGTACCTATAGGTATTTTTAACTTCGTTTCGAGTCTCGTTTTGCTCAATAACATCGTTATTGTAGTCAATTAACTCCGGGTATCGAATGTCACAACGAAATGGAACGTAAACAGATAATTTATTAGAGTAACGTGCAGAAGGGCGTGAGTGATGGTCGGGCGCGGCCCATATGGCGGTGGTGACGTCACGCGGTGACCTTTTTGGCCGTCGGAGCGGCGCGGTCCCGCCACACACGCCAGCGGAATGCGGTGGAGCGACTGTGCCAAGCGTAGGCAGGCGGACGGCGGTATATTATTTTTTCGCTCGACGGCCTACCTACATACGTACGCGAGCGAAAATGTCGTCACGCGACGTTGCCGCTCGTTGTGCGTGCACTCACAGTGCGCGTTCACATTACGTGGGTGTTTGTACGTGCTGCAGCCTGTTGTTTGTGAGAGGCCGCGACTGCTCGCTTTCGAGACTCGAACCAGTTCCACCGGTTTTGTATTTATGGGCTATATTTATGCACCTACCTAGATAATATTATGAGTACCGTCGTTTAGCACACGGCATACATTTATAACTATGATTTACCAGTGGACACTTATTTTATATTGTACAAAATCAGCAACATCCTCTAATTTAAATGTTTGTGTAAAATGCAGTTTGTTTTCTTCCATCAAAATAATATTATCGGTGCATCGGCAGTATCAGCATCAACTTTTGATTCGTTTAATTGATATTATGCGGATGATTTCAGAATTTTAATGCTCTTTGTCATCTGCACTGTTAAAATTTATAATCATTGTTGCTGAAATTATACACTTTATGTATGTATAATATTATTTTACACTTATGTGGCTGGTATAATCATTGGACTGGTTATTCACAACAATATATTTATTATTCTTAAAGTTAACAATAGTTCTAATTTATTTATTAATCTGTCTGATATCAAAACTCAAGGACCTTATTTTCAGCCTTAGTATCGTTAAAATTTGTATTTTTCTTTCCTCATACTCGTATTTTTCTATCAATAGTATTTTAGACTTCATTGCTTACGTTAATTTACCTTTGTTAGCTTGTGAAATCAATATGAAAAGTTAAATCGAAATACATAGTCGCCGTTTCGGGGAACAGAAGGAACATCACATTCCTGATATGTATTTCAATTAACAAAAAATTAAAACCGACTTCCAAGGTAAAAACAATAATAACATCCTTATAATATGAACTAAAAAGTATTAAATAAATTTTCGATCTAGTAGTGCCTTTTTCCGAATTCGGCTAAACCTCAACTATTTCTGTATTCAATCTTCATCATTTTGAAGTCGGTACCAGATAGCTGAATCTTCAGTTCTCTGACAGAATATTTGAAACTTTTGGGACTGGCACCGACTTCAAAATTATGAAAATTGAATACAGAAATAGTTGAGGTTTAGCCGAATTCGGAAAAAGGCACTACTAGATCGAAAATTTATTTAATACTTTTTAGTTCATATTATAAGGATGTTATTATTGTTTTTACCTTGGAAGTCGGTTTTAATTTTTTGTTAAAAATAATAATTTCACTATTTTTAGTTACCTAGTAAACTATCGCGTATATTCTACGTATCTTATTACAATTTGTATCCATATACAAACCATGTGACATTGAGATACAACCATGTGAGTTGTGACATTGGTAATCCTGACGTGGTAATGATGATGATGGTGATGATAATGAATGTAATTTGCATAGTAGCATATGCTTTCAGTTCTTAAAACAGCGCCTTAACCCCCAAACTTGTATCTATAAAGAATCCGGAGTTTTCTTAGTATCTTCGGAGCCATAGTATACCTTAGTGCAAAATCTTGCGTTTTGGTAGCATACGCTTAGGATACTTCTCATAAAACCAAAATCACCATATGTTTCCATATAAATTTTGAGAAGTTCCCTCGATTACTCATGGATCCCATCATTAGATCACCACTTTTGTGAAAATGGGACCAAATTGGAGTGAAACCTAATATAACAAAACAAACATTTTGAAAATCGGTTCACAAACGGCGGAGTAATCGTTGAACATACAAAAAAAAATAAAAATATCCACAGCCGAACATATAACCTCCTCCTTTTTGGAAGTCGGTTAAAAAGAGTATATTCCTTGAAACATATAAAAACTGTTTATCGTTATTGTAAGTATGTAGGTAATATCCAAATATTTTTTGTATATAATAATAATGTAAAACTAACTTTATGTTTTTCTAGACGAATTGCAATGCGTTGAGTGTGATTAAATCATTTCTATATTTAGGATTTTGACTTAGCAAATTCATTAAAGTGGTAATAAAATATGAATACACTTACCATTTGTTTTGAAAGAAGCATCAAAAGATGGTGTACGTATAGGATGTTTCTCTTGTTTAAAAACACGATCCGGCGCGAACGGTGCAGCTAGAGACACCGCCGGCAGAGATTCACCGCGAGTTAGCGGTGGCCGAGGATGCTCCTCCAAAAGCCGTTTCGCGGGCTCATGATGAGACTGATGGTCGTCATCGTCCAGAGGTCGCTTCAACGTTATTCCTGGAGCCAGGCGAGCACCATTGTGGGGAAGATGCGGGAGAGGTAAGTGAGCTAATCTACTCGCAACTCTTCCGTCGTGCTCCTCTCGTCTGCTGTTATATTCGGCGAGGAGGCCCGCATTCGTGGCGGCTCTAGGATGATGTAAAGCAAATCCAGTCGCCGGAGCGTGATGCGCGGGAGGCGCCGGTTGTCCTCTAGCGGTTGTCTCCGCACCGTTCTGGTGCGCTTCTAGAGGGGCTCTATGAGCTCCTTTAGCGTGTGTCGGCCCACGTCCTTCTTGGAATCCGTGAGCGCGTTTTAACTGCCTCGCGGTATCCAGGACCACTTCTATCCGATCGGCCCCCTCGTAATTGACACAACCACGACATACCGCCTCGGAGAATTCGTGCAACATTGCCCACGGCATGCGGGGCAAATCGCACAAATAGCAGTGCTGGCGCTTTTGCATCACCGACATCTCGCCGCCGTAATTCGAGCGGTGTGCGAGAGATCGGCTTTCTTCCGTTTTTCTGAAAATCGTCACTGATTATTTCTCTTGTCGAAAAACACTGTCACCATGGTATTCGGACACTCGTATCACATGTAGCGCGAAGGCCAGTTAACATTCGAGGCACTCGCTCCGGTAGCGGTTCGAGGAGAGACTGAGGCGAGCGGCACGGCGCGCGGCAGCGGGGGGTCGCGCGGCGGCCATTATCGAGCGGTGACGTCAGCGCGCGCACCACGACGCGAGGACGAGCCGTTAGCCCGACGCGGATGCGCCTCCCCCTCTCCTGCCCCGCCGCCGCCCGCCACCCCCCGCACGACTCCCGACAGCCGCCGGTTATCACGCGATAACGAAACCGATACATCATAATATGCATAATGTAAATAATATGAAACATAGCTTGCATTCTAGAAGAGCCGTAAACAAATACAAAGATAACGATTCCTGTGGTGTAGAGGAAGTCTGTTGTAACATTGAATATTCAGAAATAAATGTAAGCAAGAATTATGCTGACCAAACTGATACCTACAATATTAACTAAATTAAGAAATTTAGCTTTCTATAGAAGAATAAAAGGTAAAAAAAAACAAAGAAATTTAAGGTAATAAATTATGTACAAATCATATTATTATTTAAATATTTTAGGTAAATAATTACTAATTATCAACCATTGTTTACAATCGAATGTCGCATTGTTGATATGAAACCCGTTGGTGAAGCGTAGGTGTATAAAGGTCTAATGGACATAATTAGTACATTATATTCACACAGAACGAGTGAATCATGCTCAACATCGGCGCGATTAAATAGTTACGAGAACGTATTTTCATCGGTCTATTCCATTGCGAACGCCAATATTATTCAACGAAAGTAAACAGAAGCAGCTGTTGTAGAATAATAATTAGCACTAGCGCGTTTCGTGCTCGATGCATTAAATTTCAATCTATTCTCATTCGGTTTCCTTTTGGACTGCTGCGTTTTAACTTATTATCGAGAAACGCCAATGGATCCGGCTGGAATACGGGAGCGGGGAGCACAACCGGTCCGGCGGCCATCTTGAGACGTGACGTCACGTGACGAGTCAGCCGAGCGAGCGGCGCGGCAACGTCGCACTCGCGCCATGTTGCCGCTGTGTGTTGTAATAATAATAAAACTCGGCGGGTTTTGTATGCGTAGAGAATCAGGGAAAAACAGTTATGCGGCCAGGTACGGCCCTGTCCGTGACAGTAATTGTACTCTCTTCTCGAGTGAAACCTTCTATATTTACCTGAGTTTTATTTACATTGTTATCTTTAAAACCTGACAGAGAGTCATTAAAAAATAAGCACATAACGGGCTGAATTGATAAGCGCTATAATTTTTTTTTGTTCTTTGTACATTTGCTTTGCGTAGAACTTTAACTAGAACAAATAGCTCGGGCTTAAGACTGTTTAAGTTTTTGAAGCTACATACTTTAATTGGCTAATATTAAAATGTAAACCAATCATCAATGCTATTAAAGAAATTAATAAAAAATATATTAAAAACTCAGAACTCAGGTAAGTAAAGTAAATTTTTTAGAGATGTTAGTTAAGAGTTTTAAGCTATTAACGGTGACCGATGTGGAGTTGTTGAACAACTTCTAGATCTTAGAAGAAATCAACCCAAGAATTGTACATTGTTGAAGATCAAATAAAATAATCATTAGAAGCCATTAATATCCTAAATGATAAATCCATAGTCATTACCTAGATCATCAAACAAAAGACAACAAAAAACCAGCAGTATATAAGAACTACAGCCAAAATGTTATTGATTTAAGTTCCACGGTCAAACAGAAAGTAATTCCAGTTCTAAGAAATATAACGCTTCCCGATTATACTGCTAAACGTGAAAGAAATATATTAGAAAGCAAAACGCTTTGCTCAAGCACACTTACACTTTTTCTTGTTCGTTACAAAAACTAGCATGTAATAGAACTGCGTTTAACTTTACGTGTGGTTCATTGTTCTTCGCAACGGTAATAAAAAATAAACTATTTCACTCGGACGTCGGTTCAAATAAATAAGAAATACAAAGCACAATGTAGAGGCGGGAACAAAAAGCTTTTGTGTTCGATATGAAGTACTGACCTTTAATATGTTGCCGATTTAAATTCTAGACAACCGTTTCATTTACTCGGTAATAAATACGACAAATTATTCATTAGTTAGTATGAATCGTCATCAATATATTTTGTCAAAAAATAAGTAACAGAATATATAAACGGCAAATATACGTAATTCGTAGGTATACCGGCAATTGAATATAAGGAAAAAAAAAACAAAAAATATCATAATCTGATATTCTAAAATTTGTTGTTGTTCTAAAACTAACAGCAGTACTAGCATAAATTCAAATGATAAATAACTTAAGCCCCAATTTCACCAACGTCTGCTAGTGTTAACAGCTTGTTTAAACGTCATGTCTTCTCTTTATTCATAAGAAAAACGAAAGAGGTAACGTGATACTAATTCGAGCGTTAACTCGCGTTAGCGTCGTTGATGAAATTGGGGCTAAATCTTGAATACTTAAGATAGTATCTGCAATAATTTAGTTTATGTTGATAACTAAACAAAAATATGTTAATAGCAGTAGTAGGTCACAAAGCGGAAAGTTACCTAATAGCGTAGAATGTGACTAATGAACGTCGTAAACGAAACGCTAGTCAAATAAACACGTAATTAAATTTAAAGCCCAACCCACGGCTAGGGATTGTTACGTTAACTCGATTAAATAACAATTAGTGATTAATTTGTAGGGATTGAATTGTTACATAACTGTAGACGTAAAGTAATTAATTTTCGATGATTCAGATGTAAGTTTATCAGTGAATTAAATTTATATTCATAATATTATGGAGATTACGTACTAGCAAATAGATTAGGCAAAGACGACAAAAACAAATATTTATTCTTTAGAATTATTATTTAAGTTAATTGCTATGCAGTCTTAAAGTTTGTATCATTTAAATCAGAAAGTATTAAAATTATTACACATTTATTATTATTACACTGCTATTATATACTAAAGAAAACACTTTCAATTTTTTTCTTTCTTTTTCTTGTTCTGTTTGTATTCAATAAACGTAGCAACAAATAAGCTCGCCGCTTTTTGCCCTAAGGTTTTTTATTTTTTCCCTTGATTGTCTGACCGTTACATTTTAAGACAGTCTACGGGCAATTTACAACCACCATTAAAGAAGCGGTACACCAACCGACCCTCTAAATGTTTCCAAATATGAATTAGAAACCATCAACACAATTTTAACGACAGAAATGTTGTCGACAAAAAATATGTTTATGATAAAGGTGAAAAAGTTGAGAAAGGTAACCGTGATGTAGGATGTAGGTTGTGGGAATATCGACCAGGTGTTCAAATTAAAAGGATACGTCAAGGGTAACATCTTGGGGTTAAATCTTACTGAGGATGAATAATTGTACGACATTAAATCACAGGTTAGGTCACACCTTTTCTATATTTTGACGTAGATAATATAAATAGAGAAATGATTCATACTTTCGCATTATAATTTAGATCTACTATATGACTATTCGATGATGATTATTACTCTAAAAATTTTGAATTGACAATTTTACATCATATTAAGATATCAATAATATTTTGTTTATTTATTTATTTAAACACTTCATGCAAATATTTACATAGGCGGGCTTAATGCCTAGTGGCATTCTCTACCAGCCAACCTTAGGGTGATAATGAGAATGTAGAATAGGCGCATTCTAAAAGAATATTCGTTAAAATATGATATAATAAATAGTTTTATAAATATGAATGTTTGATCAACTTTTATTTTTATCATAATAAACATCTATATCTACATAAACCGTACTCACCTATTACATACTAATACACACTATAATTTTATGACAATACCATAAATATTTAAACTAAATAATTAAAATATACCTACGTAAAATATGTACATAATTAAAATACTAAATTACCAAAAGAAAATATGGAAAAATTTGTTAAATATGAATTCCTGTGGAAACTAAGTATGGGTTGCACCAGAGGCGTGGTTATAGTTACAGTTATGGTCAAAGTTATGGTTATAGTTAAGGCTAACTTAACTTTGACCACAGAATTTGACAGATGTCTGTTGCGTTTATTTTGTTATTAAAGCTAAAGTTAATGGGATTGAGAGTATAAAAAATGGAATTATCCGTAAAAATCAACAGGAAAAATATTTGTTAACACTGTGAGCCATAGTAAATTTTCACGAAAAACATTCGACGTATGAGCGGTTATGGTTATCGTTAAATATGGCGACCTTTACCAAAGATTTGACATTTTGCACTGTAGGTATAGTTAAAGTTAAGGTTAAAGTTACAGTTATAGTTAAAGTAAGTTGGTGCAACCCACCCTCATTATCATTCTACTGATTTTTTAAATATAATTAACGAACTCTGTGTTTAAAGATATTTTTGTTAGGGGACATCCTGATTTCTTGAGGGAGGGTGTTCCAAAGGAGGATGGACTGTACATGGAAGGAGGAGTGGACAATGCTGGAATTATGAGAAGGACAGTGGAGGCGCAAGTTTTTGGATGTGCGAAGTTCCGTACTATGGGAATTACTGAAGAATTCAAGGTGGGATGATAATGATAAAAATATGGAGGAGCGCTAGGAGAGTAAAGGAGAGAGTACAACACGCACAGTGCACGCAGTGATCGACGTTGACGAATTGGCAGCCATTGCAGCTTAGATCGGTATTGAGAGACATGATCAAACTTACGAAGATTGAAAATGAACCTGATGCAGTTATTTAACATACGGTCAAGTTTGTTAAGTAGTCCTTCGCGGAGTTCAAAACAACAAACATCTCCGTAATCCACCAGCGGAACTATAAGGGCTTGAACCAGCAACAACTTTATAATAAACGGTAAAAATCAATAAAGAGATCTCAAGGAGCTGGTAACATTACGACAAACGTTTGTTATGTGTGTACGCCAATCGAGACTATTGTCTATATAGCCCGAGATCTTTAACACTAGAGCTAAAAGGGATAACACTATTACCAAAGACGACGGGTGGAAAGGCTCAAATGTCGATTCGGCTCAACAAACATTGTTAGCAATCAAATAAAAATGTCTTACCAAAAGTTAAGAAGTCGATATCTTGCCAACAGTAATTAGACATATACAAACAACGATAGCTAGTAGGCCTAAATCTATTGGCCTGATATTGGAATTTCTTTACATACCATATTCTCGCTTTTTACCAAAGATAGATAGATTAACATTTACCATGCCACTATTAGATGGAGACCATATTTCCACAAAATGAAGGGTTTTAAATATACCATTAGGGCATCGAGACCGGGTTTTCCCGAAACTCGAAAACCCGGGAAAACCCGGGTTTTTGGGATCACGAAAAAACCCGGGTTTCAAAAATGGAACCCGGGTTTTTCGAGCTTTTCGGGTTTTTCATTTTTTTGATTATTATTTAAGGCAAGACCTGATTAAAGGTATTTATAACAAACTAACATACAAATTCTTTATCTTTATAACATAAGTATAGATTTAATTATTTCTATTATTCATAATTAAACAAAATATAATATTTTAAAGTAAAAGTTTCGTTTTTAGAGCGTCACAGATTAATTGTCACAAAAATATTTATTAATATTTTGAACATCCTACCAAAACTATTCAATGTAAAAAAGCAAAGTCTCTTCAAGCAATCTCTCCATCGCAAAAAGTTTTCAAATCTCATAGAAGTATATAGTTTTCAATCAACATTCAGTGACTGACCACAGTTTTCTTCATTTTGTGATCAAAAGCTTACGAAATAAAGAAAACAATGTCAAAAGAAAACAGCTTCAAAGGGTTCTAAGTCTGCTGAAAGTACCACTGAGGAAATTGATTCCTAGGCAGTCGACAGACCAACGTCATTTGGTCGGATCATGTCAATTCAATGTTGATTGTGATCTGTCGGTTAGGTTTGACGTAACGCGACCAAACTATGTAGGTCCTCCATCTGCCTAGGAATCAACTTCTCTGATAGTACCTTAGACTTTTGATAGTGGGCAAGTCAACCGCGAGTTGGTAACAAAACGTTGTAACTTGGATCGACCGTTGATGATAAAATACACCCATCAACAAAGTCTCTATGAAAGAATATCTAAAAACCTGTCAGGAATTTTTGAAGACAGTAAATGGAAGAATGATAGCTTATGTTTTGGTCTCTAATAATGTTTTATTATGTTTATTAAAACACTTTTCCGAATTTAATTGTTTCTAAAACAATTACAGATTTTTATAAGGCCATAAAAAATCAATGATATGTCAACAAATCTTTATTTCATTTTATAAACTGGAAATTTAATTCGAATGAGATATTTTTATTGCTGATTGTCAAATTTATAATAATAATTAATCAGGGCGAGCGAAGCGAGCCCTAGTATATCCCACAACCTGAGCATTTTTGTAGTACACTTTACCGAAACCCGAAAAACACGGAAAAAGTACCACGCCTATTGATTTAGATGTGTTATCATCGGTTAGTCAAGGTTTTGTTACTATTAAAATATATATAAAAAAAACTGCTTTAAAGATTATTACCACGGAAAAAAACGAATCGAGCCACAAAGCTCGGCTTTTAGCTAGTACTAATAGTAATTGATGTTTACCTAAAAATACATTTTTGTGCCTTGCTGTGGTATGGGGTCTTTTTTGCAATTTAAAGTCTTTTTTTACACTCGTCTAACTTACTAAAAAACCTCTTGAAGCTTTTTGTCGTTATTTGATATATATTCACAGTAGTCATAATCATATCAGATAACTGTGGACTAGCCCTAAGTTAAAATAATCTGGTTAAATTAACCCAATATTAAGACAATGCAACCAGCAAAAAGGCTCCAGGAAAGCAGCCCCTAGAAACCGACAAAACCATCCAGAGGAGTTTCCATCAAGTTGGTTCTTTTGATGTGAAACCATTTTATATTTCAGCATTACAGTCTGGCAAATGCGGCAGATTGCTTTTCATGAGCTTCGGAGACTTATGATGGTAACACATAATAGGTCGAATGATCTTGCCATAGCCGACCGTGGGTGGCATACTCACTGCGGAATTATTAATACAGTGATTTTAGTGAACCCAGATGAAAAAAAGCCGGGGTTGTTATCAGAACAAGCGCCAGAGACAATTTCTTGTGTGTTGCACCATGACACCATGGTTTATCTTCCAAAAACATAAAAAAAACCTTCCGCATTTGCCGAGTGGTCTGGTCTGGTCAACTAAATGGTTATCTGACATGAATTCTGTCACAATAGACTAGAACAAATAACGACAAAATTCTTTGAGGGATTTTTCAGTCAGTTAGAAAATTAACTTAAATTGCAAAGAACAAACGACCTCATACCGTAGCGAGGCAGAAAATAGCAATTTAAGGTAAAAACTATGGCACGAAAATTTAGTCACAGGTATAAAGTATGCCAAACATCAATTAGGACTAAATAATTATTAATAATTTGACAATCAGCAGTAAAATGTAAAAGATTAAATAAAGATTTGCTGGGATACGTTTTATATTAAAGTTTATTCTTCAATTTTCTGTATTCAAAAAAATCGTGATAGATTTTTATATATATATTTCATAAAATGCAAATACATTTTAATAATACATGTATATTTGGGGGCGAAGCTTGTTCTAACATGTAATTTTGGCCCGAAAATCTAAATTTTTAAGCTTTGATAATATCCAAAATATAGAAGAGGTAAAAATAGTCGCTTCAATAAAAGTATGATACGGCCGTGCCCGTTTACCTGAGACTTGGTTGGGCACTGCTGTGACCCGAAACTATGGTATTTAAATAGTATTTAACTGGGTAGGTGCTGGCAATCGCAGAAAATCATATGTAACGTATTTTCGCATTGTTAATATTTGAATTGTAAAAAAACCCGAAAAAACCCGAAAAACCCGGGTACCCGGTTTTTCATTTAACAAAAACCCGAAAACCCGGGTTTTGAAAATTGGGTCCGGGTTTCGATGCCCTATATACCATCACCAATAGACGTAATATACAGAATTGAAGACGTTAAAGATGCACCTGCGGTGAAATGGACTTCAGGTGTGGACTAAACTTCAAGGACATCAGGTTTTGGAGCAACTAGGTCCACGAAATACTACATCGATACCTAATTAGCTCGTTTTTCAACAGCTGCGCATACAATTACTGGCCATTTGCCAGAATTTAGGCATACATAGTCGGCATAATTGTATTTTTGACCCGAAATTAGCTTTTGACTTGCCGAGCTGTAACTACGGAACTCGCTAGATGTTTAATATCAAGTAGTTTATCAAATTTCAAAGATAAAACGATGTACGCCGCAAACATAAAAGGTTTAAAGTTTTTATGGTCACTTAAAATAACATTATTTTCGGGGATTTTTGGAACATGTTTCTGCAGGTGTGTGCATATAATACTGGTAACGTAATACTTTGTAATAAAAACTTATTTTTCATTTTATTTAAGGTATAATAAATTTGAATATATTTAACGACATATTATGATCTGGAGGTACATTATTAAGAACAAAGAACATTTTAAATTACGTTAAAAGTGACGAAATAGTGGCGCAATATAAAAACAACCTAACGGATGTCCTTAGACCTCGAAATAAAACAAAAAAATATATATATTAAAAATTGAATTTACAAAACAAGATCTCTCAAGAAAACATGATGTTACCTATATTCAAAGGATATGAATATACTGTGAATCTGAACTATAAGAATTCTATGAATCTCGATAGTGATTTCCATTGATGCCTTGTAGAGTCAGGTGGGGTTGCACATCGGTAGGAGAAAAAATATTATGTTGGCGTCTGTTTGTAAATTGCTCAATATGACTTACAATCGATTTATTATTAATTTGGAATAATATTTTCTAGAGGTACAGTTAAATTTTATAAGTATGTGCGAAGAACAATAATTTTAGTACCTAGTAATTTTCCATTCACTGTTATATGCTAATACAAACCATCTTAAATTAATAATTATTAATAGAACCAGGCGTTACTTCGCGGAAATCCATGACTTAAAATTTAGTATATTATTATTTTTAGCAATATTCCGCGCAATATTAATTCGTCTTATACAAAGTCTGTAGGTAGTATTTATGTTACGCTCAAAGACCGAAAACGCTCAGTGAGCGGAAAAATAGCTTACAACGCGTTGTGGTCACAGTGAAACAGTTGTGGCTCTAATGAAAACGGCCACGACGCGTTCTGGCAATCACAAAAAGACCATGACGCATACCACGCATACTATAAAATATTTTTTATACTTACTTAAATTAAAATAAAACTATATGTATTTTTATTAAGTATTTTAAATTGAGATCATCAAAACAACATAATATGACTGAACACAAAATAATATTGTTAATAATGTGTCAATAATACTTAGTCTTATAATTCACTTTTCACTGTGACCACAACGCGTTGTGAGCTATTTTTCCGCTCACTGAGCGTTTTCGGTCTTTGAGTGTAACATTTATACCTAACATGATTTTTGTTATAAAATTTTGTATTAAGTATAATAATTTTAGTCACTATAATATAATATATAATTACATGTAAAAATGTAATATTATATTATAGTGACTAAAATTACTAATACTTTAATAGTAACTAAAATACTTTTTAAATGTAGTTCCGAGAACCATTCTCAAACATTTATTTAGTTAAATATTCAGTCATTTCGAAATTTTTGTACCATGTTCACGTACATGGTACAAAAATGGTACAACCTACGTAAAAATTATTTTAACATAGACACTCTATTAATTTATTTTGTTAAAATAATGCAGAATTGCCTTCAGAATTGCATAGAGGCATGAATTAATATTTCAAGAAAATGAAGAAAATAACGTTACAGTAAATATAAACATGATCTTAAATGACATTTAATGTGTGATATTACTATCAGACAAAACATCACATATCGCTATCAATATTGATCCATTGTCTTCAAAACACAACATCGAAAACTAAACTTCTCGTGAAAGACAATGCAAAATGGAGTTGGGACCTAGGAAGATACGTCGGTCGATTATGTAGATTCTGGATGTCAGGACGTGACACTGAATTCATCAGAAAATACTTCAACATCCTTGGCGAGGCAACTTCTACTCGCGTATTTCTATGACCAGGGCAGAAACAAGTCGAACAAGTTTTAAAATATATTTATGTTATATTAATAGTTCTATCGCAAGATCTGTTGAACGTAAACCACCGCGTGTCCGAAAATAGTCATCACTGACGTTTTATTTACTATCCGGTCCATTCGTCGCCACTTCATCTTAGTAGAAAAGGTTAACTGGTTCCATGAAACTGACAGAAATATAATAATAAGCCATCCTCGAACATTTGCATAACATTGAATATACATATTAGATATTCACACGCTATATCTAACGCTGGAAGACCGTCTGGCACTTTGACTACGACCACCACAATAGTCGTGCATAAGTGCAGCTCGGTAATCGATAGCTCAACTATTGAAGTAAATAAACAGTTGGCACGTGGCGCCGGCTACGATCGAAGATGGCCGCCACGCAAGCGCCCGCCGTGGTTCGTTGAACGGTTAATTGCATATGCATTTTGCTATATTTTTACCAACGTCAGCATCTTTTGCCTAATGAAGTTAGGAGCAACCAACTGCTGGTTCAGGCGGCAGCCAAACGTTGCTGGATTTCAAAATTCAGTTTGACTAAACTTAGCAAAAACTGGAAAACATTGAAACGATTTTTCTCCTTCAAAACCTATGCTCTTCAGTTTCCAAGTAACGAGCTAATACTATAATTAATTACGATTTAATGACACATTAAATTAATGGCAGTAAATGAGTCTGCCGAGGGGTGAGGGTTTGGGCTGGGAGCATGGTGCGCGGCCTGTTATTGATCTGAGGAGCAGCACTTTGTTACGCAACTCATGGTACAGCTCGATACCGCCAGACGCACCCTGAGCTGATGGCGATATGTAAATGCTTTTACACCTACATGTACCTACAGCCAATGGTTGCCAAGGCGTTGCTATGACTTCAACGACCTAACCTAACCTTCATTTTTATTTCAAAATGTAATGATTCGTCATGAGAATGTGTCTAGACCGGAAATTCCATAATGTTTTTGAAAAACCGGCACAAAATATTGCTAATTCAGCAATAATTCTATGTAAGTACTCCACTGATGATAACACCGACAATTACGGTCCTGAAAAACATGGAATTGAAAATGTATGGAATGTAATTATTTAGAAACAGACTAGATATTGCCAGCAACTTCTTCCGCGTAGAAATTCTAATGCGCGGAAGCTATAAATGTACATTTACCTTTATCTTCATAAGGTTGGGTACCCATAGGGTAATTTGGAAATACTATGTATTAGTATTTCCAAATTACCCTATGGGTACCGCTACCGCTACTGCTAAATCAATTTTGATGAAAATTGGTATACAAATTTTCATCTAAATTGATTTAGCAGTTTAGAAGTGAAAAGGTAAGATACAGATTTTCGCATTTATAATTAATAGATGCGATAATAGATTCCCTTGATCGAATATCTTATTTTTTCTTATTATTGTGACAAAGAACCCACTAATGATTAATTGGCAGATAGATACATGATATTGTTTTATTTTGCCTAATCCTGATTACGAAATTCGAAGAAAAGATAATTTGTGATTTTCCCATTTCCGTTGCTAAAATTAGGTAAGAGATCATTACAAGATGACAATTAATATTACATAGAAACTAATTGCTAAGCGGATTTATTTACTTTTCAAGAGCGGAGTTTTTAGTAAAAAGTAATCAACAAACTAAGAAGGAAAGCTGAAGAGAGACAAATGTTCATCTGCTAAATCTCCGAAGCACATGGGTCTAGCTCTAATTACATGACAAAAATTTATATAACAGTGTAGTGTAGATCTTATATATGACGACCTCCGTGGCTCAGTGGATGAGCGAGTTGGTAGCTCAAGCCGGGGGTCGCGGGTTCGAATCCCGTCGACGGAACAAAAAGTTTTTCAAAGTTCCTAGGTCATGGATGTGTATTAAATATGTGTATCATATAATAAAAATATTAAATATATGTATAGTATAAAAGTATTAAATATGTTTCCGTTGTCTGGTACCCGTAACACAAGTCCTTCAGGTACTTAGCACGGGACCAGACTTTTTAACTCTGTAAGAAACTACATATTATATGCCAACGATGACAACCACTGTCGTAGAAACTCCTGTAACATAGCTGAACCACTCAGTCTCTACTGTTCTCAGTTTGTTCAGCGGAAGTGAGTGGTGACTGTACTTGGGTTTCCCTGAGCCCCTGAGCCACCCACTGATCCCAGTAGGATATGGCAGGTCGATACGAGCTCCCTCGCCGCGCCTGCGCCAACCTTCACGTGTCAATGTTTATTTACGTAGCGTAAACTGTACTCATTATTTATTTACCAACGGTACATAAAAATCTTTGCTAAGTAGGTAAGTATGAAGAGCAAACGAAAGTTCCAAATCAAAACTAATTAACAGATATGCCCAGATTGGTCCTTTATTTTGTTGTTTCTTCGAGGTTATTAGATAATTCCTAACCCTGAAATTAAATCGAAGTCACGGATCTGTCAAGATTCCGTCGAACTCTTTTTTCGCTCTCTTCTTAATTTGAATGAGTAACTTTAAAAAAATATTTTACGAAGCTTATTCTCGCTTTAGGATATTAAGTAAGACGAGTTAGACAAAGACACCAAACAAGATTCCGACACAACCATTACAGATTTACTTTGTATTCAAACCGTCGCTCTGTTAGCATCCTGAAAGCATTGTGACGTGCTGAGGGGCCGTACCCAAGAGCGTGCTGTCCAGATGAGGCGTTTTACGCGCGAGTGAGCGACTCGCGCTTTTTACGCGCGTACCCGAGATACTAGAGCTACATGTTATATCGCGTCCAGATGCCTACGCACGTTTTCTAACTCGCGAGTAAAACGCTTGCAATGAGCGGGACTCTCGACTCGCCCGTAAAACGCGCGAGCGACGCGCGAGTCGAGATACTTGGGTGCCATTGCTGATTGCAGCGCGGCAGCGTCCAGAACTACGCGCGAGTCCGTTGCGAATGGACGTATTTGATTGGAGCGTGATGACTTCGAGTCCATGTTTATAGCGTAAAACGCGCGTAAAACGCGGTATCTGGATGCAATAGAAATTGAAACGCGCGTATGGACTTCGCGCGTAAAACGCCTCATCTGGACAGGCGTCAGGCACTAAAGGAAGCTAGCTGCAATGCGACACAGTAGTATGCCCTGCATATCAATACGGCTTACATATTTTTTACATGCGAGAAAATGCGCTGAAACTCCCCATCTCATATTTTTCGCTCTAACATAATGCTTTCATGAATGTTCGGAGTAATAACGAGAGTGCAGTAAAGTTTTACATGAGTGATGGAAGGTACATATATAAATAGTATATAAAACATGGACGTGAATAATGCGCTAGTTAGAGATAAATCAGACCCATCTATCTTGGTACGTCTTCAATTGTTTGTTAAAGTCATATTTTATTAGTCTAGTGCGAATTTAACAAATTCATAAAACCGAATATGACGTAAGGACTAAGGATCTCAGGTCTATGAGACCACAACCAGTTAAGTCTCGCATACTGTAAAAACTTACGGTACTACCTCTACTTTTCACCATCCATTTTCTATTACCCTGAGCATAGAGTTCACATTTTATTTATGTACTAGACGTTTCGCGCGGCTTCGCCCGCGTAAATTAGATATTTAACAGACAAATCAGTCTACAAAAAATTGCCTATGATCCTTCACGTGGTCTACTTCTTATCTGACCCAAATAACAGAAAAATTGCTCTAGTAGTTCGTGAGATAAGCCCTTTCAAATAATTTCACCCCGTTTTTTCCACATTTTCCTCTATTTCTTCGCTCCTTTTAGTCTTAGCGTGATAAAATATAGCCTATAGCCTCCCTCGATAAATGGACTATCTAACACTGAAAGAATTTTTCAAATCGGACCAGTAGTTCCTGAGATTAGCGCATTCAAACAAACAAACAAACTAACAAACTCTTCCGCTTTATAATATTAGTATAGAAAAGTATAGATAGTATAGATTTATTTTATTTTATTTGGAAAACTCACAGCTACTTAAAAATAACTATAACTAAAAATGTCTATAAAGCTAAGAGCCAATTACAAGTTTCCACTAATATATGACAATAGTAAATAAAAATCGGCCAAGTGCGAGTTTGACTCGCGCACGAAGGGTGTCGTACCATTATATAGAGCAAAAATAGTAAAAAAATGTGTTTTTTGTATGGGAGCCCCCCTTAATTATTTATTTTGTTTAAATTTTATTATTAATTATTTAAATATATATACAGCTGAGTATTTTGTGAACATTTCAGGTGCCTAACTGTTGTCATCATTGATACCGAGCAAAAAATGTTATAAAAATCACGTTTTTTGTATGGGCGCCCCCTTAAATATTTAATTTAGTTTGTTTTTAGTATTTGTTGTTATAGCGGCAACAGAAATACATAATCTGTGAAAATTTCAACTCTCTAGCTATTACCGTTCTTGAGTTACAGCCTGCCCAACTAACATTAGGCGCTAACATAAGAGTTAGAATAGATCTACAAGAGAGCTAAACACATCCAATGGTGTTCAATAAGTGCTATCACATGGAGTTATAGCTCGCTATAACTCTACTGTACCCTTGAATTGGGCACACATTCTTATCGCCTTATGTTCCACTATGACGATATAGTAGAGATATAGCATGAATTTTAGAGATACAGTAAAGTTATTGTAGATGTACAATAGCGAAAACGAGCCTTAAAGCGTTTTAAGTGAAGTACTTAAGTGACTAGTGACTCTTTAAGCGGTATAATAAAGTTACAGGCTACCTAAAGACACTTCGAGTGCTACAAAGGAAGCAAATTCACGAATATTAACCCTTTTAGGGTTATAGTAGATCTATAATGCATCTTATTAACATTTTTTTAGCGCCTTAATGGTGGCAATACGGTAAATTGTAACGTAATTATGATATGTTTTTAACTTTTTTTCTAACCGGCTTAACAAAATTGTGTTTATGTATATGTTACACATATACTTACACTATAACCATTGATTTTATAATGGCGGAGTTGAGTAGTGAAATAATATTTTGACTGGTTAGTGGAAGGCTGAAGCGGAATTTTCTTTGCGAAGATGAGTTTACTGTGAATGTGACTATGTATTATAAGCAAATAATGAAGGGGCCCACTCTTTGTTGTGTATTTTAAGTAAAAAAGTGTCGATTCAAATAAAGCAAAACATTTTTTATTGATAAAATTGTTTTAATGTTTTACCTATTGTCTTAAAAGTTTCGTGACCCAGGCATCAAAACGTTACAAAGACAAGTAACTTCATTGTAATAAGTTTTCATTTTGTACTTTCTTTTTATTATTTTTGTGAATTAACTTTGTACTCAAAAAATGGTGGACTCATGAATTTAGGGTTTTAATAGGGGAAAATAACTCTAATATAAAGCCCTAAATAACATAGAGGAGTTTTGCATCCCTTTAGGAGTTTGGTTTTGCAAAAGTATTAAAAAACAGCCTTGTAGAGCTAGTAGCATTAATTGCTTCCCTTGTGCAACTAAATGCGCTAAAGGAGTTAATAGGAGATGATAATTTCTTATATAGATCTTATAGTGGTATAATTCGCTCAAAGCTATAACACAGAAGCTCTGGGCTGTACTGTAGGGATAATATTCGCTGCAGTTCCACTTTGGCCTTCATATCGCTCTTATAGACCCGTTTTGTCACTATAAGTGTTATATTTTATTACTAATACTGTTTTGTCGCCACAAACTCTAATTACAGCTCCAAGTCAACCTTTATAACACTTCAGGTTCTAAATACGCTATATTTGCAGCGGTAATGTTAGTTGGGTGGAGACAGACAGACAGACGGACAAGCATCGAACACTCAGTAATAGGGTCCCGTTTTTACCCTTTGGGTACGGAACCCTAAAAAAAGAGAAGTGAAAATTAAAGTAAAAATTAAATAATTACATAGAGCCAAATCTTCACTTTTTGCATAGTACTAAAATACTAAGTGTGGGAAAATCGTTGTTGCTAATCCCAGTTGAGTTAGAGTTCACATAGAGCCAAACCATTACTTATTGTAAGGTTCTAAAGCGTTATCTGTGGTAAAATCATTGTTGCTAAGCGCTCGTTCCAGACCGTCTCTACTCTTCAGGTTTCGAAGGTCCGTAGCTTTATCACCGCGACTTACGCCGCGCCGCGTGTCGCGACTGTTATTATGTACCCTTGAAAAAGTTATTTGGTAACTAGAGAGATCCGTTATATCATATCCAATGCGGCGTAGGGCGAAGGGAGGGGATACTATTGATCCGTGACGTCATATTCCCCGGCGTACCCTGCGTACCGAAATTCGTTTACGAATTACGAGTTAAAATATTTATCAGATTGATTGTATACATAGATGAGTAGTTTTATGGAGTACTAGATGTCCCGCGCGGCTTCGCCAAAAATAGTTTATGTCCTTCACGTGGTCTACTCTATATCTGTGCCACTATCATAATATCCACATATCTAACACTGAAAGATTTTTTTAAATCGGACCAGGTTCCTGAATCCTGAGATTAGGTAGCGCGTTCAGGCAAAGAAACAAACAAACTCTTCAGGTTTATAATATTAGTATAGATTTTTTTAAATCGCTTGACAAACTCGAGTCTCGATCTAAAAGACTATGAAAAGTACCAATAATGGGGTCGTAATAGGACGATGCAAGGTATAATGGTTTATGGTAGTGATGATGATGATGAAATAGGTGAATGTAATTTGCATAGTAGCATATGCTTTCCGTACTTAAATCAACGCCGAAACTCTCAAACTTGTATCTATAAAGAGTCAGGAGTTCTCCCAGCAGCTTCAGAACCATGGGTGGGTACTGCTGTACCGTAATATTATAAATAAAGTTTACTATTGAGATATGTGACGTAAGTAAACGTAGCAATTATGCTCTAGCACAGAATACATATTAGTTGGCTCTAGTAAATGACAACTAGAAATTCAAGTTAAATTGTAAATTCAAATCAAAATTCTGAAGAGTACCTAAGCTAAGTTTTAATTTACCGGAGTAAATTAAAACTTAGCTGGTGTTTTTGTACACGATAAGAATACAAGTAAACGTAGCAAGATTATAAATCAGCTGCGAATTAATCTAAAGCTTGGGAAAGGCCCAAAAGGTATGGGTCACGCAAATGTAGCGCAAATCGGATTAA
Source organism: Cyaniris semiargus (assembly GCA_905187585.1). Taxonomy (NCBI): domain Eukaryota; kingdom Metazoa; phylum Arthropoda; class Insecta; order Lepidoptera; family Lycaenidae; genus Cyaniris; species Cyaniris semiargus. The sequence continues at coordinate 14,812,826 of LR994563.1, read as the reverse complement.
AGAATTACAAAACGACGAACGTCAAGACGTGTAGCCCTACGGTTCTAGACCTATCATAACGTTCGTTTACCTCAGACTGAGGAGGGGTGACGTACCACACGTATCGACCGGCCGGAGGGCGCAGCGCGCGTGCGCAGTGACCATCGATTTTGGCCGATGCGCAGATGACTTCAGCAAAAATCATTCCAGAGGATGGAGAAATGGCGCAGAACGAAATTGCAAATGCACATGTTCATAACGATTACACTGCACTTTTAAATATGTTTGAGGCGATCGATCTAGACATCAAGTAAATGATGTATTATAATGTTTTATTGTAAGCATTATAATACATCATTGTGTAGTCATTATATCAAATGAGTAATGACCAAATAGGTTGGTACTGCGCAATCATATTTTCTTCTCGAAGTGTACGTACTATTCGCTGTTGTTGAGCCGTGCAACGCTAAAAAATATAAAACTTAAAATTGGGTATTTTCTTTTTGTGGAAGCTGTTTTTCCATATAATCCATATTGGGAGGATTTCAAGAGCTAGAATTGATCGATATTTTGACGATTATATACATTTCAATAATAAAGCTTGCAATGTTTGCATTTTTACAATAAATATTGTAAATCAAGCAATTATCAAAATATAGAATTACACCATTAGGTATCTTATTACAAGCGGCGATGTTTGTGTGAGTTTATGGGTCTGTTAATACTCGGTTTCTGATGTTGTTTGACAGGTGTTTATCTTTTCACTAGCGTTATTACTTGTTGATCAGTTGACTTTTTGACGTAAGTCAATCAAAAAAAGTTCCTGTCAAAAAAAACTCTCGGCATTACCCGTTCTTTTCATGTTTATTACAAGTTCAACCCCCCAATTCTCTCCCCTTGTCCTAAGTCTAGACTCTAGGTGGTAACAGAATAAACGTGTCATCTTTTTGAGTACTGTCTTATATGAGTATCTTTGTCAAACCTCTCGAACGAGTCTTGTCAATGGATCAATAGCGGTGCAGAATCCTTGGCCCGGTTGCCGATGTGACCCGGTCTTTAAACTCCTCTCCCGGTTCATTATTACCTTCACATCTAGAGCATCGTAAATATTCTACTCGCTTGCTTCTTTATGTACTTACTGGAATATGTATTTTGCTAGCTGAATACTTATCGGATTGTGTAGGGTGAAAATTTATCATATGAACAGATGTTTCTCGAGAACGTGTACCTTATTTACATTGTAAATACCTGGTAAGGATTGATGAGTTAGGATTCGTACCAAGTCAATTTAGTTCTTTTTTTTTTTTATGAAATAAGGGGGCAAACGAGCAAACGGGTGAACTGATGGAAAGCAACTTCCGTCGCCCATAGACACTCGCAGCATCAGAAGAGCTGCAGGTGCGTTGCCGGCCTTTTAAGAGGCAATAGGGTAATAGGGGAGGGTAGGGATGGGAAGAGAAGGGAATAGGGGAGGGAAGGGAAGGGAATAGGGTAGGGGATTGCGCCTCCGGTAAACTCACTCACTCGGCGAAACACAGCGCAAGCGCTGTTTCACGCCGGTTTTCTGTGAGAACGTGGTATTTCTCCGGTCGAGCCGGCCCATTCGTGCCGAAGCATAGCTCTCCCACGTGTTCTCCCACGTGTGTCTTAAATTCGTTATTAAGTTAAAACTAAAAAAACACCACCTATAACATTCCGGCATACCAAATTATTAATTGTGATGACTTTGCTCGACCGACCAAAGTCATCGCAAATCACAATAAGTAGAATCTAGTCTCTGGTAGAATATATATTTCTATTTAGAATTTGCAAAAAGGGGTACTAACCTTTGTGGCATATTCTAGCCGCCGCCATCTTGGTTCAAAATTTCCGAGCACGATAATTTATCCACAATAATTGGATAGAGGACACTTATACAAACAAAAAATGTTATACAACATGTTTTGTTTGTATTTTCGTTTGTTTGTATTATCGCTTTTAGAAGTAAAGATCGCCATATGAGTCCAAAGGACACAAATGGTGATCTTTACTTCCAAATATCTCGGAAACGTGACACTTTAGGATACCATGTCATTTAACATTTTTTGTTTGTATAAGTATCCTCTATCCAAATATACCACTTTTATCGTGCTTGGAAATTTTGAAAAAAAAAACAAGATGGCGGCCAGGCTCCATACAAAAATGTTCGAACCCCTTTCTTAAATTGATATCATTGCTCTTAACTACACCAAACTCCGAGTAGAATAAAGGCAGAATAAATGATTGTATTATAATTTATGATTTTTTTTAAATAATTGATCCAAAATTGTTTTGTTTTTGTGACTGTTAATTCTTTAGTGAATATTTTTTTAGAATAATTTTTTTTTCATAATCAATCACCATTTACAACGGTATATATTATTCTTAAAGCCCTATTGTAGCTTGTAACTTACATCATTCTATTTGCTATTCAGCCTGGATTTAATTATTAATTTTTTTTTTCTAATATGCCTTCTACAAGCTACGAACGAGATATAAAACGATACTTAACAAAACAGCCAATTGGACTTATTTATGGAAAACAGAACCAACCCACACAGTGTCAGTTTTGTGAAAAAGACATTTTTGCAAAAAAATTGTATTCTCCAAAGCAGTTGTTCATTTTTAGGGTTCCGTACCCAAAGGATAAAAACGGGACCCTGCTACTGAGACTTCGTTGTCTGTCCGTCTGTCTGTCTGTCTCCAGGCTGTATCTCAAAAACCGCTATAGCTAGACTTTTGAAATTTTCACAGATTGTGTATTTCTGCTGCCGCTATAACAATAAATACTAAAAACAAAATAAAATTAATATTTGAGGGGGGCTTCTATGCAACAAACGTGATTATTTTGGCTTTTTTTGCTCTTAATCAATAATGGCAATAGGTATAAGCACTTAAAATTTTCACAAAATCTCTAATTATATGTGTAATTTAATAACTAATAATTAAAATAAATTTAAAATTTAATAACACAATTTTGGGTCTAATTTTGCTCAATGATATTATATGTTACTAACCGGAATCTTACTATCGTAACTAGATTGGCAGTTTACGGCAGCAACGCGTTGCCACTTCGAAGATGCCTGCAGGCATATCTGACTTACATAATGACATAATGACTTGACATCGTCTTTTGAACTATCAAGTGGTTACGTATTTCTGAGAATTGTTTGTAAGACGTTGCTACTCTAGTATTTTATAAGCTCATTGATTTTGCTCCATTGAGATATAAGTACTACGTACTAGAGCTGCTATTGCAAACAAAAAACATGTCGCACTTGAGGCATGAGCGGGGAGGGAGGCGGGGCGTTGATTGCTATAGATTAGTACCGCAGAAGTGACACAGTTTTATGCCTACACTCGAATTAATGCAGAATCTATTTGAGTAAGTGGATAAAATAAAAATAAAAAATTGTTTTTTTTTTTTTTATGAAAATAGGGGGAAAACGAGCAAACGGGTCACCTGATGGAAAGCAACTTCCGTCGCCCATGGACACTCGCAGCATCAGAAGAGCTGCAGGTGCGTTGCCGGCCTTTTAAGAGGGAATAGGGTAATAGGGGAGGGTAGGGATGGGAAGAGAAGGGAATAGGGGAGGGAAAGGAAGGGAATAGGGTAGGGGATTGGGCCTCCGGTAAACTCACTCACTCGGCAAAACACAGCGCAAGCGCTGTTTCACGCCGGTTTTCTGTGAGAACGTGGTATTTCTCCGGTCGAGCCGGCCCATTCGTGCCGAAGCATGGCTCTCCCACGCTTTAATAAAATTTATAATTAAGTATGGATCCACAGTCCACTATAGCCAATTACCTTATTCAAATTACTTAAATATTTTCAAATACCGTAATAAAATTATTATAATGTACGCATTTATAATGTACGTAATATTTTAAATATTACCAAAATACAAACTCGTCTACGTGAGTACTTCATTCATCGTCGTCTCATCATAGATCTGTATTCTGCCTACATTCCACTCTGAATCTACTACTCTATGACAATGCAAAATGGCGCGCGTCTTCGCCTAGTAATTGAATGTTCGTCTTTTAATTGAAAATAATTAAATAAGAATGCTAAAACCGATGAAATGTTATTCCGTTGCATTTTGAAGTGTTACTGGAATAATTTTTGCTGTATTTAAACCCACAACTAGGCATTTTTGTGACTTTTTTTGTTTTTGATTGTTGTACGTCTGGCGCGCAGAAGCGGCCCTTACGCCGCAGTTGAATGGGACAAAGCATTGCGTTGCGGTGTCAACTCTAGTTGTTGTGGATATTATCAAGCTAATTTAAAATATAAAATATCCACGGTTTTGTAACTAAATACTTTATTGCATTCGTACGGAAAATACACAGGAAAATTCTAACAGTCAACGTAAATGTCTAAAATGTCATAATATAGAAAAAACAATAATTTAAAAACTTAGCAAAACTCTTTAATGGAATCCACAACACTAGTAGTACTTATATCTCAATGTTTTGCTCTATAACGGTACAGAACCCTTCGTGCGCGAGTCCGACTCGCACTTGGCCGATTTTTATTAAAATTTATTTACAATATTATACCATAGCGGCCCGGTACGTTCTTCGCTACGTATAAATTGAAATACAAAAAAAATTGGAACTTGCTTGTACTGTCAACACTGAAAAAAGTTTCAATTTGGCAGCAAAATCCTTATTAACAAAATGATCCGCCATTTATTGAATTCATTTGTTACAAAAAATGTGATAAATGAAGAACCGCTCGACCGATTTTGTGCAATATAAACCATCTACTAAATAGGCCGAGCAAAGCCTAAACATTTGGTTTGGATGGGTGAGCCCTTGGGAGTTCTCGAGTTATAAAATAACAACGAAGAGTGGCATTGATTTTTATATAAAGAGATACATTAGAATATATTATAGATATAACTTATTTCTGTCGCTAATGGACTCTCCAATATTAAAATTCCAGCATCTTCATCTTGTGTCCCCGGCTTCGCCCGGGAGTCGATATCCAGGCCAAGGATCTCGCGACCCGGTCGCACCGGTTATTGATCTCCCGGGTGATGCTGGCCACGGGCCACCTAACTTTCTCTTTAAAGGAAGAGGGGTCTCATGGCCTACGGTTATTTAGGGTCTTCGTATTTAAAGTATTTACGGTATTGTTAATTTGGTAGGGTCAATTTATTTGCATTTGTCGTTGAATAGATTGTTCCCGCAACTTAGTTGCACCTTAATTTTGTATTGTAAGGGAACGATATTTTTTTCTGGATATAATGGTATATTCTTTTCCGGGACATCTTTGTACACATCAATCCGGCTCGCAGGCAATTCCATTAAGTGACTTTAGTGGTAAAAGACAGGTTAAAAAAAAGCTAGATCCTCTTTCGCACGTACAATATTCGTTTGTTTTTATAACTGGCTGATAAAGGTCCAAACTAAAAAAAAAAACTTTTCAAAAAGATTTTTTACATATTATAAAGTTTTTTAAACTACAATTAACAGAACTTTTAAGTTTGTAAGTAGAAACCAAACCAGCCATAAAGAAAACCTTTGAATCTGTGGTTGGCAAGAAAATTATTAATTACCACCTAGAAACAAAAAAGCTGACGAAAGAGGAAAACAGTAAGCGAGGAACGGTAAACATGGAGTGGATGCAATTGTATAAACAGGTAAACCGCATCGGCATTCGGCACCAATGAGATCATGCAATAGTCACGTTTTGTATGGAACACTTTTTATAAAACTTAGGAAATAAGTTATTCCATTTATATAAAACAAAAATATGGAAATTCCATGGGGAAATACCAACTTATACCACTTTGTGGGTCGATTACGTGAAAACTGATAGAATTCACCGCAGAAAGTCTCCAATGTCCAGTGGTTGAGAGATTGGCTCTTGAATCGGAAAAAATCGGCCAAGTGCGAATTGTACTCGCGCACGAAGGGTTCCGTACCACTACAGAGCAAAAATAGGCTAAAAATTGAATTTTTTGTATGGGAGCCCCCCTCAATTATTTAATTTATTTAAATTTTATAATTAATTATGAAAGTAAAAATACAATTAAGTATTTTGAGAACATTTCAATTACCTATGTGTTACCGTTATTGATTAAGAGCAAAAAATTGCAAAAAAAATCACGTTTGTTGTATGGGAGCCCCCCTTGAATATTTAATTTATTTTATTTTTAGTATTTGTTGTTATAGCGGCAACACATATACACAATCTGTGAAAATTTCAGAAGTCTAGCTATAGCGGTTCTCGAGTTACAGCCTGGTAACAGACAGACGGACAGACGGACAGACATCGAAGTCTTAGTAATAGGGTCCCGTTTTTACCCTTTGGGTACGGAACCCTAAAAATCGGATCCCCGTCTCTTACTGTAGTGCACGGAGCAAAACTTTGTTTTTGCTTCGTGCTGTAGTGTCAATCATCCGTCCACTGGGTTTCAAAAGAACAAGAAGTGCTGCTGTGGACTGCACACACACTTGAGCACTATAAAATTACTTGCTACCAAAACTGTATTGGAATATTATTATTCATATCAGGAGTACATAAATTAATGAATTCTTGAAATATTTTAAGAGATATAAACATACATCCAAAAACAGTCATGTTTCTGGCGAATTTGAGCAAAAAAAAACTAGACCTTGAAAATATTATCAAGGAAGAAATACGAAGCAGACAGCATGTCATAGATACCCACTACTCGGAAAAAACGCAAAACAAATACGATAGCGAACGTAGGAATCAACGATATAGTTCTCTGAAGATAAGCGTTGGTAAACACTCGACAGACTGGTCTTGTCCGAGCACTCCGAGCACACAAAAAACCCTTGTGGTGCTCCGTGCTTGGGAGGTACTCGTAGAGATACCGTTAACATTGTAATTTGTATTGCGTTTGGAATATTCTACAGCCTACTACAGATGTGTAAGTTTGTAAGGATGTTTCAAGCATAGCTACTGAACGGATTTTTGATTAAGTTAACATAAATTGACTAATTCTTAGCCAGAAAAATACAGATTTACAGGATTTTTTTACTGTAGCGGGAAACTGATATAAAATAATCAAGTTTATAAAACTAGATATAGTATATTTATCCGGGGGAGATTCCAGAACGAAGCGCGTCACGTAGCCGTCAACACGTGACAAAGTGTAGTTTTTAAGTATATAATAATAATATGTATGTTAGTCCTTAAGGTATTTATTATAATATGAATATGTATGTTAGTCTGTAAGGTATTTGTATTATGGGCCTAGATGCCTGAAATAAATGTAAATTAAAATAAAAATAGAAGTACGCATTTGTAGCTTAAGGGCCTTTCCCTACGGAGATTCCATAATTTACCGTATTTAGAGCCTTATAAACTCATAATTTGAAAGCTACAAAGTTATAAATACAGCAATAATCTTTAGTATATCAACATTTCTTTCCCCGTTTTAAATTATCTATTTTTGTTTATTACACTCATGATATTAGCTTCCAAAGTAATACCAATTTATTAAAATTGAAGCATACTTTCAGCATCTCACTAGTATTTACAAATTACGTTTATTTGAAACACACGACAATAGATAGACAATTTCATTAACTACATATTCCCCGTTTTAATTTTTTTTTAAATTCAATTTTGAACTAAGGTAAGTAAAAAAAATAGGATTTTTGTGCGATCTCGGCAACGCGTCAAATGTATGGTCAAGGTCGTTTGCTCGGGGGATGGCCTTAATGTGGCTTAATGCGTAATTTGCGGTTTTGTATGCGATAATAATTATCGTTTATAAATATTATTTTCTGCAACACAATTAGCGTAAACATAACTCAAGAAAACATGTTATGTAAGGTACTTTTACATCGTTACATCTTTGCATGTTTTTTTGAAATTTAGAACAAAATATAGACCTATTTAATCATCAAAGTATCAATTTATTTCACTATTACTTTGCTTGCCTTTATATACATGTACTAAGAGTTGTTACATTTTGAAGCCTTTATATAAGGTTCTCGTCTGCGAATCGACTGAGTATTTAGATAACGTAGTAGATAGAGTAAGTAAATATTGACTTCCTTCGATATTGCCGTGTGAGATAGCAACAAAATGTAGCAGACATTCTGGCAGTACATTTGAAACTAGCGAATAGCGATCGTCAGTTGTAAAGCACTAGTAAGTGTTAATTAGCTACATTTTTGGCTTAGTCACATCTTGGGAATGGTGACCACCATTCCCAATCAGCGCCCAAGCCAAAGTAGCAATCGTTTTTAGGTCTCGGTACCCAAAGGGTAAAAATCGGCCAAGTGCGAGTAAAACTCGCGCACGAAGGGTTCCGTACCCCTATATAGCAAAAAAAAAAGGCCATAATCTGTTTTTTGTATATATGTATATATACAGGATTTTGTGAAAATTTCAAGTGCCTATCTGTTGCCATTATTGATATCGAACAAAAAAGGGCAAAAAAATCATGTTTGTTGTATGGGAGCCCCCTTAAATATTAATTTTATTTTGTTTTTAGTATTTGTTGTTATAGCGGCAACAGATACACGCAATCTGTGAAAATTTCAGAAGTCTAGCTATAGCGGTTCTTGAGATACAGCCTGGAGACAGACAGACAGAAAATATGGAAAATAAAACAATATTTTTTTAGTATTATTATATTTTGTCAGAGATTATAATAAATTATTATTAGTCAGTTTTAATTTTGATAATTTAAAGAAGCAAGAAGTCGTTGTGTATTGCAATCAATTTACTCAGAATACAGAACAGATCTGTATTTTGAGCCAATTTATTAAGGCTAGTGTAATGGAAGTTGAATAAAACTGTTCTTTTTTTTTAAATAATAATTTCGCTATCTTTCTTATAGTTTTTTTTGTAATGTAGCCGTAACTATGTAGATTGCAGGTACAGTAATTATTTCCTATATTAAAGACTTTTATTTCCAAACCAAATATGCATAGGCATAGCCAGCATAGCATATTTCTGGCCTCTATCTCTGACTCTTTTCTTACCTTAATTTTATACTCCATATTTTTCCATATTGCTATTTTATATTCCATATTTTTTCCATATTTTCGATTTTTTCGTCCATATTTAATGTACATATTTTGGATTTTTTAATTAATATTTTTCCGGGCCCTAGTGGTCACCATTCCCAAGATGTGACTAAGCCAAAAATGTAGCTAATTAACACTTACTAGTGCTTTACAACTAACGAAAAAGGGATCCTATTACTAAGACTTCGATGTCTGTCCGTTTGTCTGTCTCCAGGCTGTATCTAAAGAACGCGAACGGTGATAGCTAGAGAGTTAAAATTATATATTTGTTCCCTTAAAATTTTCACAAAACCGGCCAAGTTAGACTCGCGTCCAACTCGCACTTGGCCGTTTTTTAAATCAGTCAACTACGTATGTCTTTTTATTAAATTACTATCTTATATAGAAAATTCTCGTGTCACAATGTTAGGCCGCGTACTCCTCCGAAACGGCTTTACTGATTTTAACCAAATTTTATATGCATATTCAGTGGGTCTGAGAATCGGCTACTGGGTACTTTTTATATTGATAAGTGCATTTATTGAAAAAATAATAGTAAATTATTACAACTCGAGACTGACGGCGACCATTGATTGTGCGACGGCCAACGGGACGGGACGGGACGTTACCATGGTAACATACTTATTTAGTCACTTCAATAAGATAATATGCTCGAAATACTTTATATTATTATGGCAAAGCAACGTTTGCCGGAACAGCTAGTTGATTTATAAAAATTAGATAACTGACAGGTAGTTGCTCTCAAAAAAGTTTTTTTTTTCTGAAATAAACATCTCGCGAATCGTGACTGGAAATAGGTGGATGAAACATTTCGCAATAAAACTACGTTATTTATTATCCTCTTTGCACCTTTTATCATAAACGTTTTATTGCTTCTCTGCATTTCGCGACGCGACTTCTATATTTTATTTTACATTGCTTCTTTCATGACTAATAGTGACAGTTTAAGATGCATGTGACGCTACATCTGCATCATAATTATTTTTTCTTCATTAAAATCATTACTTTATGTAAGATTTTAACGATCTTGTTAATTCGTTCAACACAAAATGTTTGGGATACTACTCTATCTATACTATATCCGTTCATCTGTCACGAACTGTCAAACCATTTTCTGTTTTCGAAAATTTTGCAATTTCCAATTAAGGGCCTTCCCCTACGGAGATTCCGTAATTTACCGTATTTAGAGCCTTATAAACTCATAATTTGAAAGCTACAAAGTTATAATAAAAATACAGCAATAATCTTCAGTATATCAACATTCCTTTCCCCGTTTTAAATTTTCTATTTTTGTTTATTATACTCATGATATTAGCTTCCAAAGTAATACCGATTTATTAAAATTTAAGCATACTTTCAGCATCTCCCTAGTATTTACAAATTACGTTTATTTGAAACACACGACAATAGATAGACAATTTCATTAACTACATATTCCCCGTTTTAAATTTTTTTTACATCAATTTTGAACTAAGATAAGTAAAAAAAAATAGGATTTTGTGCGATCTCGGCAACGCGTCAAACGTATGGTCAAGGTCGTTTGCTCGGGGGATGGCCTTAAGTACTCTCATTAAACTGAATAGGTATATTATCTAAAGAAATTACCATGAAAGCTAGATAATATAATTTTTATTTTATGTAATTAGAATTTTTAATAAATAAGCTATTAGTGGCGCAAATACACATAGTTTTATATTTGAAACAAAATACTAAATCGGTGATCAAAGTAGAAATAGCTACTTTTGAATAGTTTTAGAGTAATACGCCCATTTTGAGCGCTTGACAGATGAGCTAATACAGGGTGCAATTAAACCTTCCTGCCAAATTTTGATATATTGATCCTTGTTAAAAATAAAAATACACGTATTTTTTCTTTTATAGTCACTCAGTACTAAATTATTGAGAAATAGCTTCCGAAAGTTATCCTAAAAAACACTACAATTAATGGACACGATGCGTCGGCCGCGCGTGACCGTGCCCCCGCGCGCGCGCCTCATCCCGGCGCGGCGTCACCCCCTCTCATTCCCCCGCGCCCCGAGTGACCGTTCTGCAACGATTTTAAATGGGATAAAATATGTCATTGAAAAAAATAACACCTAATTTTTTTTTTGGTTAAATGGACTCTCCTAATAATACCTAAGCCCTGGAAAAAATTTGGCAGGAAGGTTTAATTGCACCCTGTATAGTATAGTTCAACTAAAATATATAATATGTAGATGTAACAGTTTCTGTCACCGGATCGTCGGCGCGGCGCGGCGGCGCGGGCGCGCGGTGGGAAAACGTGAGTTAGATAACATCGGTTATGTAAAGCACCCCGCACCCCGCGCCTTGTGGCCAACTTGACACTGCACGTGAACTGCCTCAGCCCTCATCACATCCACGCTCCACACGTATTAATATATCAGACTAGACGTTGCGCGCGACTCCGTCCGTATAAAAAAGGAATTCCGAGGGGAATGTTGAATTTTCTGCAAAAAATAAATAATCTATAGCTTGTCAAAAAAGAGTAGACGCTGTACACAATTTTGAAATCACATAAAAAATATGAAAACCTTATCAAATCGAGATAAAAATGTGCAAGGTGATAATATTTAAAGTGTATAAGCGTTCTCTGTGGAAATACAAAGAGAAAAAACAACCCTTTGAGCGTGATTACGTAGAAAATTTTTTACTGCGTCTACTCTTTCTTGACGGACTGTATGTCCTTACCCGTGGTCTACTCTATAATGAGTGTGCCATAATGTGTTTGTGAGGTCATAATATAATACGCACAGCTTTATAATAATAGAGTATAGATGGTGTTAATAGATCGTTCAGATTTGTTTTGATTCTGACAGGTTCAATCTTATACGAATTCAGGAAAAATAACACGGAACGGTCTGTAGATATTATTAGCCACCTCGTTCTAAGGCATTGAAATATAAGTACTACGTATTTACTTATATCTCAATGTTCCAAGGAAATTCTGTGGAAGCAGGTGCTTAGTTAACTTTTGGGTGTTTTGTAAAACTAAACTATAATCTTCCTTAAGGATGCTTAGAGCTTACTCTTAGTCAGGACTCAGGATATACTCGTAGAACCACTCACCACTCTAAGTAAAGATATAAACAGGTATAAGACATACCACCTACGAATTATAAAAACTAAGAAAGAGTAACTCCGTCAAAAAAAGTGCACCAAAAGGCTACAAAATGTGACCCGAATACATGCATATTTATGCATGTGTTCGGTACACATTTTTCGTGTATATATACTCGAGTGACATTCAACCGGGTTGACATGATAATTATTGTCAAACTCATAAATTTACAATTTGTTTACTTACTTTTTACGTAGCTTTTTACAATACTTTTGTTGTTAAAATGCCTAAATGCCCTGTGAAATGGTGTAGAAGTCATACAGATAGTACTTATAATACAGGAATAACCTTTCATCTGTAAGTAAATTTTTAAAAATTATGCTTAAATATTCTTGTATTTTTTCCAACCCAAAAAGTTGGTTTTTTGAGTTGGATGTTAGGGTTTTTGCGTAAAATTAAGCTGGTCTCATTGTGTTTGTCTTATTAGTTGTTTACATGTTATTATAAAAGTGCAATATCCAAAAATAATATAATTACAAAATTTTTACAAAGTCGCCATAGACAGTGTTATGCAAGATGTAACAATTTAATCATAAACGAAATCTTAGGGTCTGGCTCATGGCTGGCATTAGTATGAAGTATTTTATTTTGACAGATTTCCTAAGAATGCAATCCAACGAAAAAAGTGGATTACTGCCGTTCGTTTGGAAAGAAACGAACCGAATTGGATGCCGAGCCAGAATACTCGTTTATGTAGCATACATTTCAATAGTCATGATATTTGTATAAGAAATGACCATACATTAAAGAGATTACGAAAATCTCCTAAATCTTGTCTAAGTGCTCTGGACAGTTTAAGATTCGTCCGAGTTGTACAAGGTTCGTTCATTATTATTATCGATGACTTAGGGTGAAGCCAAACGAGTGTAATTTGTGAGTTGTAAGTCGCAGAATTCCGGTCGCGTAAATATCTTTTCCTACAAATCATGACTCACAAAATTACGCTCGTGTGAATAAAACAGGACTTTTGTATGAAACTGAATGCAGCAAAATTTCTGCCAGCCGAAATTCTGCGACTCACAACTCACAAATTACGCTCGTTTGGTTTCACCCTTAAGGTCAGAGGAAAATGTTTGATTTTAAAATAATAATTATACAGCTCATTTTTTTTTTTTGTGATGTATAGGTGTGCTTCGTGTATACTGCATAATACTATCCGCTTTTGACAATTATTGTCAACGGCTTTGTTTCATAACTATGACAATGACAATAACCGCGCAGGCTGTCGTCCGGCGCGCAATATTATGATACGTTACCTGGGAAACGACCTTGGCGAAAATCTGAATTGTCATATTTTAGTGTTCAAAAAGGAGCCAAATTTAAAACGGTTGAAGTATGGGAGTTACGCTTCCTTAGTTTTTATTATTCGTAGCATACCACTGTATGTCTTATACCTGTTTATATCTTTAGCCTGATGCAAAAATGGAAGGGGTGAATTTGCATTTAGACAAAGTAGCTTTAAATGTCCTTCTTCGTCAAAATTTTGCATTCAGAACTAATTTTAACTTTTATGGAAAATTCCACTTAGGGATTTCAAACCGGCGTCATTTTCAATCCGGACCGGATTTGACTGGATTCCCATCAATCCGATTTTTTTTTTAAATTGATGAAATTGAACTAAAAACCGAAAATCATCCTATTTTTGCTTTTTAATTCATCACTTATAGCTGATTTATACAGTATTTTCAAAGCGAGATAACCACTCTTTAAATACTGTAGTGCCTGGAATAAGATTTTAAATGGCCGTATGGTTGCTCAAGCATATACGGCATCATCGCAACATAGTCGGCCTAGTCTAGAAGAATGAGCAGGTCAATACGTCTGGGACTAACCATGTGCGGGTTTCATCATCCATATTATGTACTTGAAATCTGAAAATGTCTCATTGGTTCACGCCTTTACCCATGATCGAATCTGCACCCTCCCCACCACCATACTTAGCTGTAGTTAATGACGCGTTAATATTAATCGATGTAGATCAATTTGTTGATCATCATTTAAAAGTAACTCATGGGTCACCTTTTTTTACGGTAGGAAATGCATTACGCATTCCCAGTCCACCGCCCTAGCACTGATTACGGCGGGAGCTGGCGCTCATGTATGGCACGCCTGCGCCCTCTAACCTAAGCATCACCTAGCAAACGACTTCTAATAGAGCTGCTTATGGCCGAAAGGCCCTTTCAGCTTCTATTGAAGGACTAGTGTACTAATTGGCCTTATTGTCAAAATATAATCATAAAGAAGCGAGGAAAAAGCTTATCCAGGGGTAATGCATTTAAAGTAAGTTATTTATGCAACAACCATATCAGTTTGCCACAAATTAAAAGTTATTATATTATTCTTTTTAGCAATATTCCGCGAATTAAACATCAACATGTAAGTAAATGAGTGAGTGTACACATATGCATGCGTTACAGCACCACCAGCACCAGTGGTGGTGTTTTGCATGTTCTTGCATGCGAGTGTACACATAGGCAGTGTGGGAAAGGAGGGAGGTGCTGTAACGCATGCCTATGTGTACACTTTCTCATTTACTTACAGGTTGAGGTTTATTTCGCGGAATATTGCTAAAAATAATAATATACTAAATTTTAAGCTATGGATTTCCGCAAAGTAACGCCTGATTCTATTAACTATTGCCGGTAATTGCTAACACCGGATCCGGTCTCCGGATCCAGTATATTGGCACCGGATCAGGTACCTGTAAAATGACGCCGGATCCGCCGGATTACCGGATCCGGTTTTCCGGATTGCAATCCCTAATTCCACTACAAAATCATGTAATACCTAATTATTATAGGTACGGTATTATATGATTTTGTAGAGAAATTTTTTCTACTGTTTTCATAGGCATCAATATAATAATTGGTACTAGTGATACGGAATAAACATAATATACGATAGTATAAAAATAAAATTAAACCACTCTGTTAGTTTAACCTTTTCCTGTTATCGAATTATGGTCAACTTATCTCATAAAGAATTCAAAATAAAGTGATTTATGATGTTGGTGATGAACTTTCATCATCTTTAATAACGACTAGCTGTTGCCCACGACTTCGTCCGCATTAACATAGTCTATAATGACAAAGATGGATAGTTTTCCACTTTTTGTGGTTCCTTATACAAAGGGTAAAAACGGGACCCTATTGCATTGACTTCGCCGTTTGTCTGTCTCCATTAGGTACTGATAGGTTCAAAGTTCAAACTACAAAATACATTTACGTCCTCCATCATCCCTTATTTTATCCCCATTCCCCATGGCGGTTGAATTTATCAAAATCCTATTTAAGCGAATGTCTTCATCATAGTAGCTCCAATCCATACTAATATTATAAATGCGAAAGTGTGTCTGTCTGTCTGTCTGTCTGTCTGTTACCTCTTCACGCCTAAACCGCTGAACCGATTTTGCTGAAATTTGGTATGGGGATACTTTGAGTCCCGGGAAAGAACATAGGATACTTTTTATCTCGGAAAAATGTACGGTTCCCGCGCGATAAACGAATTTTGGCGCAACGAAGTTGCGGGCGTCATCAATCAGTCGAAAGTCTAAGGGTGGGTTGCACCAACTTACTTTAACTATAACAAAATGTCAAATAAACTGTCAAATCTCTAGTTAAAGTCAATAATGGTCTGGACGCCATATTTGACGATAACCTTAACCTTAACTATAACAACGCCTCTGGTGCAACCCACCCTAAGAAAATTTATAAAAACTCTCATCCCCTATATTATCCCCTTTGGGGTGGAATTTATTAAAATAATTTCTTAGGGGATGCCTACGTCATAGTAACTGTAGCTTTATGCATGCAAAGTCTTAGCCGATCGGTTTAAAATTGACAAGTTTCATACAAACTTTCATCCACTATTTGAACCCTTAGGGGTGGAATTTTTTAAAATCCTTTCTTAAAGGATGCCTACGTAATAGTAGCTTTATGCATGCAAAGTCTCAGCCCGATCGGTTTAAAATTGACAAAGTTTCATACAAACTTTCATCCCCTATTTAACCCCTTGGGGGTAGAATTTATCAAAATCCATTCTTAGCGAATGCTTACGTCATAACATCTACTTGCATGCCAAATTTCAGCCCGATCCGTCCAGTGGTTTGGGCTGTGCGTTACACTTAAGGAGTAAGTATTACCGAGTATTAGATGAAACAACACGGGCAGCAACTCCCATTTTACTAAATATTTAGCACCCAGAAGTGCCATGGACGAACAAAGGGAAAGCATAAGGCAACAGAGAGAGATAGAGAGAACAAGGGAAGACGGATCCCAGAGAGAATAGAAAGTGAACCAAAGAGTCCAGACAGTTGCAAAAACAGATGCAAGATCAAGGATCTCGCAGGAGGTGTCAGACGGTTCATTGCGTACATCTTATCAGATACAAAAACATCCGGCTGGGTGCAACAACAAAAGTTACTACGGCGATACGAGAGTGGAAAGTTCCCGGGGTGATATGTTATCTGGCACGCCGGCCGTCCGTGCCGTGACGTCCATTATCATGTATGTTTGTTACGTCTCATCATCATCCACTGAGATATAAGTATTGTACTTATATCTCAGTGTCATCATCAGTCAGTGGACACTGAAGTTTCCAATCACGTACGTACGTATACGATCCAGTATAAACTGTACGTTTACTTTTATTATAACGTACTTTTGGAGGATGTGATGGTTCCGTCAATAAGCACTAGTCAGGTGTCACTTGTCAGCCAGTTGTTTGAAACTGTTGGATTTTAGGTTACATTTGTTTTTATCATTATTAGGAGTCTCATGTCTATTTCTAATTACGTAGTTTGTGTCGTTTAGGCTTCGACGTTCATTATCATGTACGTGTCTCGATAATCACTCAGTCGCTTCTAATTATATACATAATTTGCGTGTAACTCAGCCTTCTACATTCATTTACGTCTCATCATCAACATCGACTAGTTCTGAACTACGTAGTTGAATATACATAATACGTTTATAGTTACGTAATTTAAGATTCTGACTTAGAAGTTCATTATCTTTTCTTACGTGTCTAATCATCGTCCCGGGTTTTCGATTACGTAATAAATTAATTTCTTTTTTTTTTGGTATTCAGCTGCGTTTATGTGCTTTAAGTTTTTACTTTTAATGTAGATTATATTACCTACAGTTAAAACTCCATTGATGATAAAGATGATTCATGATACATAGGCTGCACTAAAAGTATCGGGAATGGAATATTTCCACTGTTCCTGTCATATTAAAATATTTTTAATTGAAAACTCCTTGGTTTTAAAAATCGAATACCATTTATTTATTTAAAAAAAGATTCTCGGTCTTGTCACAAAGTCTTGTCAAACTTGTTTAGTCGTTGAGAAAATGGAATTGACTCGAGAAAATTCTAGAGCGATGATTTATTATGACTTTCGAAGTGGTTTAACACAAAAACAGTGTGTTGACCGGATGATTTCTGCATTTGGTGATGAAGCCCCATCCAAAACCACAATTTATCGCTGGTTTACTGAATTTCAAGGTGTACGTGTCAAGCTCAGTGATGATCCCCGTCAAGGTCGTCCAAAAACTGCAGTCACCCAATAAAACGTTGATGCTGTGCGTAAGCTGATTGAGGAAGATCGACATGTGACATACCGCGAAATTCAGGCAACTTTAGACATTGGCATGAGTCAAATACAAATAATCTTGCATGAACAATTAGGTTTAAAAAAGTTATTTTCCCGATGGATACCGCATTTGCTCTGTGAAGAGCAAAAAGCGGCTCGCGTTACTTGGTGCGTCAGAACTCTCGAAAGATTCCATGCAGGATCGTATCAGGTGACGAATCCTGGATATACGCGTACGAACCCGAAACAAAAAACCAGTCACGAGTTTGGGTGTTCGAAAATGAGTTAAAGCCAACAAAAATTGTTCGTTCACGGAGTGTTTAAAAAAAATGGTGGCCACGTTTGTCTCCAAAACCGGCCATGTTGCGATTATTCCTCTTGAGGGACAAAGAACGGTTAATGCAGAATGGTATGCTAGCATTTGTTTGCCACAGGTCGTTTCTGAACTCCGTAAAGAGAACTGCAACCGCCGCATCATCCTCCATCACGACAATGCGAGTTTTCACACCGCGCACAGAACAAAATAGTTTTTAGAGCAAGAAAACATAGAATTACTAGAACATCCGCCGTACAGCCCCGACCTAAGACCTAATGATTTCTATACTTTCCCTAAAATAAAGAATAAATTGCGTGGTCAGACATTTTCATCACCTGAAGAAGCTGTGGACGCCTACAAAACGGCCATTTTGGAGACCCCAACTTCCGAATGGTTGCTTCAATGATTGGTTCCATCGTATGGAAAAATGTGTCAAATTTCGCGGAGAATACTTCGAAAAGCAATAAATACATTTTGAAATAGTAATTTTGTATCACTTCCTTGATTCCCGAAATTTCAGTGCCGCCCTCGTAATGCTGATGATGCGTAAACAGAAGGCTCTATCACCCACCAGCTCAACACAAAGACAGTTACGTTATCAACGAGATAAACAAGAATGTAACTAGATATTATCTAGAATATTATACTGTGAAATTTGGTAGAGATAAGCAGCACAATAATTACTTTATTTTAAGGATTCCGCCCCATAAAAAACCTGTTAACTCGAATTATGAAGAATAATCATGATGTAGATGAAGATAATGACTACAATAATTGTTTTATTTTACTGCTTAAAAAAAGGCGTAAACGTTACGAAGTAGAGATTCAGTACTGAAAATTTAGTAAACGTATACAATATTCGGTTTATTTTACACTACGAATAATAAAAACTAAGGAAAAGTAACTCCGTCAAAAAACATGTTCTACAATACTTGTCAAAAATGTGTACCTAGGTACACATTTTCAATACATTTGCAATATTTAGGTGGCCTTCAGCGGTATCAGGCTGACGTTACATGACAGTTCGAAAGGAACCGAATTTAAAACGGTATTAGTATGGGAGTTACGTTTCCTTAGTTTTTATTATTCGTAGATTTTACATCTTTAAGACGCAGTTTCGGCAAGTTTCGTACGAATTTGATATAAACGTGGCACTTCGAATGTCAACAATGCATCACGTTATTTGTATGTAGGTATCGCAGTAGATACCACCACTCACGAAGGGTATATTGAGTATACATTGTCCTTATCATGTTCTTGAAACTTCTGTCCGTCTGTGACGCATATCTCTTACGTGACAATCTCTGCTCTCATTATGAATCTATTTATATTTCTACATATTTATGGTGTGATAACGTTGAAAAACATTGCACGATACGCTTTAATTGGGTGACCGCAAACAAGTGTAATGAGCAGCTATAAATATTTAATTTTAATTAAATGTTTTGATAACAATATCACTAGTTTCGCTCGTTGTTTCGCATGTTTCTCTGATTTCTGTTATTTACCACCTTTTATTTTCTGATTCATTGCATAGCTCTACAAATATATTGAGTTGTAGTTTGATTTGGGTTTTAAGAGATCTATCCTCTTATTGAGCATCAGGATGACTTTTTGTTGGCATACATTTGCAATCGTCGAGAAAAATATAGTTATTTATAGTAGTCACATTTAGATTTGAGTTGAGTCAAACAAAACAAACAAGGCAAAGGGGGATAACAAATGAGAGTAAAGTCCAAGTCTTTCTGATTATTCGTTACACGTTACCTTATTGAGCATTCGCAATGACTGTGTACCAAGTAAACAGTGATAGCCACAATGCTACGCAATATGCTGTCGTGTTTACGTTGCCTCCAGTGACCACCGAGATAAGCACGTGATCACTACTGGACTTCACTCGTATCACGTTTATAAACATTATTTTTAAACATTCAATAATAATGATCCAGTTTACAGTTACTATAGTTGTAAAAATGTTCAGTTGTTTTTTTAAGGCGAGGACTTATCTCAATTCCAAACGATAACCTTGCACACAACCAAAGACCAAGCATGTACGCATCGCAATAAGATTCATTTTAGCTTAGCATAAAATTGTAGTTTCTAGGGGCGGAATTTCTCTATTTTTCAAGTGTTTTTTAAATATCTTTCTAAATAAATATCAAGAAAAAAGATTATTCGGTTCAGACCTTTTTAAAATAAATTCATTAACAATTTATTAAAATAAAATGTAAGTTATTCTTGTTAATACTTATATTTCGATGACAAAGAGTTTTGTCGGAGGTGAGTTTGTAAATTAATTACAGCGAAAGTATTATTTTTTATTAAAATGTTTTTCATTTAAGCCCTTTTAAATATTGTGCTCTATATCTCATATTTTTTTTACATTTCGTTATTATATTGGAACTAGGTAAATCGGGTATCAAGAAATAACAAAATGGGGTTTCAACCCGCCTTAATACCGAGACTGTAAAAACGTCGATGGTAAATATGTTACAATCTACGTTTTTACAGTCTCGTGTTCCTATCATGAGATAAGATAAAAAAATAAGGTAGAACACTACCACCACCAGAATGATAGTCTCCAGGTTATACGACTGTAATTTATCTGGGGGCACGGTAGTGCCCCCGCCAAGACGACCCAAATAATAAAATCTGGTCTTGTAGTGGTCCCAGGGCCAGGACTATAACAGGCTAGTAAACGTTTATAACCACGGAAAAGGGCCCATTTTATACGCGTACTTTTGCTAATAAAACACTCATAGTAGACTTGCCTAGCACTACTTAGAAAAATAATACACTTATTGCTGGACTACGCAGAATTATCTGCTCCCACAAAGCCAACTATGAGCATCTAATAGAACCCCAGGCAGGCCTGTTACGTACTCCGCGCTTCTATTACTAGCTACTTCAAACATTTGTGAATTGTGTTGTGAGGTGGATGAAAAAAATAAAAAATAAAGAAAGAAATTAATTAACCAGTAAGTATTTCGCACGTAATATTATACGTGCATACATACTTGGAGGGTTAATTAATAATACGAAATCATTAAACACTCACTATATATCTGTACTGACAATAACAAAAATCTGTTACAACTAAATAAATGTCATTCGTGCAAGCGATAGCGCGATTTAGAAGCACCTCAGTGCCATCTATAGAAAACAACATGAAACCATACTATATGAATTACATTCGTGCAAGCGTTAGCGCGACTTACGAGCACCACAGTGTCATCTAGTGAAAACAACATGAAACTATTTTTCTTATACAATTTAAATTGGCACTAACAACGGCAAAAGCGTATTTCCGGTGAAGTATATTGTGTTTTACATCTCAATTTTTGTTCGCCCATTGGACACGGCGTATTTACTAAGTTGTGTTTAGAAATACGTGCATTTCGTTCTATAAATTACTATTACTGGCGTGTGACCTTATAGCGGATTTATAATTACTTCTTGTAGTCTATTACAAATGTAACTTTATAGAGCAAATTTTCTCAAGTATATATTTAACACCTTTGAAACACTCGTATAGGCCATCTTAGCCTTTACTGCGCCTATAATCTCGTTCTATACACGACTATAAGTCAATTTATAAGAACAGTCTACTACAAACCCAAACAAACTCCGTGTAACCTGTTATAAGCTTGGAAGTAAAACATGGAACCACTAAGCGAGAGTTACTAGTGCTGCAAGCCTATAAACTGTGCACTATAGGAGAATTTTTTTACTTAGGGAACCAAGCGAAGCGCAAGGGCACTACCTACCTTTTCTGGAAACGTTTCGTCGTATTTTTGAACCCTCGTAACTTTGGTTTGGATAATGCCAGATAGTTTAAATTTTTAAGATATAATGACATGAGTATAACAATTAAATGCGCAAGTTTGAATATCGTAGCTATTATATTTTAGATTTTATAGGTGTCCAAGAACCCACAATTTTGTCACTGACTTACCGATCATCAAAACTGTTAGGGTACTTCCTGAAGTCTTAGAAAGCTGAAATTTAATATGTAACATAATATTAGTACAGAAACAACAAAAAAATTATAAAACCCAACCTAACCTATCCCATCTCCTTGATATAGAGGGTGGATGTTAGTATGAGATACCACCGTTTCTTGTGCTAGATACAAAATTTAAAATACATAGTATAAAATACTTCTTGTGACAAATAAATAAAATACGTGTTAGCCTTGAGAGACCACAGACCTATACCTTATTCCCTATCCCTATTCTCTTCTGCTTATTTCCTTAGACTATTCCTTCATAAAAAGGCCGGAAACGCACTTGCAACTCTTCTGATGTTACAGTGTCCATGGGAGACGGCAGTTACTTTCCGTCAGGTGACCCGTCTGCTTGTTTGCCCCCTAATTTCATAAAAAAGGGAAAGA
This sequence comes from Cyaniris semiargus, assembly GCA_905187585.1. Classification (NCBI taxonomy): domain Eukaryota; kingdom Metazoa; phylum Arthropoda; class Insecta; order Lepidoptera; family Lycaenidae; genus Cyaniris; species Cyaniris semiargus. Next base: position 14,790,364 of record LR994563.1, on the reverse strand, counting down.
GAACAGGGGAATAGGGATACCCCTTATCCTTATTCCCCTTTCCCTATGTGTGGAAAGGCCCTTATAGTATTATGCATACGTCGCTAAATTGAATGGTACTTTAGATGCCTTATGTACTCGTACATTTTTCATGTATTTATTTTACTGCGCTAGAAATTGTAATATACAACTTGACTAAAGCGCCAGATTTTCCTTTCCAAAATAAAATGTAGATTTTAGCGCCTATTTTGATAGTTTACGATCAATGCATTTCACAAGGTCTGGTATGGCTCTATGAACACTCGTGCATTAGCTTACTCTATTTATACTATCTGGTGAGTGTTAACTAAATAAGGTTAACGCACTACACCTTCTTACAACCCACTCACTAACTGTACTTGCAAATTGCACTCTATTTTCAACGCAAATCTAAAGGGCTAAGACGACACGATCATTTATATCGTATCCTAGAGCTCTCTCATTATTTTATTCATCTCCTTCTTTACCTATATCAAGTGAAAGACAGATAAATGTCTTGACTTTAATTTTTTTGGTATTCTGAATCCGAGTACCTAAATATGTAGATAAGTACATGTATCATTTTAAAAACAATTACATAGTTTGTAGGGTTCCGTACCCAAAGGGTAAAACGGGACCCTATTACTAAGACTTCGATGTCTATCCGTCTGTCTGTCTGTCTGTCTCCAGGATGTAACTCAAGAACGGTAATAGACATAGAGAGTTGAAATTTTCACAGATACCTAATGTATTTCTGTTGCCGCTATAACAAATACTAAAAACAAAATAAAATATAAATATTTAAGGGGGGCTCCCATACAATAAACGTTATTTTTATAATGGATATCAATGATGGCAACAAGTAGGCACCCGAAATGTTCACAAAATATCTAATTGTATTTATACTTCAATAATAAATACTAAAATTTAAATAAAATAAATAATTATGTGGGTTCTCATACAAAAAACACAATTTTTGCTCCATAATGGTACGGAACCCTTCTTGCGCGAGTGCAACACGCACTTGAACGATTTTGTCTAATCACCTAAGTTTAGTTATCTTTAGCTAATGTAGACGTAAACAACAGTCCACGAATCTTGATTATGATTCAATACAAAACGTTCAAAAGCTTTACTCGTAATCTGTACAATATCTATGTTTATGGATCACTTTTCGTTGTATTTTTCCATCCATGTGTACGAGGAAAAATTTCGTAAAAATTGTATTATCAAGTTAATGGGCACATTGTTGTCGTGCGGCTCGAGTCAATGCCAGTCCTATAAATATCCACTATCTATTGATAATCCGCACTTGCGTCAATCGCACCCTTATCTCTTATCGCCTGATGTCAGAGAACTCTATTTGGAGCATATTTTTCGTAACACACGTACAGCTGAATATGTAATTTCACGTGCCGCGTTATGAAATCTCACTTTTTATCTTTCAAAACGAGCACGTACTTTAAATTCGTAACCCGTCCAGAGGCACGGTTAGACATTCAAATGTACACTTTTTATTGGACACCAAACGGTTCTCTATTTTGGTCGAATGCTCATTTTATTTGCAATTCGTTTATGAATGGTGGCTAGGTTACTTTGAAAGTTGTCGTAGTCAAGTTACCGAGCTATAAGCTATTTAAGTAATAATTAAGTAACTTGTTTTTAATAAAAATTGCGTATTATGTTAATTTAAATATAATAAAAAAGTCGCAAGTTTTCTAATTTTGGAATAACAGAAACATTTTCCTTCCTTCCGAACTCATAATAAGACACTTAGCAATTTAAAGTAAAATCGTGCAAAATACGTTTTTCGTTTTTAGAGTTCCGTACCCAAAGGGTAAAAACGGGACCCTATTACTGAGACTTCGTTGTCTGTCCGTCTGTCTGTCTGTCTGTCTGTCTCCAGGCTGTAACTCAAGAACGGTAATAGAGAGAGTTGAAATTTTCACAGATTATGTATATATATTGCCGCTATAATAACAAATACTAAAAATAAAATAAAATAAATATTTAAGGGGGGCTCCCATGCAACAAACGTGATTTTTATGGCATTTTTTGCTTTATATCAATAATAGCAACAGGTAGGTACTTGAATTTTTGTCAAAGTCCTCAGTTATATGTGTACTTTAATTTTTAAGAATAATATTAAAATAAAATAAAAAAATAAGGGGGGCTCCCATACAAAAAACACAATTTTTGGCCTAATTTTGCTCTATAATGGTACGGAACCCTTTGTGCGCGAGTCTGACTCGCACTTGGCCGATTATTAATTTTGACGACTCTATAACGATACTCTGAAAATGTCACAAGAAGGTAAAACAACAGCGAAATTACAGTATCGGTTGTGACTTGTGTATGTTCCAATTTCTATTAATATCTTTCACAATAAAACGATACAACTTATGCTGTCACCAGTTATCTACATATTTTTTGAATATCAGTCGTCCTATTTGAATACAATGCAACAAAGAATACATTTATTCAAAGCAACATTGTGAAAATATTGCAGCTGGTCTCAAAACTATCACCGAAGCTTACAATAACGTTTTAGGGTAACCAATATTTTTCAGCGCTCAGTTTGCATCAGCCGCCCTAAAAAGAACCAACCACGTAGAAAAAGTATTAGCCAACCCCGATGAGTTTAGAGTGAAACGTGACCTCCGAAACGTGACAGCCACAAGACACGCTGGTTGTTCAGTCGCCACGTGCGCCAGATTCACGTTTGTCAGCGAACGTGCCCACGCCCCACAGCTACACGACTCCATGAAACATGTACTATTGCCCAACTGTGGCCGGTGGCGTAGACGGTAGAGCCATCGCTGAGCGCGTATGAACGCTTCCAGAATCTGTATACTCTAATTTTCGAGCAGCGCCCCAAATCTACTTTGTATTTTAAGGCAACATTGACGCATCTATGTTTCTTGTTTCGTCCTGTTCACTTCCAATAAAACTACAAAATTGTGTTTTCAGGAAATTTCAAACCCAACATTGATATAACTGCCTTGATGTTGCAATAAATATGTAGTAGCATAGTGTTTCAACTTTCAGTTCAGTCATAAATCCTAGAGGACAACAAACCGCCACATAATACAATTATATTTTAATAAAAAACTAAATTATAGTATCTTTCGATGTATCACAATTTACATCCTTATGTAACGATCAGAGGATCCTTAGACCATAACCAGAATTCAAACTTAAAATGTCTGAAATCATGTTACAACATCTAATAATAAGGAATCCAAATACATACCAGATCAAAAATGTTACTAAAAGCACGCATTTGTTCGCGAAGGATGAGCCTCTGTAAATCACCCATCGGAATGCAGAACACAGAACATCACATTGCATTTCGGCTGAAAATCCAACAATAATGGGTACAGGAGGCCGTCCGTCAGTCGCGGGCGTAATAACTGTCTCGTGCAATGGCGCTACGTGCCCGGCGCGGCGCGGCGGCGTGATGGACGTGAGGTTCCGTTTAATCGCTGATGATAATTAATTGTAAATTGTAGCAATCGTTGGGAAATAGTTCGTTCCGGCATTACACCTGTCACCTGACACGTTCCGCCCCAAGCTCGGATAATACAGTTAAATTGGATTCATTTCATTACAGAAGTGCCTCACTTCCATCTATTTCTAGCTCTCTATTGCATATTATGTCATAACGTGTATATTTTGTGCTCTATAAACAGATTTTAAACTCACATCTATTTCAAATATTATCAATGTTTTTTAATCTTATTCGTGTTTGATACAAAGTAAGGGTGGGTTGCACCAACTCACTTTAACTATAACTTTAAAGTTTAACTATAACAAAATGTCAAATGAACTGTCAAATCCCTAGTTAAAGTCAATAAAGGACGCCATATTTGACGTTAGCCTTAACCTTATGTTGAAAATGATTTTGACCTTTTTACAAGTTTAGTTTTTTGTGGATTTTAAATGTGACGTATTCTTTAATGTGACTTTTTTTGTAGCGGAAATTATTGTGATTGTATGAGAAATGGTGTAATGAGAATGTAAAAAGGAGAAAAATAAATATAATATTATAAAGAGTACAAGAGTTTAATGATGGGCTATTTTGTTCACTTTAAATATAACAACGCCCCTGGTGCAACCCGGCCACCCTAATTGTGTTAAAATCGTTTGGTACAGAATCATAAAACTTTGATCCAATACGGTAAGATTTGAATAATTTTGATTTATCTGATTTAACAATATTGCTTTTTACATTTACTGAATACATTTTAAGTTTAATTCTTTAGCATAATAAGAATTTATTTTCGTTTTTTTTTCGAAAAAAAAAAAAAAAAACAAAACTACATACAATATTTTCGAATTTAGCGAAGCGTTAAAATCAAAATTAGCATGTAACTTTTCTTTAAACAATGACTCTGTTGAAGGCTACGCCCGCTACGGACTTATGATTTATGAAGCGGCAAGGGCAGTGACTCCACAACTGCTGTAAAATTGACCACAGCAAGTCCGTTTATTTTTTATCATTACCGTTTTTAAAAAAGTTGCTCGGTAAAAGTGGAATACGTTACAAAAACGGGTTCCGAAAATGTATTACAAAATTCGTATCGTATACTCCGAGTTCCGGCAAACTTGTTTTAGTGGCTCTGTCTCGTTCAGGAAAACAGAATACTTACAATAATATTATAATATTATGTTACATATTGTACTATGTAGGTTTGATTTGAGGAATGACTGCATGGTGCATGGCACGTAGTCCAGAAACAATGGTCGGACGAATTGTAGTTTCTGACTGGAGACAAAGGAACTACGTATTGTTTATAAGTAAATATTATATTTACAAATTAAACTATTATTATTATCAAAAAACTAAGTTACTAGAAACATTTCAGAGCAAGATAAAGTAGATGGAAGAATTAGAATTTAGAACGTACTCGATTCGGGAGCAATGAATGAAGATTCGCGTTGATAGTCTTGTGTCCTAAATATACTAGTGATCGGCAGTCGGCACACACGGCTGCATGTAGTATGTACAGTTGTCTGTTGTCGCCCAAGATGGCGGCCGTGACGTCACCGGGCGTTTCCTTTCGCGCCGCCTTCACCTTGACATTTGAATTTGATTCTCGAACGTGTCGACGCGTCGCCAGCGCTACGTGTGTTGCATAATTACATACACATATTACTAAAATATTATTATTTCTCGTGTATTTACCTCCTTTGTCAACATCTACACCTGTATGCCATTGCAGATGTCTGCACTTGTTGCACGTTTAAATGATCAATACCATTTCGTTATCATCAGTTTGCTTAAAACTGATATTATGTATACTGTATATTCCAATAATTTATTTCTGACGTCATTAATCTTTATATCACAATTCACACAGCTCCGGTAGTTTTCTCTTTGACTATTATTTATTATGTATCAGAGTTGACTCAGCTGTAATACGTTTCGTTACGGTTTTGGTATATCGCTGTATCGAGTCGCCAGGTATTTCAAGGCAGCTTCTGTAGCCGTGTAGTCAAACACGTTTAGCAGGTAGCCCAGAGTCCAGACGTCGCGCGTCTTGTTCTAAAATTTTCCTCTCAGGATTAAAAATTCACAACCGAAGAGTCTGATAATATATTTTTCCACGTGTATGATAGAAAAATGCATCAATTAGAGGAGCGATGGACCTCGAATCTGCGACGAAACACAGCAGTCATTCACCCAGATATCCGCAATTATAAAGACTCCATCGTTAGCGAATTAATGTAACCGATTTCACCACCGACGCCGGAGTTCCCACGTTCGGGTCCAGACAATGGCGGAGCGTTCCCGCCACGCATTGTGTAAAACAAAAACTTACTCTAATTACTAAAGTAAACATTATTTCAGATCTATTGTTTCAATTCTCATGGAAATCCCAACAAAAACCAACCACGTCACGCAAGCAAATGCTGATGCTCTTCGTCCGTGAATCTCCCAGAGTTGCAGGAATCTTTCACATAATATTTTATACAATACTTATACGTCCCCGGGACTTTGGTTTTCTCTGAAATTATTATTGTAAGCATTACTTCATTTTTAATCCAAGTGTCACTTAAATTTTTGCTATGGCGAGTGTCTGCTCGATTTTTAAATCGATTTTCAGTTATTTCTCAACTGTATATTTCAAAAGAAACCATTTTAAAATCTAGCCAAGTGTTGCTCAGTCTCACCCGGGTGTCCATCGCGTGAGACAATGCACCACATGGTCTGTGGGAACGTTCTCACCCACTAACCAATCGCTGCACTGATTCACAACTTTTTTCGGTCTGACCGCGCTCTGGAACGGTCGTGAATTAATTATCCACTCTCCGATGGTTCAGTAAATCTTCTGGGAAAATATTTCAGGGTGTTATGAGAATTGGTAGTTTTGAACCGCCCTGTGAATTGTGATATAGAACTCTTTTGATCAAGGCTCGTCTATTGTCCTACGGATGCAGTTATTTGAAATATTCGCCGAGGAACATTAGGAGGTGCTTATCCCAAGTTTACGAATACTTTCATTATCTATATTTTTTAATGATTTCTACCAGCCCATATAACATTTCAGATGAGAGCATTGGAACTAGTATTATACCTTGACTCCAATGGAAACTTGGAGTAAAACTTGTTGAAATAAATGGAATTTCTATTTAAACATAATAAAAAAGCACGAAACAAGCATTATACGACTATAGTATGTTGTTATATCCACCGTATAACTAACAACCGGTAAGAAACTAAAGAATTGACGTGTGTGAACAGTATATTGATTTTGGGGTTCTGCACTCAAAGCTCAAAGTTATACTTATTTAAACTCAGGGATAACTAGTTGAGATAAATGCTGAATCAGTATTGGATTACAAAAGATCCAGTTTTAGAACCTGCTTGCTACCATAACATGTAGACATGCCGCGCATCATGTAATGTAGAGTATTATATACTTGAGTTAATTTTACAATCGAGTAAAGTTTGTTAGAGAGTAGTTCTGTAATTGGAGGAACATATCCGTAAATCCACACGATAGCTCTTATTATCCATATCCATACTAATAATCTAACTGCGAAATGAGTAAAATTTTGTGTTGAAATACCATTGAGTCCCGGGACATATTATTAGTTTTTAAATTTTTATAGCGAAAACTGTATCCGCGCGTTAAACCTATTTTACTGGCAATATCCACTTTTAATTACTTTGGAGTTTGGACAACTTGTTCCCTCGCCAAATCCCTCTTTATTTACCAACGGTACCCCATCAAACATATTTTATTACCTCAAGTCGGGCAGGTACGTCGAGTGGAACGATTTAAAACTTTGCGGCCTTGATACGTTACATAATAAAATAAAAACATGTCCAACGTGCAACTCACTCTGTCGCTATGGGTTTTTGCAAACCAGATGTAACCTGTGCTCGACAGACTCGATCAGGTCGAAAGGATTGCAAAATCATTCGCCTCTTTCAAGCTTCCAAATGCGTTTGAATGAACGAAGGTGGTTCTCCATTAGTACTAATAAGCGGTAGGTATTAAGTAAACAGTAATGTTTGCTGACAAAACAGATGTCGCTCGAACTGGTATGTCGAAGGTTATCCGGAAAGGAACTTGATTTTCCTTGGGCGGAGCCTTTACCAATCAAGCGATTTTCGAGTTCTTGGTGGAGTTGGAAAGAGGCTTTCCCGAGCGATTTTTCCACGGTTGAATTTTTGATCCACGCCATCTGGTGGCGGAGAAATTCAACTTTGAATTTTTTAGACATTTGTTTATAGTTTTTATATTTTTATTAGTTGTATATTATTTGTAGGATACGTTTTTTGTTAATTTTTGGTGGTTGGAAATTTTTCTTTTATTTTCTTTTGTAGTTTTAAGTTCGTGCCTTGTGGTACACCGGGTACAATTTTGTACTTTGTTGTGCTACAGGTTCGAAGTGTTGTTTTATTGTCTTTGCGTGTTGATTTTGTGTCAACATGGCAGGAGGTGATGGTAGGAGTCAAGGAGGAGGGCCTAAGAAAAAGGGGGAGGGGGGGGGGGGGGGAAGTGGTTAGGAGTAGGAGTGGAGGTGGAATGGACTCTGATAGGAGTGCTGGTCACAGAGATTTGGTTCTTTCCGATGGGTCTGTGGCTGGGCCCTCGATGAGCCGAGTCATGGTCCGTGGAGGAATCACTCTGGTAGAAATCCTGTGTAAAGATTGGGCAATGCCCTCTGCGTCGGTCTCTGTGTCGGAGTCGGAACACCTGTCTCGTAAACGGTTTCGCGAGGATGTCCTGCCCGATCACTGCGGGTAAAGAGCTGCTGCGGCGGGGCGGTTTCTGTGTTGGTTAGAGCCGTGTCAGGGTAGAGCATGAGGGCATGCGACCCAGGCACTGCTTCAATTGTTTTGAGACGGGGCACTCTGCTATCATGTGCCCCTCGAAGGACCACAGCGGATTTTGCCGCCGCTGCAGTAAGCCAGGACACAAGGCCAACACCTGCACATCGGAGCCTCACTGCGCTGCATGTGTAGATGCTGGCCGTAAGGCAGACCACGTAATGGGGGGAAAGGTGTATAACCACTAACCCCCCATCCACTCGTGGTAAAGCTCTCCCCTCAAGATCGTCGGGAAGAGAGCAGGAGGCGCCTGAGGCTGAGATGTCAGAGTAACGGGAGGTTACGGGGCTGTCTCTCATCAACCGAGGGACGGTCCTGACCTGCGTGCGATGGAACAGTGAGTCAGTGGTAGATCTGACTTTCGCCACGCCCGATATCGCACGCAGGATTGGAGGATGGAAGGTGGTTACGGAGTTGGAGACACTCTCGGACCACCGTTATATTCGGTTCGAGGTGTCTCCGCCCTCCAGGTCAAGTCCAGTGTTGTCCAGGGGTCGTAGCAGGTTCCCGCGTTGGGCCTTGTCTAGGCTCGATCGGGAACTGGCGGAGGAGGCTGTGATCGTCGACCGCTGGTGTCTTACGTCGACGTGGCAACGTCAAGGGGTTGATGGAATGACTGGCTGTTTCGGAGACGTACTCAAAAACGTCTGCGGGGCAGCCATGCCGAAGTTGAATGGTCCACCCCCTCCACGTCGAGCGGTTTACTGGTGGTCGAGCGAGCTGGCAGACCTTCGCGTTGCCTGCAATGCGGCGAGTCGTGCCTATGCAGCAGGCGGCGCCGACCCCAAGATACGGAGCGAGAATGGTCGGCTGCACAGGGCTTACGTTGAAAAGAGTGAGGCCCTGAAGCTGGCCATGAGCCGAGTCAAAGACTGGCTTCACGACTCCTTTAGCACTTGGAGGAGGGCCCGGGACCGAAACTGTCTGATCACCAGTATGGTTTTCGGGCTGGTAGGTCTACCGTCGATGCCATTCGGTACCTACGGTCGGTGACGCAGGATGCGGAACGCGAAGGGGATGTCGTGTTATGTTTCGCGGACCCGGGAAAAGAGGACCCAGGTGCACGACTTCATGTCGGAGATGAGGAGATCAGGGTGAGCCCCACCATCAAGTATCTTGGGCTCATCCTGGATGGAAGATGGACCTTCGGTCCCCATTTCCAGCAGCTGGGACCGAAGGTCATAAGAGCGGCATCCTCACTGGGTCGACTCCTGCCAAATGTGGGAGGGCCCAGCCAAGCCTGTCGGCAGCTATATTCCGGGGTGTGTCGGAGTATGGCTCTGTACGGTGCCTCAATATGGGTGGGTGCTCTCACCGTGCGCAATAGGGCCCTGCTGCACAAAATGCAGCGGGTCATTGCGGTAAAAGTCATCAGGGGCTACCATACAGTCTCTTGGGCGGCAGCCACTGCTCTGGCGGGGGAACCGCCATGGAAACTCACGGCGAGGGTGCTCACCGAGTTGAACCTCCTCATCACTAAGGGGAGAAGGAATGGCGAAGCCCCTTCGTGGCAGGAGCTTAAGCGGTTCCGGAGACTCGGAAAGCAGTTTCTGCTGAGAAGGTGGGGAGAGGATCTGGCGCAGACCCGGTACGGTAAACGTGCCGCCGAGGCACTGCGTCCGGTTTTTGCAGCGTGGATGCGCCGCAAGAAGAAACCCCTCACCTTCTGCCTTACACAGGTATTCACCGGGCACGGATGCTTCGGTGAGTACCTGTGTAAGGTTGCCAGGAGAGAGCCAAGGCAAGCCTGCCATAAATGTGGCGCTGCGGAGGACACGGCCCAGCATACCCTTGAGGTTTGCGATCGTTGGGCCGTGCAGCGCCACGATCTCGTGGCAGTGTTTGGCGGGGACCTCTCGCTCCCGAGCATGGTGCGCTGAATGCTCGAGAGCGATGAGGCCTGGCAGGCGGCGGTCTCTTTCTGCGAAATTGCCTCCCACATCTCTGCCGCTCCGCCGGCGTAGGACGGGAGTGCGGAGGCGACGCTATGCGAACCTCCTAACTCTCGTCTAACGGGGCTCCGAGAGAGGATGGGAACTTCCCCGTCTTAACCAGTCCCGGCGCCGAGGGGATCGCTTCAGTTTGCCGAAGCGTTCTCTAACATTGGTGGAAGTCCGGTCCCTTCTGAGGTAGACCGGCCGGTCGTGGAGGGAGTCCTGTGTTTGTTAGATCCAGGACATCTCTTCCTATACGGTTAAAGGCGAACCTCAGGTGGTTTTAGTGGGTAAGCCCGGCGCCGGCAGTCCCACATACCCCCGGGGTGCTTCAGCTTAACTGAGGCACAACCCCAACCCGGGGCACCCATAAAGGGTTTCCTCTGCGCAAAAAAAAATCCGGAAAGAGCAATGCAATACTCATTCAGCAGATAATATACTAGTCCCGATAAGGAAGATTTTACGTATGCTTCCCTTTGGCATAGATTAATTTAACTGTAAGCAAAAAATATAAATTCAGTGAAATAAATTTCAAACAGAATTTGAAGACATGAGTTAGGTGGCAAGTGGAAACTTTATTATGTCTTTAGCTCTGTAACCACTATTTCTTGTCAATGAAATGATCAATGACAAGAAATAATGGTTATAGCTCCCATCATGTTAAATTTTCAGGTAAGTAAGAACTCTTAGGAAAATTACACGCATAGAGACTTAAAATCTTATTGTGCTTTTAAAGTTAAAATCTACAAGACAATGCCACAAAATAACGAAAATATGACTTTAATCAAAACGGATTTAGTATTTAAAAACAAACTCCTACATATATAAAACATACAGAATATAGGTATAACAGAAACGCAAAAATAGAATGAGAGCTTTAAAAATAAGAGAAATGTGAAGGGTGATTCATGACAGAGCACAGAGCTATTGAGGGGGACGTATAATGTAAATATATTAAAAACATAATATTTAATACAAGAAAAGCTAAAAAATAATAATATGTCATAATAAAAATAACATAATTACTTACTTACTGACTTAAGTTTTATGTTTATAGGTTTGATTGATCTTTTGACCGTTAGTTAAATTGAAAATAAACACAAAGCTTGATACATGATACACGGATCATAAATGGAAAATCACGTCTAATAAGTCACGCGTTTGGATTCTCCAATTCCATGTCTATTGGCCAGTATTGATCAATAAAACTAAGAAATCAGTAAACTTCTTACTTTTTTCCAAAGAAAAATGTAGCAAATTTAAAAAAAAACAAGTACTTGCAAAAAAGAGTTTGTTAGGACTGGTGTACAAAATTCACTTACCGTGGCAAATCTGCGGCAAGCCCTAACAGAATCTCAAACAAAGAACTTCCTTTACCTGAAACAAAGAGGGGCGTGTTTATTACGAGCATTGTGAGCAGCCGCACTCCACACTAATTAGACTTTTAGCTTTCTTATTTAACTGGGAGATTCGTCAGACTCCGTTAATGAGACCCTATTCTTGTATTGAAGGCAGAAGGGGTAATAGCGGTATTTTTATAAAAAATATCATCCATATAAATTTTAGCGCCAATGTTTTACTACATATTTTACTTTGTCAGGAATCTTGTAATAAGTTACATATTTGAAAGAATAAATTACGGTGGAAACTATTAGACTCTATTATTTCCAAAGTAGAAAATATGATTCGTGATCAGTTTAACAATTTTCCTCAGCCACAAATCACACTTTTATCTCTCCAGCGATCTCCATCACGGTTTTTGATCTAAACCGAGTCATAACTCTACCATCGAGAGAGGGAATGATGAACCGATATATCATGTGTAGAAATCATTTGCCTCAATCCCTCTATATTAAACGAATTACACACGCACACGGGGAAGTCTGGATACGATCTTGCATGCAGCGGCGTTCGCGTGAGACACGTTAGTCGTTACACGTTACATTACCATCTTTCGAGAGCTACCGTAAATAATGCACTCACGCCAACGTGGTATTTTATATTTGGCTTTGTTTTACTAGGTATCTCAATATAATATTCATATGTAACAAATTCCACCACGTCTGAAACCAATTTACACATTGCTACTGTAGCTTATGCTGCAGCTTCTTCCCTTAGAGCCAGTCCACACGGCGCGTTGCGTCGACGCAGCGCTGCCGTTGCGTTGTTTTTCATACAAATAACCAAGGTGTTCACACGGCGCGCTGCGTCTTCGCAACGCACACATGACGGACAGCAGGCCCTGAGACGAAGCGGGAGGGGGTGTTGACGTTAAGACTGCTTCGTAATAATATAGCGCTGCGATGGCGCAGCGCCTGTGTGGCCGGCTATGTGTCAAAATATTTGCGTTGCGACGACGCAACGCAACGGCTTGCTCTACAAGCTTTTAAGTTATAAACCCAATATCAACGTGAATTTTTAGTTGCCTGAAAATTTACTTCGCCTAAGTGCATCCAATTCCATATGTAGCCTATCCCCGTGGGACGGTTCTCGGTAGCTATTAGGGGCGACGGTCGCGCACGCGAGCCGGCGTATTAGCACAAATCAGGCGAGCCGCGACCGACGTCATGCGACCGCGACACGCACGTCCCGTCGGGCAGCGGTGGCTAAGTATACCGCACATGATGGACAAGTCTTTTATGACATAGGGGACTAATAAAGACCTCTGATAGTTCTGGTTATAAGTAATTTCTTCTAAGTGCTCACGAACTTCCGCAACATCACACATTTAAATTATTTCATAAACTATTTCCTGCTCCAGTAGGTACATGATTGACAGAAATTTGGTCATAAAGTTAATTGATAAGCCCAAAGAAGCTTGATACTATTCTTAGGGATTTTCCATGATCATAAAAGAAATTTAATTGTGTTTGGTGTTCACTTGCAATATGTTAAAAAGTAAAAAGTTTACCCATCTTCTTTAGGTCTTAAAATATATTAATTTAGTCGTGGGAAAGCCCGAGCCATAGTATAAGGAGGGGAGTAAGTTATCTTCATACAAAGGCACCGCGCGCGGCTTGTATGTGTGCGCCATCGTCGCCACACGCACACTAACAAAATCTCGGAGTGTTTTCGGAGTGTACCAGTCGGGGCTAACACTTTACCTGCACGCCCGCGCCGCGGCTAAACGAATCAAAATTGTCCGATCATAATTGCAGGAGTAATAAATATTACCCATCTTCTTTAGGTCTTAAAAATATATTAATTTAGTCGTGGGAAAGCCCGAGCCATAGTATAAGGAGGGGAGTAAGTTATCTTCATACAAAGGCACCGCGCGCGGCTTGTATGTGTGCGCCATCGTCGCCACACGCACACTAACAAAATCTCGGAGTGTTTTCGGAGTGTACCAGTCGGGGCTAACACTTCACCTGCACGCCCGCGCCGCGGCTAAACGAATCAAAATTGTCCGATCATAATTGCAGGAGTAATAAATATTGCTGTGTGTTTGGGTGTTTTAATAAGTAATGCAACAATTCCAGAATTGTCTTTGTTTAAATTACCTGTTGAACAGGAAAGGTAAGTACTACTCACTTATTCTAGCATAATATAATTTTTACTTGATGATCAGATACCTACTTACTTCTTTTTTACCCGACTGCAAGGAGGGTTATGTTTTTAGCGCGTATCTTGTATGTTTGTAATATTCTTTATTACCTCGTATATTCAGAACCGCTAATTATTGTATTAGTTTTCTATCACACAAAGGAAGTAGGTAGGTAGGTAGGTCTACTTTCCCACTAGAACATACTCGTAGTATAAATAAGAGAATGTTTTAGGTACTTTTGATCAGTCAACTAATTTGCCGCTATTGCTTTGTTTACGTTTAGTAATGCCGATTTCTCTGTATTGTAGGTATATTATTAACTAACTACTTACAGTCAATTACTTATTTTAAATCGTAATTAAAAATAAGTAATTGACTAATTGTAAATTACAATACACATAAAGCAAAGTTCGAATCATAACAACAGATTTGTTTATAGTATAAGAGACAGGCGTTAGTTTGAATGTTGTTTTACAGGGTATTTTTATAATTTTACTTAGACATCGGATTATATGCAGGATCAAAGTGCCGAAATATGCATGGAAATATGCACGAAAAATGGCCGAAATATACACAAAATATGCACAATCAAGAGTCACTAATTATTATTAAATGTCGGGAGACCGCGACGTTGCCGCTATTCATGCGGTTGCGAACGAAGCGCGGACAGCCGCTAGCCGCTCCCACATCACCACGCCCGCGCCGCGCGCCACGCCGCCGCAGCGTAAAACTGACAACCCTAACGGCCGTTCCCAATATTTGATCTATCTCTGGTTTTGCCCTACTAGAGATAGGAATAGCTCTCATTAGACATTAGAGACATATATTTTATGTCAATTCAATGTTAGCTGCGATCGGTCGTATGTCAAACCAGAGATAGATTGAATATTGGGAACGGCCGTTAGACAGTAGGTAATTATATCGCGGATTGGGCCGGATTTACCCTACTTCCCCTCCTTTTACTATGCCCGAGCGATATGTTTGATGACTTTTGTTGTTTTCTCTAACCAGAGTACTTGAAATATTATGTGTACTACGTGTACGGTTTTCCTCCCATGATCATTATATCGGGTAATGTGCTTTAAAGTCGATCCTGGCTTCACAAAAGTGAACGTTACGCGCTTCATATGATCCTATCTCGCGATCAGTGATACTCTTCAAATTATTGCCGGTATCAGCAATCTGAGACCGACCGTTTATGATAGCGAGCAAAAAATTGCCGAAAATACCATGTAAAGGTCCATTAAAAAAAGGTTGTACATAATCTTTTATCGCGATATTAAACTGTATCTTCATCGCGATAAATTTTTTATACTTATCTCGGATTACATTCTGTCCAATAATTATTTTTAGGATGGAAACCTACGAGTAGACTTCCTTTATTACGGCGGCACACGCTACTTCAGTACACGTTATCTAAGTTTATTCTGAGCGTGTCTAAAGTATATTCTCTACTTTTTCTAATGTTCTTAAAAACTAGTTGTTTGTGCGTTACTAATGTGACAAAATTCTACATGGTAAAAATTATTAAAGCCTTGATAAAAGTTTTTTTGATATTATAATATGAATCAGTATAGTATGAACAAGAAGCCAGAATGTAACTTAACACTAGAAAGACCGGAGCGGTCAAATGACCGCATTTTCATTTTTAATTTGCGATATTTTTGTTAGCTTTGCGTGAAATTCGTTTTCCTTTCGTGACATTTAATAATTTTTGATTGTTTAAATTGTGATAATTTTTTAATGATAGAGCTATCATTAAAAAAGCTGACCTTGAGCTCTCAATAATTATAAGTTTTAAATCATAACCTACCTAGAAAGACCGCAGCGGTCAATTGACCGCTTGAATACAATTTCTAAAGAAAATGGTGGTTTCTTGCTTGTTTTATTTTTCTTTCAAATGTTTTATTATTATTTATTTGTGTATTTTATATGAAATTTGATTTAAAATTTTTAAAAACTCGACTGAAATAGACTTGTGAATTACTCATAGGACAAAAAGTGGGATAATTACTTTTTTATGTAAATGGTCTAAAATTTCACATTTTGATATGTAAACATAGTGGGAATATATTTGCAAATATATTATCACTAAAACCTATACAAATAAAATCTTTTGCCTTGTCTGTTTTGACATTATAGCGTATTTCAAGTTTTTTGCCTAGTGAAACCCTGTTTATTGAAAAGCATCAACGTTACTACAAATATCAGCATAGATTTTCGTAGTGTTGTTGCCTGAGTTGGCCTAACACAGCCAGGGTTTATTGGTAGTCCAAATTGAAACAAAATATTTATGCTGAGTTTATGTTATTTTTTGTTTTACCTACACAAACAAAGCAAATAACAAACTAAAGGTTACGAATTGTAGTTCTATGAAAAATATATAAAAATTGTTATTTTTGTGCAAATTTTAAATATATTTGATTTCTATAGCATATTTTTTTAACTTTTTTAGCTTTAAGGATAATAGATTTTTATGATGTGACCAAAAATATGATAGTAAAAAACAATATTTTTGACCTCCAATAGGGTATTTTCACCAAGATGTTCATGGTTTCTTGACATGATTTATTGTACATTCAAGTAACTTTACCATTTTATGCTAAAACGAGAAAATATAAAATGTGACAAAAACTGTGTTCTATGCTCTAAATACAGAAACAAAACCAATAAGTCTTGTGGAGTCATTATAATGTCAAATATATCAGTAGTAGGTCTATAAAATACCTTTTTAAATAATTAAGTTCAGAATTCCGGTCTTTCTAGTGTTAAGCCCATCTTAGTTTACCCAGAAAAAAATTTTGTTCGTCATGAAAATATCTTTTCATCACGAGATTTGGTTTAAGATACCAATACTCAATACTGATACCGACAGGTTCGATACAGTACCATGGTTCAATAATGTATCACCAGCACTTTATCCGTGACATTTGGTGTTCACTGTTCGTGACTGGAGAGTGGAGCCGTAACCCGTAACCCGACCGTGTAATAGCTTCGATGAACTTAGACCTCGAACAAATTGACAGACCCGTACATATACATACAATAAGCCTATTTACATTATGAAACTAATATTATAAATACAAAAGTGTGTCTGTCTGTCTGTCTGTTACCTCTTCACGCCCAAACCACTAAACCGATTTTGCTGAAATTTGGTATGGAGATACTTTGAGTCCCCGGAAAGGACAAAGTACGGAAAAATGTACGGTTCCCGATACTTTTAGCATGTTTTGGTCCACAACATGAAGCCTGAAAATGTTTAATAACATAATCATCAGTCTTGTTGTCGACTGTGATTCTGAATATCCTAGACAACAAATGACGCCATACTTTCTTGCCTACAGATAAGACTCTCCAGGTTCAGTATTCACGCCATCTTTATTTAGTTAAGTAGATTCAGAAGCTCAATTTAAAATAGTAGGTATATAAAACTTAACTTATATTTGACCCTTCCCTTCAGCTAAAGTCTTGACATTTGAAAATTGTATTTTCCTATTCCACGACCTCAAAAACTTTGACATTTCGTGCTTGGAAGTCGATTCAGAAGCCACTTAATGAATTTTGTATCAACCTTTGTGGAAAACGTGCACTTGATTACAACAATTTTAACATCAGAAAGAGAGTCTGAAGCTTATGAACTAGTTGGACCATTGACACCCACACCGGATTGCCGACAAAAAGTAAATCCCCATAGTGACTCAAGTACAGTTATCAGCAAAGTTGTAATGAAGCTCAACCGGGAGCAAGGCCAGCATGATTCAGAACTCAGAAGTAATAAAGATTTAATTGCAGAGCGGATTAGCGAAGGCGACGATCAAATTAAAGTACTAATTGAGGTTACAATTGAGGAAACAACAGCTAAAAATAGCACATACATGCTACAATTGTAGTCGTATGTAAGGGCAATCATGTTCAATTTAATTCTCTTTGTTCACAAAATATGTGAGTATAGTAGACACACTGAGTATAGTAGACACACGCAGATAGTAAACAAAACATAAGTTAGTGACTTCTATTTCAACGTTTTTTTTTTAACACATTTCATATTTTTGCTCTTTGAATTCAAAGCGTTTTGAGCATGACTATTGACTACCTAATCATTTTCGAATCCATGTCACAAGTCAACAGTCATCGACATAAATAATAATTATATCCGCTAGTCTATGACCGTCGCTGATTGCATCACAAACCACAATTCATAGTTACGTGTAAAGGTTGACTCAGAATTCAGAACAAAAAGAGCGCAATAATAAAATTTTATAGAATTTTCGTGTCCGCAACTCGTTTGTTGTTGTTAAACTCCACCGAAATACATATTAGTACAAGTACCGAAAGTCGAAACGACTGGACGGATTTTGTTGTAATTTTGTGTGCTTATCGGGTATGTCTGAGAATCGGGCAACATCTATTTCTAATACCCGAAATAACCACCACTCTCGCTTACGAACTCTTTCCTATCCGCGTGACGTCAACAATGTATGTAATGACTAATGACTAATGACAATTCCTCGCTCGGTAGAAGATCTTCCTTTGACGCCTATAGTGGCAACAGAAATACATAATTTGTGAAAATGTCAACTGTCAAGCGCGGTTCTTGAGGCACATCTTGGATATGTACAGACGGACAGGCTGATATTTTATCTTTGTGATCGGGTCCCGTTTTTACCCTTTGAGTAAGGGACCATAAAAAGGAGAAAATTATCCATCTCCGTTATTATACTATGCTAACGCGGACGAAGTCGCGGGCTACAGCTAGTATCTATAATAAAATGATCAAATCTAATCAGAAGTTTATCAAGCCTGCTTCAAGCTGTAGCACAAATAGACGGGTCGAGTGTCGAGACTTGACACCGTGACCTCACTGATAAATCTAAGCTTAGAATTTATTTGAATAATATAAGACAAAGACTTTTTAAAATCGGGGATTGACCAAGCACACATTCTCACCACTGGAACTCCTGTAAGCCATGTACCACAATTAAGAAATTAAAAAAAAAAACCCCGCCAAACAACTTTAAAAAGTAATGAAATAATATTTACTGACTTTAAGTTTAAATAATTCCTGAGTGTAAAGTAAAATTTTAGTCCATAATTGTTGTCAAGGTGTGTCGGGGGACCGCTAATGTAGATGTTTGATTTCACATAACATTATCGTGCGTCTACAGCGAACCGAATCGAGACGATCAGCGACTTTTATGGCGATACAAAATGCAAAAGTCGCTGTTGTCGTAGTTTACTTAGTTTACTTACACACCGTGACAACAATAATTATGGACTAAAATTTTACTTTACACTTAGGAATTAGTGGACTGTGGAGTGCCTAGAGCGTAAAAATCATGCAAACCTCCGATTTCCGTAATAGTGGATGAAAATTGAAAAGAAAAAAAGGAATACGTAGCTGATAACACAAATAAAAAAGTTTACCTATTGAAAAGTTGTGCTTTTGATTTTTAAATTATTCTATACCACTTCAGTTACACTCATAAATTTTAAAATTTTGAAGAAAGCCTGCACATCTTTCAGTTTCATTTTATGTGTAGCCAGATATATTAGCCCAGGTGATGAAGTAGATAAGTTACAAGGTTTGTTCAAATTATAAGGAAAAAATGAGTAAATGTCCGTATGTTACAAAATGTTAGTTATCGTGTTCTTGCACTCTTGTCTTCAATTTTATGTAGCAAAATAATAAAATGTATTAGCATTTTATTGATTCATATCGTTGCTTATATTCCAAAAAAAGAAAATAAGTGGAAAAAATATATAAATTATATTTAAAAATCAATATTTTTGTGTCTAGATGAGCATACCTCCGAATAAGTTTGTTTGTGTGCTTCGGCAGTAAGTACCTGATAAATGGCTTTCCTATTTAATTTTTTTTTTTGGTTTTAAATAGGAAGTTTAAAATTATTTCTTAGGCTTGACAAAGCCTTCTATTTGTTAATGCGCAATTTTTTTAGCTCTTATTTTATTAACTTTTCCGAAAAAGTAGCACAAACTTTTTTTTTTGACTGGTTTTATGTGGTGAAATATTAATTTTTAATTAAATAACTAAAAAATTAAAAGCACAAAAATTTTTTGGTAAACTTTGCAAGTTATAGTGTAAAAAAGAAAATGACACCTAAACAAAAATCCATTTACTATTACAATTTTCGGAGGTTAAAACCTCTGGGCACTGCACTAAATTATTTAAACTTAAAGTCAGTAAATATTATTTCATTACTTTTTAAAGTTGTTCGGCGGGGTTTTTTTTTAAATTTCTTAATTTAATTTTATTTTATGCTTTTTAAACTTGTGTTTGTTATAGTGCAGAATTATTCCTATCAACACTCAACAGGATCATATCCCAATGAATACGATCTATAAATATCCTCTTGGATGAGGCCGTCAATATGAGCCCAAACATGAAACCTCCACCCTGGGTTCATACGGAGCTCGGCTCCTATACAATGCAGGTGATGCTGCAGCAACAGCATGCAAATATTTACTGTTTATCTACGTCTTACTGGCTGTCGCAATTAAAATGAGCCCAAACACGAAACCTCTGCTCTAAGTTGGTGAGGAGTTGGGTATCCTATTGATTACCTGGTGATGCTGCAGCACCAGGTCAACTTTCCATTAATTCATAAGTGTCACGAACCAGAATGCAAAATATAAAACCCATAAAACGACTGCAAGTTGCTAATCGGCCTATCACGAACCAGATAAACCGTGATATTTCAGCAATGAGGAGGCTGATGATGATGAACTATAGCCACAGAATATATATTAGTAGTACCAACAGAATGCCCACTCGCGAAACCCGTTTAAATAAATAACGACTCATACTACGATACTATAAAGTTCAAATTCCGACCGCGCAGTGCTAGGTGCCTACAATTATATTTACCTACATGTGCGCTCTCTTTCTATCGCGTAGGAGGCCCTTTCTAACGAAATCAAGATTGTCACCTTTTACTATATATATATTTTACTATAGCTACTAATAGCAAACTTTTTTATAGTAATAATCAAATTTAAGTAACCCAACCTATATTTTATAATAGTTTTATATTCTATTATAGTGCAGGAGCTGGTCTGGAATTTTTTACAACTTAAACATAGTAACTTGTGTTTATTTCTGTGTAGTATGTGGTTTGTTTGTAACAAATTGGTTTATTTGCTATGTTTTTGTATTTTTTTATCTTTTTTTTGTATTTTAAAGTCTTAAATTACCTTATTGAAATATTTCTTTGACCTTTTTTCAATTGTTCATATATTTATCAGATTAACGATTCTGTCACAGCGGTTCAACCAGTACGTAGATATATGCGACGAAAAAATATTGCGCGTGCGTCACCGCTCGCTTGTGAGTCCCTAGTGATCTGCCCCTTTAAAGGGGTACTTTTTTTTTTAATTTATTGTTATAAACAGGGGATTTTTCCCAACGGAAAACATCACCCCCATAGTACACTAATTACAGAAACAATACAAAATCAACACAAAGAAAGAAAAAAAAAAGATACAAAAAGCAAATAAATGCTAACGCCGACTAACACAACATTTAAAAAGTTTATAAATCCCTCTGGCAGCTGTAGAATTCGGAGAAGATAAAACAGTATTACAAAATCCGACTTGAAAATTATAATTAAATACATAAAAATAATCCTGTCTCTCGGCTTCGGCCCGGACACACTCCATCAGCACGTGATAGACGTCCTCCACAACGTTACACTCCTCACAGTTGGGACTCGGCGTCTTCCTCATAAGGAAACCGAAAGCGTTCAATGGAATATGTCCAGACCTTAGCCGAAAGGCAGTGATGATCTCCTCCCGATTCAATTTTATGTCATCGAACCAAGGGCATCTGCACAACGTATGCTGGATAGTTCTGTACCAGATTCTTTAAAGGGGTACTTACATTTCGATACCTACACGCGCGAGTGGGACAGGCCTGCTATAGCTAAAACACTCTCGATCATGTCAGCTTTCAAACAAAAAAAACTAGATCAAATTCGGTCCACCCGTTTGGATTCTACGATGCCACAGACAGACAGACACGTCAAACTTATAACACCCCTCTTTTTGGTCGGGGGTTAAAAACCCCTTGATTTGAGGAAGCACGTAGTAAATGCTAAACGGTCTAGGCGTGTCAAGCTGTCAACAAGCAAATTAATACCACGATCGTGGGAATCACAGACACAATAGATATTCAATTGTTATGCGGCACCCGAGTTCCTATTGGGAGTTGATGGGTTAATAAGAAGAAAGGGAAGTATTACAAATTGACTCAATATGTCTTACAAAATCAAAGGTTCAACAAGTTTTCCACGGGCTAAAGTTTAAAGATGTTTTGCCAAGCGGTTCTAACACGACACCTACTACCCCCTGCTTTTTACAACTTACGGTAGAACCAGTTGGATGTGGTGCGATGAGCCCACAACCAGTGTTTACATCATTGTTTACACCGGCGCGGGCGCATGGCTGTGTGTATCGGTGACGTGCGTGATTAGTAACGCCTCGCTCGGCCTTGGCGCAAAAAAATTGACGATTTGCTATACACGTGTACCAGCATCATTATGTCCAATAACAATGGTTAATTAAATATTAATTGTTCTTAATACTTTGACATGAATTCGTAAATAATGATAATGTTGCCGAAAGTGTATCGTAGAGCCACTCTACAGTCGACTGTTTCATTATCTACTTCAGATCAGAAACTAAATATTTGCATCACCTCCACGACGGTAGCGAAACGGCGAAGCCATACATTTACTGATATGTAGAATTTGTTGAAGTTAGAGTCGGTAGAGTAAGGCCGTGTAGATTCAGAAGCTTGGCTCTACATGAGATATCTTTTTCACAGGGTAAACCTTATGTGGTCGTATTTCGTATTTTACATGAAATGTTTTTGGTGGGATTATTTAGTCTGCGTGCTTGCTGATGTCTAAAAAATATTAGTACTTATAATAAACTGCGTTAGATATTATTTTTGAGCAAACTTTTCCTATGAATATTATGACTCTTCAAATTTATAGGCGAATGGGAACATAAATATACAGTAAATTAAATGTGCTCAACGCGCTTTTATAGTGTAAATTAAAAAAAAAAAGTATTTTGGGATCGACGAATAGATTTATAATTTCATTGTCGTCAGTCATAACTCATAACTCGATGCTCGTGTGCCTCTAGTTTTGCAATATAAGGGTAAACGGTATGTGGATGAAGAGAATTTTGAATGATTGAGTTATTGAATATTACGTTTTATAACTGGAAGTGATACACAGTTATGTCAAGTTATACATCAACATAATTAGCAACGGTTACTGAAAATTGTCTTTGTATTGATACTTAAAACGTTAATGTTTGAAAGCTTTGTTATAAGTTACTCAACAGATCCAGTAAATCCCTGTCCTTTTCTAGCAATTTGCTGATGTTGCATTAAAATAAATCAGCTTCGTATTATTACTATAGTCGTTGAAAGTGTGCGAGCAGCCTAGTTACAACTATGTAATGGCCGGTAATCGGCTGCAATAACATTATAACTCACACACTCCCGTAATCTGTATCACCCAGTCGCCCCGCGTGGTCCGGTGCCAACTGCCCAAAACTACGTAACACAGCGAATACAGGGAACCAGGAATTAGAGAGAAGAGCAACAGTTTGGACTTTGGAGACCTCAACATTTTCCACAGCTGTGTAAACTGTAAAGGCGTATACGTGGAAGCCAATAATTCCAGTCCAATTTAAACCTATTTGACCAAAAATACACACACGCAAGAATAGGTTATGACATTATCAGTGTTCAGTATCGTAGTGGCCACAATTTTTTGGCCACATTTTTTCTTCAAAATGCCATGTCTAATTGTCTTCTATATAATAAGTTTATACTAGTCCGATGCTACCTCAAAAGCATTATAAACAACATTTATCGTGTCATACAAGTTGTCTAATCGTAAGTCGATATTCAGCGAAAACCGAACAGCTACTACAGCAAATTCTGTAAGTAAATAAGAACATGATACCATAAAAGTTGCAACTCGTACCGATAAACAAGTTTCCAAACGTGGCTGCCAGACGACGCGCGGCGCTGACTCCACAGTCCACAGTCTACTTCGACTGAGTTTAATCATCAATATCAAGTGACTCACGTTCATTTTGATTTAGCTTCGAGTTTAGAGTGGATCACAATCCTAGATCGTCAATCTGGAATCAAGATCGACATCCCCGAAAATTAGTATTAATTGTGTAGTGTATTGATAAATAAAGATGGCTGTCTACCAATCATGGTAGGGGCTGGGAAAATATGGCCGCCAGACGTGAGAGCCGTCGTCCACTTCTTCACCAGCCACCGCCGAGAGTAGAGTGTTCAGCGATACAGTATTCTGTGTTTAATTTACTCCTCCTACAAGAATGTACAAATTGTACAAGTTGAGCCACCGTACGTGCGCTAGCCGCTAGTGTATCTGTCAAGTGTCAACCAAAATCTCGATTTTTGATTGTATTGAAAGAATAAGGGGCCAGCTCACGTGGCATCGTGTTGCGAAAACGAAATTTTTCGCCTAATTGTAATTTTGGACAGTATTTATTATTATATCTGAGTTAAAACCGTAGTGCCCTTGACAGTAGCACGACCGCTGACGTCAAGCCGCTATTTCGGCTGGTTTATTGACGTTTCGATTTATATTCGCCCGTCATTCATATAGGATTACCCCATACCCCGGTGTTTATGTGTTTAGCACATGGATGTTATACGATCCATGGGCGGTCCCAATGGGGGTTACAGGAGTTATGCTCAAGCGAAGAAACCAAGCCAGTTACTATGTGAAACTTTTATTTCGCTATATGTATCGTGATTCGTGCTTAGGTACTATTAATAATTTAAGATCCAGTCCCTCCCTTTATGGCTGCGACCACATTTGATACGATCGCGTCGTCCATATAATATTATATCATCGTTACTCGGAAGCAGGTTACATATTATGTATCTAGGGGTTTTAAACTATTCGGGCTGAATAGTTTAAAACCCCTAGCAACGCTTCAAAAATAACAGCTTCAATCATTTTAATCCGCAAAAATAGGTTCACGACCAGTGAGACTGATTGGATGGAGTGCCGGAAAATTCAGCTGTTTTATCAGTATTATCTCGTAGCTTTTGCGTCTGTTGTATTATAATATACAAACTGTTAAAAGACTCGACCGTCACAAATCACAATTCTGAGTGCCGAGTGTGAGTTTTTTGTTTCACATTCGATCGTGAACGCGATTTTGTATGGGATTACTCACTGCGCTGGGCTCACTCTCGTCAATGTGAAACAAAAACTCACACTCGGCACACTGAATAGTTTTTATCTAAGCCACAAATAATAATAATCAAAGCAAAATAACATCATCACTTCATTCAAGTTTTTGTGCCTACTCGGGATGGCGTGCACGGTGCAAGTAAGCGCAGAGCGCGAACCTTGCTAGATCTGTGGCGTGCAATGACGCTTCATTTGTTTTATATCAGGAAATATAAAGTCACATAAAAAGTGCTGGCAAGGTCAGGCTCAGGCAGCAGGCTCTAAGTTACCGCTTACAAGTTTATGATATTTGACAAACTAATATTTCTTTCTTTTCATCTCGCGTCCATTCTTTAGAAATATATTTGTTTTATAGATATCTCTTTCGTGGTTTAGATCGCAGGCCCTAGATCAGAATTAGTGCCCTTAACTTTAGGTGATAAAGCGTCGTGTTCGTGTCGTCCACTGATAAAGTAAATATTATTGCATAAGCAGCGCTCTTAACTGCGCACAAATTTCTGCAAGCGCCGTATTCGGCGAAGCATGGGTCG
The DNA here is from genome assembly GCA_905187585.1 of Cyaniris semiargus. Classification (NCBI taxonomy): domain Eukaryota; kingdom Metazoa; phylum Arthropoda; class Insecta; order Lepidoptera; family Lycaenidae; genus Cyaniris; species Cyaniris semiargus. Next base: position 14,764,733 of record LR994563.1, on the reverse strand, counting down.
CGACTCGCGGTGCGAGAGCCACGCTGACGTCACGCCACTGCCAAGGCCTCGTCCGTCGTAAACACAATCGATCGAGCCCGCATCCGATCACTATAATAACAAGCCGACCGGCGCACAACTAACACGTTAGGCTATGTCCACATTTGTAACATTTTCGCGTATCAGATCTCCGTCGCGTCGCGTAGCATCGAAGCGTATCATGTTCGCTAGTGTGTACGCAAAATGATCGCTATCATCCCGATCATTTTGCGTCCACACTTAGCGAACATGATACGCTTCGATGCTACGCGACGGAGATTTGATACGCGAAAATTATACAAATGTGGACAAAGCCTTACACGATTCTATTTGCACTTGATGTTACCCGCAAATCCGTTGCGAGTTGCGCTGAAATGCTTTTAAACTGTAATTTTTCCGTAATAAAACTCATCTAAATAATTATATTCTTCCCTGATACTCAAAGCATTTCGAAGCCGAATTTCATCAAAATCGGTTCAGTGGTTGTATGAGACTTGTAAATATGGCGATGCAGAATTATGAAACCTGCTTTAGAGTTTAGACACTAACTTTAGAGTAGTGTTTTGAAATATATCGTATCATAAAATACTACCTCTATAATAATAATCTTACGAATCCATGAGCACTTGAAAGGAACTCTATGCCATTCATACTGTGTATTTTTTATAGGAGCCCCCTTAAATATTCATTTTATTTTATTTTTGTAATTAATTATTAAAGTACAAATATAATTAAGGATTTTGTGAAAATTTCAAGTGCCTAGCTGTTGTCATTATTGATTACGAGCAAAAAAGGCCAAAAAAATCCCGTTTCTTGTATGGGAACCCGCCCTTAAATATTAATTTTATTTTGTTTTTAGTATTTGCTGTTATAGCGGCAACAGACATACACAATCTGTGAAAATTTCAGAAGTCTAGCTATAGCGGTTCTTGAGTTACAACCTGGAGACAGACAGACAGACAGACATACAGACGGACAGATGGACAGACAACGAAGTCTTAGTAATAGGGTCCCGTTTTTACCCTTTGGGTAACCCTAAAAAGTAAGAATGCGCCAAGGCATACTAATGTTTTGTGGTGTGGTGTGTGTGGTGCGGTGGTTCATATCCTGGTCGGCATCCTGCTTAACAAAAGACCCCTAACACTGATTATAACTAAGAAAAGTATTATCCCTTCTAATGATGATGCAATTAATTTTGTTGGATGATTTCTGGATTTATCGTTAGCTTTGTCATACGACTTCGCCACCCAGTAATAACGAATGCCTAAGAAAAGAAGGTTTACCCAGAATTTTCATAAATTCCCCACAAAGTTACCCCTGGAAATACGAACTACTACTTGCGTCACAGCATAGATCAAGATAGATATCGCATGTGTATGTACTTTGCGTGCCATATCGCGTTCCCAAACGACGAGCAATGCTCGTCTTTCGAAAGTCTGTTCTTTAGTCTGCTATCGGAATCGGATGTCAATCGGAATTTTAAAAATGCCTAAATGCCTAATTGTGCCGTATTGAGCTGTATAAATTCGAATAGAAACGTTGGACTAGATAATGGACACGTTTCTTATCATCGGTACGTCACAGTAGGCAGGAAAAAGGTGGCACGCTCGTTTTCATACAAATGGAGGGACATGCGGTATCTATCTTGATATATGTCTGTGACTTGCGTCATATCCTCAATGTATCACGTTCACGGGCCACGGCATGCAATACGTTGCTGAGAAAACATTAATTACGGCTCTGGCAGCGCCGGCAGACCGTATTTGGTCAGTGTCACTGCGCTTACGTAAAGCAGCCTCAATGGGACCGCGTCACTGGCCCTTTATCAAAACTTTCATCCCTGCCGTCCCGCTCCAACGGTACCGGCCAAAGCGGGACAGAAGACGATGATGCTCGATATTTACGAAGATGAATCAGTGTGCATTTGATCCGGTGCCAGGATTTTATTTTATATTAATATATTGTTTTATTGATTTCTGATCTGGCACACGCGGGGCTCGTTAATGTTTATGTTATCTAGAATCTACGCGAATTCTAATTTCATCCGTATCGTAATTTCGCGTTTCCTGGAAATCTGGTACGGTTAACGGTAAGGATGTTATAACTTTTGATCTGGCTAAGCTGGATAAAGGTTCAGGAAATATCATAGGTTTCTTGAAAAGTGAACCTACAAGCACTCACTATACAGGGTGTAATTAAACCGTCCTGCCAAATTTTGATATATTGATCCTTGTTAAAAATAAAAATACACGTATTTTTTCTTTTATAATCACTCAGTACTAAAATGTTGAGAAATAGCTTCCGAAAGTTATCCTAAAAAACACTACAATTAATGGACACGACGCGTCGCCCGCGCGTGACGAGCCCCTGCGCGCGCGCCTCCCCCCGCGTTACCCCCGCTTATACCCCACCGCCGCGAGTGACCGTTCTGCAATGATTTTAAATGGGATAAAATATGTCATTAAAAAAAATAACACCCATTTTTTTTTTTTGGTTAAATTGACTCTTCTAATGATACCTAAGCCCTGGAAAAAATTTGGCAGGAAGGTTTAATTGCACCCTGTAGAATATATGTGACGCAACCGTATCTCGGGCCGGATAGTTCCCAAATAGAATAAAGATTATTCCGAGACATCTCGTGAGAATGACCGAGCACACTGCGCAAGATTGCATCGGGAAGGGGGACGGGGCAACGACCTGCCGCGGCCGCGGGGCGTGACCTCACCTCCCGACCTCTATCTGCATGTAGCTGATGTGGCGCAGTCATCGGCATCGACAATCGACATGTCATGTGCTTGGAGCTGATACCAGAGCAGAGTTACAAATGAGGCGATATTATTATTTTTGGGCTGGAATGTTCTAAAATGACCTTACACTTTTAAGAGATATAAGAGACAGAATTTTACAAAGTTTTACATCAACAAGAATCGACTAATGCTCTTTTTAGGGCTTACTATGTTGTTAGTAGAAGGAGTATCCACGACATTTACGCTTTGGTCCTGCAGTTTATTGCTGTTGCGTTTTCGGGCCTGGTAAAGGGAAATAATACTCAGGGATCTGACAATCCTATTTTAGATTGCGAGTTCTACGTTCTGTTCACACATATTTTACCTCTGACATGAGCTTTATGCCAACGACATAAGGGTCTTGACTCTTATAGAAAATCCGGGATAAAATAATTCTGGTGAAAATTCTGGCCACGTGTCCGCAACTTTTCAGCAAACATTAGCGGAGTGGTCACGGACCTCATCTCGATGTGGGCTGTGGCACGTGATCGGAGTTTCGCAACTCCTGTTTATTGTTCAAGTTTTCTGCTTTTTACTTATTCGCAATGTATAGGAACTAGGAAGCCCGACTCCAAACTTCGCGAGAACTTTATGTACTGCAGAGCTTTTAAGTTAGGAGTATTTACCAACGTTTCTATATACTCTTAACTTGAAAGTATGGTACAATATCTATGGAAGGTTCACTTGAATTGAACAATCTAACTAAAATACGTCATGATGCCAGAGAAATTTTTAAAAAGATCTGCATTATATTTCTCACAGACACTTTATTTGTACTACGAACACACAATAGCCCTTATTTTATTCCATGCCCCATGGTAATCGACATATCTCCGGCTGCACTAACAAGTGCGTATGTTTTATTCAGTCGGATAAGCGATGGTAATGGCGGGCTGGCTGGCGAATACCAAAGTGTACTTTGTAAAGCGTCCACGTACGCGATAAGCAGCCACACTCAATTAAGGTAGCGCCCTTGCTCACGAGAGAAGCGAGTTCAAGCATATAACAGAGGTTGCCTCATGCCTGCACTACGTATTATCATGGATTAGAATTTGTAAAATATGTCAAAGAGGTCATGTAAAACTTATCTGTTAGATTAAGATAGGGGATGTTTAGTATACCCCAAAGAAGCTTCCATATAAAGCACTGACGATACAAAGGTTAGGGAAGCCTGTAGGGACATTTTAAAATATAAAAAAATAAAGCTTCATATTTTCCTAACTAAGCTTCGCAGATATTTTATGTTGCACTAAACTAAATGATTTAGTCCTTGTTGTCTAAAATCTTGATATAATTTACCTAAATAAGCAATTTTCTGAATATATTTTCTTTTTCATAACTTTAAAATGGCTGCAGTTTCTGAACCCACCGCTAAAATAAAAAACGCTCTTATTATTTTTTTATCAGTTTTACCCAATGTAAAAAACCTACTAGGTCTCCATGACGCTCGAGTGACTACACGAATAGCACCCTTGGCTCCCCTACTATAATGACATTTCAGTCCTTTAATTCTGACTGCACATTGCATACTGCCTGTTCAAGACTTGCACGAAAAACGTAACAATGAATCAGTTATTTTAGCATGGATGTCGCTCGGTGGATCGAAATGGGTTGTTTTCTTTTTTAAATCTCCACCAGACGGCGCGACGGTAGACACTTCTAGATTTCCTATTGGTTCCTCACTGATCTGAAATTATCTGCAGGTTGGCATCACTGACTATATATTGGTTGTGTTTCTAAAAATTTCAGTGTACTGTCAAGTGTGACATAAATAAAAATATCTTAAACCTAAGCGATCATTGGCCTAAGCGATTAAGCCAGTATACTGGTAATAGTTAAGGAACACGCTGACATAATAAAAACTTGTCAAACTGAAAACTGACAACTGAAAAAGTTTTGGCGGCCATGTTACTTTGAAACTTCTTCTACTTTTTATTGTTGGTGTGGTTTTTATTATTTATTCCCAAATTGTGTTATTTGGGTTTTTGATGTTCATTATTGGTAAAATATTGACCATTAATCGACCATATCCGTTATCGTGCACAAGTGCAGGTGAGATGTTGTCAAAACCAACATTTATAATTCCTGTGACATTTGGTGTGAATAACGATAAATAGGCCTATTTATTCCGTGAGTTTTAACTAAAACATCGTTATTATAACTTTATTATTCTATTCGTTGGAATATCATTGTGTCTTTTTCAAATTGAAATCAAGTTTTACATTCTTTTGCCCAATTTTGTAGCAATTATTGATGGTATTACCGATAGTTGTCTACCCATACGCCATCTAGTTACTAAAAAGAAAACTGTTTGACAATCAAATTAAAAAAATAAGAAAATGCCTCATTACAAGACAAAATAAGTATATTACTACTTTACGTAGAGCAAATGTCTTTAGTTTTCACATCCCCTTATTTCAAAAGTCAAAACTTAAATATTTAAAACTAAATCGCTACCGCTTAACAACGTAGAAATGTGCTACGTTGGCGCCGAAGCCAAATCAAATGCTCTATGTGATCGGTTTTCAACATTATGAAACGTGAGCCGCAAACCAAACGTAGACCTTTAAAGTAAGGGACTCAAAGCAGAATACTCGACGAACTATATACAGTACATAACTTCAGAGAGATTAGAGCTCTATTAACTTATGAGATGGAATGAAGTCCAAGATGATAGATGATTTCAAATATATAAATATTAGAGGAAAGCAGATTTTTTTATCACTTGAAACTTTAACAAATATAATATGAATCAATTTATTACTGGCAAGAGGCAGGGCAGAGATGCTAACGTAAAGGGAAAAATGATGTTAATATTAAGTACATAACTGACCTAACCCAACAACAAGAATGAGTAGTAAAATTATATTACTACAAGGATTTCCTTCAACTTATCCTGTAGTCGTGGAAAAAACTGGTTTAAAGTAATAAAAAAGAGCAACATTTTATTCACAAATGCGCTGGCGAGGTATTGAATCATCAACATACCCGCATAATACAAATTACGTATCAACTATTCCAGTCGTGTCTGAAGGCTATGCGAAAACACTTCCGAGGTGGTACTTAAACTACGAACCACTTCCATAGTGCTGATAAAAATTAACTTAGTAAACTGATCACGGACATTTGCTCATGACTTTTGGAAATACTTCCTATGTATACTATTCTATAGTTGATATCTATCTATGTAGTATCGGTGTAGGTGGTGGTTGATACTAAAGTGATGTTGGGTTAAGGAAACGCAGTCGGATCGATCACCAGTGTATTAAACTCACATCAACTTAGTATCAACCACCACCTACACCGATACTACATTTGGGGGCTCGTCCGGGATCAAAAGCATCGTGCGTCGATAAAGCTGAATGGTCGACGTGCGTCTTTTGATTGAAATCGCAGTTGAAGATATCGTCCGGGATCAAAAGCATCGTGCGTCGATAACGCTGAATAGTCGACGTGCGTCTTTTGATTGGGATGGCAGTTGAAGATATCGTCCGGGATCGAAAGCATCGTTCGTCGATAACGCCGAATGGTCGACGTGCGTCTTTCGATTGGGATCGCGGTTTGAGAAGTCATCATGTGTAAAGAGCTCGGTGCGAGTTCAGAATAGTGCGCGAGGAAGCAGAGTCATAGGCGGCGATATGGATCGGGTCGTGAGAGGTGTCAAGGTGGAAGAGTTGGCAGATGGCCAGCGAATGACGGTCGTGGAGCTCAGAGAGTAGCTGAGACAACGACGCCTGCGAGCGACAGGTCGTAAGCCGGAGTTGGTGGCCAGGCTAGAAGCGGCGCTATTGCTGGAACGAATTGCAAGTTGTTGATGATGAAGAGGAACTGAGCTGCAAAGACGATGAAGACGAAAAAGTTTATGATGCTGCCAGTGTCTTGGGACTCAGCACTGATAGTCGGGTGAACGAATGTGATAACTGATAAGCGACGTTACCACACACGGGTAAGTCGCAGACGAAGCGGGGATCCGGTGCTACTGACCTTCAAAGACGTAGACTGCTCAATGAAGAAATTCAACGGAGATAATAATTCAAACGTCCATCAGTGGTTCCAGGAGTTTGAAGAAATGGCTGACTTATGTCAATGGAACGAGGTTCAGAAAACAGCTGTTAGAAGGTTCGGCAAAAATTTTTGTCAACTACGAAGACTGCGCGAAAACTTGGAAGATGTTGAAGCAGGCGTTAATAGAGGAGTTTGGTGAAGCTGTCGATATCCTGCAGATTCACAGGGATCATTATAAGAGACTTAAAAGAAAAGAAGAATCGCTGCAAGTATCCGCTTATAAAATGTTAGAGATCGCAGTGCCATACTACATCTATTAGCTTTGTTTCAACTTTCAGAACATATTTGACATAGCCACGCATGACGCAGTACGGCGCGGCGCCTAAAGTGGACCATGATTGTTTTCAAGTGATTTCAAGTTTTAAGTCTTTTTTTCACAACTTCTACATTCAACGACGTCTATTCTTGTAAGAACGGTGATTTCGGAATAATTCCGATAAGGTGTGGCAATCACGCGGCGGCCCCTGCATGACCAATGCTGCACATGTGCTGAGGAATGTATGAACTTGTGACATAATCGCTTCGTGACTGAAGGTGACTTTCCACATGACGCGATAAACGCCACGAATAAAGAACGGCTTTGAGGTATAATACTAGAGTTAAGAGAAATTAACAATACGGTTTTATGGCGATAAGGCATCTTTGTGGTTTTAAGGCTAATTTACTAAATCGTGAAGTTATGTAAAACGTGAAATTATAAAATTACCCAAGATTTGGTAACTTTCAGGACATGTTGAATCTTTATCTATCATTAAACTCTTCAGTCTTCACGCCCCATTTCACCAACCCTGGAATTAGTTATAAATAAATAAAATAAAAAACTTCAGAGGTGTCAAGGGACACCCGGATGGAGCGAAGTTATTTCTTATGTCCAAAAAACCTGCAATCTATTGACGTCCAGGAATACTAACAACGTCACTTTTGTAGAATTGTAATAAAATTTATCTAAACGTCCGGTAGATGTCGCTGTTTATTCTCAAAAACGCCATCTAGTTGACGCTCAGGAATACTATCAACGCCCTTTTTCCCTAATAGGCAGGTACTAATAAAAAATCGGCTAAGTGCGAGTCAGACTCGCGCACGAAGGGTTCCGTACCGTTATGGAGCGAAAGTATGGAAAAAAATGTGTTTTTTGTATGGGAGCCCCCCTTAATTATTTATTTTATTTTAATTATATATTAAAGTACACATATAATTGAGGATTTTGTGAAAATTTCAAGTGTCTGCATGTTGCCATTATGTATTACGAGCCAAAAAGGCCAAAAAAACACGTTTGTTGTATGGGAGCCCCCCTTAAATATGAACTTTATTTTGTTGTTAGTATTTGTTGTTATAGCGGCACTAAAAATGCATAATCTGTGAAAATTTCAGAAGTCTAGCTATAGCGGTTCTTGAGATACAGCCTGGAGACAGACAGACAGACGGACAGACATCGAAGTCTCAGTAATAGGGACCCGTTTTTACCCTTTGGGTACGGAACCCTAAAAAGTGTCGAGGTCAAGTATCGTTCCGTCTAGCCTCCTTTCGCAACGCCGAACGCACCATAAGGAACTTCGTTCCAAAAATTGTTTTATTTGTGAATAGATTTGAATCAAATACTTTCAGAACGTTGTTGCTACTGGTGCCTACCACCGGTTCGGGAACTAACCCGGCGAGAAGAACCGGCGTAAGAAACTCGCACGGGGCACGCATTGTTCTTTTTAAAATAAAATTTACAATATTGTAACTTAATCTATACAATGTAATAAAATGTCATAGATACATAAATTTAAGTAACAAAATTATGAAAATAAATTTTCATAATTTTGTTACTTAAATTTATATTAATAGAAGCAGCCTTGCAAGCAGCCATCCAGCATCCTACTCCCAAGATGTGCCATCATATTTCATGAAATCATTGACCTTATAGTAAGTAGGATTTGGAACATAAACGTTCCTTAATTACTTTTAAAATTTATTGATTAAAAGGTTTTGAACGTTTTCTGGGATTTTATTGTAAAGGCGTATACATTGACCTTTAAAAGATTTACTTACTTTACTAAGTCTGATCACCGGTATATCTAGCCTGTGCTTATTTCTAGTGTTTCTACCGTGATTGTCACTTATAGTTTCAAATTTTTTTAGATTCTTAATTACATACAATACATCTTACTCGTACTTTATCTTTAAATATACGTTATCTCCTAACAACCATTAATTATTCATCTGTTAAGTTGACACCAACATTTATTTAGATTCGTATAAGAGATACAAGGCGCTAAAAACGACTATTAGAGCACTCTTAGCGTTTGGGAGGCGGTTGGCCGATGGACAAACAGTACCAATGTTCTTCGCCGATCAGCCAACACGCTCCTGCCTTGTATAATTATTGAAGACGAAGTTCGCAGAGCATTTCACATTTCGCAGTGATGCAACGCGATATCGGAGGAATGCGCACGTGCCGGCTTATCGGTGGCCTTGGCAATGACATTGTGATGGCGGCGAGTGGCGACACGGTGGATCAAGCGTGACCGACCATTGTTGTAAACTTTCTTTCGCCTTCCAATATTCCACGTAACGTAAAGTACCAGGCTGCAGATAGCAAACTGCAACACCGGAAAAGTCGCACAAGACTAATGTTACGTATTTTGTGGGTTGTAAATTGTAATGGGTGGTATCGGTCCGGAAATACTGCTGGAGATAGTTTATTTCAAAGTTTTATTGAGCGTGGTAGAGAACTCAGAATAACTGCTATAAAGCTTCATAGATTAACTTTTGAGCGATATAATTAGGCGTTTCTATGGGCTCGTTATCCAAATTCAAAAAACTTTGTTGCATTTGAAATAAGACATCTTCTGCGAAGGCTAGGTATATAATCAGCGAAATTGATAAATAGGCAGATAGCGAATTTACGTTGTTCGTGATAATAGAGCTCAGGTAGCCGGCAGGCTAGGATCTGCAGGCTTGGCTCTGCAGGCTTGGCTCTACATAATATCCATACTAATATTATAAATGCGAAAGTGTGTCTGTCTGTCTGTTACCTCTTCACGCCCAAACCGCTGAACCGATTTTGCTGAAATTTGGTATGGAGATACTTTGAGTCCCAGGAAAGGACATAGGATAGTTTTTTCCCAGAAAAATGTACGGTTCCCGCGCGATAAACGAATGTTGCGCAACGGAGTTGCGGGCGTCAATCGTCATCTAGTAAAACATAAATAATTCCTCCGATGCTACATATTTATTATTTTCACAATGAACTGAGTAAATATCCGCTGTACCAACAGTGAAAATATGTCATAGCTCAATGACTCACGTTTATTCTTGATATAATTAGTAAGTTATTGTTTATACGAGATATTATGCCTATGAGTAGATACCTAGAAATAATATACATACTTCATTGTATTCAGTCTTACATTTTAATTCTATTTTAATGTATGTTTCATAAGCCGATGAGAAAATAACTTCAACTTGTTTAATAATTAATTCACTATAGAATATTTTTTGCTGTTTTTTTTTAGGAATAAAGGGGGCAAACGAGAAAACGGGTCACCTGATGGAAAGCAACTTCCGTCACCCATGGACACTCGCAGCATCAGAAGAGCAGCAAGTGCGTTGCGATCGTTCGGACGACAACTACAAAATAAGTTTAAATAACCTCCGCATCTCAAGGTCACGATATCGTGCCGCCGTTATATTAGCGAAAAATAATATGTTAAGGAATGCCGCAAATAGACTGGATAAAGAGGGCCCCTGGTCCTCTTTATACCACGAGCTTAAACCCAGTAGTAGTAACGAACCACTCTTTTTCTCTAATATTAAAATAAATAACTCTTATACTTGTGGCCTAGAGGAAACGGCTAAGGCATACCTTAACGTTCTCATTCCAGACGATGATCCCGCCTTGGATGATGAACACCACCGCGACGTTAGGAGTAGAATGTTACACCCCATCCATTCACCGGTCTCAGATTTACCTACTTGTGAGGAATTTATAAAAATCGTGAATCTTTTACCTATTAAAAAATCAGCGGGTGAGGATAAAATATCAAATATCATGATAAAACAAGCGTGTCTAGCGGCTAATTCATCGATACTACACGTTTATAATAGATGTATCGCAGAAGGCGTATTTCCGAAAATTTGGCGTATCGGTTGTTTAAAATTAATTCCTAAAGCGGGTAACAAACCTCCTGACGACCCAAAATCATATCGTCCCATAACGCTACTGCCGAGTTTAGGTAAACTACTAGAACGCCTTATCGTACCTCGCCTGCTACCCGGTGGTCCTAAATTTCATAGTCAACAGTACGGTTTCACCGCCGGGAAATCGACTGTTGACGCGGCGTTAGAAGTAAGAAAAATAGTTAATTTATCGGAAACTAAATACGTGGTCGCCATTTCATTAGATATATCCGGGGCCTTCGACCATGCTTGGTGGCCGATGGTACTATTAAAACTAAAAAATCGAGGGTGTTACTGTAATATTTATTCCATACTACATTCTTACTTTTCTAACGGTCAAACTAAGCTTCGTCTAGGACATTGTACACACGCCAAAGATTTAACGTGCGGCTGCCCTCAAGGATCGGTAATTTCGCCTAAATTATGGAACATCGGATTCGACGATTTGTTAAGTCTTCCACTTCCACCGCTTTGCATACTAGTTGGTTACGCCGATGACGGGTTTCTTATCGTTCAAGCAAACTCGCGTTCCGAAATTGAGTCTAAAGCCAACAGTAGTCTTAATTTAATATCTGACTGGGGTAAGCGTAATCGGCTGAAATTCGCCGCGCATAAAACTTACCAAATTCTTTTAAAAGGTTCCCTTATATCTTCCCCTAGCATTAAACTTGACAATATTAACGTTAAACGCAAACAGTCACTCTGTTACCTTGGTTTTCATTTGGAAAATAAATTTACATTCTTGGAACATATAATTCAAACCGGTGAGAAAGCCAAACGTAATTTTTACTCGTTTACTAGAATATCTACTTCGACATGGGGCCTCTCATTTAAAACTCTTAAATTAATTTACACCGCGACGTACCTCGGCAGTATTTGCTACGGGGCCCCCGTGTGGGCCGATAGAGCAACTATCGGCGCGGCTCGTCGAAAGTTGCTACAGAGCCAACGTCTTGCGCTTATCTTCTTATGTAAAGCTTATAGGACCACAAGCACCGAAGCTTTACCTGTTTTAGCCGGAGTCTTACCCGTTGACCTTGAGATACAGCGTCGTGCGACAATGTACTATCATAGCAAAAACATTACGAATCCCTACTTTTTAAACGCCCGCGATAAAATAAAAATCACAAGATTGTTTGAACCTTTAGAGGATTCGGTACGTAGTCTAATCTCCGAATGGCAGACGCGTTGGGACAAATCTACTAAAGGGAGACATCTTTATAACTTTTTCCCTAATATTCGTGAACGGCTGTCTAAACACTGGATAGATATTGATCACAGCGTATCTCAATTCCTGACCGGTCATGGAAATTTTAAAGCCAAACTTTACGGATTTAAATTGGTTGCATCACCTATGTGTGAGTGCTCGACCGAGGGCAGTATGTTTGAACAAACCGCCCATCATGTTCTTTGGGAGTGTAGTCTTTGGCAAGAGGAACGAACTACAATGCTGAACAACCTATATTGTAAATCTGGAGTCGCATACTACACTGATCTCGTGGACAGCGCTAGGAACTTCCGTGCCTTCAAGCGTTTTTGTCACAATTATTATTGGCGACATTCAAACACAATAAACTCCAATATTAACTTAGCTTCAGCTTAGGAGTCACAACTATTAGCCTTATTTCCGTGGTGCTCCCTCTTAAGTTCTTTGACTTTCGGTCATTGCAACTTTGTGCTGTCTCCCGCTTTGTATGGGGAGGGAAACTGGAATTCTTCCTACTCCTCCTATTCTCTTCTGATTAATTTCGTTGCGGGTCCCAAGACAGTTTTAGCATGTCCCTCGGGCTCCCTGAGATCATATCAAAGGGTTTTCGTGGTTGGATACCGCTGTCGATCCTGGTACACAGGAGATACAGTGGTGGGAATGTGAGGTGGGCCAAAGCCCGTTTTAAAAAAAAAAAAAGTGCTTTGCCGGCCTTTTAAGAGGGAATAGGGTAATAAGGGAGGGTAGGGATAGGAAGAGAAGGGAATAGGGGAGGGTAGGGAAGGGAATAGGGTAGGGGATTGGGCCTCCGGTAAACTCACTCACTCGGCGAAACATAGCGCAAGCGCTGTTTCACGCCGGTTTTCTGTGAGAACGTGGTATTTCTCCGGTCGAGCCGGCCCATTCGTGCCGAAGCATGGCTCTCCCACGTATAGACATATTTTTTTCTACATCGACGTTTGGCTGATGCACTATTTACTATTTAGTTTCGATATTAAAAATCCCAGTCTTCCGAGGTTCATTAGGAATATCTTAATAGACTTTCTTGTTTTAATTTTTCCAAAAAATTTATTATCAATAAACTTGTACTTATTTACTTCATGTAGTCTCGAATGCTCGTAATAAACATCTGCAGCTCAGTAGATTACGTCAACATTATGTCGTGATTTTCCAGTAGTCGGTGGGCTGTGTCAATTCTGTGTCACGTTTTTCTGTTTGCTCATTTGCGGATTGATTGCGGTTTTAGCAAAGCGTAAATTGCGTAGTTGGTGTTATTATAGTATATTCGTATATTATTATTATACATTTACTTTAACGTCTTGGCAATAGAGTCGTTTTAAACACAACGGCCTGACATTTTATTTGTTAAATCCAATATTAGATGACGCGAAAAAGTATCCTATGTCCCGGGACTCAAAGTATCTTCATTCCAAATTTCAGCAAAATCGATTCAGCGGTTTGGGTGTGAAGAGGTAACGACTGACAGACACACTTTCGCATTTATATTAGTATGTAAGTATGTATGTATTAAGTTTCGTCATCTTAGAAAAGTTTCCACTTTCGATGGCCCCTCGTCCGCGCAAAATTGGAAACGCCTATTACATCTGGTGAAGGATTTTACTCAAACATACAGTGTGTAACAAAAATAAGTGATAATACTTTAGGGTGTGTACGTGTTCCTTGTAGAGAGTTCACTGTGAAAGTAGCAGCGCTGAAAGACCAAAACTTATTTAAAAGACTTATTTTTGTTACACCCTGTATAGTGTACGTCAGCGATATTTTTTCCTCAAAGTCCGCACTTGTATCGCTTGATGAGTAACACGTGATCGGTATAAATATTGACACAAGCCATTATAATGTTATGCTCATGTGGGTAGATCAGAAACTAAATGTTGCAAAAACTGTTGACTCGAGGTCCTTGGAGTTATCGCATGTTTGTGTATGGTGTTAGCTCGACCGTTTGCGACAGCCTGCTATTTAGCGACGATAATATTTGGTCAGCCATTAGTCAGGTTAGAGACCGGCTCGCCAACAGGTGCCGCCCTATATTCTATCGGGATATTCCTTATTCTTGTACTAAATATCGTGTAAACTCTTGTACAAATTACGATGTATATGTATAAGCTGGCTAAGATCAAGTAATCATTGAGGTACATCGTAATCGAAATCCTATTCTTAACTCTGCACACAATATATATTAGTAATACCAAACTCTGGGTATATTTTAATTTAATTTAATGGATTGCTTGCGTTTACGATTAATATTATTTCTCGACCACTTGCTGTCTGCTAACATTTTAATAACAAAATTGGTAACACAAGAAATAAATACAGTATTTTGTTACACCGGAAATTTCCAAAGTCACAACTCACAGAGTACAGGAGAATACTGACATGAGGCGTTAAAACGTAGGACGTGGTGGGCTGGTGGCTAGTAAGTCACTTTACCTGAAAATATTTACGACAGTGTTCCTTATGCCGTTCATATAAAGACTCTACCAAAGGTAAAATAATTGTGAGCTGACGGTATGTAGTGGCTGGTGAGTTGTGTTAATTCGCGATGTCTTCATTGTTTGCGATGTAATTAAAATTCTCGTGGCACAACCTCGCATGTTTAGGTACACTTTTATCGTCGTTGCAATGTACTGTATGTTCGCTTTGAGGTGACCACTATGTTGGAGTTTTAGGACAAACCTTGGGACCTTGACGTTTATGTATATTACATATTATTAAGGAGACGTTGGGCTTTTATAAGCTATCCCCTTCATTGCGCTAATGTAGAACGAACTTACTTGATATTTTATTTACCGATACCGATTTAAAAAAAAAAGGTTATCAACGACGCGTATTTATGTATGTAATATTTCCAGAACTGCCCAATTTTCGTATATGTTAGTCTGTATCAGCGTCTGAACAAATGTGCCAAATTTCAAAAGTGAATGTATGTATGTATGTTTTTATGTTTGTGTTCGCATATCTCCGGAACTACAAGTCCGATTAAGGTGATTCTTTTTTTGTTGTACTAGGTATTGTTCAACTTAGAGAATACTGCAAGTTTCATCAAAATCGGTGCAGTAGTTTTTGAGATACGGAATTTTAATTCTAAATTACGTACAATTTTTGAAGTCGGTTTTATCTTTTTAAATAAAATAATATTTTTGCTAATCCAAGTCAATCATTGAGTATTAATTTTTTTCGAGAGAGAAATAATATTAGAATAGAAATGTAATATATGAAACAAGGACCTATTATTTAAACGTCCTTGATGTGAAACAAGAAGTATACGTGGGAGAGCCATGCTTCGGCACGAATGGGCCGGCTCGACCGGAGAAATACCACGTTCTCACAGAAAACCGGCGTGAAACAGCGCTTGCGCTGTGTTTCGCCGAGTGAGTGAGTTTACCGGAGGCCCAATCCCCTACCCTATTCCCTTCCCTTCCCATCCCTACCCTCCCCTATTACCCTATTCCCTCTTAAAAGGCCGGCAACGCACTTGCAGCTCTTCTGATGCTGCAAGTGTCCATGGGCGACGGAAGTTGCTTTCCATCAGGTGACCCGTTTGCTCGCTTGCCCCCTTATTTCATAAAAAAAAAAGTAACTTCGAAATCTGCATCTGCTCAGCGAAACAAGTGCATAATTCAATTGAGAACTCACTGTAGGATGTTAAGCAGAATCCTTGGAACATTACTCATCCTTCACAGACAATGTTCTTGGATGACTTCCAATTTGGATAACACGATAACAAATAACGATATTTTACATTTCGAACATTCGGGCAAGTAATACGAGAACATAATTGGAAATTTCTTCTTCAGCAGCAACCTTTGTTTGATGTAATAGCTGTCGATAATGCATTAGACATTGACGCCTCATTAGACATGTGACATGGCACTTCTTAAATAATGCTTATGAACTTTATCCTGTTCCAAATGTCATGCATGCATGCATTGCGCCAACGCGAAAAAAAACGACATGCATACAAATTGCCTGTTGTTTATATGAGTTTACAGGAGAAGGTGGATTTTTAGGACCTGAACGGTGCGCAATAGATTTAGAACAGCGAACGTGGAGGGTAAAGACTAAAGTTGCTCAAGGTCATCAGGATCTGAATCAGGATCTGTCCGTGAGTCGGCAGCACGATGGTGACTACACTCATTATACAGTACACCGTGCTCTTTGTCTCTGTCAAGGTCGATGAGTCACGGTCGTACTCGGCGCACCAATGTTGGTACAACGCGTTTACTCAGAGAGAGATCGAGGTAAACAGTCTACATACGATATGTGAGCTGGGTGCGAAATTTTAACATCGCCGAGAGGACATTACCTATATATTATATAATTTCTAATTTTTTATCATTTTTGCCACTGGAGCTCACATGTTGTGTTGTATGAAGACAGTTTAATCAGTCCCCTTCTTTCTACAAACGCGTTATTACATCAGTCAGAGAATACGCATATTATATGTAATTGATTGTACAATTGGTTCTTGGTGGAAATTCAATTTTTTTTATTTTTTTATTTTTATGAAATAAGGGGGCAAACGAGCAAACGGGTCACCTGATGGAAAGCAACTTCCGTCGCCCATGGACACTCGCAGCATCAGAAGAGCTGCAGGTGCGTTGCCGGCCTTTTAAGAGGGAATAGGGTAATAGGGGAGGGTAGGGATGGGAAGAGAAGGGAATAGGGGAGGGAAAGGAAGGGAATAGGGTAGGGGATTGGGGGATTGGGAATTCACGTTAAACACTAATAAAACACAATTTACGTGCACATTTGCCACTATATTTACATTCGTTATCATCATTCTCTGCTAATCTGAACGATTGAACACTGCTGGAATAACAGCTGTTCTATGTGAGGAGGATTTGACTCTACGCTTCAGTAGCAGGTGAATATTACAATGTCTACTGTTTGCATAGGAATATAAACTTAGCAGTGTGCAAATAGGAGTGGAAAATTTACAATATTATTGGAAATTTCCACTTAAACTCAAATAACTTATTATCTGCTAGATCTTGCAATTTGATTGCAACTCTATTATTATGCTCTCATTGCTAACGCCACGCGCCGTCTTGAGTTCTTGACATCCTTCCGTTCTTAACACTACTTCTCAGACTACGGGCTCTTATTACTCTTAAAATAGTACTTAGGAGTCCAATCTCAGAAGAATACATTTTATAGTACAAGTTTTTATTAAACAAAGGTATCTTGCAAATTACTATTCGTGAAAAAAAAAATGGTCGGACCGCCGGGTTCTGCTGATCTAATACATCCGTGATCCGACTATCTATGTAATGATTATGATGTCTGCCGAACGAGGAGTCCTCTCTCACAGGGTGATGCAACTTGCAAGTGCTTACCTCACTGGTGCCCTCATCACTTACGTTGTGAATATTTAAACATTGCGAAACCTGCGCTTACGCAACCTCACACGCTCGGTTACGTAACTTAAGCAAAGATTTGCTTGTGCACTCTTGTGCATCAAGCATTTAATTTAGGCTGGGTGTTTCAAAGGTTTGGCTTTATCTTAGTCTCACGTATTATAATTTTTTTATATGGTCATGCCAAAGAAGTGAAAAGATTAGAACTGTATTGTTACGCTCAATAGTCTTTAGACTGTACATTCTTCTAAATTAAAATAGTTTGTTTAGGATCTATGTATCAGAACTCAGACATCTTCCTGACTTTTCTGATATAAATAGGGCTATAGCATATTTCATGTTTGTATAAATATGTAGAGTTATATTTATAATTAACATTATTTTATTCTGTTGTTTGCTAACCCAATACGAGTAAAGTACGAGTTGGATTCCGATATTCCAATATTCTATCTAATATTCCATTCGTATCTACAATGAGTTATGTGAATTGTAGTGAACGGCCTTTCGATCGGCCAGTACATGTGTTCGACGGCCTTATTCGATCGGCATTTGGAGGGGAACGCCGACTCCCCTTCACGTCACTACTGGGCTAAGGCCGGCCGACGAACCGACCTGTCGCAATACTACGACCAAGCTACACGCACTTTAATGGATATAAAATGGCTGTTTAGTCTGCCACTTTTTATCCTAGGAATTCTTAAGAGCGTATTTATCTGTTTTTTATTATAGCAGTAACAAGAACTCTGATTCCCAACCTGCGGGCAGCGGGCTGATGTGTAGATAGGGTATTGTGCAGATTCTGTGTCCGAAGGGAACAACATATTGTATAAGTGCAAGTTCGAACTGAAAAGTCCACAAAAATTATTTCCTTTGTGTGCCTGAGGGACGGGGCTCATTTGAGACACGACAGTTTCAGGACAAATTATCGCTAAGCAGACAACACGCATGAAGATGTACAGACAAAAACAATTATTTTGTATTGCAATATCTATCTATCTTAACAATATCATGACACATGTCTCAAGTGAGCGCTAGCTCATACAAAGTCTCACTAGCAACCAACAGCATGGTAGACGTACAACTATAGCAGGCCTCCGATAGGCGATACGTCGCGCGTCGGGCAAAGTGGTCACCGAGCTGGTTGCGGCGAGCCACGACTGATTGGTTACAAGGATAAAAATATTCGAGATACAAGAGAAAGGCAGCCTCACGTACCGAACAGTGGATATAATGGCTGAGTAGCTGCTGAGGAGAACGGATTAACTCTAAATTCTGATAGACGTATGCCCTAGATAGAGATAAAAGAGTATCAGAACTTCTATGAGCTTAAGCACAATAAATTATGCTGATTTGAAATTACTGTCGATGATCCTAAGGCTTGTCTAACTTGAAATGACGCGTACCACTACTTCACTATTTGATGTAAATAGGAAATTTTATACTCTAAATATGAGAGCGCGTCATTTCGAGCTGGACAAACTCTACCACTGATTTCTTAAGAAATATAATATATTATTGCTTATTCTTCATCCTTATATTTGAATATTAAAACTGACCTTAAAAATAAAGGAGGAGGACACGACATCTTTATGTGGAGAGTCCGAAATATTGCAAGTCGGGAATTCCATTTAGTAATTCATTGCAAAACTTAAAAAGTATGAAAATCTGGAAAATACAAATTGAGTAAGTTAGAGATCAAACGAAACGAGAAACTGGCTTAGTTTTGCCACAGAATACATATTAGTACAAGTAGTTTTGCACCAAAATACCGATCTAGAAATAGATTCATACAAGTTTGAAAACATTTATGAAGAACCCTTTATATTTCAGAATATTTAGAGGTAAACGAAACTATAGTACATTACGCACCTAGGGCAGGAAAATAAGAAATGTCTCAGATCACATGTATTAATGTGATCTGAGGCTTTTTTATTTACTGCCCATGGTGCGTGTACTATTTTTCTCATCGACGGAGGCGGAAAACGGCAACATCGGTAAGCGGCGGGAAGAAAGTTGACGTTTTCCGCCCGGAGGTGAGAAAAATATTTAACAATATGTAGTCAATACTCAATATCCTCATTGGAGTCTTGAGAATAATACAATGTTAGTACACCTAACTTCTATCCTCAATTTTAATTTTGTATGCTAAAAATTTATTAGCGAATTGTGCTGGTACTGTATCACTTTTTGTCATCCTTTGTAACCTCATTTCGAGCAAATAAAGATAATTATATTATGATTATATTTATATTATATTATAAAATCCACTTGAAACAGTAATACATTATTTATAATACATCCTAAAATAACATGTTATAGATTAACATGTTTCACTGATTTATATGAATGTCACAAAGCTTACATAATACAAGGTCAACCCGAAATAGACGATTTCAAAATAAATAGACCTCAATACCACTATGTAATACTGTGTCAATACTCTGACGTCACAGCTCAGGTCAAAATCCGGACGAATTTTACGCACTGATTGCCAATTATGCTTTGGGATGCTTTGGGTTATTCTCAGAAACCCTGAAATACAAGTTACTCGTGTGTGAATAACGAATTTGATTTGGTGTTAGCTGTTGTTTTGGGAACTTAAGACCAAACAAACAACGTGGAACCGGAGCCTTTTGCAGTTTGCACAGTTCACTACATATTTCACTTTTCCTATAGTTTATGACTGTATTATAATTACAACGTTGTTGAGTCTTTTTTAACCGACTTCCAAACAGGAGGAGGTTATGTAATGTTCGTCTGTTTACTTATATATATTTTTTTGTATGTTCAACGATCACTTCGCCGTTTGTGGACCGATTTGCAATATTTTTTCGCTATTGTATAGGGTATACTATCGACGATTTTATTAATGATGAAAATATAATATTGTAATAATTATAAGTAACATTTCATCTTGACAATTTTTAATTTATTTTTTGCATATTTGTACTTTTCATGACATTTGATTAATTTATTGTAATTTTTACTAACAATATTGTACTTCAACTAAATATTATATGTAGAGAATTAACAAAATTAAATTTAACTTTTATTTTCAAAATATTTGCACGTCGAGATGTATCCGACAAAACATGAGCGCTATTTCACACTAGACGTTCCGCGCGGCTTCGCCCGCGTAAATTAGATATTTCACAGACAAATCAGTCTACAAAAAATAGCCTATGATCCTTCACGTGGTCTACTTCTTATCTGACCCAAATAACAGAAAAATTGCTCTAGTAGTTCGTGAGATAAGCCCTTTCAAATAATTTCCCCCGTTTTTTCCACATTTTCTTCTATTTCTTCGCTCCTATTAGTTTTATCGTGATAAAATAAAGCCTATAGCCTTCCTCGATAAATGGGCTATCTAACACTGAAAGAATTTTTCAAATCAGACCAGTGGTTCCTGAGATTAGCGCGTTCAAATAAGCCCTTTCAAATAATTTCCCCCCGTTTTTTCCACATTTTCCTCTATTTCTTCGCTCCTATTAGTCTTAGCGTGATAAAATATAGCCTATAGCCTTCCTCGATAAATGGACTATCTAACACTGAAAGAATTTTTCAAATCGGACCAGTAGTTCCTGAGATTAGCGCGTTCAAACAAACAAACATACAAACTAACAAACTCTTCTGCTTTATAATATTATAAGTATAGATTGTACCATATTATTGTCACTACCATGTTTTTTGCAAATAAACGTTCTTATTCTTATTCTTATAATCCGAATTTGGTACCATGTTCATAAAAATGGTGACTTGATGATGGGATCCATAAGTAATCGAGGGAATTCCTCGAAATTTATACTCAATTTATCTGGATGATATTGTGATTTCGATTCATCTGAAGTATTTCAATTTAAATGGAAACATATTATTATGGTGATTTTGGATATATATGAAGTACTTATTCCAAGTAAATCTTACCAAAAAGTTAGATTTTGCACTAAGATATACCATGGTTCGAAGGTGGTGAACAGATCTCCGGCCACCTTATAGATACATGTTTGGGGCACAATCAGCGTTGCCAGATTTTTTTTTGTGCCAAGTCGGGACTTTGGAACTTTTTGAGTAAAAATAGCGGGATTCTCCCCTCAAAAGCGGGACATGACATAGTAAAAAACCTATAGTCAAAAGTTTTCGATTTTTTATCTTTTTATTTGACTTAAAACTACGTTTACATGACAATAGATAGCAAATTGCAAAAGTAACCATAGAAAATCCACCCCCCTATCTCCCACACCTATATCTTCATTACGCACCTTTCTTTCTCAGCACGCTGCACGTACGTTCGAGTTATCCCCGAAAAGCGGGACTGGGCTAATTTTGATTTAAAAATCGGGACGTCCCGCCAAAATCGGGACGTCTGCCAACGCTTCTGTTTGGGGGTATCGACGTTGTTTTAAGAATTTAAGGCATATGCTAATGGTACATTAGATTAATCATCATCATCGTCACCTTACCTTACACCTTGCAACACACAGGCATTTATCTAGATCTTATTTCTGTGTTGCAACATCACATTATGACTATATTATTAGTATTATTAATGTTTTTCATAGTTTTTATACATCGAGACAGGTGTCTTTGATTGATTTTGATTCCGCTGTTTGTGGATCGATTACGAAAATTCTTTTGTTGTTGTAGAGGGTATAAATCTGAATTTGGTACAATTATGATTACGAAGGTGATGATCTGATTATGGGATCCATGAGGAATCAAGGGGACTCCTTGAAATTTGTATGGAAACATATTATAGTGATTTCAATTTTTCTGAAGTATGCGAGGCAAATGCTACCAAAAAGTAAGATTTTGCACCAAGTTATGCCCTGGTTCCGAAGGTACCGAACAGAACTTTTGAATCCTTATAGATACAGGTTCTGGGATTTTGGCGTTGTTTAAACAACTGAAAGCATAAGCCTTTGATGAATCATCATCATCACAACCATAATAATACCATGCGTCAACACATTAGGACCCAATTATTGGTACTTTTCATGATATTTTGCATTGTAATTTGTAACTGATGTTTTTGGTGATTATTTCGCTACAGTTTGTGGACCGAATTTCAGAAAATTTAAAAAAAACACCTCACGTAATTTGTGGACGCCCCCTATCTCAAGGATCTCAGTTCTGAGTTGGTACCGACTTCAAAAGGATGAAAATTGGGTGCAGAAGTAGTTGAGCTTTAGTTAAATTTTGAAAAAGGCACTAATGAAGAATAAGAATTATTTCATACTTTTTAGATCATTTTAAGAATATCGATTTTATCTTGGAAGTCGAGTTCAATTTTTTGTTAAAAAATAGTAAATAAAGCTAGCTAAGGTTTATAATTGATGTTAGAATGTATCACAATCTACAACTAATAACACAAATCATCAGTCAATAATATCATCCAGAATCCCTAACATAATATAGGGGCTAGAGACTGTATAAACAAAACGAGAAAAACTAAAGGTCCTTGTAATGGAACTCCATCTAGATCTTGATGCCTGGGTATTGAGGCGACAAGGATTCGTTAAACCTAAGACAACGCAATATGAGTTAATCAACGCTTGGATACTGGGTACAAGACATTCGGTCACTTCAAGTCCTGATAAAATTGATCCTTGTGTCGTTGAAATAAGGACCCTGCCAGAGGTAAAATAACTGGATTCTGAAAGAACTGCAGTGGTTACTGGTTACGTTGCGGGCTCCGGCCGCATTCGAACGAGGTCGCGTCGCGTCGTTGATGATACGTGAGTTAACTAGGGTTGGCAATTACAATAAAAGTAATGCAGTAGATTATTTAATTTCAAATTGAGAAAATACCTATTCCCTAGTATGGTATTCCATCATTGGTTATGTTGGTGGCACGTCGCAAATCTTTTGTGTCTTACGGCTGACCAAAAAATATATACTTAATACTGTCAAGATGAGGAATACCTATTTGTTCATGGGCGTACCCAGGTAGAGGCAGGGGCCTAGAAGATAAAATAAACGTAATTTTTCCTGGCAAGTGGCAATTAAAAACATGTAACCTACTCTGCGCAAAATGAAGTGTTGGAAACAAAATATCTTTTCAGTCAGATTAATAAAAGTTAATTTTTATGATTTTTTGTTTCAATATACCAGACCGACCATCTTCACGAAACAGGTATGCTGCCCTAGCTAAAATCCTGGGTACACCCATGTATTTGTTATTAAATTGTTATTATTAGAAAGATAGATTTTAAGGCCTATACGCCTAACCTACACGAGTAGATTACAGCCTAATAGGTATTTAGCGATTGAGAAGTACTATTAATCTGATTTCAGAAAGAACATATTTTGCATCAATGAAACAACTCAACCAATCTTCAAGCTTGTGCAACGATGCATCCAAAAATACATTTTTCCTGTTGGCACAGTGCAAGCCCTAGGGCGGGGTCAGTGAACCCGGCGTGACGCAAGCCAGGCAACTTTCTAATACGTCAGCGATGTTAAGGCCGCCCGACGCCCGTTCTACCTTCACTCGCAGGGCACTGACATGCACTGATCTCGGTTCCCTGCCTGCTTAGATTATCTAACCGTCAGAAGATAATTCTAAATATATCCAACGCTGTTGTACGTTGGTCTGGTAGACCTACACGCGCAGCATGATTAGTGCAGAAACTTTAGTAATAGATAAAATTAAATAATGACAGATTGTAGCGAAAAAGATCTTTTCATCGGTAATTCATTGCTTGATTGACGGTATTTTAGTGGGAACTTTGTACGGTGGCCTTCTTATAACTTCACAAACCAGAAGAGTCGGAGACTATTAAGAAGCCATATTATGCCTCACCACGTCGGTTCAGCGGGGTGATGCACTAAGCGATTCCCCGCGGAATCTTTACGATTGCGGAAACTATTTCACTTTCAAGCAAATGACAAGTGAAAACTTTCCGATTTTGCTGTCATTTTGACAGTAGTGACATTTCTTTTGTATGAGTGAAATAGTTTCCGCCACGGATTCGAAAACATCTCACCGCGGATGGGAGTTTGACATCCGAAGGCGGAAAATTATCCGAGGATTAGAGCCGTTTTCGCGGAATGTTACCGCCACCTCCGAGACTCGTGAAATCTTTTCACTTCGAGAACTGTGTCATGGCGGATATTGTTAGATGAAATTATTTAATGATAAGAATAAAACAAAGCAATTATTAATACTGAGTTAGTCGTGTCTTGTTTAAAATATAATAATATTAAATAAATGTCGTACTGTAATAATTATGTGTTAAATCTTTAGGAAGTGTTCATTGAACAATAAAATTTTTTTATTTATAAATGCAGTAGGTATTTGTATTAATATAATAATAATAAACCACATAGCGGTTTGTCGGCGGGCTACACATTTTTTTATTTGGTACTTAAATTTTGTATTAATACTTATGTATTATGTTAAAACATTATTGTGCTTTTACAATAATTTTTAAATAGTTATTTATGTAAATCTCTTTAAATAAAAATGAATCCATTGCGTGGTCACGACATCACGCGTAAACGGCTAGACCGATTTTGCTGAAATTTAGCATAGAGATACTTTGAGTCCCGAAGACCAACAAATGATACATTTTGTCCCGGAAAAATGTACGGTTACTGTACAAGATACTTTTACGATTTGCGCGTAAACTATTCAATCAATTTTGATGAATTTTGGTATGGAGATACTTTGAGTCTCGGTAAAGGACAAGGGATACTTTTTGGCTCGAAAAATGTACGGTTCCTGCACAATAAACTTTTATGATTTTCGATTACACTATTTAATCTATTTTGGTGAAATTTGGCATGGAGATACTAATTTTAATCTATTTTTTTCTTAATTATACCGAATTGAATTAAATAATCAACGGTAAGACAGGACAAGGCTGTCGGGTCAGCTAGTATCATTATAATTCCAAGGTCATACTCACCACCCGGGAACTTCCATAGTCCTACTAATATTATAAGGCGAAAGTTTAGATGTATGTATGTATGTATGGATGTATGGATGTTTGTTACTCTTTCACGCAAAAACTACTGAACGGATTTTAATTAAACTTTACAATAATATAGCTTATATATCAGAATAATACATAGGCCACAATTTTAATCGACTTTCAAAATGGAGGAGGTGTTATGTTCGTTTTTTTATGTTCAACGATTACTCCGCCGTTTGTGAACCGATTTTCAAATTTTTTCTTTTGGTGTATAGGTTATCATCCCAATTTGGTACCATATTCATAAAAGTGGTGACCTGATGAAGGGATCCATAAGAAATCGAGGGAACTCCTCAAAATTTATATGGAAACATGTGGTGACTTCGGTTTCGTGAGCAGTATTCTAAGCATATGCTACCAACAAGCAAGATTTTGCACCAAGGTATACCATAGTTCGAAAGGTGCTGACAGAACTCCTGACTCTTTATAGATAGAAGTTTGGGAGTTTCGACGTTGTTTTAAGAACGGAAAGTTGTGCTACTAAAATGCTACTATGCAAATTACATTCATCATCATCATCATCACTACCACAAACCATTATAGAACCATGTATCGTCCCGTTTTGACCCTATTATTGGTACTTTTCATAGTCTTTTATTATGTATCACTTAAACCGCGGGGAACACCGCGGGGCACAGCTAGTATCTAATAAAAACTAAAATTAAATGAAAAACAAGTTTAAAAGAAAAAAAACTAACAAGTAACATATTTAAAGTAATAAGTTTGTTTTACACATAAATAAAAGGTATTCTCACACAACAAGATTTACCGATATATTATAAAAAGTACTCTGTGATTTACCGGAGCGCAACACACAAGTTACAGATTTGACAGATTGTCATTGTCACTCGGCAGTCGGTACATAGACAATATTTTTCGTTTTAATTCCACTCAACTCCCAAACGGCAGCCGGCTGCCGCGCTATTTTTTTGTACTGCGCGGTGCGCCATTCACTCAAACCCCAAGCGGCAGCCGGTTACCGCGCTCTTTTATTCAATTATGTAACGTATTTCGCTGACTTACAGACTACTTTTGTATAAAGAAGTTTCATTAGGTACGATCTTTGATAATATATTGGCTACATTCTGAATGAAAAATATTACAATATAGTCTGTGGGCGATTAGTATCTTTTCGGCTACAGTTCGACAAGGCTTTATATGAACGTGGTGAGAAAAGGAACTAAACGCTTCTATCATACAAAAACGTCATTTTTGACATGTGTTTGACAGTTCTCCTTTACCAGCAGCGCTCCCGTCAATGTCACCCACGTTCATTTAAAGCCTTGTCGAGCTGTATTCAATATTGTGCGTTATTTAGTGTGTGTTGCTATAACTTGTACTTTTTTCGAAGTAAGGTAAGACTTATCTTAGTCTTAAAAAATTTGTTCAGTAAATTAAGAGGTGCAGGAAAATTTGGAGACAATTATTTTCCCGTCTTTTTATCTTGATACTGACAGCGATGATAACCAAGGCTATATAATATGCCGTAGCACTTATTGACAAAAAAAACTAGTGTCAATTATTCTCTTTGGTTTCGGATTCATTCCCGCGACGGAAAGTTTGTGAATCGCTGTGATACCGACAGAATATGAGAACTTTCCGCGTGAGATCTTTCCGACGATCGTGAATCGGGGGGCTGGTGTCATAAGCAAATACAATTGGCAATAAGATACGATCACACAATTACAGCTATTATTCCTTCCGATTCCACCAAGAAGTAATATAACTATGTTGGATAATGGATATAATCATCATCTGCCTCATCATATCATATCATCTGCCTGCTCGATGCAACTGAACTTGAATATTTACAACTTACGTCTTACGAGTATCTGATATTTTACCTATGATTGTTATTGCTTATTACTCTTATTAGATTAACTATAGTAAATAAGCTTTGTAGTTAGAACGTTATGCCAGGACAAATTCGACAAGAGTTTTTAGGGATATATAACCTTAAATTGTATTTAGATGTAAGTTTTTGTAATAAATAAATATTTTTTTCCCATTGGCAACAGTGGATACAAACGTAATAACTCCAAGATACGACAGCAAAATATTTTATTAACTGTAGCCACAGAATACATATTAGTACAAGTACTGTAGCTACTTGCTAGCTTCTTAGCACCATCAAGATGCTACCGACCATCTACAGCCTACAGGTACAGTCTACCAAAATTTCCTATACAAGCAATAACGGGTTTTGTCATGCGGACGTCTCAATTCATACATGTAACCTGACCTTATTTGATGTGTTATTTGTAATTTAATCTGAGATGTTTATAAGATACTGATAATAGGTTTTTTCAAATTCCTTCCGATACCTTCATGATCAAAAGCTTTTTCTGATCAAATGCGCTGACAGGAAACAAAGGTTTGAATTGTGTTTTTCCAAAGGATCTTGTTGCTCCTCAGATATACTCCTAGTTGTACATAAGTAATGTGACGTCACGTGTAAACGTAGAGGCACACTGACGTAGCCGGTAGAGCTGTGTTCTCTCAGTGGGTCGATGAACGGGACCGGACTTTCTTTTTGTTTGGTGGTCTTGTTACTCGCTGGTCTTTTGAACATCGATCATTCTATCAATGATTTATCGAATGTGGTATCTTGATCAATCGAGACAAAATCGATTTCTTTTATGAAGATCATTTATTTTACTACTTACGTACCTATAGTGAGTTAGAGTAACTACAGTCGACTACTTCGATTTTAGTCAATCAATTTGAAAAACTGTCAGTTAAAATGATATATCGACGTCCTTTTACAAAGGCGAGAAGCAAGCATCTCTTCAAAGTCTAGACTGAGAGAGCTGAAGTGCAGACTGCAGAGTACATAATGTAGTATTATTAATTAATAATTATATTGAATTCGTGATGATGTATTAAAGTCAACTCCTTTAATCAATCACGCAAGGTAATCTCTTGGCTCAAGAACCTGAGACACTGGTTTGGAAAAAGCGTCAAATTGCGAATTACTATTTCGAACAGATTTTCAAAAGATGGCACATTAGGATGAAGACTCATCGTATTAATATTATGATCGTGTCATCGCATAGCAATCCGTTGCGTGTACGCTGGCGGTATGCGCTGAACAAATGTTTGAACCTGATAAGGCGCACGGTCTCTGATACCACCAATAAATACCATCTGTGTTAGGTTATTACGCATATACCAATAGCTAAAACGTAAACATCTTGTTCTACGAACATCTTGAAAAAAAGCAACAGTAGTGGTTATAATTTCCACACATTTTGCTTGCTGCAAAGAAAATCCTTCCCTTACCTGTGGCAGCTGTGTGGTTCCGTGCCTATCAAAAATTTGCATTTGATGTTTGAAGGCTTATACTATAACGGTAATTTTACAGCCGCACCTAACTTCTTAACTTTTAACAATTTTTTGTCACTTCGATATTGGACATAGTGCTGATGATGATGGCCTTAGACGCAGTCAAGCCTGATGCCCGTCCTTCAACTGTGAAGAAATAAAATACAGTCGCGGGAGGCCGAGCGTGTCGGACATATAGATACCTACACGATTTTATTGTTTTACAGAATATCATTTACATTTTATTGGAAATACCCAAAGAGTAACCCACTTACGGGTTCGCTGAGAAAGGCTAACGAGCAGGGCTAAGGGACCTACATTCAGGAATTCCGTTACCTTCGGCTTTTATGGTGCCGACTAATGGCTATCGAATATACTGACAACGGCTATTTACATTCAAGATACTATTAATTGATAGTGGTTGTAGCAAAATACCGTTCTTGAGCTGTTATGGGGACAGCTATGTTCAGGTGGTCCAGGTGGTGAGGAATGTCCACATAGACGATTAATGTATCTAAAACGATGGCATCAATGAGTAAGTGGATACATGGTGGATACTGACTTCTTACAAGTGTCAACAATTTTTTAGATGACTCGTAAATCAAAATCGTATCGTTTCGGGGGTAAGGCTGCTGAACAACGTTGGGAATGATTTTGTACATCTGATATTTAGATAATAGATAAAGACATTACAATATTCACAATAGACGCTCCGACTACACGTTTCACGTCAATAATTACTATAACGATGTCCAATTTATGTAAAGAAATGCTTCTCAGTTCTCAGCGATATGCAAAGGCGAGTTCACACTCGACGACGCGTGACGCGCGTCACGGGAGCTGACGCCGCAGCCCCCTTCACCCCCTGCGCCGCGCCGCGTGACCGTTCCATTCGCCGGCATTTCAAACTACCCGCTTTTTGCGCTCAAAACTCGCTTTTAAACCGCTAGATAATCCATTTTCTAGGTTTTAAATGCCACCTTTCTTAGGCTGTTTCTTACAGTACATCGTTGTTACTTTCACATAATATGGAGTTTGTTTTATCAAACTCAAGAGCAATTTATTTTACAATTCTTGAAATGTTTTTAAAAATAATTTTAAGTGATATAGTTGAGCTCTTGGATAGTTTATACAACTTTAAAAAGATTGTTAACCGACTACGGAAGACGTGTTAATTAGGCAATTAGACTATCTACCTATGTATTTTTATAAATAAAATATCTGTTGAATGGTCATGAACTTATGAGTCATGATGACGCGAACATTAAATAAATCATGTTTCGAAAATAAAAAGTATAACTTCAGTTAAGTAGCTACAGCAATTATTTAAAATTGTTTTTTTTTTATCTTTGACTACAAAAACTTCCTCTATCGAGGAAATGAATATTATAGAAATTAATTAGTTTCTCCTTACTCGTTCCGTGGCCGTAAGTAATTTAGAACATTATAATTATGATAAGGATAACTCGTCACAGTGGTGCGCGTCGGAAGCGGTAGAAAGCGCGAAATTTCGCGCTTGGGTCGCCGAGCGTGCCGTCTCGCCTCGCGTGCGCCCACGCCACTGACCGAGTGTCGCTCACGCGTTACGTGTGCAACTGCCTTTATTGGATTAATTGTACCATGGAATGAACGAGACACGAAACTATTGAGGGTTCTCAACATTTCATAACGGATAAGACCTGATTAGCACGAAGCGCCGCCTAGTGGATAGTGTTTTCGAAAACTGTCAATAACAATTTTTCGGCACTTTCCTAATTTCCACCTGCCAAGTGCCACCAGGCGGACCTATGTATAATCTTTGCCGTGGTTAGCAGCTCTCGTATGTGACGATATTATACAACCCTCTTTCACCAAGTTGGTGAAAGAGGGTTGTATGTTGTTTTTGTGTATGTTCCACCAATCACCATGGAGTTTCTGAGGCCTTAGTGCGAGTTTTATTCGATCATACGCATCGAGCACGTTAACGCGAATTTATATGGGATCAAAGCAGCGCCATCTACTGGCTAACGTGGATACTGCTTTGATCCCATATAAATTCGCGTTAACGTGCTCGATGCGTATGATCGAATAAAACTCGCACTAAGGCCTCTGAAACTAATCTGAATGTCGCATCATTGGTAAAATTCCTCACCACGGCTCAGTAATTTATAGATATTTTCTCTACCTAATCCCTAATACAGAACTCCAGCCTCATCGCCACACCAAACAGGTTTCCTCACAAATCCAAAGGGCTCTTTACGATTCTAGCGACGTGGGTAGCTCACTGAGGTCGAGAGCGATTTCGAATCACGATCGAGTCGAGCGAACCTGCCCGTGCCCCCGCCCTCCCCAGCCTTCGTCCTTCTCCCGTACGCGACGCGAATTCTGCACCCATCGGATAAACAGGGCCGGGCTGAGAGAATGAAAATTATATTTTTTCCGTGATGATCAACCTTCCCAAACCCGATTTGAAGAAGTTCAGCGCCTTTCTGAAAAAAATCGCAGCACTTAAACGCTCTCGTCGTGGAAATTATCAAATTATGTAACATGGAAGTTAAAATTGCAAAAGACAAATACTTAAGTAAAACAAACTGCAGAAATTGACAATTTCAAAAGTCACGTTATTATCACCTCGAGTCGTGCGAAAATAAGCCGCGGCGCGGCGTCGATAAACACATAACACGCCTTTTCCATCACAATGCGGTGTCAATGATAAGAATCTACGAAGCGGCGCGGGCGAAGTTAAAAAATAAATAGTTCATTTGCGTCAGCTGTGTGATGATCATTTAGCGGAGCGTTAAGTGGGTTCGGGAAACTTGCGTCAATCTCGCACGCAGCACGCTGTCTGTGCACGATAATGATTATTTCACGAGTTATCAGACGTGGCGTGATCAGTGTCATCATCAGCCCCGCTTCAGCAATGTGAAGGCCAATAGCGTTTAGACTTTAGGTGGAAGACGAAAACTTTGCAAATCGCAATGTCGCCGTCCGCCGAGCACAAGAACATGAGGCCCGACTCCTTAGCCACAACGCAGTGATTTCGTAGGGTCCGCAACAACAACCATTGCACAGCAGTCAGCAATAGACTTTTACGATGCTCGTCACATCGCAGCACAGGGCTATGGCTTGAGTCTTGACCCATAGTTGATGGAATTTTGACCACAATTGAAGCACAAATTGAAGGTTGCGCATGCTTTTAAATAACGTGCCCGTTGTAGAAATATAAAACCAATTGATCTTAACTATAGGTCTACCAGAATCTGATGGCAAAAAGTGAGAAAGTAAATTGACTCTAGCAATACCGGGGTAATTGGAATAAAACATTTTGATCCTTTTTTTACTCTATAGTGACTACTCCGCTCCGAGGCTTCGTTCCGGACACATCCCACTAAACTGTTTCGCGTTTTTGATGAGAACGTAGAGTCCGACTGCTCTATCTAAATAAATTGGCAGAATCATAAGTATAATAGAGTATACGTTACTCAGTGCTTTATATGGATGTATGTATGTATATGTATAATATGTATATTGTATAGTATAGGTTATATATTATATCAATCGCCATAGTAGTATTAGTATTTGTTATTGTCTTTATCAGTATTTATTGTATATATTATCTATTTCTTGAATGTTTGTTATTTTTTCTAAACAGAAGACACCTGTGTTTTTTAATTTTATCTGCTACCAGCTATACCACCCAATGGTTGACTGGTAGAAAATGCCCTATGGCATTAAGTCCGCCATTGTACATTGTGCAAAAAGTATAAAATAAAATAAATAAATTAAAGTAAATAACCGAAATTGCAACGATTGTGACAAAGTTGAGGATGTTTATCATGTATTTGTGAAATGTGTTCGGAGCGAGGCAGAGGAGTATCTTTTGCTCTGTTCACGGCATTGATTTGTATGAAACCGGTGTTTGCAATAGCATTTTGGCTTCACCTATGTCTGGTGAAGCGAAGATGCTATACAAACTAGTAGAATTAAACATAAAACGCAGAATTAATGTTACTTAGTGTAATAATATCATATATTTTCTAATATTTTGTATGTACGTATGGGAATGGCATAATCTATGTAGATTAATTTTTTTTTCAATAAATATTTAAAAAAAAATTACTTGGCACTGTTCTCATCAATAAAACGTGAACGGAACGTGTTCGTTTTTCCCGGTTTCGTCTTCAAAATATCCTCTCATCTGTCAAACGCCCAAAATGGGCGTCGTAATACGACCATATATAAATAAATAATATATTGTTTCTCTCCTTGTTACACTTCTTACAACGTAAACAATAAAACAGAGATGCAAATAAATTAGTGTCAGTGTGAGTGTTATGTTCTAAAATCTGATAGACATTGATAATATTCGTTTAACCGTTTCGTTTAACCGACAGTTAAACGAATAGAGGTGTTTCAAATTTCAACTGAAAACTTATCTATAATATTATGTTTATGTTAGTTATTTGCTATGATGTGTTACCGCAATGGTTAGTTTATTATACATTATGATCTGATTTCCCGCCCTAGGAGTCGGGATCATAGTGTCAAGCTGCAACACTGAGGTCTAGGTTGAGGCGTTGTATCGCAAAATAACTACTGCACAGCAATGTAGATTCTTACAATGCGACGCCACATCGCAGTGTTGTAGCACTCTAACTTGGTCCATAAAAGCTTAGACCAAAATCCGGTCCTGGCCCCCAATACACCTTAGTACAATCATGACGTAGCGGTGGTACGTGCGGCGGTTGCTGAGTCGGCGACTGCGCCCGCATACTGATGCCCTGCCTACCTTGAGCGGACGTGTTCGGCGTGGCAATGCGCCATTACAATATGTCGGGAGTAATCCTGATATTAATGCGAATGTGGGTTGGTACTTTACACTTTCTTAAGTGGTTCTGTTTTTGATGTGAAAACTACTCTAGGGGCGCGCGCGACGTTGAGTATTTTTGGTATAGGCTGAAATTCGTAGGATGGAGGGAGAGTAAAACGCGGGCGGCGCCGTATAGTAGGGTAACGAAAAATCTCTTTCTACCGAGCCGCGAATATCTATGCCTACTCCTGTTTTTGTTTCTGTCCAGCATCTCCCAGTAATTCATGAATTTGAATTATGATACAAAAGTCTTAACAGACTAAGCTGAAGTTACGCGATTGAATTCCCGCGGCTGGTTTTACCACGTTTTACTTTCCGAATACTTGGCGGATATGTCAATTATTGTCAACCTTATTTATGTTGTATCGAAGTTACGCTTACTTCATAAAATAAGTCTCGTAATTTAGGCCCTGATTACACCTATTAAGTAGAGTGGCGAGACAGTGCAAACAGACAATTTAATTGGCCGAGAGCATACCGAGTGCTCGGCCAAGGCACTGTCTCGCCACTCCACTCGGTTGGTGTAATCAGGTCCTTAAGGTATAGTTAGAGTAAGATGATCAAAATACCCACAAAAGCTCAAAAATGTACGTTTACCTATCTATAGTTTAGACACTTATAGGTACGGATATTCCGTGCAAGACCATGAAATATGTCAGCAGACAGCGCGGTACCACGCGCTCGCATCGTGACTCTGACGTCAATCGCAGAACAAATTGGTACTGCCTCACGTTCCCCCATAAAGGAAAGATTTATGTGTTACAGTCAAACGCCACTCGCCAGATCGATCATCATAACTGAAGACGTGGGTGCAAGAACACGATGACTAACATTTTGGAAAATACGGACATTTACTCATTTTTTTCGGGAACAAATATAATGACCAAAAAAAAATGCTCTGACACCCTAAACTTGTTTACCAAAAAAATATACTTTACACCAAAAAAGGAAAGTCTAAAATTGCAATACTACCAGCTATTTTAGTCACGACTACACTTCAAATTATAATCGAACGCCAAAGTTAGTAAATTATCACCAAATATAGTAAATGATCACCAAATCCTTGCGAGCAAATCAATGCGATTTTTCTGTCCAAATAAATCTCTACGATTGACAAAAAATATAAGCATATAATTAACAAAGAAGTATTATAACTCCATATTATTGTTATATTCAGCAGTTTGGACCTGAAGAGATAACAGACGGACACCTACTCTTTCCAATTTAAAATATAAGCATGGATGATGAGAGTTTTACATACTAATATTATAAATGCGAAAGTGTGTCTGTCTGTCTGTAACCTCTTCACGCCCAAACCACTGAACCGATTTTGCTGAAATTTGGTATGGAAATACTTATACTGAGTCCCGTTATCTTTATATTATTATAATTATTTATTTACGATAGTCAAATAACGAGATGTAAATCTTTTGTTTCTCATTTTAACATTAAAATGCAGTTCAAATTTGGTTTTTATTATTTATTATTTTCCGGTTAGCAATGATTTTTTGGTTCATTTTTATTTAATAGGATAGCAAAATGAAAATACTTTGGTTATAATTTTACATTAAAATGCTAGTATGATATTGGTGATCATTTACTAATTTTAGTGATCGTTTACTACTTTTGGTTTAACAATGATTTATTTGGAGTCATTTTGCATAAATAGGATAGCGAGATGTTAAATCTTTGGTGATCATTTTACATTAAAATGCTAGTACATATAATGTTGATGATCATTTACTAATTTTGGTGATCATGAACTATTTTTGGTTTTACAATGATTTATTTGGAGTCATTTTGTATAAATAGGATAGCGAGATGTTAAATCTTTGGTTATCATTTTACATTAAAATGGTGGTCTGTATTTTGGTGATCGTTTACTATTTTTGTCTGTGAAATGTTACTATTTCTGGTGATCAGTTAATTATAAGCAATTTTTTTCCTTATAATTTGAATAAACCGTGTAATTTATACATAATGCACAGTTTTTTAATTTCAAATAATTTTTCCGGCCTTAAAGCCTTCATTTAATACAAAAAAACGGCATTTTTTTACTGTTAGTTATCGTGTTCATCCACTCACGTGACACGTTTTTAACTGTGGAGCCGTGAAGTACTAACTCAACGAATACTATACTCACAAGGAGAAGAAGCGGAACGTCATAGAAAAAACCGGCCAAGTGCGAGTCGGGTCACGCCCAATATAGGGTTCCGTAGTACCGCTACTTTTTGATAATTTTTGTATGGTCAATGAATGTAAGTACATTTATAACGTGTTTTACACTACTAATAACATCATCTCAATTCCTTTCAAAAAAATTTCAACGAAAAGTTCCTTTATACTTCGCCGAATAATCTTTTTTTAGTTGCTCGACTATTACTCAATAACTTTTGAAGTCTTCTAAGCCGTGATAATTTTCCTTTTAAATTCAGCATATTTCCTACTCCCGTGAATTTTTTCACATTTCTAGAAACAACCGTTTAGCTGGTAGTAGGGGGGGACACTGGACTCTAACGATTTTTTCCACTTTAAAACTTCATATTTCACAAATGGATCCCTAAATCGGAAAATGATCTTAGAATGCTCATTTTTTTAAAAAAAACCTATCCATCGACACCCCACACGATGGGGTGGACGCGAAAAAAAAATCATCCCCGCTTGATGTATAGAGGAGGTACCATAAAAAAAAATTAAGATTTTATGTACCATTTTGTCGGCATCATTAATATGTGTATTCATGCCAAATTACAGCTTTGTAGGTCCGGACAGACAGACAGAGAGACGGACGGAGAGACGGACGGACAGACGGAGAGACGGACGGACAGACGGACAGACGGACGGACAGACCGAAACTATAAGGGTTCCTTGTTGACTACGGAATCCTAAAAAATGTACCCCTCAAATTCTTTAGTACCTGCGAAGTAGGGGCAGAGGGCTAGGGCATCGAGACCGGGTTTTCCCGAAACTCGAAAACCCGGGAAAACCCGGGTTTTTGGGATCACGAAAAAACCCGGGTTTCAAAAATGGAACCCGGGTTTTTCGAGCTTTTCGGGTTTTTCGTTTTTTTGATTATTATTAAAGGCAAAACCTGATTTAAGGTATTTATAACAAACTAACATACAAATTCTTTATCTTTATAACATAAGTATAGATTTAATTATTTCTATTATTCATAATTAAACAAAATAAAATATATTTTCAAAGTAAAAGTTTCGTTTTTAGCGCGTCACAACTCACAGATTAATTGTCACAAACATATTTATAAATATTTTGAACATCCTACCAAAACTATTCAATGTAAAAAAGCAAAGTCTCTTCAAACAATCTATTCATCGCAAAAAGTTTTCAAATCTCATAGAAGTATAATAGTTTTCAATCAACATTCAGTGACTGACCACAGTTTTCTTCATTTTCTGATAAAGGCTTAAGAAATAAAGAAAACAATGTCAAAAGAAAACAGCTTCTAAGTTTGCTGAAAGTACCACTGAGGAAATTGATTCCTAGGCAGTTGACAGACGTCATTTGGTCGGATCATGTCAATTCAATGTTAATTGTGATCTGTCGCCTAGGTTTGACGTAACGCGACCATACTATGTATGTCCACCATCTGCCTAGGAATCAACTTCTCTGATAGTATCTTAGACTTTTGATATTATGGGCAAGTCAGCCACATAGTTGGTAACAAAACGTTGTAACTTGGATCGACTGTTGCTGATAAAATACACCCATCAACAAAGTCTCTATGAAAGAATATCTAAAAACCTGTCAGGAATTTTTGAAAACAGCAAAAGGAAGAATGATAGCTTATGTTTTGGTATCTAATAATGTTTTATTATGTTTATTAAAACACTTTTCTGAATTTTATTGTTTCTAAAACAATCACAGATTTTTCTATGGCCATAAAAAATCAATGATATGTCAACAAATCTTTATTTCGTTTTATAAACTGGAAATTTAATTCGAATGGGATATTTTTATTGCTGATTGTCAAATTTATAACAATAATTAATCAGGGCGAGCGAAGCGAGCCCTAGTATATCCCACAACCTAAGCATTTTTGTGGTACACTTTACCGAAACCCGAAAAAACACGGAAAAAGTACCACGCCTATTGATTTGTGTTTTAACATAGTAAAGTTTATTTATATGTAGATGTGTTATCATCGGTTAGTCAAGGTTTGGTTACTATTAAAATATAAAAAAAAACTGCTTTAAAGATTATTACCACGGAAAAAACGACGCGAGCCACAAAGCTGGGCTTTTAGCTAGTACTAATTGATGTTTACCTAAAAATACATTTTTGTGCCTTGCTGTGGTATGGGGCCCAGTCTTCTTTGCAATTTTAAGTCTTTTTTTACAGTCGTCTAACTTACTAAAAAACCTCTTAAAGCTTTTTGTCATTATTTGTTATATATTCACAATAGTCATAATCATATCAGATAACCTAGCCCTAAGTTGAAATAAACTGGTAAAATGAACCCAATACTAAGACAATGCAACCAGTAAAAAGACTCCAGGGAAGCAGCCCCTAGAAACCGACAAAACCATCGAGAGGAGTTTCCATCAAGTTGGTTCTTATGATGTGAAACCATTTTGTATTCTAGCATTACAGTCTGACAAATGCGGCAGATTGCTTGTCATGAGCTTCGGAGACTAACGATGGTAACACATAATACGACGAATGATCTTTCTATAGCCGCCGTGGATGACATACTCACTGCGGAATTATTAATACAGTGATTTTAGTGAACCCAGATGCAATACAAGCCGGGGTTGTTATGACACCATGGTTTATCTTCCAAACTCATAAAAAGCAACCTTCCGCATTTGCCGAGTGGTCAGCCAGTACCATGAGCTCTTATAGCAGTATTATTTTAATATTACTTTTGAATTTCGTATAAGCAAACATGATTTCTATTTATATAAACAAACTATGTTTTTTGTTTGTGCCAAATCTGAAACTAATATTAAAGTAATACTGCTATAAGAGCTCATGGTAGGGGGGGCTGGTCTGGTCAACTAAATGGTTATCTGACATGAATTCTTTCACAATAGACTAGAAAAAATAACGACAAAATTCTTTGAGGGATTTTTCAGTAGGTTAGAAAATTAACTTAAATTGCAAAGAACAATCGGCCTCATACCATAGCGAGGCAGAAAAAAACAATTTAAGATAAAAACTATGGCACAAAAATTTAGTCACAGGTATAAGGTATGCCAAACATCAATTAGGACTAAATAATTATGAATAATTTGACAATCAGCAGTAAAATCTAAAAGATTAAATAAATATTTGCTGGCATACGTTTTATATTAAAGTTTATTCTTCAATTTACTGTCTTCAAAAATTCGTGATAGATTTTTATATATTTCATAAAATGCAAATACATTTTAATAATACATCATGTATATTTGGAGGTGAAGCTTGTTCTAACACGTAATTTTGGCCCGAAAATCTAAATTTTTAAAATTTAGATTTTCGGGCAAAAAGTACGCTTTGATAAGATCCAAAATATAGAAGAGGTAAAATAGTCGCTTCAATAAAAGTATGATACGGCCGTGCTCATTTACCCGAGACTTGGTTAGGCACTGCTGTGACCCGAAACTATGGTATTTAAATAGTATTTAACTGGGTAGGTGCTGACAATCGCAGAAAATCATATGTAACGTATTTTCGCATTGTTAATATTTGAATTGTAAAAAAACCCGAAAAAACCCGAAAAACCCGGGTACCCGGTTTTTCATTTAACAAAAACCCGAAAACCCGGGTTTTGTAAATAGGGTCCGGATTTCGATGCCCTACAGAGGGCGTTGATGTGGCGATGACGTCAACTGGCGGGAAATTTAAAATTCTACCATTCCTCTATGGCGGGAAATTTTATTTTTTAAGCTGGGTGGGGTGGCGGTACTCTTTATTAATTAATCCGAAAGAATGGAACTATCAGAATATATCATACCACATTTTAATTGGAATAATATATTCTGACAGATCCATTCTTTCAGTTAACTTATCGCATAAAAACAAATAGAAATAAAACAGATTTATACAATTTTTCAAATTTTTTATTTATTCCCAAGGAAACTTTCATTGACTTCCGGTAAGCCATATGAATCATAATTGCGTGAAATTCAATAACACTATAACACGTAGGATTAGGATCAATTTTTCTATTTAATTGTTTAACGCACAAGAAAAACAGTTTCGAGGTCAATTTTTAATATAAACAAAACGCATAAACACACAACAACATAAACATGGCAGGAGTCTATTTTTCAATATTTAAAGTGTCTCAGCTTATAACTGGCATAAAAACACACAGAGTTTTACGGAGGACATATTATTATATTCAACTTAACGTAAATTTGCTGCTAATGAACAAAATATGAGAAAATATTTAAGAATATAATCTCAGAATTTCACTTGAAAATAAAGTAACCACAGCTAACGAACTAACTATTTATGTTGCCAGTACAGATGTCTATGAAAATACAAATATTTTATTTCTAATTTTGCTTATAGAATGAAATAGCTTTTTTAGTTCGTGATAATTCAAACAGCTTTGATGTTTTGCTAATTAAATTTTCTAAAACAATTTGCAGAAATATCAATCAATTCAAATATTTTCTAAGAAAACATGACGAAATTAAAAAAATAAAACTACCATAATCGATTCTTTTTAATAGTGGCAAACATTTGAACCAACGCAACTAGTGTAAAATTATCTATGTGTGGGTGAGCTTTCACCGACACAGAAGTGCACAGCCCCTGTACTAACTACCTACTCGTAGTAAAACTTCGAAGTTATTTATTACGACATTCATCTTCCCAAATTATAAGAGTACCTTCACATATTTTGGTCGTCAATAGTGCGGCAGCAGAGCAAACTTCTATAGCATAAACAAATTTATATGGAAACATGGTGAATTTGGTTTTATTAGAAGTATCCTAAGCATATGCTACCAAAAAGTAAGATTTTGCACCGAGGTATGCTATGGTTCCGAAGATACTAAGAGAACTCCGAATTCCTTATACTTAGATATTTACAAGTTTGGGGTTTAGGGCACTGTTTTGAGAACTGAAAGCATATGCTACTATGCAAATTACCTACATTCATCATCATCATCATCACTACTACGTCAGGGTCACCAATGTCACATGGTTGTATATGCATACGATATGTCCCCACATCACCATGTATGTTATGTCCTTATTATTGGTAGGTACATTTCATAGCGAAATATAATGTTGTTTCAAAATAAATGATTCAAACTTAGGGTCAATCTATACTCTAGCGCAGAGTCAAAGCGCATCTGCTAAGCGACTTACCAAAATTGAACATAACAAATTCAACCTTAACTCCAGAGCGGGCGACCAACGCTGATTGGTCTCGCGCGGAATCGCAGAAGTAATGTGTGCGTTAGGTTTTTGTCATGTAAACTTTTGGAACTGGCACCGACTTCAAAATGATGAAGATTGAGTACAGAAATAGTTGAGGTTTAGCCGAATTCGGAAAAAGGCACTAAGTATTAGATAGGAAACATTATTTAATACTTTTTAGTTCATATTATAAGGATTTTATTATTCTTTTTACCGTGGAAGTCGGTTTTAATTTTTTGTTAAAAATAATCGAATAAGCAAATAGTAGTAGTTTTTCCGATATCTTTGTATAGTGGTTTTGACACATCCAAGATAGTGATGTACTAGCCATTAAAATTGTTACTGCATATTTACTTATGTTTGCTCTAAATATATATGGTTTCACTTCTTTTTCAAACACAGTTGTAGCCGTATCTACTGTTTCACAGAGGCTTAATGTTGGATATGTGAGACTATTTTTGTCATCCCACCATTCCCGTAATGCTATATAATTATAAATTGAGTTTTTCGGTGGGTCGTCAACTTTAAGGGCCCTTGCGCATTCGATGCAGTTATTTTCTTTTAATAGGATTTTAGCTAAGTATCCGCTGACATATATAGTTGGTTGTTTTTCGAAGCTTTTAA
Organism: Cyaniris semiargus; assembly: GCA_905187585.1. Classification (NCBI taxonomy): domain Eukaryota; kingdom Metazoa; phylum Arthropoda; class Insecta; order Lepidoptera; family Lycaenidae; genus Cyaniris; species Cyaniris semiargus. Next base: position 14,722,962 of record LR994563.1, on the reverse strand, counting down.
ACATTTCTTCGAGATCCGTAACATCCTTTTCAATCAAATTTTCGCTTATATGTAATTCGGGAATTTCGTTACACTCGGTTTCATCGATATTCAGCTTATCTACCATTATTGATTTTTTATTTACGGACTCAGACTCTTTCATTTTTTTAACCGACTTCCAAAAAGGAGGAGGTTATATGTTCGGCTGTGGATATTTTTTTTTTTTTTTTGTATTTTCAACGATTACTCCGCCGTTTGTGAATAGATTTTCAAAATTTTTGTTTTGTTCTATTAGGTTTCCCTTTACTATGCAACTTACATTCATCATCATCATCATCATCATTACCACGTCAGGGTCACCAGTGTCACATGGTTGTATATGGATACAATATGCCCGCCCCCACAGCACCATAATTATATCATTACGTTATGTCCTTATAATAATTGGTACTTTTTAGTTTTTATAGCGATTTTAATAAAAATATATTAATGTTGTTTCAAAATAAATGATTCAAGTTCTAAGCGACTTATGTACCACAAAATTGAACATAACAAAGTCAACCTTAACTCCAGAGCATAAGACACACATTTGACATTACTTCTGAGATTCGAAAGAAGTAAGTTGCTTCGATAGGTACTACACTAGTTTAACTATTAACCCATCAATCCCCAAGCGTCACCCGGCTGCCGCATAACAATTAAAAATCTATTGTATCTGCGATTCCCACGATCGAGGTAATAAATTGAACCCTTAGTATGAAAATACTTACATAGGAAAACAATCTACATCGTAATAGGAATAAGAAACACAATCGCATTCTACGTATCTTATTACAATTTGTTAAGAGTCACACTTAACAAATTGTAATAAGATACATAGAATATACGCGATGGTTTACTAGGTAACTAAAAAGAGTGAAATTATTATTTTTAACAAAAAATTAAAACCGACTTCCAATGTAAAAACAATAATAACATCCTTATAATATGAACTAAAAAGTATTAAATAATTTTCCTATCTAATAGTGCCTTTTTCCGAATTCGGCTAAACCTCAACTATTTCTGTACTCAATCTTCATCATTTTGAAGTCGGTACCAGATATAGCTGAATCTTCAGTTCTCTGACAGAATAGGTATTTGAAACTTTTGGATATTGGAATCTGCTGTCAAAAATTGCCATCAGATTCTGGTAGACCTATAACTTCATAATTTTACAGTCGGTACCAGTCCCAAAAATTGAAAATATTTTGTCATAGAATTCACGATTCTGAGCTGATACCGACTTCAAAATAATGAAGATTCTATACAGAAATAGTTAAGGTTTAGGCAAATTCTGAAAGAGGCACTACAAAAGAGTAAGAATTATTTAATACTTTTTACTTCATTTAAGAATAAGTAAAGTTATTGTTTTTACTTGGAAGTCGGTTTTAATTTTTTGTTAAAAATAATAATTAGTATAGGAGTCGCGCAGCGCGCTGCTGCCGCACTGCTGGCGCACTGCTGGCGACTTAATGTGAAGGCACCCTAAGAACCATTAAAAGAACGTGGGAATAGAGAACTAATTACGAAGCGCAGCTTATATTTTTGAAGTTTTTTGCAATCTTTGTCATTGGCCTTCGTTTCTATCTCAGAGTGTACACTGTACACTGACGGTACGACCCGTTTAACCAAATGGCCAGTCAGCCCCCCAGAAACGTACGTACGTACATCCGTTTGGACTTTGGGCGGAATCCGGTTGTTTGTATTTAATTTCTTCAGATTCTTCTAAACGGCTGTTCAGTCAATTACAGACCATTATGGGTCTTATGGCTAACTTCAATAAATACGTGCAATTAGCTGTTGTTAATATGTCATACATATAACTCATTTTGTCACATGAGAACGCGATGGACGACAATGTAACTGTGAGTTACATTGTCGACTATGACTACATATTAAATAATTGAGTATAGTTTTATTAATAAAACAAATATTATAACAATCACATTCATTACTTTCTTGCAAAGCATGTGTATCATTAGCATCTTACATTATTGCAACCAATATTTTAGATCAGAGATTCCCAAAGCCTGTTCACAAGTCACAACTCACACAGCACACTAAGTATATACTAGTTTTTAGGCAAAAATATTAGTTACTGCGTTTTTTTCCTCCGAGTTCTAAGACGTAATAGTATACAGTGCATTTCAATAAATATATTTATTAAAAAGATTATAAGTTAGGTACAAGCGGTAATGTATTTATGGAAGCTCTGCAGGTTCAACTTTAATATCTATTAGGCTAGTTTCAGGAGGCGTAACTGACGTTGACGGAGGTATTTCAACTTGGATCCAACGCTTTGGAGACGTTGGCGCATCCAGTTGGTCCAGCTCAGCGCTAATCATAGCTTGCAGCTTCTCCTGGCATTTACGTGCTCTGTCGAACGGCATGCTTCTCAGCTGCAATGCCAAACTTCTGCAGAACACATCGAACTCATCTTCTTCTACTTTGATCTTTATTGCCTTCGAGCCCGTTTCTGGAAGTTCATTTTGTCTCTTTAATCTTTCTGATTGGCTCTTTTCAGCTTCTACATTTTCTGCCAACTGGAAAGCCAAAATAAAATGGTTGAACACTTACCCTATATATACCCTATATTCATAAAAATGTTTTATGACAAATGTGAAATGCTGATATTGTGAAAATAATCCATTAGAAAATGAAAGGATATTATATTTTTTCCTGTGAATAAGCTTGCAAACTACTGGACAGATTTTGACTAAACATACAGAGACATAGCGCATTTGAAAAAAGACGCAGCACAAAGCCGCACTAACTTACATAATATATTTACTTACATTTCTGATAGATTTGTCCTTTTCTGAGGAGAACGTACTAACTGGTACAAGAAGCGCAGGACCAGATTTTTTATTCAGTAAATTTTGTCCGTTTTTGTTTTCAAAACGCAAAGTGCAAAGGTTTTGGTTTATAGTTTTGTTTGAGATAGACTTTTCTTCTAAATCTGGTTTCTGGCAAGGTTCTATCCAAATCCGGCATCTGAAAATCAGTAAAGAAAAGCTTAGCTAACCTATTGGCATAGGCTCTCTCTATTTAGTCTCGATATTATGCCTTTTGCATGGAAAATATGCCCAAACATTTAATCAGTCTGAGTGACTACTCGATTCCATGCCTGGTTATAGTATTAGTAGTAGGTTGAGCCTCAAACAAGACTTGAAAATACTTAAAAAAATAAAATTAATTTACAGTTTTAGATCTTCCAATTTCTCTTGGGTCAATTCATCCTTTAATTCACTTTCCCTCAAAAGTTTTTGACGGTGATAGTATGCCCTTTGATTCTCACGGTGTCTTTTTCTTCTTGCTGCTTCTTTTTCTTCCTTTGGTACTGTTTTCTTTAAATCTCTATGACGCTGACGCCATGCCCTTTGATATTCACGATTTCTTTGCCTTTTTTTCTCTTTTGTTTCTCTGAAAAAAGAAGATTATATATAATATCTTATTATTACCAATTTTATTTCATTTGAAATTTTGTATTATGTTTTTGATGATTTTATTTGGTAATAAATACATAAAACTACATATTATCTCTATGGAAATGTATTAACTTTATTAAATATAATTATTTTTAATTAAAGCTAGTAACGTTACATTTACACTCTAAAATCTATAATGAGTTGGGTAAAAACTAAATGTCGCTCATAAAAGTAAGTATGATGTTGGTAGTCCTGTGTAAGAAAACATTTAAAACGTTTTTTTCTACCTGTTGAAGATGAAGTTTAGTTAACATTTATCGTAACGCAGCAGATCGAAAAACAAAAATTATGTGTACAGAAGATCATTGATTTTTAGACTATTGATTTCAAAACTTACACAGGGTATGAACTAGTGTATCACCAAATATGAGGGTTGTGTAAATGAGGATGGAAATCAAACCATCATTATACAAGGTTTATGTCAGAAAAATGATTTTCTGTACAAATCTTACAAGACTTGTGCAGTGCAACTTTTAATTAATTATGAGGATAAAGTATAAACATATTACAAATATTACATCTGTAATGTGTAGATACATAGTATGTATATTTTTATAAAGTACTCACTCATCCTCATTCACTATTTCTTCGTCACTTTTTCCATTATTATGTTCACTTTGTTTAAAATTGATATCCATATTTCAAAACACTGTCTTCTTCTCCTTCTTTTTTTAAATGGCAATCGCGAATGCAGGGTAGCAACCCAGGGCTTCAAATACCGGTATTTTTTCATAACGTTACTGCTTCAAGGGCATAGAACGGGAAAAATTGGAATTAATACCGGTAAATCTTATAACGGTAAATAGGATTTATAACGGTAAATATATGTTCTTTGATAACGTTACCTTTTGTAAAATAATTTAATCAGTCAGTTCAGTATGCAGTTTGCACAAAGTTAAACTAGACGTGTCTGGTGACCAGTAGGTATAGGTATATAGGAAAAATGACGTCCAATGAGAATGACATGGTCAGTAGTTTAGTACTCAGTATCTTTGTTCGAATAATACTAATTTATGGTTTGTAATATAGTAAATTATTGTATTGCCAGCACGTGCGCCGTGCGCTGGCTGACGGGCGGACTCTGTTGTTTTGCAACGACGGGGCGGGGCGGGCTTTTTGTCCACGAAGGAATAAAGACCGCGTCTTCCCGTTGATGTTTGCGGCTGCCCTCGCCGCGTAGGTACACAAAGCACACGACGGATGAAGGCAGTCAGTTCAGGACGTTCGTTCTAGTGGAGATAGAGAGAATAGAGCTAGCTGCCGCCCCGCGCCGCCGCGCCGTCTGCGTTACTGCATGTAAACTGGTTTGTGTGATCCACGGCGGGCAGCCGCGGACATGCCGCGCCGCCAGAGCCCGCCGGGCACCTGCGGCGCGGTCTTTTTGCCCTCTGTGTGCGTTGGTAATAAATATTATAGGATTCCCTTTGTGCTATCGTTCGCGGCGAAATTGACCGGCCCGCCCCGCCCCGTCGTGTGCAAAACGCCTCTGATCCGACGGCGGGCTACGCTCCTTAAAATATTCTCCGTGTTATAAAACATACCTATTATGTAAATGCTATCATATAATTTTGTGCTTTCTTTTTTAAATGTGTTGATTTTAACTACAGTCTACAAATATATGTATGTATTAAACTTAGAATTCTAGTAATCTACATAATAACATTTATATATTTAGGTGTGATAACAAGGGTTTACTTTATTCCAATGCTTTATTCAGATCGATCCTGAAGATGACAACGAATCTCAATCCATACTGGCACCACATAAAATAACGAAAAAAAGGAAACTATATGTAGACAATTCAACTGAGGCAAAACCAACAAGTGAGTAGATCACGTGTAGGCATAGAATTATCGTTTAGGTATGTTTTTCTCTATGTCACGCAGGATGATTTTTAGGGTTCCGTAGTCAACAAGGAACCCTTACAGTTTCAGTCTGTCCGTCCGTCTGTCTGTCCGTATGTCTGTCCGTCTGTCTGTCCGTCTGTCTGTCTGTCCGTCTGTCTGTCTGTCTGTCCGCGGTTTTACTCAGAGACTATAGGACCTACAAAGCTGTAATTTTGGCATAAATGCACATATTAATGATGCCGACAAAATGGTACATGAAATTTAAAAAAAATATATTTTTTTTATGGTACCTTCCCTACACATCAAGCGGGGATGTTTTTTTTTTGCGTCCTCCCTATCGTGTGGAATGTCGTTGTATAGGTTTTTTAAAAGTATTACGAATATTCATAGATCATTTTCCGATTTAGGGATCCGTTTGTGAAATATTAAGTTTTAAAGTGGAAAAAATCGTTAAGAGTCCAGTGCCCCCCCCCCCCCCCCCCTTCTACCAGCTAAACGGTTGCTTCTGGAAATGTGAAAAAATTCACGGTAGTAGGAAATATGCTGAATTTGAAAGTAAAACTATCACGGCTAAGAAGACTTCATAAGTTATAGGGTAATAGTCGATCAACTAAAAAAAATGTATTAGGCGAAGTATAAAGGAACTTTTCGTTCAAATTTCTTTGAAAGTAACTGAGATGATGTTGTTAGTAGTGTAAAACACGTTATAAAATATGTATATTCATTGACCATACAAAATATTAAGAAACTAGCGGTACTACGGAACCCTATATTGCGCGTGGCCCGACACGCACTTGGCCGGTTTTTAATACCCGTATCTTACCTTGATATGGTACCTATCGCAAATACGTAATCGTCTTGCTAGTTGCTGTTTAATGCATAGGTAGGAATAAATAATAACTTTATTAAATAATCTTAATTTCACCTATCAATATATTTCCAGGTGCCAAAAAGTCAAGAAATGTATTGTCATTGGGCGGTCACCGTACGGGTCTGGCTTTAGGGTGCGTTCCCACTGAAGCGAAGCGGAGCGGAGCGGAGCTTAGCGGTGCCCGAATTGACCAATCGTGCTATTCCAGCGGAATGACAGCGAAGCGGAGCGAAGATTTCGAGCATGGTGATTGGTCAATTCGGCACTGCTAAGTTCCGCTCCGCGTCAGTGGAAACGCGGCCTTATGCTCGTGCCCACAAAATGTGAAAGCATTAAGCAGTCACATTTAGATATCTGCTCAATCAAATACCAGAAGAAAACCTCGAATTTTTTTGGAAAGATTTGCTGGAATTGGTTAATAAACACAGTAAATAAAAGATTCATTTTGTTTTATTTATTCGTATTATACATAACACAGATTTTGGTTTCTTTTAAATATTTTTAAAATTCAAATCTATCAATTAACAAAATATTCATAATAAATATAAACCTATAAGATTGAAGGTCTTGAATAGCCCATTCATTAAGATTTAAGAGTAAATAAATTATGAAATATATATTTTTTAAATTATTAATTGTACGCTTATCAGTCATAATAAAAGTTAATAATAAAATTTATGCTTTGTATGTGTTTAATATTAGGGTTCCGTAGCCAAATGGCAAAAAACTGAACCCTTATAGATTCGTTATGTCTGTCTGTCTGTCTGTCTGTCTGTCCGTCCGTACGTCAGAGCCATTTTTCTCCGAAACTATAAGAGCTATACTATTGAAAATTGGTAAGTAGATGTAGTCTGTGAACCGCATTAAGATTTTGCACAAAAATAGATTTTTTTTTAAATTTTAGGGGTCCCCATAGGTACAACTGAAACAAATTTTTTTTTCATCTAACCTATGCGTGTGGGGTATCTATGGATAGGTCTTCAAAAATCATATTGAGGTTTCTAATATCATTTTTTTCTAACCTGAATAGTTTGCGAGAGAGACTCCTCCAAAGTGGTAAAATGTGTGTCCCCTCTAACTTCTAAAGTAGGGGCATGATAAGTCTAAAACAAATATATGATGTACTTTACTATAAAAACTACCAACGAAAATTGGTTTGAACAAAATCTAGCAAGTAGTTTTTTTATACGTCATAATGGTAAACTTAATTTAACTTTCATTTAATCAACTGAAATATAAAAATAAATCAAAAACCTTTTAATTTCATAAAAATAAACCTTATTGCTGCTGCGGAACCCTTCATGGGCGTGTGCAACTCGCACTTGGCCGGTTTTTTTTATTTAAACCTATGTAACAACATATTCTCAGTAAATAACCAATTAGACTAGAATTTTCAGTTATTCTTACAAATAAATAATAATGTTTTTCCGTCACAATAAAAGTATAAAAAACTTAAAAAGATTTTGTTCTATTAACAATTATTTTATTTATTCAAACTTATTTTCAACATAGGTTCTGGTATGTTTGAAATATTTTTTTAATTTAAATCTAATCTAATTAATTACCAAAATATACTCTTAATAAATCTTATGGGCTTTTCATTAAGAATATAATTATAAATTAGGCTTTTATTCTACAAATATAAATAAATATTAAGTACTTATAACTATCAGTCATAAATCATAATAAAAGTTAATAATAAAACTTAGAATGATTTCTTTGTTTTAATTTTTTTTTTATTTAAATCTATTAATTAACAACCTATTGCTAAATAAAATCTGGAAGACTAAGGTCTTATAAGCTACGCTTTTAATCTGCAAACATTAATAAACCTATTATCACTATCAGTCACAATAAAAGTATAAAAAACTTAGCATGTTTGGTATATTTTGCATATTTTTACAATTTTAATAATTATTAAACAACATGATAAAACTTAGAAAGTTTTGTACTATCAACATTTATTTAATTTCTTCATGTAAGTATTTATACTCGACACAGGCTTTGGATCCAGAGACACCTTTGTATGAAATTTCACTTATTTCTACTAGCTTGAGTTACTAGAAAACAACATCTTAACCACTATGTGTTTTTATAAATTTCAAGAATTTCCCTCGATTGCTTATAGATCTCATCATCACATTCAAGTAAAATGCTACTTTATTGACACGATTATAGCTATCATTTTGGTCTAAGTCACTCGTTGTAATAACCACGTGGTCAAAGCGTCGCATGGCCGCAGAGTTCCGCGACATGCGAGTAAATAAGTAAATTTAAATAAAATGCAACTTTATTAACTACGCAACTAGGTAGCATTTCAATCTATGCCTAATGTCGCTAATTTGATTATATTAAGTTTAATTCCTTCATTTTATTACATTTATTTATTTATTTATTGAAGTTAACAAACAGTAAACATAGTACTTAATTATAAATCTTGTATATATAAACAGAAACTTAGTTACTACGGAACCAACGGCGTTAACTACAAATTACTTAACTATAATAATTCTAACTATCCAGTTGAGATTTAGTAATAATACAACATACTTACCAATATCTAAAACATTATCAGTAGTAAAGTAAAAGCTAAAGTACATGATAACTTAAGAAATGACGGACTTTCATTTCAACTTTCAACCCCTATTTCCTCGAATGAAAGGAATGTCGGAAATTTTACCCTTGGGGGTAAAATTTCCGACATTCCTTCCTTAGTGGGTGTCGACGTCTACTTAATAAAACAACCCTACTCACCAAAGTTTGTGGCTGTAACTTTAACAGTTTTTGCTCAGCGATGATGAATCAGTCAGTCAGTCAGGACATGTTATTTTATAAGTATCGATTTACATTTATATTTTATGTATATAATATAATGAGATTTTCTATGACAGAAATGTAATTAAAATTAAATAAATCAACTTTCTAATTGAAACAAATTGCAGCAATAACATTTTTATATGAAATTATTCATAATGATCAAAAAATAATGTTTTGATTTTTTTTTCGATTTTTTGCATTTTCTGAGAAGATTTACTATAGTATTTTTTTTTTTCACCATCGGAAAGTAGAGATTTCAACGAACAGAAATCATACCAACTTTTTGAAAAAACCTGACATTTTGACGGGTGAATTTTCGATTGAAAATTAGGGTGCTTTTTCGATATTAATTCAAAATACGGTGAAAAAATAAATATTTCTAATCAAATAAATTACAGCGTATTTGGGACATAAAAAGGTAAGTTTTCACCAAATTTCGTGAAAAAAAAAAACTTTTGTAAAAGATATAATTAAAAAACCAAAAACATGTTTTTATTTTTTATTTTTCACATAAATTGTGATGTTATGTACGGTTAATGGTTATGAAAAAAGCGTAAAAACAAAAGTTTTAGATCATTTACTTACCTACAACTTTGCCATTTGACTTTTTTCCATAGAACTTTTAGTTTTGCCGGAAATCGAGATAAACCGTTTTTCACCCTTAAAAACTCACCCCCATCCCCTTCCCGACCTCAGATCGCTCGTAAATTATTTTCCCTTAATTTTCATAATATTCTCCTCCTTTTCTAATGGGTTTCATCCTATTATTATATTTTTTCCCTTTTTATTATTTTTAAAGGTACTGCACTAGTCTATACAGGGTTCTGCCAAATTTTGATATATTAATCATTGTTAAAAATAAAAAAACACGTTCTTTTTCTTTTATAATCACTCAGTACCAAAATGTTGAAAAATAGCTTCCGAAAGCTATCCTAAAAAACACTACAATTAATGGACACTACACGCGTGCCCGCGTATGACCAGGCCTGTCCCACTCGCGCGTGTAGGAATCAAAATGTAAGTACCCCTTTAAAGTGGCAGATCACTAGGTACTCACAAGCGAGCGATGACGCACGCGCAAGATTTTTTCGTCGCATATATTATCTACGTACTGATTTAACCGCTGTGACAGAATCGTTATTAATCTGATAAATATGAACAATTGAAAAAAGGTCAAAGAAATATTTCAATAAGGTAATCTAAGACTTTAAAATACAAAAAAAAAGATAAAAAATACACAAACATAGCAAATAAACCAATTTGTTACAAACAAACCACATACTACACAGAAATAAACACAAGTTACTATGTTTAAGTTGTAAAAAAATCCTGACCAGCTCCTGCACTATAATCGAATATAAAACTATTATAAAATATAGGTTGGGTTACTAAAATTTGATTATTACTATAAAAAAGTTTGGTATTAGTAGCTATAATAATTAAAAGAAGATTATTTTATTTTCTAAAAGGTGACAATCTTGATTTCGTCAGAAAGGGTACCTCTTACGCGATAGAAAGAGAGCTCACATGTAGGTAAATATAATTGTAGGCACCTAGCACTAAGCGGTAAGCGGTTACATACAAATAACTAAGGTGTACATACGGCGCGCTGCGTCGTCGCAACTGCTTCGTAATAACGCTGCGATAGCACAGCGCCCGTGTGGCCGGCTATGCGTTAAAATACGCAACGCGCCGTGTGCACTGGCTCTAAACTAAGACATACAAAATATGACTATCCATATTTTGCCCATCCCCCGCATTCGCCACAATTAAAACAAGTAAATAAATACGGACATACCTTGCATAATTTTCTGCATTCATTGACTACACAAATTGCAGCACCATCTTGACTTGTTAAGTTAAAGTATCTATATACAGTGTTTTGCTTTTTACGGCCCATTTTTACTCCAAAATAATAACTAGTATTTTTATTATATTTTCTCTATGCATTAAACTCCTAAAAATAGGTAAGCACAAATCTCGCAAAAAAAACTCTGGTGCTCGCAACTCGGAAGTTGGGCTGCGAGTGAGATTTCGTGCATCTACAAACATTGAACGGAAGGTGTCGCGTCGAACTGGCAACGTCGCAATTCGCATACCAAAAAATACCGGTAAAAATAAAATGTGTCGCGTCGAGCTGGCAACGTCGCAATACCAGAAAATATCGTTATATTTACCGGTAAAAACACCGGTATTTTATAACGATATTTTTTCGTTATGTTACTATATATCGTTATAAAAATACCGTTATCTGGCTTCCATTATGAAAATAACGGTACGTAACGATATTTTTTCTGGTATTCGATAACGTTATGAAGCCCTGTAGCAACCTTTTAAGGTTGTTCGGGACTCCAATTCAATGTAAAAATATACACTTTTCTTGCACTTATACCACTTTATTTTTATAGATTTATTACAAAATTATTATTATACACGACCGGTTTCGAAAAAATCATCATCAGGTGTACTGCAGGTAAATTTTTATTTTTTTAAAATTTGTAAACAAAAATCGGGTTGTCAGCATCATAATTTATTCTTTTTCTACCATTCAGTACAATTTTATACCTATACCTATTGTACTGAATGGTAGAAAAATTTAATGATTTGACAACCCGATTTGTTTACAAATTTTAAAAAAATAAAAAATTACCTGCAGTACACCTGATGATGATTTTTTCGAAACCGGTCGTGTATAATAATAATTTTCTAATAAATCTATTAAAATAAAGTGGAATAAGTGCAAGGAAAGTGTATAATTATTTAATTGCAACTTCTTTGCGCGAAAATTTCTTCCTTACACCGAAACTATACATTTTTCCGGGATAAACAGTATCCTATAGCCTTTCTCGGGAGTGCTCGGGACTCAAAAGTATCTCCAAACCCAAATTTCATCAAAAACGGATCAGCGGCATAAGGTAAAAGAAAGGCAAATAGGTGGGCCTTCCCCTACGGAGATTCCGTAATTTACCGTATTTAGAGCCTTATAAACTCATAATTTGAAAGCTACAAAGTTATAATAAAAATACAGCAATAATCATCAGTTAGTATATCAACATTCCTTTCCCCGTTTTAAATTTTCTATTTTTGTTTATTATAGTCATGATATTAGCTTCCAAAGTAATACCAATTTATCAAAATTGAAGCATACTTTCAGCATCTCCCTAGTATTTACAAATTACGTTTATTTGAAACACACGACAATAGATAGACAATTTCATTAACTACATATTCCCCGTTTTAATTTTTTTTAGATCAATTTTGAACTAATTTAGGTAAAAAATACGATTTTTGTGCGATCTCGGCAACGCGTCAAATGTATGGTCAAGGTCGTTAGCTCGGGGGATGGACTTAAGGTGACGCCGCGTTAAAGTAAAAAACCGTGTTGGATATGTTTTAGATTGCTTGTTTGAGTTGTTTGTTTCCTTTTCTTGAAAATAAGAAATGGAACAGCAAGAAATGGAATATAAGTACGTCTTTGGAGTGTTGACCGGCCATTTGTTCGTATGCACGTACCGTCAATGCCCCCCAGTCCCGAGCCATAACTGATCAAATTAATCTCGATTTATAAACATATTACATAAACATCCGTGCATATTGTTTTCATTTCAACATCCAGGACAGTATATTTATTGAAATAAATAATTTTAACGCGCCGAAAATATAAAAAGTTAATTGGTTTTGGCACGGCCGGCTGGAGGGGAGCCAAGTGACGTCACCAACTGCTGACCGACTGTCAGGAGACAGGAGTGTCAGGTAGCTGAGGTAGCTGACACAAAGGCGTAGCTACTGCATCAGACGTATGCATAGAAATACCACCATACGATGGAAGAGTAAGTGAATTCTTAATGGTCCCAACTCCCAAGAAATGTACACCGAGAACTTTAAGGCCGGTATAAATAGTCAGTACTCAAGATGCATCTCGATCTCAAGACACGGTTCAGGCTCTGTGATTAGTTGGCTGTCAAAATTTGGACCAATCACAGAGCCGAACCGCGTCTTGAGACCGGGTCGCATCTTAAGTACTGACTTTTTATACGGGCCGTTAGTTGTCGTACTTAGGTCGGTCATACCACTCATACCATAACTTTCTTTTCATGACAGTAACTGAAGATAATAATATAATTAAGCGTTCTTTACTGTATTGGATTTCGATGGCGGTGGTTAAGGTCATCGCACATTACGATACGAGCCCCATTTTAGAATTCGTTGTATGATTAAAACCTCGCACATTTGTCAGGACCGTACGCTGATAAATGATCGATCAGCTTTATATGAAGCCTCCGGGACCGGGTCATCAGTCAGTCACAAAAGGGTATCCAAATGTATCCGGGGGCAAAGCAAACACCGTACCATCCTTTACACTTACAGGAACCATTTCGCCGCATTTTCAGGCCCCTATTTGAGATCCTCTGGATAAGATCAGAACGCAGAAATTTTTTTTGGTCATCCAGTAAGCTATAATCAATTAATCACATACTTAAAATCCAAAATTTCAAGTATGTAGGTCATTTAGTTCCGAAGTTAAGCTAAAGCAATTTTCCATCCATTTTCAGATTAGTGCAATAGTATCATGGAGCATGGAGCAGCAGCATGTGTATTTTTTTTGGCTTTTAAAAGTCACTATTTGTTTGTTTATTATTGATTCAAGGTCATGTAAATTAGGGACTACCTGGCCTTAACAATGAGTGGCTGGTCGAACGAAGAGTTTATCGTTTTTGGAATATTACCAAACCGAAACGTGTATTGGAACCCCAAAGATGTTAATAGCCGACACAAGTTCGGTGTCCGCCATGCTTAGATGTACGTAATACACTGACGCCTTTGATTACGTCTATAATCAAAGGCTGACGCATTAAGGCCATCCCTTGAGCAAACGACCTTGACCATACATTTGCCGCGGCCCGCGTTGCCGAGATCGCGCCAAAATCCTATTTTTTTTTACTTATCTTAGTTCAAAATTGACCTAAAAAAAATTCAAACGTCCAGTATGTTGTTTATGAAATTGTCGATCTATTGGCTTGTGTTTTTAATAACCGTAATTTGTAAATACTAGGGAGATACTGAATGTATGCTTGAATTTAAATAAATTGGTATTACTTTGGAGCTGATATCATGAGTATAAAAAAACAAAAATAGGAAATTAATAACTATGAAAGGAACGTTCATATACTGAAGATTATTGCTGTATTTTTATTATAATTTTGTAGCTTTCAAATTATGAGTTAACAAGGCTCTAAGAACGGTAAATTACGGCATCTACGTAGGGGGAGCGTCTTCGCAAGCGTGTAAACGACTTTCAAACGCCAAGTGAGATTTGTGGACGCTTGTGCCTTGTGGATGCTTGCCAAGCCTTGGCAAGCATAGAAACCCAGCATTAGAGATGGCAGCACCATCGAGACGGCTAGGTTTTTTACAGAATGTTTTTGATGGGATTCAGATTCTACATTGTAGGGAAAATCTTCACATAGTCTGGGTTCTCTCAAATAAGTTTAAAAATTTTGATACCCCTACGCAAGATGCGCAAGATGATTTGATAGGCTTGAGTTTCGTGAGGTCAATAATAATTTCCAAGACCCTTAGGAATAGATGGCACAGGGCACTCATATTCCTATGTGTAAAAATTTAGGTCGTCATGACAAAGAATCTTAGCTTCGGCTTCACTTCACACAGCCAGCATTTACTGTACAGCCTTCGATTCCCCGGGTATTAGAATTCGACCATGTCAACAGAGAAGCACCGAATTCGGGGATAAAATAAATTTTCGATCCCGCTAACTTGAGTGCAGACCATTTACAGAGTACGAACAGGATTCGAATTTCGAACGGTACCGGCCGTGGGCGCTCCGGTCAGGTAACGGACCTTACAAAGGCCCTTTGGGAAATAAGTTGACGCAAGCTGGGTTAGCTAGACGAACAATCGTATTCCTAAACAATGTTTTCGCCAAGAATATTATCGAATACGTAGAATAAGAAAATTAGTTTACTATTTTCCTTATCCTATGTATGCACGCAAACTTGCAAATTATTTTTTAAAATAACAGTTTTCACTGATCGATTATTATTACTGATAACTGATAACTAGGGAATGCAATCTCGTTCTCGCGAGATCTCAGCCTTTTAGCGAGATTGATCTCGGACGAAAAAAGGCGAGATCTCGCGAGTTTGACGAGATTGCACTTGAGCATAAAAAAACGTCTTATTCGAAGCGCGGACTGACACTATTTACTTCTTAGTATATATTTTTTTTTTATTTTAATATGTAAGTTTTGGCTCATACTATTCTATAACCCAGCAAAGTTTCATCGACTGAGGAATTATTCCTGGGTCCCCATACAAAGAATCGGTTCATTTCCTACACTACTATCTAATGAATCTACTGAAGTTTCATATTGATAATAATATCTCAGTTTAATAGTCAACTCAACTTAGACAATAAGTTTTATTTTTTTGACTTCTTGTTGTTTGGTTTGTTTGTTTTAAAATAACTGTTTTATTACTAAAAGATTTTTGTTTGATATTAGAAGAGAAGACTGGTTGTTTCTTTCATTTGTTATTTGATAGATACGTATGTCAAAGTTTACTACTTAGGGCTTGTGAAACTTCCTGATAAAGTGCCGGATAGGCTATCCACAACTTATTTCATTAAAATCCGATCAGTAGTTTTTGCGTGAAAGAGTAACATTCATACATCCATACATACATACATAGTACATACCTACATACATACATATACGTACATACATATACATACATACATACATCCAAACTTTCGCCTTTATAATATCAGTAGGAAGTAGGATCACGCATTTCAGAATTTTGTGTTCTATCAGCTGATAAAGTCATAACTAAAAATATTTTTATGGTATTTAATTATAAAATTGTGTTCAAATGGTTTTAAATCCTTTAAAATAATATAAAAATGTCAAATCTATCAAAACTAAAAATTAAATTTTTCCGATGCCTCCTGTGAGGATTGAACTCACGACCCCTGGTTTACGAGACCAGTGCTCTACCACTGAGCTAAAGAGGCGTTGCGATGTCAGGCCAAATAGCGGATCGCATCCTACAACAGGCTTTAGCGGTGAAATAATATTATTTCTTACCTTGGTGTTCCACTGTGTGAATCTGAAAAGAAGAAAGATTTTTATTATTACAACATACTTCTCTTCGGCTTTTTTCGAGTGTTTCTGCTGTTGAAAGAAACTTAATATTTTTAGAAATATTGGTTTTGATAATTTAAAATTTTATACTTGTGAAAATATAATGAAAATGTTACAAATTAAAGATCACGCAAGAGTGCAAGGTTCACGCACTACGCAAGATAAAAGGCAGTTAGATGAAAGTGAAAGAAACAACTGTGTTAAACGAAAACTATTAATTTTATTAGATGTAAGTTGTAACTTATAATTTTATAAAATGTTATCAATTAAAACAATATTATTAAATCTTGGTAAAAACAGCAAAAGAGTTGCCGAAACCCGGGATCGAACCAGGGACCTTTAGATCTTCAGTCTAACGCTCTCCCAACTGAGCTATTTCGGCCAGTTGATAATTCTTCAAAATATACGTACAGTATTGACCACATACTTATTTATTAACATATTTTGCAATCTAAATGTAACTAAAATAAATATTAATGATTCCCTGATTTCGGTTCACGGAACAAAATGAGTCCGATTTACAAGATTTTAAAAGTTTTAAGTCCTATAATTTTCCTTACAGATTTCATTCCAAATGAGTACAGTAGCGACACCTGTTGTCAAAAGTGAGAACTAGAACATAAGCGTTTCTGTACTAGATGTCAATGTCATGTAGTGCAGAAATATTAGGCTGGTGCATCATAATTATTTTCCAAAAATGTTTTATATTGAAATGCTTATAATAAAAGAGTAGTTTTTATAGTTATCTTGGTTAGATTTTCAGGCTGTTCTAATCATAATAATATGTGCACATTACATGCATGGGCGCCGGCAGAAATAATTTCCAAGGGGTGCAGATTTAAGTTTTCTTTCTTTTCTTTTTACTTTTTACAAACAACAGTGACTGTCAATTTACGTCAACAGAATACATTTAGTGCCGAAACATTACGAACTATCTTTGAACAACATGGTAATAGGTAAGAAAATAATGTAAATGTAAAAATTTCAATATGTAAATAATTGTCCTTTCTTCTTGAAGGGGGAACAAGAGGTCCCATATAAGGGGCTTTATAAAAAAAAAAAAACATGGTAATAGGGTTACAAAATGCTTTTTATTTCAATAATTCCTGTTGATCCCGAGATTCCCAAGGGGACCCCCCTGACGGCGCCCATGATTAGGTATGAGCATATAGCGGGCAGCCTGCATTGATGCTTGGGATTGTAATCTCAAGACTCAATCTTGCTAGATTTCATTTCTTAATTCATGTTGATTGAATAAATGCATCATAAACAAAGTCTTAAATAAATGTGCCTATGCATTAACCCTTCGTTGTGGGAAAACGAGACAATCGATATTCTATTGTGTCTCGGTCACCGGTGACCGTATGGGGCTTGATGAATTAATTGAACAGATATGCAAGGTACCAGAATAATATAAGGCTTAATGTTTGATAGCAGGCCTTGTTAGAATGAGAGAGCCTATGGCCAAAGCAACTTTTGATACACAAAATAGTTTATTTTATAGACTATTTATTTCCGCTTTTCTTTTCAACCAAACAAGTTATACCTTTTTGCTCCACTTGTATCCCCTTGTCAGCTACATCTCCATCATCATGAAGTTTGAGCCCAAACTTCCTGTGTAGGCTGTCACTGAGCTTCATACACTGCTCCTTTTCGTGATACGCCTTGATCTCATCCTGATTGGATAGTTTTATATTAGAACATGTAATTTTAGTGAATAAAATATGACATGCAACGAAAAAGGTAAACCTAAAACCATGTATGTACCTACTTACCTTTATTTCTTTTAATCTTTGACTATTTTCTTTTGAGCTATTTAGTGTTCTCCCCGAATTCAGAACATTTAAAACAGTAGGTGCCGATGAGCGGGAATATAAATTAGTATGAACGCGCGCGTTTCGAGTTTTTAAAACCGTCGGTGGCACTGTGGGGGGTAACGATTTTATTGTCTTTTTTGGTTTCACGACAAACGTACGTCTTTTCACTGTTTCACTCATAGTCTCTGGAATATAATCATTCAAAGCAATAGGAAGATCGCAAAAGCCACTGGTGTTTGAAACAGTTGAAGATATCGGTTTCGCGCCACTGCTCGCTGTTGCATGACGAGTCACAACATAATATTTAGGCTTAAAATGTGACTCCGACGGATTATTAACGCGAGACATAACATTTTTATGTGTTCGCGTTTTCAGTTTTGCATTTTCCATCGCTTTAATCACGTTTTAAATCCCTTTTTCGTAACAATTTGAAATCAAAACATCTCAGTAAACAAACGAATGTCACAATTTTCTTTTTTTTTTTTTAATTCGTTTTCGTCCCGGTCGGGACAGGCAAAGGGAGCGTTGCCCATACAGCCATGTCACAATTTACATCACATGACAGATGTGTTGTTGACGTTTGACACTGACATTATACTTTTTTAAAATTCAACAAAAATAATATAATCAAATGGCTATTGCCAAACAGTGGTATGGAATGGGTTGTTTTCTTTTTTTTTATCTCCACCAGACGGCGCGACGATAGACACTTCTAGATTTTCTATTGGTTCTCCACCGATCTGAAATTATCTGCAGGTTGTCATCACTGACTACATATGGGTTGTGTTTTTAAAAAATCTCAGTGTACTGTCAAGTGTGACAGAAATCAAAAGCTAAGCGATCATTGGCCTAAGCGATTAGGCCAGTATACTGGTAACAGTTTAGGAACAAGCTGACATAATATAATACTTGTCAAACTGAAAACTGACAACTGAAAGAGTTTTGGCGGGCATGTTACTTTGACACTTCTTCTACTTTTTATTGTTGGTGTGGTTTTTATTATTTTTTCCCAAATTGTGTTATTTGGGTTTTTGATGTTGATTATTGGTAAAATATTAGGCATTAAATATCCGTTATCTTGCAGAAGTGCAGGTAAGATGTTGTCAAAACCAAAATGTATAATTCCTGTGACATTTGGTGTGAATAACGGTAAATAGGGCTATTTCTTCCGTGAGTTTTAACTAAAATATCGTTATAATAACTTTATTATCCTATTCGTTGGAATATTATTGCGTCTTTTTCAAATTGAAATGTATCAAGTTTTACATTCTTTTGCCCAGTTTTGCAGTAATTAATGATGGTATTACCGATAGTTAGGACTAGCGAGTCCAACTGACCAACTCGTACAGATAGCGCGCGAGTTGAACGTGGAACTCTGGAATGCGGTAGTGCTGTGAGTTGTGACCTAATTAGAATTAATAATGTCGATATGTCGATACATTTCAAATACGCTTTGTTT
Organism: Cyaniris semiargus; assembly: GCA_905187585.1. NCBI lineage: Eukaryota > Metazoa > Arthropoda > Insecta > Lepidoptera > Lycaenidae > Cyaniris > Cyaniris semiargus. Next base: position 14,703,486 of record LR994563.1, on the reverse strand, counting down.
AAAATTATAATTTTCGAAAAAAAAAAACAAGATTGATGGACTTGTTTCAGTAACTTGAATATTGTTGAAACTCTTTTATAGTCTGTCAAAAAAGTGAAGAAATTAAAAAGTGGCAACATCGTAGTGTCATCCCTTTCAAATAAATCTAAGAAAAAAGGGATGACACTACGATGTTGCCACTTTTTAATTTCTTCACTTTCTTGACAGACTATATTATGTAATTTATTCTTTATTTTTAACAAATATTTTTAAATTTAAAATATTTTGTGTACATAGAGTAACGCGATAACACACTACAGCTCGACAAGGCCGCAGACAAGGCTTTAAATGAACGTGGGCGGGAGCGCTGCTGGTAAAGGAGAACTGTCAAAAATGACGTTTTTGTATGATGGCAGCGTCATAGAATTAGAACGTTAGAAAAGGCATTCTATACAATCGTCAGCGCGAAAATGTGTCACCTTCGAAATGAGTGAGCTCACTCATCTGAGAGCAGTGCGCCTTTGGACACGGTGACAGTCGGACGTGCTTAATTCATTGTTTACCGCGTTGTTTTTCACCACATTTCGCTTCAGAATGCTGTCGTGTGCCTTCCGAAAGTGCAGTAACAACACGAGGAATACAAATAAAGCCAAAGGTGTAACATTTCACACGTAAGTACTATAATTTAATTAATTATTTCATTTATTGTCTTCCATTTCAAGAGAAAAATCAAAGCTAAGCGTAAAATGAACGAAAGAGAAAGTAGTGTATGCTATTACTGTAAGTAAAAAAAGGACTACAATATTTTCTCGATACACATTTTGCATTGACGTCCTATGGGCTATGACCAATATCTTGTGACCCCCGGATATTTCAACGCGCATACTTACAAGGGATCATTTTACAGTGGACATGAAAACGGGTATTTAGGTACCGTCAGCATACTCTAAAGTTATTTCAGCATGCAACCGAGTAACTAGTTTCGAGTAGTGATTTTTGTAACGTTTTTATGAACGTATTTATGTAACGTTTTAAGTTACCGTATTCGATACATTTCTTGAAAATCACTTAATATATACGTAATATATATAAAATAAATAAATCAGTTGATAAATAACAGGTAAGCATAAAGACTGGGGGTGGGTCGTTACGTGATTTTCAAGAAATGTAACGAATCCGGTAACTTAAAACGTCGATTACTCGTTTGTGGCTCGATTTTCAAAATTCTTATTTTGTTCTATAGGGCTTAACTCGAATTTGGTACCATGTTCATAAAAGTTGTGACCTCGTGATGGGATCCATGAGTAATCGAGGGAAATTTTCAAAATTTATATGGAAACATATGGTAATTTTGATTTTATGAGAAATATTATAAGCATGTGCTACCAAAAACTGAGATTTTCAATAAAATAGTGAAGACTATAATATGTACAAAAAATGTTGTGATATAGACGAATTTTTGAAAGGGCACTATTCAAGATTAAAATTATCAAATACTTTTTAGTTAATATTCTTACTATTTTTACTTTTTTAACCTTGGAAGTTGGTTTTTTTTTTAAATATTGTTTTTGTTGCTTAGTTGCCAAATCGGTTTATCAAGATTCTCTCCTCTTTTTCTGTTTCTATTTTATTTATAAATTAACAATCGACACCAGTGTGTCTAAAGATGAATAATATAATCCACACGATAAAAAAACTTTATCTTATGTAATATATACCTAATTTGTTACAGATTTCCGCAAGACCCACGCTTTGAAGAAAAATGGATTAAAGTTATACAAGAAGATCAAAGAGATACAATATTTGTGCTGCAGAAGCGAGCCATACTCTATTTATAAAATGTGTCCTATTTAATCTCTGAGAGATAAATTTAAAGAAATTGGTATTAACTGTTGCTTCTAAATTCATTTTAGATATTGTAATATATGTTATAAAAATAGAAGTAAATTTAAAGCTCAAAGTGACATTAACTGCAGGAACACCAGAAATAAGCACAAGCTAGATTTGCTGGTGATCAGACATAGTAAAGTTAGTAAATCTTTTAAAGTTCAATGTATACGCCTTTACGATAAAATCCCAGAAAACGGATAATTTTTTTCCATTAATAAATTTAAAAAATGAGTCAAAAAAAGTTTGTGTGCCAAAGCCTAATATAAGGTCAATGATTTCATAAATGATGATTGATGGCACATCTTGGGAGTAGGATGGCTTCTTGCAAGGCTACTTCTACATCATTATATGACTTACAATAATTATATATGTTGACATTGTATATTATGTATAATATTAAGTTACAAATTTGTTAACTTTATTTAAAAAAAGAGATTTTTAATAAAGATTTTACATTACATTAATAACGTGTTTTATTTCTAGTAATATGTTCGGATCAAAGTGTTTGGAATTGACATAACCGTTCGTTATGTCGATTCCAAACATTTTGATCCGTTAATATGAAGTTGACGTTTAGCTTGTCAATTCCAAACATTTTGATCGATGATTCTATAAATGATCTTCTGATGTTGCGAGTGTCCATGAACAAGGGTAGTTGCTTTCCATCAGGTGACCCGTAATACATACACACCCCAGTATTATCATTTAGTTTTGTTACACCTTGTATGAAAAACAAAAGATAAAACAGACTTTTCGATTTGTTTGCTAAGTGTTACGTGATTTTCAAGAAATGTAACGAATGCGGTGACTTGGTTGACGTTTTAAAAGAGTGATTTTTAGAACTACATAGTTATTTTTATGTGGGCTACTAACCACAGAATTTTAATGTTTGCATTTTTCCACCGCAACTATGCAAGCTATACACGGAACGAAGATGTAAATTCCAATTCCGGGAAGTGAGTTCAAAGAATAATGATCCATTGAAATTAAAAGAGGTAACTGGTCACTCCATTTTATTATGTCGAAACTAGTTATTCGGTTACATGCTGTGTAGCTAGTTCTTTATGCACAAAGTTACAAAGATACATACATACAATAAAATATAAACAAATATAACAAAAACGGAAGAATAATGTGAAGACAGATGTACATTGGTGAGAAAAAGTCTTAACACAATTTTATAATGGAAAAAAATGTATATTTTAATATATATATTATATAATGAAACGAATAACGAAATATAATGAAAAAAAAAACGTTATTGTAACTAGTGACGTGAAATAACGACCACCCCTATTTGCTGACCGTACTACGCACACGCACACACACATTAGTGTGGCGCGCGTCGGTATTTATCTAACGCACACATGCAAAAATATTGCTACAGTTTTGACGGCATACGCCGTATCTAAGTATTTTGATATCGTTGGGCAGCGTTAGTACTTAGTTCCTTTTTTCGCCAGGTTCATTTAAAGCCTTGTCAATAATTAACAACGCTTTAAATTAACGTGAATGGACGTATGACGTATTGTCATACGTCCATGGCCTTGTCGAGCTGTACACGAATTTAGCTCCGTGACACGAATGATAGCTGTCAGTTATGTCAAGTTCCGCACAGCACTACACTGCAGGCGTGCGAGACGCGGGGTGCGCGGGGGGATTGCCCCCGCCCTTTGTCTCAGGCCCCAACTGCATTCAACTCGCGCGCTATCAGTACTTTGCCGATTTTTTTCTAAAGTATTACTCATAATATTTAAGTAAGTAAGCACTGACATATAAGTACATAATATCTCTATGTAAGTAAGTTTATATAAGTAAGCGTTCATATTCATGATAATCATGACTATAGACCGGATTATATTATACAAGTTGCAACTTAAAAAGCTTCTTATATGCATGCAAATATGCATGAAAAATGCTTGAAATATGCACGAAAATTGGTAGAATATGCAAAATTAAATGCATGCAAATTCAAAATCTCTTTACAATAAGTAAATTATTTTTTGATAGGCGATAATAGACTGTACCTACACTGTACAGTAACATTATAATATGACATTAAAATTATTTAAAATTTTTGTAAACGTAAGCAATCAAATGTTTTTCTAAATTATTGTCAGTGCTAAGATTGTTTCTACGATCAATAAAGAATATTTTGTAAATAGAAAAGGTTCGCTCCACATTCACTGAGGAAACTGAGCAGAATTTGAACTTGGGTGCCATAGCACAAATTCTTCAAATTCTTCAAATTCATGTTCAAATTCAAGTTCAAATTCATGCTAACACATTGCTAACATAATTATAGCACTTACAGTTTCTGGCAAAAGTTCTGCCGTTTAATTTGTAGTTAGCGAGCGCGACTTATGTTGTAAATGTAACGATAATATGCATCATAACTAGATCTTAGGTAAAATATGCTATTACTGCTGAGAATTGGTAAAATATGCAAATGCATAATATGCAAATATGCAAATGCATATAATCCGGTCTCATCATGAGTCATGACTAAACTTATGAATTTATAAATCTCAGAATTCCTGAAATATAATACATATACAAGGTCTCACATGCCACAGTTTCGTCCTTTAGGGCCAACGCTAAAACACACACGCGAGCGTGGACCTGCGCGATATTTAGCGTTGGCCCTTAGACGCTTATCTCAAAATGTTTCTTATTTATGTTAAATATAATGTTTTTATTTATTTGTTTTATTTTGACAAGGTATTGCTGTGTTCATGTTAGCAGTGTACGTATTATAATAAAATTTCTCTATGATTTTAGCGTACGGTATATTGTGTCATATCTATCACCAACAAATCATAATACAAAAATTATTCAACTTTTTTAATATTTACAATTAATAGTAGTTCAAAAACATAATATTATCGTAACAAAATGACTATACTACATATTAAAAAAAAAAAAAAAAAAATGCAAAAAAATTATTTTCCTAAAAGCTCATTATGTTTAGCATCATAGATTTTTCTGGCCTGTTCATTGTATGTCTCACACAATGCCATGATTTGTTTGTTAACATTAAATACCAAATCTTCTGATACCCCAGGTTGCTTGCCTTTACTAGTTTTGTTCTTCTTGATGTATTCATTCTGAATATCTTTGACGGTATCCTTACATTTAACGAACAACATTTTGGCATTCTTTGCCAAAGCCTCTCTGTGCTCTTTTGTGACTTTGGGCACAGGCACATACAATGTTGTACCATCTTGTTGTGGATTTAAATTCAATCCTGAACCATGTATGGCTCTAAGAGCATCCGGTATGGCTTGAGGGAAGGAGGAAAAGTTTACCACAATAGTCTTTGGATTTTTCCTGATTATTTGAGCTAATTCTTGTAATTCATACTCTTTGCCGTCAAATTTAACGACAAGAGATTCTAGAGACCCAGTGGTTGAGCGTAGTGAGAGGTTTTGGGCAAATTCTTCCTTCATTTTATCAATAGCATTTTGACATCTTTCTTTTAACTTGTCTACTGGAATCAACTCAGACATCACCGTTTCATTGATAACCACTTTTGTTTCCTTGCCTTTTTTATCTTTACCTTTATCTTTTCCCTTTGCATAGTTCCTAAAAGTTATACAATTGGTATTTGCAGCAACTGCTATAATCTTACCGTTGTGAGTGAGGTTATTTGATAAACATTTTGAGCTTATTGAGTATGCAGGCAAAATTATCTTATTAAATAGTCGGCTAGCCATGTTTATTTAATTTTATTTATAATTTTAGAATCTTTTCCATGTAGTAATCCTAAATTCTAATATGTTTGTACAACTAACTTGTGTAGTGGCTTCTTCTTCTTCTTATTTTTGGATCATCACAGATTAATTTTAAGTCAGTATATTCACTATTCTAAGTCAATATTTTTTATTTTGTTTATTTTATTTTTATTTACACCGTTACCGATGTCCTTATAAACAGTATTAATTAAAGATAAAAATAAAATAATTTTAAAGTATAAAACAAACGCGCGCAGTCTTAGAGCATTAAAATTTAAACCAGCCAGGCTGGTTTATTGCTCTAGCGGCTAAAGTCTAGCCTCTAAAGTCTAAGCACGCGGTATGTATATACCTATTTTTGAATGTACCTATAATATACATATTACATAATATAATATACAATATACATTTTAACTTTTGGTGTTTGCCTCTCAGTCTTATGCATTTTTCGTATAAAAAATAATAATTTGACACTGACACTTGACAGTCATATGAGAATTGAGAAGCCGAAGGTGATCACAAAATTTTAGAAAATGTCTGTTTTATTTCAGACAGGAAAGCTACAATTACTGAGTAAACATTTTAGAAACACATTCATCAAATTCCAAAGTATAAAATGCAGCTCAGGTACATTTACTTTCATTGAGAAAATATTATGTAAATGTAAAATTTAGAGGTTATATTTTGATTTTTGAACTTTTAGATACAACTAAAAAGTTTGTTGTTTTCGATGAAGTTAATGCTTTGAGAAGGGCACAAGCGCAGCGTAGTCTGGTGGTACAAGTCAGTTCCGAGTCGTCCTTCAAAGAATTGTACGGATATTGTTCTAAATATGCAACCATCAGTGATATACATCATTATAAAAACACATCAGGAGAGGTAGTGTACCTGAAAAATTTTTTAGGAAGAAAAAAAAAAAACAATATATCAAGTACCTTAATTTTATAAATTTATTTACAGCATTTTATGCTCATTGAATTTGAAAATGAAGAAAATTTAAAAAACATATTGCAACAATGTAGCTCACACCAAAAGGATTTAGATGTGATGGCTATCCAGTCACCTTTTTTATGGTTCCGAGCAGTGTCAGGGTCTAAAGAGTCTGCAAACAGTTCAAAAGAATTAGCTATAAAGGATGGCAACTGTTGCGTAGATGAAGACTTGCTGTTGGAAGAGCTAGCCAAATGTGAGACAGTATCGGACCAAATAATGTTGTTGTATCAAAGAACTATGTTGAATGATATTGGCATTAGGCTTAGGTTCATTGTGGCAAGACAGGTATGTAATCTTTTGTACAATATTTTAAAAATATTAACCCGTCCATCGTGAAAAAATCTGTCAAAAATAGGAATCCAACACAAGCAAAAAAAAAAAAGGCGCCCGGCCTTACTCCCTTTTTACAAATAATATAATATTTTTACATCCAAACCATATTTTATGTTTGTGTGAAAAACATTAACAGCTATGTTAAATTTTCTATCTATCAAGGCATCATAATATAGTATTTAGTCTGATTTAATATTCTTTTCACAAGTATATATTTTGAAACATATTTTTCTGACTGTTTCACATGAAATGAGTTAATATTTTGTTATAATCTACACAACGGAACCCTGGTTTAGACATTTATATAAACAATTCATCGTAACAACTTGAGATGTTTATAAAAACAGGTCATAAATATGACCTGAAAAAAATGGGTTTTGCATTACCCACAAGCAAACTTCGTCATTAGGGCTTTACAAATAAAGTTCAAAATGGCCGCAACCGGCAGAATATGGTCGTTACCTGCGAACTTTTATCTCAATTGTTTTACGGCCGTTCCCAATATTCAATCTATCTCTGGTTTGACATACGACCAATCGCAGCTAACATTAAATTGACATAAAATATATGTCTCTAATGTCTAATGAGAGCTATTCCTATCTCTAGTAGGGCAAAACCAGAGATAGATCAAATATTGGGAACGGCCGTAAGTAACGTAAGGCATACTGTCGATATAAATCGTCTTGTAGACGTTGTGTAATAACTTCTATAAGCGTTTTACGTAATTAATTTACAGATATATACAAACTTTAAATATAAAACTATAAAAAGAAAAACTTGCCCAAGTCGTCCCCATCTGGCAGAGTGCCCAGGAAGCTGACAGCATTGCCACGTTGGATGGCAATTGCTATCAGCTGTGCCAGGTAGCTCCCAGCTCTGGGGTCTCGGGTGGCTTCAACAAGCTTCTTATTCCTCTAAAAAGCTTATGTGCCCCCGGACCCCATGCGCCTAGAGTTTCCACCCCAAACGGTTCAAATATGAGATCTCCGCTGAGGTTCTCATATTTGCGCCGCTTGAGGTTCTCTGCTTGATAAATTAATTAATCAATCCATCAATTATTTCAAACAAATTACACAACATGGCAGAACACACACGAAAAAATTCACGATTTTAAAATGACTGAAAAATATTCGTCAACCACAGATTGTATAATATTTTGCATTCAGAACCAAACTTCATACAAAAGTAGTCTCTAATTTGACGAAATACGTAACTCAATCAAATGAAAGAGAGCGGTCGCATGCGACCGCTTGGGGTTTGACGGAATATTTGGCCCGGTCGCATGCGACTGGTTGGGGATTGAGAGGTTAGTGTTAAAAATAAATTTTGCAGCTGTGCTGTAGCTTGAATGTTATAATGTTTAAAAATAATTAAATTTTTATATCCTAATTTTAATTCAATATTTTAAGGTAACAACAATATTATATTCATAATATCAAATATGTTCACAAATCCATAATATCCATAATATGTTCTTTTTAGTTCTAACAATACTGAATAATTTTGCTTGGATGTTTTCAGATGGAGATGATATTTCAAAGCCTGTACTCTAATATAGTGGTTCAACCATTCGGATCATCCGTTAATGGTTTTGGTAAAATGGGCTGTGACCTGGACTTGGTCCTTACAAATGTCCTCACAGAGGAAATGGTAAGTTCGAATCAAATTCTTTCTTAAATACATATCTAGTTTATTAGGTCTTAACTCTTAAAAGTGCATACATAATATTATATGTTTTAATTTATTTAAATATTAATAATATTTATACGAGTTTAGGATTAAATTTATGCAGTAAATGCAAGAGCACAAGACCGGAGGAGTGAAAAGTGTAACTTGTGAGGATCTATGAGCAGCAGCAATCATTTATGCAATTCTGCTTTTCATTTAACATTAAATTTTTTTACTATTGAAAATTGGTATTGAAAAATAATAATTTTCTTTCTTCCCAGTCTCGATTCTCATATGTCATCATAATTTATTGGACTCAAACAGTATTGTGAATGATTTAAATATTTCACAAAATTTCTATTCCCATTGGTATACCTATACTCCATACTAATATTATAAAGTTGAAGAGTTTGTTTGTTTGTTTGAATACGCTTATGTCAGGAACTACTGGCCGATTTGAAAAATTATTTCAGTGTAAGATAGCTCATTTATCGAGGAAGGCTATATATTATCAGTTATCACGCTAAGATTAATAGGAGCGAAGAAACAGAGGAAAATGTAGAAAAAATGGGGGAAATTATTTGAGAGGGCATATCTCACAAACTACTGGAGCAATTTTCATGTTATTTGGCACAGATAAAAAGTAGACCATGTGAAGGATCATAGGCTTTTTGTCTGTGAAATTCCTAATTTACTCGGGCGAAGCCGCGCGGAACGTCTAGTTTTACAAAAAGTTAACATAATAATAATGTTGCAGCGCCTAAATCTTTAATGTGTATTTAGTTTTTTGTTTTTTTTTGCTTTGTAATTTTTGTAGGCGTTTTAATAATTATTTTATTTTTGTTGGTAGGCGGTAGTCGACAGTTTGTCTCGTCCATTCGCTTTTTATGCTTTGTAACGTTGATCACTTCTTAAAAATTGTAATACAAAATTCATCTAAATAGCATTTTTATTAGGTATCCTCAAAATAGGATCAAATCAAGCAAATTTCAGTTTCAATAAGAAACAAATAATAATAATAAGCCCGCAGGGCAGCTTGTGGCGAGCTGTTGGGGAGTAGCGACCCCACATACCCGAGTGCTCCCAGGGAAGCCCCTGTTCTCTATCTCCGGATTGCCTTCACCGGCCGGCCGGAGTGAACACTGACGGAGAATCAGGCCCTACCTCTGCCTTGCCTTAACCGGCCGGTCAGAGTGGAGTCCCGAGAGCTTCGGCTCGGAGGGAGGATGTGAAGGGACCCTCTTAGGGTGCAAATGCTCAGCGTTTAATATTATTACGCCCATTATTATTATTATAAGCCCACCAACTGAGCCACAGACGACCTCTGTTGCTCAGTTGGTGGGCTGTTGGTAGCTCGCGGCTTCGAATCCCGCCGACGGAACAAAAAGTTTTCAAACGTTCCTGGGTCATGGATGTGTATTAAATATGTGTATCATATAATAAAAATCTTAAATATATGTATAGTATAAAAGTATTAAATATATTTCCGTTGTCTGATACCCGTAACACAAGTCCTTCAGGTACTTAGCACGGGGCCAGACTGACGTGGTGTGAAGCGTCCATAGATATTATATTATTAGTATTATTATGTTTGTGTAAGGCATTCCTTGCTCACGGCAATTAAATCATAATTATTATTATTCTTTAGATTTTCCTATTCTCCTTTATGGGGTTACTTCTAGAGTTGCGGGCTTGTGGCCAAACATTATTATTATTATTATGTTTGTGTAAGGCATTCCTTGCTCACGGGCAATTAAATCCCGGACCTTTGGAAGGCATGCGTGGGGCCGCAGCCAACACGTAGAGGCCCGTTATACACTTTTAATCTAAATGTAATGTGACACTAGCCGGCGACTCTCCATGTCCGCACTGTGCGAGTACGACCAAGGAGGGCCAGCGGCCAGTGTAGGACTATTGCAGAGAAAGGATATTAGAAATGATACCGGGCTATGGGGGTGAGGTGATATTAGCCTCTTTATTCTGAATTTTAAATCAATCAATCCTCTAAATTCAAGCTATAAAATGTCTCGAAGGTCAGTGTGCCTCTCGGCATAGGCCTCCTCCAGCCTTTTCCACAAAAAGTTAACATACACCCTGTTTATCTATTTGCAGACATCCACAAGTCGTCGTCTAGTATACCAGGACAAGAAGTACGATGGTCGGCGGACACCGTGGCAGCGGCACCTCGAGCTCATAGCGCACCTGCTGCAGCTGCGGGCGCCGGGCGCGTCGCGGGTCCAGGCGATACTCAATGCGCGAGTACCCATCGTGAAGTATTCGCATGACCTCACCGACCTAGACTGTGATCTGTGCTATAATAATACGTGAGTACCTTTTTAAGATGATAATGTGTACAGGTCGCGCAAAATTTTAAGATCGCGCGTAAAAATGTAACTTACAATAGCTAATGGACGATTTACACGGGTGACTAACGGGTCGATTTTAGTCACCCGGCAAGTCACCAGTCGAATCGCCTGTCCAAGTCGAATCGCCACCCCATCTACACGGGTGACTAACGGGTCGATTTTAGTCACCCGGCAAGTCACCAGTCGAATCGCCTGTCCAAGTCGAATCGCCACCCTAAAAACGTTCATAACACTCTAAAAAATTTATAATATTATTTTTGTCCATGATTTCGTGAGTGCCGCCCGAGGTCTGCGCTCGCTACAGTAGTATTCGCAGCAAGCGATCGCTTGCGACTGAGCGTTTGCACGGTCGATTTTAGTCACCAGCCGCATGCGGCCGCTGGCCGCACGACTTTGGGGCTTGCGACTTTAGCCGCATGCGGCGTAGTCGAATTGCCATTTACACGGTCGATTTTCGCCGTGCGGCGTAAATCGTGCGGCTTTAGTCACCCGTGTAAATCGAGCATAACGACAATGTGTCACCACTCACCCTCTGCGACGCGACTGTTCTACCAACATTATTTCCTCGTGCGCGCACTTGCCCCGCTGGTAGAGCGTAAAACTTTATTTTGCGCGGCCTGTACTTAGGGAGATGTAACATTATGGCGTCAGATAGTCCACCACAGTTCCTTGATATTTATACAAGGTGTAACAAAACTAAGTGATAATATAGGGTGTGTACGTGTCCCTTATAAAGAGTTCACTGTGAAAGTAGCAGCGCTGAAAGCAAATTTTTTTCTCAAATCTTAAGTATTATGGTTGGCAGAAAACTGCTTTATTGTGGGATTGCCAAGTACTATCAGAGAAGTTGATTCTTAGGCAGATGGGGGACCTACGTAGTTTGGTCGCGTTACGTCAAACCCAGCCGACAGATCACAATTAACATTGCATTGACATGATCCGACCAAATGACGTTGGTCTGTCATCTGCCTAGGAATCAATTTCCTCGATGGTACATGCACAAATATCGACCATAGAGGACCAGATAAATAGACTTCTAAATTTTATAGTTTTATTTTTACATTTCAGTTCCGGCGTGTACATGTCCGAACTCCTCTGGCTGTACGGCTCAGTGGACGCTCGTGTCCGCCCCCTGACGTTCGCGGTGCGGCGCTGGGCGCGGGGGGCGGGGCTCACGCAACCCCACCCCGGCCGCTGGGTCACCAACTTCCCCCTCACCCTCATGGTGCTGTTCTTCCTGCAGCAGACGCGCCCCGGAGGAGCTATACTGCCGAGCTTGAAGTACTTAGTCAATAAGTCTGGTGAGCGAATTTATTTGAAATTCAAACAGGAAAACTTGATGCAGCATTTCATTTTCAGATTGGCTATTAAAAATTTAACTATACTACACAAGAAGATCCAGATCGTTTCCTATCCAAGTATTGATTAATGATATTCCTATAAAATGTTAATGCAATTTGTTTAATTTTTTTTTTTAATACTGTGATATGGTATACTCAAAAAATATTCACACACTACTATGCACTGCCTTCTTAACATTTACATAAACATTACTGTTTCAGGGAGAGAAGACATCCGGATAGCTGAGGAGAATCTCAACTGCACATTCCTGCGAGACCTCAACAAGCTGCCGGCCTCCGCCTTCGGACAGAACACGGACAATCTCGAGACGCTCCTATTCCAATTCTTCGAGTTCTACTCGCAGTTCGATTTTCAAGAGCGAGCGATATCAATAAACGAGGGTAGATCGATAAGAAAACCGAACGCTGCGCCCCTGTACATTGTCAATCCTTTGGAGCAAGCGATGAACGTCAGCAGAAATGTCAGTTACGAAGAGTGCGAAAAACTGAAGTTGGAGATACGGAATGCAGCGTGGCACCTAGAGACTTCTTTAGACGATAAGAAAGGAGAGGATTGGGGTCTGTTAGGCTTGATAGAGAAGAAGACGGCGCGAGGCCTCAAACAGCTGTTGAGACTCGGTAACTCACAGAGATTAGTAACTGTGAAAGATTTATTTAAAGATGACGAAAATGAACCCTCCACGGAGGGGATAAAGTCCAAATTGCAAAAGTTCGGCAAAAACAAAAGTACAGAAAAGACTGATAGTGACGAGAAAAGTGAGAAAGTGAAGTTCAAAAACAGTCAGGTCGCCAAAGAAGTGTTTAGGATACGAAGGGACAAGATTATGTGATGTACTGACATACTCAGTGTGTGGTGTTTATGTTTAGACTGAAATTATGTGGCTATCTGATGTGGCTGCTGTAAATTGATTGTAAGAGGTGTGAGATTGCGTAGTTAATGATCCAATTAAACAGTAACATTTTTGGGGCTGTCAACAGATTTTGTTGGTTTCTAAAATTTGTTACGACATTGTGGCAGTACCCACAATTCGCCTAACATTTCTGCATCGCGCTATCGAAGTTTTCTAAGCGCGTCGGTATATATACGACAGCTGAAATGTATCACGTGGGCTCCGGCCTGAACCAAGCATAACATCTCGCTCGGTCGGAAGATCTTCCTTAGTTTAATTGTGGGTACCGCCACAACATTATTATTTACTTTTCGAAAAATAATATATTGACCAAAATAGGGCCATACTTAGGGCTAGACATTGTATATTATGGCCCGTATAAATAGTCAGTACTTAAGATGCGACCCGGTCTCAAGACGCGGTTCGGCTCTGTGATTGGTCCAAATTTTGACAGCCAACCAATCACAGAGCCCGAACCGTGTCTTGAGACCGAGATGCATCTTGAGTACTGACTATTTATATGGGCCTTAGTTTCTCGATCTTCGTATTTATGAAAGAGACTGTATATTTTGAGTTTTGACCAACTATTAGCAAATATTCAAAGAAGTGGTCCTCAACCTTTTTTTTAACGGGCCACAAACATATTAGGTGCCGCAAGTTGAAAATTTGACTGGGTATGTTGTGAAGTATGTGGATTGTGGATACATATTTTGTATAATAAATACTATGTTTATAATAAACAATTGTTAGTTTGTAAAAGTTTTATTTACAATCATTTTAAAAAATAAATAAAAAACAGATTTGTAATCAGAACACAGAAATAAATACATATTTATCAAGTATAAAATTTACATATTTATACTTATTGTATTGACTATAAACATCGAAAATACTATACAATATTTAATATTATGTTATAAAATCTTTAAGACTATAATATTTGGTCACTAAAATATTGTAATGGTTATTAAACTGGAATGTAGAGAATACAATCCGAACACATAAAAATAATGAGTAAGTATTATAAAAGTCAACATCAGTTTTAGACAGGCTGACACAATCAACATCGTAAAGTACCCCGCAAACGATCAAATTGTTTGTCAAATTTTACGTGTTTGTCAAACAGTTTGATAGTGTACAGCTTTGTTTGAAGCGTTTGTCAAACAAACTACGTGTTTGACCTGTTTGAAGAAAATTTGGATTTGCGTAGCGTTTGACAAACGTGTTTGAACGTGTTCCGCTGTATTTGTCGCTGTATTTGTCAAACAAGATCTCACGATCTCAAACCGATTCTAGCTAATTGTTTGACAAACTTGTTTGATGCACGTTTGATTGTCTGCGCTGCTGTTTGATGAAAACGTAAATTACATCAAACATGTTTGTCAAACAAATTTGATCGTTTGCGGGGTACTTAACTCGTAAGTAACGGCTCGATCGTTACGATGTCGTCTAGTCTGGCTAGATTATTTTTTATTTAAGACCAGCTTAAGAACCGATAAGACAGCACGGTTCAGCGGTTTGAGCGTGAAGAGGTAACAGACAGACAGACAGACACACTTTCGCATTTATAATATTAGTATGGATTGGTTTACTATAATCTCTTCACATAATAGAAGAGTATCTCAACTCAAAAACGTATCAACAAAAACCTTCAATTTGGGGTTAACATCACTACCACTTCTCCCGGTGATGATATCATCAACATTATCCCCACATAGTGATGTAAAAGCGGCCTTATATCTGGGGTCCTGCGATATTTCCTTCACGAAGGTAGCCGGGTCCTGTACTGTGTGTGTCCGCTTGATCGCTTCCACGCAGGCGCGAGTCCAGAACGTCTCCTCGAAGTATGCGTTGTGGCGTTCGTTTTGGTCGAACACTCGACACTGAAAATGTTAAATAGACTATGTTACAATCAGAAGATGGCAATCTGAATATTTGGGGAAAATGCCAAAAGGTATTTAAAGTTTCAAACTCTTAATATTTTGTAGGTACTTTACATACATACAGATCTTTATTTCAAAATACAATTTGAAACAAGACTTTTTGGGATTCCGTACGGCGGAATTTAATTCCGATACGTCGGAAAGTCAAGGAATTCTTGGCTTCAAGATGTTTTAATTTTTTCTTTACCAGATATAAGTATTTCTGAGTGATCAATAGATAGTTAGATACCAAATTTAGATTTCTTTAAAATGGCGAGCTCTATATGAGGCTGTAAATGACTTCAATTTGTGATTACTTACATGACTTGTGCACATAATAGTTGTATTAATGAAGTGTGTATTACACTGTAGTGTGTTCGCGCGGTGTTACCTACTTGTTACAAGTGTGTATTATGTTATTGTCTACCCTCGACAAAACTGCGTATATAAAAGTAAAAGCACACCTCATCATTAACATCAGACATCTGCACTACGGTCCTGAAGTCTACCAGCGCGAGCAGGGTGTACATGGCGGCGTCCCGGATGCTCTCCATCATGAGCTCAGCGCTGGCGAGGGCGGACCCGGTTGCCCGCCCTACCACGCCCGCCCCACGCTGACGCAGGGCGGGGCTCTCATCTTCCAGAATCATGATTAGTGTGGAGTAGAGGATAGCGCGGAATTCGACTGAAAGTAGAAATATAATTATATAATAATGATATAATGAAATATAATGACGCAAGCATACTTGTCTGATACTTTGGAAAATACCCCTGATACATAGCGAGATTGTAGAGAGTATAATTTGTTAGTGTAGAGTAAAAAAGTAAGGTGGATTATTCACCTTATAAGAAACGGAAAAAAAATGTGTTCCGTTCTGCTGCTGCTTTAATATGAATTTAAGATGATCACCGACTATTATGAAACATTTTTTTTATTTTTATGAAATAAGGGGGCAAACGAGCAAACGGGTCACCTGATGGAAAGCAACTTCCGTCGCCCATGGACACTCGCAGCATCAGAAGAGCTGCAGGTGCGTTGCCGGCCTTTTAAGAGGGAATAGGGGAGGTTAGGGATGGGAAGAGAAGGGAATAGGGGAGGGCAAGGAAGGGAATAGGGTAGGGATTGGGCCTCCGGTAAACAACAGGCTGATGATCTGAATTCTAGCTCAGAACACTCTTTAGCAAATCAGCTAAATTCTAAAATACTACATCAAAATCTGTTTGTCTGTGTGGGAGCTACGACATTGCAGATACACTTAAACATAACGTTTGAGACAGCGTTTACCTCAAGTTTTTATTGAAAAGTTAAAGCTCGTTACTAAAACCACAGAATATATAATAGTACCTTACGGTACAGAAGTCTCACTCCCGAGTTTAGGTATGATAAATGCAAGCGTCCGGTCACCGGACTAGTCTCGATAGGCTGGCACTCGCTCGACTTGTCGCACACGCAACGCACGCATCCGCGATACAAAAGTAATAGTACCCGGCCCCGCGCCGCCGCGCCGCTCGCTTGACAGCCCTGGCAGATTGAAGCGAGACGGCAGACAGTTATTGTACTATGAACGCTAAGCGCAATGCAAAAGGTTGAAATTAGGTTGTTTTACAGAATAGTAGGTAAATATCTCGGCGATTTCGGGCCGTTTGTATGGAAGTGAGACAGGCCTGCTAAAACATACTTACACTTTTCATCCTCCTTCAATCCGTCCAGACTCGCATCAAACAGCGTTTTGTAGGAACTCTCCATGAACTGAACGACAACCGTTCTAGTTTCCTCGCTATTATCCGAGGTAGTGCAAGCGAATATCGTCCTTATTATTTCCAACAGTTTTTTAACATCTACAGCATTCTCCGACATCCGTTTGGACACAAAACTGGTTAAACTCTGCAAGTAATTATGTGTGAAATTTTCATGTTCAGTTTCTATGAAGTCTGTTAGGGTATCAATTATAGCGCCATCTGTTAGCTCAATTTGGCGGTTTTTCCCTCGAATGATATATTCCTGAGTACCCTCATTTAGAGTCAAAACTTGAAGCGCTTTCTGTTGGCATTCCAAGTATCTATTTGTCTTTAAAATTTCTTCAAGATCTTCAAAAATCTGCTTTCCCATTATTAGCTCGGTGGCCATGTTGGATTTCTCGCACAAAATCTTCAAATGCTCCTGAAACTTGTCTTCGATTTCGAGCATTTTGTTAACTATTAGTAGATAGTTTAGCGCAGATAGAACCACCTCGTATATATCATGTTTAAGGCATTTATGTACGAAGTCCAATATATCATCGGTTTTATGTAAAATGTGCGTTATGATGAAGTACATAGAGGTGGCATTCGCTAAGCACAGCTGCATACCCGGGTGGTACTTTTGTTTCTCGCTCACAAACAGTAGTTCGTACAATTCGTTTCTAATCTCTATGAGGAATTCAGAGTCCAATAAGGTAGGGTACCTGTAAGACGTAAAGATTTTTTTTTCATTATACTGAAGTATGATAGCGGAGCACTTGGAAAGTTGTATACCGATCACAACTTGTCTAGATCACACGAGCCTTGGCTTGCCCCTTAAACATGCGGTGTGGGCATTGCATAGACATAACCGACTGTATAACTTCAAACTTTCTTTTCAAAATAAACATAATATTCTTATCTTATCTTATAACTTTAAATTTATTACGTAGTTAAATGCTGATGTGTCTTGTGTGTAGTGCGTTATGTAACAGTGCCACAAACTTATCTGTTCAGTAGATAAAATTGGAACTACAGCTGCCATTTTGTAAAATGTCATTCGCTGTCAGTTTTTGAAGTGCGAGTGAATCCACTGTAACTGGGCTGTATCTGTATACAGCCCAGTTACAGTGGATTCCCTACAGTTTCGGTTAACATTCTTAAATACCAACACTAAACGCGACACTACTGACCTCGTCTACTGAACAGATAAGTTGGTGGCACCGTAAGTTGATTGTTATTCTATTGTTTTTTTTATAAACTCTGGCTGTGTTTTATCCCCTGTGTGTTTTATTTACATACCTGGCGACTACACTATTGATCATCTTAATATAATCATCGGCTAGCACGTAACAGGGCTTCGCCCCGCGCGCCTGCCGCAGCAGCGACACCGAAGCCCGCAGTGACGACAACAGCGCGACGTCAGCCAACTCCTCTGTACTCAGTATGTCGGCCTTCGCTTCGAATATCTTTGTTAGCTGGAAAAAATATTTATGTTACATAACAAAACTATCCATGACGCAATATAATATTGATTTGACTTTTGAGTATATTATAAATTATGTTAAATTAGGAAATTCATAAACAATCCCTGATTTAAAACTCCAATAAGTGTCAGGAGTCACAACACAAAAAAAAAGTGTGGCACTCGAGGACTGCCGCGGTAAAGCTATTGCATAGCATTTTTTATCAACTTATGCAATTATATTTCGCATACGTCTAGTTGCACGCGTGTTTGTGTAAGCACCTTGCCGAAGTCTGCCTAACTAAAATACACGGTAACGCCACACCGCTGGGCGTGTTAGGTTTGTTTTTTTTGTTACGGAATTTTTTGATTCGGTCGCTGCGCTCAAAACCCGCGATAAAAGCTATGCAATAGCTTAAAATAATGCCGATGAAATCACTGGAAGTTGCTTACAACCCGGCCCTTTATGAAATGAAGACGTGAGTGGAAGAACACGATAAGTAACAGTAAAAAAAATCCCGCTTTTTTGCATAAATTGAGGCTGTTGGGCCGGAAAAAATATTTGAATTAAAAAAACTGTGCATTTTATGTGTAGCCAGATATATTAGCCAGGTGATGAAGCAGATAAGTTACAAGGTTTGTTCAAATTATAAGGGAAAACATGAATAAATGTCCGTATGTTACAAAATGTTAGTTATCGTGTTCTTCAACACACGTCTTCAAATGATAGATGACATTCATTTCATATACGTGGGAGAGCCTTGCTTCGGCACGAATGGGCCGGCTCGACCGGAGAAATACCACGTTCTCACAGAAAACCGGCGTGAAACAGCGCTTGCGCTGTGTTTCGCCGAGTGAGTGAGTTTACCGGAGGCCCAATCCCCCACCCTACTCCCTTCCTTTCCCTCCCCTATTCCCTTCTCTTCCCATCCCTACCCTCCCCTATTACCCTATTCCCTCTTAAAAGGCCGGCAACGCACCTGCAGCTCTTCTGATGCTGCGAGTGTCCATAGGCGACGGAAGTTGCTTTCCATCAGGTGGCCCGTTTGCTCGTTTGCCCCCTTATTTCATTAAAAAAAAATCCGCCCGAGCGCGCTCCAGCCTCAACATATTATTATGAAGAATATATTTTTAAGCAATATATTTTCTGCCTAAACATCTCTACATAAAAATAAGTATGATAGATCATAATATTATGGCATTTAAACACTAGTTGTACGAGTTCATTACCTGTAGTATAGTACCGTGGCGGTAGTTGGTACGCTGGCGCGCGTCGCACGCGCACGACAACATCTCTAGTATGGCTGGCAGGTAGCTGTAAGGTATCACAAACATACATTCACATATATATATTTTTTTATGAAATAAGGGGGCAAACGAGCAAACGGGTCACCTGATGGAAAGCAACTTCCGTCGCCCACGGACACTCGCAGCATCAGAAGAGCTGCAGGTGCGTTGCCGGCCTTTTAAGAGGGAATAGGGTAATAGGGGAGGGTAGGGATGGGAAGAGAAGGGAATAGGGGAGGGAAAGGAAGGGAATAGGATAGCGGATTGGGCCTCCGGTAAACTCACTCACTCGGCGAAACACAGCGCAAGCGCTGTTTTTCAAATCACATCAAATCAAAATAGTTTTTATTCAGAGTAATTTTTTTACAAAAATTTTTCCGAACGTCGTAACTAAGGTGCCTACCACCGGTTCGGGAACTAACCCGGCGAGAAGAACCGGCGTAAGAAACTCGCACGGGGCCATCTTTTACTAAAAAGATGGAAAATTAAAAAAAAAAAAATCATATAACAATATTATGACTTATAGCTATTTACAATAGGAAATATAAAAAAAAAAAATAGCCAGTAGGAACCACCCTATTCCCAAGGTGTGTTGTCGTCGATGAAATCATTGATTTTATAATAAGCCTTAGCACACAAACGTTCTTTTACTACTTTTTTAAATTTATTGATAGAGAGATTTTGAACGTTTTCTGGGATTCTATTGTACAGGCGTATACACTGGCCTTTAAAAGATTTGCTGACTTTGCTAAGTCTGATCACTGGTATTTCTAGTTTATTCTTATTCCTAGTGTTAAAACAATGATTGTCGCTTTTCTTTTTGAAATTATTTAAGTTCTTTCTTACATACAGTACATTATCCAAGACGTATTGAGATGTGACGGTCAGAATATTTATTTCCTTAAACTTTTCTCTTAAGGATTCACATGATGACATCTTATAAATAGAACGTATCGCTCGCTTCTGCAGCATGAATATTGCATTAATGTCCGCTGCATTTCCCCATAGAAGGATTCCATAGGACATAATGCTGTGGAAATAACTAAAGTAAACAAGTCGCGCTGCTTCTACATCAGTTATTTTTCTGATTTTTTTAACAGCATATGCTGCAGAACTGAGCCTATCCGCCAGATTTGCAATATGCGGACTTCACTGTAATTTACTGTCTATAGTTATACCTAGGAATACAGTGGTGTCCACTAATTTCATTTTCTCATCATTTAATAGTACATTGGTTTGTACTTGCCTAACATTTGGCAAACTGAAAAACTTGGCAAACAACTTGGCAAACTGATTCTAACAAAACGAAATGTTTAAAACATTTCGTTTTGTTAGAATTTAATAGTAAATTATTAGCATTAAACCATTGTACTATTTTTGAGAGAGCACTATTTACTTCGTCGTAATTATATTGTTGTCGCTTCACATTAAAAATTAGTGAAGTGTCATCAGCAAAAAGTACTATCTCATGCTTATCTTTAACTAGATATGGTAGGTCATTTATGTAGATGGGAAAAAGAAAGGGACCTAAAATAGATCCTTGTGGAACACCTAGCTTTATTTTACTACCATTAGACCTTTTAGAATTAACTTCTACTCTTTGCGTTCTATTTGCAAGGTAAGAACTTAACAGTTTTAGGGCCGTGTCCCTTATATCATAATGATACAATTTTCTGATTAGTGTAACATGTTCGACACAATCAAATGCTTTGGATAGATCGCAGAAGATACCAAGTGCATCCTGCGATCCCTCCCAAGCTTCAAATATACTACATAGAAGACTGATGCCTGCATCTGTTGTGGACCTACCTTTAGTAAAGCCAAATTGATTTGTTATGTAACAAATGATTAACGTTAAAGTGAACTAGTAATTGATTTAGAATTATTTTTTCAAATATTTTACTAAAAGTTGGCAAAATAGATATTGGTCTATAGTTAGCTGGGTCAGACTTAGACCCTGCTTTGAAAAGAGGCATCAACTTGCTATGCTTCATTAGGTCAGGGAACACACCACTTTTGATACAATTATTAAAGACTGGGTTTAAGACATTTATTTCTCATAAGAACTTACAATTCACTTAACTGAGAAATTATACAATTATTAGTTTGCTAACTCTAAGCGTACCGCGTGTACAGGCTTACAATAATACATTAAATTATAAAACTTTGCTCAGAACAATACAACACTTATTCATAACTAATTACTTTTTTTTTCGTTTTGATGGTAGACAGTAAAAACTTACGTAAACACAGAATAACATCATAGATCTCATATTACTGGATGTCGCAACATATATTTTGTTTATTATTTAGTTTTTGAAGTTATCAATATAGCAAGTATTCTATTTAGTTAAAATATTAATTATGTGTGTAGTTAATTATGAAATCTATAATAACATACATATATAAGCACGACATACATATTATATAAATTGCCTAAATTTTTAATTTTAGAGTTTTAACGTGCTGTTTAATTAGATTTTTAAATTTAGACATTGTTTTTGAATCTTTAATGTTTTTTGGCAGTTGATTATATATCTGTACTCCCTCAAATAATAGATTCTTTTTACCATAGTTCGTTCTTGGTAAGCTGAGTACGATGTCATTCGAATTTCTTAATTTTATTCTTTGTATCTGCTGTTTTTTTGTTAATTCTATTTCGGAATGGATTTCCTTGTTAATAATTTTTTTAATGAGTATAGCTGTGTAGTAAGTATATGTTTGTATAATATTCATTTTATTAGTTTCTGTATATATCTTATCACTTGGCGTTAGGTAATCATAATTAAACAATATTTTTAATAATTTATTTTGAGCGGTCTGTATTATTTTTAAATTTGATTTGGCAGCAGTGCCCCAAACTTCTATAAGGTAATCAATATGTGGCTTAATTAATGAATTATATATTGTATGACGTACTTTTATAGGCAAACTTCGGGCAACTCCATGTAGTAGTCCAGTTAAAGATGTTATTTTGGATTTGACCTTTTCTATATGAGGTCTCCAGGTTAAATGTTTGTCCAAAATTAAACCCAGGTACTTTTCATTATCTACTCTTTTAATTATTTGATTATCGATTTTCAGTGGTTCAAAATCATGTATTTTTTTGTTTTTAGCTGTAAATATTATGTAATTAGTTTTATTTATATTAATAGTCAATAAGTTTGAGCGAAACCATGTGTTTAAGACATTTAAATCATGTTGTGCGTCAGCAATGACACTATGTATTGTTTGACCAAAATAAAATAAGCAGGTGTCATCTGCGTAAAGTCTAGCATCTCCTTTGAGCCCTTGATGTAGGCTATTTACGTATAGAAGGAACAGTAGTGGCCCCAAGATTGATCCCTGAGGGACTCCGCATGTGATTTTCACAAGACTACTTTCATAATCATCAATTTTTACGATTTGGTAACGATTTTCTAAGTAAGATTTAAACATTTTGTGCGAGATGTCACTAAATCCGAGACTTTTCAGTTTGTCTAAAAGAAGTTTATGGCTAACTGTATCGAAAGCTTTCTTTAGATCAATAAATGTACCTAAAGCTATTTGCTTATTGTCTAAACTGTTTTTAATTTTTGTGACAAGGTCGATTGTAGCAGATAAGCAGTTAGAACGTTGCCTGAAACCATATTGTTTTTTATATAAAATTTTATTTGCAATTAAATAGTTTTCTAAACGATTATATAATACCTTCTCGAAAATTTTTGATAGAACGGGGAGTACAGATATCGGTCGATAGTTCCCCGGGTCAGTTCTTTTACCACTTTTGTAGATAGGGGTAACCTTTGCTACTTTAAGACTATCAGGGAAAATACCATCCAACATACATCTATTCATGCAATTAGTTAAGTCCTCTAGTATAATGGGTTTTAAACATTTTATAGATTTAGTAGTTATGTTATCAGTTCCCTTACTCGTATTAGATTTGAGATTGTCAATTATTTTACCTATTTCTTCTGTAGTGGCTGGGCTGAGATTGAATTTTTGGTTTGTATCAGTTATGGTATCGAATTTTTCTATAGTATATACTTTATTGTTATGATATTTTTTAGGGATTTCGTTTGCAAGGGTTGGGCCAATTGTAGAAAAATAGTTATTAAAAGATTCGCAAATAAGTGTTTTATCGGTAATGATGTTATTCTGTATTTGTAAGTTAGTTGGACTCGAGTTAGTTTTATTTTTATTGTGGTACAAACTATTGATAATATTCCACACTTTCGCTGGCTTATCTTTACATTTCAGAAAAAGGTTATCATAATATGCAGATTTAGCTTTTTTAATAGCAATGGTAACAGCATTTCTTTTCCTAATAAAATCATCCTTAACCTGTTTGTCCTTAGGATTCTTTTTTAGTTTTCGCCATATATAGTTCCTTTGATTTATCTCTTTAATTATATGCTTGTTAATCCATTCTTGTTTTGGTGCATTTACTATCTTAGATTTACTAATTTTACTTTCATTGATTGCAGCTACAATGCTCTTCTCTAATTCACTAAATTCTGTATAAGTGTAATTTTTCTTTGTTTCTTCCATTATTGTATATAATTTCTTGTAGTCAATGGCTTGATACAAAATCTTTTTTTTGGACTGAGTCGTGAGTTTTCTCATTTCCAGATATAGGTGCTTGTGATCGGACAAAGCTGATTCGACGATAGCCATATGATAAGTATTATCTCTAATATTTGTACACATATGGTCAAGTACGGTTTTAGTGGTACTGGTCTCTCGTGTGCAAAACTTTGGGTCAATTTTGTTTATAATTTCATATCCGTTTTCTGTTAATGTGTCAATATAATTGGTAGACTGATTATTTTTGCTAAGTAAATCTATATTAAAATCTCCGATTATTAACGATCTTTTGTTATTCAAGTAAGTACCTAAAGTATCAATAAACTTCTTTATATTAGATTTTGGTGTTCGATATACAGCGCCAATGTTTATATTAAATTGCTCAAGATGTATCCAGAGGAAGTGGTTGTCGTCCAAGCAAAGTTCTTCTTTAAGACTATGTTTCAAATTATTATGAACAAAAATAGAAACTCCGCCTCCCCTAGAATTTTGTCGAAAATTGTAGTAGTGCGTATATCCAGATAATTGAAGATTTTTAGCCTCCACCTCTGACTTGATCCACGTTTCCGTTAAAACAATAATATGCGCAAAGTAAGGGAGCGAGTGCAATATACATTTTAGCTCGTCAAGTTTACAAGGTTTAATCATACTGCGCATATTAGAGTAGAAAAGTCTTAAAGAGTGCTTATTGGCTTCAATTTCATGGTAATTTTCAGCAATTTGGTGGGTAAAACGGTGTTTATATGGGTTGTTATTTGTAATGTTATGTGCACTAGATAATATTAGTTTTTTGTCTTCTTTGTATCTTTTACTACCTTTGGAGCACCTTTGATGTATTGAATTCGTAGATTTGTTTCCCCATTTTCTACTCGTTTGTTAAGTTCTTCTTTAGCTTTTTTAAAAAATGATTGTTGCAGTGGAGTTTGATCGGGGTAAATTTTGTAATTTTTATTTTTATCAAGGAAAGTTTTCTTATTGCGTAGTACATTCTTAGCCACAAGTTCTGATTCGAGGTGTACTTTTAGTGCACGATTCTTTTCAGAGTCATATTTTCCCAAGCGAACAGTTTTTAGTGGTTGAGTGCAGTTGTCTACGATATTGGTGAGTATTTTAAATGCTTCATTTATGTCATAAGAATTTCTTTCATTTTTGTCTTTAGAGATTATTTCCGGTATCCCACTTATTATAATATTTTTACCTCGTATGTTTCGGTCAGACTAGAGCTAAGTGCGGAGCAATGATGTCAATTATTGATTTAATAACTCTTGTGGACATACCCCAGAGATCAGTTGTACTTTTAACATCTTAAAGTCTTAATAATATCCCTGGAGTCGATTTCTTTGAAAATAAAATTGACATTACATTCCTTGACATTTTCTTTAAGTAACCTTTCCGCAACTTCAGATGAGGAATTTAAGTATTTTGTAGTTGAGATCGGAATGTCAGCAAAAAACTTCTCAAAAACTGTCGCAACCTCAAGGTCAGAATATACCTTTTTATCATCAATATAAAGTTCAAGTTTAGAGTTACGACAGGCGACTCTTCCAGTCTCATCTGCAATAATAATTTTCCAAGTAGTTTTCACTCTGTTCTTAGAGTTCTTTATTTTTTCTTTTATGTGGAGGGCCTTCGCTGTATGACATACTTTTCTAAAAAATTTTGAGTACTTCTTCACATATATTTTAAAAGATTCACTAGTGTTCATTGTTTTTTCGTCATATAAATCATACAGTCTTTGCCTGCTTACAATAATACCTGCAGTTGGCTAGTTCTTAAAATTATTTTTATTATTATTTAAAGTGACCGTTTTAGAAGTAAATACAGAGTTGTATTGGTTTCTTACTTCTTTAAACAATACATTAAATGCTTCATCAGGCTTATTTGACAGCTCTAAGCGCTGAAGACTTGAAACGATTTTACTTCTAAATTTCTCAATACGTTTTGGCATGGATTGCTTAGGGCATCAAGTAGTCTTAACACGTTCGTTTATTATCCTATTCCCGACGAAGACAAATCCGAAAACACAAAAATCATAAAAATCTGTTCAGCCGTTCTTCAGTTATAATTAGTGTAACTAACACGACTTTCTTTAATATATAATATAGATTCTAATGAAACTAGTTTGTTGTATATTAGTTCCATATCGCAAGTATGTAGGTCGTCCATGCTATTATGTTGACGTCGTTTTCTAACATGTACATATTTACAGTTTGAGGATCTATGTCCGGGAACTCACCTGGTGAGTTCAAGGCGTTGCAGAATCGTTTTTTTCCTTAAAAAAATAAACGGGATCTCCACGCCCGGGCCACCGCATAAATCTTTAGTTTAGCATATATTTAGTCTAAACTATAGTTTTGAGCTGAAAATACGAATTCATTTTGGAAATATTAGTGAAAAACACTGAACGCACCAGGTGAGTCGTCGGCACTGGAATCAAATTTACGTGAACTATACAGGTAAGTCGGTGGCACTGAACGTGTTAAGTTAGTTCCGTCACTGATTATAGTTGAGTGCAACCTCGCACCGCCCTAGCTCAGTCACTGTTCCTCGGAGCTCGCTCGCTTTACATTATCCATACTAATATTATAAATGCAAAAGTGTGTCTGTCTGTCACTTCTTTACGCTCAAACCGCGGAACCGACTTGCTGAAATTTGAGTATAATTTGAGTCCCAGGAAAGGACATAGGATACCTTTTATCCCGGAAAAATGTACGGTTCCCGCGCGATAAACGAATTTTGGGGCAACATCTAGTTATGTATAAAGGAACTTTATTAGTATAGTCAACGTATACTTACGTTCCCGGCGCTAACAGAGGTGGCAGCGCGCGGGCCGCCAGGCGCCGCGCCGCCCGCGCTGCGCCCGCACCGCACGCACGCACAAGCGGCACGAATGACGACACCTGAAAATACTACCTTTATAGTAGCTTATAGCACACTGAGCATAGTCGCTTTAAAATGGGTATTTTTATAATAGGTAAATTAAATGATTGACAAAGGAAATCTGTCGTTTAATCCCTAAAATCCGAGCAAGTTTTTCTATTTTTTTGTATTGCTACTGTGAACATCCTATGTCTAGTGTCATATAAATTGGTCTACTGCACATAGACAATGTGCAGTAGAACAATTCTGTCAATAGCACCTGACACCTTCGTGATAAAAAAATATATTTTTTTGTCAGGAAATAATATTGTATTTCTAGACGATGTGCGTCAAGTATAATTGTATTTTTAGACGCACAACGTCTAGGAATAAATTATTATTTTATTTTGTATTCATTACACCTATATTGAACCAATAATTTTTAGTTTATGTACTACGAAATGATGATGAATATGTAAAAAATATAACTCCCACACCGGTTTCGGGGACGGTGACCGGTTTCATTAAAACCAGGAGTGATTTTATAGTGCCCAAGTGTGAGCGCAGTACATAAGAGCACTATCTATTCCTTTACCTTCATAATCCAGTGGGACGGAAGACCGACACGACTTGCGAGAGATCAGGCAAAGGACCAACTTTTTACATGCCCATCCGACGCATGGATGATCTTACTTTTCAGACAATCAGGTGATCAGCCTGCATTGTCCTAACCAAACTTGAAAATAACATGTTTCCAACACGGGAATGAATATGTAAGTACAACTAGTGTCTGACCTTGAGGTTGGTAGCAGTGCCCTCTAGCGGCGAGGGGTGCAGGCGTGCCAACAGCAGCAGCACCGGGAACTGCGCGCCGCGCGACATACAATCCGCTTTGGAAGTCATCTCACGCAGCTCGTTCTGTAAATAATTATGTAATCGTTTAGAATGTTCGGCTGATATCTAGATCCCCCTCTTTAATGCAATAAGTTGTTAAATTGACTTAAAAGTCAATTTAACAACTTATTCAAAAGTTAAAACTGACACATTTCGTGTCCTTGCTTTGGCGAAAAAGAAAAACGTTGTTTAATTATTACGCACGACATATAGCCGTCCCGCGCTCACACTCACCAGCATGTGGTCGTACATATAGCCGTCCCGCTCTCACACTCACCAGCATGTGGTCGTACATATCGCCGTCCCGCTCACACACTCGCCAGCCTGTGGTCGTACATATATCCGTCCCGCTCGCACACTCACCAGCATGTGGTCGTACATATAGCCGTCCCACTCGCACACTCACCAGCATGTGGTCGTAGAGCTGGGGGAAGCGCTGGAAGAACATGCGGCCCGTCATAGTGTTGCGCGAGCACAGCGCGTCCGCGTCGCGCGAACGTTGCACGCCGAACGTCCATACTACGAGCGCCGCGAACAGCAGCGTCGACGAGTTGCGCTCCTGTTAACATTTATAATTTTTTTTTATATTTTCGAGTAAATTTGGAACAAAATTTATTATAGATATAAAGGTTTGCCCATACCATGCCACCAGGCCGCAGCGTTTCGGGGCAAAGCGTAGTGCATCACCAGATTTTCAATTACTATAACAGGCACATAGCACACCGTTGACGGTACGCAGTGGGGCGGGGCGGGGCGGACCGCATCGCACGGAGCAAACCCGCCTCATACTTTTACACAGGGTGAATATCTATTTTGGAACTTTGTAGCACGATAACACCATTTAGCGTCTTACTTAAAGAACAGATTTTTTTATCAAGTAGGAACATTGCTGGTAGTGGTCAACTAGGACACGATCTATGCGGGTCACGAGCAGCCGGAAACAAGGAAAAAATGAAACAACACGACCGAAGAAAAAAACGTAGATAGTGGCTACGATACTCGGTATAAGAACTAGTGATGGAGTAAGCAAACTCACGCTCCAAGTATCCGCTCTGAAGCCGCGCAACGCCAGCAGTAGCGCAGCGGGCGCGTGCGGCGCGAGGTGGTCGCGCAGCGTACCGCAGCGGAACAGCGCGCGCAGCACGTTCGCGCAGTGCACGCGCGTGTCCGCGGCGCCGGTGCTGCCGAGACGCAGGAGGCGTGTCACGCACTCCGCCCAGCGCCGCCCGCCCGCTGCTAGCTCTGTTGTTACGAGAGCCTATAAAATAAAAGGGACTAATTTGCATCGTACGGTTGTCACCCAGATATTTTTCGTTCAACTTTAGAAGCTAGGCAAAAGAGCGAGGGCATATTGACAGAGTTTTGTTGTAAAATAACTTTATGATCTGAGCGTAAACATGAAACAACTGCACTAGGCATAACGAGTGATGCGTCGCGTCACGGCCAAATATTCTAAGAATAAAGTCGCAATAGCTAAGCCGCACTACGCGACACGAAACGTCTTTGAAACGTGTGTATGAAAATTCTCACGTGGCTTATGCCCGTTGCAGACGATGCGCAGTAGCTTGCGCGAGTACTTGCGCAGGTACTTGCGCCAGCGTTCAAACGTAAAAAGATGACGCGAAGAAGCTTTGTATAGTGCCAGTGCATAGTAGGCAACCATGGACAAGCGTATGGTTTTGAATAAACTTTTTAAGTGCCTAATTCAAGAGCTAAATGGAGTGATAGCAGAGGAACTGATGCAGGAAATACACAATTTAGAAAAAGAAAAACGATTGTGGGTGAGGAAATGGATTGCAAGAAGGAAATTACTTGGGGGGTCAAATTTATTAATGCGAAAACTAGCTTTGGAGGATACAAAAGAATACCAGAAAGTTATGCGTTTGACAATAGAAAATTTCAATTTTTTATTGATTTTTAGTCAGCGCGCGCGCTCGCTTGCGAACGGACGTGTTTTTTTGCAAAATGGCTAATACCGGCGGGTCATCGACCTTACGCGTAGTTAAGTGTGCGAGTTGCAATATTGTAATTAATGAAGTCCTGTCATTTATTCAAAATAAATGTGATGTTATGGATGAGGAGAGTATTATACGGCTGTGCTCAACGGCTTTTAAGTCTGAAGAAATCAATATAGCCAAAAACCTTCTTTTTGGTTCTGTCAAGACTTCGAAAAGAAAGATTACGCGCAAAAGAGATGGAAAAATGCATCGTGAACTCGAAGATATCATTGCTCTCATTTAAGAAACAGACCCTGAGGAAATACCGATTTTTGTGTCCCGTGACTTACAAAAGTAACCCCCGGTGACTTTTGACCATATCGACGTTACGCAATTATTGAAAGACCTTATCATACTACGAAACAAGTTGAATGAAATAAAAAAGTAAATACGTGTGTGAAGATAAATTTCGACAGTTACAGAGCGAAGTAATAAACTTAAAGCAGGCGTCGTTAGTGAACAATATCGAGTGTTTTAGCAATAATTTGATTAATACGGTAAGGGGAGTGTCAAATAAGTCGCAGAGCTTAAACTGTGATAGTGGTCCTATAGGAATTGTTGAAATAAATCGGAAAGTTATAAATTCTAAGGATTTTGAATTACCAACGACCTTGAAGGATAACGACTCCTCGCCAGTTGCGCATGTGCAGGCAGGTGCATCCCGCTCGCACCTACTGCAAGACATATTACCTGTCTTACTTGCATCCCCGCCTCGATGCGCCAGCGATGACGTCGCGATACACGTGGAGGCTGAAACTCCGGTTTCGCCAACTGAAACCGCGGTATCGCCGGGGGCCTCACAGCTGAATGTCTGGACTGGCAAAACCGGTTCCGTCGTTAAGCGAAACTCTAACGTATTGCGCAGAGAATTGAGCACACATTCGCCGGCAGTTATTAGACGGAATATAACTATGGCTGAAATGGCAAGTCGAGGAGAATGGAAGGATTGTGAAAAGAAAGATGAATGGATAACTGTTAGACAAAAGAAATATAGGTATAGGAATCGATTTGCTGGGGAAAAAGGCACCTGTACGGAGTCAGAAAAATTTAGAGCCGCTGATATTTTAGTGCCGTTGTTTATAAACAACGTACATAAGGAGACTCGGGAGGAAGACATTATCTCATACATAGAAAACAAAACAAAGGTTAATGTCTCACTTTTTAAGATCAAGACAAAACAACCTAGGGAGTATAATTCTTATAAAGTTTTAGTGCCTAAACATAAAGTTAATGTGTTCATGGAGTCGAACATAATATGGCCCGACGGAATATCTTTTCGCAGATTTATTGAATTCCGAAATTGAAAAATTGAAGAGAAGGTGAATAAATCTTAATATGGATAGTAAGAATACCTGATTCATAACTTTTAACTGCAAAAATATTAAGAGGTCCTTGAATTGTGTATCAATTCTAAGTCAAACAGTAGATATTATTGCTTTACAAGAAACCTGGCTGCTGCCTCAGGAAATGTCGGAACTGAGTCGAGTTAATACACAATTTAGCTACTATGGAAAATCAGCTGTTGACACATCGCAAGGCATATTGCGAGGGCGACCGTACGGCGCGGCGGTGTGGCTCTGCTGTGGAATAAAAGGAAGTTTAGCTGTGTATCTGTGATAAAATGTGAAAGTGATAGAATCGCGGCAATTAAAATTACTACTGCCGACCGAGAATTTCTTGTATTTAGTGTGTACATGCCAACGGACTGTTCGGACAATTTATTAGAATATGTTCAGTGTCTTACGGCCGTTCCCAATATTTGATCTATCTCTGGTTTTGCCCTACTAGAGATAGGAATAGCTCTCATTAGACATTAGATACATATATTTTATGTCAATTCAATGTTAGCTGAGATCGGTCGTATGTCAAACCAGAGATAGATTGAATATTGGGAACGGCCGTTAGTGAGATTGTAGCAATCATTGAACAATGTGACGTAGAATCAGCTTATATCTTAGGGGACTTTAATGCACATCCTGGGGAGAACTTTGGAACTGAGTTGTTAAATTTTTGTAATGAGCAAAAATGGTGTTGCATTGATATTAGTATGCTAGAACAGGATACTTTTACTTTCGTCAGTGAGGCACACGGCAGTCAAAGATGGTTGGATCACTGCGTAATCACCGAGTCTGCGCGACGGTCAATAGTCTCAGTACAGGTACGTTATGATATTTATTGGTCAGATCATTACCCTTTAGAAATACAGTGTAACATATATACAGTAGGGCCGACACTTCGGTTGCCGCGTAATAAAATTGTCTGGGGCAATAGAGACGAAAGTCAAATAGAGTTGTACACTAAATTCTTTAATGAAAAACTAAGAGAAATTGATTTTCCTTATAAATTAGGCTCATGCTGTGATTCGCCATGTCATATCAAAAGCGAGGAACATTTAGCTATAATTGATAATTTATATTCTAAAATTGTAAATACTCTGCAAGATGCCGCTATTTATACCTACAGTGGTAAAAACAGTAATAAGAGAAAAAAATGTCACATTGTGGGGTGGAACAAATATGTCAGAAACGCTCACCGTGACGCTAGACAAAAATTTTTGAACTGGGTTCGTTGTGGCCGCCCGCGTGTTGGTATTGTTTATGCTGATATGTGCGAGTCTAGATCCTTATTTAAATCAAAATTAAAGCACTGTCAGAATAATCGAGAACTTATCAAAATGAACAAAAATCATAGTAGAAAAACACAAAAATAAAGATTTCCGCGGATTTTGGCAGGAAACGAAAAAGATAAGTCCCAAATCTAATGTCCCGGTGAGTTTCGATGGTATTAGTGAACCTAAGGATGTGGCTAATATGTTTAGGGCTCACTTTTTTTGTTACGAGTGTATCTCAGCAATCTGAGGAAGTAAACAGTGCTGAGGATGTTGTCGCTGGCAATTATGAGCGAATCACTGGTAAAGATGTTTTATCAGTGATTAAACAAATGACCAGAGGGAAATCGCCAGGCCATGACAGCCTCAGAATTGAGCATTTCCTGCATGCAGGCCCACATCTACCTAGGCTTTTAGGATTGTTATTTACGATTTGTATCTGCCTTTAGATCTTATGAGAACTGTTGTAGTACCTGTAATTAAAAATAAAACTGGAGATATATCAGAGAAGACCAATTATCGGCCAATATCACTTGCCACAGTCACGGCTAAAGTGCTTGATGGTTTGCTTGAGAGACAACTTAAAAAAATACTTAACCTACATGACGCGCAGTTTGGTTTTAGACCGAAGCTGTCCACTGAGTGTGCGATTTTTTCTCTCAAGCATATGCTTGAGAGAAAAAATCGATTGATGATATCATCAAGTACTATACGGACCGCAAAACATGTATTTATGGGGCTTTTCTTGATTTGTCCAAGGCATTTGATCTGGTAAGATACAATATTCTGTGGTCTAAGATGGTAAAGTATGGCGTGCCATCTGATGCAATAAATCTATTTAAATATTGGTACGAACACCAGATAAACCAGGTCAGATGGCTTGGACAGTTGTCAGATGAGTATAGGCTGGAGTGTGGAGTAAGGCAAGGTGGATTATCATCGCCTACTCTATTTAATCTATATGTCAATGAATTGATTGATGAACTCAGCAACACCCAGGTTGGATGCTCACTTGATGGTCACTTTGTTAACAGCATAAGTTATGCGGATGACATGGTGTTGCTGAGTCCATCAATCTCAGCACTTCGAAGACTGATGGGTGTCTGTGAGAAATATGCGGAGTCACACGGCCTTGTCTACAACGTCCAGAAAAGTAATCTTTAAAGCAAAGGGACGTAATGTAGACTTAGTACCAACTGTGACGCTAAATGGCATGGCTCTTACGAGAGTATCGACTTTCAAATAACTTGGTCACATTGTGACCGAGGATTTGAAGGACGATATTGATCTGGAGAGAGAGCGGAGGGCGATGGCAGTCCGATGCAATATGTTGGCCCGCAGATTTTCACGGTGTAGTGCAGAAGTTAAAATAACTCTCTTTAAAGCTTTTTGCCAAAGTATGTACACGTGCAATCTGTGGGTCAACTACACGCAGCGGGCTTACAACGCTCTCCGAATTCAATATAACAATGCACTGAGAGTAATGTTGGGGCTGCCACGATTCTGCAGCGCATCAAATATGTTCGCACAAGCGCATACTGATGGCTTCCAAGCTGTTATACGAAAGCGGGTTGCCTCCTTGATGAATCAAGTTCGTGACAGCACCAACATCATTCTTAGAATAATTAGTGACAAATTTGACTGTCCCATTGTGCGCCATTGGGTACATATACACGTGCATATACCTCGTGCCGCAAACAGGTCAAAAATATATTTAAATTGATTGAATTTTATTATTATGTCTACTAACAATTTTTTAAGTATTGTAATTACTAACAAATTATGGACTTAGTCTGAAATAAATGATTTATTATTATTATTGTTGAATAAAATCGGTGTTAACAAAAACAACAAACAGACTGAACTGGCGCCAGTACTGGCGCTAGTACTGGTCAACGCATGTTCAAACGATGAGCAGTGCAAGTAGCGCGGGGGTGAAGTAGACGGAGCGGGGGCAAATGAGTCGCACTTGCGCGAGGACCAAAGCGAGTGCTACTAAGCAACTTGCACTCGCACTTTCACTAAGCAAAATGCGTTCACACGATGAAAATATATGCTTAGTATTAGTACTCGCGCAAGCTACTGCGCATCGACTGCAACGGGCATTAGTGCAGTCTAACCTAAAGGACCATTGAATCTACGACTAGAAAGTCAATGTTATAAAATAAAATTTGCATATTCAATCTCAAACGTGTTTAAATAAAAGAATACCTGTATCATGAAAGGCAGGCCGGCGCTGCGCCGCGTCGCACACAGGTTCGTCTCGCCGCTGGCGATGGCGTCCATGAGCTGGTCGAGCCACGCGGCGGGAATCTCGCGCATCGCCGGCTCGCGGTGCTTCCACAAACTACATCAAATATACTAAAAGTCAGTACAGTTTTGGTCGGTGGTATCTACGAGCCTTTTCAAAAAACGCAGATTTAAAAAGTGCTACGTGAGATTTCAGTCTAGCTAAATCCCGCTGCTCATTTCAGCACAAGCTAAAGTTTTCTTAGAAGGACTATAACTACATATAAACTAAATTCCGACCGAGCGAGACCGAGCAAGCTCGGTCAGGCCGAAGCCCACTGACGTCATTTCGGACGTTCATATCTCGCTGCTAACAGAAACTTCGATAGCCCATTGCAGGATTGTGGCGCTAGTCGTAGGAACCGCCACATCTATATCGTTTCTTTCGTTATGCACTTTTAAACACCTGGCCAGCAGCGATAAGCGCGCCCTGCCCGATCGACGGTTCGATATACGGGCTATGCGCGCACGCACACGCTTTGATATTCTCACGCCCGAACTCACAGAGGCGGCGTAAGGCGTGGGCGACGTGGGACACGGCCCACGGCCTCGCGGTCCAAGAGGCCTCGCACCCCTTTCATCACGAGGATTTTTTAAAGGATTTTTGATACTCTTATAAGTAAAATTTTTTATAAATAAAAGCTTGAGTATCAAAAAATTCTTCCTCTTAACAAAATCCGTCCTCTTGCGTTAGAATAGAAATAGAAATCATTTATTTTCTGAAATAAGGTAAAAAATGATGTTATAGTTAGGTGATCAAGCTCTCTTATTTTGCCTTTGGCTGGCGTGCAAATTTTATACAGTCTTTCAATCTTATAATTTAATTACTTTTATACAAGCGTTATCTATCAGGCCCCGCAAAATATATTTTACCGACATCAAATTTAGGTGTTGCCCCGCCACTGCGCACTCACGCACGCACCTGGCCAGCATGACGGTGTAGCCGACGTACGCCTGCTCGAAGGCGCCGCGGTGTTTGAGCTCCGTGAGCAGCGACGTGAAGTGAGCTCCGATCTCGTGCAGCCGCGACAGGGGCAGGTTGGTCATACACACAAATACACACATACACACACACGTACCTGGCCAGCATGACGGTGTAGCCGACGTACGCCTACTCGAAGGCGCCGCGGTGTTTGAGCTCCGTGAGCAGCGACGTGAAGTGAGCTCCGATCTCGTGCAGCCGAGACAGGGGAAGGTTGGTCATACACACAAATACACACATACACACACACGTACCTGGCTAGCATGACGGTGTAGCCGACGCACGCCTGCTCGAACGCGCCGCGGTGTTTGAGCTCCGTGGGCAGCGATGTGAAGTGAGCTCCGATCTGGTGCAGCCGCGACAGGGGCAGGTTGATCATACACACAAATACACATAATATACACACACACACGCACCTGGCCAGCATGACGGTGTAGCCGACGTACGCCTGCTCGAAGGCGCCGCGGTGTTTGAGCTCCGTGAGCAGCGACGTGAAGTGAGCTCCGATCTCGTGCAGACGCGACAGGGGCAGGTTGGCCGGCTCCGTCGACCACGACCACACTTCTGACGCTATGTGCCCGAGGATTAGGGAGACCTGTGACATAGTTGTGTAATTAATAAGCTATAGTATACAACAAAGTGCAAAAACATTGAAATACTAAAATTTTTTTTTTTATGGATTCGTATTTATTAAGCTGGCCTGTAATACAGTTTTTAAATCAATTCAGATCATATAAAAGAGCAACGTACAGAATAATTTATTACCTCTCTAACGGTCCTCCAGGCGCAGAGCAGCACCATCTGTGCGGTAACGTGCCGCCCGTCGAATTGCACGACACTGTAACATGAACATTATGACATAAGCTCGCATACACGTGTGCGTGCACGCTTGAGAGTGTATACGCACTTTACGTATACGTATGCAAAGTTTTTTCGCATTTAATGTCAGCGGGGTCTTTAACAGCTTTTGTTAGGCTCGGATTCAGGAATATACCACGTGGTTATTGGTCTAGTGCAGTTTTTGGGCTGTACTTACTCCAAAAATGAGATATAAGTTTATTATAATATTTTTTCTGTTTCATAGAAACCGGCAGAGCCATTACTTGCCACAAGTTACCAACAGGTGTTTGACAGCAGAAATCTTGCGAAATATCAGTCAAAAATTTCGTAAACAAAATTTCTGACAGATAGCAGATATGGTGGCATATCTGCCGTCATTCCCATTGACCTCCATTATACAAGTACGCTGGACTAATGATACCCTTTGAAATGACAGCTATTTTTTGTGCCTGTTTGAAGCGGAATCAGCTCCCCCAATGTGAGGGATAGAAACTAAATTTGACGTAAAAACACAGAATACAAATTACTCAGGGACGTAAAAATGACGTTTGAAAGTCGCCATATTGGCGCTGATAGCAGTAGTGGGAGTATTTGGAACTAATACTAGTGATGACAACCAAGAACGGTTAAGCGGCCATTTGCAAGTTACGTCAAATTTAGTTCTCTTCCCTCTTACTGGGGGGCGCTGATTCCGCTTCAAATAGGCACAAAAAAAATGGGTATCATAGGTCCAGCGTACTTGTATAATGGAGGTCAGTGCCTAGGCCCTAGCAGATTAGATCAAAGCTGTAAATTACTAAATGGTAGGCTGCTGGAAGAGATTTCAATTAGAAATAAGCAGATCCTTTGTGTCGTCTTACTGTGTAAATTATTATTTAGTAAATGTTTCCCGTGCACAACAAATCATTAAATAAATAAATAAAATAAATGGTATAAACTATTGTCATACCCATCGCTATCCTCAAGGGGCGTGGCGTCCATAGGGAGGTGTCCCTCCGGTGACGCGCTGTTGACGACGGGCGCGACGACAGCGCTCGCCTCGTAGCATACTTCCAGTATCTCTTCGGTGACTACTCGCCATTGCGGGTATGTATCTAGGACGCTGGAATTTATTTGACGAGTGCAATGATAAATAATAAAACATCATTTGACACAGAAATTAAAGATCTTTTGTTTGTTTATTTTATTTACTTTTTCTTGTTTGTAACCGATACCTTACTGCGTACACTTTAGGAACGGTATGTAATTCTGTAAGGCATTGTAAAATTATATAAAATTGTTTCTACATTCTACAAACTTGTATTTATATCTACCTCTATATCCACAGCCATAGCTCGCCACAACGACTTGACTTAAGACGTAACCAGTTAACAGCTTACCCGAGTAAAGACAGCTCCCTGGGCCGCAGCAGTAACAGCGTCCGCAGCACGTGCAACACGCCGTGTAGCGGCGCGTCTTGAGCGTGTAACAGCGACATGTGCAGCTGTTGTAACTGTGCCCGCACCACACCCAGTAAACAGCTTACCTGAGTAAAGACAGCTCCCTGGGCCGCAGCAGTAACAGCGTCCGCAGCACGTGCAACGCGCCGTGTAGCGGCGCGTCTTGAGCGTGTAACAGCGACACGCGCAGCTGTTGTAACTGTGCCCGCACCACACCCAGTAAACAGCTTACCTGAGTAAAGACAGCTCCCTGGGCCGCAGCAGTAACAGCGTCCGCAGCACGTGCAACACGCCGTGTAGCGGCGCGTTGCGAGCGTGTAACAGCGACACGCGCAGCTGGTGTAACTGTACCCGCACCACACCCAGTAAACAGCTTACCCGAGTAAAGACAGTTCCCTGGGCCGCAGCAGTAACAGCGTCCGCAGCACGTGCAACACGCCGTGTAGCGGCGCGTCGCGAGCGTGTAACAGCGACACGCGCAGCTGGTGTAACTGTGCCCGCACAACACGTAGCGTGGCTATGACCGCGCGGTAGCGTACCGGGTACCGCAAGTATTGAGCTGGCTCGGTGGCCTCACTGGAAATTAATAATCAGTATTATTATATTATTAAATTACTCTTGTTACTAAAGATTTTTAAATAATGTGTAATTTTTACAACGTCTTTTTAATGTAAAAATGGAAAAGTAGACAAGGACAAACAAAGTATAGCGTATCTATTTTTATTAATAGCCCTGCTGGAAACAAATTAAATAATCAATACTTTTTGAAATATGAATACATTGTTTCTTCTGATATAATCTTTGATTCTCATGTAAGCGGCGTAAAGTAGACAAGGACAAACAAAGTATAGCGTATCTATTTTTATAAATAGCCCTGCTGGAAACAAATTAAATAATCGATACTTATTGAAATATGAATACATTGTTTCTTCTGATATAATCTTTGTTTCTCATGTAAGCGGCGTCACGGCGACACTCCGCGGGCTGCAGTATGTCCGTCTCTCTCATACGCGTGCGGCGTCAGTACGTCCGTCTCACCTGTCGGCGGCGGGCACGGCGTCGGGCAGCCGGTACAGCAGCAGCTTCATCTTGTGCGTGGCGGCGACGCACTCCGAGGGGCGGACTGACGACGCCTGCCGCAGTATGTCCGTCTCTCTCGCACGCGTGCGGCTTCAGTACGTCCGTCTCACCTGTCGGCGGCGGGCACGGCGTCGGGCAGCCGGTACAGCAGCAGCTCCATCTTGTGCGCGGCGGCGACGCACTCCGAGGGGCGGACTGACGACGCCTGCTGTAGTATGTCCGAAAAGTCTAGGCTCGTCGAGTACTTTATCTAGAGAATAAAAGATTAATTATATTATGCCAAAATCATAACTCTTCTTTTCGGCTTTGCTGTGATTGGATGAAAATGTTTCACAGCGTCTATAACAGGCGCTTATAAGAGCGTCCGTGGCCTAATGGGTAGACCTTTGGTTCGCACTCGTAGAGGGTGGAGGCGTGTACCAATGAGACACATTCTGATCTCAAGTATATACACTATACGGACGCTCGTACGGTGAAGGAAAACATCGTGAGGAAACCCGCACATGGTTGGTCCCAGACCTATTGACCTGTTCTTTCCTCTGGACCTCAGGTTGACTATGTTGCGAGAATGCCGAATGCGCTTGGGCAACCATACGGACACTATATTATTTGAAGAGTGGTTACTGCGATCTGAAAATACTGTATAACGCTTTACGTTGTATAGCGTTTTTGTTCGCCTGGCTAGGATTGCACCTGTGGTTCATTTGACAATTGATATTGCGAGAAAAACTTGTTTAATTTCATTCGGAAACAAAACTCTTTTCTTTCTTTCCTACCGTGAACAGTTCCATGGGACATTTATGCAGCATCTCCAGAGCCATTCGCTTATCGGTATCGTAGCTGTCGTCTAGATGTTGCAGCAGTATTTCTATGTACTCCTGACGCCATAGCCTGTTGACAATAAGACGGAATGACATAACCTCAAAAATCATGAACTTTCGATATCTTCAATAGGGGGCGTTAAATATATTAAGAAACGCGTATATTTTAGGCATATTATAACCTACTTTTTAAAGACGTAAACCGTCTTCTAAAAAGGAGGTGGTTTCTCAATTCGACTATGTTTTTTGTTTGTCCGCGGATTAGTAGGCCGTTTGTGAACCGACTTTGAAGATTATTTTTTTGTTTGAAAGACGATACTTCACATGTGGTCCCATCACAAGGAAATACTGTTTAAAGTCAATGTTTTGTATAAAATTATGTGAAGATTTTTGTTAAACATGCGACGTGCGGCATCCTGAGTTTGGAAATCTTGACAGTGTGCTTACCCAGGCAAGTTCGCGTCGCTGTGGTCCTGGGCCAGGTCAGGTCGCCTGGCCACCCACTTGTTGATGGACTCCAACTTTATGTGCTTCTCCGGCGCCGTCAGAGCGTCGCATATCCATGTCAACACCTGGATTATTATTACACCTGGATTATTATTATTAATAATAATAATAAAAACGATTATTTAACAATAAGACATCACATTACACTACAATAAAACAATACACATTACAAATTTACAAAACACAAAGAAAAATAAAAAAAAATAAAAATTATCATAATCACATACATATAAAAAATATAAAAATAATAGCATAATAATAGCGTGAGGATCGGCAAGTAGTGCATTGTTATGTCTTTAATTGTCAAAAAGGACACCACTCAGGCGTATCACCGCGGTGCCGTACACCACGGTGCCTGGTGTTATGTGGTTCCTAGTAAACCGTCATCTGGAAACAGGAACAGATAAGCACTCAGCAATTACATTTTAACATATAAAATATTATTTTACATATATATTATATTATAATAATTATGGACTTCTTAGTTACAAAATACGATAAATTAATACGAAAAAAGAATATAAAATAAGTACTTATATAATATTATGAGTTGTGTGTGTGACTCAATGCTATGGCATGGTTTTGCGGCGGTCCCGTCCACCCGCCGCGCGCCGCCCGCGCCCCCCGCGCCGCCCGCGCCGCCCGCGCCGCCCGCGCCGCCCGCGCCGCCCGCGCCGCCCGCGCCCCTCGTAAAAACCCGTGCCCACACCATAACGTATATTACTACCAACACCTTATCGAGAACAATTAATGTCGGAGTTTTGCCGGGAATGTGAAAGAGTGATGTTGTGTTTTTGTATTATTTTCCTAAAATTGTGTTAACTGGATTTTTAATGTGTAATATTGAATGCACAAGTGTAGGAAAGTGATGCAATATCCAGAAACGTGCTATTTTGTGTTCCCTCCAAAACTCCATCGAAAGTTTCAATAAAGCGTCTACCACTTTACTGAATCGACCGACTTGACTCCTTGACTGTATTGACTTTTACTTAGACTTTGACTAGAACTTAGACCTGACAATATAGAAAAACGAGGCTGAAAATTGTATTATAGGATATTGTTTTCCCGTCTTAACATACTCGACACTGGCCATGGTTATATAGCCGAAGTGCCATAATAAGAAAAAAAAAAACAATTAATGTCAATAATTGTAGGAGAGCTGTCTAATACTATATGACAACTCATATACATACTTTGGTAACGAACCACTTATGTATAATTAGACAAGTTAAGCTATATCCACATCACCGGATGTACTATGAGAAAAGTTTATTCATAGCAGATGGTGGACCTATGTAGTTTGGTCGCGTTATATCAAACCCAGCCGACAGATCACAATTAACATTGAATTGACATGATCCGACCAAATGACGTTGCCTAGGAATCAATTTCCTCGATGATACATTGTACACGTACCTGCAGCGCCATCTGCCGGCGGCCGTAGTTGGCCCCGGGTAGGAGACTTCGAAAGCACACAGCGATCAACTTCTCAATAAACGCCAAACAGTGACGAGCGGGTCGGCGAGCGCGCCGCAATGCCGCGTAGCCGTCTTCAACGCGGCTGAGAATCTGAAATGCAATTAGAACATTCATTAGTACTCTATTTCAACGCTTCCGTGGTCCAGTCGTTTAGAGAGCCGCTCTTGACTCGGAAGTCGTGGGTTCGATTCCCGCGTTGGAAACATGTTATTTCCAAGTTTGGTTAGGACAATGCAGGCTGATCAATTGATTGTCTGACAAGTAAGATGATCCATGCGTCGGATGGGCATGTAAAAAGTCGGTCCTGCGCCTGATCTTTCGCCAGTCATGTCGGTCCTCCGTCCCACTGGGTTATGACAGTAAAGGAATAGATAGTGCTCTTGTGTAGGAATAGATACTGCGCACACACTTGGACACTATAAAATTACTCCTGCGTAACTGGCCTGGTTTTTAATGAAACCGGCCACCGTCACCGAAACCGATGTAGGAGTTATTATAGCATATAATAACCACCAATAACTTTACCTTCTTAACCAGCCCCATCACTTGGTGTCTGAAGCTGGGCGACTGAACGTCAATGTTGTGCGACATGTACCGCAGCGCCCAGCGCAGCTCACGCGCCGACAGCGGCTCCGTGCTGCGCGGGGACTCCGACACCAAGGATAGCGCTAGCACGCGATTCTGGAACGTACCATCGAGGAAATTGATTCCTAGGCAGTTGACGGACCTACGTTGTTTGGTCTGCTTATGTCAATTCAATGTTAGCTGTGATCGGTCCGATGGGTTTGACTTAAAGCGACCAAATTACTCAGGCCCGCCATCTGCCTAGGAATCTGATAGTACAAATTAAATTAATAATAATCCGGGATTAAACTTTCGACGTACGGAAAATTCACATAAAACTGCTAATTGACACATCAAATACGTTATTATACCGAAAATGGTGAAAGTTCTCGTCGATCCTCCTCGTGGATTTTTTAAATTAAGGTCAAATGTACGAAATTGAGTTTTTTCTGTTTTTAATTATTTTTTTACAAAACTTATTTTAATACTTTATTCCATTGAGTTCAGAAATATATGGAGAGGCCGTATTCTACTATAGATACATTGCATGAACGTGGCCGATGCCGCCATGGTAAGTTCGAGTTTTGTGGTAGATGCGAATTCTTTTTTTCGAAAAGTACGTAATGTCAGAAGTTTTCATTTTTTGTTAGGGATTTGCTTAAAGACTATTAATATGCCTTCGTGTTAGTTTTTATTATTCGTAGCTTCGTGTTGAATAAAACAGTGCAGTGCAAGAAAACGTAATAACCAACTCATATTGACAAAGAGGCGGCCATTTTATGTTCCAAAAGTGTTGTGCACAGAACACATATTGTACACGATATTTGTTTACGTAGGGCCGATCCATAGGGTTACTATATCATAGCTTTATTCACATACACATAAACACCCCAAAACAATTATCATATTATTTTGTTACACTCAGAATAAATAATACGTGTTAAAAAACAGCATCAAAATTGCGGAACTTAAAAGATCTAAGCATACAAATACAGGCGACATAAACTATGTAACAATGCATCTTACCTCCTGTAGGGGATCAAGTGAGGCTCGGTCTAGCACAGCATAGCT
Source organism: Cyaniris semiargus (assembly GCA_905187585.1). Lineage (NCBI taxonomy): Eukaryota > Metazoa > Arthropoda > Insecta > Lepidoptera > Lycaenidae > Cyaniris > Cyaniris semiargus. The sequence goes on along the minus strand of LR994563.1, from coordinate 14,659,880 downwards.
GAGTATGCCCTTCCACTTATCATCATCACTCTCAAGGGCTTCATCAATGTCCTCAGGGGTAACTTCTTTGAGTTCAGGTTTACTATCTTGAACCCCTTGGGATTCAGAGGCGTCGGTATCTTTAGACTCAGGGGCGTCATTTTCGCTCTCAGGGGCGCCACTTTCTTCATTCTCAGGGCCGTCATTATCCTCGCTCTCAGGGGCGTCGTTACCTTCCTCAGTGGCGTCGTCTTCATCGAGTGGACCCTCGATGAAGGCCCCACACTTGCGACAAACCGCCAGCAGCGTCAACGCTCGTTTGAGTTCTTCACCGCTTAAGTCCTCTGAGTCACATACTTCCCTCGCGTGGTCCATTCTGAAATGTCATTTTATATTTGTACTTTTTATATTTGACTGACATAAGTAAAAAAGTGGAACTTGTTCGTACCATCAAACAAAGAAAAGTCTTGGCCACATCTTCAGAAACAAACAGTTAAGGCTTGAACAAACCATAATGACGGGTAAAATAGACGGGAAACGAAAAACATCTTGGCTGAGCAATATACGAGAATGGACAGGGAAAAAGTCTGTTGAAGGACTTTTCAGACTTGCTTAAGGCAAGGAAAATTTTCGGAGCTTGACTGCCAACCTTCAGTGATTGGAGAGGCACTAGAAGAAGATGAACTTGCTATATAGCAGAAGCTGATTCATAATGTAATAGTCAACTCTTGGACTATAGCCACTTCATAAAGTGGCTATAGTCCAAGAGGTGCAGGCCGTTAGTAAGAGTACGCACTAATGGACTACACCACCAGTAATAGTGTAGGAGTGGAGTACCTAATCACATAATATAGTCTAGAAGCAACCTGTATTCCGTGAAGTGGCTATAGTACAGGGGTTACTCACATGTAGTCTAGGAGGTCCGTATCGAGCTGCGCAGCGCGGACCAGCAGCCGCTGCGGCAGGGGGGAGGCGTCTCGCGCGGCCGCCCGCAGCAGCGGCGCCAGCCACGCCCTCTGCACCGCCGCACGGGGGGCGCTGCGCACGTGACGCTCTAGCAGCTTGTCTAGACAGCTCAGAGCCTGAAATAGTTTGTAGCTCGTATTAGTAGTATTATAGTAGCTGCTGCGGCAGGGGGGAGGCGTCTCGCGCGGCCGCCCGCAGCAGCGGCGCCAGCCACGCCCGTTGTACGGCCGCGCGGGGGGTGCTGCACACGTGACGCTCTAGAAGCTTGTCCAGACAGCTCAGAGCCTGAAATAGTTGTAGCTTGTATACTGTAGTTCTAATTATCACATACATTTATTTAGTACAATTATATAGCTCTTCTAACTAATTTTGTGTTGCGGATCCCAGAACAAATAGCCCCCCCTTCTCCTACACACACACGTGTGATCAAAGACCAGTCGTTCACCACGTGTTAGTTATATCTTCTGTCCCATTCGCACCCTCACAATTACATTCTCTCCTACTCACACTAGCCTGCACCGGCTGGAAGCTCAGCAGGTCTAGGGTCTCCTCAATCAGCCCCGGCATCAGCTCCAGCACGGTGACAGCACCCAGCTCCTTGGCCAGCGCCGACACGCCGAGGTAGAAGCTCTTGCGGGTCCGCTCTAACCCACGTAGAGCTGTTACTACCGCGGCTAGTGGTGCTCCGTCACCTGAGGCAATAATAGATTGAATAATTTTTAACTATTAAAAAGCAAAAAAAAAAAAAAATATATATATATATATATATATATATATATATATATATATATATATATATATATATATATATATATATCATTGCGATTTAAAAGTGAATTCGGAAGCATGTCATAAGAAGATGGATGCTGGTTAGAGGCACAAGTTGATAGCGGTTTATTATACTGATTTGTATGAATTTGTATGATTTTCTTAAAAATTTCATTCGCAGCTAGCGACATGAAGCCTTTTTTTTATTTATTTAACACAGAGAAATGCTGTGACGCATTCGACGCAGGGGATGGGGACTCCCGCTGCGGATATGTGGGGCTCGCCGCGGCGAAGATGGTAGGTGCCGAGGCCCTACCCATTAAAACTCTGCGATGTTCCTTCTCTTCCTGCTGACGGATGAACGGGTCCCATGGAACATTACTCCGCAGTTCCGACAGCGCAACGCCTGCTTAATTTACGCAGGACCCTCTCTATGTCGGAGGTTTTAACCTCCTAGGCCGAACAGAGGCCCGAGGCTCCTCCGATTGTGTCGCGATGCGCAGGAATATGAGGCGCATGACGACCGTCTCGGGACTCGGTGCAATGGGCGGCGGAGTCCCCACACCACCACCCCGAATTCCCCTGCTAAGGCGGGACGTTTCGGCCATTGTGGTAGTTTCGTCTTCGCCTCGGCCATCGTCTTCGTTGGGGGAGCGACATGAAGCCTAGTGAAACCTAAGTAATCTACTTAATAATTTTATGTTTAAAATAAGTTTATGTACTTGTTTTAAGAATCCCGTCATGATATGCGATCAACCTGTAAGGAAAGTTCAATTTACCTTTTTTATTCAACCCCACACAGTACCCCACAATATTTCCCAGCGCAGTGGTACACAGGTGTCCCACGCTGTCCACGCTGTGTTCCAGGTATGCCCACACGAAGGGCAACAGTTTGCCCACTAGTGGGACACCCCAGCGCCCGCTGCCACCGAGTGTCCGGCTGACCGTGCACAGCGCGCGCGCCACACCCAGTAACACTACTGTGTCGCATGACATTCTGAAATGAAAATGAATAAGGTTTTAGGAAGACTCATGCCAAATAAATAAAAAATACATTTCATAGAGAAAAAATTAATTGCAATTCGCAACATCTCCTTTATTCTCATAGTCAGGCGAAAATACGGGTAGTAAAATGTCGTTCTAACAAAAACAAGATAGCATTCTTAGTCGTTTTTGCAGCTATAATAATATTGTCAGCTCAATATTCTGGACTCTGGGTTTATTTCTACGTAAGTATCTAGTAACTGGGCTAAAACAAGACTTAAAAACTTACGTCTCACCGACACTTATTATTGCATCAGTTACAGTCAACATGGCCGCTTCATCATTAACCAATGTGGAGTACAATTCTGGTGTAGACACTACTGTAGCTACGCCACTAACTAGACTCAGTTTCACCGATTCATTCGCTAATATTTCTGATAGTTTGTCGTTGTTTGGCTGTGCAATAATCTGCAAATTGTGTGTTTTATTAGAACACATAGAATAGTCCACATACACATACAAACGACCGCTACAAGCCCGCTCGTACGTACACATGCACGCAAACATGTACGCATAGAGCGTACTAGCACGCAAAAAATAATTACGGAAGTTACTGGTTACTATGTCGGTTGCGACTTCATTGAGCCGAAATTCGTTTAAAGCATGGGAACCGTACCTTTTTTCGGGATAAAAACTATCTTATGTCCTTTTCAGGACTCAAAGTACAGTAGACCCGCGTTAATCCGACAAGCGTTCGGATTAGCAAATTTGTCGGATTATAGAGTACTGCCTACATTTTTACACATTACAATACATTAAAATCATAATGTTATGGTTTTATCTTTACTACAAATCATTTTCCTAAAGCTAACAAGTGATATGCTGTCGGATTACAAGGGGCGCCGGATTAGCCAGGAGCCGGATTAGCGAGGGTCTTCTGTATCTCCATATCCGTCAAACTTGGTTTAGTGACAAAACTAGTATTTTTGTTGGGTTACTTACATCTTTCCAAGAATCTGGTCCATTCTCTTTAATATACAGTGTTACGAATAAAATACTGCCAACTGATTTTGTGTCCATGGGCGTTTCTAGTTCTTTTAATAGCTGTACAACAGAAGACTCTATGCTACTCAACATAGAGTTTACTTTACAATGGTTCTCGTCACTAATCTTTTGTACAAGAAACAATAATATCCTAAAGGTAGTGTGGACAATTGCAAATAAATCATTTTTGTCCACTGAGTCTAAATTGTTTTCTCTGAAAAAGGAAAAATTTACGGTATGTAATTTAAGTTTAACAATATGAGGGATATTATTTAATATTCAGCACCTTTTAATATGTTAAGAAGAGAGAATATTATGTTAAAATAAAATCTTATTATATGATATATTGCATAATGTGATGCACTTTAATATACATTTACGTTTCGTGTTACTGTAATATTTAATTGTGAAAACTTTATTGGCTCATGTGTGCTACTTTACTATTTATTGTTGATAAGTGTTTAAATGTTGTTGATAAGTGTTTAAAAGTGTTTAAATAAAATAAAATATTAAATTTATTCTTACCTTAAAGCACCAACATAACACACAAGACAGTTGTTTAGGTACTCCATAACTTGCACTTCTAGTGACCTCAAAGCAATATTTCCTGGCTCATTGTCAATGCAACAGCAAATCTGTTCTACGGTAGACTTGTAACATGTGTAACTGCTGTGTTCTCTCGATAGTAAGGGCTTAATCTGCTTGATTAATGCCTCAGTGAAAGGTTGAAGAAGGGATTCCTTATTTGAGACAAATCTGTCAATTTAAAACAATATACTTCAGAAAACTGTTTGATAGGGACAACATGAGACAAGTTTATTAGAGATGTATGTGATTACAAGTATTACGTAATTATAAGAATTATGTATAAGATAATAAAGTAGTTTTATATTATAACTAGCTGACCCGGCAAATGTTGTTTTGCCATATAAATTATTTCTAGTATCAATTAATATAAATAAAAAGTAGATAAAAACTTATTCTCGGGCCTAACAAATGTTTACCTGAGGAAATTGATTCCTAGGCAGTTGACAGACCTACATTGTTTGGTCGGCTTATGTCAATACAATGTTAGCTGTGATCGGTCGGATGAGTTTGACTTAACGCGACCAAATTACTTCCGCCATCTGCGTAGGAATCAACTTCTCTGATAGTACATACACAATTTCATTAAAATCGGTTGAGCCGTTTTGGAGGAGTTCGAGCACAAACACTGTGACACGAGAATTTTATATACATATTAGATATTGCATCTTTAGTTTGAATGAGTATTTTGTTTGTTAGTACCTTAAGACCTACAATCACCATTTTGTTCTGTGGTTTCCTAGAATGTTTAAAAAAGAGTAGGAGATTTTTGTTATTATAAAAGAAATTACCTTAATACGAAACATTGTGCTGGGTGCTTAGACTCTGCATATAGAAATACAATAGCGAAAAACTCCAGAGTGTCCGACTCATTACACGTTCCCAGGTCATACTTAATCGGGTATGATAGTTCCCTCAGCAGTTGAAGTTGCTTCTTTTCATTAGAGTTGATAAACTCTTTAAGCTTTCCATTTTTTTTTGCTGAAAATTTGATAATTAGAGGCAATTTAAAAAGAAATCAAAGTCATATACAAGGGTGGCCAAATAAAGTGCCATTGTGGTGTTGTTTGGGGCCATTTAGACATAATTTGAACTTTATTTTTTGTTTGAATTTTAAAACTCATACAACACACAAGGTCAAAATTCATACAACACATTTCAAAATATCATGCACTTATTTGTACCCACAAAAGTACGATTTTTTTTAAATAAAATAAGGCAGCAAACGAGCAAACGGGTCACCTGATGGAAAGCAACTTCCGTCGCCCATGGATACTTGCAGCATCAGAGAGCTGCAGGTGCGTTGCCAACCTTTTAAGAGGGAATAGGATAATAGGGTAGGGTAATAAAGTAGGTAAGGGTAGGGAAGGGATTAGGGTAGGGGATTGGGCCTCCGGTAAACTTGAGTGAGTTTACCAGACAGAAAACCGGCGGTCGGTGCCAGTTTTCTGTGAGCCCGTGGTATTTCTCCTGTCGAGCCGGCCCATTCGTGCCGAAACATTACTTTCAAGAAATTGACATTAAAGTTTGACAAAAACATAATATATGGAATTAGGTTGATAAGATATTTTACTATCAATATTGATTACAAAAACACATTTAAACTAAATACCTATCCATGCCACCAAAATTATTGTGCAATATTAGAAAATTAAGAAAGACGGTCTGTCTTTCTTAATTTTCTATTATATTATCTGTTACAAATTAAAATTATTATGAACACTGTGAATGCAAATACAGATGTCCTTGTCTTTCAAGCCATTTTTTTAATTTTCAGACAAAGACAAAACATTGCATAACTATAATATACACAGTGTCTATACATACACAGTGAAGCTGTTTAATTTGTGAAAACTGACAGTTTTATGTAGAACTGAACCAAGACAAAACTATAAGACTTTAATCTCTATAAAATTATGATCAATGGGGATAACATACTTCTCTCCTCTAGTTCCTTTATTCACACAAGATATATATTTGATGATGTGACATTGTTACAGTAGCAAACTTTGGATACTAGGATACAGCTAGCGGATTGGATTGGATACTGGACTTGTTTACATTAATAGAGCGCTGTTCCAAAACCGGTAAGTACTGGTAATCATTATTTGTATCAAAGTAAATTAGCAGTAACTGTCAAAATTTTAACCCATCAATCCCCAAGCGGCAGCTGGCTGCCGCATAACAATTAAAAATCTATTGTGTCTGCGATACCCACGATGGAGGTGTTAATACCAAAGAGGACAGTTTCATAAACTAATCTTAAAGATTACATTTAATTTAGAATGTGCACATTTTTTATATTATATTTTACAAAAGTTTTAAACTTTACCAATTTCTGTTGCCAAATTTTCAGGAATACACACTGTATTAAACGATGCTGACGATGATGTTGGTTTTATATTGTTCTTCCCTCTACTGCTTATTCTCAGTGTTAGCCCATTCATGATTTAAAATATATATTTTGCACTTTTAACTTAAAATTCAAAATATAAACAAAAAAATAACCTAAAAATAACCACCGACCGCAACTCAAGCGCGAAAACAAATGAAAATTTTAATCAATGTCACATATGACATACGTGACACGACAAAAATTGACAAAAACCCACAGACTTTTGCAAATACCATAAAATCATGTCAGCTGCGAATATTTTTTTGACGCCTGATTATTAAAAATAGTATATCACTAGCTCAATATTGCTTTAAAATATCTGGGTAACTAGTAAAGTCCAAAAACTACCGAACCCTTGCTGTAGCAAGTCGTGAATCGTGATACACTATATTTTGTACTATCAGAGAAGTTGATTCCTAGGCAGATAGCGGACCTACGTAGTTTGGTCGCGTTACGTCAAAGTACTATCAGAGAAGTTGATTCCTAGGCAGATGGGGGACCTACGTAGCTTGGTCGCGTTACGTCAAACCCAGCCGACAAATCACAATTAACATTGAATTGACATGATCCGACCAAATGACGTTGGTCTGTCAACTGCCTAGGAATCAATTTCCTCGACGCTACATGAGAGAGTAGTACCTACACGAAGAAACTTTGGTTATCTGCATACTATCTGATAAGAGAAATAGTAAGTTAAGTACCCAGTATAAAGGCTAAAACTTAAAAGCTGCTTTGCATAAATTTGTTTTAGCACACACAACGTGCGAAATATGGCGATCGGTGAAAATTAAAAAAATATTCAAAAACTTTTTTTTATTCTCCATGAAAGAGTGGCCAGAAATATTTACATAGATAGAAAGTTTATCACTACGCTTCAGTCTTTTCGTCCGATGGGCTCTCCTTGATTTCCTGTTCCTTTACTTCCTGGGTGACTGCATCTTGTCCAAGGTAATCGACCTCGCCAGCCGCTACCCCGCTGTCGATGTTATTATCGCCTGAAACGTAAAAAACTCGTTACATACGCTTACATAATAACATTATTCCTTTTTATCGTCTTCTCTGCAACTGAATTAAAAAGAGCCTAATAAATAACTATAACCCTAGTTGGCTAACTAAACTATTAAAACATATAAATAATAGCCTATGTAGCTTTCGGTGTCATTACTAATCTATTGACACCTCATTTGTTAAAATCTGCAGTTTAGCCGTTACGAGGGACAAACATACATACATACATAGACGCCCAAAATCATTACCCTTCCTTTAGGCGTTGTCGGGTAAAAACATATATTTGTCAGTCTGTCAGCAAAAGGGGAGCAATAACAGTAAATTCGAGATCGCTTAGATTCGGAAACTAGACTTCGCCTCATTGCTATGGGCACGGTTTACTTCGAAAGTGAAAACTTGACCTTCTAACATGTAAACACGGACCAACTGCACATCAGCTGGAAATTGCGCTGCTAATCATTATGGACTAACATTTGACCACAATTTAACTGTTCATCTCCAATCCATTTCCATACTAATATTATAAATGCGAAAGTGTGTCTGTCTGTCTGTCTGTTACCTCTTCACGCCAAAACCTTAGAACCGATTTTGCTGAAATTTCGTATGAAGATACTTTGAGTCTCGGGAAAGGACTAGGATAGTTTTTTCCCAGAAAAATGTACGGTTCCCGCGCGATAAACGAACCTTGGCGCAACGAAGTTGCGGGCGTCATCTAGTTACATTATAAGATCATGATTATGTACTACATTCTTGCAATAAAGGACTTTGATTTGATTTGTTACTTAGTGTGCCATTGCATTTTGAAGGTAGTTTAAAAGTACTTTAGTTTTAAGTCAGGTTAGGTTTAGTAAGGTACGTAATTAGTATAATTATATGGTAACTAGGTAAGTACCTTTTTTTTAGTAAGGTTTAGTATAATGTCTGGTTGCAGGACAGACAGGTTCATCGACTAGCCGTTTGTCTCTTTCAAACTCGCAATCTATACCAAGATCAATAGCCGAATTTCTCTATCGCGCGACCGGGTTTTTTCATAATGACTTTAGTGATAATTATCACTACATTATCTTTCTAATATAATATAAAATTCTCGTGTCACAGTGTTTGTGCGCGAACTCCTTCAAAACAGCTCAACCGATTTTAATAAAATTTTGTATGTACATTCGTTAGGCCTGAGAATAGGTTTTTATCTACTTTTTATATTGATACTAGAAATAATTTATATGGCAAAACAACGTTTACCGGGTCAGCTAGTAATTTTATAATGTACTAGACGTTCCGCGCGGCTTCGCCCGCGTAAATTAGATATTTCACAGACAAATCAGTATACAAAAAATAGCCTATGATCCTTCACGTGGTCTACTTTTTATCGGACCCAAATAACAGAAAAATTGCTCTAGTAGTTCATGAGATAAGCCCTTTCAAATAATTTCCCCCGTTTTTTCCACATTTTCTTCTATTTCTTCGCTCCTATTAGTCTTAGCGTGATAAAATATAGTCTATAGCCATCCTCGATAAATGGTCTATCTAACACTGAAAGATTATTTTTTGAGATTAGCGCGTTCAAACAAACAAACTAACTAACAAACTCTTCCGCCTTATAATATTAGTATAGATGATGCCTACAATACTTACATAGTACAAATTGTACTATGTAGGTATTGTACAATAGTACCTAAAGTTGCAAAATATCAAGTAATTTGATCAAACCGGCTGATTCAAATCGCGTCTACAGCAAAGTAACTCACTTCATGATAATTGGATGTATTTCCGTTGTATCTGACTGTTACAACAACACAATCACATCCATAAAGTTTATTCTAATTTCTAACTCTAGTTAGATACGAATTAAACATCCTGATTCCTGAAGAACCGTTGAGTACTTTGTTTACAAATGATGAGGTTCTAAAACTTCCGATTTTCATGATAGCGATTTGACTGATTTTGATGTTTAAATAGACAAACTCTGGGTGAGGACTTATAAGCTTAGCCTAGTCTATGGCGTACTACATTATATTAGTATTCGGTTTTGCAGCAATTTTAATAATGGTTAGACGTATCTTTAATTTGAACAGTGACGCAGCACGCTTGATAAAAAAGTTACTTGTTTGTTTGTATATTGGTTTCACGTCTCATAATGTTCTATGTCAAAAGATATTAGCGAATCATATCGGTGCCATTGTAGAGATGAAAAGACAGCTTGGTTTTGTTTGAGATTTTCTGTATTCTGTTGTTCTTAATAGTAGCACGATGATAGCACGCCTCAATTAATTTTATTGTTATTGACATTAGTGACATGTTCTTGAATCGTCAAACATACATGGGGAGCACGATATTGGTTAGACACATTGTACGCTTTTATAATTTTGGACGTGGCGGTAATATCGTGAACGTTCACGGTAAAACGATAACATAGGGAAGTAAAATGTATGAAAATATATGAAGACGCTTTTAAATTTCCGTCGACGATAATTTTTTAACGTGCACGTTAGAAGCCATCACGACGTCTACACTCTTCTGAACCGCACAAAACGTGCGCGGTGCGTAAAATCATAAGGGCATTTAACGTACCCAACGTTTTATTGTGGAAGTCGGCGTCCACGATAACGTGACGTCCGGAATTATAAAAGCGCACATCGGTGGCACAAAAGGCTTTAGAGACATTTATGGCGCCATATATTGGAGGTACCATTGTGGTTAGAAACATTGGTGGCACAACAGGGTTTATTAGAGACATTTTGGATGCCGTATATTGGTGGTACCAATTACCATCGTGGTTAGAAACATCGGTGGCACAACAGGGTTGATTAGAGACACATATGGCGCTACATGGTACCATGGTGGCACATATTAGACACGTCGGCACACACAGGTACCTGGATGTTGGTGCCCAGAGTATTAATAGCGCTGTTGACCGCGGTGGAGACGGAGGCTGCGGTACCGTTAACGACGGCGCCTATAGTACCTATGAGCCCGTTAACGAACGTGCTCCACGCTGTCACTACAGGAAAATGCACATGTCAATAAAGAAGCGGAATCCTCTTTTTTTCTGATGACATTAAAGGAACATGAGCAGGCAATTTGTAAATTTCGTAGCCTCTGATAGCTTTATAGTCATGCCAATAGTACAAAAATGATGGTAATTCTAGAGTTTATAACAAATGCTCCATTAAAATATTACCTTGGTTGGTGTAGTTGCCGCCGTGGCCACCGTGTCCTTTTTCCTCGTCGTTCTCCCTGGGTTTGCTGGGGTCCTGAGGGCGGGGGCTCTGGACGCGCTGCACGGCCGCTTGGAGACCCCTGATGATGGGGTTGTTCTGGACTATCTGCTGCATGGGCCCGGGCTGCGCCGCGGCCGGTTGGGCCGTCTGTTGCGCCGCCTGTGGCTGTGCCGCTTGCGGTTGTGCTACCTGTGGTTGAGTTGCTTGCGGTTGCGCCGCTTGGGCCTCAGCCACAGTTTGGGCCTTCGAGGGTTGGTTTGGTGGTTGCGGTTGGGCTTGCGGCTCGGAGGATTGAGTCAGGGGCTGAGCTTGCGGCTGGGCAGACTGCTGCGACGGTTGGGCAACCGGTTGAGTGGCTTGGGGTAGTGGCTGAGGCGTCGGTTGAGGTCGGAGGAAGCTCGTCACGCGCTGGACTATGGGGTTGTTCTGAATGAACTGCGCGATGGGCCCGGGCTGAGTGGCCGTGGGCTGGGCCTGGGGGACGGGCGAGACCTGCTGCTGCGGCGGACTGGCCGGCGACAAGGCGGGCTGGGCGCCCACCGCGTTGCTCGGCTGATTGGGCTGCAGGATGGCCGGCGTCTGCGGCCGGTTGAGAATATTCGAGAAGAAGTTCTGGACGTTCTGGATACCCTGCGCTATCGGTCGCTGAGTGGACGGCGCGTTCGGCGTGTCCGCCTGCACGCTGCCGGCGGCGGGCGGCGCAGCGGGCTGCACCTGGCCGGCCAAATTGGATAATCCGTTTTGGAAAGTCTGAAAACTGTTCGACATCATGTTGCTGAACGTGTTGAACGCGTTCTGGAAGAAGCCCTGGGTCTGGGCGACGGTCGCGGGGGCGAGGGTGGTGGTCGAGGTGGTCCCGGCGTCGTCCTTGGCCTGCATCTTCAGAGCCGCCTCGTCCTCCTCCTTCAGGATGGAGATCAGTTCGAGGCCCTCGGATATCATGCTGATGCCGTTATCGAAGTTTTGCTGCACTTCCTTCAGATTGGCCTCGATGTCCTTCGGCTCGTCGGCGGGCAGCGAGCTCGTCTTGAGATTCTCCCCGCAGGGCTGGACGTACGTCCGGACCGTGTCGTTGAGCTCGTCGAGCTGGGCCGAGAACGAGGTCTTGAGGTGCCTCACCTGGTCGTGGATGACGGGTAGGTTGTCGGAGCCATGCACTAGGGCGTCGAAGCTGGCGGACACGCTCCTGATCTGCTCCTCGAAAATACTGCGCGCGCGGTCCAGCTTCTCTTGGATGGCAATGAGCGCGCGCTCCTGGCCGCCATAATGGCCGGGGTTCTGGGTCTCGTGCTCTTGGCGCTGCGGCGGGCCGGGGTTCTTCAGGTCGAGGGGCACCTTTCTCTGGCCGGCCTCGGAGTCGAGGTCGGGGATGTAGTCGTTGGAGTTCTCGTCGAGGCGCTTCAGCTGCAGGTCGTCCGAGACAGGAGCGGCGAGGGTGGTGGGTGCGGCGGGGGCGGGGGGCGCGTCGGGCTCGACGACGTCGAGGTCTATGTCATCAAGGGCGGGAGCCGCGCGGGGGGCGCGGGGTGCTGCGCGCGCGCCGAGCAGCAGGCAGCAGGCGAGCAGCGCGTATCGGCTCATGTCGGGTCACTGGGCCGGCCGCGCCGCCGCCGCCATATATACGCCCGCGCCGGCTAACGGTTCGCCAGACCGGTCGACTGTTCTTGTCATTATTTGTGTTAAACATCATCCGCGCGGCGCGCCCGATTTTGGTGATAAATAGTAAAAGTTTTTCGCTTTTTGCTCCCATCGTTGGGTATAAACAAACCTCTCCTTGGAATGTAAACTATAAAGCCTCATGTAAGATTACAATATTGTTTTAACTACTATGTATCTAATGTATATAGAATTCTTGGCATAGAGGTTGCATAGAGTATAATATCATGTAAACAAACAACCTCCATAATACATAATACATCTTCTATCTATACTCATTCACTGACTCACTGTGTCAGTGAGTCAGTGACATCTTATTAAAATATCATTTCATTCAAATTATGAAATTTAAATCGCGCTAACGAAGTTTCTGAAGTCGGGGCCACATAATACCTCCTATATTTGAAATGACTTCAGTGGGCTTTAGCCTGCGTCCTGACTCCTGACTAATCGTGACACCTCGTTCACTCGGCAGACTCTCTTTACGCTAACATTTTAGCTCCAACATCAAGAGACTAGGAATCTCTACATTCCACAATATTATAAAATATACCACCTGTTTCTGTGTCACCTTTTTACAGTGCTAAATAGGCATAGAGTAGCAATTTTCAACTCCAAAAAAGTAGAGGGCCAAGAAATATTTAACGCATAGGTAGGTCAGTTAGAGCTAAAGTGCACTACGACATTTTGCCGTGCGATTATTTTACCCACCCACAATTCAAATAAAATGTCACTTTATGACATACGCTATAGGTTTCATTTTGCTCTACGCCACTCAAAAGCAGCGGTTCGCTAGACTATAGACCAGGCCTGTAACATAAAGTGATATTTTATTAAAATTTTTGTCGGTCAGTAAAATAATCGCGCGGCAAAAAGTCGTAACTTGCGCCGTGCGCGCTAGCTCTTAGCAGAGTAGATAATATGTCTATTGTGTTAGTGTTAGCTTCCAAAAGGATGCATTGATATTTGATACTTAATAATAATATCGTTTTTTTATTAAAAAATATTACATGATCGAGAGTTTTTAGGGTTCCGTAGTCAACAAGGAACCCTTATAGTTTCGGTCTGTCCGTCCGTCTGTCTGTCTGTCTGTCCTTTCGTCCGTCTGTCTGTCCACGGTTTCGCTCAGAGAATATAGGACCTACAAAGCTGTAATTTGGCATGAATGCGCATATAAATGATGCCGACAAAATGGTATTATATATCTTTTAAAAAAAAAAAAATTTAATGTACTTCCCCTACACATCAAGCGGGGGTGAATTTTTTTTTCGCGCCCACCCCACCGTGTGGGATGTCGTTGGATAGGTTTTTAAAAAATATTACGAGTATTCGAAGATAATTTTCTGATTTAGGGATCCATTTGTGAAATATGAAGTTTTAAAGTGGAAAAAATCGTTAGTATCCAGTGTCCCCTCCTTCTACCAGCTAAACGGTTGCTTCTGGAAATGTGAAAAAATTCTCGGGAGTAGGAAATATATGCTGAATTTAAAAGGAAAACTATCACGGCTAAGAAGACTTCATAAGTTATTGAGTAATAGTCGATCAACTAATAAGAATGTATTGGAGAAGTATAAAGGAACTTTTCGTTCAAATTCCTTTAGACGTAACTGAGATGATGTTGTTAGTAGTGTACCTAGAACCCTATATTGCGCGTGGCCCGACACGCACTTGGACGGTTTTTAGGTAATCATTTGTTTTAATTTATTACTATCAATATATCGCTTACTGCATGGTTCTTGCCTTAATTAACTAAATTTTGTATCTTTTCAGTAGCGCATATATTTTAAACAGACTATACTGCCTGTAACTGTATATCTTTATGTAAATAAATAGTGAATCCAATGTCAGATTGGGGATAAGTAAATTTTCTCCGACAGGTGCTAGTTGGAACCTCAAATATTATGCTCGAGTGCGAGGGTAAGGAAAGTGCTACTAGAAAGTTGACTGACTAATGCTTAGACAAAATCTGTGTTTTGGTAATAAGTATGTCAAGAAGTGGTCAAGATGAAAAAATTCCTTGAAAAGTTAAAATATCTTTAACAAGTCAATTAAGAATCGCCATTCATTTTTAACCGACTTCCAAAAAGGAGGAGGTTATATGTTCGGCTGTGGATATTTTTTTATTATTATTTTTTAAATCGAACTAGTAGATTAGACTCTACAATGAGACATACAGCCATACTAATATTATAAATGCGAATGTGTGTCTGTCTGTCTGTCTCTTCACGCCCAAACCGCTGAACCGATTTTGCTGGATATGTAGATACTTTGAGCCCCGGGAAAAGACATAGGATACTTTTTGTCCTGGAAAAATGTACGGTTCTTGCACGATGAACGAATTTTGGCGCAACGGTGTTGCGGGCGTCATCTTGTACTATATGAAGACTGTCAAGATCATAACACCTTTCTATGGTGTCTCCAGAGTTGAGGAAATTCAGAAAAGTTTTGGCTATTAGTACTAAACGTGACAAGTCATCAAGAAATTATACTTGGCCAGGATTTTAACAAAATACCTTAATAATTATTAATCATTAACTCAGTCTAGTCGGGGTCTCGTTCTAGACATTAGAACTTAGCTCGTTCTAGACATTAGAGCTTAGCTGAAAAAGACATCAACGCGCATACACTTGTTAACAAAATTATAATTATTATTCGAACCTAAATAAAATATGAACCAAGCTTCTGCATTCAGAATGGGCTGACTGAATACCAGGGTTTTAGAGAAAACAGGCGTATTGGGTTTTGCTGAATAAAATACTTACATAATATTTGGAATAGTATTGCTTTTTATATGGATGTACTCAGTATCATCTTCGTATTCAATGAAAATAACAAACGATGTATGAATATAATATTATGTAGATTGCCGAGCATTCATAATAATAATTTATAAGACACAGCCAAGCTCGAGTTATATACCACAAATAAATCTAATATATAACCTTATATACCCAATAAAACAATCCTTTTGTAACTAGATGTGTATCAAATGTAGAAGTTTCTAATTTCTTAAATATATTTTTAGCTCCTAACAGAGAATCGTCATAAAACTTTAATTACTTATCTATAATTAAACTAATAATAATAATAATTAATAATACTTATTTTTATATTTTAATCATAGAATAAGAAAGCATGAAATTTTTAAACTTTTATTCGGGAAAATTAATAAATTAAGTGATAAATTATTCTCGTACTATGAGTGTTGTCTCCATATTCTCTTGACATATTTTCTCGGTGTAGCTTTTCCTCATCATCTGTGAAACAAGAAAAGTATAAATAAATCATATTATTCTGATGCCATAACAGTAATTGAAAGGTTAGGCTGCTTTATTTTTTTGTAATTTAGCTTCGAATAATTTATCTTAGAGACAGTATCTGAGTAGGACAGTTGTGCACAGAACATATATTTAATAGATACCTACATATTTAATAAATATATTATATCATAATATAACGATAAGCAACAACCTGCTGACGTGAAAAAATTGAGAATGTTACATATATGTACCATCTCTATTTTTTTACATCATAGTATTTTATTTCTTTGATTGAGTACAATTTATTTAATAGATAAACAAACATACCTGTTCGTAAAATCAGTTTATTGTTCTGGATGCGGTTTTATGCTGTGCTGTTCTGGATGTAACTCTTGGCTGGGCGCTTCGGGGGTCGGCAGCTTGGTGACCAGACGGTCGGTGTCCACCGAGTCGGAGCCTGCAATGCTTGCATCAGAATAATTGTCTGAGCCAGAGTTTTCTGACCCAGAATGTTCAGAATTATCTGAGCCTGAATTTGTGCCAGAATTGTCAGAACTGTGTGAGCTTGAGTTTTCTGAGGCAGAATTGTGAGAACTGTCTGAGCCTGAGTTTTCTGAGGCTGAATTGTCTGGACTGCCAGAGCTACCGTCGGTTGACCCACTTCCAGCAACGTTGTTGATCAATTGGATTCCCTGGTTCTGGTTGAAGAGAGAAGTGACGTTGTTGGCCAAGCTGCTGACGGTGTTTTGGACGTTCTGGACGTACTCTGAGCTGCTGATGTTGGTGAAATAGGAGGCGAAGAAGTTGTAGATGGAGGACCACCAGGAGGAGCCGGAGTCGGAGTCGCCGTCGGCCTTCACACTCACGGTGCCGAGCTTCAGCCTCTCCAGCGAGGAGGACAGCTTGTTCAATCCGCTCTCAAAGCAAGCTTCGGCCTTCCGGAGATTCGCTTCGATGCTTTGTTTGTGGTCCTCGCCGAATTTAAGCTGAGGGTCTACGTCGGAGTTGTATAAAGATTCGAGAGAGCTCCTATACTCGGCGATCTGCTTGGCGTACGTCGACCTTAAGTTTTGTATCTTCTCCTCGAGCGCGGAAATGTCGACGCCATCCTTGCAGCTCTCCAGTAACCCTCGGAAGTTGCTGTTCAAGTTGTGTTTCGACTCGTCCACCCTCCAGTTGAACTCCAGCAGGGCTCGTCTGTAGTCGAAGACCTTGTCCAGGTCAGATTGTTTGGGCTCCAAGGGCACGGCGAGGGCCCCGCAGACCAGACAGACCAGAACAGCTCCGTGTAACTTCATGGTGAAGATGATACTGGTGTCGGAGCGTCGGCCACATATTTATATACTCCCAAATATTGGAATAACAGTCCAAAGTGACAAAAGTTGTCGGACGAAGTCGTAAACATTTATATCTTGTTCTATGGTTCATACTGATTTTATTAACGGAAAGATTCGAATTCTTGTTCTATATTTGAGTTTAAAGTATGTGACTTTGTTAAGGAGGTTAGTGGGCATATTGTGGTCCAAACAACGAGGCAAGTAACAAATCTATATATTAAAATTCCAAAGAATTAAATTTTGTCAGCGTAAAAAACGCCAAAAATGTAGTCGTGGTTTGGGCTACTGTCGTTACTCGCGATTTTGTCTTGCCTGGTAACGTCGATTCTATGTAAACGATGTAGCTAACTAATCGAATTGGCTAACTAATTCCAGGCCTAAGTTGTGTATGAAAAATATATTTACACAAGATGTAACAACGATCAAGAAATAAAAAAAATAATTCTAATAGTTTTTAATTTACAGAAAAAAAAACAGACGTGAATGAACTGACCGAGGACTCAAATTTTAATCATATATTAAAGTATTTCAAATTGATTGAAGATTCAATGTATAATAATTAGAAAATCAGGTGTTTCTAAAAAGGAGAGTGAATTAAAATATCTGATTTGACCTACTCTACATTTATGTCTATCAAAATTAAGGTTTCGCGGAAAGAAAGAAACATTATCTAGTGTTATCTATCTTTGAGAGAGGACATTTGGCTACATTTTGCACACGACTTATTATTTTTAATGTACATTATATTATATGTTTAAAATACATTATCGTAAATATATCGTGTTTTTTTTTAAATAAATATATCGTGTTGGATTTTTCTACTTACATTCCTAGAAAAGTTTATACAGTCCCATTTGGAATATTTTTTCTTTATTTTTGTGTCCGCTCGCTTTTGCAGCATAGCATAGCATAAAATACACGTCTTCTTTCAAAGAAGCAGCTACATAAGAAACTGCCAAATAAATTTCACTACTACAAGCATACTTTTTTGCATGGTCATCTGCCATTGGCCCGAAAATTCATAGTACACTGGATGCTTGTAGTGGTGAAAACAATATCACAGCTTTTTATTTAGCTGTTTCTCTGTACGAGAGATTTTATTTTTAAATACTTTACTAGATAACGTCCGCAACACCGTTGTGCCAAAATTCGTTTATCGCGCGGGAACCTTACATTTTTTCGGGATAAAAAGTATCCCTGGTCCTTTCCCGGGACTCAAAGTATCTTCATACATATTTCAGAAAAATCGGTTCAGCGGTTTGGGCGTGAACACAGACAGACACACTCACACTTATTAGTATGGATGTACCTACTTCAGTAGCTATGGGTTCAATATGTCCCCTTTTCCGAAATCCAGTCGAAATGATATCGGACGCGGACCGTTACGATTTCGAACGTGTTTATTTTATTGCTAATTACCATACGAATGTGTACCGACAGCCTCCTTAGTTTTCGCGAGAAACCGTTGCGATGCTCGTTTCGAGGGAAAAGTATTTAATGTGACAAAGTTAAGGTACTGACATACGATAGGTAGAGATGTCGCAGTAGTAAACATCATATTCCTAGACGACCGACAGGTCGACGAAATGCCTATACTCTGTGCCCCAGAACTAAATATGTAAAATATCGATTTTTCTTTTATATTTTGAATAGATGACGCCTGAAATCCGTTGCGTCAAATTTCGTTTGGCGGAAACCGTACATTTTCCGGAAAAAAAAGTATAATGGCAGGGCTGGCAAAATGCCACGCGGGCACCCGACCCAAAAGGTCCCCGGCCCAAGAAGCCGAGCTCAGAGTTATTTTTATACATTGTATCTGTTGTATTATTAGCGTGACGATATCCCAGATAGATCCATCAAAATAATTTGCCACGGGCCCCAGATGAATCTATAGTTACGTCACTGGGTCCACCATTCACCTGTAGTCTGTATGCATACAATTATAACCTTCTGTATGGTGTATTTTACTTCTTTATTATGTATTGATAATAATCTGATGGTGCACAATTATGTACCATCGAAGAAATTGATTTATAGGCGGATCTACGTCATTTGGTTGGATTATGTCATTCAATGTAAGTCGTAATCTGTCGCGGTCGGCTGGGTATTGATATAACTCGACCAAACTACGTAGGTCCGCCATCTGTCTATGAATCAACTTCACCGATAGTACATGTTTTACGTTCCGCAGATATGGTACGTCCATGGTATGCACTCACTGCATGAAAAATAAATGTTATGCACATGTATACTCTGTTGTTTTATGACAAGATCATTATCGGTCAACGAACTCAGTGCACTTTAGCAAATATGTCTGTCACTTGGCGCATGTACTGTCGTTGAAAAACTCGATGACTAGATTTCGATCTTATGACTATTGCCATAAGGGCTGAATAATTTATTACTTGAGGCACATTGATTGTCAACTGCGCTTGTACTGTTACAAATTTTATTTGTGATTTGGAACATAATTACTTTTATTTTGGTTTAGTACTTACTTGTAGCATGAAACTGAAGTTTGTTTTCAAGCATTCAACTCAGATATATCTTAAAGTCAGGACTCTACATTCTACGAGCACTAAATTTTACTAGATATCGTCCATGAAATAGTGTAGAATCTGTTATCAAGTGTGAGGTGCGATTGCGTAGCTAATAGGCCTCCCAGAAAAATAAATCATGTTTAAAACACACTGGAATTTCTGTATTCTGGAGGAGAACAAATTCAAAGGAATATCCTGAGGTTCCTTAGCGATAAGAGCTAGAGTTGTAGAGATT
Source organism: Cyaniris semiargus (assembly GCA_905187585.1). NCBI lineage: Eukaryota > Metazoa > Arthropoda > Insecta > Lepidoptera > Lycaenidae > Cyaniris > Cyaniris semiargus. The sequence continues at coordinate 14,639,905 of LR994563.1, read as the reverse complement.
TTTATCCACTAAAATCCCATTCTGTTTTCTCTTCTCTATTATAGAGATCTTCTAAAAGTGGGATTCTGAGATTGCCAAGTTTTTTATGGGGCCATACCACTCCATTTCTATTAGATGCAAATATTCACCATCAACCTTTGTCATGTCACAAAAAAGTAGGACCCTCAAAAAAACGAATTCATTGACGAGGGAAACTTATCAGCTTCTGTTCAACGCAAATTCACCATTTACATATTGTGTTTTGTCACAAAAAACACCAACGTTTTCGCTCTCAACCTGAGTCTTGTCACCGATGATATTCTATGTTACTAACGTAACTAGATTGGCAGTTTACGGTAGAAACGCGTTGCCACTTCGAAGATGCCTGCAAGCATATCTGACCTACACAATGACATAATGACATTATGACTTGACATCGTCTTTTCAACTATCAAAGGGTTATGCATTTCTGAGAATCGTTTGTAAGACGTTGCTACTCTAGTCTTGTCACAAAACACCGTCAATTTCCGGGATTCGAACCGGCGCCTAGCGGGTGTCATAATGGTGCCGCGTGTGGAGAGAACCTGTCCCCTGTCATACAGTTATAAGTATGTGTCACGCACCACAACAGCTCGGAAATGTTTGTGCATTCGTGCAGTCATCAGCTTGGTAATACTTGAGGGTCGCTGGATAAAGTCATTACGCTTATTCACCGCGTCTGTCCATCCATTGTCCTTGATAGACAAAATACAATATAATTTATATATCACCCGCTTTCTAGATCTAGAAAACACATGTTGGAAAGGTTCTCGGTATGTCTTTTCAGAGGAACACGCCCATGTTACAGGTTAGCATGGGCATATACAGTGTGTAATAAAACTGAGTGATAATACTTTAGGATGTGTATTTATTCTTTGTAGAGAGCTCACTGTGAAAGTAGCAGCGCTAAAAAAACATTTTTTTACTTTTGTATGGGCAAGCGCCCCAACGTCACGCGTTTCCCCATACAAAAGTAAAAAAATAATAATCGGTCTTTAATCGCTGCTACTTTCACAGTGAGCTCACTACGAGGAACACGTACACACCCTTAATTATTATCACTTCGTTTTGTTATACCCTGTATATTCTTCTTTAATTACTCATGATCGATGGGCATTTAAAAGTTTCCGAAAGAAATTATAAGTGTAAGCCGGCCCCTAGACGATCAATTGTATTGTGCAATATCTTATATCACGCTTCAATTTTATTGAACCATTTATTTGACAATTAGATTGAAGGCGCGCGATGTTTAATATCAACCCTAGACGGTCAATAATATTACGCAATACGTAATATTGCGCAATAAAATTCGTCTAGGGGCCCGTTTAGGCTGACTTAAATTATTATAAATTCTTTTGTTATTGCAATTTACACATAACCATAATTTAAGAACCTCCTTTATGTTTTGAAAGTTCAATAACGTAAAGATAAACTAATCAGATAGGCGAAGAGATCTTAATGTTAATAATTCGCAATTCTAATGAATCATGTGTAATGAAGATGACGATATTGCCATGGCTGTAGTAAAGTGTTTCCCAGATGATACAGTATCTTATCCCTGGAGGTCGCCACTCGGCATTGGACGTCACTTATAAGTTATATTTCACAATATGCACTTGTCAAGTTCAATTATTTATAGTTTATACGTGGGAGAGCGTTGCTTCGGCACGAATGGGCCGGCTCGACCGGAGAAATACCACGTTCTCACAGAAAACCGGCGTGAAACAATACGTGGGAGAGCGTTGCTTCGGTACGAATGGGCCGGCTCGACCGGAGAAATACCACGTTCTCACAGAAAACCGGCGTGAAACAGCGCTTGCGCTGTGTTTCGCCGAGTGAGTGAGTTTACCGGAGGCCCAATCCCCTACCCTATTCCCTTCCCTTCCCTCCCCTATTCCCTTTTCTTCCCATCCCTACCCTCCCCTATTACCCTATTCCCCCTTAAAAGGCCGGCAACGCACCTGCAGCTCTTCTGATGCTGCGAGTGTCCATGGGCAACGGAAGTTGCTGTCCATCAGGTGACCCGTTTGCTCGTTTGCCCCCTTATTTCATAAAAAAAAAGAAGTTATATTTTACCTCAGTATCCTATGAAAGTGATCCTTATGTGGTTGGTCTATGAAACTAAGTTAAAATGAGTCTGAACGATGTGTACTTGGATGAATGTGACTTGTACTAAATCTTTGTAAAGTATGTGACTATACTGTACTCGGCGAAACATGGCGGTAGCGGTCATTGACTCCCTGTCAAAAAATTGACATTTTCTATATAAACCGCGATTGACAATGAAGTGTCAGATGTTGTCAATCGCGGTTTATATAGAAAATGACAAGTTTTTGACAGGGAGTCAATGACCGCTACCGCCATGTTTCGCCGAGTACAGTATAGTAACTTCTTATTATGTTGATTCTACTTGAACTTCAGAGACTAAAATAACATTCAGACTAAACTAGAATTTACTCATTTCATAAAATTTTTAGGTAAGTATATTGTTGTAGAAAAAAATTAACGGTTTTTTTATAGAAATATGTATATTTTATAACTTTCATTATTTTGATAAAAATTGCTTTGTTTTTAGTATATTTAAAGTAGACATAATATTAAAATATAAGGTAGAGTCATAGAGCTAAAGTACTATCAGAGAAGTTGATTTATAAGCAGATGGTGGACCTACGAAAGGTCGGGATATATCTAGCCCATCTGACAGATGACAACTGATATTGAATTGACTTAATCCGACCGATTTACGTGGGTACGCCAATTACTGCCTATGAATCAATTTCTTCGATGGTACTAGACTTTGGCAGTGGAACTTTTTCTTATGGACGTGCAGAAACAAATTGTGAAGGCCGCTAAAATTAACTGCAAAAGAAAAGATAATATTATATTTAAGTATAACAAATAAATTCTGTTATTATTTTATTTAAAAATCAATCTCTGGTGGTCGATGGAACAATATTATCTGCGCCTGACCAAAATTAAGACATTCGCTTATTATTCCCTCTGCTCATGACAAATACGTAGGCGCTTCTTTTTTAAGACAAAAATCAAGATATTACAGAGTACCAATTATCTATCGGCTATCCATTCATTCATCTTCCATCCATATAGTAATAGGATTATCTCACCTCAACAGCAATAACAATAATGACCACAGCGCCTATAGCCTGGCCGTAGGTCTCGGCGAATGCGCCGATGCGGTCGTTGCACCCGCCGTACGCGGTGTCCAACCCGCAGACGACGTCATCTGGGCAGCAGCTAGCCGGCAGGGGCCCCTCGTACGCCACCGCCCCCGTGGTGCCGCAACACTTGAACTGGAATACGCCACTGAGTTATCATCTATACGTAGCAAATGCTAAAGTCCGGTCTAAGAGCTTTATGAATAGCTGAAATTTTGATGAGTATGAACTATGAAGACAGTTTGATTCCCCGAAATGGGATATATATTCCCATGGGACAGTAGTCAGTACTAAAGAGAAACGGGAAACGACGAAGGCATATCTCAGGCTCAAAAGTCAAAACTAAATAGACCTCACAGAATATTATATACCACGGACTCACAGCTGTTCCGGCGAGAAATATTGCTCACGTGGAGCTAACGATAACCCAAGTACTTACTATGAGTATTTCAAGGATTAAAAATACAGAATATACATGATACATCCATTATAAATAACAATTATTGTAAGCAACTCCTCCGGTGTCACACTTATTACCACCGTCCCTCCAGGGTAAGTTCTTAGCTCTTATTACCAAATGATTTGCCAATTAACCTATTAACCAAAGTACCATCGAAGAAATTGGTTCATATGCAGTTGACGGACTTACTTCATTCGGTCAGATTATGTCAATTCAATGTAATTCGTGATCCGTCAGCTGGGTTTCACATAACGCGACCGAAAACATAGGTCCGGCATCTGCCTATGAATAAATTTCTCTGATAGTGCCTAAGTTAGCAATTAAGGTTACAGGGTAAGTTCGGATACAGGGTCAGTCCGGATAATAAAATATTTTGTTCGCCCGGTACTACAGTTTGCGGTTACAGTGCAGTATGGCGTATATGCCCGTAGCGCCAGGCAAAAAAAAGACACCGACCAATTTAGTGATAAGTTGAATTATCCGGACTTACCCTGTGTCCGAACTTACCCTGATTAACTGTATTATATCTATCTATACTCACAGCAGTTTCCATGACATGGAAGGGCTCCCTCAAGTCGGGAGCGGCGAAGGCGTCCTCCAGCCACTCCACCACGCTTTCCCTGATGCTGCTCACCACGCGCCACGTCACCACCGCCACGTACGTCTTACCGGCCGCGAGAACGAAGATGATGATTGCGTACTGGAACGACGAGTATTAAGGCTTTACTCCAGAGTCCAGACACAATCGAGAATCGAATCAACTCGTTCTCAATAACATTTGGTACTTCCGACATTTACATTGAGACGAAAATTTTTAAGCTGCGAACGCTCCTCCTCTTTTTCACTAATATAATATTATGGTTTATGCTCAGTAGCGGCGTTAGGGGGGGGGGGGGGGGGGGGGACGCCAGGCGACCGCCCAGAGCGCCGGATAAAAGGGACGCCGACGGCGGACAATAATGGGGGGGGTCACAGGCCTTACCTCTACCAGCAACCTGGGCGCCAAAGAAATCTCGCCCAGGGCGCTGGTAGTACAAACCGTTGCCTAACATTTGGACGCTGTTAAGCATTTGTGTACCATCACACAAAATAATTACGTATTGACCTATGAATGTTCATTGTGGCGGTACCCACAATTCGCCTAACATTCCTGCATCGCGCTATCGAAGTTTTCTGAGCGCGTCAGTATATATACGACAGCTGAAATGTATCACGTGGGCTCCGGCCTGACCGAGTATACCACCTCACTCGGTCGGAAGATCTTCCTTTGTGGCCACCGCACATATATCCCACATTCATCTTCTTTTAAAAATCATTTAAAACAAGGCTGCATTCATAAAAAATATGATTTAGTACACAAACCATTAATAAACATCCATATCCATACTAATATTATAAATGCGAAAATGTGTCCGTTTGTCTGTCTGTCTGTCGGTCTGCTGTTACCTCTTCACGCCCAAACCGATGAACCGATTTTGCTGAAATTTGGCATGAAGATTCTTTAAGTCCCGGGAAAGGACATATGATATTTTTTATCCCGGAAAAATGTACGGTTCCCGCGCGTTAAACGAGTTTTGGCGCAACGGATTTGCGGGCGTCGTCTAGTTAATCATAATTATCTCACCAGAGTCAAGAAGCACTTGTTCTCCCGTATGGCACCGCAGCAGCCGAGGAAGGCGGTGACGAAGATGAAGCCGCCCACCACCAGCAGCGTGATGGGGATGGTGGTGATCCCGGCCGGCACCAGCTCCGTCAGCTCAGTCAGCTGCACCACCACGGCTATACCCAGCCCCAGCAGACCGAGGCCTGCCAACTGAAATTGAACAGTAACTACGTATAATAATAATAACTCCCACACCGGTTTCGGTGAAGGTGGCCGGTTTAATTGAAAACAGGCCAGTTACGCAGGAGTAATTTTGTAGTACCCAAGTGTGTGCGCAGTACACAAGAGCACTTTCTATTCCTTTACTCTCATAACCCATTGGGACGGACGAACGACACGACTGGCGAGAGATCAGGCGCAGGACCGACTTTTTACATGCCCATCCGACGCATGGATCACCTTACTTGTCAGACAATCAGGTGATCAGCCTGCATTGTCCTAACCAAACTTGGAAATAACAAGTTTCCAACGTGGGAATCGAACCCACGACCTCCGAGTCAAGAGCCACGCTCTAAACCAATGGACCACGGAGACGAAGTTGAACGGTAACTGTATAGGTTCTACATTAGGGTGTGCCTACTGTACCCGAATGAGGGTTGTCGATAATATATCATTTGCCACCAGAGGGACGGTAGGGTCTTTCGTGTCAAATGTCGTGTGAGACAGACATATGACAGCTATATCGTTACATGTGGAAGCTATTTCGTGACATATGACAGCTGTTCGACACGATAGACCCTACGGCTACATAGTGCCAAACATCCCTCATTGTGCAGTTTAAAATCATCGCACATTGCGCCGACTCGCCCATCCAACTTTCAGCTTGCCATGGAAATATAAGCTCTCTCTCAGTCACACACCGCGTTGTACTTTACTCAATGCCATACTGTAAGTTGGGTTGTCGTCGAGACAGTGTTATGTGCGATTACCTATACCTAATCTTTGTCGTCAGTTGCAGTCAAAAGACGAGACCGCACTCAGCGGCGACGCTGCACTCTATGCACTAACTACGCTGCAGCCTGCGTCGGAGTGACGCGTCACATTCAATATAAGGAATGTCGCGCAGCGCGGTTACCTCGTGGTGAGGCTTAAGTATAGCTCATAGTTCATACGATTTCATAATAATATTTGACCGTAATGGCCGGATTTCATAAGTCAAATCCAGTGCTTTTTTTGCAAAATTGCATTCCAATGTATTCCAGTGCCCGTTTACATTATTCCAACAGTAATCCAGCTCTGGATTAAATCACTGGATTTTAATAGTGTAAATCGGCCACCTGTCGCTTCGCTGCAGTGTAGTTGCGCCAGGTTTCGCCTAGTGTGGTCTCACCTTAAGAGTATGTTTACAATCTACTGATAAGCGTCGAATAACTATTTAAATTGCATGTTTTGTCTGTTACTTGCATTAATATTGTAACTTCTGGATAAACAACTCGACACTATAATATTATGAATTATGATGCTTTATGAGTTTCGACTTAATAATGTTAGCAGTTAGACAAATGTAGTCTAAATAACAGGAAATATAAAAATACAACAAATACTAATCCTGAAAGATAGTCTAACCGCCGTACTCAGAGACATTTAATTATTATGATTAACCTTCAATTTAATGAAGAGTTTGACAGATAATTAATGGGGCTTATAGTCATAAATTTAAATTAATTACATATGAGTAATTAATGTTCCACTCTGAGTGCGGCAGTAAGGCCCGTAAGGCCTTAGGCCGGTATTTTTATTAGCATAGTCAACTCAAGATGCATCTCGGTCTTAAGACACGGTTCAGGCTCTGTGATTGGTTGGCTGTCAAAATTTGGACCAATCATAGAGCCGAACCGCGTCTCGAGACCGAGATGCATCTTGACTCTTGAGTACTGACTATACTAATAAAAATACCGGGTCATAAGATATTTCGCGATCTGGGAAAATGACACCTACTAAAATATGTTTTAGTAAAAAAGATAATAAATAGTACTTACAGAGAAAACCAAATTGGTAACGAACAATCCATATTTCATTATACAACACATTTTGCACAAAATTCAATTTTAGCCACTAGTTTAGATTTTTTGCCGCTGACTATTTATTTCAACCACTGATTATTATTTATTGATTTTAGCCAACCTCCAGCCACTTGTGCTAACTACTAGTAGATCAGTATCTGAATGGTTTAGCGCCTTTATGTTAGATATTATACTGATTGTCGTTATCACAACTGATAAACAGAAAACCCTGATATTGTTTTCTGTATTAATCATAAACAATATTTTATAGACAAAGACAGCGAATGATGTCATCCCTATTCAATTATTTTAATTCAGTTTCGTTCCTTGTTCGATTCAGTCCGGATCCTATCGAAACTCCTACAACTTTTAGCCATCGTTCCACGCGAAAAATATAACATCCTCATCACCTCGATTGTGTGTGGCAGTCTTCCACCGTGCGTTTTTCGCGTTACTTTCTGCCGTGCACTGTAAAACAATTGAATGAACAGCAGTATTTCCGGACCGAAACGACCTGCAAAGTGCAAACCTTCAAGAAGATAGAGCGTATTCCCCCTTCAAAGACCGGCAGCGCGCTTTAACTCCTCTGATGTTGCGAGTGTCGATAGGCGACAATAGATACTTTCCTTCAGGCTTTCCAACGTAGCAAACGTTTGGCCCCTAAAAACAACAATGTCTCGGCGTAGCCTCCAAACCGCGCGTTCCTGCGGGCGCGTATAAATCCAGATTCTAGCCTAAATGTCTCGTTATAAAAAGGAAAAGTTTATTTGCTGTTTTTTTTTAAACTATACTTTATGTTTTCTGTTCTCGGAACTAGTTTATCAAAACACTTTTTTGTTTTTTGATAAATTAGTTCGGAGAACAGCAAAGAAAAGTAATTTAAATTGATTATCAGATAATTATTGTTATCTATGTTTAGTCATGCACTAAAGTTTAGTAAATTAGGATTGTATTATATATACCTACCGCCAGGTTTTGAATACCTACTTATAACTTATAAGGTCTCCTGTTTGGCTCTGATTATTTTTTTCGTGGGTGCCAAACTCCCAACCCAAGGCAGCTGTAACGTGTTCCGCGAACTTCCTGAGATCATATTATCAAAGGTGTTTCGTGGTCGGATACTGCTGTGGATCCTAGCGACACAGGAGTAGCAGTTTTGGGAATGTGTGGTATGCCTAAGGGCATGCCAATTCCTAAAATAAAATCCTGCCATGTATGTCAGTCTTAAAAATGATAAGCAAACGTTGGCTGTAAGGAATAGGGAATATTAGGGAAAGATCGGAGCAGAGGTCGCTACTCGCTACTAGCACACACAGTAAATTCCACCAAAATCCGCCATGTTGTCACCGTCACAAATACTTATCACTTACCACTTACCACAATGAACGATTCACGTAGAGGAAGTCGTGGGGAACAGATAATTTTAATAATAATAATATTTGAATATACATAATACTTTATCCTCTTTAAATAATCTACAAAACAATATCCTTCGAACATTTACTAGTTACTACTAAGATAAAATATATGTTGAACGAACCGATTGGATATTGTCTCATGGGTGGTTGAAAAATTCATTTGTTCGGAATTCGGATCCAATCGAGAGAAATCATACATGCATAATTATTCATTAGTCTATGCATAAAATAATATGATCTTTCATTATTAACATTTATTTTTAATTCTTATTAATATTGAATAAATTATTAAATATTATAATTTACAAAGTAGACACTAATCTCATTAATCACTTCTGTGGAGGTGATATCAGGAGCTCATCTGAATGCGCGTCATAGAACAGGTCCCAGAAGGCCATTCTTCGACGAAAGGGTCTGGAGATGACGGTCATGTTGCTGTCAATCTGTAGACACTGAGCGGTGGTGGCGGTCAGCGGCGGCCATGATACTGGCAGTAGATCAGACCTCGCGGGCGTTGGATCCCTGAAATGATGGACAATTAGGAATTCCAGTGAAACTGTTCCAGAAACATTTTCTAAAAAGTGGGCTATGTCCTTCTCCATGGCTTATATATCTGTGCCCAATTACATAAAAATCGGCGCAGTATCCTGAGATTTGCGTGTTCAAACAAAGAAACTCTTCAGCTTTATAATATTTTAATAAATGTTATACATATTAGATTGTCTCTGCCAAACGCGAGCTTGCTCATGTATTTTATCGTTTGTACATACAAGGAAATAATGTGTCGATACTCTATGTAATAATAATAACTATAGGCACAGGAACGGAGGTTCCGAAAACCACAATTACGCCAAAATTTTCCTTAATTGATATTTATTTTGTAATATTTATAATTGATTTTGTATGAATTATAGTTTATACAAACGATTCTCCACATCATCGCTAAATGTATTATTTTAATAAAACCAAGTGTGCTTTCAGTCTTACCCGTATTTAACAAAGTTGGCCCATAACGTGGTCAGCCGGTCAATCATAAGTTGTTCCTTGCTATATTTTGCGTCTGAAATATGGTCCATGGTGAACATGTACCCCAGCTCGTCCGAATGGGTCGCTCCGGCTTCTGTGATGTTTAAAACATTCTTCATTCTATTGAGGGAACCATCATAAGAGAACATGTAGAGATACACAGTCGTGTTCCTGCGCCTCGCGTACTTGAACATTTGCCGCTGCTTCGGGTATACGAACGAGACATCGGAGAGCAGGTCGACTATTTTGTATTTAACGATTTCGCGATCCGCTTCGTCGTCCACGTAGAAACGACGAACTATATCCAGGAGGACTCTCTCGTTCCGAAGATTAAATTTTTCGCCCAAAAAAATTCTAAATTCATACGGCAGTTTAAACACGGGATCGTAGAACGAGGAATACGAACTGAACATGCTCTCTCGGTCCGTGAATCCGCCCAACACTTTCAATCCATCGAGGTTGCGCCCGTCGCACAACTCCGGGTTTTTAGCAATATACGGCTCGACCCCCTCAAATATCTTTTCGACGCACGGTCGCCACACGTACTCCAACTCATATTCTGTCGCTTTGACGACGGATTTGGGACTAGCTTTGGCTAGGAATGACAGAGCGTCGTACGTGTCGTTAGTTTCGAAGCCGAGCTTGCCGGCAATATCGACGAGGGTCCCCGGGTCGGAAGGGCGAAGGAAGGCCGGGCCCGTGGCGACTCCGCTCTGCAGGATGGCCTGCCGGAACAGCCGGGGCCGGTCGGTCAGCAGGTGCATGTCGACCAGCATGGCGCCGGAGCTGTGCCCGCCGACGGTGAGCTTTTGCGGGTCCCCCCCGAACGCCCGGATGTTATCCCTGACCCACTCTATGGCGGCGTACTGGTCCCGGAGTCCCTGGTTGCCGGGGATCTCGGGGATGTCCGCGCACATGAAACCGTACGGGCCGCTTCGAAAATTGAACGTGACCACGATGATGTCGTGTCGTACGAGGTACCTCGGTCCGTAGATCTCCATTAGACTGTGACCGTTCAAAAACTTGCCCCCGAATACAAAAATATAGATAGCCTTGTTCTCTGTCGCCGTTTTCGGCACGAATACGTTAAGGTTTAGGCAGTCGAGGGAGCCGTCGTACGTATCCTTGTCTTTCGTCGCATTGAACACTTCCTTGGTCTGCGGACATATCGCCGCTTCCTTCACAGCTTCAAAAACTTTCTCGAATTTTTCGTGCGGGAGGGCCTCCTGAAAGAATTTTTATAGTCATTATATTACGGATGTTTTCGGCATACGGCAGCTCGGACTTGCCAGTCGAATCCTTATTCATTCAGATTTTACATCGGTTACGTATTTTATTATCAGTCGCAGTAATTGCACTTATTTACGACCAAAAATGTATTAAACGATGCACCGACAAACTGCTCACGAGTCACGAGTCACGATATTCCAAGCGTACTCACTCCGAAGGGATTGCTAGCGTTGACTCTGGCGTACGGTATACCAAGGAACATGACGTAGTCGCCATCGGCGGCCGGCACGCCGTGGATGCTGCCCGCCGGTGCGTGCACTATAGGCCCCTCCCCCTCGGCTGACCCCGCCCACAACACCAGTATCACTGCATTCACCAACATCATACAAATTACTAAGTTCTTCGTAATAAACCTTGTGCTTGACAAAGCCGAACATAGAAACGACACCTCGCACGTAAAACCTGCCGCGAAATGTCTTATTAACATTGTAAATAATATTTTAATATGGACGAGTGGCACATTGCTTATTAAATAAGTCTGTATGAAGGTGAAAACGTATTGAATATTAATAATAATAAGAACGAGCTTATGGTCTATTTGTGGTAGCACAAAAAACAAGTTCTTATTAATTATTATAATGTGGCGGGGCCAAGTTCGAGCTGAGAAATCAGTTGACGAAGAACTGACGAGAATCACTCCCTGTTTTGCAATTGCTCTAGTAATCCATACTCACAGTTTGTTTCTGATATCTATGTCCATACTATTATCATATCATAAATGCGAAAGTGTGTCTGTTTGTCTGTCCGTATGTCTGTACGTCTGTCTGTCTGTCCGTCTGTCTGTCTGTCTGTCTGCCTGTCTGCTACCTCGTCACGACCAAAGCACTGAACCGATTTTGCTGAAAGGCATGGAGATTTTTTGAGTCCCGGGAGAGGACTATTTTAAAGGATACGTTTTATCCCGGAAAAATGTACGGTTCCTGTGCGATAATGCTCAAAATTGAATATTTAAATTCTACAAAAATGCACAATAAAACACTCTGAAACAAAGGAATTCGAAATTGTGCGCCACTGAGCAAAAAACAGCTGGGAAGTTTATAAGATAGATATGTAGTAAGTACATTTTACAGCCATTTTTGAGCCCCTCATAGCTTTACACGTTCACTGCGGATCAGGCCCAAATCGGCCTGCCGCGGAATTTCACCTGGTGCGGACGAAGAAAACTATGTTCTCTCACTCGGTGCGGAACGATTATCTCAGGTGTTTGTAAAGGTACGACAGAAACAAATATATATTTGAGATTGTGTTCAAAATTATAGGTCTTCCCTATAAAAACATCACGGCAGGTCTTTATGGGCCTACCACGCACTGACGGTGTCAAAAATCAACTCGGTGCGGCAGTGGGCCTATTGGGGCCCGCCGTCCAAGCAGGCGGTTGGCGACCCGATACCGCACCGAGCGCCCGCCTTGCCAGTTAGTGTTGTGCAATCTATCGTAACTGAAGTACATCGCGTTTTTTAACCGACTTAAAAAAAAGGTTATCAATTCGACCTGTATGTATGTATTATTTCCAGAACTGCCCAGTTTTGGTATGTTTTAGTCTATATCAGCATGTGAACAAATGTGTCAAATTTCTAAAGTGTATGTTTTTATGTTTGTGTTCGTATATCTCCGGAACTACTAGTCCGATTAAAGTAATTCTTTTTTTGTTGTACCGGATATTGTTTAACTTAGGGAATAATGCAAGTTGCAATGCAAAAATCGGTTCAGTAGTGTTTAAGATAGGGAATTTTGATTCTCAATTACGTAAAATTTTGAAGTGGTTTTTATCTTTTTAAAATACAATTATTCATTTCATAAAATTAACAACGCACGATAGCAGGAAACAAAAGATCATGTCATTCAAATGAGCGTTAAACGGCGAAATTGTGCAGGGTACTATGAAAAACTGCGAGAAACCATGAGGAGTGTCGAAGCAAAAAAAAAAAAAAAATTAAAACATACTGCAGAATGTGTAAACAAAATCTTTGTGCTTTGTGTTTTAAAGACGGGCATTTAAATACCTATATAAATAAAAAATATATTTTCGATATCCCCTTATTTTTGTCTTTCCCATCACTACTAAAAATACTTTCTAGTGCGGTTCAGGTCGATATCGACCCGCCACTTTCCCTGGTTTATTTTTCATTTCCTGTTTGGCAGATCCCGGGGCGAATCAAATTTAAAGAAGTTGGGTTCAAGGTTATTCCAACAGTCTAAAAACTGTACACCTATATTTTGTTTTCGCAAAGTTATAGTAATTTAATCTAACCTTGTGTTGGTGGGTCGAGAAAGGCCTACCACGCACTGGCGGAAAAATCATTGGGGGCACACTTTGGCCCGCCGCACAGTGTACGGAGGAGACGAAAAATCGGAAATTTTCTATTTTCTTCAATTTTGAATAGGCATTAGTAAAATGAATGCGAGAGTAGAACACCCGCGTGTCAATTCGAAATAGTTTTGATGCTACGAGCTACCAAAATTTAGCGTTTTTTTGCGGCCCGGAAGGGAAAAATCCATATTTCTCCAAAATTTTTACTTAATTAATAAAATTTTGTATTCCACCTGAAAGCCTATTAAATAAGGTTATTTCAAGTTTTTTTCCTGATCCGCCGAGTCGATATTTTACCTACAATAAAATAATTTTCATTTTTAGGTTTTTATTTTTTTTATCCAAAACCAAACAAAATGCGCAATCGAAAATATCGACAAATTAAAGGTATACAAGCATTCTATACGCACAAAAAAAAATCACTCGTCAGATCCGTTTACTATTGGAGATATTTGATCGTAAAATCCTTCGCTAGGGCTGCTACCATACGTCTTTCAATGGATGGCTGTCAATAATGCAGTAGAAATAGTTACCTATTACATTAACATTTATCGTATGAAAGTTATATACGCTTTTAATGAGTATAATTTAAAATTATAAAAAAAGTCTTAGAAAAAACATATAACCTCCTCTTTTTTTAGAAGTCGGTAAAAAAATCGGATATCAGTTCGTAATACTTCAAACAATTCATATTATTTCTAGTATTTATTAAAAAAAATCGAGGTAACTGATGGTCACGCGAAAACGAAAAGACTACAAATAATACAGCGTTGCGTCGTTTGATAACCCTGTTGACAATTAAGTTTGTAAATTGAATAAATTAATTTAGAACTGTGAGTAAACGGATCTCACGGGTGATTTTTTTTTTGTGTGTATAGAATGCTTGTATACCTTTAATTTGTCGATATTTTCGATTGCGCATTTTGTTTGGTTTTGGATAAAAAAAATAAAAACCTTAAAATGGAAATTATTTTACTGTAGGTAAAATATGGACACAGCGGATCAGGAAAAAAGCTTGAAATATACCTTATTTAATAGGCTTTCAGGTGGAATACAAAATTTTATTTATTATGTAAAAGTTTTGGAGAAATATGGATTTTTCCTTTCCGGGCCGCAAAAAAACGCTAAATTTTGGTAGCTCGTAGCATCAAAACTATTTCGAATTGACACGCGGGTGTTATATTCTCGCATTCATTTTACTAATTCCTATTCAAAATTGAAGAAAATAGAAAATTTCCGATTTTTCGTCTCCTCCGTACACTGTGCGCCCGCGCCGCCGCACCAGACGAATGTTTAAGATTTTACTTGCCGCAGTGAAGGTGTTAAAAAGTAAAAACTATTTTACACAAACGAGTTTCACGAAATGATATGATAATACTAATTAGTAACTATTGAAATTTTTCTAATAATGTAACAGTGAAAAAAACAGTGCCGAAAAATCTGAAAAAATATTTTTTAATGTAGACACACTTCAAGTGGGGATTTTTTCTCGCATCTCAATCGGCACCAGCGAATACCGCTGAAACGCTGTCACTCGCCAAAGCTATGGTCAAATCCACTTTAAGTTCAATAGTGATCCTTATGTCTATAAGGTAAAAGTCCAGAGCACAAAATTCTAATGGTACACACACTATGGCGTCTGGCATCAACACGTCATTTAATTCCTAGTAGTCTTAAGTTACTATGCTGATCAGCAGTGATGCCAGATTGGGGAGAATCCCCCCAAATTTGGGGTTTTTTAGGTGATGGGGGAGCAATTGGGGGAACAATTTTTTGGTGGGATTGTTGGAGGAAAAAATCTGGGAACAGACAGCAAAATCTTAGTAATTGGGTCTCTTTTTTGCCCTTTGGTTACGACTTACGGAACCATAAAAATGATCAAGAAGCTCGCGAAGACGCTGATTCTGTAAATACGAACGGATGCAGAAATAGTGTACATTCATCGTATCCATTTGTTAATTTCCCATTAATAATGAATAAAAAAAAATCTTTTATGATTTGTGGGGGGATTATTCTTTAAATTCCGAATTTTGGGGGGATTTCGGGGAACACTTGGGGAGAAACCGAGTGGCCGTCTGGCAACACTGTCCTATGCTAATCAGTTGCGGTAGGGATACCAACTGGCGCGGTAGGCCCGCCCAGGGCCTGGTTACATCTACCGAGTAGAGTGGAGACATCAAGATGAGCTGTGGAAAATGCTTACTGTATATTACAAATTCATTAGCAGTGGTAAGTTTAATTTAATATTATAACAACAAGAAAGTCAGACTTAGCACTTTTAACTTAGGCTAGATATATTATGCGGCGGCGCGGCGCGAACGCGCGGTTTGACCGCTACACTGCGAGATCACAAGCAAATGTATGTAACGATTTATTTAAGGCGAGCACTTACCTCAATACCAAAACGATAACCTTGCGAACGCGAATGCCAAGCGCGTACGCATCGCAATAAGATTCATTTTAGCTTAGCATAAAATTGTAAGTTACGACAGGCGGATCTTCTATATTTTATTTTTGTGTGTTTTTTTTTAAATATCTTTCGAAATAAACATTAAGAAAAAAGATAATTCGTTTCAGACCTTTTTAAAATAGATTCATTGACAATTTATTAAAATAAAATGTAAGTTATTCTTGTTTATACATACTTATATTTCAATGACAAAGAGTTTTGTCGGTGGTGAGTTTGTAAATTAATTACAGCGAAAGTATTATTTTTATTAAAGTGTTTTTGATTTAAACCCTTTTAAATATTGTGCTCTATATCTCATATTTTTTTACATTTCGTTATTATATTGGAACTAGGTAAATCGGGTATCAAGAAATAACAAAATGGGGTTTCAGCCCGCCTTAAATAGCGACGCGCTCGCGCAGTCATTTCTACAAGTGCTTGTGATCTCGCATCTCGCGGTGTTATAGCCGCCAAGCCGCGCGTTCGGGGGGGCACATATAAATCGAGCCTAATGGGGCCTCTACACGATGGGCCATGATGGACAATCACAGGCGATCACGATCGTGTAGAGGGCATAATCGTTTGCGATTGGCCATGATGGGAGTCGATTGAGCACAATCATCAAAGGAAGTTCGGCCATGACTGTAAGCGTGTCCACACGATCGCCGATCACTCAGTTCGTATTTGTTAAATGATAAAATAATGTACTCCTACTGGATGAAAAACAATACCAAATTCACATCTTCCAGGAACTTTAAACTGTTCTAACTAAGCTATATCTATACAAGATATGTTTTAAAATTTTGTTTATTTGATGCCTTTTACAAAAATCCAAAGCTTGTAAGATTTAATTTTCGGTTCTGACATCTAGATTTCCCATAATATTTATTTTTTCCTCTAACAAAAGAAAAATGTATCCACGCTACCGAGTGAACATTTCACATATCTCTCTCTCTCGCATGAAAATCGACAGTGATGCGAGAGTGATGCGAGAAATGCGAATCCTCAAGGTCATTCGCAGTTAGAAGTTGTTTCAAGTTTAAGTTTTTTCAAGTTTCAACTAGGCGTCATGGTCGGCGAAATCTGAAACTGCAGACAGATTTTTATCAGCTCCCACACCGATTTACTCGTATATGTCAGAGGCAGATTTCATTGAAGCTAATATATGTACATAAAGAATTTGTTCCTCTATTTACAATCGTAAGGCATTTAATCCGAAATGAGTATAATGACCGAAGGGCGAAGCTGTTTCTTACGAATAATTAAATATCAGGTGTGATGGCTGCATTGTCAAGCATTTGTTCAGAAGACGTATCAAATAGTTTATGCCGAGTTCGAATTGGCTCGAGTTGGGTTTGAATTGACTTGAGGGCGAAGGTAAATGAGCAGCAGATTATATAATATTACTCCCATATTTTTATCGACCGTATGAGTCGTATGACCCCTCGAACTGTGGAGCAATGATAAGCTGTTGTCCAGGATAAGCGTGTAATTTCGAACAGAAAACTAGCGAATAATTGTCAATTGTTAAAATTATAAGTTATGCACATTGTTATGAAACTGAATCTGAGTAATGCCTTATCGACATCCGGTAGTTGTTTAAACGAGTAACATACTAGTGTGTGTGTACTGTGTATGTATCTATGTGAGTAGCAAATTGACAAAATGTGGTATTGATTCTTGCAACGCAACGCAAGTCGTACAACTATATTGAATCTTGTAAAGCTAAGGGTGAAGCCAAACGAGGGTAATTTTGTGAGTCGTGAGTCGATTATTTTTCATACAAATCATGACTCACAAAATTACGCTCATGTGAATCAAACAGGACTTTTGTATGAAACTGAATGCAGCACAATTTCTGCCAGCCGAAATTCTGCGACTCACAACTCACAAATTACGCTCGTTTGGCTTCACCCTAAAAGGTGTCGTAACTTCGTAATCGCCGTGCCAAGCCGTCTTCACATGACACGGCGGCTAGGTTGACGTCGGTGGCCACCTCACGTACATTTCAATATATAATATCCAGTGGCGGCCTTGCCCATTGCGAGGCCCCGGGCGGAAGGTCTTTGTGAGGCCCTGGGCGGCAGGTCTTTGCGAGGTCCTTTGTCTTACGAAAAAATACCTTGCGACTTGCGAGGCCCCGGGCGATTGCCCTTTTCGCCTCTCCCATACAGATACTTCGCTTGTCGAAATTATCGTATGCAACTGACTTTTCCATGTTTTACGTTCAAGGGGCTGTGTCTGGCGCTTCTCGGACTGGGCATGAGTACTGGCTTGACCCTCCTCACGTACGTGGCCTGCGGCGGCCTCGTCATTGGCCTCCTGGGTTGGTGCGGACCCTGCACGGGCAATCGCCGCATGCTCCTCTTGGTACGGGAACTATTTCGTTACCAGAGACGTATATTTTACAGATCATAAAATATTCGTGCAAGAAAAGTTACAAACGTCTAATGGCACATGCCAATTGCCAATATTAGTAGGTATATGCCTTTCTGCAGCCTGAACTGCTCGATAGATTCTAGCTTGTGATGTGTCGCTCATAAAGTTAATGTACCTAGCGGAATAGAGAAACAAAGGCCTGAGCAAGCGAGATGTCACTATCAGTAACACTGCGTGGTAAAAAGAGACGTGTGATACAATATGACAGTAGAACTCTTTTTTTGACGTCTAGTCGGCACTTATCGGCACGTTGACAATTTGATCTCATAGAATTCATGTTCAATCATGTTTGTGTAAGTGTATACGTACACATATTTTTACACACAGATGTAAACCAATTTCGGTTTCGTTTGACAGCTCGACATTGTAGCTCTATTCCGCTAGGTATATTAACTTATGGTGTCGCTAGATTCGTGTTTACTCTGACACTGGGGCTCGTAAATAGTCAGTACTCAAGATGCATCTCGGTCTCAACTCTCAAGACACGGTTCAGGCTCTGTGATTGGTTGGCTGTCAATATTTGGACCAGTCACAGAGCCGAACCGCGTCTTGAGACCGGGTCGCATCTTAAGTACTTACAATTTATACGGGCCTGGGTATCCATACAGATTGTAACAAAACTAAGTAATAATACTTTAGGGTGTGTATGGGTCCCCTATATAGAGTTCGCTGCGAAATCGGCAGCGCAGAGCGCTAAAAGAGTAACTTTTTTTTCATTTGTATGGGAAAATTCATGACGCTTGGGCGCTTGCCCATACAAATTACAAAGAAATTGCTCTTTCAGCGCTGCTACTTTCACAGTGAACTCTATACAGCATGACTGGTGAGACACGTTCAATACTTAAGGAGAGTACCTACTCGGTACTCGTTTCTCATTATAATTATGTAATAAAATTAGGTCCTTAATTTTTGACCAAATTTCCCTTTAAATAAATTAATCATGGACACTAAGTAAATTACGATTTACGAATTACGCGGCTAGGCAAGTAGGCATACCTATGCGGCCGGCGCGGCGCGGCGGCACGGCGCGGCGCGGCGGCGTGCGCCATCAAAGAAACACCGCGCCGCTACCAGTAGCCCTAGCACGGCGACCAGTGGAAATGCGAAAGTATAGACAAACTGTGGAGATAAACTTAAGGTACCGTTCCGATCTTTTTTCGTTCCGAAAAATTCAATTAAAATGCCACTATGACAGACTATAGTCACAAACTGTGGAGATAAACTTAAGGTGCCGTTCCGATCTTTTTTCGTTCCGAAAAATTCAATTAAAATGCCATGATATTATGATAGACTATAGTCCTAAAAATTCAAATAATATCCTACTTTATGACATATACTATAGTCTATCATAAAGTGGCATTTTAATTGAATCTTTGTTGGTCGCGATTAGCCGCGGTAAAGATCGGAACGGCACCTTAAGTTTATGTCCACAGTTTGTCTATACTTTCGCATTTCTACTGGTCGCCGTGCTAAGGCTACAGAGCCGCTACCTACCCTTCTCGCGCGCGGTGTCCATGCGTTGGGTAAATAATTATTTAACTAATTTACTAAATGATCTATTGATAGTTTTTTAATATTATTTTTTTCATCTAATAAAATAGCCAAATTTCACGTCCTCGAGTATTGAACATGTCTCACCAGTCATGCTGTATAAGGGATACATAGAAACCTTAAAGTACTATCACACAAAAATTTTATTTTATTTAACAATTTGTTGCACATACAGTTTTACATGAACATATACACAAAAAGAAAGACGACACAACAGGTATTGCTTATCTCTAACATAGATTTCTTCCAGCAGCCCTACGGAGAGAAATTTGATGGGAAATATAAAAAAGGGTGTGCATGGATAAATATATAGATAACTAAATAGTAATACACTTACAATTAAGATAAAATAATACAATACAAAACATAAATACTATAATAGACTAAATAAAATACTATAAATATATACATTTAATATACTACATACATACATACATTTTAGGATTCCTTGGTAAAGTAGTGCTCTTTTAGTCGACTTTTAAAGACAGTAATGGAAGAGCTGTCACGAATGGTGTGGGGAAGGGAGTTACATAATCTAACTGCATGAACGGTAAAGGAATAGAAAAAGAAGTTGGAGCGATGGGAGGGAAGGGATACATTCGTCCTCACGTTAGACCTACACGAGGTGTCAGGAGGTCGCGAGAAGTTGAAACGATCAATGAGGTACGAGGGAGAAATAGGACTGTAGAGGATTTTGTAAAGGAGAGAAAGGATATGGGTATTTCGGCGGAAACGAATTGGGAGCCAATTTAGTTGCGATCTAAAGGCTCACACGTGGTCATACTTTTTTAGGCCAAACACAAAACGAATACAGAGATTCTGCAACCGTTCCAGTTTTGTAAATAGCTCTTCAGTAAGGTCCAAATAACAAAAATCAGCATAATCAAGGATAGGGAAAATAAGGGTCTGGACTAGAAGGAGTTTAGTGTTCAAAGGCAAGAAATTTTGAAGGCTCTTGAGCATGTGTAGAGAATGGTAAATCTTTTTACTAATTTCAGTCACCTGAGCATTCCAGGACAGATTGCTATCAACAGTTATGCCAAGATTTCGAACTGTGTTTGAATAGTCGATAGGAGTACCGTTAAACGTGACTTTAGGAACATTGTGCAAGCGCTGGGTCATATATTTGCTACCTATGATAATGGCTTGTGATTTTTTGGGATTCACTAACAAACCAAAAGATTTAGCCCAATCAGCAATCCGCTGGAGATCAGTATTGACGTCGTTGACTGCGGAACTAATGCTATCGATGTGTGATTTACGGTATATCTGCAAGTCGTCTGCGTAGAGATGGAAGCTACATGTTAATATGACTAAAGTTACAGTATTAATAAAAATGGAGAATAAAACGGGAGAAAGAACGCCACCCTGTGGGACACCCGCATCAAGATCACACCAGTGCGAGGTGACCTCATCAGAGCGGACCCGCTGCGAACGTCCCCGAAGATATGAGTCGAACCAATCTACCACTGAGGAGGATATTTTAAGGGAACGAAGGACAGACAGGAAGATGTCAAAGTCTACTGAGTTAAAGGCACTGCTAAAGTCAAGAAGAACCAGAATAGAGACACACTTTTCCTCCATAGCTAGTCGCAGATCGTCTGTGACTTTTAGCAGTGCTGTGACAGTGCTGTGACCAGGACGGAAACTGGATTGGAAGGGAGAAAGCAATTTGTTTAAGGAAAGGCTTGGTCGACAGTAGTTGGTGGGCGGGTAAAAGTAGCGTTAAGCGCATTTAAATCTACCGTGTTATCAAGAGATACAGAAGACTTTCCTATCCCAAGCGTTGAAAGGTCCAGAGTTGGGAGGGGTTACTTTGGCTGATAGTGGAATGAATGTGGCGTCTTTTGGCATCCCTACATAGACGACTGCAGCAATTCCGCAGAGATTTATATTTCGTCAAGTTCTCGTCAGTTGGCCGCTTTCTATGCCGGCACAGAGCTCGGTTTCGCCTAGCCATCATGTCTACGATGTTCTGTGACAGCCAAGGTTTCGGCGCGTGCTTAACTTTGACTCTTTTTAGCGGAGCGTGGATGTTAAATATTTTAGTAAGTGAATCTGTTAATAACGACACCTTCATATCAATGTTCGTTGCTGAATAGACGCGAGACCAATCCGTATTCAAGATATCATGCTTTCTTAAGCCTCCAAATTCACTGCCTTATAACTACGCAGGAAAAGGAATTTTGGTTTTCGACGGGGTGGTTTAATTTTAAAAGAAAGGAAAACTAGATCATGATACGAAAAATTGGAAGGAAATTGGCCATGATGTGCTACGAGATCAGGAGATGAAGTGATTAGGAGATCTAGGAGGGAAGGCGTGCAATGGGGAGCATGGTGAGTTGCTAGAAGCGGAAGGATGCAGAGGTTAAGGGAAGTGAGTAAGGTTCGGAGTTTAGAGGCACGCGAATCAAGTTTCATGAGACATGTGTTGAAGTCACCTGCAATACATGTGTAGTCAAAGTTTGGGCATTGTGTCGCTAACAGGGATTCTAGAGTGCTAAAATAATCGATCCGCAACGATGGGATGTAGACAACACAAAGCAGGATACTTTTGTGATGCAAGGTGACCTCAACACACAAATATTCAACGGAACCTGTGTATCGGCTAGGTGAAGCGGTTATCAACTTGTAATCAATATCACCACGCAAATATATAGCTACCCCACCGCCACTTTTGCCCACGCGATCATTTCTGATTAGCTTATAACCCGGGAGAGCGTAAGCAGTTGACGATAGTGAGGGCTTGAGCCATGACTCTGACACTAAAATAGCATCCACCGGGGAATCGCTAAACATTTCGATCATATCTGGGTAGTGGCGTGGTATGCTCTGAGCATTGATATGGACAATGTTGAAGTTTTTGGGAAAACGGGAAAAGGAAGTATTTAATTGTTCATGAGCAGAAAACGTGACCGATCCCCCATCACCACTATCAAAACTGAGAAAACTGTCGGACGAAGAAGAGCACGAAACAAAGTCTTCATCAATAACATTATCTATTAAAGGATCCATAACCTATCAATAATATAATAAATAAATATAATATATAATAATTATATTGTAATATACTTATAAAAAAATTTTGTTACAACTTGTTACATATGATTGTTCAATCTAGCATTTTCTGCAATTCCAGTACTCGTGGTGTATGTTCACGCTGACAGTGATGTGCCTGTGTTTCATCATAAAGCCGGAGCCAGGGAAGTCGGTGGTCGCCGAGCCGCTGGAACAGCTCCTCTTAGCTGTTTATTTGAAGAGCGGATCGGTAAGATTCACCGAGGTGACCGCGCTTTAAGGGGGCGACTAAAGCAAAATAGATGATCTTATAATTCAATTTTGTACTTAATAATAAGCTATGAATCGTTTCATTTTTTAAGCATAGATACTAGTGATACTACATTATATTTGCGAGGGTCTGTACTGGCGAAAACACGATATCTTACAATTTTCTTGATAGAAAAAAATCACAAAAATGCATCTAAATTTCACGAATATTTAATTTCTTTTCAAAACGGTGCATTCAACTGAGACTATATTTTAATAAATATTATAAAATTATATTACCGAGGGACTGTAATAGCGGATTTTAAAAAATTTGTTTATTTTTCGAGTAATAAAAAAAAAACTTACTTGGCGCTGATTCCGCGTCGTTATTTTTCACCTGGCATATGAAAGACGGTCTGAGTGTGAAGAGACGATGTTTGATTTTTTGCTTTAATTGCCCTCTTAACGCCCGAAATTTGTTAGTAGTTTATTGTACCACTTGAGAAATTGACTCGTAAGCAGATGATGGACGAACTGGATGATTGATATTCGATCGGCAGGGCTATCACGTAAAAATAGCGATCAACAATCTACTAGCAATAATCGCGCGATCGATTGCTGGGTATAAAAAACAATGGTATCATGTAAGCGATCGATTGCAATCAATGATGCGTGATATGAAATTGCGATTTTGGAGCAATTATCGCGCAATAATTGCTATCGCATTGCTCTCGCAAGATACGTGATACGGCTGCGAGTTTTGTTTATTGTAATACTATGGTTATGTCAACTACCGAGTATATCCAACCAAATCAGTTCTGCCTAACTGACCTGGCACTTTAGCAAAACGCTTTCTTTATCGTTTGATATTATAGAATCGCCGATCAAAATGTATGGAATTGACGCAAGTGTTCGACAAAATGAGGTCGACATTCGACTCGTGTTATGTCAATTCCGTACATTTTGATCGGCGATTCTAAAAACAAACAATAAAGAAAACGTCTTAGCTAGGGGCTCTGAATTAAACCACCATCACCGAAACCGGTGAGGGATGATATTGTATACCGTCAAATTCCTACATTATGTTCTTTTTCAGTTGGAGGATATGCCCTGCTGCCCGAAGATCCCGCTGGAGCGCCCCAGGGATTGGGAGTCGTGGTTGGCCAGCAAGGTGGTGGGTGCGGGCAACCAGATCGTGTGCGCCGGCACCAAGCTGGTGGGAGTCCTCACTTGCGGGGAACTCATTGGCCTCATCCTTGACACCTACGGAACTCCTCTAGCGATTATTATCGCGGTCCTGACGGTGAGATCATCCAATAATAATTATTTTTAACAAAAAATGCAACCGACTTCCAAAGTAAAAACAATAATTTAATATGAACTAAAAAGTTTAAAATAATTCTTAAGTACTCTTTATTTTTTAATCTCTAAACTATTCCTGTACATATTAGGTATATAGTCTTCACTACTTTGAAGTCAGTACCAGTCCCAAAAAATTTCAGATATTCTGACATTGACTGAACTCACGATTAAATTAGCTGGTACCGACTTCAAAATAGTGAAGGCTATAATATGTACAGAAATAGTTGAGATTTAGACGAATTCTGAAAAAGGCACTATTAAAGAATAAAGAGTAACAATTATTTTAATCTTTTTAGTTATTATTATTATTATTTTTACCTTGGAAGTCAGTTTCATTTTTTTGTTAAAAATAATAATTTCACTCTTTTTAGTTATTTACCATATGGCCATCCCCCGAGCAAACGACCTTGACCATACATTTGCCGCGTTGCCGAGATCGCACCAAAATCCTATTATATCCTAAATTACGGTATCTCTGTAGGGGGAGCGCCTTTAGGTAAACACATAAGCTGTCAGTTGTAACTTGTAGGTAGATAGGATTTAGGTATGAAACTATCACAAGTTTAAACTCTACTTAGGTGGTTTTCAAAAAAGTTATGCAATGTCTTATGATGAAACCCCCAAACTTGTATCTATAAGGAGTCAAGAGTTCTCTCGGCACCTTCAGGACCATGGTATACCCGGTGCAAAATCCTACTTTTTGGTAGCGTATGCCTAGAATACTTCTCACAAAACTGAACTCACCAAATAAATTTTAAGGAGTTCCCTATTTAGCACCAAAATGGAATCATATACTTTAAAACAATAAAATAATTTTCAAAATCGCTAGACAAACTCGAGACTCGATCTCAAAGATCATGAAAAGTACTAATAATAATAGGGCCATAATGTGATGATGCATGATGTAATTCTAGTGATGATGATGATGATGATGATGACGAATATAATTTGATCAGTAGCATTTGCTTTCCATTCTTAAACGCCGTAATCCCCAAACTTGTATATCTATAAGAATTCAGGAGTTCTCTCAGCATCTTTGGGACCATGTTTTACCTGGTGCAAAATCTTACTTTTTGATAGCATATGCTTAGAATACTTCTAATAAAACCAAAATCACCATATGTTTCGATATAAATGTTGAGGAGTTATCATCATCAGGTCACCACTTTTGTGAACATGGTACCAAATTCGAGTTAAACCCTATACAAAACAAAAAGAATTTTGAAAATCGGACCACAAGCGGCTGATTAATCGTTGAACATACAAAAAAAAAGATACATACAGCCGAACGTATTTTTCTTTTTTTTGGAAATCGGTAAAAAATAAAAATATCTTTATCATTCACACAAGGAACAAACACAGCCAGACAAAGCCCCGGGGCATCATTGCGTATTAGCACACCACTGGATTGAAAATAAATAGTAGTAGTTTTAAAAAAACTTTTAAAAAACACGTATTTTTATTTTCTTATTTCAAATAATTAAAAAAAAGTCTGGAGAGTCACTATTAATTTTTTTTTCAGTTTACATCCGGTGTAAGTACCTGGTATGAAGCGCATAAAGTCCTCAAACGCAGCCGAAGCGCATCACCAACATGGTAATGGGGGTGACCTGGATTTCATGTAGACAGCTACGTAATCGTAACTATAGTCAAAATAATTTAAGTTGGCACCAGCGGTCATTGACCTTTTTATTCTAGGAGCTATGTGAAAAATGCTCGCTCTGTATTTTGTTAATTTAAGAAAAAAATTGTACTCTTACTTATACAGACACAGACTCGGATCCATTTTCAAAACCTGGGTATGTGCTAAATAAAAACCGGGTACCCGGGTTTTTCTCGTTTTTTTTACAATTTTAAAAACAACAATGTTACTATAATATTGTGTACTTTGATACATAATATATATTATATCGTTTTTTCTGCGATTGCAGTACCTACCTTCGTATATGGGACCTTTTAACATTCTAACATTCTACCACCATGGTGTAGACTGTAGGTATCTCATGAACTGTAATAAAAACTTTCATAGATGATATTGTATTTTTTAGCGCCTAACAACACATAAATTAATACCTGGGTTATTTATGAATCAACTAGTACAGAAATATTTTGGGCATTTGATTTATTATTTTAACATAAATACATACATATTACATAATTTAGGTAGAACTGCAATAGGGAATATTATGCAAAAGTCGGAGCAGAAGGCTTTACTAGCACATACAGTAAATAATCTGACCAAAATCCGACATGTTGTACACGTCATTTTGGAATATGTGTATAATACAATGTATAATAATAATCAAAATAATAGAAACGTTATGAAACATCAAACGAAACTTTTTGTTTACTGTCTGTGCTGGTGCTGAATATAGCGTGAAAACATTATAGACTAGTTGATTTATATTTATATTGAAACACTCGAAAACAAATATGGGCGAGCTTACGTTGCGCTGTAAGCGGAGGCCGGAGAGTCATGAGATGATTTTTTTTATATTAAATGCAAAATATTTCTATGCCTAAAGGCTAAACTTCTTTATGTAACAGACATAGATATCAGAAACAAGTAACAGATAATTTTCACAAAACATCTGTAGTTGATTTTTGCAAACCTTATATTATAGAGCAGGGGTCACCAAAATGAAATGACCTTCGCGCTCCACACATTAAAATTATTTTTAACAAAAAATTAAAACCGACTTCCAAGGTAAAAACAATAATAACATCCTTATTATCTTATAACTAAAAAGTATTAAATAATTTTTCGTATCTAGTAGTGCCTTTTCCGAATTCGGCTAAACCTCAACTATTTCTGTATTCAATCTTCATCATTTTGAAGTCGGCACCGCTGAATCTTCAGTTCTCTGACAGAATATTTGAAACTTTTGGAACTTAAACAAATGTAATTACGGAATTTACAAACTAGGTATTTAAGTACATATCAATGAGAAAAGAGACAATTTTTGTTACTTGTTTGGAGTAAAATTGGTGCAAGCTATTGACATTAAATCCTGGAGATGTTCATCAGTAAATCGATACTCGAGACCGATTTTTAACGAATTTCATTTTCGAAAATGATTGGTCCGCAGTCCGCACCACGGAGTAAAAACATTTACTCCGTGGTCCGCAGTCCG
This sequence comes from Cyaniris semiargus, assembly GCA_905187585.1. Lineage (NCBI taxonomy): Eukaryota > Metazoa > Arthropoda > Insecta > Lepidoptera > Lycaenidae > Cyaniris > Cyaniris semiargus. The sequence goes on along the minus strand of LR994563.1, from coordinate 14,612,338 downwards.
CACACAACGGGTCGGCGCGGCGCGGCGCGGCGCGGCGCGGCGGTCCGGATGCAGACCGCGGTCCGCCATTTGGTGACTCTAGTTATAGAGTGTAAGTTGTAACTAAATGAATTGATCATACCTTAGGGTTGTTTTGAGTTCCCTGTATAGACCTTCGCTGTAAAAGTAGCAGCGCTGAAAGAGTTACTTTTTTAATATTCTATGGGCAAATCCATGACATTGCAGGTCCATTTCTGGTAGTAACACAGAAAATAAAGTAAGTTTTCAGTGCTGCGTCTTTCACAGTGAACATAATAATATTATTATACACATCGTCGCCAATCGCCTTCTATTTAAATTCACCAGAAGTTTCTATTTGGATAATACAAAATTTCATGCACAACTTGTAACATTAAACTATTTAAATGTTACAAGTGATGCATGAACTGAGCAAGGCAAAAATAAAAACAACTTATAGAAAATATCGATACCTATGTATTTACAGTAATATTGGATATGAAACATCAATTTCACATATTGTTGTTTGTGTTTTCTTAAAAATAATAATAAGGAATAACTGTACAACTACTTGTTAATGTAACTCGGAAATAGAATTAAACCTTTTATTCCCGAAATACATTAAGAATGCGGTTTTGAGTACCTACCTACTGTAAAAAATTTACTAAAAGATATAAAATTTAATTTTTGTCCAGACACCTTATTCCCGAAACTGATATCAATCTGATATCGGATTTTTGACAATTTAGACATTCTATTTCTTCATATTTTAAATGTCTAAAGTGTCAAAAATCTGATATCAGTTTGATATCAGTTTCGGGAGTAAGGCTGCTGTTCTTTAAATTTAGTAGTACGCCCTTCTGTCTCTGTTACGGACGTGATTTGCCAGGCACAGGCCAAAAACGACTGCCACCAGCTGAAATGAAAAAAAAAAATGTTGGTGATACAGGCCGTTCAGTGTTATTTTACCTGTGGGGAAAGCCAGGACAGTAGCTTATGGATCACTCTCATAGACACGGTTATTCCGTGATCTTCGATCTTCATATACTTACTAGATATTTGAGCCTGATAGAAACCGCTCGAAGCGATAAGGCCACTTTGCACTGACACTAGTTTTTTTTTTGTGTTTGTATTAATTAATTTGTATGTACAAATAAAATTATATTATTTAGCCCCAAATTGTATTAGCTTGATTTGAAATAGATAGATTGCTGAAAAAATAAAGATTTATTCCACCAATACCACTATAGGAGTAACGAATTTATTACTGCATTATGATTTATGATTTATGCCTGTTGCAAATTAAGCTGATACTAGCTGATACATTATAGGCTTAGAAGGTTGAAGGAGTTTAATAATATCAATTATCAGAAATCTACATAATAAATAAGGGCATAAATAGACTATCCATACTAATATTATAATTGCGAAAGTGTGTGTCTGTCCAAACCCAAACCGCTGAACCGATTTGGCTGAAATTTGGTATGGGGATTTTGGAGTCCCGGCAAAGGACATAGGATACTTTTTATCCCGGAAAAATGTACGGTTCCAGTATAAACGAATTTAGGCGCAACGGAGTTGCGGGAGTCATCTAGTAATAATATAATAATTAATTTAATAACACAAAATATCTATATCTACACGTTCTCACAGAAAACCGGCGTGAAACAGCGCTTGCGCTGTGTTTCGCCGTGTGAGTGAGTTTACCGGAGGCCCAATCCCCTACCCTATTCCCCTCCTTTCCCTCCCCTATTCCCTTCTTTTCCCATCCCTACCCTCCCCTATTACTCTATTCCCTCTTAAAAGGCCGGCAACGCACCTGCAGCTCTTCTGATGCTGCGAGTGTCCATGGGCGACGGAAGTTGCTTTCCATCAGGTGACCCGTTTGCTCGTTTGCCCCCTTATTTCATTTAAAAAATATATCTACATAATATAATTATGAGGCCTATGTTCAGCAGCAGTAGACTTATGAACGTACCTCGACCGCGACAATGCCGATAGCGACAGCTCCCGTCACCAGGCCGAAGGTGCTGAAGAAGGACTGGATGACGTCGTTGCAGGAGGAGTAGGCGTTGACGATGGTGCAGGGCGTGGAGGCGCAGCAGCTCTGCGGCAGCATCAGGTTCTGGTACGAGCTAGGCCCGGTCGGGCCGCAGCACTTCAGCTGGAAATGAGGATGTGCGGTTAAAGTAAAGGCTGACTTTTCGCGTTTTAAAAAAATATAAATTTGATTATATCAAATCTAGTCGCTAGCCGACAGATCATGACTAGGACTGAATTAACTAAACCAAATGACGCCATCTGCCTATGAATCAACTTCAAGTAGAAGTGGTGGATAGGGAAAAAGCACTTTTTCTTGATCCACGAAAATATATTATGTCAATGTTACTTCTCTCTCAACAATGTTATTATGTTATTACCGATTGTTCCAACTCGTGGAATGCCTGCTGGTCCTTGGCGAAGGCCTCGTTCAGCCACTTGGGCACCTCCGCCAGGAAGTTGTCCAGGTTCACAAAGATCAGCACCGCCAGGGTTATCTTCAGCACCATCAGCACCAGCATGAAGATTGAGTACTGGAATTGGAATGGTTTACAAACTATAACAAAAGTATTACAATCTACAATTTCATCCAACATTTTAATATAATTTCGATCTGGTCCGGATCCTATAAAATATGTAACGTATTCAAGTTTTTTAGGGTTTCGTAGCCAAATGGCAAAAAACGGAACCCTTATAGATTCGTCATGTCTGTCTGTCTGTCTGTCTGTCCGTCCATCCGTATGTCACAGCCACTTTTCTCCGAAACTATAAGAGCTATACTATTGAAACTTGGTAAGTAGATGTAGTATGTGAACCGCATTAAGATTTTGATACAAAAATGGAAAAATGATTAAAAATTTTAGAGGTCCCCATAGGTACAACTGAAACAAAAAATTTTTTTATTAATTTATTTTTTTATTAATTTATTTTTTTTATTATATTCAAAAATCATATTGAGGTTTCTAATATCATTTTTTTATAACCTGAATAGTTTGCGAGAGAGACTCTTCCAAAGTGGTAAAATGTGTGCCCCCCCCTCTCTAACTTCTAAAGTAGGGGCATGATAAGTCTAAAAAAAATATATGATATACATTATTATAAAAACTACCAACGAAAATTGGTTTGAACGAGATCTAGCAAGTATTTTTTTCTTATACGTCATAAATGGTAAACCTTAAATTAACTTTCATTAAATCAACTGAAAAATAAATCAAAAACCTTTTAATTTCATAAAATTAAACCTTATTGCTGCTGCGGAACCCTTCAAGGGCGAGTCCAACTCGCACTTGGCCGGTTTTTTTTTATAAAGTAAGGGGGCAATCGAGCAAACGGGTCATCTGATGGAATGCAACTACTCTCGCCCATGGACACTCGCAACATTAGAAGAGCTGCAGGTGCGTTGCCGGCCTTTTGAGAGGGAATACGCTCTCTTCTTGAAGGACTCACAATTCAAAACGGCTTCATTATTCAATTTCTTGTATGGTCCAGATTGTATATTATAGCTTTTCTAAAGTTTCTAGTACAACATTCATAGGATCCGCTAGTATTATTGTTAGATAATTTTTATCAGAATCTGAACTAAACAAGTTACTGACCGTGACAAGCATGCAGTTGCTCTCTCGCACCGCGCCGCAACAGCCGAAGAATGCGATAACGAAGACGACGGATCCCAGCACGATGGCGCTGATCGACGTTATCTGCAGCATCTGGTTCTGCTCCATGAAGTTCACCACCGCCGCCACCTTCAGCTCCACAGCGATGCCGATGCCCAGCAGCGCTAGACCCGCTAGCTGAAACACCAAGACACGCTCAAGATCTTCTCTTTTGTACGTCTAAGGTTACACGATCAGTCTGGCATCAGTTTTATCCATCAGTCTTGACCACATCAAGTGTCTCAATCAGTGTATGTATTATATTTCTCTATGGTCTGAATGGTAGAATGAAAGAAATTGATTTAAAGGCAGTTGACATACCAACGTCATTTTGTCGAATTATGTAATTTTGGGTTTGACAAAACACGACAAATTTACGTAGGTCCGCCATCTGCCTATGAATAAACTTCTCTGATAGTACATAAAGTGGGAAAGAGCTAAGAAAAAGAAGAAGCTTCTTCTTATGAGGTAAAGTTATCTTATTTCTCTGATCCAATTGTTCTTTGACCAAGGTCTTTACTAAAATTACTTCCCAAGATATTTGTGGCCTATACTCTTAACAATGTGTCATAGTTTATTTGGTATAACATTCGGACTTGCCGGTAAAAGCATTATTTCATACAACATATTCTGTGTAACCAACGCACCTACTTCGATAACTGATTAGATATGATAACGTCCGCAATGCTGTGCTAATGTTATAACAGTAACAACTGCCCTAAATATATTTCCTGTAAAAGAATCTTTATGCTGACAACATAAGGGTTACATAGACACAAACGTAGAATTTAACCGTCGCGTCGTCTGATGCCTGATGATCGTCTGATGAACACCCAGTACATTCATACCAATATAACTGCGAAAGTGGGTCTGTCTGTCTGTTACCTCTTCACGCCCAAACCGCTGAACCGATTTTGCTGAAATTTGGTATGGACATACTTTGAGTCCCGGGAAAGAACATAGGATACTTTTAATCCCGAAAAAATATACGGTTCCTGCGCGATAAACGAACTTTAGCGCAACGGAGTTGTGGGCGACATCTAGTTATATTATAGTTTGTTTTAAAATTCAATGAAAACAAGGCGTACAACCAATTCGAAGGAGGATTATTAGGTATACAACAGGCGATATTATTAGGTATGCAATATTCAATAATATCTTACGATTCAACCGCTGCACGGTATACCGATTTGCATGTTTTCGAAGGAATGGAGACATGATGGCAGGTTTCGGTATGAAACATTCATCTTCTCTAGGCAACAAGTTTCGGGCAACATCTAGATCTATTACCTTTGTAGTAAGTAGTAATTAAACTAAATGACACCCAAAACTCCGTTGTGTCCTTTGTCCTTTCCCGGGACTCAAAGTAGGTATTCCCATACCAAATTTCAGCAAAATCGGTCAAGTGGTTTGGGCGTATGAGGTAATACACAGACAGACACACTTTTGCCTTCATAATAGGTATAAGTATGGGGATTAATCGTTAACGGACATGCCACTAATTTTTGCTTGACTTGGCTGGGACACAAATGTGGCCCCAGATTCTTTTCTATAATCTATATTAGGTTTATGATCCAATAAAAATCGTTAAAAAACACATATTACGTCCTAAAAACAATATCAAGAATCAAGATTCGATAAGTGAAATTCTCATCTGAAAAAAAAAAAAATTTTACTCACCGCGAAGAACAAATTCGCGAAGAAAAGTATGTATTTCACCAAAAATTCACCGCACCCCATTTCGATTTTGTTTATGTACTTGGGAAAAATAAAAAAAACACGTTGGTTTAGCTCGGAGTTCTTGTAACTTGTGAATTATGCTTACAGTATTTCTTATCTGCCTATTGTGGAGGGTACATAGATAATACTGATAAGAACTGTGCGGTTTCGCTACATAACATACTTTAGCTCAGTATTTCCCAAAGTGTGGGTGGCGGGTAGATTTTGGGTGGGCCCTGAAACTATAGGACGATTGTCGTACTCGTTCGATTGTCATTTTACTCGTTCGTTCGTCGTCGTGGGTGCGTGCGGGACGGGGGCGGGGCATTCGAACGCAAACGTAATCGTAAGTAAGTAAGGCTGACGATGATGATACGGTGGTGAACTACGATTAGAATTAACGGGTAAATGCTGCGGCAGCAACATACTGCTGCTTTTTTGTCTTCATTCATTCAGGTGGGCCGCGAACTTCAAACTTTCTTGTAGATGGGTCGCGGTCCCGACAAATTTGGGAAACACTGCTTTAGCTGGTTTATCACCTTTCCTCGACATAAGATCACGTTGAATTTTTGTCGGCAATGATTTTCATTTAACTATGGCCAATGTTTTTCATCAGGCGCTGAGATCAGCTACTCATATTACACTTTTTCTTTGTATAATAACATTATATTTCTATTTTTTACTTTATTTTACATTTTCTCAAAACTCTCGATACCACAAACAAACACATTAATTTATTTTATAAAATGTGAACTCGAACTTGTTATGCTTATCTATACATATAATAATTTAAAAATAAATTTAAAAAATAAAACGAAGCATAGATTTACGGAAGCCCGGTTGGATCACGGTTAACTTATGAGAAAGTGGCGCTACACAGACCCTTTTTCAGGGTTCCGTACCCAAAGGGTAAAAACGGGACCCTATTACTAAGACTTCGTTGTCTGTCCGTCTGTCCGTCTGTCCGTCTGTCTGTCTGTCTGTCTGTCTGTCTGTCTGTCTGTCTGTCTGTCTGTCTCCAGGCCGTATCTCAAAAACCGCTATAGCTAGACTTCTGAAATTGTCACAGATTGTGTATATCTGTTGCCGCTATAACAACAAATACTAAAAACAAAATAATATTAATATTTAAGCGATCCCATACAACAAACGTGATTATTTTAGCCTTTTTTGTTCGACATCAATAATGGCAACAGGTAGGCACTTGAAATTTTCACAAAGGCCTTAATTATATGTGTACTTTAATAATTAACATTAATATTTGGATAAAATAAAAATTTAAGGGGGGGGATCCTATACAAAAACACAATTTTTGGCTTATTTTTGCTCTATAACGGTACGGAACCCTTCGTGCGCGAGTCCGACTCGCACTTGGCCGATTTCTATTATTAACATGTGTGTTACAAACTTAAATACAAGTGTACCGATAACTGGTAAAAATTTCACAAGTGCACTTGTGCACTCGTGAACTGGAGATAGAGACAAAATGGCGTCATACAATAAATAACCCTAGGCTTCAACCCCGGTTTTTTTTATATTTACAATCAGGTTCTATTATTGTTTAAAACGATTCATAATACAAAAATAATAAAACTAAAAATCAACACGTCATCAATTTTCGACTTTATAAACCAAGACTGATATTTTATCAAATTATTTCGCGATAATTAGCAACGACTTTTTTTTGGCTACCGTATGAGCCACCGACCTCCATTATACAAGTACAAGTACAAGCACAAGCATTATACAAGTATCCAAGTTGTATAATGGAGGTCAGTGGTATGAGCTGATATTGTTGACATTTTTAAATGGCAGCCGGGGTTGAAGCCTAGGGTTATTGTATGACGTCATTTTGTCCCTATCTCCAGTTCACGAGTGCACAAGTGCACAAGTTAAAAGTTAACTTGTGAAATGTTTACCACATATCGGTACACTGACAGTTAGGTGATCAGCCTGCATTGTCCTAACCAAACTTGGAAATAATATGTTTCCAACGCGGGAATCTAACCCACGACCTCCGGAGTCGAGAGCCACGCTCTAACCACTAGACCACGGAGGAGGCGTTTACTACTATACAGTACTAGCTGACCCGGCAAACATTGTTTTGCCATATAAATTATTTGTAGTTGTGATGCAGTTTATGTCAAGAATATTATTACATACATACAGACAGACAGACAGACAGGAAGGCAGACAGAGAGATAATTTTATACACCAGTAGCCCTAGCACGGCGACCAGTAGAAATGCGAAAGTATAGACAAACTGTGGACATAAACCTAAGGTGCCGTTCCGATCTTTACCGCGGCTAATCGCGACCGACAAAAATTCAATTAAAATGCCACTTTATGACAGACTATATGTCATAAAGTAGGATATTATTTCATTTTTTAGGACTATAGTCTGTCATAAAGTGGCATTTTAATTGAATTTTTCGGAACGAAAAAATATCGGAACGGCACCTTAAGTTTATCTCCACAGTTTGTGACTATAGTCTGTCATAAAGTGGCATTTTAATTCAATTTTTCGGAACGAAAAAAGATCGGAACGGCACCTTAAGTTTATCTCCACAGTTTGTCTATACTTTCGCATTTCCACTGGTCGCCATGCTAGGGCTACAGATGTTAAGTTGGAAGAAGACAAATATATCTGCGAAAACCGTATTCAAATTGGATCAGTAGTTTTCGTGTTAAAGAAAAAAGTTTGATACAAAATCTTACCCCCTCTTTGGTCCCCTTAGAGGGGTGGGGGGAAAAATTTTGATACACCAGATGTTAAGTTAGAAGAAGACAAATATATCTGCGAAAACCGTATGCAATTCGGATCAGTAGTTTTAGCGTTAAAGAAAAAAGTTTGATTCAAAATCTGACCCCTCTTTTGTCCCCTTAGATGGGTGGGGGGAAAAAATTTTATACACCAGATGTTAAGTTAGAAGGAGACAAATATATCTGCGAAAACCGCATTCTAATCGGATCGGTAGTTTTCGTGTGATGCTGGAACAAACATACAGATAGACAGACAGACAGACAGACAGAAAGACAGACAGACAAACAAAAAAACTAACCACATTTTTGGCTTCTATAGCGATTTAGTGACATCCCCCGCTTATTATTTTTTGAATATCTTCAATGTACAGAACTATCAGAGACTACAGAATCATTTCTACAGTTTTATTATATGTACCTATAGATACATAATATACAGTTATGTGCCACACACAAAATATACGTTATATACGTAGTGAGAATCCCCAGTTATAATAAATTATTATACAAACCAGTTTAACTAAAATGCCAACAGTCGAAGCACCCATTCTCACCTATTCTGGTTTTCCCAACACCCAACATCGGAGGCTCTACGTCACATTACAAATATTACGTAAAAAACCCCATTCAATTGAGAAAATTCATTTTCCCATAAAAGGTGTTGATGATCTGTAACAATTAACTAAGTATTATTATTTAATGAATAAGTAATTCGTTAAATTAATTATTATTTTTCGATGAAAAATGATTTTCTTTTAACGTGATCAACTGAAGATTGAACGAACAAGACTTAAAGGGACTACTTTAAGTTTATTTTGGACCCGGGGGCCATTTTTATATACTTTTGTGTGTTACTTAACTGAATGACTCGTCATAATAAGCTATGAGTTATAACTTATTACGCGATGAAGGGGTGTTCATTAGGGCTCCCACACATAACTGCGAATTCGATCGCATCGTAATGTCATTTTTTTATTATGAGTTTTGCTGCAGATATTTGCGATGCGATGCGAATGCGCAGATTTGTGTGGAAACCCTTTGACTGTATACTCATTATAAGCTATTTGAGGCTCGCAGCTCCGTTGCGTAGTAATTCCTTTATGGAGTGAGTACCGTACATTTTTCCGGGACAGTAGATGTAACAGACAGACTTACTTTCGCATTTATAATATTAGTATACAGATCTAAGAATTCTAATTAGTATCATCACAGATCATTAATAGATAGAGTAACAGCTACTGCGTAAGTATAGTTTAGACTTTTTTTTTTTAAAAGGGTACAGCCTACGGGTCAGTCTGTTTGTCTCTTCACGCTTATGCTGAGCCGATTTCGATGAATTGGTATTGAGATACTATTAGTCCAGAATCCGGATAAAGGACATAACTAGGTAAATCGGGTATCAAGAAATAACAAAATGGGGTTTCAGCCCGCCTTAATATGAAGTTACGGTATCCGCACGATTGTATGAATTCTTAGATACTAATTGAGTTTTTTTCAACGAAAACTCGTATAATGGAAAAGTCACAAAATTCTACTAAAATATGCTAAGAACACCGACAAGTGACTCCTAAAAAATTATTTAAATCAGATGATTAAGATTTGAACATACTGTCTGCGCGGCGCGGGCGCGGCGGTGTATATTATGCTATCAAAATTAAAACCCCTACACCCGCAGACCGTAGTAAAACATCCTCTCGATGTAGCAACACCTTTACAAATTAGTTGTTTAATATGTAGAGATCATTATGCTACCAAATTACAAAACATACGTGCGTAGCAAAATAGTGTGGGAACTGTGCCATCATCATTTAGTCGCAGAATGATTTATTTATAGCTATCAACTCATTACAAGTGAATGAAACCAAACAAAATACTAGTCAGTAGCGTCAACAGCGCAGAGCCACGCGCACGCGTTTTTCCGCCGAAAATTATTCATAAATAAAAGTTTTTATTTAGTGCAATAAAGTGTTTGTAAATATGAGTTCACCGAATTTTCGTAACGGACCGAGGTTAGATTTGAATGCTGTTGAGATGGTGTTCGGGACCCCTACTTCTCCTGTCAGCAGACTCGATACACATCTCATAGCCAACGAGAGGACAAGAACGGAACCAGTAAGTTATAAGTATCTTATGAGAAACTATTTTGGTGGAAATCTATTAAGGGTTATCTATTTGTTGGCCTAGTACCTTGTAATTATTGAAATATTATTATTTATTATTATAAAACAAGCCCTCAGGATGAAAAAGCGATGGACTAAAACTAGATTAAAATGTTATTAACTCAGTTCGAACAATTAATAATTAAAAAATATTCGAATTTAAAAGTTATTATCACATACATAGGATATGGGTGAAAAGCGTATCGAAAAAACTATTATTGGCTCTATTTTAGCTGAATTAAGCTGGTATTATCCCGAATGAGAAAAATAATTTAATTGTAAAATTGTGAGAAATCTGTGTGAAGTTGTGAGAAACTCGTAAGAAATTCCGAGAAACCTTGAAGCATCAAGCAGACATTTCTTTGTTTAATTGACTGAGTACATAGCCATTTATGTATAAAATATATTGCACTGCTGTGCCGGTAATGCATTATTGTAGTCACAGGTCATGTAGGTTGCCTGTTGAGGTAGATAACTACTTTTTTTCTTTTTATCATGTTGTTACTAAAAATATTTCAATAATTTGATTACTTGTACGTTTTGTTACAAAAATATTCATGAAACACTAAAAAAATATAAAAATTCAATGCATTTTTCATTCAATAATTTATTGGACCTTCAAGCGTGTGATTTCGTTGAAGTCTTTTTAACCCCCGACGAATATACACCCTCTATAGTCAAAATTTGGATGTGCCCTTTTCAATATCTAGCAGTTCTAGCTAATGTAGACGGATGAATGATCTATTTTGATGTGATCAAAAATGTTTTTATGACACGCAGAAGTTGAATAGGCATCTCGTTTTAAGGAATCTCTATTTATCATTATACAAATTTTCTTTTAGCGAAGTGTTCAGTGAAATTCTCCAAGAGAATGGAACTTGTTTCCGTAGTACTGGTAATTTTAAGTTATGTAGTAGTGTACTTCCGTAGTAAACCGTCCACAAGGCCACCATATTGTTGGTCGCATGACTTGTTGAGTTTAATGACCTATGGTTGCGCAAAACCAGGGTTTGTTACGAAAACCGTCCAAATATGTATTTAGCACAATTAGCATCTCAATAGTCACGTCTCAGCTAGAGGCGAAGTGATGTCTTTATCACTGATACAATAGTTTGTAATTGAGGCTTTAGTTCTTTTTAACCGACTTTAAGAAAGGAAGAGGTTTCTCAATTCAGCCGTTTATACATGATATAACTCTACATTTTTTCAGTCACTAAAATTTTAATTTTTGTCATTAGTTATATCCTGATGAAGCTACTCAATTTCTGAAGTTGAATATCCAAATCTTATATTTCCCACTTGCGAATTGCGGATTGTGGTCTCAATTATTTTTTCGTGTCTTGAAAATACTTATTATAGTTGTACAAGTATTTCGCGATATCTATAACACCCATATAAAAGGCCGGCAACGCACCTGCAGCTCTTCTGATGTTGCAAGTGTTTACGGGCGACGGTAGTTGCTTTCCATCAGGTGACCTGTTTGCTCGTTTGCCCCCTTATTTTATAAAAAAAAAATAACACCCATGTTAACGTTAACATAAAATTATTCAATGCGGAAGTGTACTCTGTCTTTCTATTCGTTTAGTGAAATTTAGTGTAGATCCTTTCCTACCACGGCCGTAGCTAGAGGGGGGGGGGGGGGGCAATTTGGGGCAATGCCCTACCTTAAAATCACAATGCCCTACCTTAAAAATACCAAAAACGAAGAATAATTTTTATTATTGAATTGAGATTGAGAAAAAAAAGTAATAAGCAAAAATTGTATACATGGTGATTGATTTAGGAACCTGTGCTCCGATGATAGATCATTGATCAATAATTATTATGATAAATTTTTTACTTCCACCATAGACTAAGGAAAATGCTTCCACCCTACCTGTAACTATTGCTGCCCTACCTCAAATTTGACTCTAGCTACAGCCCTGATAAGGACGCGGTGTTAGAATATACGGTCTGTCAGTAGGTTATGTCCATAACACATTACATATTATTATTTCCAATTTATTTTGAAATATTTAGTTGCATTTTTAGCTTGTTATCTCGGAGGAGTAATATTGTTTTAATGAAGTTTTTCTCGGCGTGGCGTGCAGCCATTTTCATATTAATATTCATGAGTATTCGAATATGAAAGTATACCGAGGAAAAACCCCCGCGATCATATTACAATTCACAGCAGACATTCTTGACAAATTGACAATATAGACCTAACAAGATTTACAAATGATTTGGAGAAAAGTTTATCTTTGTAGATTTGAATTACTGGAATGGAAAGTTAATTTTGAACGATGAAACTCTTTCCCTTTCTTGAAATGATTTGAAATGCTTGGTGCATGGGGACTGTGTAGAAGTTTTTAGGTTTTCGTAGTTTAGTTTCGATACCCTTATCCTTCCGTCCCTCCTTTGGACTATCGTGAAACAACACACTAAAAGTGTCATCGTTTTATTAAAAAATCATCCTCTAACCCATCAATCCCCAAGCGGCACCCGGCTGCCGCATAACAATTGAAAATCTATTGTGCGATTCCCACGATCGAGGTATTACAGTGAAATATTATGTATAGGTCTACCAGAATCTGATGGCAAAAAGTGAGAAAATAAATTGACTCTAGCAATACCGGGGTAATTGGAATAAAACATTTTGATCCTTTTTTTTTCTTATAGCGGCTGATTCTGTGTGTTGAACATGCAAATATAAAAAATTATCCAACGATCAAGGATATTTTTTGAAAATCTGCTGTCAAAAATTGCCATCAGATTCTGGTAGACCTATACCTACTTCTAGCATTCATTTTATCCGACTTCGGCAAAAGAGAGTTCAGTGTTATTCATAGAAGTTGTCTGAATTTGTTTGTGTCGATGACCTCTATTATAATTTATGTTCGGCCAAGGTTACGACGCCGTTTGGCAACGTAAATAATTACGTTTTTGTTGCTCGACAGGTTTTTGTGAATTCTAGCTAAATTCTAACACTACTTTTTATTTGTCATGCTGTTTATTGCACTATAGTCTATAGTAGTCTATAGTGTCTTGTATTATGTATTTTAAATTTTCTGCATACTATTCATTTGTCTTATATCATTTTTAGGGTTCCGTACCCAAAGGGTAAAAACGGGACCCTATTACTGAGACTTCGATGTCTGTCCGTCTGTCTGTCTGTCTCCAGGCTGTAACTGAAGAACCCCTATAGCTAGACTTCTGAAATTTTCACAGGTTATATATTTCTGGTGCCGCTATAACAACAAATACTAAAAACAAAATAAAGTTAATATTTAAGGGAGGCTCCTATACAACAAACGTTATTTTTTTGGTCTTTTTGGCTCGTAATCGATAGTTGCAACATATAGACACTTGAAATTTTCATAAAATGCTCAATTATATGTGTACTTTAAAATTAAATAATAAAATTAAAATAAAATAAATAATTTAAGGGGGGGCCATACAAAAAACACAAATTTTTCCTTATTTTCGCTCTATAACGGTACGGAACCCTTCGTGCGCGAGCTCGACTCGCACTTGGCCGATTATTAGTCTATCACCACGTCACTGCATACTAAAAGAAAGCGCTTCTGGCTATCTTTCCCCATATGCGAACATATTTAAAAGGACTCAATGGATTTTCCGGAAGGAATCCAATCCTTCTCAGTCAAAATCCAGATTTCGGCACGGTCACGACAAAACCAATTCCATTAAACTGGTTCTGAATCAAGTTCACAAAAACTTTCTGATCGCGTCTGCGATCTGCAACTTTTCGGTCTGTCGTTAAATAATTAACTTTTTCATATCGTCCACAAAATGAAATGTTTAGCGAAATACTTCTGATGTTACTATACTATAATGAATGTAATGGAGCCTTTTTAAATATTAAATATAAATTATATAATTTCTTAACTGTCATAATTTTTTTTTCCGTAGTGTTCAATAATTATTACAGAGTAAGTATAATAGTTATAATACAGGGACCATTTTCCTGACATTTAAGTGTGGTCCCCAAATTATTACCCATTATAGTCTCGTGCGAAATAATTGTGTTAACTACATAATTATACGGGTTTTGTCCACCGTGAGTCGTGACCGGTACAAACAATAATTAAAATAAGGAAACAACGTCCACTGCACTCACCAGTTACCTCAATTTACCTGTAACGTTATTTCAAATAATTTGGACTTTTTTAAACAAACTTAAATAGGGACATTAAAAATTACAAGGTAGCCGCTAGCCTATAGTGGCTTTTGCATAGAGTAGCTATCTAAGTTTTTGTATTGTGAAACTTATGACAGTCAATTGTTAGGGCTATTTCGGGTTCCTATAATATTTATTAAATTAGGAAATTAAAAAACAATCCCCTATTCAAATATTTTAATTAGATCAAGCTCAAATTTTTCAGCACTGAGCGGATGATGGCTCTAAGAACACTCTCGGACATGTCAGCTTTCAAACAAAGAAAAAACTAGATCAAAATCGGTCCATCCGTTTGGATGAGTATGATGCTACGATGACAGACACACACACACACACACACACACACACACACACACACACACACACACACACACAAACACACAAACAGACAGACAGACACGTCAAACTTATAACAACGCGAGGTTACTTATCTTTTTTTGATAGGGGAGGCTGGAGAAGGTTAAACCGAGTATAACTGTTAAATACTGATTAAGTTATAAATAATGATATTATTAAGTGTAAACTCGTCAATATTATCACATGCTTAAATGCACATAAAGATTTCATTACGTCATAATATTCCAAGCTAGACACGACTCATAAAGAACATAAGCTACTATAGTTTGTTACTATTAGTTTTAACTGCACATATTTTACATACAAATTACAATACTAGTGTGGGATATGTGGGATATAAGGAATAAGCGCGTGGTGGCCACAAAGGAAGATCTTCCGACCGAGCGAGGTGTTATGCTCGGTCAGGCCGGAGCCCACGTGATACATTTCAGCTGTCTTTATATACTGACGCGCTTAGAAAACTTCGATAGCGCGATGCAGGAATGTTAGGCGAATTGTGGGTACCGCCACACTAGTATAGGTACTAGAATTGTATATATTATAGTGTAGGTAGTCTAGGGACTACCTAGTATTTAGCTACCTAGTTATATGTTAATAGTTTTTATTCGTTCTGAACTAGTAATCTACAAATTGTAGAGTATTGTGTTATCGAGTACCTCCATGTTGCCTTGACCTGCTCTGCTTAACCAATAAGTAAACCAATATAATTATAACTCAATTTTATTTTATTGAAGCAAATTAACATTCGACACAAACAAATGAAACTATCGCTAAATTTGAAGAAATATATTGTGTGCTTACATCTCGATTTGAAAGAATTTCATGTCATTAATAAAAATTAGCCCAAAGGCTTCCGAGTTTTCAGTTTCACTATGAAATAAGTGAGCTTACTAAACATTTAGGAGGTTGGTTTTTCTTGTATAGTTTTGTCAAAACTAGCCAAAGTAGATTATAGCGACAAAAGTCTATAGAGGTACGAAAAACAATAAAAATAGATCTGAAAGACTCTCAGAGTCTCGCCGGGAGTCTTCTACATCTATTTTAATTGTAATGTTTGGATGTATGTGTTTATTGTAACACAATTAGTAACCTAGGTTTTTTGTGAATTGAATAATCATTGTCAAGGCCACTTAAATCATACTTACAGTGGGCATCCCCAAATATGGATTGACAAGGCGATTTGAACTATGAGATAACACACATCTACAGCTAACAAGTCACAACGCTCTTGCGGCCCCTCTGTGCACTGTAACAAGCTAAGCGTCGTTTGCGACAGTTGTTACAGTTTATTATACATTTCATCCTACTAATATTATAAAGGCGAAAGTTTGGATGTATGTATGTATGTATGTATGTATGAACAAGCAAGATTTTGCACCAAGGTATACCATGGTTCAGAAGGTGCTGAGAGAACTCCTGACTCTTTATATATACAAGTTTGGGAGTTTCGACGTTGTTTTAAGAACGGAAAGCATATTATGCTACTATGCAAATTACATTCATCATTATCACTACCATAAACCATTATAGAACCATGTATCGTCCCGTTTTGATCCTATTATTGGTACTTTTCATAGTCTTTTATTATTATATATCACTTAAACCGCGGGTAACACCGCGGGGCACAGCTAGTATTACTTAAGCTCTGTTGTGCCAAAGCCTTAAATATAGAATGTCATAATAATTATGAACTTTGGCGTTAAATATAATTCGATGAAGTAAATGAATCATGATGAATTTAGTGTATAATGAGTACTGTCAGATCCATGCTCCAATTCTATCCGAATTTTTTGTTTTGTGTTGTGTTGTAATATGCAGCATGGATGGGCTTTTGCCACAAGCTAAATAGATATAAAACTTGCAAATTGTCGACTTGCTGCCAGTTCTGGAGTATTGTAAATGCTGACCGCGATGACAGTCAAACTCATGATGATGATACAATACAAATCATACTCAGTCAAGAACTGTCACTGAGTAAACACCGTGATTTGAACCTCCGACTATTTTGATGGTTCTCGCGCGTAATTAGTGCACAGTTTAAGTGAAAAACTTTGTGATTTAAAGAGCAGTGTTTAATACCCAGCTGAAACTTTTCAAAACAAAAATCTCTGCAAAATTTCGGCATAAATCAGTGTTACTTCATACGTATTTGACACTTATTCATAATAATTGTTTATTCTACCGACATTGCTATTTAAAAATTTAAACGGACGTTACTGGCCATAGAGAATATACAGTGTAAAAACTCCAGTTGCCATATTTAACTTGGTATTGCCACATATAATCTTGTGTTGCCGTGATAAAACGTGGGTTACCATACTAAAGTTCGGGATACCACACTAAAACTTGAGTTGCCATATATAAAAAAAAATTTTAAAAAAATACTGAAGATGAAGTGTGATTTATGTGATTCCACCTATACTGATGGGGTATTCTGCAATGGGTGTAAGCGCAATATGGACTTCGCCTGCGCCTCTATTTCCGAATCTGGCTATCATAAGCTGGGGGCTGATAGAAGGGCGATGTGGAGATGCCCGCAGTGTAAGCTGGCTTCGAGTCCACGCCCTAGAACACCAACTTTCCCCGAACCTGTGACTTTGGAAATAATAATGTCAGAGATACGTGAAATGAAATTACAACTAAATAAACTCCCAGAACTTATTGATGACATTAAGTTAATAAAAACCGAAATCTCGGAGCTCAAAGCGACGTGTGATTTTAACAGTTCCAGGCTTGATGATGTGGAAACAAAGGTTGCAGCCATGGAGAAACGAGCACTAGAATCTCAAATCACTGAAACATCTATTTCCCAAGACCTGGCGCTTCTGAAGAAAGATAATGCCAACCGTGAGCAGTGGTCTCGGATGAACAATGTCGAAATAAAGGGTCTTCCAACTAAACCCAATGAAAACCTATTCGATATCGTTAATTCCATATGTGCAGTTGTGGGTTACACCTTCCCAAAAACCCAAATTAATTACATCGCTCGTGTCCCCGCGTATGGTTCTAAATCAAAGTCGATCATCGTTAACTTCATAAACCGTTACATTAAGGAAGAATTCATTGCGGCTTCACGGGCACGTAAACAATTAAATTTAAAGGACATTGGGTTTGAAAACGAAGATGGAACCTTCTACATTAATGACCACCTTATCCCCGATCAAAAGAAGCTACTTACAAAAGTAAAGGAATTTTCAAGGCTTAAAGGATATCGATACGTTTGGGTGAAATTTTGCAAAATTCATGTCCGCAAAAATGATAAGTCCCTAGTTCACATGATCTCAAACGAATCAGATTTAAACAAGTTAGCTTAATTTGCCAACCACAATATTGCTGTTTACATTACGTAGTTATTTTGGTACTAAAATATTATGTAAGCTTTCTTTTCATTACCTGCTTAATCTACTGTTTATACCCAGCTTATATATAAGCATATTTTATCTCTTAGAGATTGTTGGCTTCTGCAAGAGGATCTTAATAGATTTAGTAACTACTGCACTATTAACAAATAAGACTTAAATGTAGCTAAATGTTTTACTTTAAATTTCACCCGTAAACCTATTTTAATTAACTTTAAATATAAACTTAATAATGAACTTAAGAAGAACTCAATGAAAGATCTGGGAATAGTTGTCGACACTAAGTTAATTTTTGATAAGCACGTCGATTATGTTGTCGACAAAGCTTCAAAAGCTCTAGGTTTTGTCATAAGATCTTGCAAAAATTTTAAGAATATCAAAACTATTAAAGTTTTGTACTGTTCTTATCTACGCAGTCTTTTAGAATATTCCTCGGAAGTTTGGAATCCTAAATACAACATTTACATACAACGAATTGAATCGATACAAAAGCGCTTTTTAAGAAGCTTCAATTTAAATGTGGTCTCAATCTCCCAGATTATGAAGCAAGGTGTAAAAAGTTTCATTTTCTACCGCTACACTATCGCAGAAATGTTTCCGATCTGGCTTACTCTAGTAAAATTATTAATAATACTGTCGATGTTCCTGAATTATTAAGCCAATATAATTTTAATATCCCCATCCGATATATCCGTAATTTTGTTCCACTATATGTCCCACCGTACAACACCTTTTACCGTCGTAACTCATTCATGTGTAGATCGAGCATCCAACTCAATAATTTTAGTATTAACAATCAACTCGAAGATATCTTCTCTTTGAAACCCTTTAAAATTAGAAAATTATTAACGGACACGTACTTTTCTAGTAAGTCCAATTAATTAAATACTCATTATTATAATAATACATGTTATAAAATGAAAAATAAATCAGATCATTGCATAATAATACAAGGTAACAATTATTAATTTACAAAATCACATGTATTATTTCTCTATTATTACTATAAGTTTTTCGTTCTACTTTTGCAGTGGTTATAACTTATAACATAATATATATTTTTTCTCAACTGTACTATTATCTAGCCATAGGCATACCATCCAGATATCATTGTTTTGATAAAGTTTAAAGTTATAGCTATGTATACTTTAATTTTCATTTCTCTTTTTTTACTATTTTTATCTATTAGTGGAAAATGGTAATTGGCTCCTAACTTTATAGTAATTTTTAGTTATAATAATTTTTAAGTAGCTGTAAGTTTTCCAAATAAAATAAAATAAAATAAAATAAAAAAATAAATAAAAACAACACGTAAGGTAGGGGCTTATGAAGTCATGAACAAGATGCAAGAACGCCCGGGTCATCGGACGGCGCCCACGGTTATTGTGACATTGAACCATCTGTGAATCGATTATATTACTTTACTATATATTAATTAAGTCTGTACACTGTATAAAATAATACCCTCCAGTTTATAATATTATAAATCCTATTCCTAGTCTCCACTTCACGCTCAAACTGCCGAAGAAACTCAAAGTTGGAATCCCGGAGACAAAATAGGACCTTGGGTAGTTTTATTGATGAAAATGTACCGTGTAAATAGATTGCTGCTGTGCGGTAGAGTTCTCTACACGTTACTGTCACATAACCGCAAAGTAGACAAAACTTTTTATAAATGCTACATAAAAGGCGGGTTATTAAAACAGTAGTATTATAAGAAGTTAATAAGCATAATAAATATTTAAATATCTCTTTAAATCATTGATAAAAATGCAGTTGACTACCTCTGCTCTACTGCAAAAATAATAAATTTACCTACAGAAGAACTTGTTGCGAGATTTTAACCTGGCGCATTGCTACCTTTAGGCTTTGCTTTGCTTTTTTGTTTTTTTGCTTTGCTTCGCTTTTTTGATTTTTTTCAGGTGTTTAAAAACAGTTTTTCTTAATGCACTAGATATTTAATATTACTGTCTGCATAGGTATACGCTTTTGCTATATTATATCCAATATAGCTTTAAAGTTGGTTGGATATTTTACTAACTTCAAATACTTACTTTCTATAATTTTAAATCATAGGTTTTGCCTAGTTTTTGCGAATAATATATTTTAGCACTCGGACTAAATTTCTACTCGGACATAAGCATTCGGTCTAATTTTATTTTTGTTTTGGTTGAAAGTAGTCTAGAACAAACATAATATTATGTGTGTGTCTGTATTTTTAGTCTTTAACCTATGAGGTACAAAATTGTATGTTTTGTTATATTGTAACTATTTATATATATTATTGCCTATTGTTAATGTATTAAGAATAGGCAACTATTTCAATTACCAGCTACCTTATATATCTAGTATCTACTATTCTTGTTTTAGTAGGACGATTGTTTATTTATATCCTAATCGTTTTTCCGCTATTAGATATTGAAGTACAGCATTTGAGTTAAAGCATTAGACTGTTTACACACACGCCGCAGCGGCAGCAGCACCGCCGCCGCGGCGCGGCGGTGCCGCTGCAATACTCATCCTTGTATTTCTATGGGCCCTTACACACGGCGCCGCACCGGCAACGGCACGGTTTCGCCGCCGCCGCGGCGGCGCCATGTGTAAGGGCAAATAGAAATACAAGGATGAGTAATGGAGCGGCACCGCCGCGGCGGCGGTGCTGCTGCCGCTGCGGCGTGTGTGAAAACAGCCTTAGATATTTAAAATTTTAAAAAATATGATAACAGGAAAATAGAGCACAAATTCAAGTCAATAAATAAAATTACAATGATTGTAGTTTTGGTGCAAAAACCAATTGTTTTCTTGTAGCTACATATTTTGGCAACGTCTACGTTGGGGTTTTTCATCAAGCATTTTCCATTTTCCTCAACGGTAATTTATTTATGAAAATGTAATTATATTTTCCGCTTAGATTAATTTATTTTATTCAAATAAGCGAAGGAGTCATGTTATCTTGAACATTATAATAGTACTAGATGACGCCGCAACTCCGTTGTGCCAAAATTCATTTTTAGCGTGGGAAACGTACGTTTTCGTAACAAAAACTATTCTATTTACTTTTCCGGCACTTTAGGTACCTAATACCGATTTAAAATATATAATACCTTAAATATATAATATAATACGGAGATACCAATAGGTATCTCCGTACGAAATTTAATTTAAATCGGTTTAACAATTTAAGAGTGAAGAGGTTACAGATAGACAGACAGGTAGACATACTTTCACTTTAAAAAAATAGTACGGATTCGGTTATCGTGGTATTTCATTATATTACATCACCTGTCACTTAGGATTTGCCATTGACATATTATCGCTTGTCTCTTTCGCGCACAGGCAAAAATCACATTGAAGCTTCAATCGCATACCCGTAGATACGAGACGGCTAAATACAGCGCGAGTGCAAGGGACCAGACGTAGTGATGGGTCGATGGCTAAATTTTTACGTGTTCTTTGACCGGGATATACACATAAGCTTAGTCAATTAGCTTATCAATTGTCGTCATAACGAACACAAGAGACGCCGTGCACTGTACCAACCAGAAACTAAGTTTTTTACCTATGAAACGACTTTTATTCCAGCGGCATAAGGTTTGAATTCGTCGAAACAGTTGTAAATATAAGATCGCATTAGTTCTTGAAATCAGCTGGCAGATATCCAGGAATTTTTCATTGTCACCACTTGAATGTTGCTAAACGAAATTACCGCTTGTTTCTTTGTAATTTAGTTAGTCCCCAGTACAAGAAACTAAAATTTTTTTGATACATACTTTTACATTTGACAAAACTTTGTGAGTGCCTTTTTTGCGATGAGTCCGATAAACTTTTCTATGCGAAAAGTTTCGGCGCTGCTGCTTTTCGGAATGCTTGATTCCTGGAATTGTCGACGATCAATTATCAAGCATTCGAAAACGCAGCAGCGCCGAAACTTTTCGCATAGAAAAGTTTGTTGGACTCATCGCAAAAAAGGCACTCACAAAGTTTTACATTTGTATGTATCAAAAAAATTTTAGTTCCTTGTACTGGGGACTATAAGTTTTAATGGCGGAAAACGAAAAGTCCCCAATGCGGTCGCCATAAAAGTTTTTGATGTTTTAAATATCAAGCAATTTAACTGGGACTCGTTTGTCGAGATAAATTGCCAGTTAAAAGTTAATGCAACGTGGAATGTCCTAAATTATAAGGTATTAATTACACTAGCAATAAAAAATCTTGTTATGATAAAGATTAAACAAAGAGAGGTAAAATACTAAGACTGGCCATAGACGGACCGCAAGTTGCAGTCGGGACCGCCTGCTCTAGAGCGGTCGCGTTGAAGTCGTACACGACTGCAACACGACCGCATCATGCAGTCGACCGTACATATACCTACCTTTGTTATTCGACCGCACGGCGAAACTCGACTGCAGAGCGACTGCTCCGACCGCTCAAGAACTGCTCCAGCGGTCCGTGCATTGTGGATATGAATTTAGTAAGCTGCAGATGGCCGTGCGGAAACCTAGGTACCTAATAGGTACCTAATACTAATACTACCTATCTGTAATAGAGTATTGACACCTTTTGAACGTCGAATCTACAATGAAGCTTGCTAGTTCGGGAACTAGCCCGGTGAGAAAATTATTCATTCCCTGAGGTCAAACTATTTACCTTGTTTTTATACTTTTCCTGCTATACCTTGAAGTCAACAATCTCTGTCACAAGCTGGCCTCAAAACGCAACGTCATATTATAATCCCTTGAGTGTGACGACAAAACTCTGTAGGTTCTCTCGTTTCTTATTCTTTATGCTGGCTTCTCACGGCGCGTAATATCACGAGCCGCGCCGCGCCGCGCCGAGCTGATTTGTACGAGCGAGCACGAGCCAACAGGCGAGTCCGCGCTACCCGTTCTCACGGTGCATAATATCACGAGCCGCTCGAGCCGCGCCTTTGAAGTTACCGACTTCAATCGGATCGGACGCGCCTGCTCGAGCCAGCCTGCGCCACCTCGAGCCACCCCCTTCACACGGCGCGTGGCTCGAGCTGGCGCGGCGCGGCTCGTGATATTACGCGCCGTGACAAGGCAGCATTGGGTTAACAAGTGCAAACCACAAATGAACAGGTATGAACTGGTTTCATAGAAAACAACTTAGGAAACCCCTATACAAAACCAGTTTATTGACATTAGTCATTTAAGGCCACTGCGCTACGTAGAGTTCCCGTATTTTCACGTGAAAAACTTAAAACCCAGCTTCTGTGATCCCGTAATTAACGTGATTCACGTTGACCCTGAGCTGACGTGAATTATGAATCACTGGTTTAACGGTATTAGGACATAATAATCGCGTTATTTATATAAGATATTCGCTAAAATGATAGATTATTAAATCATTTATGAATTAACCCTTGAATTATTGTTGAATCTGTTGGTTTCTGATATTGTGCTGTAAGCAAGCTACTGATGATGAATTATGGCTAAGAATACTAACAGTTTTAAACAAAAAAAATCTTAAAGCCGTAATTTTGTTAGAGACAGACAGCAAAATAACACCTTACGACATCTGTGGTTTGAAACATTGATTGCAATCAACAAAAGTTTCCGAAAGCTCGAAAACTATATTTTATGTAAAAGCTTTCACTATAGACGAGAATTCGGAAAGAAAAAAATATTACTAACCACAACAAGAACTTTTATATGACCTTACATAATTTTTATTGAACCAAGTAAGGAATCCCTAGGGAATTCCAGTCATGAGTCACTACGCAGAACACAGAGAGTTAACGAGAATTGTGAAATATAGGGCACAGATACGATGCGTAGGCGCAGTGCGTGGTCAGAGGGGGTTTTCACAGCTTGTACCAATTAAAACTACTTATGTAGCTTTGAAACAAAGAGCTTTACAGAAACTGTAATGTGAACTTAGTATAGGTACTCTTCTGAATCAATGACTTAACATTTTTAGTGATAAACTTTCCCTGGCGACATTCTGTCTTTTGCTGAAGCGTAAATAAAATAAATAAACAATAAATTATTTTTTGAAGTTTTTTAGTATTAAGTATAGATATTAGCTGTTTTATGAAGTTCTATGGTTATTATAGATAAAATATTATTGTACCTGCGTAAATGTTCAGGTAAACAGGTCGAATGGCATTTAATAAGAGGAAAATGTTAGATGCAAGTTATTAATATCATCAAGGATAACGCATTATCCTGTCTGTCTGTGCCCAAACTGCTGAACCGATTTTGCTGAAATTTGTTATAGAGATTAGAGATTATTTGAGTCCCGGGAAAAGACAAATGATACTGTAGGGTTGTCCCCTACTGATGATAAATGCTGGAAGCTGGATGATAGTGCTGCTCACGCTGATAGTGGAGTCAAATGATACACTCTCGATGCTTATTAATGATCTGCTTTATTTTGATACGATAGTTTAAATTTATACAAATAAATTGATGATACGGCGCAACGTGCGAGTTCATCGACACGCTGAACCGTACATCTTGCCACTCTAAAAGAAACAAGAACAAGAAAGAAAATCTTAAAAATGATATAAAATTATATTAAAAAAGTGTAAAAAATGTAAACAATTAAAAAAAAAACAATGATATTAACAAAGTGAAATAAAAATGATTAAGCGATACGCGATGTGTGAAGGTAACCAGGTAAAAAGGTAAAGGTGTTTTAATCCCGGAAAAATATTATACGGTTCCTGCACGATAAACTAATGGCACAAAAACCTAAATTTGGATATAGCTGTATTTTATATTTACCATGAAAACCATGGGTTCTGTCCAAATTGGCCCCGAGGCACTTAAATGTAGAGCCGTGGCTGTTTCTGATATTTTGATCTCTTGCTAACTTTTCAGAAAGACTAAATAGATAGACGTGATGCCACTGATCACGTGACACTTCCTTATTGTATATTATTACTAGCTGACCCGGCAAACATTGTTTTGCCATAAAAATAATTTCTAGTATCAATATAAAAAAGTAGATAAAAACCTATTCTCAGGCCTAACGAATGTACATACAAAATTTACTTAAAGTCGGTTGAGCCGTTTTGGAGGAGTTCACACACAAACACTGTGACACGAGAATTTTATATATATTAGATATGTGCTTATAATAATAAAGAATTAAAGAATAAAGAAAGTCACTAAGTTTGAACTCTAACCTTTTGAGTTTGTAGATTACCACTGATAAGGTGTATTGTTTCAGACCAAAGATAGCCGTCGAGATGACACACCGTCACAGCCACTACTCGAGCCGGAGAAAGATAAGCCCACACCACCACTTGCTGGTAAGACACAACCATTAAACAACACTTAAACACAAACACAACCGAAACCAAGTTACACCACCGCGCCGCGCCGTCCGTTCTTCAGTGTTTTCCGCCGCGCCGCGCCATGCCGACCTACCACAAATCCTACAATACAAGGAAGCAAGGCCGGCAACACAACTTTGATGTAGCGGGTATTCAGAGTCTATTTCTTTCTATTTCCATCCTAATAGATATCATTACTGACGGCATAAAACTAATTAAAAAATTAATTATAGTTGCAACTCTACTAATGCTTTATGGACTCGACAGACTACAAGTCTACGCTCGACTCTACATGAATCATGTTACGTAGAACTGGCATCTGTTTTCACATAATAGCATTAGAATACACAACTTTTATCCTCGTTGCCTACAGGAAATCCTGTGCCATTCAATTTTTAAATATTTAAATGAGTGACGTTTTTGCAGATCCGCTAAAGGTTGGACTGGTTTTTTTGGGTGATTTAAGGTTTCCCAATACAATTGGGTAATTACTTATTCATCATCATCACCTTGGTTATTGAGTATATTATGTAAAAGGCGAAAGCTACATATAAATAATATACAATCTGAAAAAATTGAATTATAGGCAGAGAGATTAATGTTAATCGTGATCTATTAGCTGAGTTTGACATAACTTGATCACATTAACTAGATCTGCCCTTAAGTCATTTTCTCTGATGATATCTACAAACAAAAGTTACGCAATAGTTAAGCTATATCCATACTAATATTATAAATGCGAAAGTGTGTCTGTCTGTCTGTCTGTCTGTTACCTCTTCACGCCCAAACCGCTGAACCGATTTTGCTGAAATTTGGTATGGAGATACCTTGAGTCCCGGGAAAGGACATAGGATACTTTTTGTCCCGGAAAAAATGTACGGTTCCCGCACAAAAAACTATTATGATTTGCGCCTAAACTATTCAATCGATTTTGATAAAATTTGGTACATACGAACAATTTGCCCCGGAAAAGGACATACAACAGCTTTTATCCTGGAAAAATGTACGGTTCCCACGCAATAAACTTTTATAATTTGCGCGTAAACTGTTCAATCGATTTTGATGAAATTTGGTACATAGGTACATTTTGTCCCAGAAAAGGATATTAAACAGTTTTTATCCTGGAAAAATGTATGGTTCCCACGCAATAAACTTTTATAATTTGCGCGTAAACTGTTCAATCGATTTTGATGAAATTTGGTACATAGGTACATTTTGTCCTGGAAAAGGACATAAAACAGTTTTTATCCCGGAAAAATGTACGGTTCTCACGCAATAAACTTTTATAATTTGCGCGTAAACTGTTCAATCGATTTTGATGAAATTTGGTACATTAGGTACATTTTGCCCCGGAAAAGGACATTAAACAGGTTTTATCCTGGAAAAATGTACGGTTCCCACGCAATAAACTTTTATAATTTGCGCGTAAACTGTTCAATCGATTTTGATGAAATTTGATATGCAGATACATTTTGTCCCGAAAAAGGGCATATGATACTTTTTGTCCCGGAAAAATGTACTGTTTCCTCACAATAAACTTTTATGATTTGCGCGTAAACTGTTTAATCGATTTTGATAAAATCTATACTTACATAAAATAAAACTGTAGAAATGAAAATTCTGTACATTAAAGATATTCAAAAAATAATAAGCGGGGGGTGTTACTACATCGCTATGGAAGCCAAAAATGTGGTTACTTTTTTGTCTGTCTGTATGTTTGTTCCCGCATCACACGAAAACTACTGATCCGATTTGAATGCGGTTTTCGCAGATATACTTGTCTTCCAACTTAACATCTGGTGTATAAAAATTTTTCCCCCACCCCTCTAACGCAGGGGACGCACCTGGGATTTCCCCCGGACCCTGCTTGGGGGGGCTGCGTCCCCCCAAACCCCACCCTCCTGAAAATGTTGCTTATAACAAAGTGCTGTCGCATAGTTAGTGTTGAGTTTAAATTCTCCTTTTTTAGGAACAAACTAAGGTATTAATTAAAAGTGAATAATATCATAACGAAATTATTCTAACCTAAAGTAAACATACAGATTTTGAGTGTCATTTGATTAATACGGGGGGAGGGGGGGGGGGGTTTGCCTACGGACATTACTTGGGGGGGCTGCGCACCCCCCCAAACCCCCCCCCCCCTCCCTCCTGGAAATGTAACTTATATCAAAATGGTGTCGCGTCGTTACTATTAAGTTATTATTTCTCTTTAAGAACAAACTAAGTCAATAATTAAAAGTGAAATTATTCTAACCTAAACTAAATATACACTTTTTGAGTGTAATTTAATTACTAGGCTTCGCCCCTCGAGCCCCCCTACTTAATGGCTGCGTCGCCTTCTTCCCTGAAAATGATGCTTATAACAGAACGGTGTCACGGCGTTAGTGTTGCGTTGTAATTCTCCTTTTTTAAGAACAAACTAAGGTATTAATTGAAAGTGAATATCATAACGAAATTATTCTAACCTAAGCCTAACATACAGATTTCGAGTGTCGTTTGATTATCATGCGGGGGCTTTGCCCCCGGACACTACTCGGGGGGGCTGCGCCCCTCCAAACCCCCCCCCCCTCTCTCCTGGAAATGTAGCTTTTATGAAAATGGTGTTGCGTCGTTAGTTTTGAATTTTGATCCTCCTCTTTAGGAACAAACTAACATTAAGTCAAAAGCAGCTTAAGCCCAAATGAAAAGTTTGTTGCATAAGAACCGTACATTTTTTGGGGATAAAAACTATCCTCGAAATGTTGCTTATTTAGCTTTAAAAAACAAAATGGTGTCGCGTCGTTAGTGACGAGTTTTAATCATAATAATTAAAAGTGATTTTTTTCTAACCTAAATTAAACATACAGTTTTCGGGTGTCTTTTGATTAATATGCCCATACTTGGGGGACTTGCGCCCCCCCAAACCCCCTCCCCCCAATCCTGGATATTTAGCTTAAAAAAATGGTGTCGCAGCGTTAGTGTTGCGTTTTAATTCTCCTTTTTAGGAACAAAGTAAGTTATTAATTAGAAGTGAATTTATTCTAACCTAAACTAAACATAAACTTTTTGAGTGTCATTTAATTACCATGTGAGTAATTAAATGACACATTTGTAATCGGGTCTCATTTTCACCCTTTGAGTAAGGGACCATAAAAAGGAGAATATTATCCATTTCCGTTATATCATGCTAACGCGGACGGAGTCGCGGGCAACAGCTATATTATAATAATACTTTTTAACGCGAGCGAAGCTGCGGGCAAAAGCTAGTAATATTATAATGTTGATGACCTCCTCGTTAGCGTCTTTACCAAAGTGTAAAGGCACAACAAGAACCCAACATTATATGTATATTACAGTGTATCCAGTATTCTACACTTATCCACTGCCTTATTCAAATTTAAAATTGAAATAGAATATTTTTTACTGTTTATTAGTATAATTTACTGACTTACCGCTGTGTCTCCAGGTCCAGAGATAGACGATCTGGGCGACTCCACCCGAACCACCACACCAGACCCCTACCCCGGCATCGACGACGGCTTGCTCGAGCCCAATAACAACAACAACGACAAACCTGGACATGATGATGGTAAACTATATTTCATTATATCTTAGGCTCGTTTTACACCGCTGCGGAATGGAACGGAAAGGAAGCGTCAATTTTGGCTCATGACGCGGGAATTGGCACCGGAGAATTCTCGAGAATTCAGCGGAAGATGCGCGTCCAATTTTTTTCGCTCGTATTTATAATCTGTGTGTTAACTGTTGACATAGAGTTCATAATTGTGCTATATACAGTTTCGTTGCAAAAAGTCGCTTCTATTCCATTCCGCAGCGGTGTAAGTTGAGCCTTTAGAGACCATTTTGTAACGACCCAGCTGCCAGCTATGTGTTCAGTAAGGATAGAATTTGCAAATTAAAATTCTAAAAACAATACAAAAAGTTAACAAAGTTCTGTGCTTCTTCAACTTCTGATAAAAAGCACTAGCAATCGTTATTACCTATACGATAGTTTTCTATGAGCTCAAAGTACCCCTTTGGTAGAGCCATTTATTCGAAATACGTCTCCTCCAAGGTGTTACTGCCATATTGACCACGAACTTAAAATGTATAAACAATAATGCTTGTAAGAAAATTAACAATAACAAACCTGAATCATATTATTCAAGTAAAGTTTGCTGCTAAGTGGTTAAGACGTACTTAGTATTATAGTAGTTAAGAGGTCTTTGAACAAACTAGTCGCTTTTCAACAGTGAAATGTGGGGAAATTGGAAAATACATCAATGAATTCTGAATATGATTCAGTAATACATTAATTGAAATCAGTTATTAATTGCGATTTGCGTCTCATAGAGAGTAGAGTTTAGTTCGCTGGTTTGTGACAATGGTTCATAAAATGGTAGTGACTATGCGTGAGTGTATTTCATTTTTTAGGGTTCCGTACCCAAAGGGTAAAAACGGGACCCTATTCATGAGACTTCGATGTCTCTCTGTCCGTCTGTCCGTGGTTCTGTCTCCAGGCTGTATCTCAAGAACCGCTATAGCTAGAGTTCTGAAATTTTCACAGATTGTGTATTTTTGGTGCCGCTATAACAAAAAATACTAAAATCAAAATAAAATTTATATTCAAGGGGGGCTCCCATACAACAAACGTGATTTTTTTGTCTTTTTTTGCTCGTAATCAATAATGGCAACAGCTAGACGCTTTAAATTTTTACAAAATCCTTAATTATATTTGTAATTTAATTATTAATAATAAAATTTAAATAAAATAAATATTTAAGGGGGGCTCCCATACAAAAAACACATTTTTTTGCATACTTTCTGATTTCTCTCTGTACGGAAGTAGGAACCCTTCGTGAGCGAGCCCGACTCGCACTTGGCCGATTTTTACAAATTGTCTATTAAGGCCATAGTTTTTGCACTTTATTATAGTTTATAGGTCTACCAGAATCTGATGGCAAATTTTGACAGCAGATTTTCAAAAAATATCCTTGATCATTAGATAAATTTATATATTTGCATGTTTCACACACAGAATCAGCCACTATAAGAAAAAAAACCGGCCAAGTGCGAGTCGGACTCGCGCACCGAGGGTTCCGTACAAACCTGCAAGGTTTACAAAGTTTGATTTTGTTACAGCTTAAAGGTATTATAGACCTGAGTATTTGGTATGAATTTCAATTTAATACCTCTACGCGTTTATGAGGAAATGGGTTGAAAAAAAATATATTATGTGATGTAACTAAAAATTTATGGTTTTCGTAATTTTTCCTTTATCTATGCTATAAGACGTTGCTTCGTACCAAATTTCAAGATTCTGAGTTCACGGGAAGCACCCTGTAGGTTTTGATTCCCTTGCAAGTGTCGAAAATTTGCGGCATAAACGGCTGTATCTTTTGATTGCGTTGGCTTAGAAGTTTGATTTTTTCACAGCGTTCCTGAGAAAAAGGGTCTTGACAGACGGACGGACGGACAGACGGACAACAAAGTGATCCTATAAGGGTTCCGTTTTTTCCTTTTGAGGTACGGAACCCTAAAAAGGATCAAAATGTTTTATTCCAACTACCCCGGTATTGCTAGAGTCAATTTACTTTCTCACTTTTTGCCATCAGATTCTGGTAGACCTATAATAACTATTTAAGTATTTTATATATTTTTTAAAGTATCTGCTGCGATTTTTTTTTTATTTTTCACCAAGTTTATGGTAGAGGAAAATTATTTTATTTATCATTAAAATACCTTCGTAATGCATACAGCGCATCAGAAAAATGAGGTTAATTTTGTCCCTTAATTCTGAAATTTCAGCAGTTTATCATGTTTTTCTCGTTAACGTGAGAATCTGGGACGAACCTTAGGGCGTTGATCGCTATGTTATGTTAATTAACATACAACAATATAAGAAATGAATGCGCAGATACGTGGGAACATGATAAGGACGACTTTGACCGCGGTTTCCGACAGATATCAACCACTAACCAGGTCGTGACTCGGGGCTAGTGGTCGGTACATTAGTGGTAGATAATGGGCCAAACAATTAAATTCAACGTAAAATAATAGATAATATAAGTCTATAATAGTTGTGGAAGATTTTCATAGCAACTAGCGTATCAAATAGAGATGATGAGCATGATCTTAGTTATTGCAAATATAGATGTTATTTCACGTCTAAATCTGCTAAAATCCAGTCGCGGGGTAGGGAGAAATTCAGTACATATATTATTATCATGCTGTAGCTGCTTGTCTTTTTCAAATGGGTACAAAAATATTTTGCCTCGTTTCCACGCACGTAAGCTCAATGTCGCCAATACTACTGGTAAGTGGTATAACGAAACTCCGGAGGCCCTATTGTCCTGAAATACTGGTCTCTCTAGTTCCCAGTCTCCCACAAAGACTGTGTTGTATGCAGAATTGTTAACTTCATCATAGTAGTAGTAGGTACTTTTGTGGTGAGAAAATGAATTATTTTTGTTTTGTTTTCAGACGAGAAGCCGGACGGCTCGTCGGACGGAACCCACCCGATGCTGGACGAGGGGGCTGGCACCGACGACGGTAAATTGCCTTGGCCACCATACGACGAGCCCGACTTTGCATACGGTGAATGGCCGCACATTAACTTGCGCAGGCGCACCCAGAGGGATTTTGGCCCCAAAAATATTGTCCTTGCTGCCTCTCGGCAAGATCATTCTCCATTAAAGTTTACTTTTCGTTGTGTGGAAAATAATCTCGCAGAGCAAATTACCCTTTTGCAGGGAAATCCGGAATCTAGAATATTTTCTACATGTTAAAAATAAGCTTCATTGGTGAATCTATACTTTTCAGACATTTAATTTTTGTCCCGCTCAATCGTCTCTCTCTTTCTCTTTTTCACCCTCTCGACTATTTTATGAAACGAATAAAAATTATTTTTCCCCTACACAAAACTCCCTCTGGTTGCGCTTTGCGTATGACACTGAAACATTTGGAATTTTGAAAACCAATTTATTTCTTTTGGACAGATTTCACTTCTCACTGTATATTTTATTCATTATATTTGAGTTTGTGCATGTATTTTTGCATGATTATTGTGTATTACGTTTTTTTTATTGTTTATTTAATTATTTTTTATTGTTAAGTATCAAATTAATTGCATGAATATTTACCGCTTGCATGTTTTATTAATTATGTTATTCACAAGATTTCAATATACCTAGATATATTTCGTTAAGACGGTAGGTACCTTTATAATACGCTAGTTTTATAATCTATCGATAAAGATCAGATATGTAGATAGCCTGCATGTTTTATTTCTATCTCTCAGTAAAAAGTGAGCTGAAGCGAAACATTCAAACAAGCTATTCACAATTTAAAAATATAGGTTAGTTTTAGGTAAATAAGATCACAAGTAGGTAATATTATATATCCACAGGCGAACATAGGACCCCTCCTTTTTTGGAAGTCGGCAAAAGCAGACGTCATATGAGTACGTTTTTTATTTTGCTCTGAATATTATAAGGAGAATGCGTTTACCATAGTGGATTGCGACTATTGACTACCAATTTGCCATGAACAACATTAACGTCCTCGTCAGTAAAACATGCACAGTATGACGCTCGCCGCCCGCGAATAATATGTGATACACTGGATGCACAGACCGACATTATATTATGCGGTCGACCATATAAATCAATTAATTAACAAATTGAATTTCAATTTTGATCGACAGAAATAATGACAGGGAAACTAAATACGATTACTAATTTTAGAGTCATGTCCCAATATTTCTAAGTATATAATATAATCATAGAGAAAATATACACGTATGTATATAATATAGTGTACTATCAGAGAAGTTGATTCCTAGGCAGATGGGGGACCTACGTAGTTTGGTCGCGTTACGTCAAACCCAGCCGACACATCACAATTAACATTGAATTGACATAATTCGGCGTTGGTCTGTCAACTGCCTAGGAATCAATTTCTTCGATGGTACTTACTTAATTATGTATATAGTATTATTTCGTTTTGTTACGTATAGAACTGTTTCTTGAGTTTTGACATAACGAAATACTTATGTACCTATGTCTATTGGATCTGATATATTATTTATAATATTTAGTATACTTCTTTGCCCACATAATTATTCCTTCAAAGTGGAACTTGAAATTTAACTAAAGTTATGTACAAACAATATCAATGTTTTTACATATTTCATTGCAGATGGAACCAACGGATTCGAGCCACGTTTCGGTGAGGGCGATAGACCTATATCACCCACGATTCCAGGGGTAAGCATCTGGTCTAAGATAGGGTTGCCAACCTAAAATTAAAAAATACAGGTTTGAAGTTACAAAAACCAGGACAATTTCGTCTAGAAAACTAGGACATGTCCTGGGAAAACAGGACGGTTGGCAACCCTAGTCTAAGAATTATTTTTTTTGTAAAGATATTATGAGCGATGACTATCTCTTACCAGAGTAAAAAGAACTAACGAGTAGGCCGACTCGCCGACTCAGAAGAGATCTCGAAATTTATACGTTTGCGGTTTGACGCAGTATGTCAGATCGGCCGGCGCGCGCAGTAAGTATACGTGCCGGTTGGCAGCGAGCGTCATGCAGCAACCGCAAACGACGTGTCGTCGCGACACTACTGGTTTCTATGTATTTCTATGAAATTCCCCTCCGCAGCTAGCGACACAAAGCTAGCGACACTTATATCATAGAAATACATAGAAACCAGTAGTGTCGCGACGACACGTCGTCTGCTGCAACTTCATGTAGCCGGCTTCCAACTTGTACCTTTACTCAGCATTGTGAAACATGTCGAAAGTGACACTCGCGCCCAACTCGCCCAACTCCTTAATTCTGTCTACTCGACTTTAGCTATTGCAGCTATAGCGCTAAAATAATATAAGGTGACAAACGTTAATTAGTCAATATACGAAGTTCTGCTTCTCAATTGAAGAATAAAAATCGCCTATGATGAATAAATTGTAGGTATAATATCTAGTTATTTCATCTACACTCACGCGTAGTCACGTGTGTTCTAGTAAGCACTCTTATGGAATATATAATCTTAAAAAAAAAATAACGTTATTAATGGCCTCTCTCGTAATTCCAGTCGATCCCCGACGTGAACACGTACCAACAGAAGAAGAACCTCGCGCAGGGCATGATGGACCTGGCACTGCTCTCCGCCAACGCCAACCAGCTGCGGTACGTGCTGGAGTCCTCCACCGCGCACCCGTATTACTACCCCAGTCTGACGTTCATCACGCTCAGTATTATATTCCAGGTTGGTATATTTTTGCTAATAGACGTATTATATCGCGGGCTTCAAGCCAGAAGGTAGTATAGGAAAAAAGTAGTTTTTTTTAAGAAGAAAATAGATGTAAGTTCAATATTGCAAGTTTTGGAATAGTTATAATACGAAAGATCATTTCGCGATTAAGGGTCAATTCAGACCGCAACGCGACGCGTAGATAGATGCATTTATAAATTTGTACTGAATTGACAGATTTCGTGAGCGTGAGACGTCTTGCAAATCTATCAAATCCATACAAATTTAGAAATGACCCTAAGGAATTTTGACCCTGAATTAACCCTAAGGAAGTACTTTCATAGACACATAAAATTTTCAGTTTTAGATCTATTATCTTAGATCTATTTTCTTCTTTAAAAAAACTACTTTAATTTCTATACGACCTTCTGTCTTGAAGCCCGCGATATATACAAGAGTGAGTACCGTCTGTCTGTCTGTTACCTCTACAAGCTTAAACGCTTGAACCCATTTAGATGAAATTTGGTGTGAAAACTATAAGATAGATACTTTGAAAGACGCGAAAGAACGCAGGATACAGACAGTTTGTGTTATATTATAAAGTACTGTTCCCGCCTGATAAAGGAATTTTGGTGCAACGGAGTTACGGCTAGTGATTGCTGATTAATAAAACAAAACAAAACACACCTAAAGAGGGGAAGGGGGTCGACGAAGTGTAACATTGTATGACAAGGAGCGGGGAGGGGAAGTTTAGTGGCATCACATTTTAAAAATACATTTGAAATATTGAGATACTTAGTTTTAATTTTTAGAAGCAAAATTGTAAATTTGTGACATCACACTAGGAGGGGGTGGGGGGGGGGGGGGTGTCTCTCACAGATGTGACCACCTATGACTAGGGGGGTGGGGGGATCTAAAAATCATGAAAATCTTGTGACGTACTTTATGGATGGTCCCCTACCAACACACTAATCATCTTTCTTTTCCCCAGATCGCAGTAGGCGTCGGGCTGATCATGAACAGTCAGTACAACGTTAAGGACGATAAGGACATCTGCAAGGCGGACAAGATCAACAACCTCACAGTGCTGGGAATCTTCCTCATCACTATTGTCAACGTCTTCATCACCAGTTTCAGCGTCGCCACACCCAACTCCATCAACTCGGTAGTACAGCCTAACATACAGCAGGCTGGGTAACTTTGGACGTTTTGGACGTCGCAAAATGAGTAAATCCGGCTACACACTAAACGATAAAACTGCATAGTTCGATCAGAGAAAATGGAGAATAGAGCCCGCCCACGTCTGTTAATTGCAATACTGCAATGTATTCGTCATACAAAAAGTACCTACGTCAAAAAATAAATAATTTCAATCGTGCCGTGAGTGACAAAAAATGACGTGAGCGACCATCCTAAAAGTAAAAGAATTAAGTACAACGCTCGAACTGTACAGATAATAAATATCGTTGCAGACCGCAGTTTTCTTGTGAGGCGCTTCGACTGCTTATTTACTGCCTTACGAAATCGAAGGTGCTGTTATTGTGATACCTTTCTCTTAAGCCGTCGCTGCATCGATATTAGGTCATAAGTTTGTGCGCTCCAGTATTCACAAAATGTCAAATAATTTTCGCAATCACAATATGTATTAGATAATAAATTAACGCAATTGTACGTTCCTTGCGGCCCGATACCGATACAGTGTATGCGCACCTTTTTGCGGAGTATTTGTGTTGAAATAATGGCTATGTTGACTTAATGCTAGTTGTCTCGAGATTTAAGCTGTATTTTAAAATGTATGATATTTCATATGTGTATGATCATATTAATATTAGCTAGACATAATTTATATGAACATAGAGCACTTCTAGCATACCGAACTTTGGTTTAGACTAGCTAGAGTTGTTTAGCTTAGAAAATGAACTATGTCATCTGAGAATCTCGCTATGAAGCCAAGAACATAACAGATTTGTCTCTACAATTGAACTGTACAGAAAAATCACAGATAGGCCTTGTCTAACTTGAAATGACACGTCCAACAAATTCACTCGTTGATATAAATGGGAAAGTACTGTAAATATGAGAGGCTCGAGTCAAAAAAGTTGTACAAACTCTACCTTTAAAAGAACAAATTAAGAGTAATTTGACTGATTCGAATATAAAGTTGTTTCGAATTTTATCTTAAGACAGCACTAGTGCGACACGACACGACGCGACATTTCACTTCCATAGTCTTAGTGGGCCCCAAGACGATAAATTTTATTGTGCAATATCATTGTACAATATTATTGAACAATTTATTTGACAATAGCATTGAATGGCGGATTGCACAATACGACGTGATATTGCACAATAAAATTGATCGTCTAGCGGCCTGCTTACATATTCCAAACGTCAGTTCTACGCAAGTAAGTGTCGCGTAGTGTCGTGCCGTGTCGCACTAGTGCGGTTCCTCCTTAAGGGCCCTTCCACACGAGGTTTTTTTTACGCTCGTTTGTATCGATACAAACGCAAGTTGAACACTCAGCAACCGGAAGGAAGCCGACACGTTTTAACTTTTACACACGATTTTTTTAGTTTTTTGATTGCGTTCGAAAAACGTAGGACGTGCTGTAAGCGCGCGCTTGTATCCTGTCTGTATCGCGTTTATATCGCATTCGTGTCGCGCGCGCGCGCGCCCCTCCTCCACCCGTCGTTCCCCGCTTAGTCGCAGTGCGTTTGTATCGATACAAACGCGTGTTCAAAGCGCGTTTTAATGCAGTTCGAATTGCGTCTGTATCGATACAAATGCGTGCTAAAAGCGCGCTTCATTAGCGTTCATCTCGCGTTTGTATCGAAACAAACGCGTTTCATTTGCGTCAAAAAACGTGTAATATCTGCCAAAACGCGATGAAAACAGTCAGTGCGCAAAAATACGTCGTGTGGAAAGGCCCTTAGAGTCTAAAGTTTAGAAAGTATACGAATCTTATAAGTTATAACCACAGACATAGATCAAGATCTTGATCTATGTCTGTGGTTATAACCAACAACGCTTGATATTATATTGAATCTGTAGGTAGTTGTAAGGCTTAGTTTTAAGTATTGTACAGGCTCAATTTTATACCTAATTGTAAATATACTGATCTCATGCACTGGGTATTGGCCTATACACATTAATAAGATTTTAGGGTTTGTACTGACGGTGGGTCCATCCATCCATTGTAAAATAGTTAAATGGACTTTCCGTCACTGATACACTGATCTGCTTATTCAGAAACATGTTCGTACTTATTGTTGTAACTATCGCTAACATGTCAGAATAAAATGCATTTATTTTAGTTTATTTCATGTAAAACGTTGTAGATAGCAAGAAACTTTCGTTGCACCACTTTGCCTGATTGTGGTAAAATGAATATGAAAGTTTTATTCTTATATTCTAGAAAGTAATATATTGTTGTAGTACTTAAGTACTTACTAAAATTAAATTAATACAATATGTACTTTTCAAAAACGCAAGTAAAATACGTTAGTTTATTATGTATTTTATTTATCAAAATTGTATAAATCGCAAAACAAAAAATGTTATACTAAGTTAAATGATAATTTATTGTAACTTTATCGGTGCTTTATTGAATGAAATCACACTTTTGTGATCGTTTTTATGACTAATATATTTTTTAAAAACAAGATGACTGGTTTTATTTTTTCTTTCTTGTTAAGCGACTAAAACTGAAAACGTAGTTAGTTATTTAATATTGTAAATGGAACGTTCCTGTGAATATCTCCGATATATTTTGTGCGTTGAGGTTCATACTTCACAAAGTAAATATTTTTTATGTCTACTGGTGTAGGTACTTTGTTTTACCAATTTTTTGTATCTATTTATATTATTGCATTTGTTAAAGTACCTTATATAATGTACTCAAAATGAAGGTTATAACAATAAAACACAGAAAATTAGAATCCAAATGTATTTTATTGAATACAAAAAGGAATAGAGTAAATTGTCTGTTTGCAATTTTAATATTAAAATTTAATGGGGAAACTTCTCCCCGACTACGGCACACAAGGGAACAGACCAACACCACGATCGCTAACATTTAAAGACATTATCAAAAGTGTATACCATCAATATGTGAACTGCGTAAATAATAGCGTAAAATTCTAAATAACGTCAGATTGTAATAGAACCAACGACGTTATAAATTTATGGTAAAACCATAAAGTTAAAATATTAACTTTATGGGTGAAACGGAACGCAGCTCGTGCCCTGATTGGATAAACGTCAGTCAACCAATCAGTGTCAAACCTGAGTTTCATTTAAAATGTGTCGATATTTTACAATGTCACTATTTATATTGCAATCTATCTGTATTTACAATTTTAGATAACACATACATTACGGTGGTTCACATTTTTTAAATTATCTGCACATGTTAGCGTCCGTACAATCACAATTTCGAACCAAATTCACTCCTTGTGTGCGAAAATTTACATTTACATCTATTATAAGCATTTCATTAATGAGCTAATTGTATTAGTACTCACATCGTATCCTGCGCATCCCACATGTCCATCCCAAAGTAAATAAAGCAAATATATTAAATATAAAACAATCTATATTTAGGAACAAACTTTGAATGTGTATAGGAGAATCTTTGCACAGCAAATTCGAGAATCCAAATCCAAAGAGGAGAATTTTGTGACCGAAAGACTATGCGTTAAATAAAGTCCATTCTCGTTAGGAAGAGATATACAAAATAAAACACATACAATATACATCCGCTCATACAATTCGAATATAGCCGCTAAAATTCACAGTCTTATTTTCTATTACACATGGGGTCCGTGCTTTGGCAAAACTGTCTGCCCTTGATGGAGGTAAACAACGGAATAGAGCATGAACTAGCGCAAAATGACGCGATCAATAAAACGGATTAGATCATCTAACTGTAATTGTAAAGGTCGCGCTACACTAGTCTCTTAGTTACTTTCTTTACGCATAATATTCACTTACTTACACACAAGGATAGGCTAGTAACATTTTGAGTAATGCTACAATGTTATGTAGTGGTGGTCCAGTATCAAGATGGAGTTCTCTATGATATTGTGCTATAAGGACCATTTTGGGGTTTGTGTCACCAGCAGCGTTTTCTTTTTTTAGAGAACTTACAGGAACTATAAGTTCCTATACCTTCTCTTTATGATGATGGTCTACAGTAACTTTAAGACTAGGGTTACGCGACCAACACATCGTAGAGGGTGTCTATATGGCGTCGATGTCGACATCGATGTCCTCGTCATCGTCCGGCTTGGGCTTGGCGGCGGCGGGCGCGGCGACCGGCTTGATCGGCGCCACCTTCGCGCGATCGTCGTACTCGATCTGAAATTTTGACATATAAAACACGTTAGAAAGCGTTCAATAAGTGATGCGATTAGGAGGTTTTCGGTCTTTGCAACGTAGTAAAATTGGTCAAAATTAAACGTTAGGATTATAAAAAGTTTTTTGGACATTGTCAATGTTTTCAGTGTGCACACAAATATATTTCTAATATATACAGGTGTGTGATGGCATATCTGAGCGACATTTAAGTCAAAAGTAAAAGATAGCTCTGTGTAGAAGATGAAGTCAAAATAAACTCAGCAACCAGTGTTAAATTAGTTACCTCCAAAAGCAACAGGAGCAAAGCAATACTTTAATAGCTAAGAAACACTGCTCTAGAGTATAAATGAATGTAAATGGCAAAGGCCGCGTCCCCATCAAACACGACGCAGCGTCGTCACGGTGCGCCGCCTCGTTCACCTATTCACCCAAACAGTCTATCTTGCCTAAAAATTTGCACAGATTGAGAGTATTTTCATATGACTCGTTAAAGTTTGGAACGCAATTTTTGTTCGGAAGTTTCACCCTGAATCCCTAGAGGCGCACGGTGCACCGTTCGCGGCACGTCGGTGGCTACGTCGTGTCGTCAGTCGTCACACGATGACGACGCCGCGTCGTGTTTGATGGGGACGCGTTGGTAGTCGGGTAAAAAGAAAAATAGTTACCTCAATGTCCTCCTCACTAGCATCACTCTCGTCCTCAGACGAGGCCTGCTGCAGCCAGTCTATAAACGGCTGCGCCTTCTTCAGCACCTCGGCCACGGTCTCGCGCGACGCGTACTTGCGGGACGGCTTCGCGGCCCAGTCCAGGATCGTCTTCTCGTCGACTATGTCCAGGTCGTACAGCAGCTGAAATGCGGTATAGTGAAGTTAGTATTATTGTAACATAAGCTGGTTATAGGTCTACCAGAATCTGATGGCAAAAAGTGAGAAAATAAATTGACTAGCAATACCGGGGTAATTGGAATAAAACATTTTGATCCTTTTTTTTTCTTATGGCGGCTGATTCTGTGTATTAAACATGCAAATTTAAAAATTTTACCAATGATCAAGGATATTTTATGAAAATCTGCTGTCAAAAATTGCCATCAGATTCTGGTAGACCTATACTAAACTTGAAATAATGGCACACTAAAAGGTCGCTCAAAAAAATTAAAGTGGAATTCGCAGCATTAGATTTTTTGCCTTTGCGCGCCGTAGCACACTCACTCAGGGGTCCCACTGGACTGGTAGATTGCGATCTCACCAAGCGATCTTAAAGTCTTGCGCGATCTATACCTTGAGTATGGCGGGCACTTTCGGCAGCAGCGCGGCGTCGTGGTGCGCCATGGCGGTGAGCGCGTGCAGCGCGGCGCGGGGGGCGCGCGGGTCGAGGCGGGCGAGGCGCAGCAGTAGCGTGCGGTGTTTGCGCACGTCTGCCGCTAGCGCGCTCGCACGGACGACTACCTCGAACGCGACCAGCAACGCCTTGGATTTCACCTCCAACCTGGAATCATGATTTCCACAAGATTGTACACTTAACACAATTTATCACAATTTATAGCCCAGGCGCCAACAGACTATCACACTCATTGCTACGAAATATTCTATTGTTTTTCTCATCTGCTTCTGTCATGCCTTAAAAATCCATGTAAGAATTTTGGTTGACCTCCCTCCGTCCCTCTTGCACTATGTTGTAATGTGATGGATCCTTTATTACAGTTAAAAGGCCGGCAACAAAACAGGCCCATTTATCCCAGAGGTAAACTCCTTCCAGGAGCCAACATAGTGCCGTAAGGAATTTGAAATTTAAATCTTAACACGCGAGTCTAAACATTATACCACTGTACTTAAAATTCAATTTACCTGTCCGCCTCGTGTATGATCTCGGTGATGGCCTTGGGTGCATCGACGTCGCCGGCATCGGACTTCTGCTTCATGTAGGAGTAGAACAGGTCCATGCGCTGCTTCTCGT
Source organism: Cyaniris semiargus (assembly GCA_905187585.1). NCBI lineage: Eukaryota > Metazoa > Arthropoda > Insecta > Lepidoptera > Lycaenidae > Cyaniris > Cyaniris semiargus. Next base: position 14,570,260 of record LR994563.1, on the reverse strand, counting down.
TCTTCTCGCTGTCCTCGCTCAGCGTCATGCTCTTCGCGCCGTCCGTCAGATCTGGAGGGAAAATAATTCGGATAAGCACGTTTATTTATGGCCACTATAGAAGGAATTTCTTTCTATGGTTAGAATAGACAAAGTGATATATTGAGAAAGGAAATGCGTTGCCGGCCTTTTAAGAGGAAATACGCTCTCGTCTTGAAGGTTTGCAGGTCGTATTGATCCGGAAATACTGCTAGTGACAGTTCCTTTCAGAGTTTTAAAGTGCGCTGCAGAAAATTACGCGAAAAACGCACTGTGGAAGAGTCATCAAGGTGATGAGGATGGTATATTTTTCGCGTGGAACGATGGCGAAAAGTTGCAGGAGGTATGATTCCGAAAAATTCCTCAGAGCACTCCCCGTGATAATAATATACTAATTACTACGCATTCTGCGACCGAACTATACTGTTTAAAAAAAACTAAGTGATAATACTTTAAGGGCTGTGTGTGTTCCTGGCATAGAGCTCACTGTTAAAGTAGCAGCGCTGAAAGAGCAAATTTTTTTCTGATTTGTATGGGTAAGCGCTCCAGCGTCATGCATATTCTCCTCATACAAAAGTGAAAAAAAAAAGTTAACTCTTTCAGCGCTGCTACTTTTGACGGCGAATTCTATAATATCTGGAACACATACACGCCCTGAAGTATTGTCACTTACGTTTTGTGAGACCCTGTATTATTGTGTTATACCTTGCATCCGCGCGCGCACGGCCTCCTCGCTGACGTCGACGGTCCAGTTGCCGTCGTCATCATCATCATCGTGCTTCTTGTTCTTCTTGCTGCTTTTAGGGTTGGGCGTGGTCGGGGTGACGGGCACGTCGCTCTCCTGTAATATACGGAACCGTTGTTTAAATTTGAAAATAACTCCACACCGGTTTCGGTGACGGTGGCTGATTTCATTGAAACCATGCCAGTTACGCGGGAATAATTTTATAGTGCCCAAGTGTGTGCGCAGTACACAAGAGCACTCTCTATTAATTTACTCTCATAACCCAGTGGGACGGACGACCGACACGACTGGCGAGAGATCAGGCGCAGGTCCGACTTTTCATATGCCCCTCCGACGCATGGATCATCTTACTTGTCAATCAGGCTTGGTTAGGGCAATACAAGCTGCACTGGACCACGGAGGAGAACCGTTTATTATAATGCATCTGTCAGATTTGACATATTTAGTTACATTCAGAGCGTTGAATGTGAGTTTTCATCTCACGGTGGTTACGAAAATTTGTACTTATTGGTTTCTCCAATTTGTCATTAATGGCTCTGTTTCAATCCGATAATAAATACAAATTACAGTTTGAATTATTATTTGTGACACACTGACATTCAGGCATCAGATGTCAGTTTAACTATTATGCTGCCTCATTAGTTCAACTAGTGGTCATCTTCACTTTTAACGTAACTCTTAAATCTTAATCATAGAAAGTAAAGTGACACCAAAAGTAAAAACAAAATCTAATCGTTTACGCTATCTGTTCAGTAGTTTGACCTGTTGGTAAGTGTCATACTTACGTTCTTAGCTTCCTCCCCACCCTCGTGGTTGCCGTTGGCGGTCTGGCCGCTGCGCTTGGAGCGCTTGCCGCGGTTACCCTCCGTCAGTGAAGAACCCTGAAATCATTGATGCCGATGCTGATTGATGATCTTTAGTTAAAAATACATACATAATATTAATGTACTATTTTGTTTTATTTTAAATATTTACAGAAAATTTGTTTCTTTAATTCTGCGCATAAATGTCACATCAACAGCGTCAGTGCTTTCACCCAATCCGCTATCTTGTAGCTGTTTACCTAAGTGAAATATAATACGGTATAGAACTATAACTCTCATACATGTGGCCCGCTCAAATATTGTACTATAGTAAAAACGTGCAACGAAAAGTTTATGATCAATCCGAGTTCGACTATCAACTGAAAGACCAAATGTCTTTCAGTTGATACCTAGATTCAGTCCTTGGATCGGCCATACAATCTTAGTTTTTTTATTCAGTTACTCTTCCACAGTATTCAATGTTACCTGCATGCCGGGGTCGGCGGCCGGCGGGTTCTTCAGTATGAAGGTGTTGAGCTTGTGGGTGAATTCGAGCTGGCCGTGGTAACCGCACGCCTTGCACCCCTGCGAGATGGTGTTACGGCGCTGGCTGACGATCAGCTCCGTCTCGGGGTTGTCGCACTCCGGACACAGGACGAACTTACGGATGAACCTGGAACAAAATAATAATAGTATTTTAAAAAGATGAAACCGACTTCAAAATTGTACCATCGAAAAAATTGATTCATAGGCAGTTGACAGACCTACGCCGAATTATGTCAATTTAATGTAATTCGTCATCTGTTGGCTGGGTTTGACGTAACTTGACCAAACTATGTAGGTCCGCTATCTGCCTATGAATCAAATTCTTCGATGGTACTAACGCCATCAAGGCGTGGTCGGCCCACTCGTGGCGAGCACTCACCCATCTAGCAGGTCCTGCAGCTTGGCGGAGTCGTGACTGCCGTTGACGATGAACCGCTCGTTCTTGTAGTCGAACTGCGTCTGAGCGCCCAACTCGCACCCGAAGCACCTCGTCGGGCCTATTGTGGCGAGCACTCACCCATCTAGCAGGTCCTGCAGCTTGGCGGAGTCGTGACTGCCGTTGACGATGAACCGCTCGTTCTTGTAGTCGAACTGCGTCTGAGCGCCCAACTCGCACCCGAAGCACCTCGTCGGGCCTATTGTGGCGAGCACTCACCCATCTAGCAGGTCCTGCAGCTTGGCGGAGTCGTGACTGCCGTTGACGATGAACCGCTCGTTCTTGTAGTCGAATTGCGTCTGAGCGCCCAACTCGCACCCGAAGCACCTCGTCGGGCCTATTGTGGCGAGCACTCACCCATCCAGCAGGTCCTGCAGCTTGGCGGAGTCGTGACTGCCGTTGACGATGAACCGCTCGTTCTTGTAGTCGAACTGCGTCTGAGCGCCCAACTCGCACCCGAAGCACCTCGTCGGGCCTATTGTGGCGAGCACTCACCCATCTAGCAGGTCCTGCAGCTTGGCGGAGTCGTGGCTGCCGTTGACGATGAACCGCTCGTTCTTGTAGTCGAACTGCGTCTGAGCGCCCAACTCGCACCCGAAGTACTTCGTCGGGTCTGGAATATGGTAAGAATGTATGTCATTGATATGTAGCGTTAAAACGAATTATGTGCTTCGTATTTTAAAGCTGATTAGTTATTACAGAACACTGCAATACAGATTAAGCATTAAACTTCTAAAAGGGGTAGCTAATATCGACAGAAATGTCCTCGTCACCAACTATTTCTGATTAGATTATATTTCTGATTTTGTAGACACACAAGAAAAATAAAGTCACATAAAGCAGGCAGGCAGACAATGAAGCAATACAAAGTATCTCCACAAAAGTCGACTGCACACGGAGTATACTATTTTGCGTATGCTTTAATATAGTCTGTAATTACAGAGTAAATGAGTGACGACGTGGACATTTTTTTATGTTTTCTACTTAGTTTTGTTCACATTAGCATATTTTTTGAGTCAACTTCTTTACATTGATAAAACCCTCAATCCACATAATATCAAGTATCAAATATGACATGGTTTTTAAATACTTTCTGTTGTTAAGCCGACAAAAGTTACACTAAACCTTAAGCACCATCCTGCCACATGGTTTACGTACCAATTTTTGTGTTTATTTATATACTCACACGTAGCCGGTCGGCCAAGCGCCTTAGCGACTTCCACCATGTTGACGATGACGGTCTTGATGCCGTTGCCCTTGCCCTCCACCTTGGCGCAGATCCGCGGCATCTTGTAGCGGTAGAACGCGTCCGCGACGTTGCGGTTCACGTTCACGGACCCCATGGCTGCTGACCTTAATTTTATATCCTAACTAGTGACAGAGGTGGTTTCTTTTTGACACTGGATCTGCAACAATTGTGTTAGGGTTATTTTAAATAAATAATTTTATGTGATTATGGTAACAGAGAGCCGCGAGCGAATTTCTAACTACCCGACGGAGATTCTTTAAGAGGTTGTAGTTTCCATCACTTTAACTTATAAATGCAAAAAGTGTGTCAGTCTTACCTCCTCATGCTTAAACTGCTGAACCGATTTTGCAATCTGGTAAGGTCTATACTTTTGAGTCCCGGAAAAGAACGTAGAGTTGTTTAATCCTATAAAAAGGACAATTCCCGCATTTCCGGTATTCGAGCAGGATTTACTTCCTGATATTTTCGGCTATCAGTCAGCAAGATTTTTCGTTATTGCCTTGCTCTAATGCACGAATAAAACATTATTTATAAGCTATGGTGAAAGGGAGCGTGGACTTAGGGGCGTGGTCTTGGGGGCGTGGTATTGGGGGCGTGATCTCAGGGGCGTGGTCTTGGGGAAGTGTCCTGGGGGCGTGGTCTCACCGGGCGCGTGTCGTGCTCGGGGGCGGGGCGCTACAGCGTGCGGGCCGGCGGCCGCGCGCGTCAGTCACGTCTGCCGGAGGGGCAGCAACTTCCGATGTCTGTTGCCGCTAAACTTTGATCTTCTGCAACAGAAGAACAATTTATACCGCACGGCCTGCACGCTGAGTAATTTACCTGAGTAACCTTGCCTCTACTAGACTCTAGTCTAGCTTGGTTATCAAGTTTAAGCCTAATAACTCATCTAGGGACGATATGGAGAAACTCTTGGGTGTTGTGTCAATTACACTTTGACATAGCACTTTCTTGGGGAGCTTTCTTCTCTTCATATTCTTGGGTGTGTGACGCCATTTTATAATAAGGTGGGATTTTCCATCAAAGACCACACACACGCTACGCCTATCTACAACACACATTTACACGCTACGCCTATCTACACCTACACGTATGTAACGCGTGTATGTGTGACGTTAATGCGGGTAGTTGTGTGCTCACCTGCGCGCAGTATTGCTGAGTGTGTGTGACGTCATGCACGCTCGTCGGCAGCCGGCAACCCTGGACGTGACACACCGACCACTCTCCTCGCACTGTACTGATGTCTCTGTAACAACATAGAACATACCTAGGTTAGATAACACTGATTAGATTTTTTATGAAATGAACCAGAAGACGACAGAACGGCAGAAGAAAGGCACACATATTGCTGATGATAAGCAATAGCGTCAATAGCTTATCATCAGGCCTCAGTGACCAATGTTTATATCTGTGGCTGAGGCACAGAGTCAGTCTGTTCCCTGTCGTCTTCGAATTTACACTATAACTATATTCTAGGCTGGCGTTAATGTTTCTTAAAGGCGTCTTATAAAGGTATCGAAGGACCAAGTAAAATACCATCCTGTAAAATTAAATTAAGTTCCGTGGTCAAAATTAATTGAATGTTTGCTATTGGTGAAATTAAGGTCGCAATTTGCATATTATACGTCGTTAAACGATTTTAACATGTAAATCACTGAAGAATAATGTAATCGTGGTTAAAGTGTAACACGGTTTTTGCATAACAAAATGTAATTGTTTGCGAACCATCCGTCACGACTCACGAGAGTTATCTGTTATCGTATACGTCATACAACGGGGGAGAAGAAATTTATTGAGAGTAAGGGTGGGTTGCAGCAGAGGCGTGGTTAAAGTTAAAGTTATGGTTATAGTTAAGGGTAAATTTAACTTTAACTTTAACCTTAACCTTAACTTTGACCGGAGAAATTGACAGATGACAGCTGGTCCAACAAGGTTATAAATGAACGTGGGCGGGGGGGCGCTGCTGGTAAAGGAGAACTGTCAAAAATGGCGTTTTTGTATGATGACAGCGTTAGTTCCTTTTTTCGAGCTCTATGGTTATGGTTGAATAGGGCGTCTTGATGGCGTCCATTTTTAACTTTAACCAAAGATCTGACATTTTGCACTGTGGTTAAAGTTAAAGTTAGTTGGTGCAACCCACTCTAAGGGTACAAGTTGGAACCGAACGATACGCGACAACTGCAGACGACGTGTCGTCGCGACACTACTGGTTTCTATGTATTTCTATGAAACACCCTCCGCAACTAGCGACACGAAGCTAGCGACACTTATTCATAGAAATACATAGAAACCAGTAGTGTCGCGACGACACGTCGTCCGCTGCCGCTTCATGTAGCCGGCTTCCAACTTGTACCTTAACAATGAATTCAAATCTGATATTTTAAACAGGAGCAATGTTATGTATGTATTGGATTATAGAGGCTACAGAGCCGTGCATCACCTGAACGGCGATAACTACAGTCAATGGACGTCCCCAAATTTTTGAAAAAATATTTGCTATACATTATTATTCATGGCAGACTATTTCTACTGCCTAGTTTTAAAGATACTCGGTATCATTTTAGTTTTCTATAACTAAAATGAAAAATGTTTTCATGTTGGGCTGTGGCCTGTATGATGTGGCCATGATTGAAACAATGCTTTCAAAGCTATCTATAGAATACAGATTCGACGTCGATCGTAGGCAACCAATAATAGAAGAATTTTTACTTTATATACATTCGTTATTCCTTATATGGGTCGTGAAGAACCGTTTTAAATTGACACCGAACACAAACAATTATTATATTATTATACAAATTATGTTAATGATTAACGTCGCTAAAGGTTATTTCGCTACTTCAAGGACAATCTCCTAGCACGCGATAATCTGCCCTATTACCTGTATCGAGCATGTAAAATCGCGCACGCTATTACGCACACGCACGCACGCGCCCGCACTCTGCGTCCTTGGAGCGCCGCGTCGCGATTGATCCGCACACACACAGCCGCAAGATTTACAGCTTCCTCCGCCAAACGCATACAAAACTGCACATAACACATTTGTTATCGACGCGGTTTAAAACTCCGAATCGAATTCGATTTTACGGTCGCGACTTGAAATTGATTTTTTTACTACGACGCACATAAATCGTATCGCTAAATAGGATTTGTCTAATAAACTGTAATATAGAAAGCAATTACAAACAACGTTCTTTAAAAAAATATTTGAAACTAGATGACGCCCGCAGCTCTGTTGCGCCAAAATTAGCTTATCGCGCGGGAACCGTACATTTTTCTGAGATAAAATGTATCCTAGTATATATTATATATAATGTATGTCCTTTCGCGGAAAGTATCTCTGTACCAAATTTTAGCAAAAATCGGTTCAGCGGTTTGTTCGTGAATAGGTAAGACAGACAGACAATCTGTCGCGTTTATAATAATAGTATGGATAAAGATAATTTCTCGAACGTGCTCTCAAGACTTCAACATTTTCCATAATTATATCAATCAAAAATGTTTAGTCAAAAGTTCGTTTATCACCATCAAACTGGCTTACGAATAAGCTAATATCCGTTGATGACGTCACAGAAACCATGACTCAAGACGCTATAAAATTTGGAAAATCTCAAAGCAGAAACTTCCAAACTCAAGTTTTAGTCGCAAGTCGCAACGAAACGTCTCGAATAACGCCGCATTGCGACACCATACTTTACGACCGCATTATTTTCAGCACTACACGAGTAGGTTGAGGTGTTTTCATCATCATCATCATTATGACCTCCACTTTGGGGGCTCAGATCGCCTGAATGTAAGGAAATATGGTATTTTCTCAAACGTTGCGTGACATTAAAGAGATTAATCACACATGCATCTCTGATTAATTATTATAATTTGTTAAGCATTTTTGCGTGCATTTCTCATTACTACCAAATGCAATGTTGTAGAAGTTAGTAGTTTATGCTAATGTTGAAAAATTAAAACAGCACCGCTTTACGGGTATTATTATTTATTCTGCAATAACTATGATACAGGATATCTTATACATCCGTCCCTTCCTACGACCCACCCACCAGGGAGCGGAGATGGTATGCAATCGACCATATCTTAAATGTATATCAAGTATCAACTGGCCATCCAAGTATTAGGCGCTGGACGATACCCTTCGGCAATATTTTCAGTCTAGCTCCTAATCCACTTCCCGGCCCATTATAGGAGTTGTATAGGAATACTCTATAGAATATTAGCTATTTACACAAAAAAAATTAAAAAAATCTAAATGAGAAAATCAAGAAAAAAAAAAATGATTTGCATTTTTTTCAAAGAATAAAATATTTTTTTTCGTTTTCAAAAATGCAATTAAATAGAGTAACAAGTTTAGTGGTTTAATTATTCAAATATATAATTTTTTCAATCTATAATCGGCTTTGAAGCACTGAGTGCCAAATAGGAAAGTCACGTTTCAAAGTCCCATCATTCTTAATCTAGACATTCTATTACAAAAATATTTGGCACACGTATTAATAATTAATAACACGTAAAGGTATATTCAAATATTATCGAAATCGGAGACATCGACTTTTTTTCCTGTCAGCTTGGCGTGAAACGCCCCACATAAGAAAACACATCACTTATATTGTCATATTATTTTAACGGGCACTTACAGTCCAATAATTCAGTCCATGTTACATTTTCAAGTAAGTCAGCAACTTTCTTATTATTTATTACAGTTAGGTTTTGTTTATTATCACTCAAACTACACTGTTTACACTCATAGTCTATGCACATACCGATGAGGTAATGGTCCGATATTTTGCAAACCGATACATATGCCATGGTGGTGATGGTGGTGGGTTTCGTTTTTTCTGAGCGATCGAATATTTAGGTGTATAACATTGAGTCTGTTCTGACTTCTGATAACATTATTTAAGGTCGGTTTGCCAAGTATTAATGTTCAAGTATTTATTATTTAAATTGATGCTTATATTTTGTAAGTGCAAGGTTTGGTCATCGAACTTTGTTTACTGAGATAAACAAATTAGGTAGGCACTAGTTTTTTACTACCATTATGGTGACTCAGTTACGGTGTTTGTGACATATATTATTCTCCATTTAATTTTTCCTCCATTTTGTTCTCTAATAATATTATTAACTAGATTACTGGTGAACTTCGAATCACTTCCCTCCTAATTTATGAACCTTCCCTAGACTTCCACGAACAATTATTTCGAGACTAAAATCAGCCAAATCGGTTCAGCCATTCTAGAGTATAAATAAGAAAAAATTAAATTCATTTTAATTTTAGATAGATGTAGTTTCAATGAATTTAACTATGAAAAGTACCAATAATATGGTTATAAATTATAATGGACGATGCATGGTATAATGGTTTATGGTAGTGATGATGATAATGATGAATGTAATTTGCATAGTAGCATATGCTTACCGTTCTTAAAACAACGCCGAAACTCCCAAACTTGTATCTATAAAGAGTCAGGAGTTCTTTCGGCACCTTCCAAACCATGGTATACCTCGATACAAAATCTTACTTCGTGTTGGTAGCATATGCTCGGAATACTTTTCACGAAACCGAAGTCACCACATGTTTCCATATAAATTTTGAGGAGTTCCCTCGATTACTCATGGATCCCTTCATCAGGTCACCACTTTTGTGAGCATGGTACCAAATTGGGATGAAAACCCTATACGCCAAAAGAAAAATTTTGAAAATCGGTTCAGAAACGGCGGAGTAATCGTTGAACATAAAAAACTAACATAACACCTCCATTTTGAAAGTTGGTTAAAATTGTGGCATGTGTTATTCTGATGTATAAGCTATATTAATGTCAAGTTTCATTAAAATACATTCAGTAGTTTTTGCCTGAAAGAGTAACAAACATCCATCCATACAAACTTTCGCCTTTATAATATTAGTAGGATTAGTAGGAACTAGGAAGAAGGACTGGTAAGATTGCTTTTTGTCAATTTTGGCTTGGTTTTCTAAGAATACAATTTTTTCCTTTAGGAGTGCATTTTCTTCACACAGGAACGCAATCGTTGTATTTAAGTTGCTCGTCGTTTCTCTTAGCTCCTGCAAGGTGGCCAGGATAGTTTTCGTTTGATCAGCATGGGCATCGGTGAATGTTTTAAGTGAGCTGTCAATTTGTTCCTTGAGCCCCTTTTTTATCTCCTCGATAAGAGATAAATCTGTAGGCTTGGTAGGTCTTTTAGTTTTACTGCGCGTGGCGGCGATATAATTAGTTGGAGGATCGCCTCATCGCCTGCGTTACTATCGGCGCGTTGCGCGTTGCGCGTCGGTCTCCGCTGGGGTTTGTAAGGGGAACAGTAATAATGACGACTATCGTTGTCTCACAGGTGTTGGGTGGAGGAGGCGGCCACGTCACGTGGCACCGTATTGTCCTTGTGGTATGATAGGGATGGCAATTATCACAATATCACACTGTCCCTGTTTCGCAAGTACGGAGAGGGATGGCGGCCTTGGATCACAACTCGCACGCACTGAGTGTTTAGCCCTTTCACTTCTTGATAGTTTTATGCACTTTGATTCTAATTGATTTGCTTTAAGTCACACAATTGTATACCGGTTTTATTTTTAACTTTTGTTTAAATCTATAAACAAGCGACACACGTCTGTTCCGTAGTACGGTCGGGACGAAATAGGTTATATATATATTATCATCTAATCCGAATTCATCTCAGTTAGATCGGAATCTCTCGATGAGAAGGTGTTTCGGTACAATATGAGAGTCAAAGACGATTTAGTAGCGCCTTGTGAGAATAGTGTGAGGCTCGACGACAGAGTCGCCCTCGTCACCGGCTCCACCTCCGGTGTGGGAGTCGACGTGGCCACCCAACTGGCAGAACGTGGGGCGAGAGTGATCATAACCGGTCGCAATGCTGCCAAATTGGAAGAAACAAGAAACCGTATTGTTAATGCTACGGGAAACGATAACGTTGTAACCAGACAAGTAAGTTTCGAATCTCTGAGTTCAATAAGAAGTTTCGTCCACGAAATGTACATCCAGGAGGCGAGGTTGAACATACTGATCAACAACGTCGGAGCAATAGGACTCGAAGATCGTCGGACCGAGGACGACATACACGTTATGATGCAGGTCAATTACTTGGGAACCTTTTTAATGACGTTTCTACTTTTCCCGCTCCTAAGAGCGTCGGCGCCGAGTCGAATAATAAGCGTGTCTTCTTTAGCTGTACTGCTAGGTCACATAGATTTTGACCATATAAACGACGTGGGGCGATTTTCGAGCTTCGGTCTGTACTCAAACGCGAAGCTAGCAGGCGTTCTCTTCACCATCGAGATGAATAAAAGGATCGGCGGCAGCGGCGTCAGTGTGTTCAGTTTGGACCCGGGACTTGTTAAAACGGATTTCCTGAGGAATTTTCAGGAGACACCGTCCCGAATGTTCTTGTCTTGGACCCTGTTTGTAGTGGGGGAGTCTACGAATCGGGCGGCTACTCCGTACGTCTGGTTGGCGTCTGACAAAAAAGTTGTGAACTCCAGCGGGAAAAATTTTCTATATTGTAAGGAGTTCTACAGTAGTTACTTTGCTGAAGACGCGGAACTCACTCGAAGGCTTTGGGAAGAATCTAAGAGGTTAGTTAAAATAACAGATGATGAAGATTGGGAATTAAATTACTTCTAAATAAATAATATTTTACAGAAAATGTCAGTAACCAGTTACTGGAACCCATGTAAAAGAATGTAAATTAGCATTAAATTCAGCAAATAAATTTATTATCATATAAACTTATAAAGTATCATGGGTGTATTTCCTCCTGCGTGTACTCACAATCGCGTCAACAATGACCTAGTCAAGGTGAGGTAGCTATCACTGCAGACGGATGCGAGAATGATCCGGAGGTCAGGGTCACATTCATTGTGGACAACTGGAGGTCCAGAAACAACTGGTATCGGGTGGCTTTTTTAATTTTGGCTCCTTTAAAAAGCCTTAAGTTTTGTAAGCTATATTCCAGCTTAATCAGTTCATTTTAAATATAGGCCTCTGGGCTAACATGGAAGGGAAATGCCCAGTGTTCGGTTTGTAGGTCTCTTTGGTGAGGCGAGAAGTGACCGGGACAGGAGTGTGCGTACGGGCACACATTATTGGTAAATTGCAAATCAGAGGTAAGTGGTAACGTAACACGCTAATGGTAGCTATTAGTACGTTATTAGCAGCCGATTGCCTACTCCTGTTTCTTTCGACTATGATGGACATATCTATGTCAGAGTTGTTCAATGCTTCAAAGGACTAGATTTGCATCAGTGATGGTCTCGGTTTTGACATAATATCAGTATAAGAGTTGTTTAATGCTCTGAAGGACTTTCCATCAGTGAAAGTCTCTCTTTATCTCGGCTCGGTCCAGTTTCCGTTGTGATGGCACATCCGGCGTGCAGTCGCCAATACGTTTCAAAACACACCCAGCACGCATTGTTGTCGTGTCGCAGCTATGGCGTAACTTGATATAATGGTCTACAAACGGTAGCAAAGTTTGACAATGATGATTGTTTGAAAATGTTGGTTTTTTATTCATCCTATTGGAAGAAATGGTGTGTTGTGGTCCACAACTTGTGAATGATAAACATCCATGCATTGAAACCACAAAAACAACCAACCAAATGTTAAAAAGGCATAGCTTGTTAAAATTAATCTGCTAGGTCTATAAGAACTTGAACAAAATGTGGAGAAATCGATGAGCACATAAGATTGTGCTTGATCATGTAGACATTGTCACCGATAACACGACTTATCAGTGAGATTGTTCCTCGCCGAGGGTTCAAAGCCGATACTAGCCAATAATATGATAGTCATTTTGACCACAACTAACTAATGATATTACAACTATCATATTGTGTTTTAAATTTCTTAATGAGTTTTATTCCTATTTCCTGAAATGAAGTAAGATTTTTTTGGTCAACTTTTAAAGTTTTGAAAATCTATGGCTGAATTTATACATATAGGGGAAACTGGGGATACTTGCGCGGTTTGGCGGCTACACCGGGAGATCACAAGCAACTAACTTGGGTGTAACATTTGACTCCAAGCTTTTGTTTGACACACACATAAACGATATCTATATTAATATTATAAAGCGGAAGAGTTTGTTAGTTAGTTAGTTTGTCTGTTTAAACGCGCTAATCTCAGGAACTACTGGTCCGATTTGAAAAATTCTTTCAGTGTTAGATAGTCCATTTATCGAGGAAGGCTATAGGCTATATTTTATCACGCTAAGACTAATAGGAGCGAAGAAATAGAGGAAAATGTGGAAAAAACGGGGGGAAATTATTTGAAAGGGCTTATTTGAACGCGCTCATCTCAGGAACTACTGTTCCGATTAAAAAAATTCTTTCAGTGTTAGATAGTCTATTTATCGAGGAAGGCTATAGGCTATATTTTATCACGCTAAGACTAATAGGAGCTAAGAAATAAAGGAAAATGTGGAAAAAACGGGGGTAAATTATTTGAAAGGGCTTATTTGAACGCGCTAATCTCAGGAACTACTGGTCCGATTTGAAAAATTTTTCAGTGTTAGATAGCCCATTTATCGAGGAAGGCTATAAGCTATATTTTATCACGCTAAGACTAATAGGAGCGAAGAAATAGAAGAAAATGTGGAAAAAACGGGGGAAATTATTTGAAAGGGCTTATTTCACGAGCTACTAGAGCAATTTTTCTGTTATTTGGGTCAAATAAGAAGTAGACCACGTGAAGGATCATAGGCTATTTTTTGTAGACTTATTTGTCTGTGAAATATCTAATTTACGCGGGCGAAGCCGCACGGAACGTCTAGTCATTAATAAAGCATCGAAATCACACGGCTTCGTTTCTAAAATAGCATCTGATTTTAATAATATAAAAACTTTAAAAATACTATATTGTAGCTTCGTCCGTATTCACCTAGAATATTGTTCTCAAATTTTGAACCCCAATTATCATACACGGTACATTGAGAGAATAGAAAAAATCCAGAAAATAATCTTAAGACTTGTCCAATTCAAATCCAGAACTTATGTATCGAACTACTTATCGCGTTGTAAAAAATTTCATATTCTTCCACTATTTGAGCGCAGAAAAATTGCCGACATAGTTTTCCTATTTAAACTTCTCAACGGCATCATAGATTGTCCCGAACTCGTTGAAAAATTTAGTATCAGTATCCCATCAGCATCACTAACGGCCGTTCCCAATATTTGATCTATCTCTGGTTTTGCCCTACTAGAGATAGGAATAGCTCTCATTAGACATTAGAGACATATATTTTATGTCAATTCAATGTTAGCTGCGATCGGTCGTATGTCAAACCAGAGATAGATTGAATATTGGGAACGGCCGTTAGACGTCATCACTAAAATTCAAATAAAATGCCACTTTATGACATAGACTATAGTCCTAAAAATTCAAATAAAATCCTACTTTATGACGTAGACTAGTCTATGTCATTATATTTGGTGTTTTGTCGATCGCGGCTAGCCGCGGTAAAGATCGGAAGGACACCTTCAGTTTATCTCCGCTGTTTGTCTATACTTTCGTATTTCTACTGTAGCCATGCTACGGGTGTTGGAATCTCGCGGTATAACCGCCGAACCAATCCAGCCTAAGATGCAACGATAGTTCTATCGTTTTGGTTGCGTCCTTAAAACCGATTACCTTCTATTCTCTTTTTAAAACCAATCAATGTATATTTTCTGATAACGCTCGTAATGTTTACCTCGTCAACGTGGCATGGACGTGGTAATTTTGTGCTGCAAATGAAAACATCCTTGACTTAGCGTTTACGCCCGCACGCCGACAGATTACGTGCTAAAAAGTTGTTATTTCCAGGCTAGATACTGTCATAAATTGGAGACACAATTTTGTTCAGCCGAAAAAAGTATACTCTACATAAAATATTGGGTTGAAAAACCGGTTTTTCGGTGAATCAGAATCAGTGACACCTTGCGATTTAGGAAGCTGCTAACTTTAGTAGGCTCATCATGACTACAATAGAAATGCCAGAGAATACAAATACTGGAAAATTTTAAGCACAAAATGGCAGATGTCGGTCTACTGAAGAATAGACAAAGAATATCCTTATTATGGTGGCCATGCTAAGAGTGATAGTAGTTTAAAACTGTTACTTTAGTAGGTAAAAAAACTCCTCGCTACCCTAGCACTTATTGCCATTATTCAAGTTTTTTGCAATAGCTAATCAAATGCTCACTTGGAATTATGCTAGGATAAGTGTAGGCAATATCACGGTTCATATATGCCGTCACGTCATATTATAATGCTCACTGACCCGTGCCTCAGCCTGAGCGCTTCGCTGGTTCAAGTAAATATCATACAAAATGGATTAATAAAAAAAGTATTTCGTACTTTGAATATTTTATTGGTGTGTTTACAGAGGATGCGCCTTGTTAAGGAATAGGAAGCTTCGAATATACGACAAAACTATATTAGACCGTTCGAGCATTAACAGACTCGAAATCGGTTTATACAGATTATAGATTTGGTTTCATTTCGAACCAAATCTAAATTTCTCTTCAAAGTAGTTGTCTAGAGAACATAATAATGATTGAGTTCACAGTAGTCCTAGTTGCGACACGGACGTAGTTTGCCCCATAAAAATCTAACTTTGGTCTTTTTACTCATTATTTTTGGAAATGACAAATGGTCGCTGTTAAGGGCGAAGCCAAACGAGCGTAATTTGTGAGTTGTGAGTCGCAGAATTTTGGTTCGGCAGAATTCTGCTGCATTCAGTTTCATACAAAATTCCTGTTTGATTGACACGAGCGTAATTTTGTGAGTCATGATTTGTATGAAAAGATATTTACGCGGCAGAAATTCTGCGACTCACAACTCACAAATTACGCTCGTTTGGCTTCACCCTAAGCATTTGTGTACTAAGTACTAACCCACAAAAAATTTTTTGTTCAGTTATGAAAGCAGTCTTATTCTAAAATCTAAAATATGATCTAAGGAATATGACTGCATTCATAAATCAATACTTTTTTTTTGTGGGATGATACACAAATGCTTAACAGCGTCCAAATATAAAATAAAATTTTCAAATTCAACAGACAAACAATACAAAATCCTTTTACGATCGATACGATCAGTCTATGGATCGCGAGAAGTCTTCATGTTGTGCACGGCCTATATCCATCCATCCATGTAGTAAACTGGCATAAATATGCGGATATCTAACATAATATAGTCAGCTTGTTGGTCTAGATTACTTGAGGTCACTGAGTGTCGCATCCGTGGCGAGAGGTCAAGCCGTGGGAGCGAAGTTCCAAGTACAATACAACAGCCACTCGTGTGGACATCGGCACGGTTTTGTTCTAACACTACGGAACCCGAAAACGGCATTTCTAGTGCATAGAAATTATATTTACATCCTGGATACTAATACATATTATAAATCCATACTAATATTATAAACGCGAAAGTGTGTCTGTCTGTCTGTCTGTTACCTCTTCACGCCTAAACCGCTGAACCGATTTTGCTGAAATTTGGTATGGGGATACTTTGATTCCCGGGAAAGGACATAGGATATTTTTATCCCGGAAAAATGTACGATTCCCGCGCGATAAACGAATTTTGGCGCAACGAAGTTGCGGGCGTCATCTAGTAGATATTATAAATGCGAAAGTGTGTCTGTCTGCCTGTCTGTTACGTCTTCACGCTCAAACCGCCAAACCGATTTTGCTGAAATTTGGTATGGAGATACTTTGGGTCCCGGGAAAGGACATAGAATACTTTTTATCCCGGAAAAATGTACGTTTCCCGTGCGATAAACAAATTTTAGCGCACGGAGTTGCGGGCGTCATCTAGTTTACTATAGTACGGTTGCAGGACACAGAGAAGTCGTTGAACTATTGTTGCTTGTTTTATTCGCACTTGAAAATATTGGTATCTCGTTTTCCACGATAAAAATATATTCGGACGCCTCTAAAGGTGCCTCATCACAATGGTTCATGCTGGCGCCTGACCCACTACAAGCCATCGCCATTGTGTAGACGGGTTAAATGGTGTATGATGGCGGACGATTTCCAGGCGTGGCGCGCAATGCCGTGACCTGCAGGCTGCAGGGGGCCATCGTGGGTCATTGTGTACTTTAAAGAGACAAGCTATAAAACAAGGGACGAATTACTCTCTGTCATCAACAGGGCTTTATTAAATCTACAAATCTATGAACTGGAGAAAATCTGCTAGGCATAAGATTAGCTCTGGCCATTGGCGTTAACTAATTCAATGAAATGTAGGCTAGAATCTAGATATCTATACTTTATTAATATTATAAAGCTGAAGAGTTTGTTTGTTTGAACGCGCTAATCTCAGGAACTACTGGTCCGATTTGAAAAATTCTTTCAGTGTTAGATAGTAAATTATCGAGGAAGGCTATCACGCTAAGACTAATGGGAGCGAAGAAAAACCGGGGAAAATTATTTGAAAGGCCACTAGCTACTGGAGCAATTTTCATGTTATTTGGCACAGATAAAAAGGAGACCACGTGAAGGATCATAGGCCATTATTTGTGGGCTAATTTGTCTGTGAAATTTATAATTTACGCGGGCGAAACCGCGCGGAACGTCTAGTTACTTGTAATAAAACCTTATGCAATTCGCTTCACTTTATCTGAGCAATGGCACCTAAACCTTTTAGTATTTCAAGGTTCTATCTAGACCTGACGGGTCTAGACCTACTTGTAGGTCTTCGAAAGCGTTTTTAGGTTTCAGGGCCTAATGCAGTGGGGTCAAGTATTCGTAATTGAGTCCGCAATTATAATAATTTGTAACGGACGTCCCCGTCGCGTAATCGCAGTTAATAGTAGAGCGAATAGTTATATGATGTAGTTGGAATTCTGTAACTTTAGTTACGCCAGTCTAGGTTAAAGTTAATTGTAGATTAAA
The DNA here is from genome assembly GCA_905187585.1 of Cyaniris semiargus. Lineage (NCBI taxonomy): Eukaryota > Metazoa > Arthropoda > Insecta > Lepidoptera > Lycaenidae > Cyaniris > Cyaniris semiargus. The sequence goes on along the minus strand of LR994563.1, from coordinate 14,552,548 downwards.
TATCATGTCTCTTTTTACACAAAAAAGTGTTTTTTACAAACGACTAGCCAACAGCCATCTGCACGCTTAGCATTTCCACCTGAGAAACAGTTTTTTCGACAAAAAAAACTAAGTTATAGATTGACCAAAAAAATCTGGCATTCACTTAAATTTTATCAATATTCCTATTCCTTGTCATCTCTACAATGGCCCGTTAAGCCTGCAGTGTTAGAACGCCTGCAACGTTAAGCTTTCATTTTGCCCAAGCTTTTACTACCAAAATTATAGCTCAAAATCTAGACTATCTGCCATCCGTAGTTGCTCAAATCAATAGCCACTAAACGCATATGTCAATAGTCCATCCCGCCTCCCGGCAGTTGATAGTCGAAGGCTTCGCCGGCCGCACCGCGCATGCGCGATATCGATCCATCTGGAACCTTCCGCGACACAGCTGATTCCATACCTAAACCTGTTTAGATTGTAGGATTAGGCTTTGTTACAGGATATAAGGATCGAGGTGGAATTCAAACAAATTCAACCTTTAAAATATCACTAGAAAAACATAACCCACATTCTGTTGTTGTGTAAAAATTGCCAAGAATTCGCCGGTCGCGGCAGACTTTGTAATATTACATCAGCAAACATTCAAGACAAATCTCCCATCACTCAGATGTTCTGATACGCGATAACAATGCGGTGCATGTATTCGCATCTCATACCGGGTTCAATGACCTTTCATGCTTTAAAGTTTAAACTAAAATGTCGGATTACATATTTGTAGATCGAGTTTGAAATTGAAATTATAATGCTATGTCCTTGGATCTTTGTAACCTCGTTTAAAAGTTCTATCAGTTTTTTGTGGAAATTCTGTTTATCTGGATTAGCTACTAGATTACATAAAACGGACTATTTATATGTCTATCCGTCACCGAACCGCTTTTGATGGATATGAAGATAATTTGAATCCCATGAAGACATAGGTACGGTTCCTGCGCGATAACAAAATTTTGGGGAAAAGAAGTTGCGGGCGACATCTTAGTAAACTATTATCCTACCAAAAACATTTTCATGTAAAAATGGTGCCAAGACGAGAACATATTATAGTTCGTGGTGTCAAAAAGTAGTGAGATCTGATGTAGAGCTAAGTTTCTAACCTTACATACTCAGCCCTAAATCTAAAAACCTTAATTTTATACTTAAGTCGCGGCAAAATACTTGATATAATCATGTGTCAGCCGCACTAGAAGAATCTAAAAACTCTACACATTAGTCAAAATCGGTGGCCTGGCCATTTAATTACGGTTCATATAAAAGTTGTTAAGTACAACAGAAAAATAATATATTAAGTTCAAAGCCCAGGTGTGACGTCACTGAACGCTGATTGGTGTTTTGAAAGGTGTTTTGCCGTTCCGTTTCAAGTTACTTTTAATTTGTAATTTTTGTAAAAAAACAATATTTTATAAAATATTAACCTTGCAGTGGCCCTTCTTTTATATTTTTTTAACATTTTAATAGCAAAATTTTCATAAATATTATATTTGCATGTTCCCTATTTTGCTCTAAAATGGTACGGAACCCTTCGTGCGCGAGTCCGACTCGCACTTGGCCGAGTGTTTATTTGTCACAAGAAGTATTTTATACTATTTTTGATTTTGTATCTAGCACAAGAAACGGTGGTATCTCATACCGACTCGCACTTGGCCGATTATTTATTTGTCACAAGAAGTATTTTACACTATTTTTAATTTTGTATATCTAGCACAAGAAACGGTGGTATCTCATACTAACATCCACCTTCTATATCAAGAAGGTTGGGTTTGATAATTTTTTTGTTGTTTCTGTACTAATAGTACGGGAGCCCTAGAACATTTTTTTTTAATTACTATCAAGCTAATTTTTTGTGAGTAGCTTCATTTTGATAAGACGAACAACATTTTAAATTGAAATTTAATTTGAAAGTGGTAGCTAACAGAGATAGAAAGGATTTCATACTTTAAATTGATGGTCCTAATAATATATATATATATATATATATATATATATATATATATATATATATATATATATATATATATATATATATATATATATATATATATATATATATATATATATATATATATATATATATATATATATATATATATATATATATATAATAATAATAATAATAATATCTATGAACGCTTCACACCACGTCAGTCTGGCCCCGTGCTAAGTACCTGAAGGACTTGTGTTACGGGTACCAGACAACGGAAATATATTATATATTTAAGATTTTTATTATATCATACACATATTTAATACCCATCCAGGACCCAGGAACATTGAAACTTTTTGTTCCGTCGGCGGGATTCGAACCCGCGACCCCCGGCTTGAGCTGCCACACACTCTTAACCATTGAGTCACAGAGGTCGTCAACCAAGTTTTGTTGATTACAGAACCCTATAACGGAACCCTAACGAGCTGATTTTTTGTATTTTGATAGGTTATTAGTTATATAATTTTAGAGTAACATTGTCCTACAAATAAAACAGTCCATATTTTAGGACCATCAATTCAAAGTATGAAATCCTTTCTATCTCTGTTAGCTACCACTTTCGAGATTTTTCGCAAATAAAAATGTTGTTCGTCTTATCAAAATGATTAATGAAGCTACTCACAAAAATTAGCTTGATAGCAATCAAAAAAAAATTTATTCTAGGGCTCCTGTACTATGAAATTATGTTATATACCAAATTTCAGCTTTCTAGGACTTTAGGAAGTACCCTAACAGTTTTGATGATCGGTGAGTCAGTGACAAAATTGTGGGTTTTTGGACACCTATAAAATCTAAAGTATAATAGCTACGAATTACGATATTCAAACTTTGCGCATTTAATTATTATACTGATGTCATTATATCTTAAAAAATTGAACTATTCGGCATTATCCAAACCAAAGTTACGTAAAGGCAAAGGGTGGAGCAGCATAAAATCTAAGGAAATCGAAAAATGTCGGATCTACTGGCCGCCACACTGCACTGGGACCACACCGTTCAAAACATTAATATTATAATTATGTAATTTATAAAACAATAAATATATATTTATTTATTATATGTAGGTATATATTATAATCTATTCTATTATATATATAAAAAAGTCCATGGCGTGATAGACTACAATTAATTAAAATTAATAATATTATTTTAATTATCCTTGGTGCGAAAAATCTTGCGAACAGCCCATAGACGGCCCCAATTTTATTAATAAAAAAAAAAACAAAGTTACGAGGGTTCAAAAATACGACGAAACGTTTCCAGAAAAGGTAGGTAGTGCCCTTGCGCTTCGCTTGGCTCGTCTTGGCGGGGGCACTACCGTGCCCCCATGCAGATAAAGTCGCGATTCGCAAAACGTTTAACATCCTAGTTACTTTATCTCAAAATCACTGTACAATTTTCTTCTAAATCCAATCTGATACAGAAATAGAACCACCAAATCGCATTTCCATTTTCCATCGCGATATTAACGGGCCATTTTCTCCGCGCCCCTACTCTCCGCCGCTCGGCTGGCTCTGAGCGGATTGCGAGAATCCGCCCCCGAAACTTATCCTATAAAAGGTTGTGTGTGGGACTGAATTGGACATTATCGTCAAGGTTTTTAACCCCGCAAGATAAAAGAGGGGTGTTATTGACGTGTCTGTCTGTGGTATCATAGCATCTAAAAGAATAGACTGATTTTAATCAAGTTTTATTGGTTTAAAGCTGAGAAGATTGAAAGTGTTCTTAGCATCATCTTTCTTCCTATCCTTATATTTTTTTAGAAAGAGTTAGAACTCTTGTATACATTGATCCTTTCATCCTCCATATAGGTACAGATAATAATATGTTTTATGTTACAATTTATAATATTCAATAGCAGGCCATCCTTTTAGTATTTCGCCGTCGCGTAGAAAGTTCGCAACTAGCGAGACCGCGCGGCCACAGTATTACAATAATAGGGATGACGACAAGGTCAAAGATTAGCTGATTTTTTAAATAAAATAAAGACATAGCGATCAAAAATAGGTATTCCCAAAATTTCAGCTTCATAACTTATGATATTTTTTTTGTTTTGAGCCTTCAAAGTTTTTTCGTCAAGTTAAGTCAAGCCGAATATTTTTTTATAAAATTCCTTAATTTTTGTGTACCATTCGATAAGTTATGCAATTTTTAACATTTTTTCTTACGAAACCACTTTCATAAACTCAATATTTAACATAGCTATCGAACAAACTAACTAGGCGTGACGTCACAGTTAGCTGACATTTTGTATGGAGCGTTTTGGGAAGGTCTATTTTATGTGAGTTTTGAATTGTAATATCTTGGAGTGCTTTTTTAGTCAGAGTCATTTTTTCACTGATATTTCTATTTTTGAATGGTCCTTCACTTACCAACAAGAAAAAAAATGTTTTCGTCATACCTATTGTAATACTGTGGCGCGGCCGACGACCCAGTGATATAACCGATACGTAACACCTACACTCTAGTGCCATCAAAACTATGTAACACATTCTAACTTGGACACATAATAATATAATATTGTAATTGGCAAGCGACGCTTAGGCACGAACGGGCCGGCTCGACCGCATCAATACGGCACACCAATCTTTTCAGAGTTGTACTCCTAGCTGTGACATATAAAGCTGCTCGAAAGTAGCAGAAATGTCGGGAATAAGAAAAGCGCTCTACGGTAAAAAAAAAAAAGGTTTCGCAGAGTGTATCATAAAAGAGAGAGAGAGAGAGAGAATTTCAAGGAGCGAAAACGCAACTTCTCTTGTGTTGCGAGTGTCCATATATTTTTAATAAATTTGGTAATGCTGAAAGATGGAAGACGGATGGATCATTATTACACAATTTCGCATGAGTAATAAAACCTAATCTGCGCCAGTTGGCACAATATTCTTTCAATAGTAGCAGTAGAAGTCGCATAATACTGAGTATACAGCCCCTCTACTTTGGCCTGTAATTGACTGTATACAAGCAATTACAAACATGTGAAGGCGCATATTCGTTTATGATTGCCAATATAAATTTTGCAAAGTGCATACTGTGGAAAGCTGCGCAAACATCATGACAAGAAAATGATGATGAATGTGAAAGTATGTACAAATAATAGTCTTTGTTGACACAACAAAAGTAAGTTAACGCTCCAAAAGTGTGTAATGTGTAGTCAAACAAAACATTTTTATCACTGACGTCCGTTACCCATTAACCGAAAGATGATAACAGTGAGCTTGTAAAACAATACACTTGCACTCTCTGAATTCCAATACATACTTTCACAATAGTAACAGCTCCCAAACCTGTCATTTTATGATGCCCAAAGGTGTGTGCAATACACTCTTTTCTTTAACTCTATGAGGGTAACAATGAGATAGACCAGCGGTCGGCAACACGCGGCCCGCTGGCCGCATGCGGCCCGCGATCGGTTAACTTGCGGCCCGTGAATGTTTTGTGAATAAGTAATAAAATATATCAAAAACAATGGTTTCTTATATTGCCAGTAGTTATCGTAACTTAAAAACGTAGCTGTTTCTGTCTGTCTGTCTCCAGGCTGTTATCTCAAGAACCTCTAATAGTTAGACTTCTGTAATTTTCACAGATTATGTATTTCTGTTGCCGCTATAACAACACATACTAAAAACAAAATTAATATTGAAGGGGGGCTCCCATACAACAAACATTTTTTTTTTGGCATTTTTTGCTCGTAGTCAATAATGGCACTTGAAATTTTAACAGCATCCTTAACTATATTTGTACTTTAATAATTAATAATAAAATTAAAATAAAACACATATTTAAGAGGGGCTCCCATACAAAAAACACATTTTTTTTCCTACTTTCGATCTGTAACGGTACGGAAGTACGGAACCCTTCGTGGGCGAGTTCGACTCGCACTTGGCCGATTTTTTTTAATTGAGGTCTAGAAAAGCCCTCATTATGCTTAGGTATATTGGGCTTCTAGGGTTAATACGAGTAGGCCTGCGGCCCGCCTTTAGTTTGTTTTGCCACCTTGTGGCCCTTGCCTGCCAAAAGGTTGCCGACCGCTGAGATAGACAAACTGACCTGACCACCTTTTTACACGCTATAATACATGGATCATTTTTCTTATCAGAAAATCAGGTGATCTACCTGTTCCAACCAAATCTGACAACAACATATTAATATTTAGGTTTTCTAACAAAATAATTTTTCCCAAGATTTCATGTCGAGATTCAAGCTAAAAACCACTACAATTGTTGAAGTAGGAGGCACCAATAGCAAGGTTTGCGGTCAATCGGTAAGTTGTGATGCAAAATTAATTTGTTGATGTGGCTTACCTAGGGGTACATCACCATAGATAACCCACATAGTGTGATATGACTGTGTCGGTTACTAAATTAATTTATGTTATTAAGCTAAATGTCTAAACAGATAGAGAGATACAGCAAAATATACTCTTTCAACCAGGACAAAGCCCTTAAATCCAGGAGAAGCGTGGTTAAACTTAAAACTAGCTTAAAACTTTATAAAATGGAACACTCATCCATTTATTAATGACATGAATTTCTCAATGCCCATTCATCATTTCCTAGGGATGACATTTTTACAAGCTGGTTATCAACCCGTCGATCGTGGGAAAACGAGACACAATAGATATTCTATTGTGTCTCGGATGCCGGTGACCGTTTGGGGCTTGATGAATTAATATGGTGCCATGAGTAATTGTGGTACCGTGTAATAGCAAAATTGTGTATGTGTACAATCTGCTCAAAAACAGATTACTCATAAAAGTAAAAACTAGTTACTTAAGCAATATGTTTTATTGGTAATAAATGTTAATGGTTTTTACAATTATTTTCGAATAAGTTACACACAAAATTGATTTATGAAGAATTTCTTGCAACATCTGGATGATAAGTGTAAGCTTAGCTATTTTTTAACTAGAATATTATTGACGAGGTGACGTTAGGAAATAACCTAAGTTGCACTATTGCGAAATTATACTAGGCTCCTACTCACCTGTATATCTTGCTAAAGTCATATAAAATGGTAGCGCCCCACTGGACGGAAGCTCACAGATGGGATGAATTGTTGATCCTTCCACTTAGCTTGCACCAGGGAAGAGCCGGGCACACCACCAACCTGACACAACGCAACATTTACCAATGTATTACGGATACACTCGCACTACGAATATGTGACGAAAATCAAACGCTAAATCCACCAGATTCAGCTATTTATTGGATTTTTGAACTGAGAAACGTACGCACCAGCTGGCGAAAACGTGGTATCTACGGTGTTCCCTTATAGGTATGTAAATATAGAAAAGATATTCGATATTGTCGCTAACACGTACCTTCCTCCGGACCAATGCAGAGGTCTTCCAATAATCGACGTGTGAGCGAATTAAATTCGCGAGAACACGACAAACTTTCCACGAAGAACGAACATAAAATAAATAAGAATCCACAAAACGCGTTCGCGATACCGTGGCTAAAATATGACGACAGAAAATAAATGAAAAAAATTGAAAGTCGCAAGACTTTCGTTTCTGGAACTACCTTCACACCGGAAATGATTATATTTATAAACATAGAAATAAAAAATAAAAAAATCGATTTTTATATGTTTATTGTGGATATAATGCTAGTATTAAAAGAGTAAAATATTATTCAAATTTATATGCAACTTGACAACTATAATGTATTATAGAATTTATATTTTAAAATAAAAGAGTTATGAAATGGCAGGAAATACTGCTTATCAGACTTTTCTCTATGATGTAATTATCATGTAAAGGTCTCGTTACCAGGCCAATCTTAAAAAAAAAACATGTTCCAACTTCCAAGTTTCAACTTCCATAATGTACTTTTTATTAATTTTATAAAATAAGCCGACTGGCATTAGGGAACAAGTCAAAAATAAGCTTAAACCACTGACCTCCATTATACAAGTACGCGTACTTGTATAATGGAGGTCAGTGGCTTAAACTAAATTTTATGCTGGCACTTCACATGTCTATTTGTATTTGCGTATTTGATGTATTCGCCAAACAATCACCATGTGTAGACGGTATGTTTGACAAAGTATTGGCCTTATTTGCCTATTTGACAAATATGACCAATACCAAATACATGCCGGGAATGTGAAAGAGTGATGTTGTGTTTTTGTATTATTTTCCTAATATTGTGTTAATTGGGTTTTTAATGTGTAATATTGGTAGGATATTAACCATTAGATATTCGTTATCGTGCACAAGTGTAGGAAAGTGATGCAATATCCAGAAACGTGCTATTTTGTGTTCCCTCCAAAACTCCATCGAAAGTTTCAGTAAAGCGTCTACCACTTTACTGAATCGACCGACTTGACTTCTTGACTGTTTTGACTTTTACTTAGACTTTGACTAGACTTAAGACCTGACAATATAGAAAAACGATGCTGAAAATATTGTAATTTTATTAAAATATATATACAGTATTATATTTTGAAACACAATTACTATAAAAATACAACTACTTAATAAATAAACACTATAATTAAAAAATAATCGGCCAAGTGCGAGTTGGACTCGCTCACGAAGGGTCCCGTACAGTTAAAGAGCAAAAATTGGCCAAAAAAAATTGTGTTTTTTTGTATGGGAGCCGCCCTTAAATATTTATTGTAAAATCTGTGTATAAAAAAATATGTAAATTTACTGTCATAAAATTATTGTATAAAAAAAATATATTATTAACTCATTGTTGCACTAGAAAATATTGCAAATTGATTGTTGTAAAATTAAAGGTAAAAAAGTAAAATAAATCAAAAAATTTAAATAATGTATGTTATAGTAAGCAAAAATTTAAACAAAAATGTAAGTATAGAAAACTCTAAAAAAAATGTTCAATTGTAAAAAGATAAATAAATGTAATAATTTACCTGTATACTGTACGGGGGAACAAGAAAAATTAAAAATATATATATTTATTGTATTTTAATTTTAGTATTAATTATTAAAGTATACATAATATTATAATTAAGGATTATGGGAAAATTTCAAGTGCCTACCTAATGCTATTATTGCAAAAAAAAAAAACACGTTTATTGTATGGGAGCCCCCATTAAGTATTAATATTATTTTATTTTTAGTATTTGTTGTTATAGCGGCAACAGATATATATATATATATATATATATATATATATATATATATATATATATATATATATATATATATATATATATATAATCTCTGAAAATTTCAAAAGTCTCGCTATAGCGGTTCTTGAGATACGGACTGGAGACAGACAGACAGACGGACAGACAGACAGACAGACAGACAGACAGACAGACATCGAAGTTTCAGTAATAGGGTCCCGTTTTTACCCTTTGGGTACGGAACCCTAAAAATTACATCTAAATCGGAGGCTGCGGGTAAAGTACGAATTAGGCTGGCAGCATTACCTGAAAATTGTATTAAAGAATATTGTTTTCCCGCCATATTTATACTCGACACTGGCTATGGTTAATTAAATAGCCGAAGTGCCATAATAAGAAAAAAAAACATTTGTCAAATTTCAGTTGTCATTTGTCAATGCTCAAATGTCATTTCCATTCCAATTTCCTACTGCAAAATGCAATAATACTTTATCTATGGCAAAATGTACTGAGAATTCAATTTTCTCCTAAAACATGACTAAAATTATATAAATTTCAATATAATTAAAACTAAAACGTAGTGTTGGAACAGCGTTCGCTCAAATCTTGCTAAATATCTATAGATATATCAATATAAACGAAAATGGTGAGTGCTGAACATAAAATCATTATTTACTTTGAGGTTATTCGTTCTTATAAGATCCTCTTTTTACTTTCAGCATGCATCTCGACAATTATTATACAGTTCGGCTCGGTGGAAATGTACTTTACCCCTCAATATAAAACCTACGATAACAGTTAAATCTGAACAGGTAAATGACTGAACCTTGATGACTTTGTAAATGATGAAATTATTGTATTTTTTAGTCCAAAGTTTAGACTAATGTTACCTTAGTAGGAGCTTATAATAGCTTTTCTAATGCTATAAAGCTGTAGAAAAGCTATTATAGGCTACTTTTGTCCTCTTAATTACTTTCATTATAATATTGGTTTGGGAGTAGGTGTGCCTCTGTTTATGTAATAATTTGAAGCTTTACTTCTAGTTCAGATTGCCAGAATGTCGGTACTATTCCGCACGGAAAGGATTTTTCTCCTCCATCATTGAGAACATCAAAGAGGAAATTGCTAAAAACAAGGAGATGAAGGAGAACATCAAGAAATTCCGGGAAGAGGCTCAAAAATTGGAAAACTCGGAGGCACTGCAAGCAGCTCGGCAGAAGTTCCACGCCGTGGAGTCAGAGGCATCAAAGAGCTCAGAAGTTCTGAAAGAAACCTTGGAAGGGATAAAGGGCAAAGTTGGTCATGTGCTTGAAGAGGCCAGTAAAACAGAAATTGCTAAAAAAGCTGGTAAGATTAGATAATTTTTAACATTATTTAAATTATAGCATAATTTTTAGCTGTATAAATATTAAATACCAAGGAAAGGTAACTCTCATAACCTTTGATTTTGGTTTCTTTCATGCAATGACCATGAAATTTTTGGTTTTGCCGAGGTCTATTCTTGAGATAGTTTTGCACTAAATAATGGCCTATCCTTATGTTGTACCTCAGTCATCACTCATCACTCATCACTCATCAGTGTAATATTGTTTAACAAATTGTGGAATGTAATAGTTATGGAAATTAAAGTTATTTTCAATTAATTTCAGTAATACCTCGATCGTGGGAATCGCAGACACAATAGATTTTCAATTGTTATGCGGCACCCGGGTGCCGCTTGGGAGTTGATGGGTTACCATGCTAATTGTTATTGCTTTGTTATTTGCTAAAATCGCGGTATCATGAACTCTCGGTTCGCATCGCACCACTCTCGTTGAATAGTATTTAACATCAAGTGAAATGTAGCAAGTGCAAAGCAGTCAGCGCCGCGGTACGCAACAGCGCGGACGTGAATTTTAACATTCTCAGACTATTGTTGCGTACGATAATATTTAGCAATCATATTTTTTAGCAAGTACAATTAATTTAATTATTGCTAATGAGCATTTAAGAATTAATTATTTTTGCTAATGCTATTTTTACCAACACTAGAATGTAATATGAGCTACAATTATTATAACATTGTTAATATAAGCTGTTGTATTAATCTCTTAAATCACTGTTTGCAGGCAAGATAACAGAAGATATATCCAAATCAGCAAAAGGGGCTGCGGAGAGCATTGCTGAGTCCGGTCAGAAGTTGGGACAAACTTCAGCATTCAAGACCATTTCACAAGTAAGTATAACTGCAAACATAGAGTAGATAATAAATTTCAGACAATATTAAAATTTCACATATTGTAACTTAAGTATGGATCGTAGGCCCCTTTTTTAGAAATCTAGGTAGAAGTTAACAGTAATTTTAACTAACCCATCAAGCCCCATACGAGCACCGGTGCTTGCAACAACAATAGAATACAATAGCATTTCTAAGAATCCGCGATCGAAGGATTCAGACTAAATGTCTTGTCTTTCTCATTCTTTGTTTTTATGAATGAGGAGGAATGATATTTTGAAATACGATTTACCCTCTTTTAACATTTTTTTTTTATTAATTAATTTCAGGCTACAGAGGTAGTGAAGAACGAAATGGCGCCGCGCGGGCTGGAGGGGAGAGTGTACACTGCGCCTGTCGCATTACGAAAACGCGTCGAGGTAAATTATAACAACAATAATCGTTGATTTCAGCAATGAACCCATACCCAGATTAATTTAAAAAAACTTAGATAATGAATAACCTTCACCATAACTGCAGCATTTTATTTACATGCTTATGCATGCAGCTTATTATGCTCATTTATGGTTTCTTTCGCTCGTAATTGATGGAATTATTGTGCAATAATAGGTCTCTCTTCTGAGTCTGACTCACACATGAAGGATAAACACCTCCTTCAAATTAGAAATAAACAAATATTTATAGGTCTGGTCTAAATTAAAATGATTAGAAATGACACGGGAATGTACATTTTCCCGTGACATATGAAATATGTGCCACATTATATTTTAGTGTAGTACTTTTAATGGATTACTGAAGCCTCATCAACACAAACGAACATTACCAGTTTATAATGTTAGTATTGATATTAGTAAAGGGTTAAAAAGTTAAAAACCATGCATATGTGTGTTTACATTTTTAAAAGGGAAATTTTCCATCTTTTTGATAAAAGATGGACTCGTGCAAGTTTTTTACGCCGGTTCTTCTCGCCGGGTTAGTTCCCTAACTGGTGGTAGGCACCTAATAGTATCGACGCGCGACGTTCAGAAAACATTTGTAAAAAAAAATATTCTCAACTAGATGACACCCGCAACTCTGTTGCACCAAAATTCGTTTATAGCGCGGGAACCGTACATTTTTTCGGGTTAAAAAGTATTCTATGTCCTTTCCCGGAACTCAAAGTGTCTACCGTCAAACTGTCTACATACCAAATTTCAAGCAAAATCGGTTCAGCGGTATGGGCGTGAAGAGGTAACAGACAGACAGACAGACACACTTTCGCATTTATAATATTAGTATGGATATTTGGTCTGAGTTCTCAATAAAAAAGTTTGAGTTTGAGTTGGTCAGATTTAAATGTTTATTAATCAGGTGGCGGAAGACGAGCGGTCGTACGCGCCGGACACGGAGACGCTCGGCGTGGAGCTGCACCGCGACTCCAAGTTCTACCAGCAGTGGGAGGACTTCAAGAACAACAACCAGTATGTTAATAAGGTTAGTTTTATTCTCTTGTGTATAAATATACAAGGTGTAACAAAACTATGTGATAAACCTTTAGGGTGTGTATGTGTTCCCTATATCTAAGTTCACTGGGAAGTAGCAGCGCTGAAAGAGCAAAATTTTTTTGTGATTTGTATGGGCAAGCGCCCGGGGTCATGAGTTTTTCCATACAATGAAAAAAGAAAGATGAAAAAAAGTTAACTCTGTCAGCGCTGCTACTTACACAGCGAATTCTATAAAGGGGACCTATTCAGCCTAAAGTAATATCACTTAGTTTTGTTACACCCTGTAGACAGCTTGTTTTAAATTTTGTTACAAAATTTTTGCTGATTAAAGCTAATGCAACATTTAGGAAAATAATCTAAAATGATGGCGTATTAATGACGCGAAGGATTCATCATTATCCTTACTTGGTATTGTCAATCCATTGATTATTTTGCATAGTAAACAAAGATTTTATCGGGCCCGATTCTGATACCTTTAAAGATCTCAGACTGTGTCACCCAGGCGCACTTAGACCGTCTCATGATTACCCATATTGTTTCGCGAGCGAGCGAGACAGCCTAGTAACATCCTCGATATATGAATCGCACATCATATCGGAATTACGCACCTCATTATTGTCATTTTCATATTTACAGGTCTTGGATTGGAAAATAAAGTACGAGGAATCAGACAACCCACTAGTTAAAGCGTCACGACTTATGACTGAGAAAGTCAGCAGCCTCTTCGGAAACCTCTTCGAGAAAACGGAATTGTCGACCACCCTCACCGAAATCTGCAAAATCGACCCCAGTTTCACCGCACAAAAGTTCCTAGAAGACTGCGCGAATGACATCATACCTAATATCTTAGAAGCGATGGTCCGAGGAGACTTAGAAATCCTCAAAGATTGGTGCTACGAAGGTGTATACAATATACTGGCTACACCGATCAACCAGTGCAAGCAACTCGGCTACAGACTGGACTCCAAGATCCTAGATATAGAGAATATAGAGCTGGTAATGGGCAAAATGATGGATCAGGGTCCCGTGCTGGTGTTAACCTTCCAATCTCAACAGATCATGTGTGTGCGAGACGGGAAGAATAATGTGATAGAAGGAGACCCCAATAAGGTGATGAGGGTTAACTACGTGTGGGTCCTGTGTCGGGATCCTCAGGAGTTGAACCCCAAGGCCGCTTGGAGACTCCTAGAGCTGTCCGCCAACAGTGTGGAGCAGTTGATATAGTTGTAGATAATAAAATCGTTGTACTGTTATGCGTTTGTTTCAATTCGTCCTTTTCGCCAGCTGGTAGACGACTATATTGTGAGAATGCCGTAAGATCCACCATAGGGACATATAAACAACTTGTCCCATGCACTAAAGTATTTTAAGAGTGGTTATTCCGCTCGGAGAATGCTGGATAGTGAGTGTGGCAAAGCCAACGAATACTATACTCACAAGGAGGGCAAAGCGCGCCACCCCGGCAAGTACGCCATATTATATTTTAATACACAGCGGAGGTTTTTTTTGGTGAAACAATTTAGAAATAAAACTATGCAGCTCAAATTAAAACATATTTTATTAGAGGCACATTCAAAAGACGGACAGAGCCATCATATTATAATATATACAAAGTGTTACTACGAGAGTTAGAACATTAATACCGAGTGATCTCTGACTAGGTTACAAACGAAATACCTTAACTAAGGAATGTTGCCACATCAAATAATATCAACTTAGCATTCACTAACTTACAAAAATAAATTCTTATTCTTTATTATAAAACTTAAAAAGCTAGGCTCCAGAATTTTATACAAATTATAAAATAGCTAAAACATTAATATAAATACGCTTAAAATATTAACTAATTTGTAAAACAACACAAAAATAAGCTTATATTCAGCAGTACTTTGCCGACGGATTGCGATCTTTTTTTTTTTTTTAAATTTATTTATTGGGAGCTGGAAATGAGTCCTTTGATCATTGCGATCTTATAGAAATCAATGTTGCCATGATAAAATAGTAAATTCTGATCTTTTTATTCCAACAGTAATACAGGTTTGATGCAGTCTGGATCATTTGAAACAGCAAAATAAAATGTACTTCAAACTACAGAGTTTCAGAGTTTTGACCAATCAGAACCTGTCCGATATCTAAAAAAATATATCATAAAATGATACATTTTTTTAGATATCGTACATTTATATACATTTTATTATACTAGAGCTTCAAGACGGTATCAAAATTGTATTATTATATGATTATTTATTAGAATTGACATTCTGCAACTCAATGATAGTATTCATTATTAGATAGTATTCGAGGTGGCTGAGGTAATATATCTATAACTTATATCGAAAATGTTTTAGGTAGTTCGCATTTTTTAATATAGAACTTGCAAGAATATTCAGGAAAACCTCTTGCAACAACAAAAGGACTATGCGAAGGACGGGCGCTTATCCTGCCTGTGCGCTATTTGTCATGTTTAGAAACTTTATCATTAAGTTACAGCGAATAAGACATCTAATATAGCACCTGTATACCTGATTATATATTTTGACATTATAATAATATTATATTTGAGATTATATACTTTTACACAGTTCCATTTTGTTATCAGTAGTTTGCGAAATCTTACACATTTTTTTCTTTATCCTGTGGGTACCGCCACATCTATATTAATCTCAGATTAGAATTTATTTAAACAGTGTTACCAATTTATAAAAGTGAAGCTCTTAGGAAGCCTCTAAGAGTCTAAATACTTTAGCCGATACCTAAAACACCTAATTAAAATAGGTACGAAAGCTTATAATAAAAAGCGTTCAGATACAAGCGAGCGCTAAAATGCGATGTAAAAATGGCCGAACACATATCACATAATTTCAAAGCCTTATCAAAAATGTTACAGCATCAAACACAACTGCAACGTGCATAAAACAGTTCAAACTATACGTGTTAAAATTGTACTAATTTGTACTTAAAATTAACGCTTTCTAAAATCGATTTTAAAAAACGCATTTAACCAAACAAGTGTAAACTTAGTATAAATAAATTAAAAACTTGTTTGCATATGCATTGATGCATTGATTGTTTGCATGCAAATGCATCTGGTAGTATTAGAGGTCATTTACCAATAAAACAGTTCGAAGTAAAAGTATCATTAAACCACATCAATGGACCACATTTTACCAACACTTCTATAGGTTTTAGCGAGCCTTTTAATATTATTTTTTTGGTCGTATCGCTGGTCCGTGGTGCATATTATGTGTATGATCTGTGGCTAGTCTCTGGCCGACTCTCTATTCGATGTTCCGTAGAAAGAAAGCCTTTCTCTAGCGGCAAGCCTAGCTGACTTTTTAATGTGGTCATTGTAGTTGGCTTGGTTGTAGTTGTTGGAACAATGGACACATTAACAGATCAGCTAGGCTGGGAATACGCCCACTCTTGTCGATGGTATGCACAGGTATGGTCTGTGACTTGTCTCTGGTCCTCTCTGGTCGATGGCATGCTGTGCGTGTCTATGGTCTGTAAGCCACAGACAATCAATGTCCTCTCTAGTCGATGGTCCACTGCATGAGCGCGGTGTCGTTTCCACCGGCGCTGAGCAGCCGCGAGCCGTCCGGCAGGAACCGAACTGCGGTCACGTGGGACGAGTGGCCGCCGTACGCGTGGCACAGGGACTGAAATGTAGGTTTTATTGTAAGTATCATGTTAGTCACGAGAGGTTCTGAAGGTTCGCTGTGAGGTCAGGGATCTTTGGAGGAGAAATGAAGGTATCATCCTACAGTCCTGTACGGATAATAATAATAATAAAAATCTGTTTATTTCATGTAACAAATGCCAAACACAATACAACAATACTAAACTTATGATTGTAATCTCATGTGAGATTTTATACATAAGTAAGGAGTTGCTTATTTTATATAATAATATACTAATATAAATTGTTAGTCGTGACAGAATATAATAATTAAATAACTATGTTAACTTTCTATGATATATTATCTTTACCTTAAATATTGTTACATTTACATTACTACTCTAGGAAATGACAATTTTAATTACCTACATATATTGCATAAAATGTTGTTTCAATAAATTTCGTATTCGATGCCTTTGCTTATTTAGTAACTTAAGTACTAGTTGTTTTGGTAGACTGTTTAGTATTTTAGGTAGTACACAGTTCCAGACCCTTTCCCCATATTCATTTATACATCTAGGTACTTCGTACAATGGTAATTTAGTCAGTGTTCGTAAATTGGTAGAGCGTGTTCTTACATTTAATTTATGCAAATTATTACTATACAATTACACGGTTACAATTGATAACTTAACTTTGTCATACACATTCATAACTTTGCAATAGTGAAACAAATTATCATAGTTGTCTTTGTGTTTAAGTTTAATTTTAAATGGAACAATCGTTTTCAGTATTCAGATCTTGTGGCGCATAAACAAAATTAGATTACAAATAACTTTTAAACTTTTGCGTTGCATTATAATTAAAACTTATTAATAGGGACTTAAGTATGTAGTCATGGGCGTAGGGGCACGTCAATTTTCCTGGCAAGTGGGAATTAAAAACGTGTTACCTACTCTGCGCGAAATGAAGTGTTGGAAACAAAATATCTTTTCAGTCAGATTAATAAAAGTTAATTTTCATGATTTTTTTGTTTCTATATACCAGACCGACCATCTTCTCGAAACAGTAGGGCTACTACGAAACTGTTTTGAGACTCAAACAATCGGACGAGAATGCCGCGTCCTGCTCTAAGGCTCGCTAGGTGGCGCTCTGTCATATAGCACGCAAAAAAGTGATACTCTCGTAAAAAAATCCAATTTATTAGTTTTTTGTTGAATTTTGAACTAAAAAGTGGAAAAATTTAAAGATAAAGTTGTGAATTTACAGTGAAATTGTTATCTTGCAAAGCAATATCGTGAACGTTTCAAAAAACTGTGATTAAAATCCTTAATTGGTGCCAGAAGTTTTAAGGACAAAACAGCTATAAAACGTAAACAGAACATTAAAATCATAATGTAATGTAAGTAATACTAATAAAAGTGAGTGCAAATTGACAATGCCAATACATTCTGAGTGAATTTAAAAATTTTGCCTACAAATTACATATCTCCAAGTCGTTAAATTCAAAAGTTGCATACAAGCTGCTGCCATCTAACGAAAAAACCTCAAACCGTTTCCTAAGCTGAGTGATCTACAGATATATAGATCCTGCGGTCTGGCGCTAGAGGGCGCTTATATTTTCCGATTGGCTAGAGTTTAAGAGGTAGCTTTATTTACATCTCTTGATACCTAGAGGGCACATAATATTATGGAAAATTTAGACGAATCGACTAAAAATATAACTTTTAGAAAATCACGAACTAAGAGCAACAAATACCATAATATTATACAAGACATAAATCTGGAAGGGACTTATAGTCTATCTAAGGAAACAGAGTTGGTGACACCTCAAACTTCTATCACGGAAGATACCTTTAGTCAGTTACAAGATCTGAAACGACAAATTTCCGAATTAAAAAAAGAATGTTCCGAAGCCCAGTCAGAAATTTATAGCCTACGTAAACAGCTACAGGAAAAAGATAAACAACTCGAATTTTATAACTCTGATGACACTTTAACAAACAGTCCCTCTACACCATCATACAAAAATTACAATTATTTACGTTCTCTACCTTCAAGTGCCTGTAAAAGTAATTCAAAAACTAAAAATATAGGGAACAAACAGGCCGACCGAAATAACAGTTACAAACAGCTCGACAAGGCGGTCACTTCTTCATTTTGCAATGAAAGCACACAGCAGGGCAAAAAGAACAACTGCATACATATAATAGGAGACAACCAAGCGCGTGGATTGGCGTCACAATTGTTTATCCAACAGGAGCGACACAAGACAAACTTGAAGAAAATCTACGACGTACTAGGCACAATTAAACCATGGGCACAGAGTGATGAATTGCTTAAATCCTGTGAAAATTTAATTCAATCGGTTAGCCAGGAAGATATAATCATTCTCATATTCGGGTCACAAGACAAAAATCCTATTAAGTTTCTAGCGAATTTAAGCAATTCGCTCTATCTGTTTCGACACCATAAAGTTTTTGTTATTAATACACAATATAATAAATTTCTAAATGAAAACATGTTAAATAAAAATATGGAACTAATTACAAAGAATTACGAAAATTGTAAATTTATAGACATAAGTAATATTATGAATGGAAACTCTTTTTACACTTTTACTCGATTGTTAAGTTTTAAAATTTTGATAGAATTAGAATTTTTAGCAACGATTAAACAAAGACATGTTGTAATGTCTCCTATCTACTATAACAAACAAAAAGATGGCCAAGGGTCAGGGCATAGAAATAGAAATAATACACTGAATAGCTCGCAAAAGGGAACTATCCCATTTTACTTTAAACCGATTCCAAATTACCATTACAGTGCTAAGGACACCAGGAATAGTGATAAACCGAATCTAATAAAATCTACAGAAATAAACTCACAAAATACCCTACCTACTAAGTTATTTCGTTCCAAAACACAATAAATATGAACTAAGAATTTTACACCAAAATATAGCAGGTGCAATAAACAAAACTGAAGAAATCGACTTCGCATTGCTAGATTTATCAAAACAGTGTAAAAAAATAGATATTTTATGTCTAACTGAAACCTTCATAAAAAAGGGGAGTGAAAAACTATTGAAGCTAAATGGCTACAAATTAGTCACATCATTTTCGCGTAGCACTAAAAGAGGAGGATCCTGCATCCTTTTAAAAAACGACATTGTAAATTTTAAAGTTTTAACTTCTATTAATAAATATTCTTGTGAATTTGAATTTGAATGCTGCGGAATCGAACTAACAGAGCCTAAGATAATTGTAATTTGTATTTATAGAACTCCAGATAGTAATCCCCGTCTTTTCATATCGAAGTTAGAACTACTTCTTACAAACATGTCATATCGATCCAAAAAGCTAATCTTATGCGGAGATTGGAATTTCGACACCTTAAACCCTAATAAAAATTGCTTGGGCCTAATAAGTACCCTCAAGAACTTCAACATAGTGATGCACATAAAATCAGCAACTCGACAAAATGCATGTCTCGACCAAATAGCGAGCAACATTAAACAAATTAAAACCGAAATTAATCATTTAGGACTTTCAGACCACGAAACATGTCAAATTCTAACTTTAAACATTAATAAAAAAATACATTTAACCAGCTGGAGTGAAAAAATTAGGGATTTTAATAAACACAACATAAGGAAATTCTGCGACGCTATCTCCTCAATTTCATTCTCAGAAGTATATGAAAAACAAAATCTGACGGAATCATTTAATACATTTCATGAATTGTTTGTTTTATTTTTTAACTTGTGCTTCCCAATCTATACAATAAAAAAATATGGTAATACAAGATCTAAAACTACATGGCTAACAAAAGGTCTAAAAAGGTGCTGCATAAAAAAAAGGTTACTGTTCTTAAAATGCTTAAAAAATAAAAATACCCATACACAAAGTTACAAATTATATAAAAGATATGCTCTTATACTAAAAAAATGCTTACATAAATCTAAACAACTACAACATAAAAACTACATATTAAACAATAAAAATAAATGTAGGGCGACTTGGAAAATAATAAATCAAAATACTGACGATCCTATATCGAATCGAACCATAGACGAAATATATCATAACAATAAATATCACAGAAATTCATCTGACATTAGCAAAATATTCAATGATTACTTTATAAGTATGACAAACAATAATAATTTTAAAATTGACATTTCTTCCATAAATCAAACTATGACCTCGCATGCAAACACAATGTTCCTCAATCCAACAGATCCCTTTGAAATATACACTATAATTAATAGTCTTAATAACACAAATTCGGTAGGCTTCGATGAAATTAATACTAATATTATTAAACTATGTTCAAAATACATCTGTAAACCGTTAAGTTACGTTATCAATCTTTCATTTCAAGAAGGTAAATTTCCGGATATCTTAAAGAAATCAATAGTAAAGCCACTATATAAAAAAGGAGATAAATCAAATGTTAGTAACTATCGTCCAATCACCCTTATCTCTATATTCTCAAAAATTTTTGAAAAAGCGATGCTAATAAGACTTCAGAATTTCATATTAAGCCAAAATATCATTACCAACGTACAGTTTGGATTTCGGAAAAACAGCACCACATCTCTGGCCTGTTTTAATCTAATTAAGCAAATTACCGAGTCTCTCAATAACCGGATACCTGTGACCGGCGTATTCCTCGATATGAGTAAGGCTTTTGATTTCGTCCACCATGGTCTCTTACTTCACAAATTAGACAAATATGGGATCAGAGGTGTTGCTTATGATTGGATCAAAAGCTTTTTGACAGGTCGCGTTCAGTGTGTAGAAATAACTAAAATAGACGAAAATGTCAAAGTTTCCAGTAGGTCTGAATATGAACTGAATGAATATGGTGTACCACAAGGAAGTTTATTAGCGCCCGATTTGTTTCTTCTATACATTAACGATCTCCCCAACGTCACCCACCACGAAACAATTTTATTTGCCGACGATACGACGTTAATCATTAAATGTGAAAATAGAGAAACTTACGAAGCAGATATTAATTTAGCACTTAAAAATATTGTTAAATGGCTTAATGACAACAACTTACACATAAACACTGACAAAACACAAGTGATACAATTTCAAAACTATAGAAGAGAAAAAATAAATTTAGAAATAAAATATGACAATAAAAAAATTAATGAGGTAGATAATACAAAATTCCTGGGTATCATGATAGATAAATATTGCAATTGGAAGGTCCATGTAGAACACATTTGTGACAAACTTGACCGTTTTGTTTACGCAATTAAAAAAATAAGGCAAACTGTGAGCTCTGAAGCCGCTCTAACGGCATACCACGGCTACGTTTCTTCTAATCTCTCCTACGGCCTCTTACTATGGGGTAATTCAGTAGAAATCGAAAAAGTTTTCAGAGTTCAAAAGAAGTGTGTTAGAGCTATTGCAGGCGCCTCACCCTTGGACAGTTGTAGACCGCATTTCAAAAAATACAACATACTGCCACTAGCCTGCATGTACATTAAAGAAATATGTATTTTTGTTAAATTTCACCCAGAATATTTCGAATTAAAATCAGAAGTAGAACGTAAAAATAACAGATTCAAATATAAACTCTATCGTCCAAAATGTAATTTAGATATATACAAAAATAATGCATTCATACAAGCTATTGACATCTATAATAATTTACCAGACAGTTTCAAAGCCCTGTCATTTAACTCATACAAAAAAAAGGTAAATATGTGGCTCTTAGAAAACTGTTTTTATAACCTAAATGACTACATGCTATATTCAAAACAAAAACATTGACTTAAATTTACTCTTAAAATTGTATTAATTATTATTATGTAATTAAAATAACTGACATTTATATTATAATAGTTGACATTCATATATTTATATTGATTACTTGACATAGAGTTGTAATATTTTGACTATAATGAAATATTTGGTTAGTTAAATTAAACAATTATATTATGTATACAATATAGTTTATGAAATCAAATTAATAATTTATGAAAAATGATAAATTGTTTTGCCTCATATTATTTAAACTAATTAATACAGTAATGATATTCACACACCATTGTTATGGTAGGATATGTTAGAACTTAGACCTATGTATTATAACCATGTTACCCTTTTGACTACATATCTGTGAATAAATGATCTTGATTCTTGATTGATTCTAACAACGTCATTTCACGTTTGTTAGTAGGACGCGGCATTCTCGTCAGATTGTTTGAGTCTCAAAACAGTTTCATGGTACAAGGCCAGGTATGAGCCGCCCCCCCCCCGAGCTGAAATCCTGGGTACGCTCATGTGTGTAGTAGTAGTATAAGTCCCCATTAATAAGTTACAAATAATACAGGTATGTATGTACAATGAATATCTTTTAGGTAGGAGTTCTATAAAATATTTCGTTGATAAAATATTCTATAAAATATTTCGCTGATAAAATATTTCGTTGCGGGTCCAAAGACAAATTTTGCTTGTCACGCGGGTATACCTGAGCTGTCTAGGACTAGGTTATTACGTATCTTGCAATATTGCTTCTGTCGCAACTACAAGATACTTACGCTTAGCCCAACGCGGTCTACCACAAACACAATTTGATACGGTTGGCAACGTAGCAGTTAGCGGTAGAGTCATTGGGAGTTGAAAAAGTAGAATCAATATTTACCTTAGGCTGCGTGACGGGGTAGGCGTACAGTTTCACCTTGCCGAAGTCGTCGCCCGTCGCTATGAGTTTACTGTCCGGGGACCTGGAAATAGAATTTCGTTAATAACAAAATACGCATCATGTTTCTCTGGAATCACAACGTTACTTCTTTGCTACTGTACAAACGTAAAAGTTTGTTAGGACGGATGTTTTTCTGTCACGCAAAAACTACTAATTCGGATACCAAGTGATAACATTTGGTATAGTAGCTACAGGTCTAGATATGACAACATATTAAGCAACATCTTTGCGTCAAATATGCATATTAAGCAACATCTTTGCGTCAAATATGCATATTAAGCAACATCTTTGCGTCAAATATGCATATTTAGCAACATCTTTACTTGAATCTCTAAAAAATTCTAGGATCATTTACGTGGGCGGCATGCCGAACAAAACCTCTAGCAATAGACCAAAACTAGCAGCTATACCTTGGTATTATCAACAAGATAAAATAGCTGTAATAATTTGGTCTGTTGCTAGAAAGTATGCAAGGAAATTGTATGTTTGACATTCGCATTAATGTCTCACTATTCACCTGGTGCAGGAGTTGACGTCGGTGCCGTCGGCGCCCTCCGGCCACACGCCGACGGTGGTGTATGTGACGGGGCAGTTGTTGCTCGCCCACACCACGTCGCGCATGGAACTCGCTGATGGGATCTGGCGACAGGTGGTTGCGTTCCCTGGAAATGTTACGTCGATGTTGAATACTACGGTGTAATATTAGGGTGCGTTTCTACCAGTAGCCCTAGCACGGCGACCAGTAGAAATGCGAAAGTATAGACAAACTGTGGACATAAACTTAAGGTGCCGTTCCGATCTTTACCGCGGCTAATCGCGACCGACAAAAATTCATTTAAAATGCCACTTTATGACAGACTATAGTATATGTCATAAAGTAGGATATTATTTGAATTTTTTGGGACTATAGTCTGTCATAAAGTGGCATTTTAATTGAATTTTTCGGAACGAAAAAAGATCGTAACGGCACCTTAAGTTTATCTCCACAGTTTGTGACTATAGTTTGTTATAAAGTGGCATTTTAATTGAATTTTTTGGAACGAAAAAAGATCGGAACGACACCTTAAGTTTATCTCCACAGTTTGTCTATACTTTCGCATTTCCACTGGTCGCCGTGCTAGGGCTACAGAGCTGCGTTACGAGGAATGTGAGCCAATAGAATACCTTCATTTGCCTGACCTCGCTAGGCGCAGCGATTCTATTGGATCTTAAAAACATATTTTTTGCAACATATCTCTGCCCGCTTAGCATGCCGATCTTAAGTCTATTCTACGAAGAAATAGACATAGAAAAATTGACACGATAATACCATTCGTAACAAAATAATTCTTATTGCAAGGCAGGAAAATCAAGCATCGTCTTTATGACAAACATCATATTTTCTATATCTTACGAGCATGACGTATAATGCTTACAATATAACAGCTCATAATCCCCAGAGTTGGTCCGCAGGTACTGACTGTCTTCAGACCAGTCCACGTGCGTTATGTAGCTGGAGTGACCCTGAAAAGTTATAACGTTATTAAGGACATTTATATCGACGACAAAGTTGCTGCTTGGCCTGGCATACGATGAAAATAGCTTAGCAGCGTTTTTGCATTGCATAACATACATGCATATGTGCTACGTCCTTAAACTGCGTTTGCAGTCGTTGCGGTTATTTCATGTGTGCAAAGTTTCGAAGTTGGTTGAGCGGGAATGTCAATATGTATTGTAACAACGCACAGTGTGATAAAAACCTCGATTTTGTTTCACCTCGTTTTTCTTTCAAACTACTATAGTTGATAGCTATATAAACATTACAGTAAAACTCCCAGATCGATATTCTTTGTAGTTTTTATTTTAAAGAGTGTCAAAGTTGTCATTTTTCCGGGTCATAAATTTGCATAAAAAATTAATATAAAAAAATAATAATCAAGTAACATTTTTTTTTTTATACCAATTGAATAAGCACTTAATACTTTACTTTTTCTCCAAATATGGTTAACCTACTGAAATCAAACAAGAGACCTTTAGTGACAACCCTAGGTACAAAAAAAATTAATTGGATATAACTTCTGACACAGAGGTTATTAGAGTGTGATTTTTAATAATATTGATAAATGATTACTCACACTATCGTTTCATGCTTAAAACTTTTTCTAATTCGATCTAATCGCGAAATTAAAAATGAAAAACTAAAATTAATAAATAAATTAATATCTCCCTACTTGATCACAGTAGGTTAACCATATTTGGAGAAAAACTAAAGTATTAAGTGCTTATTCAATTGGTATAAAAAAAATTAATGTTACTTGATTAGTTTTTTTTTAATTAATTTTTTATGCAAATGGAAAAATGATAACTTTGACACTCTTTATAATAAAAACTACAAAGAATATCGATCTAGGAGTTTTACTCTAATGTTTATATAGCTATCAACTATAGTATTTTGATTTTTGAAAGAAAAACGAGGTGAAACAAAATCGAGGTTTTTATCACACTGTGCAACGTTATGAAATTAATAAATGTTTCAGGCTAACTGTAGGGCTGACTACTGTTTGTGTTCGAAATAAATGAATAATTTAATTATGTGTAGCTAAGTTTAGAACTAACAACAAAAAAAAATTAAGGAACAGTATATAATAATAATTAAGCCTAAAATAATAACATTAAAATAAATTGGATGCATTTAACTGTTAACAAATTAAATATCTATCTACCTACTGGCTTCAACATACTCCATAAATTTTCTACTTCTAACTACTCATGCTTATGGAATTATGTATGTATGCGTCGAAAATATTCTCATGTAAATGATGTCGCAAAAAAGCTTATCAACAAAATATGGCGTCTTGCGTGTTATGATGTATTAATATAACATATATGTAGTTTTTATTATTCGTAGTGCACACATTACGCATCGGCATATAATTGTAATCTATTGAGATTTCTTTCACTTTTTGAAACTAAACGACCCATACACACTTAATTCCTATTAAGTCTAATTTTTATTTTACCCGTCTACGTTTTCGCTCCGAGCACTAGTCGCATAAAATAGTACACTGGATTAGACACAATTAGAAATATTCTTATTTTAAAAGTTATTTAGGTTAAATCTATTGAATCAAATACTAATTTCTGATATTAGAATTATATTATCTAAGATAAGTACTATGTGTAATGTGCAAGGGAAAGGTTCATCTAAGTCTACAGGATTTTTATTTTATCTATTAATTATTATGTAATATTTTATCTATTTCTATTACCGAAAAACTTGTTCTACATCTTAGTTCAGCTTGTCGGCCAAATCTCTGTGAGAACTAATCGGCTGATTCGCGGAATGGGGCTGGATATAGTTTATTGCGAGTTTTATGCCTCGGAGTTTCTATGTGGCCATCCAATCGCCAGCGTAAGTCAGAGAAAATCTCTCTGAATACACTTCATGTTGCGTTGGTTCCTTGTTCCCGTTCCAGGAAGCAAATCCTTGGTTATTTCTCTAGTTTATTTTTACTAGCCCTTATTAATAAACATATTTAGACCACAATTCGAGTGGCTTCTTCAACGTGCCAAACAAAGAAATCGTACCTTTGGCAAGACAAGAAAAGGGCATTAATGCGAAATATTCTCTCGACAATTTGCGCCCTTGTCTTTCGAAAAAGGTATGCATGTTATTAATATGAGGTTCAGCTCTAATTTAAACTCTAGATTCTAGAGACAAGGCTAAGGTATACAGTAGAATGAACACAAGTATACTCACAGGACACTTGCCGACGCGCGAGTACCGTGCGCCGTCGACCTGGTACACGTAGACGTAGTTGTCGCGCGAGCCGAGCGCCACGCGCAAACCGTCGGGCGAGTATACGATGCATTGGATCGGCTCGGACCTGAGGAAATAATGTTGTTGAGTCACGGAAAAAGGGTTAAACATGGAAGAAATACTAAAAGGTAATAGCAGTTATTTGTATTAAAATAATTCAAAGGCAAAACCCATAAGATTTACGCCTACTATTGCTAGCGGCTTGAAAGTCATAACTGAACGGAATTAACCACTGTATTAAAAAAACAAAATATCCCATTTCTATTAAACAACTTTTCTAAGTCATCAAAAATTAGCCAAGGACAAAACATACACGAATTTACAACCTTACACAGCGTGGTTTTGTTTCTATGAGGAAGATAGAATATGGAACAATTACTATCGTAAATTAAAGGGCATTCTACGAAGAAAGTGCGAGGGATTTGTGGCAGTGGAACCCTGCACAGTCCCAATTTCTCAGAGGTAGGATAACAGCTCACCCGTCCTGATGCTGAGCGATCAGATCCCGCGAGTGGGGGTCGAACACGAGCCAGCGGCCCGACAGGCAGCCCACCGCCACCGCGTCACCGTCGGGCGACCACGCGCAGCACTGAGCGCGCTCCTGTACACATATGATAGATGTTTTAGATGGGAATATACTTTAAAAAAAGGATATAAAAAAACTACTGATCAAACTTTCCATCCCGAGCCTACACACGCGTACGCAGTGTGTACGCGTTGATGCGTACATGCGCGCACAACTTACGTTTCATCGCCGCAGCTTTAGATTTTAGATTTTACACAATTTATAATTGAGAGGTAAAATGTGCGCTATGTTCGCGCAATGCAAATAAACTACCTATATCATGTGCGTTCTTACTATGGTGTACTCGGGAAATCGAGGTAGCGGTCATTGAATCTCTGTCAAAAAAGAATGTCATTTTCTGTCAAATAAACCGCGATTGACAATGAAGTGTCAGATGTTCCTAGTCTAAGGGCGATATCGTATTTTGCATACTCTATGTGAACTGAATATGAAGCATATCACTTCGAACTCATAAAAAGTTGGAGATTGTCATTCTAAGAGTTACCAAGAGGTTTTCCGATGAATCTGTAATAATCTGTGTCTTTATAAGAGGTCAATTTTATTCTTAAATATTCTTATAGTGCGAGCATTTTTCATTTAGCGACTATAAAGGTCAATGAATGAGGCCGTCCCACAGCTGCAGCAGGCGGTCCCAGCCCGCCGATACGAACTGCGGCAGGCTCGGGTGTGCCGCCAGGCCCCACACCTCGTCCACGTGACCTGGGCTCATCATCATCGACTCTCTCTGTCTCTCTCTCACCTCAATATCCTTGCTCCACACGGTGGAGTGGCTGAGGCCGTCCCACAGCTGCAGCAGGCGGTCCCAGCCCGCCGATACGAACTGCGGCAGGCTCGGGTGTGCCGCCAGGCCCCACACCTCGTCCACGTGACCTGGGCTCATCATCATCGACTCTCTCTGTCTCTCTCTCACCTCAATATCCTTGCTCCACACGGTGGAGTGACTGAGGTCGTCCCACAGCTGCAGCAGGCGGTCCCAGCCCGCCGATACGAACTGCGGCAGGCTCGGGTGTGCCGCCAGGCCCCACACCTCGTCCACGTGACCTGGGCTCATCATCATCGACTCTCTCTGTCTCTCTCTCACCTCAATATCCTTGCTCCACACGGTGGAGTGACTGAGGCCGTCCCACAGCTGCAGCAGGCGGTCCCAGCCCGCCGATACGAACTGCGGCAGGCTCGGGTGCGCCGCCAGGCCCCACACCTCGTCCACGTGACCTGGAGGTAGTTCATCATCATTATCAACATGATCGACCATAGATATTTAAGATATTTAGCAATGGAGAGTCATAAGGCTTGTGTCTTCATTGTAGCTATCAATGTGACTTTCATATTAGGAGAGAATGTTAGATAAGCTTTTTTTTTAGGGCCTGTAGCATTTGAATTTGTTTCCAAATGGCTTTAAATGTTGTAAGTAACATCTAGATCAGTAAACTTCTAAAATTCGGGTAGCATCACTTATTTGTTTTATTATTTCGCTGTCTATTATTATCTGTCAAATTTCCTAAAGAGTTTTCCCAAAGATGCCCTATGAATGTACAGCCATTATAATGTTTTTTGTTAAAAAAAATCTGTGTCCAATGTTTGTTGTTCATTTTCTGTCAAGCAACTTTTTTAACATATCGAATAAGGACTAACTATTGTATAACTGAACAGCAGAAGGAAACTTACCGAGCACAGCAGGCGCGAACCCAAGCTCCAGATCGCCGTGCAGTATACAATTCTTGGTGGTGCCGATGTAGAGCTGACTTCCGCGGCCCTCCGCGACCACTCGCACGCCGCCGTAGTGGCCTTCGATCTGAAAAAATACATTTTGTTTGATAACATTCAGGTTATTGAAATTACGTGACTGATATTACAATGTCTTGCTTGTTTCTTGTATTTAAATATAGGTCTACAAGGATCTCTTGATATTTGGATGGCATTGAAAGAGCTTAGAGGCGGAGTTAGCGAAACTGACATCATAATAATTAGTTTTTTTAGAAGCACTGCGAAATTGTTGTCTATTAAGTACAGAGAATGTATAGGTGTCCTATTGGTAGATCAGTGATTACCACGTTATTGGTAGCTAGTGTCCATATGCGCCTATTGACTCTTTTTATTTTCGCCGAGCGATTTTAAACTTTACAAGATGGCGGCGTAAAGAGCCACTTTACAAAATGGCGGCGCTACTCCACACTCTAATCATCCATGTGATACTTACCACGTTCTCGGTGCCGGTGGCGTTCATATCGCCGTCGAACAGCACGACGCGGCCATCTTTGCCGCCGGCGGTGACGACGCCGCCGTCTTTGAGCGCGCACAGCGAGAACACCGCGCCTGAGTGCACGCCGCGCACCAGCTTGGCGATGGTGTTGGTGCCGCGGCCCCACACTATTATGTTGCCGTTGGAGTCGCCGGAGAGAACGTCACCTGTAGACAATAAATACCAATAGTTATTAGCCAAAAATTGTTTTACATAAAGTGATATTTGGATCCCCACACTAGGCGATGCCTGGTCCTGTAGCATGGGGACGGGACAAAGTTTACAATGATTTTTATTTTCACAATTTTTACTAATTACTAATTTACTTACACCAGATTATTATTGATAATTATAATAATAATAATTTAGCGTTATACTCATAAAGTTAATATACCTAGCGGAATAGAGCAACAATCTCGAGCTGTCAAACGAAACCGAAATTGATTTACATCTGTGTGTAAAAAATTGTTTACGTATACACTTACACAAGCATCTTTCTAAGATATTAAATTGTCAACGTGCCGATAAGTGCCGACTGGACGTCAAACAGATGAAAAAAATTGGTTCTGCTGTCATGTATCTCACGTCTCTTTTTACCACGCAGTGTTACTGATTTTGTTTCTCTATCCCGCTAGGTATATTAACTTTATGGTTATACTATACATATATGGATGATATAGTAAAAAAAATTTGAAATGATACATTAAAAAAGGTGGTAACACAATTTTACAATCCTTCAAAGATTTCTTGACTCTTTGATGTTAAACAGCTGTCAATTAATGATTTAATGACAATCTGTAACTAACAAATAGCTGTAACTATTACTTCTATCTCTTAGTCTTAAGCTTCGGCCAAACCTACGCGACCAAAGCGACTGCGAAGCGGGAGCATCTGCAACGCGGGACGTTCGCGTCGCGCGGCCGAGCGGGAATAATCTACGGTTTCGCATCGTAGTCGCGCAGGTGTGCACGCCAGTTTCGCGTTGCAGATGCTCCCGTCTCGCGTCCCGCGTTACTGACGCGTAGGTTTGACCGAAGCCATACTCTTTCACATAACTCACCATTCTGGTTAAATCCCAAACACGTGACATATTTCGGCTTATCTCTAGACTCGAACACACCCATCCTCTTGTACAGCACATTGGCAGCGTCGAGCGTCCAGAACGCGATGTGGTTTTTGCCGCAAGTGACTATCTGATTTTTGTCTAGCGGGTGGAATTCTACTGCAACCACCGTGTCGACTGAACACTGGAAATATAATATAATACAATTATTGTCCTATTATGTGACAGTTTTTATATAAATGATTATACCAGAAAGCAACACAAATAATAAACCAGCAAAGAGCAAACAAATAAATCGGATAGGTAGCCTCACTATCCGGTTTATTTGTTTGCTCTTTGTTTAGTTATTCGCCGAAACACAAGCGTTCATTTTCTTTTTCAAGCGACTGAGGTATTGATCATCTATATCCAGCCGGAATATTCTTGCCAGAAATGGTTCTCCCAAACGTAAACTATCTTACTTTTAAGTTATAAAGATATTTACAAAGCGTATGACTAATCGAGGTTTGCTGTCTTTGTCTGCCGTGTAACATTGCCAATGTGCCAAATGACAGGCAGACCGTTTATAGTATTCACTTTTATTGGTAGGGTATTGATAAAACCTTTATTACCTTAGTCTCAGCCAGACAATTCCTCTCCGGTCTCTGCCAGTCCCACACGGTGATGGTATGGTCTGGTCCATCATCAACAGCGGCCAGTAACGCGCCCCCGTCAGCCCGCGAGAAGGACAGCGCTGCCACCCCGCGTTCCACCGACCCAGCGCCTAACACTGCTAGCGTGGCCAGGGATACGGAGTTCCATACTCGGATGTGGGGCTGGAAAGATGAAAATTGGTTTATAAACGACGGAGTTTAGCCAAAAATTTAAACTAAGGGTCACAAGTTCATAACTGTTTATATTCATGTTATAAAAGGGCACTGCTCCTCCATCATCATCATCATCACCACCTACCCTGGCGTCCACCCGGTCGTGTCCCGCGCACTGGCCGCTCGCCACCACCAGCTTATTGGGATACACCGCCAGACACTTGACGTCGTCAGTGTGGCCGGTGTAGTGGCGCTGGCACTGCTTTTCCATCATCATCATCATCATCACCACCTACCCTGGCGTCCACCCAGTCGTGTCCCGCGCACTGGCCGCTCGCCACCACCAGCTTGTTGGGATGCACCGCCAGACACTTGACGTCGTCAGTGTGGCCGGTGTAGTGGCGCTGGCCTTGCTCCTCCATCATCATCATCATCATCATCATCACCACCTACCCTGGCGTCCAACCGGTCGTGTCCCGCGCACTGGCCGCTCGCCACCACCAGCTTGTTGGGATGCACCGCCAGACACTTGACATCGTCAGTGTGGCCGGTGTAGTGGCGCTGGCACTGCTCCTCCATCATCATCATCATCATCATCATCACCACCACCTACCCTGGCGTCCACCCGGTCGTGTCCCGCGCACTGGCCGCTCGCCACCACCAGCTTGTTGGGATGCACCGCCAGACACTTGACATCGTCAGTGTGGCCGGTGTAGTGGCGCTGGCACTGCTCCTCCATCATCATCATCACCACCACCTACCCTGGCGTCCACCCGGTCGTGTCCCGCGCACTGGCCGCTCGCCACCACCAGCTTGTTGGGATGCACCGCCAGACACTTGACGTCGTCAGTGTGGCCGGTGTAGTGGCGCTGGCACTGCTCCTCCACGTTGAAGAGGACCACGACGCCGGCGACGAAGTAGACTATCTCGCCAGTCGGCAGCAGGTAGATGTTGCTGCGGCAGTCCTTGCCCCTTGAATAAAGAACATTTTGAGTTATTGGTAATGGTCATTAGTCACATATAAACATTATCAAACAGAAATAAAACACAAGATGACAAGAAGTTATCTGCGCACTCTTTAAGATCGCTCAACGAAACAGCAAGGGGCCATTAGCGCATGTGTGCTATACCTTCCAATTAGCAATTAGCTGCCTGCAATGACGCGTCAACGTGTAATCGCGACTATCCAATAATGTCTGATTGCTGATCTACCAATAGCGCCTTCCATGCGCGTTACCTGCCCACACTCTTCCACTTTCGTCCAGCGCTCTTAAGTTGTGCGTAGTCTATAATATAAGTTTATAGTATCATCTTTTGTAGAAAGGGTTTTGACACTTTTGTGATGAATGACGACGAATGACCGAATTTCCGAATAGACGTGCCTTTACGATAGTATTTCAAGCTAACTATATTATGTCCATTTTTTCGAAGAAATACAAAATTCTATATTCCCTTTTTCCCTATTTTCGAAAGAATTTCGTCAATCATCCCAACTATTTCAACGCAACTTTCATTAGTCATCAAAACGCATTGTTTACAGGGCAGTGAGTCAGTACCACAGTTGGGCAGCAGAGCAGAACGGCCTTCGCAGACGTGACGGAATCTACTGCAGCCTCATAAAGAACAGGAAAACAACAATACTGATGCCCTTGGGCAATCGTTACTTTACTATTTAAAGGTTGTTGACCGACTTTTTTAAACTGTTTTGATGAAAATCCCTATTGATATCAGTGGCGATAGCTGGGCTCTTCAGAGGAAATAGATATCCCAATCCAGAACATAGGTAGAGATTTGGGTGACGATCTTCAAAATGTAAGAGGTTAGTCAAGCCGATAGGAATTTGATTATAGGAATATGAAAATAGGTTTTGGACCCTTAAAGTTTCCTCATATTCGTCTTATGTTCACCTATACTAGAAGACTTTTGTATGTACTCGTGTCTCGTATACTATTGACACTATAAATAGTCAGTCAAGATGCATCTCGGTCTCAAGACACGGTTCAGGCTCTGTGATTAGTTGGTTGTCAAAATTTGGACCAATCACAGAGCCGAACCGCGTCTTGATACCGGGTCGCATCTTAAGTACTGACTATTTATACGGGCCTATGTGTGTTTGCTACGCTAAGTGATCTTACAAAAGTACTCGTATCAAACAATGACGAAACATTGTATAACTATAACTGTAACTTATTTAGTGTTGATGTGGAAAAGTTTTTATGCACAGTAAACACAGTCGCGTTGGCAACTACATTATCAACTTCATCTAATATTACTTTTCGTAGAATTTTAGGAAACAAAATCTTAGAGCAACAGCCCTATCAGGGCGCAGATCGGTATAGTGCCAAGTAAATAACGATTAACCAATTGAAAGGGATCTGGCACAATTGCCAAGCCACACAACCGTATAATATGTTCTTTTCTGCTAGAAATGGCCATACTGTCAGGTTTAAGGAAATAAAGTATGACCATGTAAGGTATACGACAAAAATATGGGACGGCGATAAAATTGGTCGACACATATTATGTTGCTATAGTTTTAGGTACACAAAATTTGAAGCAGCTGATCGCGATTATCGATTTTAATCTTGATTACAATCATGGGCGCCGGCAGGGGGGTGCCAGGTGGTGCACTTGCTCCCCTTGGGAATCTCGGGATCAACAGGAATTATTGAAATAAAAAGCCGTCTGTAACCCTATCACCATGCCGTACAAAGATAGTTCGTAATGTTTCGGCACTAAATGTATTCTTTTGACGTAAATAGACACTGTTGTTCGTAAAAAGTTAAAAGAAAAGAAAGAAAACTAAAATCTGCACCACTTGGAAATTATTTCTGCCGGCGCCCACGATTACAATACGAGTATGTAACGCCGTTAATAATTGGTAATGTGCTCATAACTTATTGTTTCAGTTTAAAAACTTACGGCATAGTTTCACAATCTACTAAGTGACAAATAGTTTTCTGTATATCTAGTAATATCTTAAGGTAGACTTGAACCGATCGAAAGGTAATCAATATTTTAAATGGCCTTGATTTTATGTAATGACTTATGATCATACCAAATTGTTATTGTTTATATATTTACATTATGTTCTTAATTATAAATTACGCGACAAAAATATCAAGAATTAAATTTTCTTAGTACTCGTTATTTACATTTTAACAAAGGCAATAAGATTTTAATGTCCTCGATTAAATTAAAACATAATTTGACCCACTTACCTACAATTTGATTTCTTAAAACTAATAAAATTATATTTTTGCATACAATGTATTTATTAAGCAATTCCTTGTACTCGAGTAACACTTAGGTCTACTTTCTCCATTCTGGGTTTAAGTTAGTTGTTGATTAATTACATCCTCTTTTTTGAAAGGTTAACCAGCTTTGTGATCTTTTATGTTTATGCAACTGAAAGCAGAAGACAAGATACCTACTTTAGCAAACGACAAATCAAAGACACAAAATGCTGCAAGTTGGCCTAAACCTAAATCCAATTTATTTAGACCACCCTCCAGGCTTCCGCTAAACCAAGACTGTTCTTGTCTGTCAAGTTGCTCTTCCAACATCTAAGACAGAGACAGCAACGTGGATTTGCGGAAGCATGGATTATATCGTCATTTCAATAATATATTCCACGCTTTCGCCATATTCGCTAGTCCTTGCAATTTCATTTTCTAGCCTAGATACCATCGTTTCATTATGTTATATTAAAAGCCACGGGAATATTTATAGTGGCTGGTGTAGAATAACTAATGTGCTATCTGTTTTTTTTTTTAATGTGCTATCTGGTTTTTGAGGGAAATAAAGATTTGTTTGTTTGATTATCTTCAAACCCCATGGAATCGATAGCACTAATAATACTATTTGTACACGATACTATAACTGATATGACATACAAAAATGTTTCTATAATATTCATTTACTTGTATTACATTTTAATAACTTAACTATAAAGGTAAACTAATAGGGGATATTACGCAACGGTGCAGAGGGCGCTACGAGCACATGCAGTAAACAATCGGACCAAAATCCGACATGTTGCTCACGTCATATTAAATCAAAATATTGACAGAAACGTTGTCAAACGTCGAACAAAACTTTTTGTTTACTGTCTGTGCTGGTGCTGCCGTCTAGCGTGAAAACATCGCAGTAATATATCCTATAAGTACCTAAGTTATACAAAATATCGACATTGCGTTCCATTTTTTTTAAAGTTTAAAAATTTTTCGTCCCTGTTTGAAATTATGATTTTAAAACGCGTTTAGAAATCGGTAATGAGCCTCAAGTTGGCTAATTTCTTAACTCTACATTCTAAAGTAATGTTAAAAACTTTTTGTTCTGGTAACCCTTTGTTTTAAATAATTAATAATGGTTATAATATCTAAAAATAGTTTCGGTTGGCTGGTAAATTTAATTAATATTAAACTATTGTTAGCTAATTGGCAATTACTCATATCAACAGACTCGTGAGGGCTTTAATTATATTTTATTATACGTTCGTTTTACTTAAATTTTGTTAAAAGGCCATTTCTTATTCTACCTCTGGCTTAAAGTTAACTCTAGGTTATTTCTCTCATTATTCGTATTAATGAAAGAGAGACATGATGACTTTTAGACGTCAATATCTAATGTTCGCTTATGAGTCCGGTCACTCACATAAGTGAACATTATGTGTCAATGATGTCGTTTTAAGGGTTCCGTACCCAAAGGGTAAAAACGGGACCCTTTTACTAAGACTTCGTTGTCAGTCCGTCTGTCTGTCTGTGTGTCGCCAGGCTGTATCTCAAGAACCGCTATAGCTAGACTTCTGAAATTTTTACAGATTGTGTATATCTGTTGCCGCTATAACAAAAAATACTAAAAACAAAATAATATTAATATTTAAGGGGGCTCCCATACAACAAACGTGATTTTTTTGGCCTTTTTTGCTCGATATCAATAATGGCAACAGGTAGGCACTTGAAATTTTCACAAAGGCCTTACATATACGTGTTCTTTAATAATAAATAATAATATTTAAATAAAATTAAAATTTAAGGGGGGCTCCCATACAAAAAACACAAATTTTGGCCTATTTTTGCTCTATGACGGTACGGAACCCTTCGTGCGCGACTCCTACTCGCACTTGGCCGATTATTGGTAATTACACAGTCGTAAAATTGGACCCCACACTCTAATATATTTAGATAATGTTAAATTAGAAACTCTTGACATAACCCTCAATTCGAAACTGTTGTACTTTGTCAGGAAGAAACAAGATCGAAATCGGTCAACACGTGGATGCAACAATGCTATTATATTATTATCTGTGTGTGTGTAACACACAGATAATAATATAATAATAACACCGCTCTTTTTTAATAAGGGGTTGAAATCTATCCTCACCTGTACCCATACACCCACTCCAACTTGAGCTTCGCCTGGGGAGGGGGGGCCACCTTGGTGAGGTCGGG
Source organism: Cyaniris semiargus (assembly GCA_905187585.1). Lineage (NCBI taxonomy): Eukaryota > Metazoa > Arthropoda > Insecta > Lepidoptera > Lycaenidae > Cyaniris > Cyaniris semiargus. The sequence goes on along the minus strand of LR994563.1, from coordinate 14,515,434 downwards.
CGCTTCGCCCTCCGGCCCGTGCAGCACCACCGGCCGGCCGCGCAGGTACATGCGGATGGAGCCGTCATCCTCGTTGTATTGACAGGTGTGGGTGCTGGAAGATAACGGTTTGGATCTAACTGCCGCACGACGAATATTAATTACTTACGGAACGAATATTAATTACTTAAGTGCAATTAAATTAAGATTTTGACATAATACCCATACAATCTGCCAAACTGGGGATGTTTGGCGCTCCGCGCTATGTAGCCGTAGGGTCTTTCGTGTCAAATGTGTCAGACAGACATAATATGATAGCTATATCGTGACATGTGGAAGCAATTTCGTGACACATGACTAATGACAGCTGTTTAACACATAAAGGTAATATACCTAGCGGAATAGAGCAACAATCTCGAGCTGTCAAACGAAACCGAAATTGGTTTACATCTGTGTGTAAAAATATGTGTACGTATACACTTACACAAACATGATTGAACATGAATTCTATGAGATCAAATTGTCAACGTGCCGATAAGTGCCGACTGGACGTCAAAAAAAGAGTTCTGCTGTCATGTATCACACGTCTCTTTTTACCACGCAGTGTTACTGATAGTGACATCTCGCTTGCTCAGGGCTTTGTTTCTCTATTCCGCTAGGTATATTAACTTTATGGTTTAACACGACAATTGACACGATAGACCCTACGGCTACATAGCGCTATTTCTCCCTCATTAAATAAAGATTTTGACATAAGCACCATACATTATATGCCAAACTCTTCATTAAATTGAAGTTTAATCATCGTTTAATGTCTCAGAGTGCCGCCGTTATTCTTAATTTTAGTTCGATTGTAAGACGCAAATGAACGGGGATGCCTTACATCTTCTTGTAATCAAACAGATGAAGTACGAAAATTAGGACCCAGGCGAGGTGTCGATGGACTACCAAGAGCTTATTTAAGAGGAATAAACTAAGGATCGAGTTTGTTTGGACAAGACCTAGCTCAAAGGTCTCTGGGCGTAAATTTTCTTTAAATTATTTTCAAGTTTCAATTGGAACATTCAACATACGTAATAGCTACTAGAGTAGGGTATTTTTATTGATACAGTACTGATCCAGCGCAGGAATCCAGTAACACTGACAGAAAAATAGACTTGACAATAATCGGGCTCGAAGGACCATAAATGTTTGTGACATTTTAAGATTCACTCCAAATTTTAAAAATCTCAACGAAATAAAGAGATTATTTTTAAGTTACTTTAAACGTTTAGTCAGTTATTATTATAATGCTCAAAATGGTACGGGAGTTCTTTCTACGGAAGAATAGACAAAGTGACAGTTAGACAATGGAAATCCGCCATTTTGTCGATAAAATCTGTCAGTATGTCGATTCTTTCCCACTGTTGTTATGCTAAGAGCGCAGGTCGGCTGATTTTGTGATATGTCGTCATTCTTGCTCTTCTAGTTACAGTCTGGGCGGTCTGGCTGCCGATAGAAGTTGCGTTCATTAGTGCGCAACCTTTTTGTCCAGGTTATAATCCTGGATTTTAAAATCATTTTAGTATAATTATACACTGTATACTTAAACGATTTTAAGTGATTTTAAATGATTTTAAAATCATTTTAGAGAGAAAGGAGTGCTTAACACAAACGTAATAATTACGACATTAAAAATAATAATTGTTAAAGCCTGGCCTTTAACATGACAAGAGCCAGAAGCGAGAGATTGCCATTCTTTTTATCAGGCGCTCCTTATATTAATAGCATCACCTGGATAAATGAAATGCGCACTAATGAACGCAACCACTACCGGCAGCCAGACCGTCCGGACTCTAGCCAGAAGAGCAAGAATGACGACATATCACAAAATCAGCCGACCTTAAATACTTTCTCGAAAACGTTGCACCTTCTATACTAAAAAGTGTAATGTCTTTTTTATTCTCACTGCAATCTGTGTCGAATGTTTCACGGTAGGCAGTGCTCTACATAAAGTGATGGTAATCTCTCTCCGTGTCAGTGAGCACGGCAAATGCATAGTAATCATCACTAGCTGACACCGCGTTGACTGTCAAGAAGGTTTTTAACCAACTTTGAAAAAAATGAGGGATTTTTTTGTCTTAATTAAAAAAATCGAGAAACGACTGTCATGCGGTATGCTCGTCGGAGTCCATGTGTAACAATATAAGTGGAGTCACAGGTGCTTCTGTGACTTTATAAACTCCTTAAAGGCGTACACATATCTTCAGACTTGAAAATCATTTTCACACTTACATATTTAAAACAAAAAAAAAGTAGTAGGTATAATTTATCATGCAGTAGTAGTTAGTTAATTAGATAAACTTTCTTCTACACTATTATTAGTTAAAAGCATTTCGTTTTAACAAATTACTAATAAGATAGGATATTATAATATATTAATAGTAGGATATTATATTATAATAAGCTCTACATAAAATATTGTTATGAATCGTCAGCAGGATGCAGATGGTATAAAAATTCCACAATAAGTAAATGATCTAAATTCTCGATGTAGGTAATTGTTATGATGCAACGGCGTAAGACCATATCTAATACCTACCTTTTTATTATTGTTATTGTTGGCTGAGGTTAGTAATACCTGAGTTATAAAAAGTAATGACTTAAAGATAAAAATGCAAGGAAGATAAAAATTGTTACTCGTGATTCGTGAAACAAGATCTACTTACATAGAGGTGAATGACATTTTGACTGACTATGTCCAAAAGCGTTGAAAATTCAAGACCATTGGCCCACTATTTACCCAAATAAACAAATCTAAAAGAGAATTAGTGTTAATTAAAGTAACCAAAAAAAACACTATTGCGTTAAAAAGAAATTTAAAAAAATATTCACCAATCTTCCATTCTATTTTTAAACGAATTTGACGTTATGTTTTTTTTTCTTATTTTAGTGCGCAAGAAACAGCCGGCGTTATTGCAAATCGCGAGCGGACTGAGGGAATAGGAGGTCGAATGCGACTCGTACGCGTGACTCGACATACATTACTAGCTCTGTATGTAGTTATCCTTAACATTATCCTACATAGCGAGTGATGTATTATGACATAATTACCGCAATTTTACTATCTCTAATGTGAGTCATCGAGTAACCGGTAAGGCAATTTTGAGTTTGTTAGTTTACGTAAGTGTGGGTGACCCTCAAGGTTAAAGACAATCATCTAACTTTAGGTTGACCGTTCTGCCAATTTAAAATCATTGAGTCAACATGCAGGCTTGTCGTAGAAGTACAATAGACACGGAGTATAATAGAAGCAAGCAAGGTTTGAATGCACGTAATTTAAAGTTAACTTTTCTCGTATGAAGATTTTTTTGTCAAAGATCCGTAGTCTATTCTGAGGTTAAAAATATTTGAGGCACTAAAGAGAACTAACATACTACAAAAAGAGATAATTAAACTATCTATTATTCACTATCTAAAGTCTATCCGTCATGATTAACATTATCATAATTAATGTAAATTAGTCCTATAATGTAAACAATAATGCAGTAATAACCTTACATCCTTCGACATAGTGTCTACTCTCTAGCGTTCAAGACAAGACGATCTCCGGTTTTGTATTATCGAATATGTTGTCGTATTTGATCTTGCGTATTATAAAAGTTTTACTTTTAAGTTATTATAAAATTACTATAAGACTCCCGCGATTCCATTGCGCGGTAATTCATTTTCCGCGCGGGAACCGTACATTTCTTCGGGATAAAAAGCATCCTGTGCCCTTTCCCGGGACTCATACAAAATTTCATTAAAAATAGGTTCAGCGATTTACGCGTAAAGAGGTAACAGCAGTCTGTTAGACACACTTTCGAATTTATAATATTAGTATGGATCTATCATTAATTTGATACAAATGAAAAGTAGTTAGCCCTTTTATTAGGTACGACAGACGCGGCATAGAAATCATTTTACCACCCGTCTGTATTCGTCGACGTTAAAAACAGTACCATATTACGGACAATGAAGGGAGTCATTATAGCATTCAATGCTGCCTACAGGTAGCAGGTAGACAACTCGTGTTTTTCTCCAATTTTCACTCGCAGAATGTCACAATTTTAATTTAACACTTAACAACAGCTTAAAGCAGTAAATTGTCTGTCGCGACGATTTGGGTCGGCGTCTGTCGCCTTGTGTAATCTGTGAACTCCATAAAAGGACGTGTTTTTGTAAAGTTGGAACTGGTAATGTACCGGTCAGGGATACGACAGGACTCGTTATGAAACTCAACAAACATACTGACTACTGATATTATACTTGCAAAATTCTTTATTTCTGTTTGTCTGTTAGCTTTTGATGCCATTATGACCGAACCGATTTTGGAGAAATTTGTTTATATTTTGAATTTCGGGAAGGACATTTAAAAGGACATACAATCAGTTTCATGCCAAAAAATGTACGGTTTCATTCGGCAGTTGTAATAATGTCCTTTTCAGCACTAAAAGTTTTTACTAAGTTGCTTACACATAAAAGTATTCTTCGATCAAATTCTAAATATGTACGTATATTAAGTAACAGCATTATCCGTTCAACGGCTTGAATAATAGATCAGCTAACGTCACTTTAAAATATGAATACCACCATCATAATTTTATATCAATAATTCCATATTTAAAATGAGGTGGGCGAGTCTGGCTGGCTATCGTCTATTGATTAATGGTTAAATAACTGATGTAATCTTATATTATGTTGGCAGCCCCGGATCTAGGGGGGGGCAAGCCGGGGCCTATGCCCCGGGCGGCAAATTCAGAGGGCGGCCAAATTCACATTTCACGGACCAATGGACAACTCATCATTTATTTAACTTTGACCACGGATTATAAATAATAGCCCAAGTATAGCAATTTCATGGCCATATCAACTTGACCGATACCCTGAGCGCGCGCGTAGGTAGGCGGGGCGGCATTTTTCAGTTTTTGCCCCGCCTAAAAAAAATTGAAGATCCGGGGCTGTATGTTGGGCTATAGAAAAGTATATTTATATTGTGATATCTTTTTAAACAAACTACATGTAACTACAGCGTACTTAGGAATTTTGCTTGGTAAAACTGCCCGAATACTACCATCATATTCTAAGAATGAATGTTTGTGGTCTGCAAATACATTTACGCAGAAATTGGCCGGCCATATTCGGATCGATCAGTCAAGACCGACTGCAAGATGCGGTTGCTGCACGGCGATCTGCAGTTTCCATACTAAACTCATATCATCCGCAACACACGGACCGCTCGAGCAGTTCTTGAGCGGTCGGAGCAGTCGCTCTGCAGTCGAGTTTCGCCGTGCGGTCGAACAACAAAGGTATATGTACGGTCGACTGCATGATGCGGTCGTGTTGCAGTCGTGACTCGTGTACGACTTCAACGCGACCGCTCTCGAGCAGTCGGTCCCGACTGCAACTTGCGGTCCGTCTATGGCCAGTCTTAGTAACATTATAATCGGCTTTTAAATTACTAAAGTAAATTAGTTCATATGTTTAGGCATAAGAAATAGTAACATGTATAGACAGTCACACATTCATACAATATTCGTACGGATACATAATATTATTATTTTAACCGACCAACAAATTAGCTACGTTAAACTTAATTACAGTAACTACTCAGGGGAATTCAATAACACAATATCGCTGAAAGGTTACACCCATGTCCCTTGTCTGTCATTGCCTGTCAGGCCAAGGTCGAAGTCTGGTATAAAAGGACAAAAGGTGGGTAAAGGCATCGCTCCGATCAATACAAGCGACCGCGAGCGACAAAAATTCAAATAAAATCCCACTTTATGATCTAGGCCAGCGGTCCTTTTTGCAGGGAAGGGCCACAAGGTGGCAAAATAAACCAAAGGCGGGCCGGGCGGACCTCATACTCGTATTAACCCTAGAAGCTCAATATACCTACACATAATGAGGGGAAATAAGTGTTTGTTATAAAATGACACAAACAGCTAGGTTCTTAAGTGGCGAATTGGCGATAACTACTGGCAATATTAGAAAACATTGTTTTTGATACACATAACTTTAATTCACAAAACATTCACGGGCCGCGTGTTGCCGACCGCTGATCTAGGCTATAGGTTTCATTTTGCTCTACGCAACTACAAAGCAGCGGCGGCATGAGTCGCTACTCGCTAGACCAGGGGTCGGCAAGTAATTTTAGGTGGGGTCCGGATACTGTGGGAAAATTTTAACGAGGTCCAGAAAACACACTTGTCGGACTATGTAGCTTAAAAATATTATTTTAATTAATAAAGGTATACGTACGTATACCTTATGTATTAATTGATACTTGGTATAAAATACATTACAATATTTCGCGGTCCGAGATTCGACCTTTCGCGGTCCGCAAACGGACCGCGGTTCGCCTGTTGCCTACCGCTGCGCTAGACCAATGTCGGTAGAAAATGATATATAAGCGGCATTTTATTTGACTTTTTGATAGTCGCGGTCGCTTGCGGAAAAGATCGGAAAGTCACCTTAAGGCTCAATTTCACCAACGACTATTAAAATTAATGCTCGAACTAGTATCACGTTTCTTTTCATTATTTCGTTTTTCATATGAATGAATAACGTTGGTGAAATTGGACCTAAAGATACCTTTTCTGTCGCTAGTCGGTCTGCAGGTTTAGCAGGGCCACAGATGAAATTGGAAAGAGTACAGATAAAAATATAATAATCTAAGGGACAAACTGACAGATAACCACTGAACAAATTTTAAGATATTTATTGTGAAGATTTTTTGCTCCAAAAGAGGGACTAAGGATTATCCTTAGCCCGGAAAAAATAACGGTTTCCGTAGGCTATTTATGGCGCAACGAAGTTGAGAGCAAAATCAAAGTGTTGTGTAAGTTATCCGTTATGTATTATAATAATAAGAAGTTAGATGTGAGTTCCAGCCACCAAAAACCATAAACCCATTAGTAACAAGCATTACCAATATCCCATCAGCCAGAAACCCAAAGATCCAAACAACTTACCCATGTTTCAATATGGATCCGTTTTGTGACGACTTAGAGTACAGATTTAGCAAAGACTTGGTTGTTGTGAACCTGAACGAAACAAAAAAATAAAGTGCAAACAAAGGAATAAACTAGCTGTAGCATAGAAAAGTATAAATGAAAAAAAAAAGAATTATTAAAAGCGATTCTAATAAACAAATCAGTGTAAAACTAATTATGTAAGATAATATGGCTAACTGCCGCACTTACTCACTATAAGCATAACGAGAATAGATTATACTAAGGAGTAACATCATTTTAATAATAAACATAGTAGTAAATAAGTAGTTTTTGTGTTTTATCTGGGACAATCACTTTTGAAATTTCGTCATCCATGAGATTGTACAAAATAACTCCAATTATTATTATTTTCATCACCTGTCACTTAAAATATCATTTAGGTTAGGTCTAAAGACCTTTATTTTTCAAAGAACATGCTTTGTAATTCCTATATTATGATGTAATTATTCACTCACAGTTTTTTTGATTTGCATGACAGGCAATTTTGCAGTGCTGAGATTTTGCTAATGTAACATATGTTTTGCTAAGCAGAAAATTAGCTGGGAAATGTTTTGATGTGGTCCAGTTTGTAAAGATACGTTTGTGTAATGTTGTGCATTGAATGCTGTTTAATCTAATGTTAATTCTATACCATGACAGTACTAGCAAATCCCATCTAATTGTTTAAAAAAAATTATAACATTTTTTTTCACAAACATCCATGAGATGGATGGACTTTAAAAGCGTTTAATAAGTTTTAAAATCTGTTTTTCTATGACTAACTGACGATACAAACAAAGCTTTAGTATTGTCCTGCAAGGATCTTCTTGACGCTTTTCAGTGCCACCAACTTATCTGTTCAGTAGATAAAATCGGAACTACAGCTGCCATTTTGTAAAATGTCATTCGCTGTCAGTTTTTGAAGTGCGAGTGAATCCACTGTAACTGGGCTGTATCTGTATACAGCCCAGTTACAGTGGATTCCCTACAGTTTCGGTAAACATTCTTAAATACCAACACTAAACGCGACACTACTGACCCCGTCTACTGAACAGATAAGTTGGTGGCACTGTACAAGTGACGCCCTTAGTTCTTATTTTGACGACGCGTCAAAAGATCCTTGTAGGGCTGTAAGTCTGGTGTAAATAGAGTTTCCATTTGGCTTGTAAACGCATTTGGCCGTCCAAATGGCCACAAGGTATAAAAATCTAAATATCTGTCTGTCACGTAAAAATCTTTAAGGTCAAAGTGCCTAAACACACTAGGCAATGCGCTACGCATACGCTATAACGCGACGTAATTTCCGGATGGTGTATCATCAGTAATTTAAAATACATTGCAGGCGTAATCAAGCCGAACTTCGGCCGTGTATTTTCGGCCTAGTGTGTTTAGACACTAAAGATCCTTGTGTCGCAGCATTAAGATGGGATTTATCAATTACCTGGAGTTAGGCAGCAGACCCTGGGCGTTGAAGTCTCCCGTGGAGTTCCACCGCTTGGTCAGGGTGGTCTGCTGCGTCTGGCTGGACGTGGAATTGTTGCGGGATCTACGGGGTGATATGTTCTAGCTACTATATGGAGGCGAATGTTGGCTTAAAAGTGTTGTAAAAAAAGTTTTAAAAAGTTGTTGTATTTTAAGGTTTTCTGATAGTAGTTGATTTTTGACTAGAGCTTTTTATTGTCTACCTACAACAAAAACTTAAGTAGTAAAAAAATAAACTCCAGTTAAAAACCTTAGAAACCAAAGGCATAGTTAATGCGTCTATTCAATTATTATTAAAGTTACTATAGTCAGGACAATTTAAGGTGGCACCAGCGGTCATTAACCTTTATAGTCTAGGAGCTTTGTGACTATTATAGTTTCATCGGAAAACGTCTTGGTTACCTCTTCGTATGATAATCTCAAACTATTTTAAATTACTTTAAAGTGATATAATTCATACTCTGTTCACATCGTGTATGCAAAATACGATTTCACCCTTAGACTAGAAAAATCTGTCACTTCATTGTCAATCACGGTTTGTATCATAAAGTTAATATACCTAGCGGAATAGAGCAACAATCTCGAGCTGTCAAACGAAACCGAAATTGGTTTCATCTGTGTATAAAATATGTGTACGTATACACTTACACAAGCATGATTGAACATGAATTCTATGAGATTAAATTGTCAACGTGCGGCACGTGCCGACTGGACGTCAAAAAAAGAGTGCTGCTGTCATGTATCACACGTCTCTTTTTACCACGCAGTGTTACTGATAGTGATATCTCTCTTGCTCAGGCCTTTGTTTCTCTATTCCGCTAGGTATATTAACTTTATGGTTTGTATAGAAAATGACAAGTTTTTTGACAGGGAGTCAATGACCGCTACATACAGAATTCCGCGATTTGAGAATAGAGTCGTGAAAATAGGCACAAAACTTAATATTGGCAATTTTTCGTGGTCAAGTCTCACGGCTTAGTCTATATGTATCTTATCTAACTTCAGAATAACATTCGCCTGCATAATGTGACTACATGGAGCTAAAGAGCTACATGGGAATATGGGTAAAATATAAGTTACGTGAAGCTATTTTAAAAACTCTAAAAATACACTTAACTGCTACTGAAATTATACTGCAATTTAAGAAAATATTTTAGCAAATATATTCAATTAATCAAACTAAACTCATATTTTTTAGCACGAGCACTATTATTCCGAGCTAAAAATCAAAATTAAGATAAAGATTAAATGTTACTTTGAAGTTTTAAGCTCAATAATCTTTATAACTTTTAAAGAAGGTAAGCAAGATGAAGTGTACGAGTTATTTACCTATCTATTTTAATAAAATATGTATGGCAAACATGGACTCTTATCTGGGTGCACGGTAGTGCACCCGCCGAGACGAGCCAAGCGAAGCGCAAGGGCCTACCTTTTCTCGAAGTGTTTCGTCGTTTTTTTTGAACCCTCATAGAGTTGGTTACCGATGTACCAGATAGTTTATACTCTCAGGAAATTATGTCAATAATAGACTAATTATACAAACAAAGTCTCAATTGAATAGCTCTAATACTTTAGATTTTATTGATATCTAAAATACACCGATTTCGTCACTGGCTTACTGACTCACTGACACACTGATGATCATCATCAAAATTCATAAACTTATAACTTTCGCCCCCATCCCCTAAAATGGGGGGTGGAAGTTTTTATCAGACTTTCACAAATTTCATGAATTAGGATATAAGAGTTTACACGGGACTGTAGACAGTAACTAAAAAACCTTATATTTAAAGTACTTACAAGAACCAACTTGCAAAAATAACTGAAATTCCATCAAAAAAAAATTCTTATAAAATGTTGCCGAGATGACCACATAAGGTTTACCCTGTGAAAAAGATATGAGATCTCATGTAGAGCCAAGCTTCTGAATCTACACGGCCTAACTCTACTGACCCTAACTTGAACAAATTCTACATATCAGTAAATATGTATGGCTCGGCTGTTTCGTTACTAACTTCAGATCAGAAACTAAATAGCAATTCGCATCACCTCCGCAACGGTAGCGAAACGGCGAAGCCATAAACTGGTATGTAGAATTTGTTTAAGTTAGGGTTAGTACAGTTAGGCCGTGTAGATTCAGAAGCTTGGCTCTTCATGAGATCTCATATTATCTTTTTCACAGGGTAAACCTTGTGGTCGTCTCGGCAACATTTTACAAGAAATGTTTTTGGTGGGATTTATAAAAATTTTTGATCCACGTTCAGACTAACTTACGCTATCCTGATATATGAAGTGGCTCTTCCAACATATCAAAAAACGGACGGCAATGTAAATGTACAATTAGTGTAAGCTTAGTGTAAATATTGTTTATTAATATGAGGACATGACTATAGTATTTGCCATATCAATATTCCATCTTTTTATGTCTAGTAATCACTCATACGCAGGTAATGAAGCAAAAAATAAATGACGGATCATTATGCGATGATAATTACTTTAATAGTTGTGACTTGTTGGTTTTGGATAATAATTCGCAACAATTAAAAACTCTTTAGACATTTTGTGTAGTTAAAAAAAAATATGTGTAGTTAACGATCCTTAAATGGCCAGGAGTCGTATTGTAACTTTATACCTCAGGGAAGCTTAGGTATCATTAATGACTAGTTATGTCATTAGACTATGTTCTATACTCTGTTCTGAGTTCTCAGAATGGCTCTTTGATCTTAGGCTATCTCACTCGTGCGTCACACAGCGTAATATTGTGTACAGTAAGGCCGGCAATAGACGGACCACATCTTGCAGTCGATACAGACTGCTCTAGAGTGGTCGCGTTGAAATTTTGCACCGACCGCTCAAGAACTCCTCGAGGAGGACTTCCATATTAAATTCATATCCTCAATACACGGATGTATTGAGGATATGAATTTAATATGGAAACTGCAGATCGCCGTGCGGCGACCGCATTTTGCAGTCGGTTTCGACTGCAAGATGCGGTCCGTCTATGGCCAGTCTTAGAGTAATCAAAGCGATATTCGAGGTAAGATAATCAGGACCAGATCGCAGGTTGCAGGTTTTCTTATGCTTGATTTACACAGGTGACTAACGGGTCGATTTTAGTCACCAGTCGAATCGCCTGTCCAAGTCGAATCGCCACCCCATTTACACGGGTGACTAACGGGTCGATTTTAGTCACCCGGCAAGTCACTCGCTACCATAGAGATATTATGTACTATATGTCAGTGCTCGCTACAGTAGTATTCGCAGCAAGCGATCGCTTGCGACTGAGCGTTTGCACGGTCGATTTTAGTCACCAGCCGCATGCGGCCGCTGGCCGCACGACTTTGGGGCTTGCGACTTTAGCCGCATGCGGCGTAGTCGAATTGCCATTTACACGGTCGATTTTCGCCGTGCGGCGTAAATCGTGCGGCTTTAGTCACCCGTGTATTCAAGCATTATCCCTTAGCCTGGATAGGTATCACTTCAATAGTGCTTGTACAGTTGTTACCACGGTCACTGTTAGTGGCTAGACAAGATTTGCAGTTAAGTAGGAATATGCGGTAACAGGTAAACATTTATTTAAAAAAATCAATGTAGCAGGGGCTAGCTAAATTAATCTTGGTGCGTTCACGCAACAATAATTTTTAGCTTATTTTAAAGAGCGCTTCCAGAATCTAAGCTTGTTGACCGAAACGAGAAACAAAGTGCTAGTGTATAGGAAGTTTAGCTCGCTTAGTGCGTTTGTCTACGAGAATGACATCAGTTCTGATTGCACCTGTTGTCTGATTACTTCTGCTCGTCTAGTATCTGTAACTTGTGTCACTCTTTTCTCGTTTGTCTGTGTCTCACTTGTGCTCCTCTAGTACCTGTAGGGCGTGACGTGGAGGGGCGCGGGGGTGGCGCGCGGGGAGGGGGACGGCGCCGGCGACAGCGACGATGACGACGCCGGCGAGTCCGACTGCAGGGAGCCTGTTGACTGGTGCTGCGGCCCGCGTCTGGAAGTGGAAGAACTGGGGGTTATTGATGGGCATTTGGATCTAACTGAATAAAATATATGGAGGGTTCTACGACAAAAATAAAGTAGTAATGCATGACCAGTTGACTTTATTTGTTATTTTAATTACGAAGGTCACAGAGTTTCAGGAGTGCGGACTTTGCGACTCTTTGAGAATCGTCAGAAGTGGCTTGCCAAATTAGTCATAACAGAATTATAGGTCCAAAATTGAGCGTTCTCTTTAAATGATGAGGCAAACTCCATTATAATTTATAATATTATTGTGATTTGTAATGCTAGGGTGATTACCAGGAATCACCATATTAGATTTTTTTAATTTTTTTTTAAATTCATTATATTAAAATCACCATAATAGAGAAAGGAAGATAGATCACCATAATAATATGCCTCTAGTCTTAAGACCTCTAGGGTTAAGTTAAAAGTCAGCGAAATTTTTCAAGGTCAACCGCGGCTGTTTCAACTCACCTCTGTTGCAGAGTGGAGGTGTTTGAGCCGTAGCTGGAGGTACGCTTGACCGTCTCCCGGTATGACGGCTGCCGCAGTCGCAGCTCGCGAGTCGGTGTGCTGGAGGTAGCTGGAAGAAATAGAAACGAAAGGTAAGTAAAATAGGAACAAAAACAAGAGATAGGTAGGAAGGATAAAAATTACTGTATTTTAAGTGCAAATAGAAGAGATATACTCTTTGAGTGTTTATTAGATTGTATTGTATTTACTTGTTACGCTAAATGCATTGGGGAGAGCACGATATCCTGCTATGATCTTACTACTTTACGATTTGTTAGTGAAGTTATTAAGAGTCACAATGTCAAATAAAACAGTCAAAAGGAATCTGACTACTGAAACTCGTTTGTGACTGCCGCTATCTTTTTTGTCTACTTTATCGGAAAAGTCACTTGATAAAAAAACACAGCTTTGTATAACTTATCCACTGTGTACGTATTTCAGGAGATTTTTTCCTGGAAGCTGATGGCTGGAAGCTGTCTAAAATCGGAATGGTTGGTGCTTGTTTGAAGGTCTTTTTTTTTCTTTCTCCGTTGGGGAAATGCGTTTACGCATCCCCGGCGATCTGGGGAGGGCCACCCGGGAAACATCTTTCTTTTCCAACAAAAATTTGATCAACTTAAGTCCTTGAAATTTTACTTCATTTTGATCAAAGGAGAATGAAAGTGTGTATGCTTAGCGAGTTTTTATCTTTCGTCGTTCGTTTCGCCTGGCTAAAAAGTTGGATTTCTCTCAACAAAAGTATCCGGATTTCACCCGGACACTTTTCAAAAACTCGGCCGGACGGTCCCCGGACGCCCTTCAAACTAGAACAAATCCGGGGAAATCCGGACGGATGGCAGCCCTACTTAGGGGCGATGAAGGTCGCGCCCGGGCATACCCACTGAAACCCCAACGGTGTTCCTGCTCTTCTGCTTTAGGCAGAGCCTCGGGATACGCGGAATAAACAACTGTTTTGAGAGGCCTACGTCAAAATTATGAAAAAAATTCAGGGTATCACCTGTGTTATAGGTGCCGTTGCGCTGCGCGGGCGGCGGTGGGCGGCCCTCCAGCGCGTTGAGGCGGCGCAGGACGTCGGCCAGCGTGGAGCGCAGACACAGCAGCTCCTCGGCCTGCCGCGAGCAGCGCGCCTCCAGCTCGCCCACGCGCGCCGCCAGCCCCGACCCCTCGCCCTCTAGCATCTCATCTGGAATGGAAAATGTCATCATAAGTATCACAAAATCTTTGGCCATGCTCTTTCAGACACTGAAGTCGTATTCAAAGTGAAACAAAAGCAGGTTTTGTTGGGACAGTCCACAGAGTGGTCGCTTGAAAGCAGCTGAATCGCGTCGGGAATAAGAAAAGTGCTACAAAATCTGTAAACGCTTGAACTATGAAAAATATTCGCGTAAATAAGAATAAGAAATACTCAGATATAAATTATAATCATATTGTTTATATCAGAGTATTTGAGTACATAAGGAGCAAACTTGATTTCTCTAATCATATAATGGCATTGTTCTAACTATTCTGTAACAGATTGGTTCTGCTGTAAGTTGTAACTGGCAGGTCGGAGAATAAAACAATGACCGCCATGACAGTCGCAATACGGTGCCGGAAAGAATGCTAAACGGCTTCGTTGAATACGATTTTCTAGATTACCGCTTATCAAAATATCATATTAATGAATCAAAATACCATGACATGACGTTTTGATATGCTTTATAGAAGATAGAAGCATAATTCTTTCTGGTACCTAGTAGTAGAAAAATGCTTTTCACTTAAGATATTTTGAGCTAATGCCACACCGAAAACTTTGGGTACAAGAAGTATTATGTAAAATATCTTGTTCCAAATTCAATATTCAAAATATGAAATACGTTTATCGAAAATATCTACTTTGCTCTTTCCTTTAACGTTCTTATAATTTCCAAAATAAAAACAATTTAACCTTTGAGTGACCGCAGACAACCTTATAAGGTGCAATTACACGTTTACGGCGTATTAACTTATCTTTAAAAGAAATTAAATGCAAGATTTACTGCCTTTCCGAAGTTCAAAACATTTACGGGCTACGCGTCGCATTAAATTTTACACTGCGGCATTATTGAACTTTTAGCAGAATATTTATGTTCTGATAGAAGCAGACACCTAATAGAAGCTCCGAAAAATATGTCTTAGCAGATTATACGGCGCTGCATAAACAGGGGTCAATTCAGGCCGCAACGCGACGCGTAGATGCATTTCTTTTGTATGGATTTGACAGATTTGCAAGACGTCTCACGCTCACGAAATCTGTCAATTCAGTACAAATTTAGAAATGCTTCTACGCGTCGCGTTGCGGTCTGAATTGACCCTTAGCATTTTGGCATAACCTGAAGTAGAGCTAGAATATAGTATTATTAAAAGGCTTATAGCATCCGATTATAACATGAAGGAATATGTGATAATGCTTTATTATTCTTTTAAACATGTACACGAAAAATGTTGTTTTAGAATCAGAAAGTTACATGTAGGAATGCATTGACCAATGGTAAGGATGTGTGATAATTGCTGCAATATTATTCAAAACGTGTACACGAAAAATATGTAGATTTTAATATGGGCTTACATATAATAAAATGTAGAGACTATGTGGGCTAGGTCTCGGTATCGTTAACATAGGTTTTGTAGGCCGGTCATATTATGTTTATGATTTCGCAACGTGCCTAGCCCGTGTGTCGCACTATGACAAGGACATACCTTCTAATTACACAGATATGTTCTACTAATGCCAAGTTTTCGAGGATTTTGACGGAAGTTTATCTATTCTCATACGTGGGAGAGCCATGCTTCGGTACGAATGGGCCGGCTCGACCGGAGAAATACCACGTTCTCACAGAAAACCGGCGTGAAACAGCGCTTGCGCTGTGTTTCGCCGAGTGAGTGAGTTTACCGGAGGCCCAATCCCCTACCCTATTCCCTTCCCTACCCTCCCCTATTCCCTTCCTTTCCCATCCCTACCCTCCCCTAATACCCTATTCCCTCTTAAAAGGCCGGCAACGCACTTGCAGCTCTTCTGATGCTGCGAGTGTCCATGGGCGACGGAAGTTGCTTTCCATCAGGTGACCCGTTTGCTCGTTTGCCCCCTTATTTCATTAAAAAAAAAATTAATTCAACAGTGCTGTTGATTGGGTAGTATTTTTCGTTACCCAAAAAGCGCTAGTTATTTAACTCCTGTTAAAAAACTCAAGAACCGGGCACTTGATTAACAAGTGAAACTTGTGCACCTTGGGCACTCAAGTTCATAACCAGCAATTTCTATGATGGGTCATAAAAACGTGTTCATAATCAATAGCGTCAGAGACTGTTGGATATGAACATGCTTAAAATGTTCATAGCCAACAAACAGTGCGCGAATTAAAGATACAAAATTCTTAGTATTCCACAATAGCACTTTACTCACGCCAGGCAGCATAGACATCGTTCATGGTGTCCCCGGGCGAGTCGCTGGCCCGGGAACTCCTGGACTCGTGGCTGTCCATCGCGAATGTCACACCATTAACCAAATCATCACAACACTGGACAGTTTCTATCACGGCTTTGCTCGCTGGTTAAGCCCGCTCATCACAGCGTTGCATACTGGGCAGCCTCGCTTGTCACAACTTCGCTCACTGGTTAGTTTTGCTTATCATCCAATTGCTTAGGCCCAACTATGTTTACCACAAGATTGCCTCTTGGTTAAGTTCGCTTATCACAGTTTTGCTCACCGATTAGTTCCACTTATTACAACACTGCTTACTGGTTAAGTTCGCTCATCACAAAATTGTCGCATCATCTAATGTGTATTAGGTAGCTAGGTTTGTTTATACCATTTGGCTCACTATTTTAGTTTTTGCTAATAAGTCAAAACAGCGTTTGGCTGATTAATTTGCTCATCACATTGTTCTCTAAATCCTGCATTGCTCTATTAATTTTCACTTTGCTCACTCGTTTATTTCGTCCATCACATTAATCATAAACTCTCACTAGGATTACAAAGTTATTTCGTTGTAAATTTGTAGTCAGTTATCGGTTTTTATAACAGTTAATTTCACTAAATGGATAGAAAGTTAACAATCTTCAATATTAAATGGTTTGTTTAGTATAATATTCAAATTGATCTAAGAGCCAGTCCACACGGCGCGTCGACGCAGCGCTGCCGTTGCGTTGTTTTACATACATATAACCCACGGCGCGCTGCGTCGTGACAGCAGCGCGCAACGCACACATGACGGACGGCAGCTCCCGCGACGAAGCGGGAGGGGGTGTTGACGTTAAGACTGCTTCGTAATAACGCTGCGATGACGCAGCGCCCGTGTGGCCGGCTATGCGTCAAACGGCAGCACTGCGTCGACGCAACGCTGACGCAACGCGCCGTGTGGACTGGCTCTAAGCTAGCTCTATCATTTATTTAAGACATGACACTAAAAACTTTTAAAAGTTGCCAATTTAGTCAAACTAAGCATAAGCGAAAGTTATGATATATTTAAAATCGTCTGCAATATTTCTTTATATTCCCTCACACGTCTCTGTTTAAAATAAACTATAGTCTATTTTAAATTCATACTTTATTGATGCCCGTTTTCACCAATCCCTAAATGGACCCCCAAGAGGTTTCCTAGCGGCATTTGGGCATTTAAGAGGAGACACAAGGGCTAGAGAAATGAAAAACAAGTATTTGTAAAATCTATTGCTGTCTCCCTAACCTCAAGCCTCCCCCCGCAGAGCGCGATAGAGACAACTGCAGCTTGATCTAATAAAAGAACAGAAAATCAACGATTCGTTGTTCCCTCATTTCTTCTCCAAAACTTAACCGATTTAAGTACTATTTTCATTAAAAATTAAAGCAAGGCTTGAGCTGTGTTCCTATGTTTTATTTTGTTTTGTATAATCTAGCCAAATTTGTTTTCTGGATTATTGAACACAGCGGAAAATCTGGCCATTTTTTTGGGTTTTTGAACGTTAATATCTTTTTTAATAATAAAATTATGAAAAGAAAGAAAACATAGGGACATGCTTATAGTGGCCATAGATATTCAGGAAAAAAATTATAACTCTACCGGCACTATCCAGGGAGGAAACAGGGGACGTTTGTATGGAAAAATGTCTCCTCTTAAGGATGTTTTTAGGACAAAAACCTTTTTATAAACGCTTTGGTAACCGTCAAAGACTCATGTGCTAATTAAACTATTGGTAAAAAGGTATCCTTAACAGCCACTAGGGAATATGTAACGCTAGGGAGCGATTGGTGAAGACGGCCATTATTAATCCTTACAAAATTGTGCCCGTTTTCATCAATTTCATTTATAGAGATACCATCAATTGGCATCTGAGGTAAACTTACATTTGACTTTAGAAAGTGAAATAATATTATGCAAAATAAGTGTAAAGTGTAGATTTAAGTCACTCACAAATGACAAGTGACAATTTCCACTTGTAGTTCATGGTTTGACGACCTCTGTGGCTCAGTTGGTGGGCTGTTGGTAGCTCAAGCCGGGGGTCGCGGGTTCGAATCCCGCCGACGGAACAAAAAGTTTTCGAAGTTCCTGGGTCATGGATGTGTATTAAATATGTGTATCATATAATAAAAATCTTAAATATGTGTATAGTATAAAAGTATTAAATATATTCCCGTTGTCTGGTACCCGTAACACAAGTCCTTCAGGTACTTAGCACGGGACCAGACTGACGTGGTGTGAAGCGTCCATAGATATTATTATTATGGTAAGTGAGTACTTATCAATGGCGTACTCTAAACACTTTCTACGAAAGTTACTTAGCATAAGCATTCTGCACGTATCCTTATCTATGTCTACTATATTGTAAAAAGTAAGGTTGTTTATTGTTTGCATTCTATAGGCTTCTAAACCACTGGACCGATTTTGATGTTCACAGATATAGAGCACATCGAATTAACTCAGATATAGAGAACAAGAAAGAACATAGGCTATTTTTAAGGTCATTAAAGATTTGTTCAAAATTACATAATATATTAGTATTTTTATGTGTTTTTAATGTTTCTTCTAATTTAAAACTTTTAGGAGTAGTTTAGCCTTCAACGTAGGCGTGTGTAATGTGTATTTTAACTGCTAATGCAAATTTAACGATACTTTAGAGGCCTAATCGACCGTGACCTCCCAAGTTTAAGGCAATCAAAGCAAACTTCACCTCAAGCTTGGTATAGTTTTGATTGCCTAATACCGATTATGTATGGTGATTTCATTCCTATAACACCTTTGGTTTAACGTAGGTTAGCATGCACGAGTCTAACATTATGATCTTTTTGACCAATGCTAATGTAAAGTTAACATTCAAACGTTATAACATGGCCTTTTTTCCTATGTTCGTTTATGAATGCAAGGATCATACATGATTGTTTATGAAAGATCATGCATGATTTTTTGACCCATGCTAATGCAATGTTTTCATAAACGTGACTGATACCGACTTTTTGAATGAACTGGGGTTAACATACAAGAGCTATGTCATGATCTTTTTGACGCATGCTAATGTAGGGTTAACATGCAAGGGACATGTCATGAATCATGATCTTTTTGACCCATGCTAATGTAGGGATAGTATGCAAGCATGTATGTGATCTGATCTTGTGAGTTGTGACCCTAAGTTACATGGGTCTGACACGAACAAATACAGGTCAGAAAACAACGGGTGTTTGACCTCAACGGAACATGTAAATATTGTAACTGTATTGTAATAACCATTGAGATTTTATGAGAATTTGCTTTATGTAATAAACAAGCATTCTGTTGTAAAAACACAAGATTTTATTT
Source organism: Cyaniris semiargus (assembly GCA_905187585.1). Taxonomy (NCBI): domain Eukaryota; kingdom Metazoa; phylum Arthropoda; class Insecta; order Lepidoptera; family Lycaenidae; genus Cyaniris; species Cyaniris semiargus. The sequence goes on along the minus strand of LR994563.1, from coordinate 14,495,650 downwards.
TACAATGAAGATTTTTACAGTAACTCTGCTTTTGAGTACTCACAAAGTTCAGTGTTATGAACCCCTTGTTTTTAATTTTTATCATTAAAATTTAAAATAAAATAAAAACGGTTTTGTCTTAGGTCAGTCACTATATCCTAATTTAGTAGTAACTATTTTTAATATTTTAACACCCGACGAATACCCCTGTACTTCTTAATTTGAGGAAAACATGAACACACAAAATGTAAGTTTTCTACCCGAAACTGAGACAGGTGTTGTTATTTTGGCGAATAATCTGCGATGTAGATAGACAAACATACTATTTCTATCTATCGCATCTGTCCCAAACTGTCAGTCAGAACTTTAAGAACAGATCAAGTCAAGGGTGTTCTTACTTTAGCCATAATTCATCATCATCAGCTTCATATTCACCTTGAAAGTTTTCTAAAACTTTTTTATAAGGCTACAGCTTACATTACATCTTTATTGTTATTGCGATGAACTTTCCACACGCGAGAACATAATAAGCGTAATGATCCCATGGTGAAAGCCGTGGGACTGGGACCCGCTGATAGAGACATTATGCCTTCAAATAGCAGAATGGTTGGTAAGGGTATTAAGATATTTTTGTGCCCTTTACACGCCTTGTATTCGTCTGTATTTGTCCGTATTTGCCTGCAATTGGCCATCATGAAACAAAGTGTCAATCGACAAATTATGCGCATTGACTGTACGTCTGTATTTGCCAAAAATTGGCTACCATCGGTTAGAGGCCGTATGTCCATCGACAAAACATGCGACTACGCCACCAGAATAATAAGAGGCAGGCTGACCTTATTGCCCACAAAAATACAGTAACCTGTCTATTGTATGTCGATACAAGGCTTCGATGAGAAAAATCGTGAGAAGCGTCTATGAGAATTTCTACAAATCTAGAGACCAGACTAAGACCCCTTCGAAGAAAGGAATAATCGAGGGAGTGCGTAGATTTTTTAAGTCCTCATTTCTTGGTTTTATGGTATTCTTAAGGTAATATGAGTACAAGATAAGAATTCCATTCTTATTAAGAGGCTTCGTTTTTAATAAAGGCGTTTCACAAAGACTTTGAGTTCACCTACAGCTGATAGTAATGATTAATTAAAGGTCAAAAGAAAAATATAACCTTTCTGTAAAAGTGACCGGAGATTTGCAAATGTCGGGTTATTTTTACCACGGAGTAATAAAAACCCGAGTAACCGACCGGTCGCGAAACCGGTTGCGGCGTAACCAAGTTATGATGAACATATGGACAAAAATGTTGATAACAAACTTGGATTTGGCAAGGTCATTGTCACTATTGTAGCTGCGCGTCTTGCTGATAATACAAACATAAAACATGATAAAACAAACATAAAATGATAGCCTTATTAAGTTGGTAGTTGTTATGTGCAACAAGTAGTATTATGTAAGTTAAAAATCTTTTTAACCAAATCTGACAAAATAATAATCAAAAAAGTACCGTCAGAGAATTCAATTAACGAGCAGAAGACGGACCTACGTTAATAGGTCGGATTTTAGACCAAGTTAGTCACAATGTTTGTCAATTATATATCTGCTTAAGAATGAACATCTCTGGATCTAGAACATATTTAATAGCCTTCCAAACTACGAATAATAAAAACTAAGGCAACTTAATACAAACTCCCATACTTCAACCGTTTTGAATTTGGTTCCTTTTCGCGCATAAATAGCAATGAAACACTAACATTCACGAAATATAGCCATTGACAATAATTGTCACTTCTATAATACAAAAAATTATGTACCGAATACATGCATAAATTATGCATGTATTCGGTACTCATTTTGAGACTCGTGGAACAAATTTTTTGACACAGTTACTCTTCCTTAGTTTTTATTATTCGTAGCTTCCAAAACATACTACATATGTATTATACAATGACGTAATAATGATACCAAATGGAACATTTTGACAGAACGTAAATCGTGACAGGTGTAACAACGACATCAATCTGAATTCCACTGGTGTGCTATGTCGTCAATATCCCTATAGATTGGCATAACATGGCATAAAATGGTAGGTTCACGATACATCCTACCTACGCGCGCGCTCAGGGTATCGGTCAAGTTGATATGCCCATGAAATTGCTGTACTTGTGCTATTATTTATTCCGTGGTCAAAGTTAAATAAATGATGAGTTGTCCATTGGTCCGTGAAGTGTGAATTTGGCCGCCCCCTGAATTTGCCGCCCGGGGCATAGGCCCCGGCTTGTATTTTAGTCCATAATTGTTGTCACGGTGTCGGGGGACCGCCAAGTTAACTACGACAACAGCGACTTTTGCATTTTGTATCGCTGATTGTCTTGATTCAGTTCGCTGTGAACTGACCTTTAAACTATAATGTTATGTGAAATCAAACATCTACATTAGCGGTCCCCCGACACACCTTGACAACAATTATGGACTAAAATATTACTTTACACTTAGGATTATTTAAACTTGAAGTCAGTAAATATTATTTCATTACTTTTTAAAGTTGTTTGGCGGGGGTTTTTTTTTTTTAATTTCTTAATTTAATTTAATTTTATGCTTTTTAAACTTGTGTTGGTTATAGTGCAGAATTGTTCCTATCAACAGGATCATATCCCAATGAATACGACCTATAAATATCCTCTTGGATGAGGCCGTCAATATGAGCCCAAACATGAAACCTCCACCCTGGGTTCATACGGAGCTCGGCTCCTATACAATCCAGGTGATGCTGCAGCAGCAGCATGCAAATATTTACTGTTTATCTACGTCTTACTGGTTGTCGCAATTAAAATGAGCCCAAACACGAAACCTCTGCTCTAAGTTGGTGAGGAGTTAGGTATCCTATTGATTACCAAGTGATGCTGCAGCACCAGGTCAACTTTTCATTAATGTGTATATATTCATAAGTGTCACGAACCAGAATGCAAAATATAAAACCCATCAAACGACTGCAAGTTGCTAATCGGCCTATCACGAACCAGATAAACTGTGATATTTCAGCAATGAGCAGGCTGATGATGATGAACTATAGCTAAGAACACTCTCGATAATGTCAGCTTTTAAACAAAAAAAACTAGACCAAAATCGGTCCACCCGTTTAGATGCTACGATGCCACAGACAGACAGACAGACAGACAGACAGACGGACAGACAGACAGACAGACAGACAGACAGACAGACAGACAGTCACAGCGAACTGAATCAAGACAATCAGCGATACAAAATGCAAAAGTCGCTGTTGTCGTAGTTAACTTGGCGGTCCCCCGACACACCTTAACAACAATTATGGACTAAAATATTACTTTACACTTAGGATTATTTAAACTTGAAGTCAGTAAATATTATTTCATTACTTTTTAAAGTTGTTTGGCGGGGTTTTTTTTTTTTAATTTCTTAATTTAATTTAATTTTATGCTTTTTAAACTTGTGTTGGTTATAGTGCAGAATTGTTCCTATCAACAGGATCATATCCCAATGAATACGACCTATAAATATCCTCTTGGATGAGGCCGTCAATATGAGCCCAAACATGAAACCTCCACCCTGGGTTCATACGGAGCTCGGCTCCTATACAATCCAGGTGATGCTGCAGCAGCAGCATGCAAATATTTACTGTTTATCTACGTCTTACTGGTTGTCGCAATTAAAATGAGCCCAAACACGAAACCTCTGCTCTAAGTTGGTGAGGAGTTAGGTATCCTATTGATTACCAAGTGATGCTGCAGCACCAGGTCAACTTTTCATTAATGTGTATATATTCATAAGTGTCACGAACCAGAATGCAAAATATAAAACCCATCAAACGACTGCAAGTTGCTAATCGGCCTATCACGAACCAGATAAACTGTGATATTTCAGCAATGAGCAGGCTGATGATGATGAACTATAGCTAAGAACACTCTCGATAATGTCAGCTTTTAAACAAAAAAAACTAGACCAAAATCGGTCCACCCGTTTAGATGCTACGATGCCACAGACAGACAGACAGACAGACAGACAGACAGACAGACAGACAGACAGACAGACAGACAGACAGACAGACAGACAGACAGACAGACAGACAGACAGACAGACAGACAGACAGACAGACAGACAGACAGACAGACAGACAGACAGACAGACAGACAGACAGACAGACAGACAGACAGACAGACAGACAGACAGACAGACAGACAGACAGACAGACAGACAGACAGACAGACAGACAGACAGACAGACAGACAGACAGACAGACAGACAGACAGACAGACAGACAGACAGACAGACAGACAGACAGACAGACAGACAGACAGACAGACAGACAGACAGACAGACAGACAGACAGACAGACAGACAGACAGACAGACAGACAGACAGACAGACAGACAGACAGACAGACAGACAGACAGACAGACAGACAGACAGACAGACAGACAGACAGACAGACAGACAGACAGACAGACAGACAGACAGACAGACAGACAGACAGACAGACAGACAGACAGACAGACAGACAGACAGACAGACAGACAGACAGACAGACAGACAGACAGACAGACAGACAGACAGACAGACAGACAGACAGACAGACAGACAGACAGACAGACAGACAGACAGACAGACAGACAGACAGACAGACAGACAGACAGACAGACAGACAGACAGACAGACAGACAGACAGACAGACAGACAGACAGACAGACAGACAGACAGACAGACAGACAGACAGACAGACAGACAGACAGACAGACAGACAGACACGTCAAACTTATAACATCCCTCTTTTTGGTCGGGGGTTAATAAAAGAGCCCTACACAGCACATAATCTTATGATACAATCCGCTTGGGCAATGTTTATTTATACAGATGGATGATAAGACAACAAACGCCGCTATCGCAATCACTGTCACAATGCTGGATGATGACCTCATAACAATGGCCGCCAGCGACAATTACTGGATAGTGAAGAAACGAGAGCAGCTTAGCATGACCATAGTACGCAAAAGAATAGAAGTACTGACAGATGTCCTTTGTCAATCTGTCACTTTAGAGTTTAGACTCCTCCGTAGGAAGAAGAAACTCATTCTATGGTGGCTGATGCAAGCTCTATGGTGGTATGAAAGCCACCAGATCGCGAAAACTGTCTACAGCATGCACAATCGTCGTCGACCACTGGATTTCTGACGAAGATGCCCATCTTCCCGTTCGTAATCGCTTTTGTCCATCATCGCAATCAAATTCTCATTGTAAGCAGTCAGCAGACTGGACTGAACTATATAGAATAAGAGCCCGGGGGCAGCCAGACCTTCGTCATTTTACAAAAGCCGAGTTGAGAGTGAATTTTTCTATACACGTACCCTACAAAAGCTTTTCTTTTTATTGGTTCCCTGTAACTTACTGCATTGTATTCTTTTGCATCACAAGAAGAATAAAGCAACGCATCGGAACTAGATATTCATTCAAAGACAAATTACCTTGACATGCCGATTGTCGCGTGCTATTCGCATTGAAAAACTACTCAATGGATGCCATTATACTGTGTACTTGTGTACTTGTGTACTGTATAGTGTATAGTCATGACACGAAAGTGCTGGCACAATAGTTGGCACGATTCTGTTAATCAATTTCACTTGAAAATGAAGATGTGAGTTTTGTCCACAGACATAGACCAAGATAGATACAGCATGTCGCTCCATTTGTATGAAAACGAGCGTGCCACTTTTTTACTACCTACTGTGACGTACCGATGATAAGGAACGTGTCCATTATCAAGGCCAACGTTTCTATTTGAATTTCTACAGCTCAATACGGCGCTTTTAGGCATTTAGGCATTTTTAAAATTCCGATTGACGTCCAATTCCGATAGCAGCCTAAAGAAAAGACTTTCGAAAGACGAGCATTGCTCGTCGTTTGGGAACGCGATATGGCACGCGAAGTACATACACATGCGGTTCAGTACTGAATTAAAAAATAAGGTTACTTATTAAGTTTGATTCAGATTTGCATACATTTGTAAGATAGAATACTAGACTTTCCATTTGCGCCGAAATCAGTTGGTCACGCGGCAACCGTCCATTTTGCCTCTATCAAAACTCTTTCTCGTTTTTAGGGTTCCGTAGTCAACAAGGAACCCTTATAGTTTCGGTCTGTCCGTCCGTCTGTCCGTCTGTCTGTCTGTCTGTCCGCGGTTTTGCTCAGAGAGTATAGGACCTACAAAGCTGTAATTTGGTATGAATGCACATATTAATGATGCCGACAAAATGGTACATGAAATCTTAAAAATATATTTTTTTTTATGGTACCTTCCCTACACATCGAGCGGGGATGAATTTTTTTTTCGCGTCCACCCCATCGTGTGGGGTGTCGTTGGATAGGTTTTTTAAAAGTATTATGAGTATTCATAGATCATTTTCCGATTTAGGGATCTGTTTGTGAAATATTAAGTTTTAAAGTGGAAAAATCGTTAGAGTCCAGTGTCCCCCCCTTCTACCAGCTAAACGGTTGCTTCTGGAAATATGAAAAAATGCTAAGGAAATATGCTGAATTTAAAATGAAAACTATCACGGCTTAGAAGACTTCATAAGTTTTTGAGTTATAGTCAATCAACTAAAAAAAATGTATTCGGCGGAGTATAAAGGAACTTTTCGTTCAAATTCCTTTGAACGTAACTGAGATGATGTTGTTAGTAGTGTAAAACACGTTATAAATGTACATTCATTGACCATACAAAAATTTAAAAAAACCTGCGGTACTACGGAACCCTATATTGCGGTTTTTATCCCTATCTTCGCATGACGATGAAGTATCCTACGTCATTTCCATAGATAGCTCTAGGGAAATGACAAGCCAGAGTAAAACTGACTTGTCACTTAGTCTTAATATTTTTTATCGGTTATTGCACTAGTTCCAACTATGAACCTATGACACTATGAACTTAATGAAACTATGAACCTAAACATAACCGGCCTTCAAGTAAAGGATGTTGGCAATTCGCCATACATTTATTGTCTCACACAGGCATAACGACATAAATAAATAGCATTACACACTCTTTACAAAAACGTACATCCAGTTTGACAACGGAAATTTGTCTTTGACATTACATAATAATATGTTATATTTACACGACAATGTCCCATTCGTATTTTGCATGGTTTCATGGAAAATATAAGATTACATTTTATGTTTGAAACTTGAACGCATTTAACGGATAAAATGGCTGAGTTTGCCACTCTCTTTTTGAATAACACCTAATAGATCAGTGAAGCAGGCTTTGACAGCCAAAGACACGATTGACATTTAGGTGTTTCATCTGACGATGGGACGAACAATGAATTCAAACCATTTGTACCACCTTCCATTACGCAAATAATTTACAAATGTCAAAAAGCAGGTCACTTGTGGCTACAATACAACAATGTAATTGTGGTCGTGAGCTCTTGTGCTATAAGGACACTGACCTAGTCCAAGAGACGAATCCATATCGCAACGGTATTGTTAAATATTGTATAACATGTCTTTCACCCTGCTCTTGGCATATTGCCAGTTTGTGTAAAACCATTACACTTAATGTTTATTTAATTTTCGAGTTACCAAACTTAAAGCTTTTAGCAACAACCTATAAAATGTCTTTATACTTAGGTAATACACATTATTGCGGTGTTGGTAATCCAAAAGGTCAAACTAAATTCAGTCTTTGAATTAAAAGCCGCATATTTTAGGTACATACTAACTATTTACTAGTAAATACGATAAAAAATATTGATATTGGCAATTAGAAAAAAATATGAGTTATATCTCTCTCTATTCTCTACCTACTACCCTTTTTTCTCTAACTATCCTTCATCTTATCTTTATTTAATTTATAGACAAAAGCAAGTGTTCAAGTAAACTGTGTCATATATTAATTAGTATTAAGCTAATATCTAGGCCAAGGCTACCTGTGTTTTAGCACTGAAATATTTTTGTTTGTTTAAATTATACGCTACAAAAATTAATTTAATATTGTGAGTCATACATAAAGTTATGATTAAATGAAGAATATTAAGGCCATCCCCCGAGCAAACGACCTTGACCATACATTTGCCGCGTTGCCGAGATCGCACCAAAATCCAATTTTTTTTACTTATCTTAGTTCAAAATTGACCTAAAAAAATTCAAACGGGGAATATGTAGTTAATGAAATTGTCGATCTATTGGCGTGTGTTTTAAATAAAAGTAATTTGTAAATACTAGGAAGATACTGAAAGTATGCTTGAATTTTAATAAATTGGTTTGGAAGCTGATATCATGAGTATAATAAACAAAAATAGGAAATTAATAACGGGGAAAGGAATGTTTATATACTGAAGATTATTGCTGTATTTTTATTATAATTTTGTAGCTTTCAAATTATGAGTTATAAGGCTCTAAAAAACGGTAAATTACGGCATCGACGTAGGGGAGCGCCTTAAGGAGTTCTGTTGGTCAGAATGTGGTTGAATTTGCTTCGAAATAGCCATAAGGTTTACAAACTTTAGATTTTATCAATTTTCTTCTTTCAGATTGTCATAAATCCTATTAAAACACTGTAGCACACACTGTAACACTTCTAGAAAATACAAACTGTTTAGCACTTGAAAAGCAGTTGCCTTGACAACGAAATATAACCTCAAATTAAAAATAAAACTATTTTAGCAATAGCCACTATCACTTTACAGTTCACAACCGTTTCATTTTTATTTATTGTTCGAATTTAAAATTTAAAATAGGAATTTCAGGTAAGCCGGCAGACGGAGCACTAACTAAATTATCAATCGGGACCACAGCTGATTAAACATCAATGCGACAAGGTTCTAAATCGCGACCCCACCGTAATTGCAACTCTATCACTGAAGGAATTGGGGTGAAATCAGATAAGGAAGTAATTTTAGAATTCTGTGTCAGTAAAGACGTGTCAACACGGCGCATGCGTGTGACCTCGCATTTGAGGTTTTAGTGATATTTACTGTAAACGGAAACAAACTTTAACACCCATGTAATAAAGTATAATTTTGAACATCAGCAAGTGCGCGTGCGTAGTGTTTTGCTTTGGTAAATATACTGTTTTGTCCTGAAAAAACTGCACTAGTTCTAAATATTGACACAAAATAACTAAGTAAAGTTTAATATAATGTCCATTGTCCATTGTCATAATATTATGAGTATGTATTATGCAAATTATGGATTCTCTGATAAGTATTCTTAGCTTCACAACTTTGAAAATCGTTGCAATCATGTAAATTTAAATTTTTTAATTAACTTTTCATAATACATATTACATACTATGCAACAATATTGAGTTTTTGAATGTTTGACACTCTTGTGTCAGGATTTGCCAACTTTCCTTACATTATTTTATGATGATTGATGACTAATTAGCCTAGCAAAATTAAACTTTCGACCTAGGAATAATTCGCATAGAGCTGAAAATTTTGTAGAGACGTTAAATACACCATTATAAATAAAACCTCAGAAGTCCCCGGCGAACCTTTCCTTATAAATAGTGGGTTTAAAGTTTGGGAAAATCGTATCAATATACTTATATTAATATTATAAAGTTGAAAAATTTGTTAAAGTACTGGTTCGAATTGAAAAATTCTTTTTATGTTGGATAGTCTTATTTATCGAGGAAGGCTTTAGGCTATTAACATTACACTGCAACCAATGGGAGCGAAGAAACATATATGAAAATGTGAAGAAAACGGGGAAAATTATTTGAAAGAGTTTATCTCACAAACTGCTGAAGCAATTTTTATGTTATTTGGCACATATATAGAGTAGACCACGTGGAGGGACACAGACTATTTTTTATTACGACCTGTGTGGCTCAGTGGTTGAGCGTGTTGTCAGCGCTCAAGCCGGGGGTCGCGGGTTCGAATCTCGCCAATGAAACAAAAAGTTTTCAATGTTCCCGGGTCATGGATGTGTATTAAATATGTGTATGATATAATAAAAATCTTAAATATATGTATAGTATAAAAGTATTAAATATATTTCCGTTGTCTGGTACCCGTAACACAAGTCCTTCAGGTACTTAGCACAGGGCGAGACTGACGTGGTGTAAAGCGTCCATAGATATTATTATTATTATTATTTCGGGACAATGTATGGTTTCCGTGAAATTCATAATTAACGCGGGTGGAGCCGCGCGGAACGTCTAGTACTACATTCTAGGGCTGTTTGAAAAGTTCTCGGCCATGCATATACTTCTCAAACTTCTGCGTGACTTGCAAGCGTATTTAAGTTATACTTTTGCAAGTCACGCAGAAGTATGTTAGGCCGAGAACTTTTCAAACAGCCCTAGTATGCGGTAGTACTAGAAGTTCCGCTCCGCCCGCGTAAATTATAAATTTCACAGAAACCGTACATTTTTCCGGAAAAAAAATCCCATCGCCCATGTCTCTGTACGTGGTATGCCCTATATCTGTGCCAAATAACATGAAAATTGCTTCGGCAATTTGTGAGATATGCCCTTTCAAATAATTTTCCCCGTTTTTCCACATTTACCTCTGGTTCTTCGCTCCTTTTGGTCGCAGCGTGATGTTATATAAGCCCCTTCCTCGATAAATAAGACTATCCAACAAAAAATCATTTTTGAATTCGAAAACTTGTTCCACAAATTCTTTAGCATTATAATATAAGTATAGATATGATTTTCCGAAACTTTAATCCTGCTATTTATAAGGAATGGTAAGTCGTACGAAAAAAAGTGTTATAATATTTTTTTTAGAGAACTCTATGATCTACAATCTTGTCCTACCTATTTTTATGATAAAATGTACCGTTTGAAAAAAAAAACGGAAAAAACCTCATTTTCATACCTTTGACATTGAATAACATTTTTAGCACAAGGAGCATCGCCTTTTGAGGTTTTATTTATAATGATCTTTTATTTATAACGTCTCTTCCAATTTTCAGCTCTATGCGAATTGTTCCTAGGTTACGATTTTTGTGCGTCTAATTAGACCGGGCTAAATGCAGATAGGTATAGGTCTACCAGAATCTGATGGCAATTTTTGACAGCAGATTTTCAAAAAATATCCTTCATCATTTGATAAATTTTTATATTTGCATGTTTAACACACAGAATCAGCCGCTATAAGAAAAAATAAGGATCAAAATGTTTTATTCCAATTACCCCGGTATTGCTAGAGTCAATTTATTTTCTCACTTTTTGCCATCAGATTCTGGTAGACCTATACAATCAACTGTATCCAATATTTACGAATAATATGCAAATTGCAAACATTTTCAATACAGTTAATTTAACATAAAGCATGTGATACATTGTCTTGTTCGTTTACAAAATATCTCGCAAGCTACGTATTATTATACCTGCCTGGTGATTTCGTCTGCTGTATATCAAAGGCTTTAGTTATGTTTAACATGGTGAGAATTTTGAGAATTCCACGTCACACCTATAACGGGGTTTAATGGTATACGGTAATACTCTCATAACAAAATATTTGGCATTTTACCACAGTTGACTAAATACTACGTTTTTGCCGTGTTTTATTAGTTTCGTAGTCATAATCAAATGTTAATAGGTTTTCTAGTAGAATTAATTATGATTTTGTATTTTCTCTGAGACAATAATTTAAATAGACCGGTCACATTTGTTAGATATTTGAATGATGGACAAAAATGGCAAGTTGGCACGTGCTTACCAAAATGATCTCTCTTTCATCTCTCTCAGTCAGAAATAAAGATCGTTTTTTACTCGCTATATGTCCGGACCCTCTCAATTTTGACGGGAATCACAATTCATTACCTTCAAAATTCAAATAGATAACGTAAAGAAAGTGCTGAGTGTAGCAAAATGTGTGGTGGGCCAAAGTATACTGATTACTGCGATTTCGCGATATGTGGTTGGCTATCGAGATAGCACTGACACTGGCCATTGCACTGTTTAGAGTTTAGGAACACACCTATCGATACAGGCAAATAGATAAGCAACAAGGAGCAGCTAGCAAGGATACACGAAGGTAGCGCGCAATAGGTTATCTATGTCAATATTAGCGAGGCCCGTTTAGGTAACTGGTTGCTGAGGCCAGCTATTGAGACTTGAGAGCGATAATCGCGGAATATCGAAATACTGCGGATTTTTAATCTCCTTCCCTTGTAGCTTATACGCTTTATAGTTTCCGAGTCCTTAGCAGCTTATAATAACAATCTTCATCAACGGAATGCCAAAGAAATACGCGAGACTATGCGAAACTCATAATGTGAAAAGCTTTGCTCTATGCTCTAACCTCTTGCTTAGGTGTGAATTCTTGTCATGTACTTACATCTTACTCGTACATACTATAAGTTTACCAAATCCCGAGTTCCTGATGTAGAGCATAGACTGTAGAATAGGGAATATTACGCAAATGTCGAAGCAAGGGGCGCTACTAACCATAAAGTTAATATACCTAGCGGAGTAGAGCAACAATCTCGAGCTGTCAAACGAAACCGAAATTGGTTTACATCTGTGTGTAAAAATATGTGTACGTATACACTTACACAAGCATGATTGAACATGATTTCTATGAGATTAAATTGTCAACGTTGCGGCACGTGCCGACTGGACGTCAAAAAAAGAGTGCTGCTGTCATGTATCACACGTCTCTTTTTACTACGCAGTGTTACTGATAGTGACATCTCGCTTGCTCAGGCCTTTGTTTCTCTATTCCGCTAGGTATATTAACTTTATGCTACTAACACATACAGTAAATAATCCGACGAAAACCCGACACGTTGCACAGTATATGACAGAAATGTCAAACAAAACGTTGTTTACTGTCTAGTGAAGTCTAGTGTCTATGCTGATACTGTTTCAAGTGTGAAAACATTTTAATATAATATATCCTATTGCTCATAATAGACGACGATTCCGATTCCAATTCCAAGTTCCCGAGCCGGTGGTAGGCCTCATGTAGACGTTCTAAGGGCGAACCCACACGTACCACAACCACACCACGTCGCAACGACAAAATGCCGTCGAGCAGTGGTTACGTGTGAATAATGTCGCTGCAGCTTTTTGCAGTTGCGTTATGGTACCGACAAATTGTCGACGTGGTTGCGTTGTCGCCAGTAGTTGCGATGTGGTTACGTAGGAAAGTCAATGAAACGGAGGGAGGGAAGAGCGCGGTCGGTGTGCGCGCACTGTCATTGCATCCACGCAAGTCGCAACGTTGTGGTTGCGATGTGGTCGGTATCACACTTAGTGGTCGACAACGACTGCAAAATGTGGTACGTGTGAATAGTCCAGTTCATTTACAATACGAAATATACGCCCGACAAAGTGGTGTGGTTGTGGTACGTGTGGGTTGGCCCTTATAGTGTTAGTTTTTAACCGATTTAGAAATAAAACATTTTTCATTTCATTTCAATCACGGTGGCTATGATGGTTATCAATCATCCAAGGGGTTCTTACTTCGCATGTAAATAAAATAATGATCACATGCAACCTGCGTCACAGCTCTCCAGTTTCACTAAATTGTCATGAGATTATCATGACAATGTTATCAGCGTGAGAACAGCGAACGTGATCGCGGATCGTGTTCTGCTAATCGCGACTAACATCCAAACAAACAAATATGCAGCTTGGTGCAAATAATAGTAATTGTAGAATCATGTTTTCCTATATTATATACAACTAGATGACGCCCGCAACTCCGTTGCGCCAAAATATCAGCAAAATCGGTTCAGCGGTTTGGGCGTGAAGAGGCAACAAACAGACACACTTTCGCATTTATAATATTAGTATGGATGTAAAATACATGCGCTGAGGCTGTGACCATACAGAGGTGTGAGACGCAAATCACAATTATTGTGCCGTGTATCGTAAAACCATGTTTTGTTGTCATTGTCGATAATGGTTTTTGTGACAAAGATGGTAAATGGTGATGTTTAGAAAATTAATGATCATGACATGGTCTTAGCTGACTATATCAGCAGTTGAAGCGCAAGCTTCAACCTGATCCAATCCATGAAGCTAGGCACAGAACTTTATATTATTAAACTAGATGGCGCCCAGTTGCGGGCGTTGCGCCAAAATTTGTTTATCACGCGGAAACCGTACACTTTTCCGGGATAAAAAGTATCTTATGTCCTTTCCCGGGACCCAAAGTATCTCCATACCAAATTTCAGCAAAATCGCTTCTACGGTTTCGACGTGTAGAGATAACAGCCAAACAGACAGATAGGTAGACAGACACACCTTCGCATTTATAAAATTAGTATGGATAAAAGTATGAAACAAGAAAATTTTTCATAGTCGGATGTTTCATCACAATATTATGATGAATGAATAATGAATATGGATAAGTAAATACTGATGAGAAACTCTCAATGGAGCTAACTGCGCACACACTACAACATTAAAATGCATCACCCTGTTACATGGTTATCATGTAGATCAGTGGGGCTCTTGCATTGATTATATATCTCCGTCGTATCTTACTCTGATTGACAATGTTATGTAATAAGATCAGGTGGAAAAACAACAACGATCAAAATTTCTGCAGACCTGATTTGATCACGGCATGTGTCTACAGATATTTTGTACGGGTAGTAGTCTAGAAGTCTAGTGGCTGGGAAGGTAATAATTGGCCAAGTGCGAGTCGGACTCGCGCACGAAGGGAATAGAGCAAAATTAGGCCAAAATTTGTGTTTTTTGTATGGGAGCCCCCTTAATTCTTTTATTTTATTTCAATATTATTATTATATATTAAAGTACACATATATAACTAAGGACTTTGTGAAAAATTCAAGTACCTACCTGTTGCCATTATTGATACAGAGCAAAAAAGGCCAAAAAAAAAATCACGTTTGTTGTATGGGAGCCCCCCTTAAATATTAATTTTATTTTGTTTTTAGTATTTGTTGTTATAGCGGCAACAGATATACATAATCTGTGAAAATTTTAACTCTCTAGCTATTACCGTTTTGAGTTACAGCCTGGAGACATACAGACGGACGGACAGACAACGAAGTCTTAGTAATAGGGTCCCGTTTTTACCCTTTGGGTACGGAACCCTAAAAAGGTTACACTTATCAGAAACTCAGTAGGAAGCTAAGTGTTGCCAATCGCCACTGGTTTTACACAAACCAGGCTGTCAGAATTCCTATGGATACTAAAATTTTCCACAATAATATCTTTAAAATGCTGCTCTCAAAAGGAACCTTAATTCTCTTTAAGATGATATTCCACAAAGGTTTTAAGATTACACAACACGTAACAAACCTTCTGGACCTCTAACAATAAATCCAGCAATTAAAGTAAATAAGAACAAACTGCTCTAGAATTAAACTTATAACTCTAACAATTGATAAATAGCTTTACCCGATTAGGTGTATTGGGTAACGCGTTCGATCCCGGGCGAGGCGCTAATTAATGACACAGAGCTGTGGGTGTGCTGTGGGAATACCTCATTAGAGTATTGTGTAATCTATCAGGGTCGCCACGCTAAACGCATGTAACAAAACAAGGTTTTTATGTGACGACTCCGATATATATTCAACATAGAGTTAAGTCTTACCAGTAGAAACAGTTCCTTATGGGCCAGCTTATAAGGATCCCGTGATTCTCCTGCCCTCACCATGACAAAAATCGATTGTCAGATGACCCTCACTGTATGGCTCTTATTCTTATGCGGTGGTTGCCTTGCCCTACCAATCTACGGATCGACTGCCAAAGCACAGCATAAGGCCGGGTCTCTGTTCTTGTTGGCTCTTCATAATTATTGTACAATTAAGATACCCAGCCGCATTTAGCCAATTATTGTCAAAATCGAAAGACAACTAAGTTTTTGCAATATCAAAAAGAAACCCTCGGTTATGGTGCAACATTGCTAGTTTTAAGGACCGATTACAGGCACTACGCTTATTTATTCGTGCCGGATGCATGGTCGCCCTAGCATGGTATTGTACACGACCCTGGCCGCTATTGTTGGAGCTGCGCGTGCGCACACCACAGATAGCGATCCGACGAACAAACAGACATGAGACATGCACATTGTAAAGCCAGGTAGGTGAATGCGACAAGTTTGCGGTACTAATTGCATGACCCACAGCGTAAGAGCACTAGGCTATCTAGATTCTAACGCGTACACCGTACGTGATAAAATCTGGAGTTTGGACGTCATTGAGGTAGCCTCAGAGAAATCTCAATGTAAAGGGTGCTGGGGGATTCTAATTTCTATACAAGCATAAAGCTCTTATTGATTTAGGTTCAAGGTGTCAAGGCGTTTGGTCAAGAACAAGTGCATATTTTAACTTAATATGATTATGATGCAACGTCCCCAAGAAGCTTGGCGACATCAGTAATCCTATTTTGTAATTTGGAATTCGTCTTTTGAATTTTGAAACACCAATGGTGCCAACCCACAAATGCGAATTCGCAAGTATCGAGTACTTATTGATGCGTTACATAACAGTTGACAAACGTTCACGTTTGAACGGGCGCGTGACGAAACTGCCACCGGCGACCGGCCGGCGCGACCTTGCTGCTGTGCTGACGGTAATAACAGAAGCTAAGTAATGTCATTCTCAGATTAAGGACTAATCTGAGTTCTTTTCCACCTGTGAGCAAAAAGAAATGGTGACAATACTTGCGTTGCGGTGAAAAGTGGAAAAAGAAGATTATCTTCATCAGATATAAGTGAGACGATAAAGATAATTTATTTTTGGGCATTTAAGAAGGAAACGATAAATATTGAGAGGGCAAGTACTATTTTATAAGATATATTTATAAGAGGCAACAGATGGCTTTCTGGCTCCGGATTCTTATATTTGTGTTTATATTGATTAGTATCTATCAGAAACTATAGTCAGGAAATCTACACTCTTCAATTCTGTTGCTATTCAATATTCATCTTTTATATAGTTGTAATTGGATGACGAATGATGGTAGGTATCAGCCATTACCATCCATCATATCTGATGGGGTTAGCGCGTGACAAAGCACCGGAAACTGCTCGCCGGAAGTCAGGCGCGGCTGGTGTTAACGGAAATTAGCCCTTGGTATCCTCACAATACGGCAGTCAATTACGTAACGGAACCCACACCTTGGATATCGAATGTGTTTGGATAAAATAAAGGGAAAGGGACAGACTACCATGAGGTGGATCATATTAGAGGCTTAAAATCTTTTTTACGTATTCCATTTTGCAGCATAGGGATTATTCCCTACAAATGGCCCTTCAAAAGAGGGAACGTCATAAAAAAAGTTGTGGACACTGCACAATAGTCAAGTTTATTCTTCTGACGTCTGAGGTTCTACGACGAGAGATTATCTATTCAATAGTGTTAATAATTAGCTAACATGTTTTGCTTTAGCCTATAAAAACATCAGGAATTGTTCAAGGTATTTCTAGAATGAAATTGAAACATCAGATTAAGGGCTTAGTAACGGGATAGGTATCGGAGGGCTAGGGATTCCGTAGCCGATAGACGATAACTCGATAGTAACTAGGGGATAACCATCGCTTGGTCGATCAAGCGGCAAACTACATTGGAAATTGTTACTTTATTGCAGCCATTCTCAAAGTGTGCTCCGCGGAGCTCTGAGGATCTTGGGCCTCCGGGCCATCAGCCCTGGGGCTCTGCAAAGGCCTTGTAGGGGCTCCGCTAACGACATATAAATTGTTTTCAGAAACGTCATCAGACACCAGCATAGAGACAATCATTCTAAAGACAAAACATTATTTTTTGGACTACCAAAAATGACACTTCTTCAAAAGGTTCCGCCACCAAAAGTTTGAGAACCGCTGCTTTATTGAATGCATTTAAATACTGTCAGAACATGGAATTATGCAGTCAGCTGTAGTAAGTGCTATTGTAGAGCCATGGGAAACACAAAAGAATGTTGTTGGTGCTACTATCTTTCACAATTCACATAATATTATAATTAAGACTACATGTAATAATGCTTAAATAGGAGGTAAATAAGACATTTGCTGTTTTAAGTCTACTTTTTTGTATCATCATAATTTTTTAAGACATGGAAGTGTGTAATTTTGAAAAGAATCAGCAATCAGACTAGAAACAAATTTGATGATTGCTTACTTCATTTGTTCAATTCGAGCCGTTTTGATGTATCGCTCTTACAACTAACCTTATGATTCAGACTCAATTCGACCAACCGTATAGGGTTTGGGGCTTACCAAAATATATAAACTCAAAACACAGTCGGTTAAAACAGGTATTTTAAATATTCTACATATTTCAGTTTGCCAAGTAAACAATATAGTTCACACACCACATAAAACCGGTGCTAAACGCAAAACAAACAACGTCCATGATCTAACATAGGTCCGGTTTTAACGTAATGAAGATGCGACTTTTAAACCTTATTACCAGGAAATAAAGTCGTAAACTTGTAAAGCAGACATCGACTTTACTGATGATCCTGCTAAGGTCGACTAGAGGTCTGCAGTCAATAAATTGTGTCATAGTTTTTGTTGTAAAGATTTGTACGTCAATCGACAAAGTTATTAAAATTATTTTAGCGCGAATTAATGAAGAAAGAGCTCGCTTCACACATTGAATGTCGGTTTTGAAAGATGTCTTTTTGGACCTCAAGTAAATTGGCATTTGAGTCAAAGGTTTTGACCATCTCAATCCGATTAGACAGAGACTGTTAGAAAAAGTTACTTATGTCAAGAGCTAAGGATATGGAGGTGTAACATAAAACTATAATGGTGATACTTTAGGGTCTGTATGTCTCTATAATACCCTTGTATTAGAGTTCGCTGTAAAAATAGCAGCGCTGAAATATTTACTTTTGGTGTTTCTATAAGAAATGCCCTTATGAATAAACTCTACAAGCGGAACGTACACACCCTAAAGTATTATCTCTTTGTTTAGTTGAATTAGTATACAGGGACACTTTTTTTATGAAATAAGGGGGCAAACGAGCAAACGGGTCATCTGATGGAAAGCAACTTTCGTCGCCCATGGACACTCGCAGCATGAGAAGAGCTGCAAGTGGGTTGCCGGCCTTTTAAGAGGGAATAGGGTAATAGGGGAGGGTAGGGATAGGAAGGGAAGGGAATAGGGGAGGGTAGGGGAGGGTAGGGGATTGGGCCTCCGGTAAACTCACTCACTCGGCGAAACACAGCGCAAGCGCTGTTTCACGCCGGTTTTCTGTGAAAACGTGGTATTTCTCCGGTCGAGCCGGCCCATTCGTGCCGAAGCATGGCTCTCCCACGTACTATTAATTATATGATGGATGGATGGATGGATACTCACTGGCGTGGTCGTCATCGAGGAGGTTGTGGTAGCGGTGCTCGCTCTCCAGCCTCATCATCACGCCGCGCTCAACACCGCATCGCGAAATCCTGGAAACGAGAGATTGCAACGTCAGAACTGCATCAAAATCGGTACAGACAAGGCTGGCGCCAGCACAGCCGCATGGTAAGCAAGAAGTTGAAGTAAAAATATACGGACAAATATGGGAATGAAGCAGGAATCAACACGGTACTAGTTACACAATTGCAAGTCAAAATTACATTTAAAAATATTTAAAACTAGCCTTGCAACTTACAAGCAACCATTCTACTCCCAATCTAATATTATATTTGTGAGTTCTTATTTACCTATCAAAAGTAGCAAATGAAATATGACTAACACTCATATTCGTTATTTTATATTATATCGCTTCTAAAAACATATTATATTATTCATATCATAGGTAATAGACGAACATAAAATTACTATCGTTATCGTCATAGATAAAATGGTTACTAGTTAATCTATTCGACGCAATATTAGAGAATTTTAAATATGGACATTAAAATATTTTATTACACAGAAACTTCAGTTAGTGTCATTATTGTAAGAGCTGTAACTTCTAATTTATCTATATTTAGGTACTTTAATAATAATATGAGAAAGTGTGTCTACGTGCCGGGCAGTTCATTTTTCAGGGTTCCGTACCCAAAGGGTAAAAACGGGACCCTATTACTAAGACTTCGTTGTCTGTCCGTCTGTCCGTCCGTCTGTCTGTCTGTCTCCAGGATTTAACTCAAGAACCGCTATAGCTAGACTTCTGAAACTTTCACAGATTGTGTATATCTGTTGCCGCTATAACAACAAATACTGAAAATAAAATAAAGTTAATAGCTCACATACAAGAAACACAATTTTTTGTCTACTTTCGCTCTATACCGGTACGGAACCCTTGGCCGATTATTCTGGAATAAAAACTATCTTTGTATATTGTCTTTTCCGGGGATTCATCATTCTGTTCGTGAAGACGGGTCAATTCAGACCGCAACACGACGCGTAGATGCATTTCTAAATTTGTACTGAATTAACAGATTTCAATTGCGTGAGACGTCTTGCAAATCAGTCAAATCCATACAAATTAAAGGTGGTTTTTGGATCTTTGCCGCGAGCGACCGCGACCGAAAAAATTCAAACAAAATGCCACTTTATGACATAGGCTTTAGGTTTAATTTTACTACGCCACTAACTTTTACGCCGCCGCCGGCGGCAGCATGGGTCGCCACACAAATGTCAGTAGAAAATGATACCTATAGTGTATGTCATAGAGTAGCATTTTATTTGAATTTTTATCGGTCGCGGTCGCTCGCGGCAAATATCCGAAAGCCACCTTTAGAAATGCATCTACGCGTCGCGTTGCGGTCTGAATTGACCCGTCTTCACGAATTGAATGATGAATCCCCGGAAAAGACAATATACAAAGATAGTTTTTATTCCAGAAAAATGGTCTGCCCGGCACGTAGATATAATTAACGAATTAAGGAGTATCATAGTTATGTTCTGAATAACATAAAGTTTTAAAATGAAATTTGTTGTTTTACAAAAAAAGCTAGTGCTGAATCTGGTAATGGCCACCACTTCACGTGTAATCTCCTATCACGTATGCGCAGTTATGTTCTACCGCCAGGGTTGCCAACTTTTCCAGCCGCTATAACCGGACAACAAATTAAATAATAATAATTAATAATTAAAACAGTTTATTGCGCCATAGGAAAAAAATACAAACTTTTTGCACCCACCTAACTGAAGGACAGTTTGTTCATCTAGTCACAAAAATAGTCAAATCGAAAAAAAAAAAAAAACTAATGAAAGTTTTATTAAAGATGTATCAACATGCATGCCTGCATGCTGTCTATAACTACCTACGCCGCCGCGTCGCGGGCGAATTAGCAATGTCGCGGTAACATTTTTTATGTGACCGGATAAATTGCATCCGGTCGGAAGTGACCTGACCCCAACGACTTCTTCTAAAACCCAACAGTCCGGTCGTAAATCGGACGGTCGGGAACCCTGTCTACCGCCCATATGTACTGTACATAACATAATATTATATCCGTAGATGCTTTTATTTGTAGTAGCGAAATCAAATAAAATTCTCACCAGCTGTTCTGAATCTGTTTTTTGGGTAATGAGGGCATTACTGCAGTGAATGAACTAAAGTTACGTTGATATTACGAAATACAAATTACACACTCAGTTATTTCGGTGACACTCTCGCAGGGATGTGCCAAATAAACTTTATAGACTATTTCAGTCAAAATATTTTTTAACTTTCGGTTGCAACAATCGTCTTGCAACATTTAAGGCTCTTACAAAAATGACTTACGTAGATATATGACCTCTAACTTAATACCACTAAATTCGCAAGTGTATCTGACTGTCTCTCACCTCTTACGCCTCAACTGCTGATCCCAATGAAATTTGGTATGAATATTACATATTTAAATTTATATTAATAACATCACTATTAAGTTATAATGTGTAAATTTAACCATAGCCTTTAGACAAAAGCATTCGATACATCGACAGTGATGTAAGGAAGGTGCCCATACACGGGACAATTTGTCGTTTCGATCGATCGTCAAGAAAATCGTCCAATCGATCTTTTGTACATAAAATCGTTTGCGATATTGCCACACACGTACAATTACTCGTTCGATTTTAACATCGAGGCGACAAATCGTCACGATAATTGTCCCGTGTATGGGCACCTTAAGAGATCAGAAATGTATGCAATTTTGTCATTATGTCCCGTATCCCGGGTACGGGGACAATAAAAAGAAGAGATAAATAAAAAGAAATTTAACAATTTAACAAATTTATATCAATAAAAATAAAACTTAGCGGAGAGCGGGGAACGCGGGTACGAAGCCTAGCCTCAGTCTATTTCTTAATCACTTGAGCTCAACGGGTTTTAGGGACACGACACTTATCTTGGGGAGAGGCAGCGACTTGCGAGACTCCAGCTCCTCAAGTCTCTGTGATCCCGGTGACAGCGGCGTAGTGACGATTGCCAGGTGTTGGTGGCCAAGTTGAAGTGAAGGCGGTAGCAAGTTCAGTGTGTGAGAGGTGGTGCGTCCATCTTAATATATAATTGCGTCCATCTTAATATATAATGATCTCAAAAACTAGAAGAGTTTTGGATTTTTTATTGCACCGTCTTCTAACTAAAGACATTGATTTCAATCATAATTTTCAATCTTCAGGATGTATTTACATAACTAATTATTTTTGGCAGCCCTGAATGCATGTAGGTAGCGAGTTGGCTGTGCAGTGCATTGTATCTGTGCAGAGGAATTTAAAAAACATGGCGCCTAAGCAAGAGACTGAGAATTTACTGTGTTAAATATTACAATGTAATGTCATCACAGTTTTCCGGCCTCATAGGATTATGTTGGATTAGGATTATATGTTTAGTTTTTTGGTGAAGATATTCAGATTATTTTACTTGTTTTGGTAGATAAGAATGGCTAACATTGTAAGCTCGTTTTGAAAGCTATATCCGTGGTTGTATGAATCATTAAAGGTATAAATTTACGTCCTTAAGCATAAAAAAAGCCAAAAAAAAGTATTAATTACTCGTAGAGCTGTTAAATCTATTGATATTTAAAGTATTTTATATTTTCTATCAAAATCTCTTCTTATCATACTTTTAAATAAAATAAACGATGCTAATGAAGTTTTGACTTTTGTTCCACGATTCCAACTTTAAGGACTGGTTCTGACCGAAGGAGTTTCGGTCAGAACTGGTGTTTTCATCATGCAACATAATCTTAAGTGATGTTACGTGATGACAATTGACAGCCATGAGATCAGCACCATGTCATCAAGTCACGGCCACCAAACCTGTTCTATTATATAGCACTTATAGCAGGTATATATATATTGCTTAGGTTCGGTATGTTGCAGTCAATATTTTTACTGAATGTGTTAATATTGTGATCAATTTACGGAGATGGACTTTCCACTGCAGTAGTAGTCAACAAATCTTGGATAGACGTACCACTTAAACTTTTATCGGTTTTATTAAGCTGAACCTTCCCGCGACTTACTAGTATCAGAAGCAAAGCAGATAGCAGCGTATTTGAAAAACATTGGCAAAGTGGAAGTAAAAGTCTGAATAGAAATGAAGAATAGAGGTATCTAAACCTCTTCAGATTGAATGTAGAGTCAAAAGGAAGCTTTTTGTATCAAAGTGTGGCTTTTGTTTGCACAAGTAAAACGTGTATTTGACCCTTTTCTGTTACATCTTCACACTTAAACCGCTGAAGCGATTTTGCTGTGTGGAATGGTGATAATTTAATTCCCAAGAAAGGAAATAGGATACTAGAAAACCCGGAAAATGCTTTCCTTAACTTTAATTCGTTTCAGGGGGACAGAATTTTGGAGCAATGGAGTTGCGGGCGTCAAAAAGCAGAATTCTTTGCTCGGACGCTGAAATATTTGTTACTTATTAATTACCTTTTACAAAGACGTCATAGTCAAGACCGCTAAATACAAGTTGAACCTGTAATCTAGATTTAAGTCGGTTTAACACTAGTGTATCTCGTTACAAGTGAACGTGGTCTCGATTCCCGTCGCCCGTCGCTGCACAACGAGTGGCCAATTGCGACAGTAGACAAAGTAGGTGGTGAAATATACCACTTAAGTGATCCACTTACTTACCATCTTAGTTCTGTCTACTCTGATTGATACAATCAAAAAAATTGATTCATGGCAGTTGACGGACCTACGTCATTTGGTCGGATTATGTCAAATTAATGTAAAGTACCCCGCAAACGATCAAATTTGTTTGACAAACATGCATGATGTAATTTCATCAAACGCAAGCGCAGACGATCAAACGTGCATCAAACAAGTTTGTCAAACAATTAGCTAGAATCGGTTTGAGATCATGAGATCTTGTTTGACAAATACAGCGGAACACGTTCAAACATGTTTGTCAAACGCCACGCAAATCCAAATTTTCTTCAAACAGGTCAAACACGTAGTTTGTTTGACAAACGCTTCAAACAAAGCTGTACACTATCAAACTGTTTGACAAACACGTAACATTTGACAAACAATTTGATCGTTTGCGGGGTACTTAAGTCGTCATCTGTCGGCTGGATTTGACAAAACGTGACGAAAATACGCAGGTCCGCCATCTACCTATGAATCAACTTCTCTGATAGTACAAAGTAGGTGGTCAAATATACCGCCTGAATTGATCTACCGTCCACATATGCCTGAAGTGATCCACGTATGCAATTGCATACGGCTAAGTAATTCTTAATTATACTATGCGAAAGTGTGTCTGTCTTTCGGCCTGTCAAAATGTACGTTATACCTTGAGTGTGCTGCCTATTTAAGCCGCTAAACTGACTTACGTGTAAGGAAGTAGGATAGTTTTTACTGTGTGTGGATACCACCTGACCAAGGAATTGCTTCAGACTTTTTTTAGAGCTGTATTTTCATGGAAATCGTTATGAAAGGTTTTTAAATGCGGAAAAGTACCTGTAGCGTTCTACAAAGGAAACCTTTCGAATACATTACTGTATTTCTCTGGCACTTTCTTTTGTCAGAAGCAATATAAACTCGCGTATTAGTCATCAAAATTTGGACAAAAAGGCCATTAAAACTTAATAGCACATTTATTCGAGGAAAAGGCTACGTAGAAATATAGTTAATTGAGTACAGTTACATTTTGTCTTTGTTATGTTTCCTTTAGAAAGGACATTATAATATCCTTTCATTTAAGAACATTTATATTATTGTTTAAAATATTTTACCCATACCTACGAGTACATTCACTATTCTCGGGGATCTATAAAATACATCTATACTAATCTATACTAATATTATAAAGCGGAAGAGTTTGTTAGTTACTTTGTTTGTTTGTTTGTTTGAACGCGCTAATCTCAGGAACTACTGGTCCGATTTGAAAAATTATTTCAGTGTTAGATAGTCCATTCATCGAGGAAGGCTATAGGCTATATTTTATCACGCTAAGACTAATAGGAGCGAAGAAATAGAGGAAAATGTGGAAAAAACGGGGGAAAATTATTTAAAAGGGCTTATTTGAACGCGCTAATCTCAGGAACTACTGGTCCGATTTGAAAAATTCTTTCAGTGTTAGATAGCCCATTTATAGAGGAAGGCTACAGGCTATATTTTATCACGCTAAGACTAATAGGAGCGAAGAAATAGAAGAAAATGTGGAAAAAAACGGGGGAAATTATTTGAAAGGAAACTACTAGAGCAATTTTTCTGTTATTTGGGTCAGATAACCTGAAGTAGACCACCTGAAGGATCATAGGCTATATTTTGTACACTGATTTGTCTGTGAAATATCTAATTTACGCGGGCGAAGCCGCGCGGAACGTCTAGTAATATATAACCTTGCAAGGATGTTCATCCATCTTATAAAGTGTCACTTAAAAGACAATTGGCCACCTCGTCATAGAGCAAAAATAGGTAAAAAATTTTTATAATATGGGGGTCCTACTTAAATATTTATTTTATTATTAATTATTAAAGAACAGGTATTATGAAGGATTTTGTCAAAATTTCAAGCGCCTACTTGTTACCATTATTAATATCGAGCAAAAAAATCCAAAAAAATCACGATTATTGTATGGGATTAAATATGTATTTTATTTTATTTTCAGTATTTGTTGTTATAGCGGCAACAGAAGTACACAATCTGTGAAAATTACAGAAGTCTAGCTATAGCGGATCTTGAGATACAGCAGAGATATAGCGTTCTACAAAGGAAACCTTTCGAATACATTACTGTATTTCTCTGGCACTTTCTTTTGTCAGAAGCAATATAAACTCGCGTATTAGTCATCAAAATTTGGACAAAAAGGCCATTAAAACTTAATAGCACATTTATTCGAGGAAAAGGCTACGTAGAAATATAGTTAATTGAGTACAGTTACATTTTGTCTTTGTTATGTTTCCTTTAGAAAGGACATTATAATATCCTTTCATTTAAGAACATTTATATTATTGTTTAAAATATTTTACCCATACCTACGAGTACATTCACTATTCTCGGGGATCTATAAAATACATCTATACTAATCTATACTAATATTATAAAGCGGAAGAGTTTGTTAGTTACTTTGTTTGTTTGTTTGTTTGAACGCGCTAATCTCAGGAACTACTGGTCCGATTTGAAAAATTATTTCAGTGTTAGATAGTCCATTCATCGAGGAAGGCTATAGGCTATATTTTATCACGCTAAGACTAATAGGAGCGAAGAAATAGAGGAAAATGTGGAAAAAACGGGGGAAAATTATTTAAAAGGGCTTATTTGAACGCGCTAATCTCAGGAACTACTGGTCCGATTTGAAAAATTCTTTCAGTGTTAGATAGCCCATTTATAGAGGAAGGCTACAGGCTATATTTTATCACGCTAAGACTAATAGGAGCGAAGAAATAGAAGAAAATGTGGAAAAAAACGGGGGAAATTATTTGAAAGGAAACTACTAGAGCAATTTTTCTGTTATTTGGGTCAGATAACCTGAAGTAGACCACCTGAAGGATCATAGGCTATATTTTGTACACTGATTTGTCTGTGAAATATCTAATTTACGCGGGCGAAGCCGCGCGGAACGTCTAGTAATATATAACCTTGCAAGGATGTTCATCCATCTTATAAAGTGTCACTTAAAAGACAATTGGCCACCTCGTCATAGAGCAAAAATAGGTAAAAAATTTTTATAATATGGGGGTCCTACTTAAATATTTATTTTATTATTAATTATTAAAGAACAGGTATTATGAAGGATTTTGTCAAAATTTCAAGCGCCTACTTGTTACCATTATTAATATCGAGCAAAAAAATCCAAAAAAATCACGATTATTGTATGGGATTAAATATGTATTTTATTTTATTTTCAGTATTTGTTGTTATAGCGGCAACAGAAGTACACAATCTGTGAAAATTACAGAAGTCTAGCTATAGCGGATCTTGAGATACAGCCTGGAGACAAACAGACAGACAGACAGACGGACAGACAGTAATAGGGTCCCGTTATTACCCTTTGGGTACGGAACCCTAAAAATGTTTGGGATTTGACATATGCCATCGCAAGCTATAGACACTTAGCGATGCGTTATGTCAAATCTCATAAATATTTGACATGTCTAACTAACTTCGCTATCGATACTGGCGAATGCATTTTGTCTAAGCACCTTGTTTTGCAGCCATTCCAAATATGCTTGTATTTCATCTGACTGCTGCTTGAAATGTGAGGTTATTTCGATTTTTTTTCCTATCCAGCTCCTCAACATACATTGTTCTTTTTTAATCCGCTTGCTGTTAAAAATTTCAGTTTTTTTTTTCTTACTACTTTAAGACCCAACTCAACAATACATTGTTTTTTTACAAGTATCATTTCTGATACACTTATCTCCAATTCGCGGTGTAACGAGCGGAACTCATTGTATGCTGATGTGCGGCGAAAGTGCGGGTAACCGAACCGGCAACCTGCGGCGACCGGGTCGCAGGTTACGACCCTATGTTATGAATAATGTGACGTAGAAGGGACTCGTGTAGAGGAAATAGCCCCTACAATCAGGTGATCACTGATCAGCCTAGAATCTAGATAAACTTGACTAAACTTAAAAACAATTTTTTGTTGTAGGTACTAACGCAGGAGTAGAAATCTCAACCTCTAGGCGAGAGCTAAAATTTAAGCCAGCCAGTGACTAGAGTACCATGAAGGCATTTAATGTAAAGGAAACAGAATGATGTAATGATTACCTAGTTATTTCTATTCCAATCATGACCGCAAAATGTTTGTTTGGTAACGCGAAAGGTTTGGTTGTGAACTTTGCGTCGCCTTATGAATTTTAGAAAGAAAATGGTAGATGCCTCTTACATAAAAATTTTAAGAAAGGCTTGAAACTTTAACCGGTGTCTAAGAGCTATTAATAACAATATTCTCCAGCATAATAACTAAAAGCGAAGCCTTAACTTAAATTGTAATTATTTTTGAAAAAAGTGTGTACCACTTATTAAAACGTTTCTAAAGCGCGTGTTTTTTACTCATTACCTAATTGTACCAGAATTACATGTTCATAAGTCTTAATGACTTGCAAGATGGCTTCAAAACAGTAGTCAACTAGACCGAGAACTTCGGATTGCAGTGCAAATTAAATGAGAACGTTTTAAGAAAGTCTCATGAGTCATGACAATATTATGTTTTTATGATATTATAGCTAATGATCAGTCGGATTACCTGATGAAAAGCGACCGTAGATACCAGACAAGTAGACACCTGAGACTAGTCTAGGTGTTAGATTTTCATCACTTCTTAAATAACCTGGCTACGGCAAAGTCAAAAGGATAGGTAAGGATGGTCTTTCTTAAGTAGATAAACATTAGGTTATCCTATAGCACCTAAAGCACAATAAAAAGATTCCTTTTGAACAGTATATTACCTAGATAGGTACGTCATTTTATGGCTAATGCAACTAAGACGACAAACGGGGATTTCCCGGCACCAAAAATCTTGGTCCTTCGAGTCATCCTATGAATTTTAAGCTTAGGAGAAACCATGTTTGCAACTTTCAATATATACAATTATTATTATAATACGTAATTAATTTTATTATTATGTTACATACAAGGAAAAGAAATCGAAAGTTAGCTTGCTTGCTTTTGCTTCAACGGTATTAATGTAGGATATAATATGCGCAGTTAATGCTTTAAATAGTCTCCGTTAGATTATATTATAAATTAAAATTACATAATAGCTATGTTTTGTTACATAACATCTAGTAACAACAAGCTTTGACGTGCGACTATGTGAACTAAAAGCAAAACCCTTGAAGATCTAGGTATTGTGAAAAAAAAACCAAATGTTAGTTAGAACTTACTAGATGACGCCCGCAACTCCGTTGCGCCAAAATTCGGTTATCGCGCGGGAACCGTACATTTTTCCGGGATAAAAAGTATCCTATGTCCTTTCCCGGGACTCAAAGTATCTCCATGCCAAATTTCAGCAAAATCGGTTCAGTGGTTTGGGCGTGAAGAGGTAACAGACAAACAGACAGACAGACACACTTTGGCATTTATAATATTAGTATGGATAGTATGGATAGGTTTCTTTTAGTTTGCAGCAAACTTTATAAGACGATTAAGACTCAAGTCCAATAAAAACCATCACACAAGTCCTTCCTTCTTCTTTTCAAACATATTTTGATGTGTGCGCACGCGCACAATTTGATGCCCGTGCGATTAATTATACAAACAGACAATCACATTATTTCAAGATTCGACTTCGGGACTAAATCGCGAATTGAACATTTCTGAGGAAATCAGAGAAATTGATTGATAGGCAGATGGCGGACCTGCATTATTTCAGAGTAGACAGAACTAAGGACTTCAAACAAACGGGCGAATATACGCGAGTTGGGCGCGACTGTCACTTTCAACATGTTTTACAATGCTGAGTAACGCAGTATGGCGCGTGCCGACCGATATGGCATACTACGTCAAACGTATTTTCGAGATCTCTTGTGAGTCGGCCTCACTGACCTCCATTATACAAGTACGCTGGACCTATGATACCCACTTTTTTTTGTGCCTATTTGAAGCGGAATCAGCGCCCCCGGTGAGAGGGAAGAGAAGTAAATTTGACGTAACTTGCAAATGGCCGCTTAATCGTTATTGGTTGTTATCACTAGTATTAGTTCCAAATACTCCCACTACTGCTATCAGCGCCAATATGGCGACTTTCAAACGTCATTTTTACGTCAAATTTAGTTCCTATCACTCACATTGGGGGAGCCGATTCCGCTTCAAATAAGAACAGAAAATAGCTGTCATTTCAAAGGGTATCATTAGTCCAGCTTGTATAATGGAGGTCAGTGGTCGGCCTACTCGTTAGTTCTGTTTACTCTGATTATTTGGTTGGTTTATATCAAGTTCAGTTGACAGATAACGAATAACAACAACAATCAAATTACGTAGGGCCGCTATCTGCTATTAATCAATTTCTATGATAGTATCTATCTCCACAAGATATTCGTCCGACTAATAAGAGCGGGTGCTCAGTAGAGTTGAGTGTGAAATCTCTCTCTGTGAAATAACTCCTGGCAACATACAGAATAATAATCTGCATGCTTTTCTGACTTCAACCCCATTCGCGGTCCTCATATTTTGCATACTCCAATCTACCCAGCGCCTACTCTAAATGGCGAAATTACAAGTTTCTAAAATTATGTTTCATCTAGATAGATATAGATCATCGATAACGAAACATAATAATAAAACAATGTAGGAAATGACGGCGATTCGATATCGCCATATCTTATCGCTTATATTATATATCAGTTTAAATATATCTTCCTAAACGTATCATACTGTTTCTTTTCGTGTACAATCTTAGGAGTGCGAGAGCTGTCACACTTTTTGATTCTACTAAAAAGTCCCGGTAGGAACTCAGGATTCGGGATTAGAAATATCTGTCCGATTTTGATGATTTGACACAGTGATGAACATTCACACAAAAACTTTGTGTAGCACACACACACACACACACACACAATTGATTGATATACAACGAGAACACTTTCTACTGACCTGTTCACATGGCGGGCCGCGGGCGTGTGAACTAGCCAGAGATGATATTGTATTGTGTATAAAAACTGTGTATAATCTTAATCATGTTGTGATTGTTGTGCATAAAAATGATGTATAATCTTAATCATATTTAAATCGTTTGGAAATCGAATAATACAGAAATAGGCACAGCGGAGAGACTGAAGTTTCATTCAGATATTAAGTTCTTGCATGAAATGTCTTAAACGGATTTTCAGACTGCAGACAAAAAATTGTTAATAATTAACTTGTGACAGTAACTTTTTCGGGATTAAAACTATCTTTTCTATCCCGGTACTCCGAGTATCTTCATATAAAATTGGTTCAGCCCTTTAGCGTGAAGAGGTCATAGACAAACATACTTTCGCATCTACAACTATATCCGCATTTATACGTGGGAGAGCCATGCATGATAAAATTTGGTACAAAAATACTTAGAGTACAGGGAAAGATATGGGCAACTTTTTTACTTCCAAAAAAGGAATCATAATTCTAAAATCATAAAATTATTTTATACGTGGGAGAGCCATGCTTCGGCACGAATGGGCCGACTCGACCCGAGAAATACCACGTTCTCACAGAAAACCGGCGTGAAACAGCGCTTGCGCTGTGTTTCGCCGAGTGAGTGAGTTTACCGGAGGCCCAATCCCCTACCCTATTCCCTTCCCTACCCTCCCCTATTCCCTTCCCTCCCCTATTCCTTTCCCTTCCCATCCCTACCCTCCCCTATTACCCTATTCCCTCTTAAAAGGCCGGCAACGCACTTGCAGCTCTTCTGATGCTGCGAGTGTCCATGGGCGACGGAAGTTGCTTTCCATCAGGTGACCCGTTTGCTCGCTTGCCCCCTTATTTCATAAAAAAAAAAAAAACTATTCTATAATAAAATTTCCCTGGACTCAAACGGTCTTACTACAAAAGATTTAAACACATGACATTGAACAGTTGATTAGAGAAAAATTCAAACCACTGTTCAATAGATCTTTTGTGGTAAGACCAAAAGTATTTCCATAAAAAAATGTTAATCTCTTCAGAACCATGTAACATATAGACAAACCTTCATTTATAATATAAGTAGGTATTAAAGTCAGTTTATTGTATAGTTTGGAACGGTGCAGCGTTTCCGCCGAATTAACTGACAGTTATTTCCACGAATTTTAATATGACGCGATTTGACTAGGTCCATTTGCATGCTGTGGGAATGAACTGTGTTTAGTTGTAAACCGAACTAAAAACTTTATATATACAGTGTGTAACAAAAATAAGTGATGATACTTTAGGGTGTGTACGTGTTCCTTGTAGAGAGTCACTGTGAAAGTAGCAGCGCTGAAAGATGAATATTTTTTTTTACTTTTGTATGGGCAAAGGCCCGAGCGTCACGAGTTTCCCCATACAAAAGTGAAAAAAATTTTTCGTCTTTCAGCGCTGATACTTTCACAGTGAACTCTCTACAAGGAACACGTGCTCCTGAACACACCCTAAAGTATTATCACTTATTTTTGTTACACCCTGTATAAACGTTCAAAATAGTAAACTTGGTAAAAATGGGTGGAAAACTATAGCTTTTCTGTGGTGAAAAGCTTGTTCCTAATACATGGTTGTTTCAAGTTCCATAAAACTTTTTTTTACTTTCTGTCTTTATTGGACAGTTGCTTAAGTGCATGTAGGACACACAGAATAGGGAAACCCTAGGCTGTGTGAAGGAATTAGTCATCCATAATGGCGAGTCAATATTATAGAATTTAGATGTCCATTTTGAAGTAGTTTTCTAAGTAAGCTCATTTTCCGAGTTGTTCCTCTACAACACCCAAACCAAAGAATGTCTATAAGCCGTTTTCCTTTACGATTAAAGACATGAGTGGAAAAACCAGGTAAGTAACAGTTGAACAGTTGAATTTCCGTTTTTTGCATGAATGGCGGCTTTAGGGCAGGGAAAATGATTTGAACTCAAAAAACTTGTCATTTCATGTACTTATAGCCCATAAAGTTAATATAATATTAACTTTATGGTTTAGCCAAATAAATTAGACGGATGATGAAGTAGGTCAGTTACAAGTTTTGTTTGAACAATAAGGGAAAAAATGAGTAATTGTCCTTATGTTATAAAATGTTAGTTATAAATATATCTGGTTCTTCCACTCACGTCTTTAATTTTGCTGATTTTGTGATATTAACATTTATCAATCTCTAACTTAGCCATCGAATAGCCAGCTACTTTAGCTTAGCCATAGCATAGCGGCTAACTTCAATGAGCAGTCGAATTTACAACCGCTCCACTAGCCGCCCACGGTTAACGGTACCGGTTGTGAATTGTGAGACTTGTGACCGCCGTATTTTTTTGTATCGTCAATGAATCATGGAGTGTTTCAACGGTGAAAAGTATTTACAGGCATAATGAAGATAAGTAACAGTAGACCAGCGGTTCCTAAACTTTTCTGGTGGGCGGTGGCAGAACCCTTTTGAAAAGAAATTTTTTTGACAGAACCTCAAAATAAAGAAAAAGGTTTAACCCACTGTGACAACTGGACAAGTAGATAATCATAACGAATTTTGCACCGAATAACATTGATTGGCATTGTTTCAAAAGTGACTCCATGCTGGTGTCTGACATTATGTTTTCTTGTAAAATATTCAAGTACTAGATGACGCCGAAACTAGTTTATCGCGCGGGAACCGTAAATTTTTCCGGGATAAAAATTATCCTTTGTCCTTTTCCGGGACTCAAAGTACTTATCTCCATACCAAATTTCAGCAAAATCGGTTCAGTGGTTTGAGCGTGAACAGGTAACAGACACTTTCGCATTTATAATATTAACTTAGTATGGATTATGGAAGTATGAGATCCATACCCTTCCTTATGAAGGCTTTGCGGAGCCTCAAGACTCCGTGGAGCAATAAGAATGGCCGCAGTAGACAAAATAATATTGTATTAGACAAGTATGTAGTTAGATTTCCATGTTTTGCCAAAAGTGCTCTAAAGGTAATTTTTATGCTCTATAAAATAATTTAGAATTCAGGTTTTCCATTTTTTATTTAATATTGTGTAAGTTTTATGATTTTAAAACTATAAAAAAGCAGGAAAAGGCAATGCTCATTATCCGATAAGTGTTGAGAAGGTAAACTGTGGTAATTTGTACGTTCAAACAGCTCCAGGCAGTACTCTTGTACTAATAGAAAGTGATAATCTATTTGTAAAGTCCCCAGGCATTCTTCTCATTACTTTTACTAGAGACCTATCATTATTTACATAACCCTTAGTACAGGGGTTCCCAAACTGTGCGCCGCGGCGCGGCGCCGTGGAAAGGCAAGAGGGGCGCCGTGAGTCGATCCTCCATCCCTATCCGAAACCACAATTATTATAAAATAATATTATTTATGTAAAATAGGTAGATGATTAAATATTTGTTTTTTTTTTTAAATTATTTACCTCATTTACCTGCTTAACCTAACTATAATCATTAAAGATGTTTACTTAAGTATCTTTGTTTAATAGCTAGGTAAAATAGGGCGCCACGCCGTGACAAAATATTGTGACGTGTAACTGCGCCGCCGCAGGCTGAAAAAGATTAGGAAGATTAGTACTAAAAATAACAGAAAATGCGTAAATATTTTTAAACACAAGGTTGTAAAAAATTAACATAATAATTAAGCAGAATATCAGGTTCAAGTGTTATTTTCGTTCATTTGATAACAATTAAAGCGCCCAAATTAATACGTAAATTATATTTTCGGCAGCCCGGACTCTCAAAAAAAAAACAAAAATTATCTTAAAATTTTATTAAACTAACTTATTACTATTTTACAAAAGTATATCCGCGATCGATGCTAGATCGGAATAGAATGACGGAAAATTAATTATTACAATACAAATTGCAAAACGCGGTAAATGCTGAAGAAACAGGAACGTGGTGGCGATGACCAGGCACGTGTCGCGGTGTCAGCGATCTTCTTTAGGGGTCCGTATGTAATTCGTAGGTAAATAATGTCATGAAATAACAAATATTATAAGATATAAATAAGCCTTATCTAAATCCGTTTCTAAAAAAAGACATACCAAAGAGTAATAATTTACAATCAGCATCGAGCTACTTAGCCTACCAGCACGCTTTGTATGGTCATAGAAAGAGTTTCTTTCTACGCAAGAATAGACAAAGTTGCAGAATCATAAAGTAGATTTATCAGTATGTCCCTTAAGGCCATCCCCCGAGCAAACGACCTTGACCATACTTTTGACGCGTTGCCGAGATCGCACAAAAATCCAATTTTTTTTACTTATCTTAGTTCAAAATTGATCTAAAAAAAATTAAAACGGGGAATATGTAGTTAATGAAATTGTCTATCTATTGTCGTGTGTTTCAAATAAACGTAATTTGTAAATACTAGGGAGATGCTGAAAGTATGCTTAAATTTTAATAAATTGGTATTACTTTGGAAGCTAATATCATGAGTATAATAAACAAAAATAGAAAATTTAAAACGGGGAAAGAAATGTTGATATACTGAAGATTATTGCTGTATTTTTATTATAACTTTGTAGCTTTCAAATTATGAGTTTATAAGGCTCTAAATACGGTAAATTACGGAATCTCCGTAGGGGAAGTCCCTTAACTCCTCAGCGTTTCTATTCTTTTCAATTTTGCAGTGACCATGCTATTTGATAAGGCTGTTGAGTGTTGACGTTGGGGCTTAGGAGCCTCTTATAAGGGGCTGTGATCCTTACTAATATTATAAATAGTGTGTCTGTCTGTCTGCTACCTCTTCACGCCCAAACCACTGAACTGATTTTGCTTGGTATAGTTCCAGGATAGGATATCACTTTTAATCCTGGAAAATGTACGGCGTCAACATTACATAAGTTTTTTGCTGGAAAACGATAAGTTGTGTTTAAGTATTCAGTAGTTTAGGCATTAAGGTTGACAGAGGAATCTCGGCCCTAAGCATTGTGTACTCGACTAATTGCGAGGCCCGCAGTAAACCAGTTTCTAGTGATGTGCAAACACAATAGTGTCGATGATTATATCGATAAAATATAGCAAAAAACATGTTTTGCACTTTCACAGATTAAAAAAAACATACTAATATTATAAAAGCGAAGCTGTGTGTCTTCACGGCCAAACTCAGTGGTTAGGGCGATTTTGCTGAAATTTTGTATGGAGATACTTTGAGTCCCGGGAAAAGACATAATATGACAGTCTCAATCTCGGAAAAAGATACGGCTCCCGCGCGATAAACGAATTTTGGCGCAAGGAGGCGTTAAGGAGTTTGGGGGTTGTTTTAAGAACGGAAAGCATATGCTACTTTGCAAATTACATTCATCATCATCATCACTACCATAAACCAGTATACCATGCATCGTCCCATTTTGACCCTATAATTGGTACTTTTCATAGTCTTTTACTATATTCCACTTGAACCGCGGGTAACACCGCGGGTTACAGCTAGTAAAAAATAAAATCGAAGTACATGAAAGAAATCATTTACCACATAACTGGTACAGCACAAAATATGATCGGTACCATCTGATATTGTTCGGTGGAAAACGAGAGAATTAAATGCTTTCAAAGAATAGAATCATCAGACCCTGTAGCTCACGGTTCGCTTCCCTAAAAAACAATTGATTTCCGCCTTCACAGACTATACAAATATTCATCGTGAAAAAGAGTACGGTTACCATTTATAAACCGATGGTTGTTTACAGAAAACGTTCATGTTTTTATTACGCGATGGCTCATGCGGGCTTTTGCAGTTACAGTTGGCCAGTTATTAAACTTTTTTTATCTGTTTAAAGGTAAAAAGACATACAAAACGAATCAACAAAGATAATATTTTTAAATGTGTTGTTTCAAACAAAGATGCAAACGTCCTTGTCTTGAACACTAATAATTTCACGACTTTGTGACAATACGAACTCGTTTCGAACAATAGGAACAATCATCGACGTCCCAAGGTCGACTAATTAGCATTGATCAACGATAAATTATTTACTTTAAAAGTCCAGAATAACACTAAATTGACTTGAGGCTTTGTTTTTAGACGATATTTTTGACAACCGCCAACTTTGGCGGCATTCCGACAGAGACAAGTGTAACATAAAATTAGATTTTTATTGCAATTAGTGCTTAGTTTATTTCAGTAAGTAAATTGTTATAATTACCTATTATTTTATTTGCAATTCTTCCCGATGATTATCAAGATGGCTGTCTCCAGTGGCGTAACTATAACATCCAGGGCTCGTGGCAAATTGATGGGGTTCTATCAGTAAAAATCGTCACGTTAATAATAAAACAATGTATAAAAAATTTCTGACCTCACGGCCTCTTGGGTCGGGGCCCTTTTAGGTCAGGGGCCCGTGGCATTTTGCCAGCCCTGCCACCCTATAGTTACGCCACTGGCTGTTTCTGAGTTATCGATAAAAAAATTATCGATACTGCAATCCCTAGTCGTTTGCGGAGGTCAAGATGCTCTGTACTGTGTACAATTCAAAGTTAATAATTTACCTTTAGAGGAGCTTTATGCCAACGACGTAAAAGTCACTATCACAGAAACGAGGTAAATACAAGACCACCATACACCATAATAGCAAGTGGGGAAAGTCTTGAGCGATTTAGTTCGGTAAAAGTTAGATGAATAAGGTCTTTAAGAGTCTTCTAACTGCTTTACTGCTATATTGATAACACAATATTGGTCCAATCACTTTAGGCCAAATTAGGAGCAAATCTCGGAAAATCGAGGTACCCAGTATATTACCACGTAAACTTGTAGTTTAGCATCCTAAAACAGTTCTCAAAATTTACATATTATAATTGGATGGTCGCAAGTTTTAAAATCAGGGGTCAAAAGTCACAAAAATCGTTTTTTTTTACTTTTTTTTTGCAAATATTTCGTTTTCTATGCGTTTTACGTTTTTTGTATAAATAGGAAAGTTGTAGAGAATTAAATTTTCTACAACTTTTCTATGTAACAATTTTTTTTATACCTTGAACTGTTTTCAAAATAGAGGGCGTAGAGCGCGCGGTTAGAGAATTCCTTGAGGTCAACTGGTAGTCTCGATCAAAAACGGATTCCTGGAACCTGTCATGACTATTTTACCACCTGCTCCAGATGATTTACTCAATACAATAGTCTGTAACTGCAAAAGTGGCTGTGGTTCAAGATGTGTGGATGCAGGAAAGCGGGGTTACAGTGCTCCTTAGCTTGCGGCCAGTATACTGGACAAGCTCGTCTCAATTCTGTACCATATCAGACCGATAGTGATGATGATAGAACCTTTGACCCAGAAATCATGAATGACTTGGATACAAATGTCGTTGAAGACGGTAATGAAGAGGAAATTCCGCAGCAGAGGGACGATGACGATGATGAAGAAGAAGAAGAAAAAGAAGATGATGATCATCCAATTATATGTAAATTTTCAGAACTGTTTGAGAATGCCAAACTACAAGTTTTTACGTGGTAATATACTGGGTCCCTCGATTTTCCGAGATTTGCTCCTAATTTGGCCTAAAGTGAGTAAATTGTAGATTGAATAGGTACTAATGAGTAATACAACATTATAAATGCGAAAATGTGTCTGTCTGTTACCTCTTCACGCCCAAACCGCTGAACGTTTGAGTCCCGGAAAAGGACATAGGATACTTTTCATCCCGGAAAAATTTACGGTTTCCGCGCGATAAACGAATTTTGGGCGCAACGGTGTTGCGGCGGTCATCTAATGACTGATGCTGTGCGATTCCACGACTGCTAATCGTTGTAGGTTTTGCGACAGGCTAGCAATAATGTCGTAAGGAAAACCTTAGGAAAACTGCAATAAAGGGCGTTCGTGGGAACTCGCGATTCGCACGATATTGCCTCACCTTACCTCCAAGTTTTTACGACACTGTTCTTTATCCCGTCCGCACAAAGGTGCTGTCGCAGGTAAAATATCTTTGAACGACCTGTTACCTTTCTAAAGGCCCGATCGGACGCGGGTCAAAGCTTCGGTTTAGTCGCTTGAACTACAACTACATGTTTGGAATTTGGATGAATAAACAAAACATTTGAAACAATAGTGTTGACGTCAGTAAACTTATGTCTAGTTTGCGATTAGTGATTTTGGCTATGCGTATGTTCGTTTAACAAACACATAATATACCAACAAATAAGTTCTACCGTAGCTTAGCGGATAATCTACCTGCCCAAATTTTATAAATGGGATATGAATTTTAAGTGTGGCTCAGGTTACTCTGGAAACTTCCCGCTTACAGCTTACCGTACATAATTCGAGTAGTATAGCACGTGTAGGTAAATTGCAACTTTGTAATGACTTAATTTTACCATATTTGATATTTTATTGTAATTTTGGTGTGCCTGAGGGTTGAGAGTTTGAGACAGTACCGCATAATATTAATCAGGTGATAAATATATCCTTCATCACCATCAATTCGATAGCTTTTAATATGACGGATATCCGGGAGATGCTTGTGGTCTGCTTTAAATGTTAGTACCGAATACTTTTGTGGCATTGGACAATTTGCCCATACATATTTTCATACAAAAGAAATCCTTAATGAACATAAATAAAAGTATGAAATAAACGACAGTAAAGATTTGAACTTGCTACTAAAATGACTTCAAAAGATTGTTCATATTAAGTTATTGCACAAAAACAAAGTATCATCAGAAATATATTTACTGATATATTTAAATAGATGGTTCCTACGTTATTTGCAAGCTCAGCCGACAGATTGACTCAACATAACCCAACTTAAACATCTTCCAATGATCAATTTCTCTGATGGTACAAGTTACAACCTTTAAATAGACTTGCAAAATCTCTTCTACCATCAACCAAATATCATTCACTAGATGACGCCCGCAAATCCGTTGCGCCAAAGACCAACGTTCGTTTATCGCGGGGAAGCGTAAATTTTCCTATGTCCTATCCCGGGACTTAAAGTATCTCCGTACCAAATTTCATCAAAATCGGTTCAGCTGTATAAGCATTAAGAGGTAGCAGACAGACAGACACACTTTCGCATTTATACCTCTAATATTAGTATCGATTTCATTATCAAAAGTACTTAACTACCTACACTTAACGTATTGTTAATACAGAAATATCGAATAGTAGGTCACCTAGGTTCTGAACTGCTAATTAGTATGACGAGACCATGTTGATTGACAACTGACAAGTTTATGTAGGCAGCTCTTATGCAATACAAATACCAAAGTAGATAGGCAGGTTTAAGGACCTAAATGTGCCGAAATAAGTCATGGATTCAGGATTATTCGTCTTGGAAGTAGATTTTTAAATTCTTAAAAACGCAATACGACAAAGCAGACAGTATAATACATCACGTCGTCTAATCCCATGTTAAGTTTAAATAATTATATTTTGGCAATCAGGCAACAGATGCACAAAAATTGTTGTTTATATCCGATAGTAATAATTATATTATGCTATCTTTGTAGGGTAAATCGTTTTGACTCCAGCCTTGTAAGTTCACAACGCATAGATTACCATGATTATCGAAATACTAAACAGTAAACTTTACTTACTTAAATAACTTATAAAGTAGGTAACCAATACATTTTGTTGATGTTGTACAATCAAATCAAGATTTCGACGACATACGATGACCTTGGGGACACATCGACGTGGATAAGAGAAATGCTGAAGAATTCTTTTGTCCCTCCTCATTCGTGGAATGCTAGGAACAGAATGTAGGGCTCTAACTTCTAACTGGTTTGGAACCGGTAAAAAGGGCTAACGGATCTAATGCCGATTGAATATTGATCCGGTCATTAAAACTATCACAAACTTACCCAGAAATTTGAAAATCCGTTAATGCGATACACGAAATTCACTTGATAACACTGTATCACACACGTATCACTGCACTGTTATTTTATTAAACTAAATAACATCGATACTTTTCGTAAAGTTTTGTGATAACGATAATTTTGAAACGTTCGTTCGCTGCGGCGGTTTTGGCGATACTAGCGACACGGCAGCGGCGCCGGTCGGCGCGGGCGACAATCGACAGTCGCGCGGGGCGGTGCAAGGTGGCTACCTGTGTAAGGTCAGCAGAATAAATTATATTCTAGTGTCGGATTACCGCTGTACTACGATTACATTGATGTAGGTAATGTTATTGTAAATAGTAAGGATTTTTGAAAGAATTCATGTCCGCATAATTTAAAGTTTTGTTTCATGACTCACGCATTTTAATTTCAATTCAAGTAAAAACGATTAATTATATCATGGTTTAATTATACCACAACTTGTCTCAACATATTATTCAAGTTACTTTCTAGTATCTCAAAATATCTCAATGTAGTACGGATTCGAAGAACCAGAAATAATCCGGCTCGTAAGAACCAAAATAATACGGCTCGTAGGAACCGAAAATGATTCGGCTAATATGGCCGTAGGGAGTGGCGATTTTGGGAAAATAAGAATTTCACAATTATCCTAATTGTTATTACGAGATCGTACTTGAACTTTGCGTTCCTGCTTTGGGTCAGTTAAAAAAGTTTTTAGTAAGTAAATAACTTTTTTGGGGCAAAAAGCTTATCTAATAGTAATAGTACCTATCTTAGCTTATCTAATAATAATAGTAACTATCTACCAAAATAATGTCGTCAGCGACTAAAATAGTTCAATGTCAGAATTTTAATAGTGATATTTTTTTTCCATATGTAAAACGACAAAAGAATGCATCCGCATTTTGCGGATCCTACAATATATTTTTTACCCCTGCCTGGTGTCGTATGTCGTTTTGGGAGCCGGCAGGTAGGCTGTTGCAGCATGCCCCTCGACAGGTGCAGGTAAAAAAATAACACGAGCCTACCCATTCAATTATTATTGTAATGAGCTCACGATCGTCAGCAGGGCCGCATCAAGTATAATATATATAATATATAATAATAGCAAGCTATGATATGAGTCCTGACTCCTGACTCCCGAGCCTAGATGTCGGATGCATAACTTATTATATTTTGTATTAATTATTATATTTTGTAAAAACAGCGGTTTCATTTGTACGTTTCTTGTTAAAAACTCTGGTAGAAAACAAGGAAAAATCATATTAGGTCTTACAAATAGGTTTCAGTTAGATCTTGGCCTTTACTTTTGAAAATTCAAAGTAAATGAGGAGAGGATGTCCCAGTCCACAATCTGCCATTGGCCTAAGCTAGCTGAATGCGTCACGCTGGTTAGCGATATATACTTGTCCGCAGGTGTTATAAAGACACTTAAAGGAATTCTAGAATAATTGAACTTTATCCACTCCTATGAATTATTATGATACTTAATAAGAACTAAGGAGATGGAATACTTGTGTTAATTTTAAGTACAAACCGCCTAGGGATATTAAAAGTATGTAATAAAAAAAAAGTTAATACAAAAAATACTCCAATCTTAAATCTCCTCCTTTTTAGAAGTCGGTTAAAAACAGTTACTAAACTGACCGCGCACTGTAAAACTCTGGAACGAACTGTCACCCTGCTGGTGTGTATTTCCGGACCTATACGACCTGCAAACCTTCAAGAAGAGAGCGTATTCCCTCTTAAAAGGCCGGCAACACACCTGCAGCTCTTCTGATGTTGCGAGTGTCCATGGGCGACGGTAGTTGCTTTCCATCAGGTGACCCGTTTGCTCGTTTGCCCCCTTATTTCATAAAAAAAAACTAGATAAAGTATGTTAATAAGAAGGCTAGGCTCATCGACTGAAGATCCTAAATTGGTAAGATCAGTATGCAATAATTGCATTATTTATAACCGTTTTCTAGTTCCACCTGCATTCTTTTTAAATAATAATTATCGATTGTAAACTCGTTGATCAAGAAACGCATCAGCTGTTTGCGGCATATGATTACCGTTTAAAAAAGATACAGCTGATTGAGAGTCAGCTGTTTCATTGAGTTGGTTTTTGCTATTATGGCTGGTACTAAGTTATTACCTGGTTGTCACTTGGCACTTTTACATACTTAAAATACCTTACGTACAAACATCGCATCGAGTCGAAGCGTAAAACTTCATAAAATTTTAAAAAATCGTATGAAATGCTGTGCTTCTGATAATTTGATAGCATAAACATTACATACATAAACATACATAAACATTATATAGTATAAACATTAGCATGTGAACACAGATTCGCATAGGATACCTATTCAAAGTCTATGATATGAAAGAAATGTTGAATAAATATTTTTTTGCTGTCAGTACAATAATTTCATTCTGTTCTTTCGGTAAATGGGTACCTAATAGAGATGTACATATTTTAAGATGTTGTTCTCTAATATTTTTTTTAAAGATTGTTCTCTAAACAATGTATCTACTTATAATTAAAACGTAAACAATAATAATTCATAATCATAACATTTTGACAAATGCTTTTGTAATCCATATTATTCCATAGACTGCTCATTACTTGCAGCCTGCAGGTTTTTCGAAATTAAATATTAACATAATGTTTAGGCATGTATGACGTAGGTATCATTATTAGACTTTCGTTCTCGGCTCCAAATTAGGAATAGCAAGTGAAAGTGTCGGTACACTTGTACTCAACAAGTGGGCATGATTAAGATAATTAGAATGTTTTAATTAAAAGAGGTATCTATTTCTTAAAAAAGACATCAAAGTCGTCGGGGAAAGGCAAATGTAGAACAGTTGTCTTAAAGAAAAATTTTACAAAAAAAAAAAACTTTTTTGAAAGTAAAACTAGAAACTCAAAA
The DNA here is from genome assembly GCA_905187585.1 of Cyaniris semiargus. Taxonomy (NCBI): domain Eukaryota; kingdom Metazoa; phylum Arthropoda; class Insecta; order Lepidoptera; family Lycaenidae; genus Cyaniris; species Cyaniris semiargus. The sequence continues at coordinate 14,452,048 of LR994563.1, read as the reverse complement.
GGAGTCCTTGCACTGGAAACTAATAATACAGCAGGCAATTTTGTATCTTGCGGCAGAAATACAGCAGGTGATTGACAGCGGATATTGAACTATTTTCGCCTGTTACATTGCTGTCGCACGCGACACGATACAAAATAGGTAATCCTGCCGGTTAGAAAGACCGCCGGTTTTGAACCAGAATGAGAAATTTTCAAAAGAGACATCTCTGAACGATTGACGTGTTCACTTGGTATGGCACGAGCATCACCAATCACCATTGTGTATGTCTGTCACGGAGTACCGCCATATTGGTCATACAGCCGTGACCATAACTCGGAAGTTTATTTTTAGAGCACCAGCAACGAGCAAAAGTTGAGTCTAATGACTGATATTGGGCTTCAGTAACTTTGAGCTCCTAATTTTGGAGTTCGTAGATAGTAACACCCAGTGCCGGTTTTAGTAGTACCAGCGCCCTGGGCGGGATTTCTTCGGGTGCTGGTGGTGCTATAATAAAGGGGCGCCGGCCTTTTGTCGATTTTCTCATTTCTATTGAGCTGGCCGAAAGGTTTCTTTGCAAGGAATCAAAAGTGTCAACATTTACACAGGTAAATCTCTCACTTCATTTTATATTCTTTAGCATTTGTACTGCACTGATGATAAGCCTGCTACTAGACTAGAAACACAGCTTGAAGCCATTACACATAACACAAGTTCCTGAGGCTGGCCGCATACACACGTTATCCGTCTTCGATTTCCGAATTAGTTTTCCGTATTCTGAAATTCGAATGCATGGAATCAGTAGGAAATACATTTAACAGGCGCACACGTTCGCTTTTTTCCGAACGGAACGAAATTCGCACGTTCCTTTCATTAAGTGCAAGCCAGCGCGTTCGCGCGTGAAAAAGCCAAACGTTTGCGCTAGTCTCACGGAATTCTAAATCGTAATTCCATATTAGGAAATCGAATACGGAAAACGTGTGTTTGCGGTCAGCCTAAGACATTAAGTACGGAAGAAAAAATAGATTTATCAACATCCAGACTAGTTTGTCGTTACTGATCACTTTCTATCGGAAATTGCCTGCTGTGATGCAACACATTAAATGTGATCATTAATTTGCACACGTAATTATGTAGCTTTAAACTTTGTATGAGAATTACTTTGCATATTGCGTTGGTATCTACATAATATTATGTAATTTATTCTAATAATAGATAGAATATCAATATGTAGGCTCATCTCATGTTATATCATTTTGTTGGCATAATATTGAAGATACCTATAGCCAAAGTCACAGCCAGTAGGCAGGCTTCTTGCTCTAGGCGACTATAGGCCCTAGCCAATCTATAATATGTACCTATGTATTAATATCCACTATATTTTATCTGATCTTATGTTACTAGTTATTAGGAAAAGGACGCTATGTCTTTGAGTGTCCTTGTCCAAACAATGCAATGACGAATTGGGTGTGTCCAAAAATTGGTGCTATTGTTAAACAATAAAAGTAATCCAATGACTGGTTTATTCTAGTTAGGTGGTAGTTGCTCCTGAAATATGCACACAGAAGTCCAGCTATTATTACCATTTACCTCAATGTGTTAAAAGGAGTATGAGAACTTACGTTCTAGAACTCAAACCAAACTTTTAGTTTCGTTAGCTGGCCCCTAGACGATCAATTGTATTGTGCAATATCACGCTTCAATTGTATCGAACAGTTTATTTGAAAATTAGATTGAAGGCGCGCGATTTTCAATATTAACCCTATACTAGACGGTCAATAATATTACGCAATACGTGATATTGCGAAATAAAATTGCTAGTCTAGGGGCCCGCTTAGAGTTCGCGGTAATTAATTAAAACGATGTTGGAGTGGACCAATCAGCGCAACAATTCTGCATCGCACTATCGAATTTTTCTGTGAAACTTATGTATACCTCAACTCATCTAAAAACTAAGAAGGCTTTGGCATATCAATGAGTATGTCAGCCCGCTTGGTCAGAGACCTCTTTACGTAACTACCACTCATATTCCCGTTCTAAACCAAACTTTTAGAGCACCAAATACCAATCCGACTCGCAAACCTTCATGAAGAGAGCGTATTCCCTCTTAAAAATGGCAACGCACCTGCAGCTCTTCTAATGTTGCGAGTGTTCATGGGCGACGGTAGTTGCTTCCCATCAGGTGACCCGTTTGCTCGTTTGCCCCCTTATTTAATATTAAAAAAAAAACAGATCTTTTATCATCTAATATTAACATACTAAGTACCTCGCAACAGGAGGTCTGATCGATGATCGATAACTATCGGAGAAAGTTCCACCCGATATGCCCTTAAGCAGTCTTTGTCTTGGAGAAATTGTCGAAGCCAATCACTGTACTGTTTAGAGACAATTACTAATGGTGGAGTAAAACGTCGTATTTGTTACAAGTTTTATGACCTACCTTTTGCCAGCTCGGCTTTCACAAGGGGAGCAACGTTTGTATGCTGTCTAGTCGTGCCGTTCAAAATCCCTTGAAGTTTTTGAATCTGATCTACTTATTAAAATTTTCGATGTAATTTTGAGAAATCCTTTTGTTTTGATTTCGTAGGCATTATGGTCTTCTCAGGTTTGGAATCTGCCTCGGTTAATCCAGAACACCCTGGGACGTGTGACATGTTCGCCAACCTTTCCACTAAAACCAAGCTCCACACCCTGGCGTCACAATGCAAACTGCTGCCTATACAAACTCCTATAATGGGCAGTTATACTAAATACGGCTCCAAGGTCCACCTGTAGTCTGATCCTATATGGTGCGACACCAGATGTTATCGCATTATCGCCTTATATCGCTTATGTAATCCCATTTAATCCAAATTTGTGAGTGTGTGGGTGACAAATCCCTACCATAATGAATTTGGCAATCATTTCGCCAGTAGAATAGCCGTAAATTTGCATGAGCTGGCCGTCTGTTACCTCTTGACGCTTAAGTCGCTAAATCAATTTCGATGAAATTTGGATGACTTTGGGTCCGGAAAAGGATAAATGATAGTTTTATTACTTGTACAAAAATTTACGGCTAGCGTGCAATAAACAAATTGCTGCACAACCAAGTTGCGGGCGATATCTAGTTTTGAATAACTTTATAAAATATCTTAATTAATATTATAATAACTGGATTTATATGAGGCGTCGCGAAAGCGCGGTCTGTCCGCTACACCGAGATCACAAGCAAAATATGTATGTAAATGTCAGCGCGACCGCGCCGCTATTTTCTTTTAATATTATAAAATGAAGGGGCAAACGAGCCAACGGGTCACCTGATGGAAAGCAACTACCGTCTCCCATGGACACTCGCAACATAAGAAGAGCTGCAGGTGCGTTGCCGGCCATTAAAAAAAGAAAACGCTCTGTTCTTGAAGGTTTGCAGGTAAAGTATTATTTTTAACAAAAAATTAAAACCGACTTCCAAGGTAAAAACAATAATATTATGAATCAAAAAGTATTAAATAATTCTTACTCTTTAATAGTGCCTCTTTCAGAATTCGTCTAAATCTCTTCTATTTCTGTACATATTTATAGTCTTCATTATTTTGAAGTCGGTACCAGCTAATTTAATCGTGAGTTCAGTCAATGTCAGAATATCTGAATTTTTTTGGTACTGATACCGACTTCAAAGTAATGAAGACTATAGTATGTACAGAAATAGTTGAGATTTAGACGAATTCTGAAAGAGGCACTATTAAAGAGTAAGAATTATTTAATACTTTTTAGTTCATATTATTATTGTTTTTACCTTAGAAGTCGGTTTTAATTTTTTGTTAAAAATAATAATTTCACTCTTTTTAGTTATTTACCGGTAAACAAACAAACAAAGCTGTCAGTTGTAGATATATAGGATTTAGGTATGAAACTATCACAACTACGTCTTGTACTCAGGCAGTTTTCAAAAAGTTTTATACTATGTCTCAAAAGCCATGACCCTACTATAAATATTATGCATGACCTGTTAATCTAATAAGCACTCAGCTGTGATGAAATTGCTACTATAATACGTCGTTATTTATTACAAGTATTGACTACTACGTTCCGCGCGGCTTCGCCTGCGTTAATTAGATATTTCACAGACAAATCAGTCTACAAAAAATATCCTATAATCCTTCACGTGGTCTACTTCTTATCTGACCCATATAACAGAAAAATTGATCTAGTAGTTCGTGAGATAAGCCCTTTCAAATAATTTACCCCGTTTTTTCCACATTTTCTTTTATTTCTTCGCTCCTATTAGTCTTAGCGTGATAAAATATAGCCTATAGCCTTGCTCGATAAATGGGCTATCTAACACTGAAAGAATTTTTCAAATCGGACCAGTAGTTCCTGAGATTAGCGCGTTCAAATAAGCCCTTTCAAATAATTTCCCCCAGTTTTTTTCCGCATTTTCCTCTATTTCTTTGCTCCTATTAGTCTTAGAGTGATAAAATATAGCCTATAGCCTTCCTCGATAAATGGACTATCTAACACTGAAAGAATTTTTCAAATCGTACCAGTAGTTCCTGAGATTAGCGCGTTCAAACAAACAAACAAACAAACTAACTAACAAACTCTTCCGCTTTATAATATTAGTATAGATAATATTATAACTGAATTATGATGAATAGAATTTGCATAGTAGCATACTTTCAGTTCTTAAAACAACGATGAATCCCCCAAACTTTCATAATATGAAAACTTATTATCTGAGTTCACTACCGCTTTAGAATTTCTTAAAGAACTCAAAGCATATACCACTGTATATGCTTAGAGTTCATCAAGCAATGCTGAAATGTTCAAACGCCTATCTCTAAAGGCTCTAGAGTTCTGTTCAGTGACTTCCGTTGTATTATAAAATTTATAAAACTTCCGCATGGAAACTTATCAGCTCAACATAATAAAATATACTTAAACTACTTTAAACTACAATAATAGAACTATATTTGTCCCAATCAAGGAGTTTCCTACATACCTCATAGATCCCATGATCAAATTGCCACCTTGCTAACCGCAACACCAAGTTTAAATCATTTACTTTGTAACAATATTAATATAATTTTCAAAATCACTCGACAAACTCGAGTCTCGATCAAAAAGACTATGAAAAGTATCAATCACTAGATGTTCCGCGCGGTTTCGCCCGCGTAAATTAGATATTTCACAGACAAATCAGTCTACAAAAAATAGCCTATGATCCTTCACGTGGTCTACTTCTTATCTGACCCAAATAACAGAAAAATTGCTCTAGTAGTTCGTGAGATAAGCCCTTTCAAATAATTTCCCCCGTTTTTTCCACATTTTCTTCTATTTTTTCGCTTCTATTAGTCTTAGCGCGATAAAATATATCCTATAGCCTTTCTCGATAAATAGGCTATCTAACACTGAAAGAATTTTTCAAATCGGACCAGTAGTTCCTGAGATTAGTGCGTTAAAATAAGCCATTTCAAATAAGTTCCCCCTTTTTTTCCACATTTTCCTCTATTTCTTCGCTCCTATTAGTCTTAGCGTGATAAAATATAGCCTATAGTCTTCCTCGATAAATGGACTATCTAACACTGAAAGAATTTTTCAAATCGGACCAGTAGTTCCTGAGATTAGCGCGTTCAAACAAACAAACAAACAAACAAACAAACTAACAAACTCTTCCGCTTTATAATATTAGTATAGATAACTCATAATGATGCATCGTGTGATGGTAGTGATGATGATGATGATGATGAATGTAATTTGCATAGTAGCATATGCTTTCAGTTCTTAAAACATCGCTGAAACCACGAAACTTATATCTATAAGGAATCCGGAGTTCTCTTAGTATCTTCGGAACCATAGAATACCTTGGTGCAAAATCTTACTTTTTGGTAACATATGCCTAGGATCCTTCATATAAAACTAAAATCACTATATATTTCCATATAAATTTTGAGGAGTTCCCTCGATTACTCATGGATCCCATCATCAGGTCACCACTCTTGTGAACATGGCACCAAATTGGGGTTGAACCCTATACAACAAAAAAAATATATTTTGAAAATTGGTTCACAAACGGCGGAGTAATCGTTGAACATACAAAAAAAATATTCACAGACGAACATATTATAACCTCCTCCTTTTTGGCAGTCGGTTAAAAATACATAATATATTGCTTGTGATCTCGCGGCAAAACGGCCAAACCGCGTTCGCCCGGACACATATTGTGAATCCAGCCTTATTCCATTGCAACTGTCTCTTTTGCGATCAAACTGTCATCATGATGACAATCACTTTTACTCATTCAGGTAACTTGAGCCCAACAGCTGCTGACATCCACACCAGGGAGAGTGGATGAGGTTGACGGAGTATGTAAAATACTATTTTTTGACGTTCAATTGTACCATTTGATATTCTAATATATTATATATTCATAGGAAGAGGCTTTAATAAGCATAATATTATTAGTTGACCTAAGTATTAAATGTTAAGTCTTGTTAGCTGTTCTTAAATTATGTAGCTTCAGCCCCTGGCCCCCGGGTAATAGAGATTATTTATTCTTTGGAATAGAATGGACTTTAATAAGTATATTTTTAATTATATATAATAAAGACTTCACATTTAGTACCTAGGTAAAGTACTAAATGTGAAGTCTTGTTAGTTGTTACTTGTTCTTAAATTTAGCTTCAGTCTCTGGCCCCCGGGTAACAGAGCTTCCAAACTTTGGTTTGGAAGCTTCCAAACTTCTTTGAAGGTTTTGAACCAGTAAATTCTTTAATGATCTTTCTATTTTTACTGAACCTATCTATCTTTGCACGTTAGTAAGAACTTAAATTGAAATAAGCACAATTTGGAAACAAAATATTATGATATTTTATTAACATCAGCTCTTCTTCAATTATTATTTTATACCTAACGCGGATATTCCAAAGCTCAGCTCGGTTAGGGATGTCTATTAATGGATCGTAAATAAGCATCGCATAACCTGATTTTCTTGTTTCAGGTTGTGTTGGCGTGAAAGCACTAGGCTCTGGAGTTAGTTCGTTCACCCCGCATACCAGACCTAGGCTACCTAGGTCCCGGTTTTATGTGTAAACTGTAAAGCCGTGCGCATACGCATACTTACCTTATTATGTAAATTTTCCATATATACGAACTCATTTTGTATTTTCTTTTAGTTTTTTTATTAGAATGTCGGTTCTACAGCGAGTGAGAGAGAACGGACTGTAGAGCTTGGCATTCGATTCAAAGGTTGATTGTTCGATTCCCGGGTTGGTACAAGTTGAAATTAAAAAATATATTTCTGTTGTTTTCAGAGGAGATACTTCAAGCTTGCTCAAAAACTTAATGACAAATGACTGACCCTAGGATTCTATAATAGGTGGAACAAAGTTTAGTGTGTAGTCGCCCTAAGGGGCAGCCATGTTTGTTTTTACTCGAGAGCCATTGAGTCAGGTATTACAGTTACATAGCCTGCGCCTGGATCAATGGAATGTTCTAGATCTAACCCAGGAAGAGAATCCTCGGCCCTTAGACAAAGAGTCTGGAGTTTGCGCAGATAAGAAAAACATATTGAGTTCTTTAAATCGATCGTAAACATTGGTTTTAGCAATCAAATCAAATCATCTTTATTTCGGGCATCAGAGGCCCATATAACAAATACCTTAAATCTAACATACATATTAATAATATAATAAATACCTTAAAACTAACAATACATATTTTATATATACTTATAAACTAACACTGTCACTTGTTGCCGGCGACGTGACTTGACGCTTCGTTCCGGAGTCTCCCCCGGAACTTACGGTAGACCACATCCATCGGCCAGAACTCCGGCGCCTCAAAGGTCGAAAGAAGATTCGTCGGTACTCTCACCACAAAGGAGCTAAAGTTAACCTTGTGGCGAGACTGCAGACGCTCGACCCTCAGTCCTCAATATCCTCATCCTATAAAACAGGAATTAGTAGTGACAAAAATCATTCTTAAAAACTGAGCTATTACTTAGATGAGGTCTGAATGATTTTGCAAGCACGGTTCGAGAATTACTTTTAAATTTAATTTTATGGCTTACCGGTTACACTAATTTTGTGGTAGACTGGTGCCTTAAAATGGGCTGAAGCTGTATCTACCTGTATAAATAACAATTTGCTTAGGGCCTGTTCCACCACTACCTGATAAAGTGCGGATAGGCTATCCACAACTTTTTTGACAGATTCTCCATACTCTATCTGTCAAGTTAAGTGGTGGATAGCCTATCCGGCACTTATCAGGAAGTGGTGAAACATTCCCTTAGTCTGGATATGGTTTTTTAAACTTTTAATAACCTTCTAGAAAATATTATAACGCCCATTAATTTTCCGTTGCAATATTATTTACATGTCAGAAATTATTGTTTCTCTCTACATTTCCTTCCCAGATCTGCTATTCATCATGTTGTATTCACACATTTCGACCTGTGAAACTTTCACAAGCGTATGCAGTGTGAAACTTTTGTGTTGTCTTCGAGCTGTGTTTTGTGTCAAATACCTTTCATCATCATCAGGTTTCGTCAGCTGTATGAGGTACTTAACTTCTGTTCTATCTTTGATAAAACTTTACTTACTCCCGTTCGTCTCTATGTGTATATTGTGATAGCACATATTAAACGACTACTTTTAATTCCGCTTTAAGAAATAATAAACACTAAAACAGAAGAATATTAAGAGGTAGAGCTTTTGTACAACAAGTGCTTTACCGCCTTCCCCTACGGAGATTCCGTAATTTACCGTATTTAGAGCCTTATAAACTCATAATTTGAAAGCTACTAAGTTATAATAAAAATACAGCAATAATCTTCAGTATATCAACATTCCTTTCCCCGTTTTAAATTTTCTATTTTTGTTTATTATACTCATGATATTAGCTTCCAAAGTAATACCAATTTATTAGAATTGAAGCTTCGATCACTTATATACAAGATACACAATCCGCGGCAAAAAACGACCTCACTGAAAGAGCACCAAACGCAACATCCTGGTGGACTTTCGATTTAGTAGTGCTCGAACGCTCCGCCGGGAAACATGCCTCAGTGCTCGTTCAACAATTGTAAAAATCATACGTCTAAAACGCAAAAAAAGGATGGAATTTCATATTTCCGGTAAGTAATAATTTTATCCTAATATATTTCTTACAATTGTATTGTAAATATTGGTATTTCGTTAAGAAATCACCAAAAAACTGTTTTAAAATTAAGTTATAAATAAATCAACACGAAGTATAAACCATCTCAATTGCGAATACTCATACTAAAGGTACTTATCGTAGTTTATCATGCCCACTTGAAATGTTCGGGTTATAAGCTATGTTTCTGTTCCATTTGTTGGAGTCGCTATTAATTATTATTTTTTTATTGAGGATTTTTTTTTTAGGTTTCCTCGAGATCCAGTTAGATGTGGAAATTGGATATCAGTTATAGCACGGCAAAGATGCGAAGAATTTTTCAAGCCGACTTTAGCGAGCGTTGTATGTTCTAAGCATTTTTTTGAGAGTGATGTATATGTGACTCCGAAAGGCATGAAGAGACTACACAAAACAGCTATACCTCGAATAGTAAGTAAAATGTCAATATACAGTATGTAACAAAACTAAATAATTAGGGTCTGTAATGTGTATGAGTCTCCTGTATAGTTTACTGTGAAAGTAGCAACCCTAAAATAGTAACTTAAAAACATATGGGCAAATCTCATGAATTTGCCCATACAAATCACAAATAAAAACACTTTTAGGGCTGCTACTTTCACAGTGAACTAAGTTGCTACTTTTATAGTGAAATAAGGGACACATTCACCCCTAAAGTATTATCACAATGTTTCGTTAAACCCAGTAAAATTGAGTTTAATTATTTATTTAGTATATTACCATTTACTATAATATTGTTTTTTTATAGGAAGAAAATGTTCAAGATGTACAAGAGGCTTCTTTTGATACAAAAGCAAATGAAAAACGATGCTCGCAACCTCAAGTAAGTACACAATTGTAAATAGTACAGTATTTTATTTATTTTTCTTAATTTCATTACATTATAATATTTTGATTTAATCCAGACTCTAATATGAATTTCGAGCTTACAGACAAAACCGTGAATTTGATTAGTTTGCTTAAAATCTAGAGTGATTTTTTGTGCTCTATAATAAAAATATATATTTTATTTAATGATTGATTAATAATATGGTTGTTTTATTTCAGATATATGCTGAGCAGCTAATTGGTAAAAACTTTGAAAGCCCAACTTCATCATTGTCATTAAGCATTGGCTCAATCCTAGATACGCCAAAAAAAATTGTTATTAAAAAGGAACTTAGTGCTTGCAAAAGATTAATAAAAATTAAAAATAACAAATTATCAAATTTAAGAATAAAAAATAGGAGGCTGAAAAAGAAATGCAGCAACTTAAAGAATGTTCTGTCTTTATTAAATAAACGCCAAACAGTAGATCAATCACTCCTCCATGACCTATCTAAGCATATAGAAGTTACAGACACATTTAATGCAATATATTTAAAAAACATAAAAAACAAAAGACGACCGTTTACTAAATATCCTCCAGGCGCTAGAAAATTTGCTATTACTTTACACTTTTATTCACCAGCTGCGTACAAGTACATAAGAAAAATGTTTGACACTTGTCTACCTCACCCAAATACTTTATGCAACTGGTATAGAAGTATTAATGCTGAACCTGGTTTTACCGGAGAAGCATTTGATAGACTAAAAGAAAAAACAGAAACATCAAAAAAGGAAGTGATTGGTGCTATCATTGCTGATGAAATGTCAATACGGCAACAGAAAATATGGACTGGTAAACGGTATGAGGGTTTAGTTGACATGGGACTTGGCGACACAGACGATACAAATGACATTGCCAGTCAAGTATATGTCATTATGCTAGTAGGGGTTAATGATTCATTTAAAATTCCTTTAGGTTATTTTTTTATTACTAGTCTGACAGCTGAAGTAAAAGCTAATTTACTCAAAATCGCCTTAGAAAAATGTCATTCAGTTGGTGTAAAAGTGATATCCCTGACTTTTGATGGATGTAAAGCAAATATTTCTTGTATGAAAATTTTAGGTTGTAATATTGACGATTATTCGAACATGAAAACTCGTTTTAAGCACCCTTTAGGTAAATATGAAGTAGTTGTGTTTCTAGACGCATGCCATATGATAAAACTAATGCGTAACACATTTGAATCAAAAAAAGTCATCAAGGATGCCGGTCAGAATCTTATAAGATGGGATTTCATAAGTCGTCTTCATAATTTGCAAGAACGACAAGGACTACATCTTGCCAACAAATTGTCCCACCGGCACATCGCATTTAAAAATGAAATAATGAAAGTTAAATTAGCAACGCAACTCTTGAGTCGAAGTGTGGCTAACGCTATCGAGTTTTGTGAAAAGCAGTTAAATCTTTTTGAATTTAAAGACAGTAGTGCAACAGTTAATTTCATTTTAATTTTAAATAATATTTTTGACATTTTAAATACAAGAAATCTTAATGATCACGAATACAAAAAACCTCTCAGTTCTAGGAACGCTGAAAAAATAATGGCGTATTTAATTAAAGCAAAGGAATACTTAATTTCATTACGAGTCGATATTCGACGAAAAAAAACAATAAAAAGAAAAAACGAAACAAGAGTGGTTTATACTTCAGAAAATATGCCTTTATGGAAATGTCAAGCGAATACGGGTGTGATAGGTCTTTTAGTTTGCATTGATAGTTTAATGTACTTATATAAGACTCTGATTGAATCTGAAACTGTTTCTTTTCTTCTTAGTTACAAATTTAGCCAAGACCACGTAGAGTTATTTTTCGGTAATTTACGTAGTCATGGTGGACATAATAATAACCCTAATGCGGTGCAGCTAAAATCAGCTTATAAAAAAATGCTAATGCATTTAGAGCTCAGTGAAAAGTTTACAGGAAATGCTATACCACTGGAAAATATTCCAATTTTGAGTGGTAAAAATACCATTTCCACTCTTAACGTTACTTCAATAGGATATCGTGCAGAAAATGAAATTGATACAATGAACTCTAGTAATAACTTAGAAGACATAAATATTCAAGAAAACTGTGACACATTATCATTTGAGCTGAATGAACCTGAGTGTAGATCCGAATATGTGGACCAAATCGTAGGATACATTGCTGGAAACGTAGTACGCCATTTAATAAAGAGTATAAAATGTGACGTATGCATAAATAGTTTATTAGCTGAAGAAAGCCTTTTTTTCCACAAACTTATTGATGTGAGAAACCTAGGGGGACTGTTTTATTCATCTTTAGATGTATTTCTTCTTTGTAAAAAAACAGAAGTTGCAATTAGGCACTACCATACATCTACTAGCAAGAATTCAGATATTCTACATATTTGCACCAAAGTATTATCATCATTTCTTGGTGTTGACATATTTAAATCCATGTGTCAAAATCACAGAAGTATTGCAATGAAATCTATAGTCGAGAGATACCTTAAAATAAGATTGCATTATATTGCAAAAAAAGACACGGAAAAAAATAAAAACATTTCAAAAAGGCAATTATATAATAAACTCACTTTATTTCAAGGAAATTAAACCTAATATTTAATTCATAACCTAAATTGTTTAAATGTAATTATAAGTAGAATAAGATAGTAGGTAGTAGTCTATTAGTTGTTGTCATATTGTTTTTGTTACTTGAAAGTTTTATTATTTGTTTTTGTGTCAGTAATAAAAGTGTGAAAGGGCCTTAGTTTACGTATATTAATATTTTTATTTTATTTTAGTTATTTTCTATATTTACCTCCAAGTTTTCGGCTCAAATAAAAGTATTTTACCTCTGGTGTATTAGTTTCATTTTTTTAATAAATATTATTTTTTAATTAATTAATTAATACTATTAATAGAGTCATAACTCATAATGTGATGTTGCAAGATGTAAGGGTAGTGACGATGATAATGATTAATCTAATGTACCATAAGCATATGCCTTCAATTCTTAAAACAACGTCGAAACCCCCAAACATGTATCTATAAGATTTACTTGGAATACTTCATTTTATATACAAAATCACTATAAGTTTGCATTTGAAATACATACTTCAGATGAATCGAAATCACAATATCATCCAGATAAATGGGATTTTTTAGTATAAATAGCGAGGAATTCCCTCAATTACTTATGGATCCCATCATCAAGTCACCTTTTTTATGAACATGGTACCAAATTCGAATTAAACCCGATACAATAGTGAAAAAATCTTGAAAATCGTTCCACAAACGGCGAAGTGATCGTAGAACAATATACAAAAAAAATATAAACAGACGAACATAATTATAACCTTCTCCTTTTTTGGAAGTCGGTTAAAATGTATGGGCTTGAGTGATGTCCTTTCTGGCCTATCGGAAAATGTATACACTTATATTTTGGTTAATTATAAAATTAGACATATTAGAGCAACATAATATTACAAGTAAAAAATAATTACTCCATACTTTATACATTAAACTTCGGAAAAATAAAAAAAAATGATTATTAAAATTATTACAATCAACAAAAAAATGTTGAACAGTTCGACTCCACTAATGACTTACTTCGCCCTGTTCCAGCGCGGTTTCAGTGCGGCCGTAAAATTTATTGCTTTGTAAACACACATGTACATTGTTTTGTAAAAAGATCTTTAATAACTATGAATAAGGTTGATTTTAGATAAATGTATACTTTTTTAAACTCTTATTACTCGGCGACAGATTTTCGAGAGGTTTTGTATGGGATTGTGTATCTTGTATATAAGTGATCGAAGAATTGAAGCATACTTTCAGCATCTCCCTAGTATTTACAAATTACGTTTATTTGGAACACACGACAATAGATAGACAATTTCATTAACTACATATTTCCCCGTTTTAAATTTTTATAAGTTATAATAAAAATACAGCAATAATCTTCAGTATATCAACATTCCTTTCCCCGTTTTAAATTTTCTATTTTTGTTTATTATACTCATGATATTAGCTTCCAAAGTAATACCAATTTATTAGAATTGAAGCATACTTTCAGCATCTCCCTAGTATTTACAAATTACGTTTATTTGGAACACACGACAATAGATAGACAATTTCATTAACTACATATTCCCCGTTTTAATTTTTTTTTAAATCAATTTTGAACTAAGGTAAGTAAAAAAAATTGGATTTTTGTGCGGTCTCGGCAACGCGTCAAATGTATGGTCAAGGACTCAAGGTCGTTTGTTCGGGGGATGGCATTAATTCCGGCTCACACTTAGCACCAATCGTATGCCTGCAGTTATTACCTTTCACTGAAGTTAAAACTAGCTTAAACGTATTAAAGCTATAGTTTTGTAGCAGGCGCTGTAATAAAACCTAAATATTTTGCGTAATATAATATTATTTAATAAACAGATTGCTATGAAATCTTTATCAAGCATTTTTCCGCAAATAATTCATAACACGATTAGTAAGAATTTCTTTGTCTTATGTCTCGATCCCAGGGTTGTCATCACAGGGCGACCTCGTGTGCACATTTTGCTGTAAGTAAATGAAATCGCCCTAGTCTTTTCTAAGGCCTATAAGGGTTTATTAAACCGCAACGTGACGGCGCGTAGATGCATTTCTAAATTTGTATGGATTTGACAGATTTGCAAGACGTTTCACGCTCACGAAATCTGTCAATTCAGCACAATTAATTTAGAAATGCACGCGTCGCATTGCGGTCTGAATTGACCTTTAAGCTTAAAGTAGTAAGGAGCTTAATTAATACCACTACTCAGTAAGATTTTATTTATAGGTACAGGATTTTACGAAGCTATAACACCTTGAGATTAACTAGACCCCTCGTCTTGTTGTAAGGAAATACTATGGACAGAGGCAAGGCCGGTTTTAGCAATACCAGCGCCCTGGACGAGATTTCTTCGGCGCCCAGGGTGCTGATAGTGCTGAAAAAATTTGCGCCCCTTTTATTTGCCTTCAGCGCCGCTTTTAATCCGGCGCCCTGGGCGGTCGCCCAGCGTCGCCCCCTAACCTAACCTAACGCCGCTACTGGACGAGTACGGCGAGGCGGCGCCGGGCCTCACGCCCCTTCGACCACGAGGATTTTTTTAGGATATACGAGTTTTGATGCTCATATTTTTAAAAATAAAAATTTGAGTATATAAAAGTCTTTCTCTCAACAAAATCCGTCCTCTTGCGTCATCAATTAGTGGGCCTCGCAAAACATATCTTGCCCACATATTTTTGATCTTGCCTCGCCACCGACTATGAAAGTAGGTGCTAAGTTAATTACTTCGTGTTCCACCCTTAACACAGCCCTATATCGAATCAACAAACCTATTAGTTAATAATAACTGTTAATTATGATGAAAATAAGTTCACAATCCCGGCCTTTATTTGAGTTCGATGATACCAAGGTCAGAGGTTGCCAGATAAAAGCGGCTGCGTCCAAAGTGCGGGCGTATTCGTCAGTCAGATATCATGAGGGTTGCTCTGGTTGTGTTGGGTTGTCTGGGGCTGGTGGTCGCTGACGTGCCGGAATGGACCGAGTGTTCTGAAGGTAGGTGGTTTCTGTTTCATAGTCTCATTAATATTTGGAGGAAATTCCTTGCCTGTTCAAAGATGTTTCTCTATGTTTCTCTAGACAGTCATAAAAGTATGTAATAATTAAAGTGACTATAACAGATTCACGTTGGCTCATGATGGACCAATACAGGCGATTATGGAGGTGTACAGAAGTCATGGATGTCTATCATTGCGTGGGCCAACGTGGAGAAGAGCTTTAATGCTGACGTACCATCGATGATAATTTATAAAAAAAAAAAAAAACAAATGACGTAGGTATGCCATCTGCCTATGAATCAATTTGTCCCATGGTGCATGGTACCATCGAAGATATTGATTTATAATCAGATGGTGGACCTACGTCATATCATGATCGGGTTATTATAAGAATTCAAAGTTAGACGTGTCAGACGTCTCTGTCATACTACGCTTGCTGCTTCAGCCATATTACTGGGTTTGACGTCGCAACCAAATTAGATAGGTCCTCTTTCTGCTCAATTTCTCTGATAGTAAAAATTTCAAGATGTGCATGCATGCAGTTTGTCTTGGCTCTTGAGAGCCAGAAAATTCAGTAAATTCTAGTTTTGGTCGTTAATTGACGCAATACGCAATTATTTTTTTACTATTTGACCCTTTCACTGATAAAAGTTAAATGCACTCTCGTTTACATACCGTGACAAACAGAGTAAGTGACGCATTTACGCCGTAGGTATATAGCTTACGACGACCTCTGTGGCTCAGTTGGTGGGCTGTTGGTAGCTCAAGCCGGGGGTCGCGGGTTCGAATCCCGCCGACGGAACAAAAAAAAAGTTTTCAAAAGTTCCTGGGTCATGGATAGTGTATTAAATATGTGTATCATATAATAAAAATCTTAAATATATGTATAGTATAAAAGTATTAAATATATTTCCGTTGTCTGATACCCGTAACATAAGTCTTTCAGGTACTTACCACGAGGCCAGACTGACGTGGTGTGATGCGTCCATAGATATTATTATATAGCTTAAGTTTTGACCCACGACCACTAAAATACACGCTGGGGTACTCTTGAAACAAATACAATTTCTAGTCAAAGTCAAATTCTAGACCGTTATATTATAATATAGATTAAGTATAAAATATAGTGACTTAGTACCATGGAGTGGCGATAGATAATAATTTCAAAAATAGTTAAATTGACACCGACCCGCACGACAGTCCCAGATTTAAGAGACAAAATGACGAATGACGAAGGAAATGTGTTTATTCCCTACTAAAATCTGGTCTTTGTCATACTACGCTTGCTGCTTCAGCCATATTACTTATTCTATTCACGTGTCTCATAATATGTTTCTGTTCCAGTTTCGGACGATGTGTGCAGCATTACCAATATCCGTGTAGACCCCTGCAAGGAGCCAAGCGCGTGCAAGTTCAAGAAGGGAAAGCAGGCGACTATCGACATCGACTACACCCCAAGTAGGTTCACCTTTTCGACCATCAACTGAACCTCACAAGTCACAGAACATAATATATTATTTTTGTTCGGGACTTAAAGATACAAAATTTATACTCGGGACTTACTCGGGACTTAAAGATACGCTTAGAAATGCGCGGAATCTGACGAATTTATGATGGTTAAGCTATTACAATGTTGTAGCCAATTTTTTTTTGCCAATCGGCCGTTCGGCCTTGATTGACATCGAGCCATTTTATTACGCCACCGGTTCATCCGTCGGGTTATTCCCCGTTGGTAGGCAGGAAGACCTGAATCATCGAATAATAATCTATTCAGGGATTAAATATTTTTAATTTCCAGATTTCAGCGGCAGCAAGATCAAGACGGGTTTTTTCTGGGCGAGCCCCAACGGGGATGTTGATTTTGCTGAGCTCAAGGACGCGGACGCATGTCAGTTCACCGCGTGCCCGTTGCAGGCCAACACGCCAGCCCAGTTCCACTACGGCCTCTATATCGGCAAGAAGCTGCCCACCGTAAGTTGCTGTTAGACATACCATTTGTTGGTTAGAGATGAACACTAGGCGACGCTGCGTTGCAGCGGACACGGCCTCTATGTCGGCAAGAAGCTGCCCACCGTATGTTGCTGTTAGACATATCGTATTGTAGCTTAGGGATGACCGCACTAAGCGACACTACATTGCACTTGCAGCGAAGCGACGCACACCGTCACACCTCTACGTTGGCAAGAAGTTGCCCACCGTATCTTGCTCCTAGACATACCGTTTTGTAGCTAACGGAAGACCACACTAAGCGAGGCGAATTCACGTTTCATAGGCAATGACGTTTTGTGTCGCGTGGCTCCAGTCTCCACTGCAGTGTAATTACGCCTAGTGCTGTCTCACATATTTTACGGTTTTGGTCACGAATCACTTTTGTTATTCCCGGCGTTTCGGCTTTCCAGCGGCGTGGTCACGTCCGATTTATGCAAAAACATTGCGGGTTCCGATTTATGAAGATCCAGGTTAATAGAGGGTTTAAACAGGCGCTTAACTTTAACCTAGATTTGGACTTGAATGTATAATAGTATATTAAAGTGCATATCCGTATTTCCAGGGCAACTTCCCGCTAAAATGGAAGTTATGGAATGAAGACGATGGCACCCAGAAGTGCTGCTTCAAAATGAACGTCAAACTTGTCAAATAAAATACAACTTGTGCTAAGTTCCGTGGAATTGATGGACAGCTAGTTGTGTTTAACTGAACGAATATACTTAGTTAAATTTTGATTGTTTTTAATTAATGCTTATGCTTACTCGAATATTATAGTTAAAATTTACACTCAGATTTCAGAGTTCAGACCCCTCAGACGAGACCGCACTAAAGCGACACGACACAATGCGACACTTTACATTTCATAGAACTGACGTTTGTAAATCAGTTCTATGGAACATGAAGTGCCGTGTCGCGTCGCGTCGCTGCAGTGAAGTATCGCATAGTATGGTCTCACCTTTACTAACAAAAATATTTACGCATTGCATAATTATTCAAAGATTTTCCTAGTCTGTGATATTTTTGATATACCAAACAAAGACAAGCGAACCTCGTATAATTACTTCCTGTGTAAATATATTTTTACTAGCTGTGCCCCGCGGTGTTACCCGCGGTTTAAGTGATATATAATAAAAGACTATGAAAAGTACCAATAATAGGGTCAAAACGGGACGATACATGGTTCTATAATGGTTTATGGTAGTGATGATAATGATGATGATGAATGTAATTTGCATAGTAGCATATGCTTTCCGTTCTTAAAACAACGTCAAAACTCCCAAACTTGTATCTATAAAGAGTCAGGAGTTCTCTCAGCACCTTCCGAACCATGGTATACCTTGGTGCAAAATCTTGCTTGTTGGTAGCATATGTTTAGAATACTGCTCACGAAACCGAAGTCATCACATGTTTTCATATAAATTTTTAGGAGTTCCCTCGATTTCTTATGGATCCCTTCATCAGGTCACCACTTTTATGAATATAGTACCAAATTGGGATGATAACCTATACACCAAAAAAAATTTTTGAAAATCGGTTCACAAACGGCGGAGTAATCGTTGAACATAAAAAACGAACATAACACCTCCTCCATTTTGAAAGTCGGTTAAAATTGTAGCCTATGTGTTATTCTGATGTTTAAGCTATATTATTGTAAAGTTTCATTAAAATCCGTTCAGTAGTTTTTGCATGAAAGAGTAACAAACATCCATACATCCATACATACATACATACATACATACATACATACATATTACATACATACATCCAAACTTTCGCCTTTATAATATTAGTAGGATTAGTAAAGTGATACAGAATGTGTCACGGTGTACTTTCCCCATGTTTTGGGTTTCGGCTACTTTCCAGCAGCCGCAATACTTTTTAAGACGAATTTTCAAAATGTTAATGTTTATTTAATGAGATATTTTGCTGAATAGCAATAATCCTTTTTAATAATAAAAAAAAAAACATCTAGTTGACGCCCAGGAATACTAACAACGACACTTTTGTGGTCGCTGTATATTTTCAAAAACGCCATCTAGTTGACGCCTAGGAATACTATCAACGCCCTCTGCCCCTTCAGCGCAGGAACTAATTAAAAATGTGTCGTTACAACTTTTCCGTCCAGCCTCCTTTCGCAACGCGCGATAAGGAACTTCGTTCCAACATTTTTTCTCGCTTATCCATGTGACTGTCATTGTCTTTTAAGCGGTTTTTGCAACGTGTCAAAAAAAAAAAGAAATCAACAAAATATATAAAAAAAATTAATTGCGATATAATATTAAAACAAATGAACTCGAATGAGAAACATTTAATCAACTTTATACAAATTAGAAATTATATTTTAGTTGTAAAATTATGTACTAATTCGTTGAAATATCGTTGTAAGTAATATACAGATTATATACATGCACAATGCCTTTGTCTTTGGCAAAACATAGCAACATCTATTAGGCTTAGCTCACACGGGCGACAAAAATGTCGCTTACCGATTTTCAATTTAGCACATGAAAAAAAACTTATTTAAGGTTGAATTGAGAAACCTCATCCTTTTTGGAAGTCGATTAATAAATATGTTCTCCATATTTTTTTTAAGATGTCGACTCTATTTTGCGTGAAGTTAAGTGGTTAATTGGAAAGTAAAATATGGTGGATGATGAAGACAATTTTGTCGCCCGTGTGCGTTTTACAATAAACTAGTTGGCTAACATACATATTATAATTATTACATGATCCAAGTATGGCTAAAATCAATTTATTTTCATAATGTATTCTAAAGTATGTCATGAATATTAAAAAATAATATTAAATACTTACTTACGTAGCGCAAGACAAAAAACGATATCTAAATATTTAAAATAAGAATATTGTCTATAACATATGTAGTAAGGGACAGTACAAAAACTCAATCGTACTAAAATAATTATTGTTCTGACGTTAAAATTAAACTATGAGGTAAAATGTATTTACATGAGTAAGAGCTACCACAAGGGTTTTTTTTAAACTACTGTATATTATATTCGTTGACAAAAATTAACTTCAAAGAAATTTATTTCTATTGCAAAAGCAGCATTAATTGCAAAGTTGCATTTAACTAGAATAATATTCGTTGTATATTTGTAATAAGTTGACATGCTTTTAGGAACCTTTAATAGTAAGCCAGTATAACCTTCAATATTATGGTACATTAAGCCACAAGGGGTTGTCACAAAATTGTAGAACTTTGTAAGATATCTTGTATCTAGGTGAATAGTCTGAACCAAAACCAAAAGATAGCACCGCTTTTGCAAACACCTGCATCAAACTATGCTACTTAGCGTTGGCTTTCGCAAATTATTGATAAACTGTCTATAAAGTTTAACTCACACATATTTTATGAAAATCCTTACTTCTTCCTTAAATCTCCTTTAGTCTATTTTGTTTAGGTCGTAAATCTGGACTGTTTAAACTATAGCCAGCGTAGTGGTGGTAGTGTTCATGTCATCTCTCTGCATATGCAGGTCCTGGTGCACCCCGGCCTCCTTCAGGATCCTCATGCGGGGTCCCAGCGGCACCCCTAAAGCCCTGAGCCTGTCCTCCCCCACGTAGGGGAGCTCCGCCGCCCCCACTTTCTCCTTCTCGAGTAGGGCCGCGTATTTCTGGAAAATGAACGTGAATCTTAAATGAAGAAAGTTCCAAAAACAAAAAATAATTATATGCTGTTTAAGTCACATAATATTTTATGTTTACATTGTAACTGGTGTCAAAAACCCACTTCTCCCAAATCTGGAAAATGACTATGTATCATCAGAAAAATGTATTCATAAGCAGACAGTAGACCTACATAACGTATTTTGGTCTAATTGTGTAGTCAATACAACTGGCGCTGCCTGTCAGTTCTTTGAGCGCGAACTAGACTTGACTAGCTAAGCTAGCTCTCTAGCTATTTACGATTTTCCTATCATATGTCTCTACGTATGATAGGAAAATGGTGGACATACGTATTTTCAACAATCCGAGACAAATCTTCAAACTGACCTCATATCCAAGTTTTTTGAGGAACAGCCTCATGAGCGGCGGCTCGTCTCCGAAGAACTTGGTGAGGCGCTTCACGCGGTCTGGGTTGCTGAACGAGAACGGGTCCGTGTGCCGGTGACCAGACCTGATGTACTGCTGGGATCTGGAGATGAAGGAATAAGTTAAAGACGGAGTGTTACAAAGGGCAAGTTAGGATGCCAGAATAAGAATTTTTGTTGCCTGCCCTATAGTTTTGAACCTTAAAACTTATCGCAGGACAGTTAAGAAATTATTTCTATTTTAATTCAAAAAAAGAAATTGCACAACATGAACAAAACATGAACTATTTTGTTCGTAAATAATATTGTTAGTCTAAGGATAGTCTTGGTCTTGCAAGGCCAAGACCAAGACCAATTTTGTTCATCACTAGTCAATTGTCGTGTTATAAACAGCTGTCATAATATTTGTTACCCTTATTGCTTATATCGCAGTATCACTCACTTGTACATATGCCTGAGCGCGGCGATCTCGGCGCGGATGTTGTCCATCTCGGCCATGACGAGGTGCTGCGTGCGCATCTCGGAGGACAGGTGCGCCACGGACCGCGCCAACGTCACCACGTGCGCCTCCAGACGGGCGAACCGCTTGTTGATGCCCTGGAGGGAGAGGTTATTGAGAACAGCTAGTAGAGTATGGAAACCCACGCTAAAGAAGATGAATTTCGTACGCAGTTGACGGACCTACGTCATTTGGTCAGTTTATGTCAATTCAATACTATAGTCATGATGTGACTGGGTTTAACCTAGCGCGACCGAATTACGTAGGTCCTCCATCTGCCTAGAAATTAACTTCCTCGATAGTACATTGATTAAAAGTAACTAGAAACCTGATCAGATAAAGATCAGATTCAACTGTCATTGGAGGATTCGAAATATGGTATGCTGTGGACACTGGGCTTTCTACTATAGTTTGATGCAATTGCTAAGAGATTAGGCGCTGAACGGACTTTTCACTTGCCGATCCGACGTAATTATTCTTGTCAGACAATCAAGTGGTTAGCTTGCATTGTCATTTTATTTAAAAACCAAGCTTGGCATAAACATTTTTGCTATTATTAGTTTTGGTGAAGTAATCAAATCCACGATCAACTAGTCGACGGAAGTCTAGACCGTAGGTCCTAGTGGTTTAACTTTAACAATTACCTTGAGATCATGCTTCTTCCGTCCATCATGGGAACTGCGGCGCTTGTCCCGCACGGGCCGGCTGCTCACCGAGCTGGACGGTAGCGACGACATGCTGCCGTACCGCCGCTTAGATGACAGCCTGCTGACAATTACAGCTCTTTTATTATTATTTTCATGAGATTAAAGCTGATCGAACATTTGTTAGCACCGAACGCGTCCAAAGTACCGCATAGTATACGAATGCGGCGCGTACGGTGCGGACGAATGTGCGAGATTTCATATCATTTCATACAACGAATTATAAAATCGACGCGTTCGGCGCGTGCGTGCTGATAAATGTGCGATCACCTTTATCACTATGTCTTCGAGAAATATTGTAATGTTTGCAGTGGGATTTGGGAGAAAAACATCATTCCAGGCTTGCGTAATTCGTTCATTCATACAATATTGGCGTGATAGTTCTTGCAGTTTTGGGCTGATATTAATTGGTCATGAAGATGACAGCCTCCGATTGCATTAAAAAGTGATTATATTATAATGAGATAAGCTACCTTTCCTCTTTTAATAAATGATAATATTTTTCCAAGTCGAGCTAACAGGGGAAATAACATTAAAATGTTGCAGCATCTTTGTGTCAACATGATCAAAGTATATATAAAACTAGCTTTTGCCCGCGGCTTCGCCCGCGTGAAATTCTGAGAACGACATGATTTCGGTAAAAAAATGTGCCCTAATTTAAGTCATGACTTACCTCTACCCTTAACACTCAGTTTTATAAGGCTCCAGGCGTCTTAAACTTACTCATGCCACAGCATCTGCACCAGCATTATTACCTGGCCTCCCAAGGCGTAGGCCTCGCTGGTTTCCGCACACCAAGCAGCTGGAGCACCTCAGCATACATGTTCTCCAGCCCCCGCAGCTGGCGGCGGATGGCGCGCGCGTCGCCCGACGCGTCGCTGTCTGTGCGCGCGTCGGAGCGAGCGTCCAGCAGCGACGATAGGTCCAGGCTGCGAGTCGTGGTCGACGTCAGGTCGGTTGTATCCAGACCGAATACTGTAAAAAGCGATTATGCACCATCGAAGAAATTGATTCATAGTCGTAGCTTACACTTACACGCTCAATCTGGCTTCAGTTCAGTCCATCGATCTGAGAGATTGACACCAGAGGCCTTAGTGCGAGTTTTATTCGATCATACGCATCGAGCACGTTAACGCGAATTTATATGGGATCAAAGCAGCGCCATCTACTGGCTAACGTGGATACTGCTTTGATCCCATATAAATTCGCGTTTACGCGTTCGATGCGTATGATCGAATAAAACTCGCACTAACCCCTCAGATTGATCCGTGGGTTACACGTTCAATTTCGCGTCAATCTTTATCAGATTGATGAGAAACTGAACGTGTAACCTCCGACACAGGCTGATGACAGACCTACATCATTTGGTGGGATTATGTCAGTTCAATGATAGTGGCGATCAGTCTTCTGGGTTCGACAGCACGACTAAATTACGTAGGTTCGCCATCTGCCAACGAATCGACTTCTCTGATAGTACAAGCATACATTAATACTAGAGTATGTTGCGAGCGCCGAGGAATAGGTACGGTGCCAACACTGCCAACCTCGACTGAGGCAGAATCCTTTGTAGTATCCTCGAAGATCGCGTGTGAAATAAAAAAGTGTTACATTTTTAGAAAGAGCTGGCACAAGAATCGTTATCCTATCACTAACAGCAGTTTCTGCCTAAGAAAATATGGATTTAGGTTAGAGTCGATGGTTGCGAGATTTTTCTCCAGCGAAAAGATTAGTAAAATTAAGTAAAACAGAACAGAAATACAGTCGAAGATTTGTCGTCATCACTTACAGTGTTTCTTATAATGATGATCGCGTTTGGAGGAGTGTTTCTTGTGGGAGTGCGCGTGCCAGCGCGGGGAGTCGCGCCCGCGACGCCGCTCCTCCGGATATTCTGATGAGCGGCCTGGGAGACTGGAAAATATGAGACAAACAATAAATGTAACGTAGGTAATTATTTTCAGTAGATATTTAAAGCTAGACTGCTCAATTTTAGTAAATACTAGATGACGCCCGCAACTCCGTTGCGCCAAAATTTGTTTGTTGCGCAGAAACCGTACATTTTATCACATGGTTAAAAGTATCCTATGTCCTTTATCGGGATTCAAAGTATCTCCATACCCACCAAAACCGCTTTAGCGGTTTGGTCAGGTAACATACATTCAGACACAATTTTGTATTTATAATATAAGTATGGATTGAAAGCTAGAAATGCGCGTAAAGATGGTAGGTAGGCCTAACTAGAATGTTCATAAAGTGTATACCTGTTTCGCTTGTGTATGTCTGACGATGGAGACAGTGGTGGCAGCGGTGGGGTGACGTCGCTGTCGGAGCTGTCGGAGCTGTCCAGCCTCATGTTGGATAGCTTGGGTTCGAGGATCTGCCGGAGCTCGCACTCCACCAGGTCCGCCCACTCGTTCTCCGCTGGAAGAAGAGAATAGAAAAGATAATACGTAACTTGAATGCTTTGAATGTGTTTTAGATGTTGCCTATAAATTATAGTCGAGCTATAAATATGTGACATTAGAATTTTTGGATAAAAACCGGCCAAGTGCGTGTTTATACTTCGCCGAATTTTTTTTTAGTTGATCGACTATTACTCAATAACTTATGAAGTCTTAGCCGTGATAATTTTCCTTTTAAATTCAGCATATTTCCTACTCCTGTGAATTTTTTCACATTTCCAGAGCAACCGTTTAGCTGGTAGAAGGGGGGGGGGCACTGGACTCTAACGATTTTTTCCGCTTTGAAACTTCATATTTCACAAATGGATCCCTAAATCGTAAAATGATCTATGAATACTCATAATATTTTTAAAAAACCTATCCAACGACACCCCACACAGTGGGCGCGAAAAAAAATATCATCCCAGCTTGATGTGTAGGGTAGGTACCATAAAAAAATACATTTTTTAAAGATTTTATATACCATTTTGTTGGCGTCATTAATATCTGCATTCGTACCGAATTACAGCTTTGTAGGTCTTATAGTCTCTGAGTAAAACCGCGGACAGACAGACGGACAGACAGATAGACGGAAGGACAGACCGAATCTATAAGGGTTCCTTGTTGACTACGGAACCCTAGAAACCAAATCCTATCTAAATCAGTTCCATAAACTTAACGTGGTAACATACAGACATTCTCTTTCCTAATTTTAATACATATTAGTATAAATAAAAGAAATAAAAATAAAATATCTTTTTATTCAAAATAGGTATCATGAATACATTTGAACGTCGAAGAATGAACGTAGAAACTAAGATGCCTACTACCGGTTCGGGAACTAACCCGGCGAGAAAAACCGCCGTAAGAAACTCGCACGGGGCCATCTTTTACCAAAAATATTGAAAAATTTATATTTTAAAATAAAAATAAAATACAATAATATTGTGACTTACAGCTATGTAACAAAAAAATTAAAGCATAGGGCCACCCTATTCCTAAAGTATGCAGTCTTCGATAAAATCATTGACTTTATAATACGCTTTAGCACAGACACGTTCTTTAACTTTTTTTTTAATTTATATGGATGAGTAACATAGCATCACCTTTAGTTTCCACTGAAAACAAATCTTGTGATTTGTTGATTGCAGTTACAAAAATACTCCACAGAAATGAGTAATGTTAATTACCTGGGGCGGGGTCCTGCTGGCTGGTGCTCGGCTGCGGCTGCCTGGTGCCCGCGACGTCGGAGTCAGCTGACGTGTCGTGGATGCTGGTCTCCGGTCGCCGGCCGCTGGAGTACGCGACGCTGCCCCTCCCGGAGTCCACGTTTGAGGACTGACCACCGTTCTTGTCGTAATCTGCAGAAAGAATCAGGGTCAAATAAAACTTCATGATAAGAATTTCGGTAAGGAACTCCAATTAAAACTTTCAAAAGTAAAATTATGTATGCTCCAAATCCAGTCGAAGCAAAATAATCATCAATAGTGTCGAAGCAAAAGAATCATCAATAATATTTTTTTTGTCATATTATAACTGTATTCTTTACCCCGCATACTATCTTTGGATGAGATCGCTCATAGCGATAAGGCTGCCCTTGCCCACATTTATGCTATTTCTTAAGTTTAGTTTTAGTAACATAATAATCAAGACGTGAGTGGAAGAATAAGGTAAGTAACATGAAAAAACTTCACGTTTTTTTGCTTAAATGGAGGCTTTAGGGCCGGAAAAATTATTTGAAATAGAAAAACTGTGGATTATATGTGTAGCCAGATATATTAGCTAGGTAACGAAGCAGATAAGTTACAAGTTTTATGAAAATAATAAGGAAAAAAATGTGTTATTGTCCGTACGTTACGAAATGTTACTTGTTCGATTCTTCCACTCACGTCTTCTATTGTATTTAATTGATGGGAGCAATAAAGTATTTATCTATCTATCTATCAATAGTGAATAGTCACAACAATCGCGACATGACCTCTATGTATCTGCAATAAATGTTTAAGTAGAGTATGTAACTGTAGCTTGCAGACAAAACATAACTATTGAAACGAGGGTGAGAGTTACGAATGATACAGTATGTGAAGACGACAAGATTTTTTTTTCAAGTAGTACTTATATTGCACCATACTCACCAGAGCTAGCTGCGGATCCACTGGCCTTCTTCCCATGTGCTTTGAGATCTTCTATGCGATTTGGCGTCTGTCTTGAAGAAGAAGGCTGCGGGGTGTGCCTCTCTTGTTTGACACTAGCGTTGTAAACACTATCCACTGATTTTTGGCTTACGTTTTCATCAGTTCTGTCACTTCTGTCCAAATTTTCACTTTCGTCCTTCGGTCTTTGATTAAGAGAATCCGGCGTTCTTCTTTCTCTATGACTATCAGGAGTTCTCCTTTCTCGGTGACTATCTGGAGTTCTTCTATATTCCTGACTTCTGTCTAGTCGTGACTCTATAGATCTACCGCTGGACCTGATTCGTTCTTCTGCGGTGGATCTACTTTGATTTAACCTCATTCTGAATCCACCGTCGTCCGATTCTCTTTCGTCGTTATGTCTCGGTGGACCGTTTTCATTGGGTAGACCATCTAGAAGATTCCCTTGAGAATTTCTTCTAGATCTATTGTTTATTTGTGGTGTATGAGGTGAACTAACTTCAGGTCTCTGCTGAGGTTCGTCTAGAAGGTGGGGATGAGACGACGCCCTCCTTCCTTCTATAAATCCTCTTTGTCTCACGATTTCTCGTTCTAGTTGTTGTGGACTTCTGAGATCGGCTCTCGAATGTGAGTTATCGTACTGGAAAATAAATAAATTTACATAAAGTAAATAAATTTATGTAAATTTTGATAACCAGAATATTCAACTTTAGAAATAAAACTGATAGAAAACCTCAATTTAAATACAATAATACATAGTGTTTTAATACATAGTGTTTTACATACAGACACCACATAAAATAATTTCCAGCTACTAATTATACGTAAAATAAAGTGCAAATTAATTCATGTCAGAGACCTCATTGTGAATATAACTCTTTCAATTACAAAGTCACAATTCATTTGAATCGTACGTGAGTAAAATTTGAGAAATGCTTTGAAAGCTTCCACATCGCGTGCAGCGCCGTTACAAATGTATTCAAAGCTCAAAAAGGCACAGTGTTTAAATGGACTGGTACAATGTAAAATTAATGATAGTTAATAATTAATTTAATATTGTTGATACAATCTTTAATTAATTGATTTTATTTCAACATTAGCAATTTCAACTACATTCTGTAAGACTCGAATTAAAAAAATAATTTTATATTCGGTAATAGTAGTAGTTTTAATACTTGTCGTAAATATATATTTTCATAAAATTAACCAAAATATCCAACGTTTGCTAATGCAGCACCAAGAAAGAAACTTACACAACGTAATAAAAGGTTAAAGTATTTCATAATACAGAATTTGAAATTAATGTTCCACGGCCAGCCACGGTTAAAAACCGAGGGTCTCAAGTAGTTATTTTAATTACGCGCTTTGTTAGCGATTGTTTGGTGAGAGGTCGTGGGAAAGACAATGCTCACATCCACCACATTCTACATCATGTATTCTTCCAATACTTTCATTATATCTTTGACGATACTTTTTAACGACACATTTTTGGCACATGAGAGAATCTCAGCCACATAATGTGTGAATTGTCCCAAATTGTACCTGCGATTGAGGTCCAGTCTTGAGTGATGTGAAGTTGGCCATAGATCGTACGTCTAGATCCCGTTGGTAGACCGCACTCCTGCGCCCAGGTGGACCGTACTGCTGGTACAACGCGTCAGCACCTAAAGCCTGCTGTCTGTGCGGGGACGCCAGCATCTCCTGTGACCTGGCCTGGCTCATCATCATCTGTTGTTGGACTATGTGCTGCTGCATTATTTGCCTAAAATGGAAATAAAATTTGAATACATTTTTTTTTCTTAGAGCAATTTGCAAATATTTTTATAGTTACAAATTTTGTAAGCCAATAGTTTGCAGTTACATAAAAAATCTTACCTATGTGGGGAGGGACTGTGGTACGCCATATTGTTTGCCATCGCTGGATTGTACTGCATATCCGGGCGATTCTGTGGCATGGGTCTTCCGTATATCCCTTGTTCCACCTTCCTTGGCGTTTCTCTCGGCGTCACATTTTCGGGTTCTGGTCTCTTACGCTCCTCTGTGTTATTCAGTCTTGGTTCTTCATTGCTCTTGTCACTTTCATTATTATCTTTCTTAAACCGACTAGATATCATGTCTTTGAGTGTATGGTATGTTTTGCTGACTGATTTGTTGCTTTTAGGCGCGTCTCTGGTGCTGTCTTTTCCTGTTTCGACTGTGACTGTGATGTGGGAGTTGTTGGGTGTGTTCTTGGCTGGTATCGGTGGTTTTGGGTCATAGTTTACATTGCGTGACACTGCTCCAGTGCTCTGGTTTTGGTTCTGATTCACTGCGTATCCATATTGGTCGTGGTACTGCCTGTATTCACACGAACTTCCAGCTTGTTGGTTCTGAAAGTAATGATAAACAAGTTACCTTTTATTTCTCTAAGCTCTTTACTTGATGCAATCATCAACGCATAAAAGAAAGATTTCAAAGAATTTCCATTGGTAGCCTCGTTAGTTTCAAAGTCGTTATATTTAATTTGAATCCAATCTTGAATGTCTCCGTAGTAGATAATTTCGGCACTAATGAGAGATAAAAACCTAAATTGCTGCATTCAGACATCATTAGGAGTATTACGACAATATTTTGTGTTTCTCATGACGGGAATCGAATCCGCGATCGCTAGCAGAATAGACAGGTGAAAGAAACGAAACTGTGTTACATGCGGTGAGAAGTCAAGAACAATAGCTATATTGTTTATTGTTCTGAGAACAACTGTGTTCTAAGTGGCATAGAGGAACGCAAATATATTATTATCAACTAAGTGTATAATGGCGCCAAGCTGTATTCATAAGATTTTAATTGATTTCTAAAAAAAAACAATTCTGTTGTCTACATTATTACCCATCTCTTACTAATAGAGATATTATAGTTTATATGAAATAGTATGACTATTATTTAAGGTTTTAACGGATAAACGAATAACAACGATGTAAACATATTCTGGATTCTTTATTTTCCTTTAAGCGTAATTCTTACCAAGTATTGGTGATACATCGAAGCATTCTTTGGAATCGATCCAAGTTGGTCGTACATTAATCGAGTTATATTTATTGATTCGTGCTACTCGGTTTGTAAGAACATTGTAGTGTTCTGATTTCTTATTAGACACGGTAAAATGTATAGCCAATGTAGCTTTTATATTATGTTTATAACTTTGACTGCCTTAGTCAAATACCTTTACTGATATGCCAGACAATTCGACTTTGCCTAAATAATGATATTTAGTCTGTTGCTGTTCTAAATAGAAAAGGTCTATATCTCTCATTTTATTTAATTTTTCATTTTCATTTTCATTTAATTTTTCATATCTAATAATCTGTTAATAATAGCTATTGTATTTCACTTTAGTTTCTAAAGCAATATTTAACAAAATTAAGTTTAAGTATGAGCACAAAATTCGATGTTTTACTATTTGTTTGTACGCCAGCTGTACATTTGCAAATATCCTGTAGCCATGTTCAATTATCATGGGAGACTGGCCCTTCGCATGTCATATGCTGTCCACCAAAGCTCCATCGCTTTCGTGAACTTTAATATCATGTATCAAAATGTCGGGATTCTTAAAATCATCATTATCATCACCATTCTTTTGTATTTTTGAATCACTTGCAAGTATACAGTAACAGTAGAATTATTAAGCTAAAAGCGAAATTTTTTATGCGTTAGTCTGTAACGAAAAAACTACTGAACAAATTTTAATTTTTAGTACATATTAAGCTTAAGCTATAGATTAACACATTTTAAACACCCAAAAATAGTCTTTCTATGGGTTACGGAGAGCGAAGCCACAGGTAAAGCTAGTATTAAAATAAACTACGTAGTTTCTACCAGCTTATTAAAATCTACTAATAAAATTTGCGAATTCGAAAGGGAAACAAGCTTCTAATAACAGATGTTTCTCAGTAGGGGAGTTAATTATTCATACAAAATGCTCGTTGGAAGTGTTACTCAAAACGCACAAACTTCACGAAATGCTAAATAGAATATAAATAAGGGCATATCGTGTGATCCTGCCTTATTTGATTGTAATGCGTCGGCACGGTTGGGTCCACGAAAATCGACGTGAAACAATATGTCTATGGTAATAGATCCATCTGGCAATCTCTGTGCTCGTCTTCCGGTCGAAAAGCGCATAAAAACAATTATTTATAAAGACAAAATTTGTACTTCGACGAAAGTTTTATGTGTCTTGTGATACTTAATATTGGTTTTAACGACTACTGATTTTATCGCGAACTAATTTACCGTTATTATTTATCGATCCTTATTTTCGATCGATCGATCGATGCGTTTTTAATATTATAATCGACCCTAAGGTTAAGAATAATTTCATCTTAGGATGAATAAAGTTGAAGTTTGTAGAGACATCATCTCTGGAATGTAGAGATAAGGAAAGGTAGAGTAAGTAATGAATGAATTATTCATTCCAGAGTTGTGCAAGACCATAATTTATGAAGAAATAATTCATATTTCATAAGAAATTTATCGATGCACTAAGATTACGTCGAGAATATTAAATCGAAGAGCTTTTTGTAAAGCTCTTAACTTGAGCTTTGTTCAGACAAACACGATATGAAGCTTTATTTTTAATCGAGTTTCGAAAAGGACGTTCTTTTGCTATTTATTTTTTTATCGTGTTAGTTTACCTCTAGTACAAAAATAATCGTGTATGTTAAATTAAAATAGAGTTAAATTGAATAGAGATTTAAAATAATAATAATATATTACTAACGTTTTCCAATCCAAATTCAACCATTTTATCATAAACACATTTTTACACTGCACGATAAAATACTACTAAATGTTTGTAATTATTCACTAACTTTTGTAGTTAAAATAATTTACATTTACACAAAATAATAACACATAAACGCTTTTACGTGTAATCTCCAAAAAGTTCAACACTCTACAAACAATAAAATTCCACGATCATTTCCTTATGTTTAAGTTCATTTTAAACTACTCTTTGTTTATTTTCACTTCATGTGCCACTGATTCACTTCTATATAGACTTTATTTCATAGAATATTTTCTAAATTTTTCATTTCGCTATCATTTCACAACTTAAGCTTTTTACAGTATATCTCTGTTTTGCACCACTAACACTTAGTCATTTCTCTACCACTATCACTGATTCACTTCTATATTGACTATATTCCATGAATATGAGTCAGTAGTAACAGGTTTGACGGTCGGAGGGTTGATACCGGATGCGTGCGTCCCGGCCCGCCGTCACTACCTACTGAGGTTATGCGGCCTTCTTACGACGAATTGTGTAGAACGATGAAAAATTTGTTAATAAAGATGAATTTTTATGGTGGTTCTTACATTTTATTCTGCCACCACTAAATGTTACACATATAAACAAAACTGATATCAACAAGCAAAAAAAAACCTATTTAACTATATAGGTATTTAACCTACTCTACAGCCAAAACGTAAAATTTTGTATAATAATCTTCGGTGTCAAACAAATGGCTTTAGTAGCGCATTTACGTTTTAGCGTTGAATAGACCATTGAAATTTTTACTAGTCTATGTTTAAGGATTCGTTATAACGTATTACGTCTGCCATGAATAATAATACGCTCACAATGGAATTCATTTGTATTAATACGAAATAAACAATATTTTTGATTGCATCACGAGTTTTCTAAATGTAACAATTTACTCAGTAATAAGCAGAACCTAAATCATACCCCACAGTAAAAAACTTGCTAGATGACTCAACATTTTCTGGCCAAACTTTAATTACTTTTATTTCACTATTAAAAGCTCATCTATCGCTTATCCAGATTTGATATAATCGATCAGTTTTCACTAGAGATGACACACGATTCAATAGTTAAGATTCGTCACGACGAAAGCTATTAGTTGCTTTCACTACCATCTACCACACTTGTCGTTCACGCACTTGCCAATAAATTGACCATCGATCACTATAAACTGGTGTAAACGGCTATTTAATCGTTTATAAGATTGCAGTAATTTATCTTGATTTATTTAACTATATAGCTTAGTAACTGTAAAATAAATAAAATACAAGAGTCCTAGTTTATGTCCTTGTAATAAAACAAATTATTTTATACCTAAGTGTGTTATACAGGGTAGCTAATTTGCTAATAGTAATTATCGGTAATATTTTTTTTCATACACCATCTTTCACTTCCAAAGACAATGAAAATTGTCCGGAACCTTTAGCTAGGAAGCTGTATATTCTTATACAGAAAAAAAATATGATAGACAGATCTTTATCTGGACCAATTTGAGGTTTTGCTTAGTTTGACTTTATTAGATTGACTTTACTGATATTTAAACTCAAATTCGTCGTAAGGAGCCGGCACGCTCGTCGGTCGGCGCGGGCGGCGCGGACGGAATATGTAATGTGGATCTATTGTGACGTCATCGGGGATGTTAATGTTAGGTCATTAAATAACATAATGTATAGGAATTAGGAATATATTATTATGCCGGTTACCCAAAGGGGTAGATATAGAACCTATCGCTAAAATTAATAGTAATATCCTATTGTCTCACGCTTGACCCTACTGCCACCACAAATAATAATCAACTGTTTATCTATTTCTATCTAACTACGGCAAAAATAAAGGGTGATGCTTTTGGCAGTTTACGCATCTGCATGTTTTAAAGTTACCCTTTAATTAGTTACTATATTATCAGCTCATTAATAATAATAAATAAGTTATAAAAATATTAATTAAGGCGAGGACTTATCTCAATTCCAAACGATAACCTTGCACACAACCAAAGACCAAGCGTGTACGCATCGCAATAAGATTCATTTTAGCTTAGCATAAAATTGTAGTTTCTAGGGGCGGATCTTCTCTATTTTTCATGTGTTTTTTAAATATCTTTCTAAATAAATATTAAGAAAAAAGATTATTCGTTTCAGATCTTTTTAAAATAGATTCATCATCAATTTATTAAAATAAAATGTAAGTTATTCTTGTTAATACTTATATTTTGATGACAAAGAGTTTTGTCGGAGGTGAGTTTGTAAATTAATTACAGCGAAAGTATTATTTTTTATTAAAATGTTTTTGATTTAAGCCATTTTAAATGTTGTGCTCTATATCTCATATTTTTTACATTTCGTTATTATATTGGAACTAGATAAATCGGGTATCAAGAAATAACAAAATGGGGTTTCAGCCCGCCTTAACCATAATAATTTTCATCTTTTTCATAATAAGATGGTACGAATAAACTTATTCTTTGGTAATGGCCTAGGTAACATTTGAATTTACACTTTACGTCGTCGGGGTAGTATATAATTTTGTATCATTACATAACATATTATATAATGTTTAGTATGTGTACGGAAACAACCGCTTCCTCTGATAGTGATCCAGCCAAGTGCGTATTTATCTTTCAATCTGTTCTGTTATCTTAATTAGCTTAAGAAAATTGATGAGTTTCTCAGAGTTTATGAGCTTTTTCCAGAGATTAATTGGAATAAATATGCCCATTAGAGACTGTCAATTAGTAGCTTTACTGATGAACCAGCCTTAGTTTATTAGACTGCGTTTACGGAAGTAACTACCGACAGAACAGTATATTTACACAAAAAACGTATATATATATATATACATATATATATATATATATATATATATATATATATATATATATATATATATATATATATATATATATTTTTTTTTTTTTTTTAATGAAATAAGGGGGCAAACGAGCAAACGGGTCACCTGATGGAAAGCAACTTCCGTCGCCCATGGCCACTCGCAGCATCAGAAGAACTGCAAGTGCTTTGCCGGCCTTTTAAGAGGGAATAGGGTAATAGGGGAGGGTATGGAAGGGAATAGGGGAGGGTAGGGATGGGAACAGGGTAGGGGATTGGGCCTCCGGTAAACTCACTCACTCGGCGAAACACAGCGCAAGCGCTGTTTCACGCCGGTTTTCTGTGAGAACGTGGTATTTCTCCGAGCCGGCCCATTCGTGCCGAAGCATGGCTCTCCCACGTATAAAATAATTTTATGATTTTAGAATTATGATTCCTTTTTTGGAAGTAAAAAAGTTGCCCATATCCTTCCCTGTACTCTAAGTATTTTTGTACCAAATTTTATCAAAATCGGTCTGGTATAAGAGTGTAATCGTTGCAAACAAACAAATTTTTCTTCCTTTAAGGGCGCGACTAACCCTAAATTGTCTATTTTATAATTCATTTTTTTACTTAAAAATAAGCCCCGAATTGTTTCATTTTCTAAACATAGATAACTACATTATATTTCCAAAAATTTGATCTGACCGAAAACACGATATCTTAAAATTTTCTCGATAGAAAAAAATCACAAATATGCATCTAATTTTCACGAATCTTTAATATATTGCCAAAACCGTACATTTTTTTTTTATGAAATAAGTGGGCAAACGAGCAAACGGGTCACCTGATGGAAAGCAACTTCCGTCGCCCATGGACACTCGCAGCATCAGAAGAGCTGCAGGTGCGTTGCCGGCCTTTTAAGAGGGAATAGGGTAATAGGGGAGGGTAGGGATGGGAAGAGAAGGGAATATGGGAGGGAAAGGAAGGGAATAGGGTAGGGGATTGGGCCTCCGGTAAACTCACTCACTCGGCGAAACACAGCGCAAGCGCTGTTTCACGCCGGTTTTCTGTGCGAACGTGGTATTTCCTCCGGTCGAGCCGGCCCATTCGTGCCGAAGCATGGCTCTCCCACGTAGAAATTAAGCTAAGTTAATATTTTAACGCATTGTATAAAATTCTATCATTGAGACACTGACCTGGCGGATTTTTAAAATGTTGTATATTTATCGAGTTATTAAGAAAAAACTAACTTGGCGATGATTCCGCGTCGTCCTTTTTCACCTGGCATATGAAAGACGGGCGTGAGTGTGAAGAGAGAAGGACGATGTTTGATTTTTTGAGTTAGTCGCCCTCTTAAAAAAGCTTCAGTCCCGTTAAAAACTATAAGCCCGGGAAAAAAACCGTGAAAAATATAACCAATACTCCACATCTTTATCCGCTTCGATCAAATATTTGATCGAAGTTTATCCGCAATATAATGCTAAGAAAATGTTAGTTACATAATACTATATTCTATTTATATATTAAAGAGCCAGGTGACTATACTCCTTGGCCTGTGATATTTATTATGTATGTATGTATGTATGGTATTATGGGCACGTATATTATGTCGTTCTACTGACTGTCTTTAGCCAGCGCCCAGCAGGGTTGTACAATGTACACTTTTTAAACCGACTGAAGAAGGTATGTATTTTATGCATATAGAATGTACTTTTGGCCTTTCCTAGGTAAGTAGAGCCTAAAGGCGCGTCTTGTGAGTTTTACAATGAGTACACCAAAGTTTTAAGTTTTTAAAATAAAGATAAGTAATATTCAATAAGAAACATTGATTTACAGGCAGATAACCTACGTCTGGTTGTTATAACACAAGTTTAAATTAGCAGGGAATTAGACGACGTGATGTACACTGCCTACTTTTACATTATATTATTTCACCGGGTACTTAAGCTAATCTCATGATCGAGCTCAGCTGACTGCTGACCATGGCTTACATTGACTTCACACAACCCGACCAAAACACGTAGGTCCCTCTATGAATCAACCTCCGATCCGATCCACCAAGAACCTCTGATAATACTTCCTTCTTAAGTCGTTTGGCCCTTCAAATCCCCCAGCAGTCAGCCCTGCACAGGGCAAGGAACTCGTCGTTATGCCCCGCTTGTCGCGGTCGTTAGCGGCACCGCCGCGCGCCGGCACCTCCTGACACTGCGCCGGCGCACGGCGCACACTTACACTTGGCCGTCTAAGTGTAATTGCAATCATCATACACTCGATCGTTTAGATTAGAATATTATGTTTCAATACTCTTTTGTGTAAATGTGTTCCGAGAGTTTTATGGTAATTAATTGTACTAGTACTTTTGAGTTACTACATTTTATTTAATTTAAAATGAGCTGAGTCAGTAGCTAAAATTCAGCCTTAATAATCGCACGTCTTTACACATTTATTTTTTAAATATTCAAATGCCATTTTACTAAGGATCTGTCGATTGATAACACATGTTGTATTAGACTTTAACGCGCACAAGTCAATCGCCAAAAGTTAGAAGTGAATATTTTTTTTTTCTTATAAAACAAACCAGAAAACGAGCAATCGAAACACTTATCACCTGAAATAGCCGAATAAAGGGATGTTTTTAGAGTTTTTAGAGAAAGACTCGGATGTTTTTAGAGTAAGAGAAATCAACAAAATAAATAAAAAATATTGTTATGTTGATCAAAACACGACTTTCATATTTTATGAGAAGTAAGTTGTAAATTAATTTGTTTTGTAATCAATTAACATGTTACATTCATTTATTGCATTATAAACTTGCAAATTCATTGCTTTTCATAATACGGATGGCCCTACCTAACTTTAGATCACATAAGAACATACAAAATTTGTTATTTTTAATATAAAGCTTTGTCTTTCCCAGTGGTTTAAATCATAAAGTTTTGTGATTTTTTGTTTACAGGTACGTTATTATAGTCCAAGAGCCGGCCGTATAAAAGTCCTATGGATCAGATACATAAACAATTTTTTGAATCGAGAAACCATAGAACTAAAGGTCGACCTGTCGACACCCCTAAAATGTCTGATTTTGGCCGCATGCAAAATAATGACCTCACTTTCGGTTGTGATTCCGGACATTATTAAAACCCATAAGATGGATGGAAATTATTACGAGAAAATAAAGTATTCGATGAGCAGAATTGAGTTTTCAAAGGTGGACAAGCTCAATTCATCCGCGACCGAGCGTCGACCACGATCAAACGTACATATTTTTTGCGTAATTTTTCTTAACCAATCAAATACATTAATTTTTTTAAGCGATTCTGAAACTTAAACTCGATAACGATTATTTTTAAGCGCGAGTCAGACTTGCGCACGAAGGGTTCCGTACCGTTATAGAGGAAAAATAGCCAAAAATTGTGTTTTTGTATGGGGGACCGTCTCAAATTTTTATTTTATTTCAATATTATTATTAATTTTTAAAGTAAATATATAACTAAGGCCTTTGTAAAAAAATCAAGTACCTAGATGTTGCCATTATTGATTACGAGCAAAAAGGCCAAAAAAATAGCGTTTTTTTTTTTTGTATGGGAGCCCCCCTAATATATTTTTTTTTCAGTATTTGTTGTTATAGCGGCAACAGAAATACACAATCTGTGGCGGTATCCACAATTCGCCTAACATTCCTGCATCGCGCTATCGAAGTTTTCTGAGCGCGTCGGTATATATACGACAGCTGAAATGTATCACGATTCACGTGGGCTTCGGCCTGACCGAGCATAACACCTCGCTCGGTCGGAAGATCTTCCTTTGTGGCCGCTTATCCCCACATGTGAAAATTTTAGAAGTCTAAAATTAATATATAGTATGTACCAATGTGTAAATACGAATTGTAAAACATAAAGAAACGACAAACCAAATTACATAAATACAATTGTAAAGCCAAAGAAAAGTTAAACGAAAATGTCGATCTTTAAATCTTTATGTAAATTCATTGCGTAATTTAGAAAATTACGTAACAGAAGTAATGTCAAAGGCTAGATCCGTTTTCACGATACGCGTACTGTTTGTTAGGTTTGATTATACATAACATCAGAAGACGTGATGGTTTCTTTTATTCCATTAGTAGTAGGTAAATTGTACCTGTTTTTCTACGAAATACTGCTCAGGCCTTAATGGACAAATGAATGGCCCTAGTCCTCATAACTGAACTGAACTAGAAAATCTTTTAGGCCTGAAGTTGGACATCAACATGGCAATTGAACTTTTTCAATTTTCATATTTTAATTTACAGGGGTTTTTGGTGATAAAAATTAGATTCATATCTTATAGGTACCACGAAACCTTGAAGTGTCTTATTGTTCTGAGGTACACAAAATGATGTAGTAGGACGAATTTACCTCATTATCTTTATTATTTAGCAATTAAATTATCAGGTAGGGTTAGACCTATTCCATCTACTGTTCATGAGGAACGGCCTAGGCGAGTGAATTATCTGCCTGATTCAACTAAATGGCAGGCGGCGTGCCAGGCGGCGTGTCGGGCGCGACGGCAGCGGGCCGGCGTCGGGCCTGCAGCGCCGGCGCCTTGCCACGTCGCCGTGTACATTATACATACCTCGGCATGCCAGGCGGCGTGCGGCTTGGGCGGCGTGTCGGGCGCGATGGCGGCGGGCCGGCGTCGGGCCTGCAGCGCCGGCGCCTTGCCACGTCGCCGTGTATAGTATACATACCTCGGCGTGCCAGGCGGCGTGCGGCTTGGGCGGCGTGTCGGGTGCGACGGCGGCGGGCCGGCGTCGGGCCTGCAGCGCCGGCGCCTTGCCACGTCGCCGTGTACAGTATACATACCTCGGCGTGCCAGGCGGCGTGCGGCTTGGGCGGCGTGTCGGGTGCGACGGCGGCGGGCCGGCGTCGGGCCTGCAGCGCCGGCACCTTCGCCACGTCGCCGCACGACAAGATCACCTCACGCTCTATCTGCAAAGAATATAGAAATACAGATTGAGACGATAATATCGACGATATATTATATCGTAGTTTCTACGGTAAGAGAAGCAGTTCAGATAGACAGTACCATCAGAAAAATTGTCACGCCTAGCTTACAGATCGCGACTACTATTGTATCAACTTACAGATCCGCCATCTGCTTATGAACGAATTTCACTGATAGTTTATTTTGTACAGGTTGCACACAATTTTAAGATCGCTAAATTGTAAAATAGCTACCAAGAATGTGTAATCGTTTGATCATAATCTACCAATAAAAAGTGTTGGACAACTGATTTACCAATAGCGTCGGGCGGTTAATCTGCTTATTCCTCGGCTCACCAAGGAGATCTAAAAAT
This sequence comes from Cyaniris semiargus, assembly GCA_905187585.1. Taxonomy (NCBI): domain Eukaryota; kingdom Metazoa; phylum Arthropoda; class Insecta; order Lepidoptera; family Lycaenidae; genus Cyaniris; species Cyaniris semiargus. Next base: position 14,411,721 of record LR994563.1, on the reverse strand, counting down.
TGGACAACGCATTACCATTCCTTGATTGATTTTAAAGATTTTTGGGATTTTAAAGAACTGTAATCGCCTTATACAATCCTGTATATCCTTAACGCTAACGTCGTTGATTGATTGTAATAAACCTTACGTTAAGCATTTCATTTTAATAACATAAAGTTACAGAAATTTTCGACGTTTTCATATGTCACCGGCACTAATATGTTGCACAACATCATTACTGTTTACAACTACATAATATACAGTGTGACGGTCACATTTGATCACTTTCCATGGGTCATTGACCTCGTGCAGTTTCTATTTACCATGAGAATCACTTTTTACCATGCGTAAGGTAATGCGTAATTGAGAGAAACGCACATTTTTATTGCTGTTATTTGTATCTATTGCACAGTTTCTAAGATTTTTTAGCGGGAGCGTTTAAATAGCCATAAATAATAGTAATTGATTGTTTAATGTTTTTTTTTTATATTAGCCAAAAGACCTTGTGAATCCTCTTAAAAGCTCCTCCAAAAAGGTCCTTCTAAAAGATCCCCCTAAATTCAAAAGACCGAGTGAATAGGAGGATCAAAAAGAACTAGTGAAAACGTAAAAGTTTTTCTGTTACCTCTTTACGTTATAATGTAATGTTTTGCTGTTTTAAATAAAATTAGGTACGTCAAGTTTATTCCACGAAAGGACAGGCAAGGATAATAATATACGAATTCCCACGCGGAATTGCAGTCAACATCTAGTATTGCATTATAATTATCTGGGTTTCAAGAAAGTAGGATTAAATTCAATACTTAAAATATATTATGTAGAATCGAAAATGTATGCCTGGCCTTAAACAATATGACAACAGCAAATATAATAATATTATAATGCCAGCGAAAGTGTTATGTCCGGCGAACATTAGTTAAATGTCATCGGACAAACATACAATATAGTAACATGGCTGTAATTGTATAGTCATGTAGATACATTCACTTTTGTTATTATATTTTTTCAAACTTTTAAACATTATTTGTAAACTTCTTTTTTTTAGAGTTAAGATTTTAATAGATTTTCATTTTTGTCGGTCATGAGTTTTGAGCGCGTTGAAGTCTAATGCTAGAGCGTAGTAAAAACTAATTTATTCAAAATTTTCATTGTTTATCCGATTATACTACAATGCTACAGACAGACACACACACACGCACACGGTCACACGTAGATGTACATACATACGAAACTCAATATAAAACCTGTCGTAATGTGATATTATAGTGCTTACCGAGTGCTGGCTGAGTAAATTGACAACTATTCCTGAAATAAAAGGCTACATATCATATACTTCGAACTATTGCAACCAAAATGATGGTGTTACTATTTACATTAGATCGAATATTCAACATAATATAAAAACAGAAATATCTTTCAAATTAATAGATGCAAATAGCGTAATTATTAAACTTATTGATAGCGACATTGCGATTATGGGCGTGTATCGTTCACCATCTTACAAAAATATAGATAATTTCTGCAATAGCTTGGATTTATGTTTGTTAGGACTAAAGAATGTAAAGTCAGTAATTCTAGTCGGAGATATTAATATAAATATAGCTCATGGATGTTCTGACACAAACAGTTGTGCGTATATGGACACTCTAGCTATGCATGGACTACTCCCAGCGCATTTACATCCCACACGCCTAAATAGATGCTTAGATCATGTCATATAAAAGCTACTCAATACTAGGTTAATTAATTTTATAAATAAACGAAACATCCTTGCAGATAATCAATATGGGTTCACAAGGGGAAAATCTACGGAAGATGCGACTCTACAGCTAAGTGAAACGATAGCCAAGCACTTAGATAATGGAGACAAAGTGCTAGAAGTGTTTTTAGATCTATCTAAGGCCTTCGATACAGTATCTGTGCCACTTTAACTAAGTAAATTAGAGTCTATCGGAGTTCGCGGCTCTAGATATTTTCCGGAGTTACCTTTTCAATCGCTCTCAGCGTGTAAGGATAGGAGAATATTTAAGCAGCACAACTCAGCTCACTTATGGAGTTCCGCACGCCAACCGCGTTCCAACTCTCAGCCACCAAAAATTTTTTGTATCATAGCTCATACATGCTCCGGAAGTGTATGTCAATGTACAAAGATAGCGCCAACAACTACCATCAAGTATTTGGGACTTATCTTAGACAGTAATCTCTCTTGGCTGCCTTACATAATAACTCTAACAGCGCGCTTAAGAAAGTCGATTCCCGTTTTTCGCAAACTCAGGAGCTCCGCGGATGTTGATACAATGAGGTGTGTGTACTTCGCTCTAGCTCAATCCCTCATTCAATACTGCATTGTCACGTGGGGAGGATATGCGGCTAATACTTTGCTACCACTGGAACGAGCCCAGCGCGCCATCCTTAAAGTCATTTATGGACATCCCCGGCGGTATAGCAGCCACCGACTCTATCGCGAGTCCTCCGTGCTCACTGTGAGGCAATTATTCATAATGAATGCAATCCTTCGTAAGCATAGAGAAATACCATATGTTCAGACAAACAAACGAACAGCCTGGAAAATCTGCTCCACGCCCCGTTACCGAACCTCACTTGGTAGACGCCAATTTTACGTTATTTCCGCATACCTCTATAATACGGCAAATAAACAAAACAACATATTCCCACTTACTTCCCGAAAATGCAAGCAATGTTTAAAAAAATGGTTATTTACATTAGACTACAATAGTTCACAGAAATACATGCAAAATCCATACACATAAACACACATCCACAAACTCTATCACACATACACACATATTATATACATACATAAACTTTTAAATAGAATGTAATGGTTATTATTTAATTTCTAATTTAATTGAATGTTTTTTAATTTCACTTAAAGACATTTATTTTGATTTAATGTAATGTGATATTATTTTATTTAAAATTTAATATAACTTTATTTAATTTTACCTAATTTTAATTTTGTTTTTAATATTTATGTAATTTTATGTTATTTTTAGTTATCACTTTTCATATTTGTATCATATGTTTCAATTTAATCAATTTGTTTCAATAATGTAATATCAATCGGTAATTACATAGTACTTGTTTTTTATATTAACATAATGTTGTAATGTCCTATAGCTAGTACATCAGGCAGCTGTGACACAGTAATATTACTAGTACGGCTGCCAATGTTCCTATAAAGTGTACCTAATGAAATGTTTTGTTTTTATGTAATATGCTGAATTATTGTTAAATGAATTGTAAATGTGATAAATGATAATATAATATAATTATTGTCAATATTGTCAATTTTTCGACTAAAACTACAAATTCTAACATCCTATGTCATAGTTATAAAAAAGTTTGTATGCATTAAAATAGTTACTGGAGCAAAGAAAATGAATACATCCAGTAGATAATTACAGAGGACGCCGCAATCTGGGCCCATAACCTATAGCCTTATCTGATCCGGCTCGGAGGACCATTATTTTTATTGCTCTTACGGTTTTATTCGTTTGACTACTAACAGGATACCGCTTTGACTTACTTTGATAGTTCAGTATGTGGAGCTATTTATTTTATGTTTGTAAGGTAATATTTAAAACTAGCTGTTGCCCGCAACTTCGTCCGCGTGAATGTGTGTTATTATAATCGAGATTAAGAAAATTTAATGCCCATCAAAAACTATTTTATTTGGATAAGGATTAATATTAGGTACAATAAACTCGAAGTTTTTAATTTACATCAAAGACCCAGGAACATTGAAAGCTCTTTTAAGTAACTTTCGTCGGCGGGGCTTGAACCACAGATATCGTTTTGAAAAATTCTTTCTTCGAAGACCGCTTGACGTGGACAACAGGGGCCAGGAACATGTGACGGAGACAGAGGAGAGACGAAAGAAGACGGGATATTTAATGTAGGCATCTATACCTCTTTAACTTTTACCTCTTGCTCTTGTAGGTCAGGAATCGTGGTGCTTCCCTAAAATTTGATATTATGATCTTAGGGAGCCCGAAGGACATGCTCAAACTGGTTTGGGACCCGCAACGAAATTAATCAGAAGAAAATAGAATTATGAAGAATTCTAATTCCCCTTCCCATAAGCTGAGATAGCACAAAGTTGCAGTGACCGAATGTCAAATCACTGAAGGAGGAGCACCACGAATATAAACTGTAATAATTGTGACTACTAAGCTATAATAGCTAAATTAATAAAAATCACCGTAGTATGCGACATCAGATTTACAATGTAGGTTGTCTAGCATTGTAGTTCTTTCGTCTTGCCAGAAAAAACTCTCCCAGAGAACATGATGACTGGTTTGTTCAAACATACTGCCTTAAGTCGAGCACAAGGTGATGCTATCTACTAATTTAGATCCGTAAAGTTTGACTTTAAAATTCCATGGCCGTTAAGGAATTGACATACGCAGTGATCAATATCCATTGTCGTAAATTTAGGGGAGTTTCTTCAATTCCATTACTCATAGATCCCATTAGGAAATTTTCACCTTCGCGACCATAGCATCAAATACAAATTATATCCCTTAAAGTAAGAAATCTACAAATCGGCACAGAAATGGCGAAATAATTATCAATTTCGATTCTGATCCTTTCAATGCAAAAGAATACTTACAAAAAAAAAAAAAACAACAAAAGAATCATAATGTGGTTAGGGATGGTATAATGATGGTGGTGATATGGCATGTGCTTCCAGTATTTTAAAAAAATATAAGGGGTCAGGAGTTCCGTTCAGCAACGGAACCTTCCGAAGTCCTAAACACTAGGGCCTAGGATATGACTTGGTTTGAATCTTACTTTTTGGTAGCATATTATGTTAATTTTAATTAAAAGAAGTGAAAATTACCGTTTTTCTAAACATGGTATCAAATTCGGGTTTACAATCTATGCAACAAAAAAACCGGCCAAGTGCGAGTTGGACTCGCCCATGAAGGGAAGCAGCAATAAGGTTTAGTTTTATAAAATTAAAAGGGTTTTTGATTTATTTTTATATTTCAGTTGATTTAATGAAAGATAATTTAAGGTTTACCATTTTTAAAGACCTATCCATAGATACCCCATACGCATAAGTTAGGTGAAAAAAAATTTTTTTTGTTTCAGTTGTACCTATGGGAACTTCTAAAATTTTTAATAATTTTTCCATTTTTGTGTCAAAATATTAATACGGTTTACAAACTTCATCTATTTACCAAGTTTCAATAGTATAGCTCTTATAGTTTCGGAGAAAAGTGGCTGTGACATACGGACGGACAGACAGACGGACAGACAGACAGACATGACGAATCAATAAGGGTTCCGTTTTTTGCCATTTGGCTACGGAACCCTAAAAATAATTTTGACAATCGGACCACAAACAGCAAAGTAAACATTTACTCCTCCTTTCTTGAAAGTCGGTTAAAAAAAAAGTATCTAAGATGTTGACCAGGGATGTAAGGTATCACCATGCCAAATTTCATTGAAATCGCTCCAGCGGATTCAGAGATTAGCCTGTACAAACAGACAAACAGACAGAGAAACAAAAATTTCAAAAACAGTTGAGATGTGTTCTATTACACTTCTAACATGCCCCTGACTCGTTTTCTCAAGTTTATTTTCAATGTACAAAAATTTTACCTCTACGATTTTATTATATGTATAGATTAATATGCAACCCAAACTTTTTTAAAGTCATTATTATACTTTTAGAATAATCAGAAGAAATCATCAAGGTTTTTATGGTTTGTTGATCGGTCAATCTGAGCTACACTAGAGTTGTGGTAAGAACTTGTTGTGTATCCCATTATAAAAGCATCGTCCATTGTCCATCTTCATTTAAAACTTTTTGACAATAAATTCAATTCAAGCTCTAAGTCATATCTTACTTTTACAGGCCCATTTTCTGATTACTTTATAGAATGTTTAGTTCATTAAACCCGTAATTTACTTACAAAATTATCTCCATAATAAAGTTTGATAAAAAGTTTAACAATTTAGCTAATTATTTAGTTTCATCTATTTTTATCACAAAAACTTTAACGCTACGCACGATTAAAATTGTCAATCAGAATTCTAACAATGCGGCAAAAAACTGTCGCTCGTCTACTGTATAGTGTATAGTGTAGCGGGCTATACATAGCACGAGTCATCGACCGTAGGGCCGCCACTGTCCGCCGTAGGGATGGGGTAGTGTCGATATATCGATAAACAGTATCGACTTTTTAGCCTCCTTCATAGGCATTTTTTTAATTTTTAAATTTTTGAATTCTCGATAGTCAAGCTATAAAATTAGGTGGATTTGATTTATTTCATAGTTATAATAAGTTCGATTATTCTACTTTGCCTTTCACACTAATAAAACTATGATGTAGGATAAAATTTACAAAATTAGCTTATGACGAAAAAAAAAACGAACGCTAAGATCTGGTTCGCATAAAGCCTTGGGTACGATTCTACCAGTATCAATAAACAAAATAATAGGTTGGGGAAAGATTATTTACGACAAGAACGTACGAAAAAGTTCGTGGTCAAAGGGCGGTCAGGCTTCACAGACTGTGGCGAAACCCGGGTTAACTCGCAACAAGGTGATGTTGTGTGTGTGGTGGGATTGGAAGGGCATTATTCATTATGAGCTATTACCGCCAGGCAGGACCATCGATTTTGAACTGTACTGCGAACAACTGATGAGATTAAAGCAATAACTTGAGAGAAAGCGGCCGGAATTAATCAACAGAAGGGGTGTGGTTTTTCATCATGATAACGCTAGACCTCACACATCTTAAGCCACTCAGCAAAAATTATGGGAGTTTGGCTGGAAGGCGTGAATGTATAGTTCTGACCTTACACCTTCAGATTTCCACCTGTTTCGGTCGCTGCAGAATTTCTTAGGCAGTGTCAGGTTGACATCACAAGAGGATTGCCAAAACCACTTGTCGCAGTTTTTCACCAGAAGCCCCAAAATTTTTATAGCAATGGGCTCATGACCCTACCAACAAGATGGCAAAAAGTTAATAGAACAAAATGGCACCTATATACTTTAGTCAATTGTAAATAAACTTTATAAAAAACCTTTTGAATTTTTATATAAAATGCGAAGAAACTTTTTCCCCAACCTAATATATTTTCTTGATTAATTATTTCAATGAATGTGTCACACAAAAAATTTATGGTCTAGATTTATTTACATAAACAAAACTATAAAACAGCATAATGATAACACTGCGGATATTGTCGCTCAAACGAGTTTTATAATTTGTCTGAACTAATAATTTATGTATTTTGTAGATAAAATAAATATTGTTTTAGCACTAATTAGCCACATTTATGTATCTACAATCTACATAATAGTTTATGTGTGATCGATATTTATGTAAAAGAGTAAAAGACTATTAAATATTTTTTTGTGAAATGTAACAAGAAAGCTAACATGTTTATCGATATCGATATAAAATGTTGCACATCCTTATCGTGTCTCGATCGGCTATCGGTTTGCTATACTGATGGCGACCTCATAAATTGTGAAGTAAAAACTATCTTCATATATCTTTTATTCTCTGCATAGAATTAAATTAAAATGAATGAGCGATAGATTTTTTTGTGTACGAATTAAGTTTACTGTTTTTAGATTTTATGTCATTTCTAATGCCGATTTTGAGTTTGTTACTTTTTTTTGTAACTAGTACAAATGTGATACTAATTACGTGATATCGTGGGAGGAAGTTTTGTTTTAAAAATGAAACATTATATTGTATGTTATTGTTACGTGCTAGGGTTCGAAGGATTTGGAGAAAAAGACCTGCTGACTCTTATAAAGACTTTACTTGCACTGACACTAGCTCACACAAATCACCAAGTCCAAACACTAAGCACTAGATAGTCCTAGGTTCACAGCCGAGTCGTAGGTTCACTGGTTCACTCACTATTGATCACTTGTTTTCGCTTCGAAGTCGTCTCGAAGATCGCTCAGATGAAACTGAATTGCCGGGCCGTCTACCTGCGGCTATTTATATGGCGAGACGAATTCTAGAAAGTTCTTCCCCGATTAACGTAAACAAGTAAACAACTGTGGGATGTTTCTAGAAAATACGCGTAAGTAAACATACACCTAACGCCATCTAGTATAAAGTAGGGGATTTATGTTTTCTGTGTTTCCCTGATCAGTTTCGCTGGTTTGACGCTAGATGGCACTACGTGTCCGTATCACTACTCCCCTCTTAGAGATGCTCGTCCCGAGCATCGTTGTTACTGCCATGGTAACGCGTCACGCTGTCCCCAAGACTCCTGCTCTGTGGTTCCGCCACAGCAACGCAAGTAGTACATTTGAGGCACCAATCCTGCACATCATCTCGCCAATGCAACCAGAAGAATCGTTCTCGTACTTTTCTTAGCGTCCTCTTGACACCTAGATGACTCCCTGATACGCCCTCATGTACCTCGCGGAGAACATCTGGTACTTTCGCCCTTGGGACGATTATCTGAAAGTAGAACTCTCTGCCGTTAGCCTTCTCCCATTTCCGGTAGAGTATTCCGTCCTGAAGTATCAGACTGTCCCATTGCTCCCAGTACGCCTTAGTGACAGCGCCAGTGGGTGCAACCTCACTCCAGATTGGTTTCACGTCACCCCTTTTCTTCCATGAGATGATGTGCCGAAGGTCGTCATCTCTTTCTTGAGCCTTCCTCATAGCATCATTGTCCAATACTCGCCATCTAGTCCTGGATTCTATTCGTTTCCCCTTATTCCGGGCAGGGGACGAAACTGCTTGCTTCCTCAGCTCCTCTATTTGCTCCTCGATCCTTTCCATCCTTGCCATCTGGGTCTTCTTCTGCGGGCAGTTGAGCTGGAGATGGCCCCTCTCACCGCACTTATAGCACATGGCTTCAAATCTTTTCCTTGCAGGAGCCTTAACTTCCTTAACTTCCTCAGAGACCTTGTGGATCTTATGGGTCTGCCGTATGTCATGGCGAACAGCCTCGACCTCCAAAGCATGCGCCAATGCTTCTTTTAGCGAGGTATGGTGACCAAGCCTTACTGCAGCTCTGACCTCCAGGTCTTTGATTCCGTCGACAAATCCTTGAACAATATTTGTATCGACCATCTTGGTGTCGGCTCCTGGATATGCCTTCCTGACGAGTTTTTCAATTTCCAACGCCCATTGTTGAAGTCCTTCTTCTGAGCGTTGGACTCTGTCACGCAGTTGGGCACGAAACACGTGCTCCAGGTGTCGCTCCCCGTATCTAAATTCAAGTGCCTCCATCAGATCTTGGAACCCATTTCCTGTATGTGCTTCCAGGACCGACAAAGCTTGCCCTCTAAGCGCAACAATGAGGGCGGTCAGGCATTGTTCTTCCGTCCATCCGTTGGCGGTAGCAACAGCCTGAAATTGCCGACGATATGCGTTCCATGAAGTAGTGCCGTCGTACGGCGGTACCTTGACTCTTGGCCCTTGCGTCACTCCCGTGGCTCCACTAGACACCGCAACTCCCGTAGTTTCAAGGCGCACTACTCCCTTCTGCAGTTCAGTGAAGCCGGTCTTCAAATTTTCCACAACCAACTCTAACCCGGATACTCGTTCTTTTACTACGTCGACATCTTTTCGAAGCTTAACCACCGCGTCACTGACATCCTTTATAGCCCCAAGCGCTTTTTCTTGGAGGTCCTTTTGTTGCTCTTGTGATTCTCGAATCGCTCTGATTTCAGCTTTTTGAAAATCTTGCAAAGCGCCGAGCTTGCGGTCTTGTGACTCTTGCAGAGCGCCGAGCTTGCGGTCTTGTGACTCTTGTAGAGCGCCGAGCTTGCGGTCTTGTGACTCTTGTAGAGCGCCGAGCTTGCGGTCTTGTGACTCTTGCAAAGCCTGAATTAACTCAATTATGCTTTCCAATTGAGCCATTTGAGGGGTCGTAGAAACTACGGGCGTGGCAGGATGGATGGAGCTAGTCGACGGGGCCCAGTGGGCGGGGCCAGTGGGCGTGGCCTGAGTGGGCGTGGCCTGGTGGGCGGAGCCAATGGGCGTGGCCATGTCCAGAGTGGGCGGGGCATGAGGGGCGTGGTCAGTGGGCGGGTCCCGGTGGGCGGAGCCAGTGGGCGTGGCTTCACCCGAAGTGGGTGGAGCCCGGTCAGTGGGCGGAGCCTGGTGGGCGGGGCCAGAGGGTGGGGCCTGCCCCGCCGTGGGCGGAGCTTGGTCCCCAGTGGATGTGGCCTCCGCAGCCCGTCGCGCCCTTGTCCTGACACTTCCCTCGAAGTCTTCTCTCGGAGTCGATGGTTCTGCGCCCTTGTCCTCACACTCCCCTTGAATTCCTCTCTCGGAGTCAATGGCAGCAGCTCGCTGCGCCCTTGTCCTGACACTCCCCTTGAAGTCCTCTCTCGGAGTCAATGGCATCTCCAAATCTCACTTCCGACACCAGTTGTTACGTGCTAGGGTTCGAAGGATTTGGAGAAAAAGACCTGCTGACTCTTATAAAGACTTTACTTGCACTGACACTAGCTCACACAAATCACCAAGTCCAAACACTAAGCACTAGATAGTCCTAGGTTCACAGCCGAGTCGTAGGTTCACTGGTTCACTCACTATTGATCACTTGTTTTCGCTTCGAAGTCGTCTCGAAGATCGCTCAGATGAAACTGAATTGCCGGGCCGTCTACCTGCGGCTATTTATATGGCGAGACGAATTCTAGAAAGTTCTTCCCCGATTAACGTAAACAAGTAAACAACTGTGGGATGTTTCTAGAAAATACGCGTAAGTAAACATACACCTAACGCCATCTAGTATAAAGTAGGGGATTTATGTTTTCTGTGTTTCCCTGATCAGTTTCGCTGGTTTGACGCTAGATGGCACTACGTGTCCGTATCATTATTATAATAATGAATATCCTAACATAAAACAATTTTAAAACTTAACTTGTTATTTTATTTTTAAAGTAACCATTATTACTACAAAAAACTAGCTTCCTAACAGAAGCAGTATCAATGCCCAACTTTAAATTAACTTAACTTACAGGGAACTTAGCCGAGTGGTTAAGGGCGGGGTGGGCGCTCGGCGCGGGCGCACCGGGCAGCGCCGCCTCTGGCGCGGGCGGCATCCTGTACGGCGGCACCGATGACACCGTCCCTGAAAATGTATGATTTCGATGTCAGTGGCGGATTTACCAACATAAAAAAAAACTTCATTATTATAGGGGTAAGGGTCTAAGTGTATTATTTAAAAACAAAATGCAATCTGCAACTTTGTTGATGCCTCAAAATTAATATATAGAGAATTGTACATTTTCCCTGGATAAAAAATATATTTCCCTTCCCGGAACTCAAAGTATCTTTATATTAAGTTACATCAAAATCGTCTCCGGCCTGCCTATTAGTCTAATCGTGAAGACAGATAAACCAAAAGACATACATGCTATCGCATTATAGTATGGATATTATGGATAGTATTTATTAATAGTATAAACATTATTAACTGACTATTGTTGAGACCTATTAGAACTCTATCATAGAGCAACATGTGCAAATATTCTAAAATATACCTTGAATAATGAAAAACAACCATTAATACATTTTAATATTAAACTTAATGTTCATAAAATTACTTGTCTCTACTTATATGGCGAACAGTCTAACAAATTTTTTCACACTTCGATCCATATCAGGTTAGATTACTTAAATAAACTCGACCATTTTAAGTTGATTTGAAGTGGGTGGATTTTCGTCACATCCCACGCACAAAATCAGCCACGTTATATTATAAACCTAATAACCGAATAAATATGAATATTTAATGAGATTGACCATTACTAAGCAGACAGACATCCGAGTGATCCGACATTCTACGATGTGACACTAGTAATGGATATGATAATCAGTACTATATTGACAAACTAGCTGTTGCCCGCAACTTCGTCCGCGTGAATGTGTGTTATTATAATCGAGATTTAGAAAATTTAATGCCCATCAAAAACTATTTTTTGATGGGCATTAAATTTTGGATAAGGATTAATATTAGGTACAATACACTCGAAGTTTTTTATTTACATCAAAGACCCAGGAACATTGAAAGCTCTTTTAAGTAACTTTCGTCGGCGGGACTTGAACCACAGATATCGTTTTGAAAAATCCTTTCTTCGAAGACCGCTTGACGTGGACAACAGGGGCCAGGAACATGTGACGGAGACAGAGGTTTGACGAAAGAAGACGGGATATTTAATGTAGGCATCTATACCTCTTTAACTTTTACCTCTTGCTCTTGTAGGTCAGGAATCGTGATGCTTCCCTAAAATTTGATATTATGATCTTAGGGAGCTCGAAGGACATGCTCAAACTGGTTTGGGACCCGCAACGAAATTAATCAGAAGAAAATAGAATTATGAAGAATTCTAATTCCCCTTCCCATAAGCTGAGATACCACAAAGTTGCAGTGACCGAATGTCAAATCACTGAAGGAGGAGCACCACGAATATAAACTGTAATAATTGTGACTACTAAGCTATAATAGCTAAATTAATATTGGAACTGCTGTGTTAGACTGTTGCCAATAATAATTGTAACAAAAACGCTTGCAGGCACGGAAGTTCCTAGCACTGTCCCAATATCACCGTAGTATGCGACATCAGATTTACAATGTAGGTTGTCTAGCATTGTAGTTCTTTCGTCTTGCCAGAAAAAACTCTCCCAGAGAACATGATGAGTGGTTTGTTCAAACATACTGCCTTAAGTCGAGCACAAGGTGATGCTATCTACTAATTTAGATCCGTAAAGTTTGACTTTAAAATTCCATGGCCGTTAAGGAATTGAGATACGCAGTGGTCAATATCCATTGTCGTTGTAAATTTAGAGGAGTTTCTTCAATTCCAGTACTCATAGATCCCATTAGGAAATTTTCACCTTCGCGACCATAGCATCAAATACAAATTATATCCCTTAAAGTAAGAAATCTACAAATCGGCACAGAAATGGCTAAATAATTATCAATTTCGATTCTGATCCTTTCAATGCAAAAGAATACTTACAAAAAAAAAAACAACAAAAGCATCATAATGTGGTTATGGATGGTATAATGATGGTGGTGATATGGCATGTGCTTCCAGTTTTTTAAAAAAATATAAGGGGTCGGGAGTTCCGTTCAGCAACGGAACCTTCCAAAGTCCTACACCCTAGGGCCTAGGATATGACTTGGTTTGAATCTTACTTTTTGGTAGCATATTATGTTAATTTTACTTAAAAGAAGTGAAAATTACCGTTTTTCTAAACATGGTATCAAATTCGGGTTTACAATCTATGCAACAAAAAAACCGGCCAAGTGCGAGTTGGACTCGCCCATGAAGGGTTCCGCAGCAGCAGTAAGGTTTAGTTTTATAAAATTAAAAGGGTTTTTGATTTATTTTTATATTTCAGTTGATTTAATGAAAGTTAATTTAAGGTTTACCCATTATGACGTATAAAAAAAAACTACTTGCTAGATTTCGTTCAAACCGATTTTCGTTGGTAGTTTTTATAATAAAGTACATCATATATTTTTTTTAGACTTATCATGCCCCTACTTTAGAAGTTAGAGGGGGGGGGGGGGGGGCACATTTTAGCACTTTGGAAGAGTCTCTCTCGCAAACTATTCAGGTTAGAAAAAAATGATATTATTAGAAACCTCAATATGATTTTTAAAGACCTATCCATAGATAGGCATTGGTTAGGTGATTTTTTTTTGTGTCAGTTGTACCTATGGGAATTCCTAAATTTTTTAATAATTTTTCCATTTTTGTATCAAAATATTAATGCGGTTTACAAACTTCATCTATTTACCAAGTTTCAATAGTATAGCTCTTATAGTTTCGGAAAAAAGTGGTTGTGACATACGGACGGACAGACAGACGGACAGACAGACAGACAGGACGAATCTATAAGGGTTCCGTTTTTTGCCATTTGGCTACGGAACCCTAAAAAGAATTTTGACAATCGGACCACAAACAGCAAAGTAAACATTTACTCCTCCGTTATTGAAAGTCGGTTACAAAAAAGTATCTAAGATGTTGACCAGGGATGTAAGGTATCACCATGCCAAATTTCATTGAAATCGCTCCAGCGGATTCAGAGATTAGCCTGTACAAACAGACAAACAGACAAACAGACAGAGAAACAAAAATGTCAAAAACAGTTGAGATGTGTTCTATTACACTTCTAACATGCCCCTGACTCGTTTTTTCAAGTTTATTTTCAATGTACAAAAATTTTACCTCTACGATTTTATTATATTATATGTATAGATTGAAATAGTTATGGATAAGTTTTTTGCTTTCATGAATTCTTATAACTTGCTTCCAGCAACCTCTTACGTTTTTAGACTCAAAGTATCTCCAAACCACATTTTATATAAATCATTTCTGTGGTTATGAGATAAGATAGGAAGTTTTCGCATTTTGTTATATCAGTGAAGCAGCAAAGAAGCTAAAAAAATAACAATCACAATGTAACAAGAGATAAATTAATGGCTTGAACCGCAAAAAAAGCAAATATCAATTTTTTTATATAACAAATGTATGCTATTAATTACAAAGTAAAAAGTGGAAACGAATAGCTAACAGAAATATTAATACTAGAGTTTGACAAGTGATTAATGAATATTAGTTTTGTAAAGTATAATAAACTTTTATTTTAAATATTGTCAGATCACGAATATAATAATACTAGATGACGCCCGCAACTTCGTTGCGCCAAAATTCGTTTATCGCGCGGGAACCGTACATTTTTCCGGTATAAAAAGTATCCTATGTCCTTTCCCGGGACTCAAAGTATCCCCATACCAAATTTCAGCAAAATCAGTTCAGCGGTTTAGGCGTGAAGAGGTAACACACAGACTGACAGACAGACACACTTTCGCATTTATAATATTAGTGTGGATTAATAATTAGTGTAATTTAAGATTTTATCAATAAGTACCAGCACAGTATTTACAGAATGGTTTTTCCAAACAATACTTGTAATAAAATATATTATTAATGTTACTTCACTATTAGTATTCAGAGGTAAATTTATTTTTAAATTAATAAACAGTGATCGTTCTTGTTTTATGACTTTTTGTTTTAGGTGAGGTTGATACAAGTGTTTCGAATTAATTATTATCATCGATATCGATCTATCGTTGTGGCCCGTCACTAGAATTACAGACGTCTAGTCTGACACGTGAAGTAACAGTATTATTTCATTTCCGCTCCGTCAATCCTAAATTTACATTAATTTTTCTATTATATAGTATGTTAATTGTTATAGTGCGGTGAACTTCAAGTTGCAAAAGCTGTTATGTATTATGTTTATTGCACTAATTTCCGGTTAACTGTTTTATTTTCGAAATAGGAAAATAATTTTAGCCGAAAATAATTATTAATCATCGATTAACAGTTATTTTGATATAAAAATAGTAATATCGTATCATATTGAATATTTTATGCGAATTTATAAAGCCCGCTCTTTCTTCCAGCTTAAAGCTCGGTTACCTTACATACTTAGTTGCAGTAAAATCACATTCACTTAGAAGTTACAGTCAAAGGAAGATCTTGTCACTTTTGAACATCAGTACCAAGAAAAACGATCCAAAATCGGTAAACAACATCAGCCTTTTTTCTACCGTACTGTAAATAATCAGTACCTATAAACGCATGACTCTGCTAAAACGAACACCCGTCTTACACTACTTGTGAGTTGTGACACAGTTCCAAGGTTGCCAAATATAACTGTTACCGGCGGTTTAACTGTCGGTTAAACTGTCGTTAAATCTACGTGTTAGGTCAAGCGGGTAGACAAGTAGATTAAGTATCTTTTAAACAGCCAAACCAGCCAGTGAAAAGTAAACGAAGATATTGCCGTATTTGATGACATTGAAATACTAAAAATGAAATAAAAATCTTATAAGTATATTTAAAATGCAAGAGTTTCTCTGTTTGTTAATACATAATATCTAAAAACCACTGAACCAATTTGGATAAAATTGAAACTAAAGAAAAGACAAAGAATAGTTTTTACTGTGGAAAAATAAATTTGCTGGCAACATCTAAAACATGATAATATTTTTATCAAAATAATTAGGGTCAATTCAGACCGCAACGTGACGCGTAGATGCATTTCTAAATTTGTACTGAATTGACAGATTTGCAAGACGTCTCACGCAGTTGAAATCTGTCAAATCCATACAAATTTAGAAATGCATCTACCTGTCACGTTGCGGTCTGAATTGACCCTTAGAATTAAGATGACAAGGCTTCAAATACATAAGCATAGCTTAAAAAAGTCGCACATTTTTATGGAGATATTTTATGTGATTTCTGGCCAAATTCGTATTTAATTAGTATTGACATGATAGATGTTAGTCTAAATTAGGATACAAGAATCTAGAACACACATTAAAGTTCAATTAGAAGTCCTTATCTATTGCATATAGAGGGCACGTGGCCATACTATATAAGAAGTACATAGTAACTGAACACATGCTGTAATATGCGGCAGAATAATGTCTAAGTACCTACAGTATATATTATAAAGCTCTTTAAAGAAATCTCTATGTGTACCTAAATTCTAATAAATATTGCTAGACAGTTCTTACTAATCTTTGAGAAGGATAATTATTATTTTGTGTGACGTATATAATAATGCGATATTCAGAGCCTGTTTCACCACTTTCTGATAAAGTGCCGAATAGGATATTCATAACTTTTTTGACAGATTCTCCATACTTGATCTGTCAAGTTAATTGTTGGATAGCCTATTCGTCACTTATCAGGAAGTGGTGAAACATGCCCTTAGACTTTTATTTCGATATATGTAGATTATTGTGTCCTAAGGAAGCAATCTCTCTCCTCGAAACTTAATGAGGGTGGATGATTGTTACTTTTCCCGCAAAAACTACTGGACGGATACGTCATATTCCAAGTTCTGGTATAGCACGTTATCGTCAACTACAATTGATATTCCCGTCAGATACTTTATCACGAATTGCGAGCAAAATCTAGTTCAAAATAAGCCACGCGTGCCCCAACAGTTTAAGTAAATCTATACTTAAATAACATATTATAATCTTACGAATATTGTCTCTACTTTCTTTATCTTTGTCTCAGTTGATCTAGTTGTAGTAATGAGTGGCGGGCGGGCAGCTGCAGCGGTATAAAATTGATATCATCACTATCATTACCTTGCCCGGGTTTTTATGAAAGTGGATTACTAGGAACGATGGAAAGCTTGGCCTGACTAGCGACACAAATAGACAAACTACATAGTGTACCGTACATACTGCATAGTTTGACAGTTCTCTATGTAGTCCCTATGAAAGTAGTTTAGTGTGAAGTCAACATATTACGTTAGTATGTAATATGTTGACTTCACAGTAGATGATGATTGCTTGGGGAGGGAAATTGGATATCTCCTACTCCTCCTACATTTCTTCTGATTAATTTCGTTGCGGGTCCCAAAACAGATTTAGCTTGTCCCTCGGGCATCCCTGAGATCATATCAAAGGGTTTTCGTGGTTGGTTACCACTGATCCTGGCGACACAGGAGTTGCAGTGGTGGGAATGTGTGGTGGGCCTTTTGCCCGTTAAAAAAAAAGTAGATGATGACGCCCGCACTCCGTTGCGCTAAATTCGTTTAACGAGCGGGTGTCGTAAATTTTTTTGGGATAAAAAGTATCCTATGTCCTTTACCGGGATTTATCTTGATACCAAATTTCAGAAAAATCGGTTCAGCGGTTTGGGCGTGAAGAGGTAACAGACAGACACTTTTTTTTTTAATGTAATAAGGGGGCAAACGAGCAAACGGGTCACCTGATGGAAAGCAACTTCCGTCGCCCATGGACACTCGCAGCATCAGAAGAGCTGCAAGTGCGTTGCCGGCCTTTTAAGATGGGAAGGGAAGGGAATAGGGGAGGGTAGGGAAGGGAATAGGGTAGGGGATTGGGCCCCCGGTAAACTCACTCACTCGGCGAAACACAGCGCAAGCGCTGTTTCACGCCGGTTTTCTGGCCGGCCCATTCGTGCCCAAGCATGGCTCTCCCACGTATAAACTTTGTTGTTGTCAGATATAGTCACAGTATAATTACTCGTAATACAATTGACATAGTACGTAAGTAAATTAAAATCTTATCATTTTGGAATTTTTAAAACTGTAAAGTGTAATAAAATAATAAAGGTCGTCCATTTGCACCAAATACAAAACTGTAGAGTATTGATCACCTAAATGTGTATTGTACAAGTTTTCCTATCGCGTATGCACTACGCAGTGTTAAGTGTCAACTTCCCAGTAAATGATCTATACATATAATAAAATCGTAGGAAAGTCAATTCTGTACATTGAATATTTTTGAAAAATAATACTTGGGACGTGATTTACAATCGATATGGAAGCCAAAAATTTAGTTTTTGGAATTTTTGTCTGTATGTCTGTATGTATGTCCGGGATAAACTCAGAAAGTACTGAATGGATTTACTTCAAATTTTGCACGAATATTACTTAGAGGTCGGGTCAACACATAGGCTATATATTATAACGATATCACCTAGGGTGGGGGGAGGGGCTCAAGTTTCAACATTTTTAGTTTTTTGCTCATGTCGCTAAAACGGTGCGTTGTAGAGAAAAAATGTCCGATACATAATGAAAGCTCATAAAATTTCCTACAAATTTGTCTTTTACACTTTGTATCTATCTTCACTCCTTGCCTTGCTATGAGCTTTTATCTATCTTATCTATACAGATTTCGAGTGTCGTTTGATTAATATGCGGGCAGCTTTGGCACCGGTCATTTTTCAAATCAAACCTCATGAAAATTTTGCTCAAAACAAAACAGTGTCGCGGCGTTATATTTCTATAAGTTAAAAACTAAACGAAACATACGGTTTTCGAGTGTCATTTGATTTGGGGGGGCTGCGCCCTCATGAAACTATTGCTTATAACGAAATGATGTCGTGGCGTTTTTATTGCGTCTTATTTCTCCTTTTTAGGAACAAACTAAGTCATCTATATATATAATAAAATCGTAGGAAAGTCAATCCTGTACATTGAATATTTTTGAAAAATAATACTCGGACGTGATCTACTATGCTAATTGCTAACGTGGATGAAGTCGCGGGCAACAGCTAGTTATTTATACATGTATTAGAAAAATCAAATTAAAAGGTTACTACAAGTATGTAGCTGTTCATCTAATCTTCTTTATTAAATTGAGCCAGTCATATTATTCATTTAATTGTGTTAGATTGTATATAAAGCAATACAATGAAGTGGCACACCAGTCGTAACTATTCTCACGATAGAGAAGGATATCCGAAAAACAACAATAACAATAAAATGCAATTAACCGTATTACGAGCCATGGGTTCATTCCGAAGGTTTTTGGATTGGTTGAATTGTTAGAAGTTTATACATACTATATACTAAAAGCTGTGAGATTGGGCACTATAACTTGCTATACTAAAACCCATGAGTCTAGACACGCTTATAGATACAGCTATGTCAATATAATATCTATGGACGCTTCACACCACGTCAGTCTGGCCCCGTGCTAAGTAATAATAATAATAATAATAATCTTTATTTGCATAAATATGGTACAATAAGGTGTTACTATTCTAACAGTGTTTCACATATTTTGTCAATTTTCTCGCCGTGCAAATGTTAATTTATGATACATAATTCTATTATTTTCATAACTCATTTGAATTATTAATATTATTGGTTTAAGTTTCAGTCATAATATATCTATAAGTAATTGTTAACATGCCATTATTAAATATAATTTTAAGTCATATTATTTATTAATAAATGCATACTAATTTCACTCTTACAATATGTCAAAATTAAAATAAATAATAATAAAAAATAAAAAAAAAACAAACGACCGCGACATGACAAATCACAAAGGAGAAGAAGAAGAAGACAAAAGAAAAACAATGTCAGTGGAATGTGAATGCATAAATCATAATAATAAACAACATTTGAACAGATTTTTGGATATAAAAACGATAAATATAAAATTATTGAGCTATTCCATCCCATACAATGATTCGTTTATCGCTTGACTTAGAGGTGCGCGTGATAGGTAAGGTACTACATATTCTTAATAAATTTACATTTATGGTCCTGGGTGTTTCTCATCTTAAATGGTGTTTTACTATTTTTAGCACCCAAACCATAGGAGAGCCATGTCATGCTCATCAAAAAACCTTTTGAGTGACTTTGCATGTGGTGCAGACAATACAGGTAACCCCTATTATAATTATCTGTAATCTGCACCTACCTAATTGTTTGTAGATTGATTTGAATGTTAAACTTTAGTCTTTTTATTTTTATTTTCAGCACACCAGATGTCACAAATGGTTTTTCATTGGAAGCAGCCTCAGTCAGTCAATCATTGTTTAACAACAGATTCAAGTAGTTTCATTGTTATCTCATACTATATATGTCATAATACAAAATACCAATTAGTTATAAATTAAATCAAGTCAAAAGTACATACTATGTCAGATATCTAATAATAATTCACTTGAAATAAATACAATAATATATAATGTCCAAATTAAAGTAATCATGTCAAAGCAATATATTTCTTGTCCCTGAATAATAATTGTAAATTTCATATCAATAATTATCATAAAAATTCGTTTAAACAGTAAAAACACTTATCAATTAGCCAATTATAGAGTTTTCTCTTAAAATTTGGAAGGGGAAGTTCCTTAATATCTTTGGGCAGCTTGTTGAAAATTTTTATTGACATATTGTAACACCCCCTGCCAGCAAAACTTGTTCTTGTCATTGGTAAAACTAATTGGTTGGGATATCTTGTATTTCTTTGAAGAGCTAGATTTTTTTTAATGTAAAGTTTGGACATAAATCTTTTAACAAATACCTGAAGGACTTGTGTTACAGGTACCAGACAACGGAAATATATTCAATACTTTTATACTATACATATGTTTAGGATTTTTATTATATCATACACATATTTAATACACATCCAGACCCGGGAACATTGAAAACTTTTTCTTCCGTCGGCGGGATTCGAACCCGCGACCCCCGGCTTGAGCTGCCAGTTGCCACACACTCAACCAATTGAGCCACAGAGGTCGTCAAAAGAATTAGAAGAAGAAGTTATATATGAAGTAGTACTCTAGAGTCTCTTGGCTTTTAGTAATAGCCACATAGAATCAGGATATGGTCCTTTCAAAGTTATTGTTCAATAGCGCTTTGAGAGTGATTATTATCTATAATATAATAAATTTAGCACTAAGGTCATGCCAGGGGTTAAATAGCTCTGAATTCATGGTTGTAACTTATATCGAATAAAAGGCGTTCGTTTCAGATTTCTTTTTTATAACACAGAATATATTGTTAATACATTAATATGAAAGATAATGTTTGAGTTAAGGAAGTTTCAAAAATCCTAAATCGATTTTGATTAAATAAGGCATAGAGGCTTCTTTTGATCGGAACAAAACAATTAGGCTTGGTTCACACGGCACAATCCTGCACGTTTCCTGTACGTTTTTTTGCGTATACGTCTTAACGAATATGTAAATAGTGGCGCATACAATATACATAATTATATAGAACCATTCACACGTCGATTGTACTGCGCGATTTGTTGCAGTACAATCGACGTGTGAATGGTTCTATATACATTGTATGCGTCACTATTTATTCGTTAAGACGTATACTGCAAAAAAACGTGCAGGAAACGTGCAGGATTGTGCCGTGTGAACCTGGCCTTACGGTTCACTCAGTCATGTGCCTTGATTTTAGTTTAATGTGTATATAGGCAAATGCAATACTTTAAGACTTCTGACTAATCCATATTTGTAATGTTTGAAGGCAACGGTTTCGCCTCAACCGGTTTGTACGGTACCGAGCACAATGGCGAGTTCAATTAAAACCTACCATGATTTACACATTTCCTAAGTAGGTTAAAAGGTGCTGCGGTCGAGAACAGCTGTTTTGCGTGGTGAATACAGCTGGCTAAATGTAAGGTTTGGTAAAATTAGATAAGCGTATTTCGGACGTATTATAGATATTTAGGTAGAAATTCCTTAAGTAGAATAGTCAAAAAGAGCTATGTTTTGGCATGAATGGGCTAGCTAACTAGCTTAAAAATACAGTGGCCTTAAATGAAACCCGTGTGAAACAATGTTTATTCTATGCTCAACTTAAGAAACGCAATCGTATTCAATAATTTTAGGAGTTTCTTGTAAGTCATTAGTATTGCAAGAGCCTATGGATGGGAGCCTTACTAGCGAGTGATTTGTCTGCTCGTTTCTTCAGTCATTCCATAGAAATATTTGTAATTTTATTTAATTCATAGAAATACTTAATTCCTCATTATTAGTCAATAACTATCCCTTTATAACATTAACTGGACTGCAGGTGCTACTGCCGTGTGGGGAATAAAGGCGTTTATATGTATGTATGTATGTGTGTGTGTGTGTGTGTGTGTGTGTGTGTGTGTGTGTGTGTGTGTGTGTGTGTGTGTGTGTGTGTGTGTGTGTGTGTGTGTGTGTAGTGGGGGGGGGGTAGTTTATAGGGGTTGGTATTAGCTGACCTTTATAAGTAACGGTGGTTCAAATGTCACAACCGACGTGATGCTATTTCTAGACCTGTCTAGCTTTTCTAGAAATTGCTTTTAAGTGTCTTTATATTTTCCACTCAGATATTACACCTTTTAACCTTTCACTATATTTTCACATTTTGATAATTTAATATTATGTACTTTTAAATATAACCGTTTCTATTTACTGTTATTAAAATACTGTTTCATTTGTGTACCGAAATTGGTAAAAAAACATGTTTTGTCACAGTTGTAAGAACATAATTATAATATGTAATTTTTAGGGCCTGATTCTGGTTTGTGTTTCATAGTTTTATGATATATAGTTAAATTCAATAAGTAAAATAATAAGGATTTAAACAGCTGTTTAAATCCTTATTAACCGAAAACGTATTAAACTACACGTCTTTAGAGTATAAAATAATTTTAAGACGTAATGTGCAGGACATTCAAGTACTTTAAAAGTCGTTACTTGGATATTTTCTAAGCGATCCCACCGCTGCCCCCTTTTTTGGTCCCTCGAGGGCTTAAATATATTAAAGTTAATAAGACGCGATATTATCGAGGCATTTCCGTTGCCACACGCAGGTTGTTGCCAAACGAAAGTAAATCTTAACACGTGCACCCAACATACAAGTTTGCAAATCAATGAATGGTGGCCGTTCGAAAGCTTTTATATTGTAATGCGAACGGAAATACACCTTGTATGGTAGGGTTAAAGTTCATATTTCATTGACTTGATGGAGCAAGTGAGTCGGCAGATGTTTTGAAGCTCTTTTTTGTCAGACATCTGCATTTTTGTTTAAAATCTAGATGTAAAATAACGTAATACATTTTCAGTAACTAAGAGTCCTCTAGAAACCCAAAATGCATATACGTGGGAGAGCCATGCTTCGGCATGAATGGGCCGGCTCGACCGGAGAAATACCACGTTCTCACAGAAAACCGGCGTGAAACAGCGCTTGCGCTGTGTTTCGCTGAGTGAGTGAGTTTACCGGAGGCCCAATCCCCTACCCTATTCCCTTCCCTTCCCTGCCCTATTCCCTTCTCTTCCCATCCCTACCCTCCCTTATTACCCTATTCCCTCTTAAAAGGCCGGCAACGCACCTGCAGCTCTTCTGATGCTGCGAGTGTCCATGGGCGACGGAAGTTGCTTTCCATCAGGTGACCCGTTTGCTCGTTTGCCCCCTTATTTCATAAAAAAAAAAAAAATGCAATAACTATGCCGTGTATTGTTTTTACTGCAATGAATATCTTAAAGTGCATTTTTTCACAAAAAACATATTTAAGATTAATATTATAATATCTTTTGAAACTTATATTAAGACGCTACCTGGCAATTTCGACTAAGTTCATCCTCTATAAAGTCTGGTAGAACTTAAAGCACAATACCGAAAAAAATAATAATTGTAGACTGGTCTTTACTCTTCGATTCCTCATGAGGATTTTTTTTTAAACTCAATAGGTTTTCAGAAAATTTCTGTTAACTTCGTAAACCGTTGGCTTAGAGCAATGAAAATTTTATATAAATTAATACATTATCAGTTACACTACAGTTCCTCATGAGGAATTTTTAATCGAACAGTTACGTCCAAGTGAATAGTATAATTTTCACCTATTTCGCCCTATCAAGGACGCGGCGAGCGTCGTAACCGCCACTGCACAAGGCGCGCTGATATGAATGTTATTTTTATGTCCTTAACGTCGATATTCGTACTCACAGACATCGACTTGCTAATTTTAGGGAGGGAGCAGCCTTCAGTTTAGTATTGAGAGAATTTTTCTATCACTGAACAATGTCTATACAATAAAAATGATTTGGTGTAATACAGTAGATGTGTAGATTTTTTCTCTTTAGCTGAGCCTTTCTAATGCCTATGCGGTACTTTAATGCGTTCATTGACATCTACATGTCCTAAAAACTCAGCACATATTAAATTAATCCATCTTAATATGCAAATGATTCTCATATTTCCTAATTAGTGAAGTAACAGTATGAACACGAACGAGCGGTGGAAAAGACATCAACGGGCGCGCATGTCGCATGTCAATAATTGTAAAGTTGAAATAATTTTATGTATAAAATTTTAGTTATTTCATCATTTTTGTATAATAATCAAAATAAAAAAATAATTTAATTGTAAATTTTGGCAAAGATAAAGTTGGAAGGTAAATAATTTTGAAAATGTACGTACAATAATAGTAACTATACACAGGTTTACAAATTGATCACGCTTTAAGTTTTGTGCTTTTTTATTTTGTTGTTCTCATGAAACATTCAATGACATTTCTTTGTTTTTTTCTTTTTATAAGAACGGGTTCTATTTACCCGTACAAAGTTAAAAACAACGTGAATTATAAATAGAAATTGACCACAGCGTATCTTTAGTTATTAATTTACCGTTACATAACTTAGTCCTTATGAGTAGCATGTCTAGTATTGCATTTCGTAAGCGCCTTCAATGAATAACTCACACGATATAAAGTATATTAATAGGCAAATATTTCGTATGTGTATTAAAAATTCACGTTCCCATGATTCGGGTAATAAAGATTGTGGAAGATAATTATAAAACAAAAGCAAAAGCGGTTGCCTCAGGCTGCAGCCTTATAGAGCTTTATGTAGCCTCGTGTACGGCTCAAACTATTATTAACCTGGACATTGACGCTTAAAACATGCGTGTTTAAATTAGCAGCATTATACTCTTTGTTTGTATTGCAGTATGATTCACACGTAAACAATAATCTTTGTTTATAGCTATAATGTAGAGCTAAGTAGAGCTAAACTTTATAGAGTTGTAAGCTGTAATCGGCTCGTTTCAATGCTCGTTAAAAATAGATGACTCAAAGTTTACTTACGGTTACAATCCCACTTTTATCTACGTAGAGGTGGAAAAACTAGTTATCTCCTTTACACAACCATTACAACATATTGAATTAACTAAATATGAACCTCCTTTTAAGGAAGTCGGTTAAAACACAGCACAAAACGTCAATCACCTGTGAAGGCAGCGCGCGAACTGCCGGCGGAGCCTCCAGAACCCGTTCCGAAGGCTTTCGCGCCGAGCGTGCGCCCGTACACAGCCTTCTGCGTTGCGTTAATTACTCTAGGACCGTCGGTTTGGTCTCTTGTAGGACCATCGTGTGACATTATAGGACCTTCGTGTGACATTACTGGACCTTCGTGTGACAGTCTGGAACTTTCGTGTGACACTCTTGGACTTTCGTGTAACACTCTAGGACCACTTCCATTTAATAGTCTAGGACCACCTTCATGTGACATTATAGGATCACCTTCACGTGACATTTTAGGACCATCGATTGACACTCTAGGACCACCTTCACGTTGTATTCTAGGATCAACTTCTTGTGACATTCTAGGGTTAACTTCATATAGATTAACGCTAGGACCAGTATTGGTTGAGTTGCCTCTAGAACCACCATTAAGTGTTGGATTCATAATGTAAGAATTATTATGAATTCTCCCATTGCTTAATTGGGTATTATTGTCGATTGGTTCAATGACTTCTATAACTCTGGGACCAGTGTCGTGTGTTGGTTCCATATCGAGTCTCCCATTGCTAAATCTTGAGTTGGTATCGAGTGTAGGATCAGATATTCTAGGACCACTAAATTGCCCATTTATTCTACCGTTAATTTGTCCGTTGACATTCGGACCTATATCCTGTGTTGGTTCCAGGACTCTTGTATCATAAATTGGCTCCATTCCATTTATATTTCCATTGACTCTTCCATTTTCGAATTTTCCAGGACCAAAGTTAAGTGGCTTGTTGAATTTAGGACCAATGTTCAATGACTTCTCCATGAGCTTAGGACCAAAGAGTATTTGGTTGGCCTGCTGAAGGAGTTTCTTCTGGATGCTCTCCATCTCGTTCTTGGAGGATTTGGAGTTCTCTGACAACTTCGCTATGAGATCATTCACGCTGAAGTCCATTTCGTTCGTCTGTTTGTTCGTCTCTTTCGTCGGAGTGTACTTTATGTCTTTACTTCTCCTTTTCAATTTCCTTACTGTTTTTGCCATTACATTTTTGTTATTTCTCCTGTAGTTTTGCCTGTACGTTTTATTTAGTGGATGCTTGTCACAAATTTGATTAATAATAAGAAAGTAAAAATAACATTAAATTTATTTTCATATGAATTATATTTCCTAAATATGACAGTTTCCTATGATATATGAGTACTTTTATTTGTTTTGACATAAAATTTACATAAATTGCATATATGTTACATAAATAAATGCATTAGAGATACGAATAAAACTCGGTTGAAATAGTTACGTATTACTCAACGTCCAGTAATAGTTGTGTTTGATAAAATGTTATGATTTATGAGGGCAGACTCGACGCGTGGGCGGCGAATGCCGGACTTTTAATTACTAATAACAGGTAGAGACCTGAGAAGTTTCTATACAAGGTGTAACAAAACTAAGTCATAATACTTTAGGACGTGAATGTGTCCCTTGTATAGAGTTTACTGTGAAAGTAACAGCGCTGAAAGAGCAAACTTTTTTGTACTACAAATATTAAAAAAATGTATGGGCAAGCGCCCTAGCACCCATACAACAGTGAAAAAAAAAGTTACTCTGTCAGCGCTGCGCGCTGCTACTTAATACTTTCAGAGCGAACTCATATACCCATACGCACCCCAAAGTATAATAATTATCACTAAGTTTTGTTACACCATGTATAGAGTGCGGTAAAAAACCATTAACGTTTGGTTCAGATATGGATACAAAAGATTTTGTTGTTTATCAATTTTAGTAAGTAAATAGTAAATTTTTAAGAAATACTAATATTCTTAGTACCTACGTAGAAAATAAATAAATATTATTCTATGAAATGAGTACCATATTATAACATATTTGAAATTATAATCAAAAGAAATGAGACTGCGTAACTAAGGCAAACATCGAATATGGAGAAAATGTCCAATTAGAAATAACTTATTGGACACTGTATCTAGTAGATAGCTTTCCATTACCCAAGTTACTTTATCAAGGAAGCTTATTATATTAACTAACAGATAATATAAAATACTATATTAATTTTAGCAAGTTTTAGTAGAATATAATTCTACGAAAGTACGGTTGTTGAATTTTTTTACATTGCTACTTGTCACTTTCACGGGCGCACGGATGTTCACATACAATAATAATGACTGCTATTATATTCCTACAGGCATTCGATAGTAGTGCGATAGCAATATTCTCGTGTCCCAGTAAAATAGATAAGTTGCGATGTGCCAATGTAAAAAATTCGAACTTAAGTTAGGTACATCATTAAAAATCAATTCCATAATATTAAACAAATAAATTATTTGAATTAGAACATAAAATATGTACGAAAATTATTAGTTATTAGTTTTACCAAAATATAGAACTCTACCGAATATTATATAACTAACAGTCTTGACCAACATGCCCAACTAACCGTAGAGCTATCGACTGTTACAAGTTAAACAAAGAACTACATGAAATAATAATAATAACATATTCGCAATATAATGTTGTATGAAAGTAAGGAATTTTGTAAATATATTCCATGCTTGAAAGGATATTGTAAGTATGAGTTAAGATTTTAATTATAATTAAAATTATTTTTTTATTAAGTTTTTATTTTTTTCGCTGCTTGGGTATTGCTCACTAACTTTACACATCTTCAGATAAGGATACGAATTCAAATTAAGTAGGACGTTAGCTTTATCTAAAACCTAGACACGTAGCGTTAGAGAGTTCAAAATTGGGGTAACAGTTTGTTCTTGATTAAACTTGGCTTCAATATCACATTGATATTTTAGATTGTTTTTCCCTAAACTTTGCAACTAGAGCCAAGGATTTCCATAGAGAAAACGTGTCAAAGACAAGATCTACATTGTCTGGCGGATCTGCGCCGATTGGGCGTAGACAATGCCATAGACCAGGGATTCCCAATTTTTTTCAGACTGCGGCGCAGTTACGCGTCTCAACATTTTGTCACGGCGCCCTACTTTACCTAGTTATTACAAAAAAGATACATAAATAAACACCTTTAATGATTATATAGTTAGGTCAAGCAGGTAAATAATAATAAACAAATATTTAATTATATTCTGCTCGCTTTGTCTAATTCATATTATAATTTTATTTTATAATATTTGTGGTTTTGGATTGTGATGGAGGATCGACTCACGGCGCCCCTCTTACCTTTCCACGGCGCGGCACACACTTTGGGAACCCCTGCCATAGACAATAAAATTAGAGACGTTAGTGTTTCGTAAAATATCCATTTTATATACCTACTAATATAGTCCTACAAGAATTGTCTTCTGCGTGACCAAATTAAGGGGAGTGAGTTAGGGAAAATCTTACGAAATCTTACCAAGTGGGGAGAGGGGGTAAAAAAATATTCAAAACTGCCTCACGCAATTATTATTGGCACCCCTTACGGGATTTGTTAAAATAAATACTTTAGGTACTGACATATTTTAATGCTTTAAACAAAATGGTAATACATAATATTTTAAATTCACAGGTGTAAAAATCAGGTTTTTTATCGTTCATGGAAAACTTAATTATGGGAGTTTCATGTTAATTGTTATTGTGTAATAATAACAATCCTAAAATAGACCACGTGAGGGTTTATTTTAAATAATGATATTCAAGAAATTTACATATTTTCACTTGCAAAACATTTATTAGGAATCCTTAGCCCTACAAAAATCCTGTAAAGAACTACCACCGTCGAAGCTACTAAAGCATCTTAGGTAAAGGGTAGATAAAAGGTTGCTAATCTGATAGTTATAATTTTTGGTTTTAATCAAATAAAATCAGTAATAACATCTTATAAACTGTATTCAAAATACATCCCTTAACGTAAAAAAAGCTTTAATCTCTGGCTACTTTGCAAGTTAGGTATATGTAGTCAAACATGAAAAATGTGGGAGTTGCCATTAAGCTCCGTTTTTCATATAATTTCATTGTTAACCTCCCTCAGTTTTTTCTGATCTCGAAAAGGTTAAGCTCAATTTCGCCTACCTAAATAAAAATTTACGCGGAACCCCTTATCACATGGCCGTCTCACGCTTGGCCCATTGCGTACAATAGGCGTTGTATGAACATTGTATGTGTGAGAATTTGTTACATACACCGCGGCTTTCTATATTGTGATAAATTCGATCTTCCGTCCTTTATAATTTACCATACAATCACAATACAGACATATACAGTAGTGTAACTTGGAATTAAATTAGTGCAACACAGAATAAACAACATTTCCTTTCTCTTCTTTATCTTTTTGCTAATACTGGGCCTATCCATATATTATAAATGCGAAAGTGTGTCTGTCTGTCTGTCGGTCTATCTATCTGTCTATGACCTCTTCACGCCTAAACCGCTGAACTGATTTTGCTGAAATTTGGTATGGGAATACTTCGAGTCCCGGGAAAGGACATAGGATACGTTTTATCCCGGAAAAATGTACGGTTCCCGCGCGATATACGAATTTTGGCGCAACGAAGTTGCGGGCGTCGTCTAGTGGTACTATATCCTTTTCTAGGACTCAAATTATCACCGTATTATCGGTTTAAGCATGAATAAGAAACTTTCGCATTTAAAGGAATGTAAAGCTTACTTTATTGAGCAATCAAACTCGTTCATAATTATTTTTCTGCAAAAACTTGCTTTAATCTTCATAAAACTATGAGAATCTATAGCTTTATAATTCCATTGTGATAACCAATAATTTGGATAGCGACTGGGAAGCGCAGTGCAAGACTTACGTAGCGCAATTAACATGTAATTGTACATTATCGCGGCAATTGTTATGTAAAGATGTTACGTTACTATGTAGTGTGAGTATTATAACCCTTATTAAGTAAAATCTAATACTACTATATTCTAGCCTAAATACCCGAATGTAGGGTACAACTAGTCAAACCCTACATTTTTTAGCAGTGAGCAGGTTGATGATGATGAACTAAGCCAAGAATACTCTCGATCATGTCAGATTTAAAAAAAATGTAGATCAAAAATTTGTCTTCTATCTTTCTATTTGGATGCTACGACGTCATGGACAGACACACACATAGGCATACAGACAGGCAGATACGACAAACTTTTAACACCCCACTATTTTTGTCTGGGGTTAACAAGATCCTCAATTGTTAAAAGACGTTAAAATTGTGCAGATCACAGTAGTTTTTGACAAAGCTATTCCTTAATAGTACAGGTTCTCTAGAACATTTTTTTTTTATTACTATCAAGCTAATTTTTCGTGAGTAGCTTCATTTTGATAAGACGAACAACAATTTCCTCGATAATTCTCGGAAGTGGTAGCTAACACAGATAGAAAGGATTTAATAAGTATTTTGATTTGATGGTTTTAAATTAATATGGATTGTTTTTTTTAGGACAATGTTCTCTTAAATTAGAACTAAACTTAACCTACAAAAAAAAATACAAAAAATCAGCTGGTTAGGGTTACGTTTTAGGGTTCCGTAGTCAACCAAGTTTTGTTGATTACAGAACCCTAAAACGGAACCCTAACGAGCTGATTTGTTGTATATTGATATGTTAATAGTTATATAATTTAAGAGTAACATTGTCCTACAAATAGAACAATCCATATTTTAGGACCATCAAATCAAAATATTAAATCCTTTCTATCTCTGTTAGCTACCACTTCCGAGAATTTTCGCAAAGGAAATTGTTGTTCGTCTTATCAAAATGAAGCTACTCACGAAAAATTACTTTGATAGTAATAAAAAAAATTGTTCTAGGGAACCCGGACTATAAGCGTCAATTCTGAAATCAGACCGCAACGCAACGCGTAGGAGTTTTGCCGGGAATGTGAAAGAGTGATGTTGTGTTTTTGTATTATTTTCCTAAAATTGTGTTAACTGGGTTTTTAATGTGTAATATTGGTAGGATATTAACCATTAAATACTAAGCATATTCGTTATCATGCAAGTGCCGGAAAGTGATACAACATCCAGAAACGTGCTATTTTGTGTTCCCTCCAAAACTCCAACGAAAGTTTCAGTAAAGCGCCTACCACTTTACTGAATCGACCGACATGACTCCTTGACTGTATTGACTTTTACTCCGACTTTGACTAGACTTTTGACCTGACGATGTAGAGAAACGATGCCGAAAATTGTACACAAGAAAATTGTTTTCCCGCCATATTTTATATACTTGACACTGGCCATGGTTAAAAAGCCGAGCGCCATAATAAGAAAAAAAAAAAAAAAACGCAACGAGAAGAAATGCATGTACGATGCATTTCTAAATTTGTACTGAAATGACAGACTTCAATTGCGTGAGACGTCATGCAAGTCTGTCAAATCCATACAAATTAAGAAATGCATCGCGTCGCGGTGCGATCTGAATTGACGCTATCTTGTAACTACGATAAATATCAGATCGTAAGTAATAGCAGATCCTATACCATGTCTCTGGGACCGGAACCCGAGGTAGGACCATTTTTTGCCGCACTAACCCATGTGGGATGCAGATGCACCAAATCACCCTCAAATTCTAATACCGTATGCAAAAACAATAAGCTGTTGATATTTTGTGTTACTTCTATTTGTCCTTTTGATATTTTTGTGTCATCTTCCATTGATATAGACGTATTTTATAAAATACGAGCTGTCCCGGAAAACGTTGTTTTGCTATAATATAAAGTATTTCGCCCGTATTATTTTATTGAAGTGACTAAATAAGTATGTCACCATGGCAACGTCCATCGCTATCCCGTCGCACAAACGATGGTCGCCGGAGTCTCGAGTTGTAATAATTTACTATTATTTATTCAACAAATGCACTTATCAATATAAAAAGTAGCCAGTAGCCGATTCTCAGACCTGCCGAATGTGAATATAAAATTTGGTAAAAATCAGTAAAGCGGTTTCGGAGGAGTACGGTAATCAACATTGTGACACGAGAATTTTATATAATAAATATAAGACAATATTGCAATTCATACTAATATAATAAATGCGAAAGTGTGATTGTATCTCTGTGTCTCTTTACGCCGAAACTGCTGAACCGATTTTGCTGAAATTTGGTATGGAGATACTTGGAGGATCGGGAAAATGATATAGGATGCATTTTATTCCGGAAAAATTAACAATTCTCGCGCGGTAAAATAATTCTTGCGCAACGGAGTTGTGGGCGTTATCTAGTATATTAATATATATATAAGGGTTATAATACTGTAGTCCACAATGCCAGTCTGACTGACCAGTCTGACTGACCAGTCTGACTGACCAGTCTGACTGACCAGTCTGACAGCAGTCTCTATTGTAGTAGTAGTCAACAGCAATAGGCATTTCATCATTATTATCATCACCGCTTAACTTAACCCAGGCTAGATTATATTTTCCTCAATGTAAGCCTAATTAGTCTATGTTAACCTAATGCGGCTAAAATATGATGATTTACATTTACATCCTGTAACATATGAAGTAGCCTTCTGGGCTACGTTTGACCTAGATTCTTAGTAATCACTAATCGTGGTCTGACCTACCGAATCTGGGTACTTAGTCAAAATGCATCCAAGCATACATCGCAAGCGCAATTTTACTTAGCACTATAGACACTTAGCGATGCTATGTTTTAATCACGTGTATTTTTGATTGTTGTCGAAACTGGTGAATGCAGTTTGGGTAGATACCCTGGGCACTTAGTCAACTTACATTGACAGCGAAGTTGGAAAGAAAAATGTGTAGAATTAGCGACGGGTTATGTCAAATCCTTCTTGATATCTAACTTTGATGTCGAAATTATTAATCGCAAATCGTCTAAGTACCCTGGTATTGCGTAACGAGGATTAAAAACTAAACCGATGGAGCCATTAAAATAAAGTATGTAATAAATTCGTCAAGCTATTTTGTGCTAAATATTAAAGTGTTTTCACACTTAATAGATTGAAGGTTAAAATTACTTGGCTAAGCACCAAGTAACTTTATAATTAATACCTATTACTATCATAACAAAAAATGCTATAATGGTATAATATAATGTTGAAAAATTTTTGTGACAAAATATATTATACTTAGAGTATCACTGAGTAGGCTTATAAAGCGGCAAAATGTACGATTCCCTTTGGTCCGCCATGGGGCAGCGTGAAGAAGCTGCATTAAATATTTTTACGTTTGCGGGATTCAAACCCACTACTTACTAAGTATTAGTAGTCACTACCGTTACATTTTATGATATAACTGTTAGCCACAAACTGTAATGTTTAATTATGTAAACTCACGTATTGTTTCGTGTTAACTGGGATGGTTAGTTTAACCTCGATTCGAATTTACTTATAACTTTAACATGGGAATTTACAGGCGCTGAAGCGGTGAGAAATGGGCTAGTTATTAAAAAAAACTCGCTTTTGCCCGCGGCTTCGCTCGCGTTAAGAAGTATTATTATTAATTAGGTATCAAAGTCTCAGCCCGATCGGTTTAAAATTGACAAAGTTTCATACAAACTTTCATCCCCTATTTTACCCCTTGGGGGTAGAATTGATCAAAATCCTTTCTTAGCGGATGCCAACGTCATAACATCTACTTGCATGCCAAATTTCAGCCCGATCCGTCCAGTGGTTTGGGCTGTGCGTTGATAGACCACTATGTCAGTCAGTCAGTCACCTTTGAGTTATATATATTTAGATAACATGTTTTATGCTATACATATTATGTATTTTCATGTGAGAGAACATTTAGGAAAAAATTCAAATTTTCAAACTGTTAGCGAGTTAATGAAAAACTCAAAATAGTAATTAAGCAGATCAAAATCTATTGATTTAGGTAGCTACGATGAAAATACACAAATAGGTACGTAAAAGTTACAGCATTGCTGTGTTTGTCAGGTATATAAATATAGTCTGTAGACTACAGCTTACTTGTTATGATTTTAGTAAGAAATGTTTTGGGTACACTGTATACATACTGAGAAATATTTTTATTCAGATATTATAGGTCTGCGCAGTTTTTGGGTAAATACGTCTACAACTCGTACAAGATGCTTAAAAAATCAGAAAATTTTCCTTACTCGAAATCTGTAACTTCTATATTTCGTAAGATTTAACGTATGAAGTATTACAATATTATTTTGTAGACTAATACAGTAACATAAACCTAAATAAAATAACTCGTGAACTAGAACACTGTGGTTATAAGAAGTCCAAACTAAATGATTAGAATGAATTATAGTTATCGACCGCATCGAGAACTCAAAGTCTCACCACAAATGGTCTATACCACAAGTTAAATCTTTCCCATGAAGCTTTAGCCCTAAGGGCAATATTCAATCTTTTGAGAAACGATCTATATATCTTTTGAGAATTATTTCATGATAAGGTATTATTATTTATATTATGATATCAAATAATAATTAATTTGTGATAATGACAAATAAGGAATATTAACAAAAAATATAGAATAATAATAATTAATTCGTACTCAGATAACAATAATAATTGGTAATCGTGTATTAAAACTTATAATTTTTAATGAATTCTTGTGCATAAATAATAATATGTTTAACCACGAGTTAAAATGAACTATATAAAAAATAAAATTTAAATTAACCATTAAAAGCCTGTTAAAATATATTTAACCAATATAACAAACAAGCATCCACTATATTCAACTGTATTTTACCGATAAAATTCACCATTTTGTTATTTCCCGTAAAATCACATTTTCACAACACTATTTCTTATCACTGAAATATTAATATTCTAAGTATTTTTTTGTAGATTTTTTTCAACAAAAAATGCTTTTTTTTTCACAAAAATCTAACCCACACAACAGTAGAGCACGTAAAGGTCCGAAAGCACAAAATACACTGAGGCCGTGATTCGCAGCGGGCCACAGAGCTACGAACACACAGACGCGGCTTACTTAAGGCCACGTTCTTCCAAATTCACGTTTCTAGAATGAGTAATTTTTAAAGAAATCGCCATTCAAAAAAACTGAAAAATATATACATGTATCATACATTTTTTAACTAGTGACTTTTATGGTTAGAAACACAATACAGATAATTTTACTCGATAAAAAAAAATTCCGAAACAACCTCGATTTTAAAAACATTTTGAGTTTTATAGGACTTACAGGGACTCAATCAAAAAATAATTTGGACAGTTCGATTACTATTAAAATTTTACAGGGAAATGATCGGATACATGTTTAGTTATAATATTTTTTATCTAAGTAAAAAGGTTTTTTCTCCTATTTCGCCCTATCATGGACGCGGCGAGCGTCGTAACCGCCACCGTACAAGGCGCGCTGATATGAATGTTATTTTAATGTCATTTACGTCGATATTCGCACTGACAGACATCGACCTGCTAATTTAGGAAGAACCTGCCCTTAATAACGATCACACGATGTCTACAGAATATTTTGGTCAAGACAGTAGTTGCTAATTTCAGTATTATTGCGAAATTTGCGAAGGTTCCGATGTGATGTTTTTTTATTATTTTTTCAATAGCGTTGTCGAATATATAAGTACCTATTAGACGATAGAGTACCAATCAAAGGCGTTAGCCCAAAAGCCTAAGGTAAAATAATTCATTTTTAGAAATAACGTCCATAGACTATTTTATTATTTAATGTATGGTATTCTTGTTTTTTGATTATAGGTTATATAGAAAAAGACAGTACAAAATTAAAAAGTAAATAGTTCTTTATTGTTTGATTTTCAGATGTAGAGAAAACATCTTCGGTACCTTTTGCTCTACTTTCTTATACAGCATGACTGATGAGACGTCATGTTCAATACTCGAGGACGTGATATTTGGCTATAATATTAGATGAAAAAAAATATATAAAAAAATAATATCAATTGATCACTGAGTAAATGTAGCTTAAAGTTAAATAATTATTTACCCAACGCATGGACACCGCGCGCGGGAAGGGTAGCACTAGCGGTGCGGTGTTTCTTTGATGGCGCACGCCGCCGCGCTGGCCGCATAGTAATTTACTTAGTGTCCATGATTCATTTATTTAAAGGGAAATTTGGTCAAAAATTATGTACCCAATTTTATTATATAATTATAATGAGAATCGAGTATCGAGTGCTCTCCTTAAGTATTGAACATGTCTCACCAGTTATGCTGTATAGCTCTCGTTTGTAATTTTATTTCTTATTTATATAGTGTCTACTATCAATAGTGTCGTGGTAACAATTTGTTTGAGAATGATTTCACAAGACGTTATCGTGTATTCGCGAGGTTGGGAATATTTCGTTATTGTTTGACCAACTTCGTTTGTCTTTTTGCTGTTTATTACCATATTTCTGTGGTTTTGACAGGAGTTAATTTTTCAAGGTATAGTTGATTGGCAAATGTTTTGCAGTTGGCTAATCAGACACGCAACTAGCCTCAGAAACCGGGCATAATTTGACTGCGATTGTTACATTTACACCAAGAAGAAAACACTAGTTTTCTAAAAAGTTTATCTTGAAAAAATTTGGTGCAAGCATATCTTAAACATATTATTATTATCAGGTTTTTCTCGCCAAGGTTGAACCGGTGGTAGCTTATTTTGTTGACGTTCCAAAAATAGCTTGTTAAGCTTCATTTAGGACGGTTTTTTTTTATTCAAGCTAATTAAAGTATTGCCATATCTACTCCTACCTAGTCTACAAACAGTACAGTACCGTCAGTCACAGCTGGCTGCCCGCTAATGTGCTGAGCTCCGCTGCCCCCGAGGGTAAGACAGTCTTGCTGTCGACAGTAAGGTAGGTATGTAATACAGAACTTGGCAGAATTTCACTTGAAAATCTAGTTTTCTGTCGACAGCAATCCACAGAACTTGACAGAATTTCAGTTATATTTCTCGCTTATTTGTATCGCTTTTTGTTAACAATAAAGTACCAAATCTGGTAGAATTATACTTCAAAGCCAGCTTTTTGTCGACACTAAGGTAATCTGCAGTATTTGTAATTTGAATTTTATATTATGTTTTTGCGTCGACAGTAGGATAGTCTGCAAAATTTTGGTAGAATTTATTTCAATATGCTGAGCTCCGCTGGCCACGGGAAAAGGGTAACGTCGATAGTAAGGTAGCCTGGAAAACTAGTAGAAGTTCACTTAAATATTTATCGGCTGTCTGTCTAAGATAAAGTCGGTGCTCTCGAGTGTGTATTATTCGAATTAATGTCTAGTCTTTGATTACATTTGGCACTGTTTTATTTTGTGTTCGGGGTTCAGGCGAGTCATTACGAGTAAAAGATATATTATGAAGGGGAAATTATCAAAAAAAATAGCTTCTGTTATTAGCTTAAGGTAATATGCAAATTGCGCAATTTTGCGGAACGTCACTCCAATATCTTCAACAATTTTTTTCCGTGGTCATTCTGTGGAATGAGTGACACAAGGTCCTTACTGATGACGCGTGTTGGTAAAACACTTCAGAGAACTTGGCAGAATATGTAACACTTGAAAATTATATTACTGATGTTACTGTTGTATAACGGATCTGGAGTCCAAGTGTTTTTCTTGACATTATTATTTAGGGCTTGTTTCAACATATTGTTGAAACAAGCCCTAAACAATATACATACTCGTTATACCTTAATATTGACACACTTTGGATTTAGTTTCTGAATAAAATTTACAGTTTTCATTGTAAGGTAATAAACGTAAAGTGATAAACGTAAGAGTCACTGGTCGTCCTCTAGTGATGAACAAAGTAAGACCAAGACCATGACTCGATCAGTCTTGGTCTTGGTCTTGGTCTTGTACGCCTAGTCTTGGTCTTGGTCTTGCAAAAAGTCTTGGTCTTGCAAACATTTTTCAAAACTTTTTGTAAACGTTTTAATTTTCTCGAAAAAACATTTTCAAACCTAAATTATTAAACTAGCTACATGATCTTATCTTTAACTTATTAAGAGAATTATTCTTGAATTGAAAATACTAATGAAAAAAGTCGAGAGCCAACTCAGCATAGGCTGATCTTTTAGCGGAAATAAGTCCTTAAGAAAAATGAAATTTTAAAAAGTAAAAACTTTCCCTCGGATTGCTTCTAGAGTATTTTTAGGGTTCTGTAGCCAAATGGCAAAAACGGAACCCTTATAGATTCGTCATGTCAATCTGTCTGTCGGTCTGTCTGTCCGTCCGTATGTCACAGCCACTTTTCTCCGAAACTATAAGAGCTATACAATATTGAAACTTGGTAAGTAGGTGTAGTCTGTGAACCGCATTAAGATTTTGATACAAAAATAGAAAAATTATTAAAAATTGTAGGGGTCCCCATAGGTACAACCGAAACAAAAAATTTTTTTTGGAACGAAGTTCCTTGTCGCGCGTTGCGAAAGGGGGCTAGACGGAAAAAGTTGTAACGACACTTTTTGACCGACACTTTTTCCCACAGACATAGATCAAGATAGATGCGGTATCTATCTTGATCAATGTCTGTGCTTTTTGCTATAGTTGTAAGCCGTGCGGCGTGCGCGTGTTTCTCTGTCTGTCTCTCTCTCTCTCATAGAAAGCAAGCCAGTTATGATTTTTTTTTCTTTTCGTTTTTTTATTCGTTTTTTATAGTGTATGTGCAGGTTTTTTGTACATAAGAAATAACTTCGTTATATCCGGGTGTCCCTTGACATCTCTCAAGTTTTTTTTCATCTAACCTATGCGTGTGGGGTATATATGGATAGGTCTTTCAAAATCATATTGAGATTTCTAATATAAATTTTTTCTAACCTGAGTTTGCGAGAGAGACTCTTCCAAAGTGGTAAAATCTGTGTCCCCCCCCCCCTCTAACTTCTAAAGTAGGGGCATGATAAGTGTAAAAAAAATATATGATGTACTTTACTATAAAAAGTACCAACGAAAATTGGTTTGAACGAGAACTAGCAAGTAGTTTTTTTTATACGTCATAAATGGTAAACCTTAATTTAACTTTCATTAAACTCTCAACTGAAATATAAAAATAAATCAAAATCCTTTTAATTTCATAAAAATAAACCTTATTGCTGCTGCGGAACCCTTCATGGGCGAGTCCAACTCGCACTTGGTCGATTTATTTTATTTTAAAAATCCGGATTTTCGGATTCTCTCTAGGTTGGAAGATCTTCCTTTTCGGCCGCCACGTATATTCCCAAATTTTTAGTTTTAATGCATGGTTACATAATCAAAAGTGAAAAAACGGGATCCAATTACTTACACATCGCTGCCTGTTCATCTGCCTGTTTCCAGGCTGTATCACAAGAACTTGAAATTTATGTTAAGTAGATATATTGTATAAATATTTTATCTCATATTATATAGTCACTGCGACTAAGTAAAATTTTTTAGCAAGAGTCTTGCATGGAGCAAGTCGGTCATAAGCATAGTCGGTTTTGGTCTTGGTCTTGTTCTTGCACACCTAGTCTTGGTCTTGGTTTGCTAGTCTTAGGGTAGTCTTGGTCTTGGTCTTGCATTTTTTGCAAGACCAAGACTGCAAGACCAAGACCAATTTTGCTCATCACTATCGTTCTCATTAGGTAGATAGTATGACAATAACGGATTTTGATGCGATTTCTTTAAATAGCTAGAGTGATTCAAGAGGAAGATCATGTATATGACAATACAAACTTTGCCAGCTCAGCTAGTAAATAATAAATATCTTAATCAAAGTTTATAAAATCAGCCTCAGGTTAAGGATGTATAATTTACTCTCTACGAAGTTTCATTTTTCTTGTGAGAACTGCTCGAGACATAATTTTAATCTCGTGTGTGGCGAAAGGTGTTCTGGCGGATGTTTTGTGGAAACATCCTGCGATGCACCTTGTGCAATAGTGAAACGTGATGAGGATGGTGAAATAAGGGTATGTAACAATAAAATATTGATTGAAAATAGCCTGGAAAAATTAAGAATCCATACTAGAATTATATTGCAAAGTGTTTGTTTGTTTTATACTCTCAAACAGTTGTGATTTCGATGAATTTTCGATTGAAAACCATAGATTTTCCGCCACTAATTCACACTAATTTCAATCAAAAACGGTAAAGCGGTTTAATATAAAAAAAAAATAATAATAAACAGACACACTTTTGCATGTATAATATAGGTATGCTACAGATGACTAAGCTAGATGTAACCCGTAATTTCTTTCATCCAAATTTGTTTTCAACCGTTCACCGTACGCCTAAAATTTGCATAATAGTTAACACAACTTCGCAACAAGCCTTCGGTTTTTACGAAATGCGGAAAACATTAAATAATTTACACAAAAAAAAAACTTTTTTATAGAACTTAAAAGGTCTTTACACCATAATGTTTTTGTCGTTTCGCTCAAACGATCACCCTCAAGTTTTTGTATAGATCTGTTTAACTATGCCGCACGGACACTGTAACAAAGCTTTCATTAAATAGAAGATGGTACGTGCCATGGCACAGCAAAAAATAAACGAATGAATACATTGTGAAACTGTTGCTTAGCTTGCCGCACGTATAGTTTGTCGTGGTGAAAATATTGGTCAAAGCTTGCCTTAAAAACTTTAGGCGCAAAACTTATAAATGCCACCTAGTACCTACCCTACCCTACCTACCCTATCCTACCTACCCTACCCTACCTACCCTACCCTACCTACCCTACCTACCCTACCCTACCTACCCTACCCTACCCTACCCTACCTACCCTACCCTACCTACCCTAGCCTACCCTTGAGTCTTGATGCAGAGATTCTTTACTAACGATCTTAGCATAATGACCAACTTGATGGCCATCAATAAAATTAAGATTTTGCTTCCACCAAGAATGGATTGTATTATTTCGCATTTCTACTATGGTCATGCTAAGCCTTTTATTTATCTAACACGGCTGATGATAATGATGATGTGTTTTGCGGCAGTTTTTATCTTCACCGTAACAGCTCGCGCGGCACATATTGTTACGTTTTAATTATACTAGATCGTGTTCCGACTATGGTGAATATACTTTAAGTATCTTGTAGGATATGAATTATTATTGAATCTGGATCAGAATGCCTATAAGGGTTTTTTTTCTTCATCTTCTCTACGTGGCTAATATTGCGAAGTTAGAGTATAAATTTATACTAGTATTTTAACTTTAAAGCTGGGAGTATGATATTGTCTGAAAGTCTACAGAAAAAATTGAGCATTAAAATGGTCTTCTGGAGTGATGAGATGAGTTTATTAAACACAAAAATTATGTAGAGTTTTGTTTAGTCTTAGAGGTTTTTAAAGTCTTTTAAACTCTTTTCTCAAGCTTTCCAGAATCTGAACAATATTGGCAAAGACTATAATAGGAACTTACAAGCTTTCTTTTGACGCCTCAACAATATAGGCCCATCTTGCGATATAAATCTTATAAAATTACAATATTATCTCCGAAAACAATGGTCCACCATTATAAGTGGCTTCTAAGAATACTCTCCCTAGTCACAATGGTTCAAAGTGGTCGCGCGCTGCTGAGCGTGGCGGCCGCTGTGTCGACTGACCCTTATGTACTTCACAATCACCTCACAAGCATCATCATCATTATTAAGGGCCTTCTCCTACGAAGATTCCGTAATTTACCGTATTTAGAGCCTTATAAACTCATAATTTGAAAGCTACAAAGTTATAATAAAAATACAGCAATAATCTTCAGTATATCAACATTTCTTTCCCCGTTTTAAATTTTCTATTTTTGTTTATTATACTAATGATATTAGCTTCCAAAGTAATACCAATTTATTAAAATTGAAGCATATTTTCAGCATCTTCCTAGTATTTACAAATTACGTTTGTTTGAAACACACGACAATAGATAGACAATTTCACTAACTACATATTCCCCGTTTTAATTTTTTTTAGATCAATTTTGAACTAAGATAAGTAAAAAAAATAGGATTTTTGTGCGATCTCGGCAACGCGTCAAATGTATGGTCAAGGTCGTTTGCTCGGGGGATGGCCTTAATGTCTACACACCATGTCCGTCTGGTCCTGTGGTAAGTCTATGAAGGACTTGAGTTGCGGGTACCAGACAACGTGGGCGACCGCCCACGGCCTCGCGCTTGAGGGGGCGCCTCGCAAAAGTTTTTAAAATGTTGGTCAATTTCATTTTTATTTATGTCAAATAAAAACCAGCTGGTTAGGGTTCTGTTTTAGGGTTCTGTAATCAACAAGTCCTCGTTGACTACGGAACTCTAACCAGCTGATTTTTTGTATATTGATAGGTTAAGGGCCTGTTTCACCACTTTCTGATAAAGTGGCGAATAGGCTATTCACAACTCTTTTGACAGATTCTCCATACTTTAACTGTCAAGTTAAGTGTTGGATAGCCTATTCGGCACTTATCAGGAAGTGGTGAAACAGGCCCTAATAGTTATATAATTTAAGAGTAGCATTGTCCTACAAATAGAACAATCCATATTTTTGGACCATCAAATCGAAATATTAAATCCTTTCTATCTCTGTTAGCTACCACTTTCGAGATTTTTCGCAGAGGAAATTGTTATTCGTCTTATCAAAATGAAAATACATACTCACGAAAAATTTGCTTGATAGTAATAAAAAAAAAATGTTCTAGGGCACCTGGACTATTATGTATCTACCAGCGAAAAAAATTATTCAAAGGCAGTTGACGGACCTCCGTCATTCGGTTGGCTAATGTCAATTCAATATAATAATAATATTATCTATAATAATATTACCTATAATAATATCTATGGACGCTTCACACCACGTCAGTCTGGCCCCGTGCTAAGTACCTGAAGGACTTGTGTTACGGGTACCAGACAACGGAAATATATTTAATACTTTATACTATACATATATTTAAGATTTTTATTATATCATACACATTTAATACACATCCATGACGCAGGAACTTTTTTTTTGAAAACTTTTTGTTCCGTCGGCGGGATTCGAACCCGCGACCCCCGGCTTGAGCTACCAACAGCCCACCAACTGAGCCACAGATATATGTCGGCTGGACTTGACACAAATCTCCCTATGAATCAACTTCTCTGATAATACATGCCGTTGTTTTTGTTTATTTACTAAATAGTTAAGACTCTTCACTTGTATAGCAAGTTAACATTACATTATGTATGTAGAAGTAATCAAATAGTAATTTAAAGCAAACACAAATGGGAGGGCAATTTAAAAAGTGTGCCGACATAACACTGTAAGACTTACGAAATGTGTTACGATATGGGTATAATAGCGGCCAGGAGCGAGACGGTCTCGCGGTGTGTGGTTCCGTACTAATAAATTTTATTCTAATTATGCTAAAAAACCGGCCAAGTTTAACTAAGTATAATGAAAAATTGCTAAAAACAGATATTTGTGTGGGAACCTACTAATTTTTATCGTGTTT
The DNA here is from genome assembly GCA_905187585.1 of Cyaniris semiargus. Classification (NCBI taxonomy): domain Eukaryota; kingdom Metazoa; phylum Arthropoda; class Insecta; order Lepidoptera; family Lycaenidae; genus Cyaniris; species Cyaniris semiargus. The sequence goes on along the minus strand of LR994563.1, from coordinate 14,367,872 downwards.
TTTTGTCTTGTTGAAAAAAAAATACGTTCATGTTATTTTTATTAAAAATCATTTGACGGTGAATGAGACAGTCTGGTGAAGAACGGACAGACTGACAGACACACAGCGAATTTTTAGTAATAAGTTCGGTTTTTGCCATTTGAGTATAAAATCCTACAAAATTGACTCCTTTGGAGTTACAATTTGGGCTCTACAACGTGTCTCACTGTGCTCGAAAATAACCAACCTTCTTACAAAGTCGGGTAAGAAGGCCTCTAAATTCTAAAATCATCGGTATAACAGTGATTAAGTGTTACCAAGGCTATAAACCGGCTAAACGGTATTATGAGTGATTACTTTCTATGTATTAGCTAGTGTCTGATCGACGCTCGATTTTCGGCCGAAGCCGTAGCCGAATCGGCTTTAGGCACAAGATTATACCGCATAAGCCGATGATAAAGCCGAGCCCGATTAATTCATACTGATAATGTTATAAATGCAAAAATGTGTCTGTCGTCTGTCCTTCTGCCTGTCTGTCTGTTACCTCTTCACGCTTAAATCGCTTAACCTATTTTGATGAAATTTGATATGCAGAGACTTTGAGTCCCGGGAAATGACATAGATTTTGTGGGAAAAAATTTACGGTTCCCGTGCGATAAACGAATTTTGGAGCAACGGGGTTCCGGCATTATCTAGTGTGTATATTTTCTGTAAAATGTGAAATTAAAAAATCTTCTTCGACGACTTCTTTTTATTCGAAATGTATTTAATAGAAAACCTAACGTCGAAGAAAATTCCTTTTAGTGATTTCGACCCGACGGTGCGGCTTAAGACGATCCCATTTCAGCCGAAGGTGGCCGACGCCGAAACTTTGGTCAGACATTATAAGCTAACTAGACGTACCGCGCGGCTTCGCCCGCGTAAATAAGATATTTCACAGACAAATTAGTCCACAAAAAATAGCCTATGGGGCTATGATCCTTCACGACGTGGTCTACTTCTTGTCTGTGCCAAATAACATAAAAATTGCTCCAGTAGTTCGTGAGATAAGCCCTTTCAAATAATTTCCCCCGTTTTTTCCACATTTTCCTCTATTTCTTCGCTCCTATTAATTTTAGCGTGATAAAACTGAAAGAATTTTTCAAATCGGACCAGTAGTTCCTGAGATTAGCGCGTTCAAACAAACAAACAAAGTCTTCAGCTTTATAATATTATATAGTATAGATAATAATGATTATTATTCCAGTATACAATAAATAATAAAATTATTCTTTTTAAAATATAATATACCTACTCTTAATCCTTGATCTTTTATTTATATAGTTGTACAGGATATCCTATCAATATGTTTATTAAATTAATTATAATTTTAATCTTAACTTATTATTTATTTTAACGATTTCCTTTGTTTGTTAACGTGATAAATAATGGCGGATCTAAAACATTTATTATTTACATTTAAATTTTAATTAACTACTCTTTCAGGATATTATTCTAATAAAAAAAGGTTTCATTTTAACCTACTGCGGCCAAAATAAAGCTGGTTTTTGCAGTGTGTGCGTGTAATTGTTGTATGGCGTCGAAACTGCGGGTCTGGCGAATAACAGCAACTAATACAAACGGTAATTACTGAACTCGCCCTCAGCTCACTCAGGTAGAGTAGACAGAACTAGGGCCCGTATTTTTGGTCAGTACTCAAGATGCATCTCGGTCTCAAGACACGGTTCGGGCTCTGTGATTGGTTGGCTGTCAAAATTTGGACCAATCACAGAGCCGAACCGCGTCTTGAGACCGGGTCGCATCTTAAGTACTGACCAAAAATACGGGCCTAAGTTAGTTCTGTTTACTCTGACTCAGGTATGAAAAAATTATGATGTCTCAAAACCACGTCTTTCTCACTTCAACCGTTTACATCTTTCACATTATCGCCACAATCTGTTTAATGGGCTAATGGCGTATACTCCTATAGTCAAAACTCAAAAGTTATAAAGAGTACGAGATGATGCCCGCAACTCCGTTGCGCTAAAATTCGTTTATCGCGCGGTAACCGTACATTTTTCCGGGATAAAAAGTATCCTATTTCCTTTCTCAGGACTCAAAGTATCTTCATACCACAGCAAAATTGGTTCTGCGGTTTAGGCGTGAAGAGGTTACAGACAGACAGACAGACACACTTTCGCATTTATAATATTAGTATGGAATATGGATCTATTGACTCCTCAATAAACTCTACCTACATACAAAAACAAGCCAAACTTCCTCTTTCTTCGTCGTAGTCGGTTAAATAAGACAAAACTATCTGAATAGCCAGCTTGTCTACAGGTGGCGGATATTCGCTACCCCTTTACTCCACTTCACCCCTCAATCACCCGCTACATAGCAGGTGTATGCAATAGAAGTTATGACCTCAATGTCGTGGGAAATACTAAGGGTCCTAGGAAATAAAATAAATAAAGTTTTATTTCCAAATAGGTTGCAAAGTAACTAGATTTTTCGGAAAGTCTACGATGTCTACCACCGGTTCGGGAACTAACCCGGCGAGAAAAACCGGCGTAGGGAGTAAGGACTATGCCACACTCCGGTGAGACGGACACCGCGCCGGTGCGGTGCTGCACCGCGTCGTGTGGCATGACCTTAGCTCGCAAGAAACTTACACGGGGCCACTTTTTACCAAAAAAGTGGAAAAATATTGATCTTTTTAAAAAATCTTTAAATAATATTATCTTTATTTTACGTTTTGCTTTTAAAAGTCAATTGATAATTTCATTAAGTAAGTAAATCTTAAATAGGAAGTAGGTGTTTTCTGCGTTACTTCGCTTCTTTTTCCAGTACGACGAAGTCAAAAGAAAGGATTAAAGTGAATTATGTAAAAACTAAAAACAGTGTTTGGCTATGTACAGAAGCAACAGCTGTCTGGGCTCGAGATCGCTAACAGTCTTTCAAATAATTTATATCTATACTAATATTATAAATCGGAAGAGTTTGTTTGTTTGTTTGAACGCGCTAATTTCAGGAAGTACTGATCCGATTTGAAAAATTCTTTCGGTGTTAAATAGCCCATTTATCGAGAAGCTATATTTTATCACGCTAAGACTAATAGGAGCGAAGAAATAGAGGAAAGTGTGGAAAAAACGAGGGGAAATTATATGAAAGGGCTTATTTGAACACGCTAATCTCAGGAACCGCTGGTCCGATTTGAAAAAAACTTTCAGCGTTAGATAGCCCATTTATCGAGGAAGGCTATAGGATTTATTTTATTACGCTACGACTAATAGAAGCGAAGAAATAGAGGAAAATGTAGAAAAAACGGGGGAAATTATTTGAAAAGGCTTATCTGACGAATTACTGGAGCAATTTTTCTGTTATTTGGCACAGATAAAAAGTAGACCACGTGAATGATCATAGGCTATTTTTTGTGGACTAATTTGTCTGTGAAATATCTAATTTACGCGGGCGAAGCCGCGTGGAACGTCTAGTGTAAACTAATATAATTAATATCTAGATACTCGTATTACTTGCCATTTACTATTGAGTGTGGACTGACATTTACAGTGGTCAATCCTGACCCCAGGGCTCTCAACAAGTGCCAACTGCCAACCCAGTGGTTGTCTAACATGCACTCTGTTAAATGCCAAACTAATAACTGATACTTATCATTATTACTGTTAAAAGTCAATCGCACGTAATTATTGTTATAAATCTCAAGATGTAAGAGGAATTAAGTGGATGCTAATTTAAACTTAAGTATCTTGTGAGTATCTGAGATACTCGGAGTGGTAAATGAAGACATATAAATATGTAGCTCTGAAATGCACAGTTTCCTTGGAGAAGTCCTATTTAGATCTTTTCTTTATCCATTTTATTATTATAGTTGCGAAAAAATGCCTATCTGTCTGTATGTCTGTCTGTCTCTCACCTCTTCACGCTCATACCGCTTAACCGATTTTGCTGAATTTTCGTATGTAAATACTTTGAGTCCCGGATAAGGACATAGAATACTTTTTATCTGGAAATCAAATTTTTGGCGAAACGGTGTTGCGGACGTCATCTATAGTTTCCTATCTCCCTATAAGTTAAGAGACAACAATTACAAAATTAATTGAAAATACATTCGTAACAACTAACAGCCTACTATATACATGTACACAAGATTGTCATGTTCTAAATTCTAATAATATATGTACCGTAACTCCTTATACATAACTCATTATATAATTATGATATATAGCTCTATATTTTGACAGTAATCCGACTGGACATAAGGAAGTAATGTGTTTGTTGAATTAATCGATCGGCTTAAGTGACGAGCTCCCACGCACCTGATAACAAGTAATCAATTAATGACAAATTTGGTTTGATACCAGTAAGGTAAGATGGCTATGAATAGCTAAATACTGTGTCTTATATTCCGTGAAATTAACGCTTTAATATTTATTATATTTTATTTATTACGCAAAGGTCGAAGCAGAGGACGCTATTTAAAGCACATACAGTAAATAATTTTACCAAAATCCGACATTTTGCACACGTCATATCAGAATAACGGAAACGTCGTCAACGTTGTCAAACGTCGAACAAAACTGTATGTTTACTGGCTATGCTGGTGCTGCCTCTAGAGGTGAAAATATTACAGTAATGTATACTATTCCCACGTATATATAATACAGTAATGTATATTATATATACGTGGGAGAGCCATGCTTCGGCACGAATGGGCCGGCTCGACCGGAGAAATACCACGTTCTCACAGAAAACCGGCGTGAAACAGCGCTTGCGCTGTGTTTCGCCGAGTGAGTGAGTTTACCGGAGGCCCAATCCCCTACTCTATTCCCTTCCCTACCCTCCCCTATTCCCTTCTCTTCCCATCCCTACCCTCCCTTATTACCCTATTCCCTCTTAAAAGGCCGGCAACGCACTTGCAGCTCTTCTGATGCTGCGAGTGTCCATGGGCGACGGAAGTTGCTTTCCATCAGGTGACCCGTTTGCTCGTTTGCTCCCTTTATTTCATAAATAAAAAAATAAAAAAAATATTCTCAAAATTTGAATTCGTTACGTATAATCATATACTTTCGCCCGCCGGTTCTTCTCGCCGGGTTAGTTCCCGAACCGGTGGTAGGCCTCATGTAGACGCGACGTTCTAAAAGTGTTAACTTTGTTAACCTATTTAGAAATAAATATTTTGATTTTGATTTGATTTTTAACGAATTCATTAATACCGGTAAAGGACATAGGATACTTTTTATCCTGGAAAATTGTACGGTTGTCGCGCGATAAATGAGTTTTGGCGCAACGGAGTTGCGGGCATCATCTTATAATTAAGGCAATATATATATCCATAAATAAGTATTTTTAACTTCTTATATTATAATAAATTATAATACATATAAGTAACTTCTCGAGACTGTACTAATGTCTTAACAAGTTCTCAATGTCGGGAACCCGAAAAGGTCGATCTAATGTAAGATCGTACTTCACTCGGTTATTATAAAAGTAGCTTCTTACCTGCCTACGCTCCTTCAAATTCCAAACAAAACTGTTAGGGTTGGCACCTACGATTTTTGATTCCTTAAACATTTTTTATTTAGAAGAATTCGTACTTTATATTATGTAACTTATGAAAATAAATTATAGTTTCATATTTTAAGAATCGCAAAAAGCAAACTTTAAAACTCTGGAGCGAACTGTCACCAGCAGTATTTTCGGACCAATACGACCTGCAACCCTTCAAGAAGAGAGCGTATTCCCTCTTAAAAGGCCGACAACGCACCTGCAGCTCTTCTGATGTTGCGAGTGTGCGAATCTATGTTTAATTAAGCCGTTTTAATACATTAATTTCACTATGAAAAGCCACTTAAGGTAGAAAATATGAAGTTTATTTGGACGCTTTCAGCATTAATTGTGTACTAACCCACAAAAAATTATGTATTGAGTTATGAATGCAGTTATGTTCTTTACATGATTTAGAATAAAACTGCATTCAAAATTTAACAAAAAAAAAAAATTATGGATTAGGACATAAATGCTTAACAGCGACCATTTATTATTTTATATTTAGGCACATTTCATAGAAAAACAAGGAAAACCTTGTCGAAACATTAAATCCAAAGCCCTGAGTTGTCAACCCTGAAAGTTACTTCGGCCCACTTACCGGCACGCAACTTTGTTTTATCTTGGGCTTTTTGGGATACCTCACATCATCATTATCGTGAGCCATGCTTCGGCACGAACGGGCTGGAGAAGTACTTTCTTACAGTAAACAGGCGTTTAAGTAACTAAAAACAGGCAGGATGATCTCACGTCAAAATGTATTGTAGCTATATATATAATATATATATAATTTTCCTGGCAAGTGGGAATTAAAAACGTGTTACCTTCTCTGCGCAAAATGTTTTGTGTCATAATCAAACTAATTAATAAAAGTCAATAGGCATGATGACTATTCTTTTTTCTTATTGGTAATTGAAAGACCCTTAAAAATAGAAACATCGCTGAAAGAATGACTCTGATAGCTTAAAAATTCACCAAGATAATTCAAACATCTCATAAAATAGACCCTGCCCGAAACGCTCCATACAAAGTGCTACGAAAGAATGACGTCACTCTTTCGTAGTTTGTACGCATCGGGAGAGAGCTTTGTTCGGTAGGTATATTAAATATTACAAATGCTATCAAGCTGAAATATTGGGAACACTTATTTTTTAGCGTGATTTCTTTATTTTATTAACAAAATTCGCTAATATTTGACCTTGTCATCATCCCTATTTTCATGATTTTTTGTTTCAATATACCAGACCGACCATCTTCTCGAAACAGGTATGAGCCCCCCCTAGCTGAAATCCTAGGTACGCCCTTGCCCAGAAACCTCAAACCTATCACTGTACCAATAAACTTTGTATTTGAATACTACAATCATTTGGCAGTTGCTGAGTTAAAATTCAACGCACGCACTCACAGTGTTTAGTACGCACCTATAACAGGCTACTGCACTACACGACAACATGATATTATTTAGGCACCTAGAAATCAACCTTACATTAATTAAAAATTAGTTATAAAAGATTTTTCTCTTGACCCATCTTTAAAGAATCATTTGTCCTCAGCATTTTTCTTGGCGAGGTATGAGAATAGGATATACTAGACGTTCCGCGCGGCTTCGCCCGCGTAAATAAGATATTTCACAGACAAATCAGTCTATAAAAATAGCCTATGATCCTTCGCGTGGTCTACTTCTTATATGACCCAAATAACAGAAAAATTTCTCTAATAGTTCGAGAGATAAGCCCTTTCAAATAACATCCCCCGTTTTTTCCACATTTTCTTCTATTTCTTCGCTCCTATTAGTCTTAGCGTGATAAAATATAACCTATAGCCTTCCTCGATAAATGGGCTATCTAACACTGAAAGAATTTTTCAAATCGGACCAGTAGTTCCTGAGATTAGCGCGTTCAAATAATCCCTTTCAAATAATTTCCCCCCGTTTTTTTCCACATTTTCTTCTGTTTCTTCGCTCCTATTAGTCTAGCGTGATAAAATATAGCCAATAGCCTTCCTCGATAAATGGACTATCTAACACTGAAATAATTTTTCAAATCGGACCAGTAGTTCCTGAGATTAGCGCGTTCAAACAAACAAACAAACAAACTAACTAACAAACTCTTCCGCTTTATAATATTAGTATAGAAGTATAGATTACTGCAATGTTTTCACTCCAGAGGCAGCATCAGCATAGACAGTAAACAAAATGTTTTGTTCGACGTTTGACAACGTTTCTGACAATATTCTGATATGACGTGTGCAACATGTCGGGTTTTGGTCGGATTATTACTGTATGTGCTAGTGGCGCCCACTGCTCTGACCTTTGCGTAATATGACACTCTGGTATCTGTGATCTGTCATTAAAATTAACAAGTGTGATTTTCTTACAATATGATATTATGAGACTATCATTGCTCAAAGCTTTGCCCAATCGTTTCCAAATCTGCGAAATCATATTGTAAACTTAAATTAACAAATCTATCTCATTATTATGAATGGAACTTACAATTATTTTGTCTCATGTACCTAGTATTATAACCTATTTCCCATAGTGTGAAGCAATTCGCTAATACAATAGTGAACGTTATTGTCAATGGTATAGTGGCTGATATTGTTTGAATTTTGATATTCAGATAATTATTTTAGAAGTAGAAGATAAAACTTTTTGCACAATATTCACCAAAGGTTTCAAACCTTAAGCCATGTTGTGTGTGACAGAAAATATACGAAATAGCATGACATGTAGCATGCTGCATGAGCATGGCATACAAGAAAATGACCAATATTATGTCAAAATGGCCCTTAAGAGCTTACTGTCAAAACGCTAGCCCCGCCTACACACACCGCTATTCTCCAATCGTGATACAATGATTCCATGAATCGTGCTCCCGGGCAATGTGCTTTACGTTGCAGCTAATAGTGAACACTATCGCGTAACAACGGTTCCCGCATTATAACACGAAAGTAAAGGTCGTAAGTCCTAAAAATGTTTTTGATGATTATTTAAAAATTAAATACAATACTAATATTTCCCTTAGCTATTATTTTATAAAGTGTGTGATTGTAGTAGTGCAAGTTATTTAATGATAGTAACTCAATAAGCGTAACAGGTATTTGTTGAAAAGCCCAGAAAGATTCATAATTTCAAAAAATAAAACTATCGAGTCAAAATAAGTGAATCGTGTTTTTGGTTAGCCAAATATCAGATAAATATACAATGATTAAATAAATCTCAATTTCATTTGAGTCAATCGTCTTCCGGGATCGTAATACTTATTAGAAAACACAGCAAAATTTGACAGCCCGCTCTTAAAAGACCTGGGGAGTGGGCCTAGTAGGTTCTCGTATGCAGTACCATCAGAGAAATTGATTCTTAGGAAGTTGGTAGACCTACGTTATTTTGGTCTTCTTTTGTCAAGCCCAGTCAATTGACAGTAACATTACATAATAATTGCCCGATCAACTAAAGTATGCTCGGTTTATGAATCAACTTCTCTGATAGTACTTACTATCAGGATTAATTCAGTTATTTTCTAGTCTTCTAGTTACAGACTACATCTAGAGTGTCTGGACTCTAGACCATAATAAATGCTTCTTCCGTAGCAGCCGTAGCCCTCGGTACTAACAGTTCAAAGAAACAACAACGCATGGCTAATTTGAATTCCGATAAGATACTGACCGTGATACGTGGAACCGACAGCGCCCGTGACCGTTTCGTACACCATGCCGTCTTGGCGACACATTTTCTGCAACAATAAACATAAACAACAGTAAACATAAAAGAAAAACAAAACAATAAGCAAGAAAAGGAAATATAATAACTTTGCGAGTGAAACTTTTTATTACTGCGCTGCATAATACTAAAAAGTACATGCTAGCGACATCTAGCGAAAGTTATATGAACGACTTAGTAAATTAATAAGCGTTGTAGTTTGCTTAATCAAATACAGATGGGGCTAAACTTACTTGTACGTCGCAGATGTCCTTATTTCTTTGTTCCTGTATGAGATTTATGTTTTTAGTTTGCATTTTCTAGCACCGTACACTTTGTTCCAATCTGTAACAATATACAGTAAGATAAATAGCTTGTAAAAACAAAGTAAAAATAAAAATATAAAAACTAATATATGTAATTGCTACTAGATGGCGTTAAAAATTCTAATTAGGGGAGCATGGGGCAAGATAACGATGTTCATAAAAAGGATATTTCTGATAAGTGATAACCTCTTTGACCTCTTAACGTCAAGACTTGCATCACAATTCAGACCCCATTGTCCCATATATTTCATGAATAATGATTTAAGTGATCTCACAAAATAATACGTGCAATCATAGAGAAAATATTTCCTTAGTCTATGGTGCAAATAAATAAAGCTTTGCTAGTTTCAAAGTGAATTAGGTATAAAGTGCAGAAGCAGCTGTAGTGCGACCGCAGACCGCGACTTCCGTTCCCTCAATTATTGAACTAATGGCTAACAAAATAATACAATAATGGTTAAGAAATAAGATAAAGAAACAGTTCATCATTATCGTTTAAACTAGTGTTAAAAACGAATGTCTGTCCGTTTGTTGCTGCTTCAGGCTTTGCCGCTGAATGCAAGTGACAACTTACAAGACAACAACACGTAATTTCTAGAAGCCCTAACCTCTGAGGAGTGAATGGGGACTGGGGAGGTAGCACGTGACGGGAAGCGCTTCCTCAGTCCCCACTCCCCACTTCCCTCACCGTGAGAACTGGGGATACTCAGGAACTGTGTGAGGTGCTTTGTTTTGTTGTGTGTGCTTTGTTGTGTTATTGATAACTGATTACTGATTAGTGATTAATGATTATGCTACATATAGTCCGTGAAACGAGGCACAAAAATCAGACCAATGTTTTGTACTAATCCATCCATCAATAATCCATCAATCCATCCTTATAGGTGCTTTCATGCGAAATTAAATGACTGTCTATGTGTTACCTATTTACACTGAAAGTCATAAGTTCATAACTCATAACCCCTTTACGCAAAACAGATTTAGAGGAAATTTGGTACCTATTAAAAGTTCTTCGTTGTAACGTGAAAAGTTAAACGATAATAGAATCGCTACAAAATATAATAATACCCCCCTTGAAGATAAAATAAACGTCAATTTTCCTGGCAAGTGGGAATTAAAAACGTGTTATCTACTCTGCGCAAAATGAAGTCTTGGAAACAAAATACCTTTTCAGTCAGATTAATAAAAGTAAATTTTCATGATTTTTTGTTTCAATATACCAGACCGACCATCGTCTCGAAATAAGTATGTTTTTAAATTAAAACCCATTTGTGCATCCAACCACAAACATACAAGTGCGTCCATTTCTTAGGAACAATGTTTTTAGTTTTTACTCTTTCCGTACTTAAAAAGTAATAATTAAAAAGTATATTTCCGTGTTTTTTTCTCTGTAATATAAATAAGATAGTTAACAGTATCGAAGCCCAGAAAAGCAGTCCCACGCCCAACAATGGCCAGCAGTGGGAATCGTTCTGGGACATTGGAAACGGTGGTAACCATTGATTAAGTGGTGTAAATTCTATGAGAAATTAACTCACATGGGTGTTTTCAGAGAAATTTATATGGGTAGATCGATCTAGGAGTATATTATTTAGTCGGGTTATCTCGAGTTCTCAGAGTAAGATTGGTAGTATAACATTGCAATGTTTGGAGTTTAATTTTATGACGTAGAAAATACGATTTTATTGAAATATTTCCTCTAGATATTGTAACTCTAAAATTATAGTCTATTCAAGGCAAACAAATTTTACAATATTAATATAATAGAATTAACGTTAATACCTAACTATGTGAGTGTCTATTAATTAGCGTTTAAACATTTGAATTGTTTTTAAAGACTTTTTAAGTAGTTTAAACAATAATAAGTCTGTATTTGTCCTGGGAACGCACCTACAACTCGTCCAGCAGTGCTAATGGCTGGGATTTGATCTTATCGCGGTTTATTGTAGCTTTTAGTTGATATTAACTGTTAAGCCATTGTAAAACATAATTTAAGCCAGCTTTGAAATAAATGAACATCGTTTTTGTAACCCGAAAGCGACAGAAGTTGTGTAGTTATGTTTGTATTTAGGTGGCGCGTCTAATTAATTATTATTTATTATGCGCTAGTTGATGCATGTGCAATGTGCATATCTACCAATAACATGCCACTGTCTGATCGCGATCTACCAATAAAGAGGCTTTTAATCACTGGCCTACCAATAGCGTGTGTCGCGCATTCGCCCTGCTCTCTCCTTGCCTAACCGAGGTCAAGTTTTTTTTAAATGATAAATTTTACACTAGGAAATCCCCTTTCATTTAGTGTTGCCAACTATAGGGATTTCCCACTAGATTTAGTGGGAAAAAATAAATACAGTGGGTTTTAGGGGGTAATATTTTATGGGGATATTTTTGGGCGTAAAATTTTTGAAGCGAAAAAGTATATTTCTTTCGTTTTTAGTACTATTATTATTATTTTTATATAAATAATGACGTCATCGTCAGGAACGGCTGAAGAAGTATTTTCAGCGTTTTGATCTCTTAGTGGAAAACACCCCAAGTGATATTAATTGGATTATAGTTGGGAGTTTTGGTTGAAACTTAGTGGGTTTTCAAGGCGCTTTAGGAGGAATTTTTTTGTAGAGTCGGCATCACTGCTTTCATTTATGTCAAGCGATCTTAGAGTTGTGCACAGTCTATAGAATAGCTTAATACCTAGAAAGCTAAGATATCCCACGTGGACTGTACACAAGCGTGTTTGGCGTGGCGTGTGGCTAATAACAATGATGCTGTTGAACCCGCTCCCGAAACCCAGCGGCGAGGTAGCCGCCTACCCCGCGGGTATAGCCTTCACTCACTACACAAGGTGTAACAAAACTAAATGATAATACTTTAGGGTGTGTATGCGTTCCTTGTATAGAGTTCACTGTGAAAGTGGCAGCGCTGAAAGAGCAAATTTTTTTGCGATTTGTATGGGCAAGTGCTCCAGCGTCACGAGTTTCCCCATACAAAATTGAAAAAAAAAATTTTAGATTAGCAGATCAAAAGATTATAATTAGTCATTTTTTTTTTTTTTATGAAATAAGGGGGCAAGCGAGCAAACGGGTCACCTGATGGAAAGCAACTTCCGTCGCCCATGGACACTCGCAGCAGCAGAAGAGCTGCAAGTGCGTTGCCGGCCTTTTAAGAGGGAATAGGGTAATAGGGGAGGGTAGGGATGGGAAGGGAAGGGAATAGGGGAGGGAAAGGAAGGGAATAGGGTAGGGGATTGGGCTTCCGGTAAACTCACTCACTCAGCGAAACACAGCGCAAGCGCTGTTTCACGCCGGTTTTCTGTGAGAACGTGGTATTTCTCCGGTCGAGCCGGCCCATTCGTGCCGAAGCATGGCTGTCCCACGTATATATTATTTAGTATGCATAATGAAAGTAATGTCATAAAGGTAAAATTTTAATTAATTGATAAAGGGATATAATATTAATAATAGAATAATAATAATTAGTAATAATAAAAAGTAGTATGGAGATTTGGGCCCAAGGAAAGGACATAGTTTATATCGAGGTAAAATTCGCGTTCGAATGAATTGTTACGGTCCCTATCTAATAGCCATTATCAGAATTATTATTATAGACATGGCAATTGGCATGTCAACGCAAAAGCGTAGCCAAATGAATGGCCCATTTTAGGTGTTGCTTGGGTCTATTTTATTTAAAAAAAACTCAGATACCAGGCATAAAGGAATCAATAGGTTTTCTGGGGAACGTGGCAATATTGTCTAGGAAATTTTATAATCTACTAGATGACACCACTAACTCCGTTGCGCCTAAAATCGTTTATCGCACGGGAAATGTACATTTTTCCGGGATAAAATGTATCCTTTGTCCTTTCCCGGGACTCAAAGTATCTCCATGCCTCAGCAAAATCGGTTCAGCGGTTTGGGCATGAAGAGGTAACAGACAGACAGACACACTTTCGCATTTATAATATTAGTAAGTATGGATAGTAGGCTATTAGAAATAACTAGTAGAAAGAACTTACTTCACTACCAGTGTAAGCTTCTCTTTATCCAAGATAATAGTTTTACAGAGCCGGTTAAAGTTTAATCTCAATTTAACGGGCGGTTAGTAATTACTGGCGTTTTTTCCAACGCGTTAGGGCGTGGAGGTTACGTACAGTCGGACAGATTTTATCTCCATATCTAATAACTAAACGTATAAATATAACACGGTTTAAGGAATTTTAATTTATAAGTTTTTTGTTCTTTGTTAATCAAAAGGTATAAATGAGTATTCATATGGCATGGCGGGTTTCATTCCAAAGCTGGGAATCGGTTTGTCTATCGCTCTTGCCTTTTCACTCTTAAACAGTTGAATCGATTTAGATGGGGTTTTGTATGAAACATTTTAAGTCTCAAGATGGGATATAGAATCGTTTAATTTTATTGCGGTAAAATTTACAATTCCTTTCATCTAATATATAAAATTCTCGTGTCACGGGGTGCGTGGTTGAAGTTTGAACTCCTCTGAAACGGCTCTACCGATTTTCGTGAATCTTAGCGAGCATATCGGCTATGGTTGAGAATCGGACAACATCTACTTTTTATATTGATAAGTGCATTTGTTGAATAATTATTAGTAAATTATTTCAACTCGAGACTGACGGCGACCATTGTTTGTGCGACGGGATAGCGATGGACGTTGCCATGATGACATACTTATTTAGTCACTTCAATAAAATAATATGGGCGAAAATCGAATTAATACTTTATATGGCAAAACAACATTTGCCGGGACAGCTAGTATTCTTATAGATTTCTGCACGAACGAAGTTTGAACGTCATGAGGGGTGTATTCATCGTTGGCCCACGATTGAACAAAATGCAAGCTATAGACGCCTTCTCAATCATGGTATCCAACATGGCCCAACGTTAAGAGAGGCCTTTTTTTATAAACTAAGGGGGCCAACGAGCAAACTGGTCACCTGATGCAAAGCAACTACCGTCACCCATGGACACTCGCAACATCAGAAGAGCTGCAGGTGCGTTGCTAGCCTTTTAAGGGGTCGTATTGGTCCGAAAATACTACTGGTGACAGTGCATTCCAGAGTTTTACAGTGCGCGGCAGAAAGTTTCGCGAAAAACGCACGGTAGAAGACTGCCACTCATGAAGGTGATGAGGATGGTATATTTTTCGCGTGGAACGATGGCGAAAAGTTGCAGGAGGTATGATTCCGAACAATTCCTCAGAGCACTCCCCGTGATACAACTAGAGAATGCAGAGCGAAGCTACATACATCTCGGCGCAATTCCAAGGGGCCCAGCCTGTTTGAATCACTATGGCAGTCAACAATTCGAGCGGCCCTTCTTTGGATACGAAAGAGGGAGTAGTTGGTATTTTGGCGCCCCTGCCCAGAGATAAGAACAGTATTCCAAATGAGGCCGAACCTGCGCCTTGTAAAATCTCTCTGGGGTCATTGGAATACTTCAACCTTATCAAAGAATTTCATTCATTTATAATCGTTTATAATTTGAACCCGAAATGCCCATTTGCCCAAAATGTCCAGTGAGTGGGCACTCAGTACTTGTTCTTATGACCTTAATTGCAGGTCAGTAATTATGATATTCAGTGAAGAGCAATTTTGTAATTATGTAACTTTGTTTTGATGTTGGGTGGTCGAAGTCGATCGACACGATACACTGTACAGAATTGATTGTGAATGCCTTACATTTTAACCGACTTTTATTGAGGAAGTTATTATTGTGGATATTTTTATATTCATCATCATCATCAGAAGCCGTTTGATAACCTACAGGGCATTTTCTAAATGTGAGTGACTGCTGCAATTCCAAAAAAATATTTTTTTTATTATTATAATTACTTGTGTGATCTTTCTTGTTGTACGTTGGCGCCTACACTCTACAGATTCGCAGAAATTGCCTTATCTGAACTATTTTTTAAAGCGGGAATACATCGAATTTATGCCATTATTTAAATTTAATTAACAGAATTAGTTTTAAATACCAAGTTTTGTCAAGTCAATATTAGTCGAGATCTGTCTCAGCTTTACAAACCTGACCAAATTTTGTAGGCCCGCCATCTACCTACCAAGTACCAATATCATTGACAGTACAAGCTATACACATGTTAAAATGTCTGTCTGTCCACGTCACTGTGAGTGTGTGTGTGTGTGTGTGTGTGTATATTGTGTCGTCACTTGTCCGCGTTCGGACTAACAAGCGGCTGCTTAGTATGCGCACGCGCATGATGCCCACTTCGGTATCGCCTATTTGAGGTCATATAGGAAGGATTTTATAACAGCTTATACATTCCAGCACAGGTATGCTTCAAATTAAGCCTTCTAGGGTCTGACAGCTTGTTGATGCTCGAGAGGTTCTAATCTCGGTAATCTTTAAAACTAAAAACTAATAAGTTATATGTAACTTTAAACTTATTAGTTCTTGGTTATGAAGATTCAGTCCAAACGACATAAGACTTCAACAAACGACGTTAACAGCAATACTACGTGTTTTTTTTGAGTTTATATGAAAAATCCTTCATAATGAACAACATGAAGTTAGCTAGGAAAAACCATAAAAATTATACGGACTTATTATTATTATTATTATTATTGTCCCTGCTTTACGTCATTGCAATAAAATTAAAGTTTCTAGTAAGTCAGCCTTATTTTTTAGAAATTTAATTAAATGGTCAACCTTTAAAACTAATTTGGAGTTACAATCAGACAAAAGAGAACCTTTGTGCTCCTCCCAGTGCCTCTCAGTAATTTTATCTAACTTTGAGGTGATAATATAAATTATTAGTGTGTCCCAGGAGTCTGTAGGTTCACCTAGGGTTTTTAGAGCGCGTAAATTATTAATGATAGTGTCTATAAGCTTCCTAATTAGTGAAGGTGACTCTTTAGACAGTGGTTGTATAGAAAATAGCTTTACGCCATTGCAATATCGTTCGCTAACTGCCGCGTAAATACAGTATCCCCCAGTAATAATACCTTTTCCCGCAATGAAAAGTATCCTATTTCCTCCCTTGTAGTCTCTTGTCTAATTGTCTGTCAATTCTGGATATTCGATGCAAGCTAACAAAATATAAACAAACACACATAAAACTTTCCTCTTTAATATTAGTATAGATTTTGTACGCTACCAACTAGCATCTTTTGGGTATACTACAGCGTTTTTTTTTTTAATTATTATTGCATCAAGGGTTAAAAACAAAGGTAATTCCGGTAAAACTACCATGTATTCTTCATTTGAACGTGTTCCTTGTCCCTTTTCATTTTGGTTGCAGGTAATGAGAGTTAAGGTACCGGGGCAACTCATTAAAAGTTTCAGTAATTGGACACAGTTTGGGGCACACCTTGCGCCCCATTAGTTCGTATATTTTGTTTTTGGGTTAAACTTCTACAATACGCAAGAATTAGGTAGGTTCTGCGATAATCCATTCTTAATGTTATAGTGTGTCTGTCTTTTATATCTTTACGCTTAAATCGCAAAAATTAAATTTGATGAAATATACTTTCTTAGGACCATATATCTCGATATATGGTCCTAAGAAAGTATATAAGTCAGTATTTATCCGGAAAAATGTAGGGTACCCGCGTTAATTTCGGAATAAATATATAGCTTGCGTCATTAATTTTGTCGCAGCAACAAAGACTTAGGTCATAAAACAATGTAATATTATGCTGTTTGTTATGTAATTTTCTACATAATAATATAATGTCTAGAGGGTATAATTATAAACTTTTCTGAACAACTTTTCTGTCATTATAAAGTAGCTTTCAACTTGCTACGGCGTAGCACCACAGAAAGTTCGTATCAGATTTTTTGTTTATTTTTCTCTCTCATTCGGCGTATTTTAACTCAAGTTATACAGGCTATAATAACTTACTAATGCACGGTTCCTATGGTTCTTGATAGTTTATCTATTCAACAGGGTCGTTGATTCGTTAAAGTTTTAACGCTTTTATATTGCATTAACTATTTAACTATTTATTTTGATTTGATCTCAACACCAAAGCAAGAATACAATTTCGATGAATCCTTATATTCATTAAAATTGTCATTGGATTTATAATATTAGTCGAAATGTCATAGGCTGTATACTTGTAGTAACCTTTTGAAAATTTTGTGATTATGTTCTGATTTAACATTACGTTAACATGGATTCTAGATTGTAACAATTATTTACTTATGCATCATTATTATTGATATTATAAACATTTTAATATAATCACTTAAAATTTAAACAACAGTTTACTTAATGATTTCCCGTCAATAGTAATAAACCAAAACAATTACCAAATATCAAGGTGTTGCACAATATAAGCACAGTCTATTATTATTTACTCACACATTGACACAACACTCACACACACACACACAACACACGCGTGCGACTCCTGCGCGCGCGCACCGCGAACTGCGCCAGTCTTCTACGAAAAGATTTGAATTACAAATCTTGGAAATTTTGGTTAAGCACTGCCAAGGTAATCGGTCGACGCCTTAAATATGAAAAGGTTGTGTGATTCATTTTCGATGCATAATAAGTCCGGTTTTAGAGTTTTCCTTAGTCGCATTTAATACAAAAAGATTCAATACACTTTATTTGCATCCAAATACAAACTAAGTTAAGACCAGGATGTACAAAACTTTCATATATTCGGTTTTAGATTCGATTAGGTTAGCTGGTATCGCCTTCAAAAAATAAAAAGATTGAGTGCATAAAATATCTTGTTGTTTAGCTGAAAAATGCAAGAATTGTTTAATACTAGGTTTATTAGAGAATATTATAGTTTTCAATTTGGAAGTCGGCATGTAAAAAATAATAATTCTTTCGCGGGTCTGGGTAGCTAAGCTAAGTATAAAATATATGCCAATGAGTATTAACTAGCAAATACAAGGATTGTTGTTGTTGTATTAAAAGTAACCTCAAGTGTTTTGGTTAACTATTTTTCTTAGATCATAATCAGCGTTTAATGACCTTATAAGAAGCGGGTGAAACGGCACCGAGTCAGGGTTCCCAACCGTCCGGTTTTCGACCGGACTGTTGGGTTTTAGAAGAAATTGCTGGGGTCAGGTCACTAACTTCCGACCGGATGCAATTTGTTCGGTCACATAAAAAATGTTACCGCGACATTGCTAATTCGCCGGCGACGCGGCGGCGTAGGTAGTTATAGACAGCATGCAGGCATGCATGTTGATACATATTTAATAAAACTTTCATTAGTACTTTTTTTTTTCGATTTAACTATTTTTGTGACTAGATAGGTGGGTGCAAAAAGTTTGTAATTTTTTCCTATGGCGCAATAAACTGTTTTAATTATTAATTATTATTATTTAATTTGTTGTCCGGTTATGGCAGCTGGAAAAGTTGGCAACCCTGCACCGAGTACATTTTTAGGGCACTCGCTCACTTGAGACACGACAGTATTAAGACAGCCTGTTACACAAAACACACACCCAAAACAAATTGTTTTTGCAACATAGACTGTCCGCGTCCGTTAATTGCGCGAATAAGAACCGTCCATTTTTCCACAACAAAAACTATTCTATGTCCTTTTCACCTCTCCAAAATATCTTCATACCTAAAATTCATGAATCGGCTCAGCTGTTTAGGCGTGAAGAGGTAACAGATAGACACACTTTCGCATTTACAATATTAAGTACTAAATGACGCCCGTATCTTCGTAAAATTCGTTTATCGCACACGGCACAGGAAACGTGAAGAGCTAATAGACATACAGACACACTTTTCCATTTATTAGATTACTAAGGATTGCAAAAGTCTGTCATAACATAAGACTATCGTGTCTCAAGTAAGAGCCATTCGGGATAACCAATTCGGGAGCGCCAGCGCATGCCACAGGATCTCGGTGGCCGTGTTGATTGAGATATACACAATGACCTTCCGCTTCCTGTATCGCACTTATGGAATATTTAAATATGGAATTCTTTTCACTTTTTAATTTTATGTTAAGCAAAACCCCGTTTGGGGAGAACGGAAATTGGTACTTTTACTTTTTTAGGGTTCCGTACCCAAAGGGTAAAAACGGGACCCTATTACTGAGACTTCGATGTCTGTCCGTCTGTCCGTCTGTCTCCAGGCTGTAACTCAAGATCGGTAATAGCTAGAGAGTTGAAATTTTCACAGATTATGTATTTCAATTGCCGCTATAACAACAAATACTAAAAACAAAATAAATTTAATATTTAAAGGGGGCTCCCATACAACAAAAGTGATATTTTAAAATTTTTTTGCTCTTTATTAATGATTACAACAGGTAGGCACCTGAAACATTCACAAATTACTCAGTTTTATTTGTACTTTAATAATTCTTAATAAAATTTAAATAAAACTAATAATTAAGGGGGGCCCCCATACAAAAACACTCATATTTTCTTATTTTTGCTCTATAGTGGTACGGAACCCTTCGTGCGCGAGTCCAACTCGCACTTGGCCGATTATTTACTGATTTTTTACGGGCATTGGCCAGCTTATACACATTTCCACTACTGAAACCAGAAGAATATCCATTCTACTGGTTTCAGCCTAATTTAGTAAAAATACATTTTAAACTTACTTTACAGGTCGCAAGCAAAATGGCTTTATAAGTTCATAGTTCATACATATTATTACATATATGAAGATATTATAGCAAATATCTTCAAATAAGTTATAAGATGTAGATTATGTGTAGAGTGAGAAGCTAGGCTTTATATTAAGAACTTTTTTAACCTTATGAGGGTCCGATTGTCATAATTTGCATCTAGCTTGAACTTCACTTCGAGCGAGGTGTTATGCTCGGTCAGACCGGAACCCACGTGATTGATTTCAGCTGTCGTATATATACCGATGCACTCAGAATTTGTCCGTGGGAGAGCCATGCTTCGGCACGAATGGGCCGGCTCGACCGGAGAAATACCACGGCCTCACAGAAAACCGGCGTGAAACAGCGCTTGCGCTGTGTTTCGCCGAGTGAGTGAATTTACCGGAGGCCCAATCCCCTACCCCCCTAGAAATGCCGCAGTTGAAAAACAAGTTGTTACCCCAGGAGGGTACCTACAACTGCGTTGGAGAATCCCTCTCTGGACGTCCATGCCCAGGAACTGAACGTGGACGTCCAGGCTGCCCCTCGTATTCTGGGGAGAGCAAAACTGCGCTCCAATCTGCTCGGGGCAAGAGAAAACACACAAAGGCACCCCCCTCGATATTAAACAATAAACATGGACTTTTGTAACATCAGGGGATTACACTCCAACCTTAATGCCGTCCATTACCACCTTGAGACGGCAAAGCCGGCTTTGCTCTTTTTAACCGAGACGCAGATATCATCTCCGATTGACACATCATACCTTTCCCACCCAGGGTATTATCTCGAGCACTCCTTTCTACCCAAAGCTGGAGTATGTGTTGTCAGAGATGATATCAGCTCTCGCCGTCTCAGCAATCTTGAGGTCATGGACCTGTCAACATTATGGCTCCGCATAGATTGCGACGACCACCCTCGCGTCTATGCGTGCCTATATAGGTCCCATAGTGGTGACCCCGAGACGGACCGACTCTTGGAGCACCTGCAAGCTGCTTCAGATTTTGTGCAGCGGCAGATCCCATCCGCAGAGATCATAATACTTGGCGACTTTAATGCCCACCACGCCGACTGGCTCAATTCCAGTAAAACTGATCATGCGGGGAGATCTGTCTGCAACTTTGCCCTTGCGAACGACTTGACACAACTGGTTACTACGCCTACGCGAATCCCAGATGTGGATGGTCAGAATCCTTCCTTGTTGGACCTCCTGCTGACTTCAAATCCTGACGGCCACCAAATATCCATAACCGCACCACTTGGTTCATCGGATCATTGCCTTGTTAGGAGTTCTGTGCCACTTACGACGGTGTTAAGACAGCGTGCTGTTAAATACCGTCGTGTGTGGCACTACAAGTCAGCAGACTGGGATGGGATGCGGTCGTTTTTTGCATCCTATCCTTGGGGGCACGTGTGCTTCTCGCCGGATGATCCCGACAACACTGCCAACTCTGTTGCCGATGTGGTGTCCCTGGTTTGGTTCATCCCCCAAAAATGCTTGTCGCCGGAAGCAGGAGGCTTACCAATCCTGGGCCAACGCAGTGTCTGCTCGGGATTTAAATACCAGCACATATAAAAAGGAGTACAACCTTGCCTCTAGGTCCCTCAAGAAAGAGATTACTCGGGCAAAGCAACAGCACGTCAATAGAATTGGCAGAAGACTTGAGCGCCTCCCCTCGGGAACCCGTGCATTCTGGTCTCTGGCCAAAGCTATTGGAGGAAATTTCTGCAAGCCAACCCTACCATCCCTACACGTAGGAAATGGATCGTTGGCCCAGGACGCAAAAGACAAAGCCGATCTTCTAGGCAAGCTCTTTGCGTCAAACTCGACCCTGGATGACGGGGGGCAGAAACCGCCGACCATACCGCGATGCACGAGCATCATGTCGGTTATTCGGTTTCATCAGCGCTCAGTGCGAAAAGCCCTCTGTTCCCTTGATATCCAAAAGTCGAGTGGGCCTGACGGAATCCCGCCTATTGTGTTGAAAAAGTGTGCTCCAGAGTTGGCTCCGGTCTTGACGGTCTTTTTCGACTCTCCTATTCCACTGGCATCGTCCCGGCTTCCTGGAAGACAGCCTTGGTGCACCCGATCCCCAAAAAAGGTGATCGCTCAAATCTTTCCAACTACAGACCAATCGCTATAACCTCTCTCTTCTCGAAGGTAATGGAATCCATTATCAATAGCCAGCTTCTTCGATACTTGGACGGCCAGGGATTACTAAGCGACAAACAATACGGGTTCCGTAAGGGTCGCTCGGCTGGTGATCTCTTGGCGTACCTGACTCATCGTTGGGCTCAGGCAATTGAGTCGAAGGGAGAGGCATTGGCTGTTATTTTGGACATTGCGAAGGCCTTTGATCGGGTTTGGCATAAAGCGCTGCTATCAAAGCTACCATCATACGGGCTGCCCGAGAAATTATGTAACTGGGTCACTAGTTTCCTAGCAGACAGAAGCATAAAGGTCGTAGTTGACGGCGAATGCTCGGAAACTCAGTCTGTTGATGCTGGTGTCCCTTAGGGCTGTGTGCTATCGCCTACTCTATTTATACTGCATATCAATGACATGTTACAGACCAATGGCATTCATTGCTATGCGGATGATAGTACAGGTGATGCTGTATATACCGGCTCCCCCAATATTTCTCGGCAAAATGTCACTGAGAGTCGAAACGAACTTGTGTCTAAGGTGGAGAATTCATTGGAAAGGGTCTCTGAATGGGGTAGACGTAATTTGGTCCAATTCAACCCCGCCAAGACACAAGTCTGCGCGTTCACCACTAAAAAGTCACCAATGGTCGTATATCCTCGTTTCGAGGGCACATCTTTAACCATCTCCCCTAGCATTGAGACGCCTACAACTCTACAAGGCGCAGGTTCGGCCTCATATGGAATATTGTTCTCATCTCTGGGCAGGGGCACCAAAATACCAACTGCTCCCTCTGGATCGTATCCAACGAAGGGCCGCTCGAATTGTTGACTGCCATAGTGTTTCAAACAGCTTGGACCCCTTGGAATTACGCCGAGATGTAGCTTCATTCTGCATCCTCTATCGGTTGTATCACGGGGAGTGCTCTGAGGAATTGTTCGGAATCATACCACCTGCTACTTTTCGCCATTGTCCCACGCGAAAATATACCATCCTCATCACCTTGATGAGTGGCAATCTTCCACAGTGCGTTTTTCGCGTAACTTTCTGCCGCGCACAGTAAAACTCTGGAACGAACTGTCACCAGCAGTATTTCCGGACCTATACGACCTGCAAACCTTCAAGAAAAGAGCGTATTCCCTCTTAAAAGGCCGGCAACGCACCTGCAGCTCTTCTGATGTTGCGAGTGTCCATGAGCGACGGTAGTTGCTTACCATCAGGTGACCCGTTTGCTCGTTTGCCCCCTTATCTAATAAAAATAAAAAAGAAAACTTCGATAGCGCGATGCAGGAATGTGGGGCTAATTGTGGGTACCGCCACAAAACCATCCGCATAAAGCACGGCGTCCAAGTGCAACAGTATTCGAAGCGACTTTCGAATTACGAGAATCGTTCCCCAGATCTGCGTTAACTTGCCCGCATACATCACCATTACATGTAACCCCGCAGCTAACGAAGACTTATGTTATGCTTTCATTAAAACACACATTTTATTTCAAAACACTTTTTTCTTGTGACTTTATAACAGATGTTTATTGTGAGTTGTGACTTACGGTCAGTGGACATTGCATCGCGAGGCGTCACGACGATGCAATGTGAATTTACCCTCAAGGTCAGATCACATTGAGAGACGAAACGAGGAGCGATAATACAAAGTTGAAATTATGAGTAACCATTGTCCATTATGCATAAAAAAAAATTCAAAGAACAAAAAGTTTTCCGCAGTAATCGTACATTTTTACGCGATGAACTTTTCGACGTCTTTGTAGTTTGTACTATTCAATGTCTAGGTATATATTGCCATCTTTCATCAAAATCGGTTCAGGAGCTAAGGAGCATACTCGATACAAACAAACATTATTTTACTCTTTATAATTACTAGGTAAATCTGGGGACACGGTAGTGTCCCCGCCGAGACGAGCCAAGCGAAGCGCAAGGGCACTACCTACCTTTTCTCGAAGTGTTTCGCTGTTTTTTTGAACCTTCATAGAATTGGTTTCCGTTGTAGGTATGTAATCTAAGTTTAGTATACAAACAACAAAAAAATTCATAAACTTGTAATTTTCGCCCCCCACCCCCTAAAATGGGGGGGTGGAAGTTGACCCTCATAGAATTGGTTTCCAATATAGCAGATAGTTCATATTCTCAGGATATAATGTCAGTAATAGACTTATTAAACACTAAATGACGCCCGCAACTTCGTTGCGCCAAAATTCGTTTATCGCGCGGGAAGCGTACATTTTTCCGGGATAAAAAGTATCCTATGTCCTTTCCCGGGACTCAAAGTATCCCCATACCAAATTTCAGCAAAATCGGTTCAGCGGTTTAGGCGTGAAGAGGTAACAGACAGACAGATAGACAGATAGACAGACAGACAGACACACTTTCGGATTTATAATATTAGTATGGAAGTATGGATACAAAGTCTCAATTGAATAGGTCTAATACTTTAGATTTTATTGATATCTAAAATACTTACGTCGAAATTTGGTAACGCCGTAAAATAAGTTTAGTAGGGGTAATGGAAGTTTAAATATGAGACTTTCACCAATCTT
Source organism: Cyaniris semiargus (assembly GCA_905187585.1). Taxonomy (NCBI): domain Eukaryota; kingdom Metazoa; phylum Arthropoda; class Insecta; order Lepidoptera; family Lycaenidae; genus Cyaniris; species Cyaniris semiargus. The sequence continues at coordinate 14,343,038 of LR994563.1, read as the reverse complement.
ATGAATTAGGACATAAAAGTTTACACGGGATAGACATTAACTAAAAACCTCTTAATTAAAAATATAAAAAAAAAACTAAAAAGACTGCCTTGCAAGTAGCAACTTACAAAAAGGACTGAAATCCCACCAAAAACATTTCATGCAAAATGTTACCTCGACGACCACAAAAGGTTTGCCCTGTGAAAAAGACATCAGATCTAATGTGGAGCCAAGCTTCTGAATATACACGGCCTAACTCTATCGACCCTAACTCCAACAAATTCTATATGTAAGTATGTATGGCTTGGCTGTTTCGTTACTTACTTTAGTTCAGAAACTAAATATTCGTCTCACCTCCACGATGGTAGCGAAACAGCGAAGCCATACATACTTCCTGATATGTAGAATTTGTTGGAGTTAGGGTCGATAGAGTAAGGCCGTGTATATGTGGGAGAATAAGAAATATTTTTAATTTTAATTTATAAATAATTACTTCCGCAATAGTTTTTGTTGGATAGTCAGTTGTTAGTTGCTGAATAGTCAATTGATATTTGGACAGTCAGTTGACAGTTGATGGATAGTCAGTTGATACATCATAGACAAACACGCCTCTCCCCCACTCGGTTCTTTTCCCCTTCTATCCCCACAAGTTTATAAAAAGGGGATGACTTATTATCGACAGATCAGAAGTTGTCTGATTTTGGGCACGGCAAGACGTTGCTCTGAACTGTCTTTAGAATAACTTGGAAATATATCTGGTAAGCTGTTCTATGTTTATAAATAATAAATTTATAATAATAAATTGATAATGATAATAATTAATTTATGATAATGATGCTTAATGAAGTATATTATATATATTTTGTTTATTTGTGATGTAGTTATTTAAATAAATCGTTTGTTTTATATATTTTATGTTTCTTTTATTTTTCTCCTACATCAGATGTGGGATTGAAAACAAAAACTGCGCCCATTTATGTCTGATTTCAGGGACGTTGTTACTAAATCGATATGACCAATAGTGATGTCAACCGAACCATTGCAGTCGCCAATTTTCGGACAAGAAACAGCCCGTGGTCCGTCTGAAAGTGCGGCGGACACTTACCAGGACTATTACTACTAAAACTGCGAAAACAAAGTGGATGTCAACTGTTTATATTTTGGAACCCAACAATATCAAATTTAAATCGAAAGTTGACACTGGCCTTTTAACGGAAGAAGCAAGACGGTTAAGCTGAAGTATAGTACAAAATATTGAGGTGTGGATTTGAAAACTGGTGAAAATTTCAATTGGTTGAAAAGGCAGGTAAGGCCCTAAAGTGCTCTAATTTACCACTCTGATTCTACGAAATAGGTAGTATTCTGAACATGTTTATGAAACTATTGTTTATTGGACAAGCATGTCAGGAACGGAAGCTTGAGTACATTTGAACTTGTTTACTTTGTAGTGTGTAATATATAATCTCGTCAATTGAAAATATTCTTGAGATTATTATTTTTCTGTAAAACTTATAAGACTTACAACATATTTACTAAGAATATAGCCATAGACCATTTACAAAGTGTTTGTATAATGTAAATTTACTTACATACTGTGTTAATTCATTTTTATTTTCTTTCACAAATGACACTCCATAATTCAATAACAAGAGAAAATTTGCAATCACTGTACAAGTGTACACGTCTTATTCACTAACTGTAAGCGTACTGAGTGTATGGGATTACGGATAATATTAAACTTGGCACAAAATATCACTTCTCAAATAACATGTATAATCTGCTTGATAAGTACAAACAAAAATAATTTATTTTCTAACAAAAAGAAATCACAAGTACTGAGGGTAGTTAGTAAAAATTTGCGTAAATATAGAATGCCATAGATTTCGTATTACTAGATGTGGCAATCTTGTCGTATGATCTAATATTACGTTGTTATACGTAATACTCTAATTTTGGTCTTATTTGTTAGGTTTAGTTTAACAAAAGACGAAAAGTTAAACTACATATTGTCGTAATGAGATGAGTTGTGACTTGTGAATCTAATAAAAACTTGTGGTTTCAAAGTTTTGGTTTACTATTGTTTGCTTATTATTATTATTGAATAAGTCAGTATTAAAATTACTGTCACTGAAATAATTCATTTTGAGCAATTCTAATAAGAGTTGCTTTTACAATAATTGATGAATATTTGAGTATAGATCATATTGGTGGAAAACATTATTATAGGGTTATAAAAAGAATTTATACAATTGCTATTTTACCCAGGTACACATAGTTTATTATGTAATATATCTGTTACATAATACAGAAAGGACATAGATACATTTGAATAGACACAGTTAGAGGCATATTGTGTGTGTATAATTGTTTACATTAGAGGTTTTTGAGTGTTAAAACCTAAATGAATCTTTTGTAATGTGTTTGAGGAGGAATTAGATCTTAGAACGAATCCTAACATTTTATGGGCCTTAGTGTTGATTTTATACCTCTAGTTGTGTTTAGAGTCATGACCGCGAATTGTATTAGATAACACAGACAATAGTGGATTGTATTTAGAGACCACCCATCTTCTAAAGAATAGTTGAATCGGTTTACCCATAAAAGTAAATTATGTAAATAGAAAGAGACTGGTAATTCTTGCAATAATTGTAATAATTAATACAATTTTATTGCTAATAATGAACATTCTTTCTGATTAGATCAGGTATAGCAAGGAAACTTAAAAACAGTTATTGTCAATAAATAGAGAACAATTTTGAACGATAGAATATCTACCAACATATCTGTGTTTCTCTAAAGGTTATGGGGAACATCTAGATTCTAGAACCACGCCATGGTACTTGTTTAATTTGTGGACTGGAGGTTGGGCAGGCCGTGAGAGCAGCTGCTCTAGTCCATATAATGTTCTTCCAAGGGGTTCCACTTGGGTTGTCTACCCAGTGGGGCGGTGGGTGCAGTGGCCATCCGCATCCCAATACTGAGTTGGTCTTCAATATTATTTTTTGTCTTTTCTTTTCAATGTGTATAGGTTTAAGTTAGGTTAGGTTAAGTTTGGATCAGGTTAAACTAACCTGGTTTTCAGATTTTCTTCATAATGTCTATAATGTTGAGGGTCGTTGAACCCAAAATTTGCTTTTGAGTGTGTTCCAGGTTTTTAGGAAACAAAAACATGGGTTGTATAGCCAAAATATACGTCAGAAAACTATAAAGTAAAATGTTAATTAGTAAACAGAAATTATTAGTAATGGATTTGTTATGGCACATTAATGTTCAGGATTTTCAGAAGTTTTAAAAAACATATTTAATCAAAACTGAATTTTTCAATTCTATATGACTGTTGAAACTTAGGAAGCACTGAACCGATTTGGCTAATTTTAATCTTAAAATATTTGTGGAAGTCTAGAAGAGGTATGTGCTGACCTAATATTATGTTGGAAACCTTTATTCACTGACCCTACCAACCTCTCCCTTCTTCTTCCTGGTCACTTCCTTATTGGCCGACCGCTAACTTCGCTGCCAAGCGAGACTTCTTCTCATGCTCTAGGTCTGACGATCAACCGATACCGGCGCGTGGAGCAGTTGCGACGGCAGTTCTGGCGAAGGTGGTACATGGAGTACATTGGGGAACTTCAACAAAGAACCAAGTGAAAGGCAATAGCTCATAGTCATCTCGTCCTCATCAAAGATGGGAATCAACCTCCACTTAAATGGTGTCTGGGACCCACCCAGGTACCGATGGCGTCTCACGTGTAGCAGACATTCGGACTGCAACTGGAAGAACGAGGGCTTTCTCTAAGATCTACCCTTTGCCACTGCAGGCGCCTAACAACGAGTCCTGAAGGCGGGCGGTATGTCGCGGCCCAGCAGCGACAGTATACGGACAGTTTTGTGCCTTTAATTTTATTTTTAAGTTTAAGTACCTATATAACTTGTGGTAATGTGTCAGATTGGCCGAACGATACACTAGAATAGTATAAAAGTCGAAAGTTTAGATCCACTGTGTTGTGCAAACTTAGTATAGCTATAGACAAATGTCAAACCAACAGTCAAATCTTCGTTTACTATGGTTAAAAGACGGTTAATTGGCCGTGCTTCAAAATATATATCATCCGAGAAGGTTCCATTAAAAAAAAATCTATTTAAATTACGGAATCTCCGTAGGGAAGGCCCTTAATCTTGAGATGATTTTGTTTCTTCTTTGATACATTGAGGTTAATGTATTATTATTATTATTATTTTTCTCTAATACATTAAATTATTTATTATAATATCAATCGATCTGGCGTGATTATGGTCGCTTGGCCAACGATCATAATTTCGGCTAGGTTTTGATTGTATAACGTACAAGTACTCAATATTATAATAAGTGATATGTATGATTTAATTCAAAATATAACTTTTATTTATGGTCATGTGATTTGGCCAATATTATTTTATGCCATGATATTTGGTGTGTATGGTCATGTGATTTGACCAATATTATTTTATGCCATGATATTTGGTGTGTATGGTCATGTGATTTGACCAATATTATTTTATGCCATGAGATTTGGTGTGTATGGTCATGTGATTTGACCAATATTATTTTATGCCATGAGATTTGGTGTGTATGGTCATGTGATTTGATCAATATTATTTTATGCCATGAGATTTGGTGTCTATGGTCATGTGATTTGACCAATATTATTTTATGCCATGAGATTTGGTGTGTATGGTCATGTGATTTGACCAATATTATTTTATTCCATGAGATTTGGTATGTATGGTCATGTGATTTGGCCAATATTATTTTATGCCATGATATTTGGTGTGTATGGTCATGTGATTTGACCAATATTATTTTATGCCAGTATATTTGGTGTGTATGGTCATGTGATTTGACCAATATTATTTTATGCCATGATATTTGGTATGTGAGGTGATGAGATTTGACCACTATTATTATATTATACCATGATATTTGGTGTTTGAGGTCATGTAACTTGGCCAATATAAGTCATTCGCGAGCTTAAACAGCTGCTCGTCAGAATGGCCGTGTGGGAGAATAAGAAATATTTTTAATTTTAATTTATAAATAATTACTTCCGCAATAGTTTTTGTTGGATAGTCAGTTGTTAGTTGCTGAATAGTCAATTGATATTTGGACAGTCAGTTGACAGTTGATGGATAGTCAGTTGATACATCATAGACAAACACGCCTCTCCCCTACTCGGTTCTTTTCCCCTTCTATCCCCACAAGTTTATAAAAAGGGGATGACTTATTATCGACAGATCAGAAGTTGTCTGATTTTGGGCACGGCAAGACGTTGCTCTGAACTGTCTTTAGAATAACTTGGAAATATATCTGGTAAGCTGTTCTATGTTTATAAATAATAAATTTATAATAATAAATTGATAATGATAATAATTAATTTATGATAATGATGCTTAATGAAGTATATTATACATATTTTGTTTATTTGTGATGTAGTTATTTAAATAAATCGTTTGTTTTATATATTTTATGTTTCTTTTATTTTTCTCCTACATATATTCAGAAGCTTGGCTTTCAAAAACTGTAAGGGTTTCTTATGAGGGTTGCTTTTATTTTCTTTCTATGAAACTAGCTTATAATATCAGTTCATTTACGACGGATTTAAAAAAACCATCTCCAGTGACTATCAAACAATACTATTTGGAAAGATTTTTAGTAAAACTGACAATTAGATACCGTATGCTCGTTATGCGAATCCTACATGAACAAGTCCTATACATTACGCTACAATAGTACAAAGGGCGGTGATTTCGACGAAACTTGGCGAAAAATCAAACAACTTCAACATTTTGCTTTGTGACAAATTATAGACGGTGCAACCTGAAATCAACTTTGACTCACAAACTTAAAGTACATTATACAACGTGGAAAATATTCAAATACATTTCAGTACAGCTGACTCGAAGGCTTTGAAGAAGATGGGGAATATGTTGTGAGCCTGCGAAGGCCGGGCCAAGGGCGCCTGGCCTTGAGATATGCCCTAGTAGAGATGCCAAGAAGCAATATCCATAGTTTTATACTTATATACAAGTTAAACTAGATGAATCCCGCAACTCCGCTGCGCTACAATTCGTTGACGCCCGGGAACCGTACATTTTTCCAAGATAAAAACTATCCTATGTCCTTTCCCGGGACTCCAAGTATCTTCATACAAAATTTCAGCTAAATCAGTGCGTAATAGACAGACAGACAGAAAGATAGACAGACAGACACACTTTCGCATTTATAATATTAGTGTGGATAAGATAGAGAATCTTTCATTCTGTCTGTCTGCTACCTCTTCACACCCAAACCGCTTTGCTGCATATTATGGAGATACTTTCAGTCCCTGGAAAGAACCTAGGATAGTTTTATCCCGGAAAATGTACGGTTCACGCGCGATTAACGAATTTAGATGCAACGGAGTTGCGGGCGTCATCTAGTCTTTTTATAACTTTACTTTGAACGACAAAAATGATATTACAGTTCGACAAGGCTTTAAATGAATATGTCAATGGTGTCAATGGGCGCTGCTGCTGGTAAGGAGAACTGTCAGAAATGACGTTTTTGTATGATAAAAGCGTTAGTTCCTTTTCTCGCCACGTTCATAAACAGCCTTGTCGAACTGTACATCCAGTATCCGTAGATTTAATTTTTAACCGACTTCCAAAAAGGAGGAGGTTATATATTCGGCTGTGGATATTTTTTTATTTTTATTTTTATTTTTGTAAGTTCAACAATTACTCCGCCATTTGTGAACCGATTTTCAAAATGTTTGTTATGTTCTATTAAGTTTCCCTTCAATTTGGTCCCATTTTCACAAAAGTGGTGATCTGATGATTTCTTGATTTCTGACTCCTCAAAATTTATATGGAAACATATGGTAATTTTAGTTTTATGAGAAGTATCCTAAGCATATGCTACCAAAACGCAAGATTATGCACTAAGGTATACTATGGTTCCGAAGATACTAAGAGAACTCCGGATTCCTTATAGATACAAGTTTGGGGGTTTAGGCGCTGTTTTAAGAACTGAAAGCATATGCTACTATGCAAATTACATTCATCATCATCATCATCATCATCATTACCACGTCAGGGTCACCAGTGTCACATGGTTGTATATGGATACAATATGCCCCCACAACACCATAATTATATCATCACGTTATGTCCTTATAATAATTTGTACTTTTCATAGCGATTTTGATAAAAATATAATGCTGTTTCAAAATAAATGATTCAAGTTCTAAGCGACTTATGTACCACAAAATTAAACATAACAAAGTCAACCTTAACTCCAGAGCGTAAGGCACACATTTGACATTACTTTTGGGATTCGAAAGAAAAAAGAGAAGTAAGTTGCTTCGATAGGTACTACACTAGTTTAACTATTAACCCATCAATCCCCAAGCGGCACCCGGCTGCCGCATAACAATTAAAAATCTATTGTGTCTGCGATTCCCACGATCGAGGTAATAAATTGAACCCTTAGTATGAAAATACTTACATAGGAAAACAATCTACATCGTAAGGCTGCCTTCACATTATGTCGCGGGTACCGCCGAAGCCGCGCTGCAGCCGCGCGACATAATGTGAAGGCAGTCTTATAGGAATAAGAAACACAATCGCATTCTACGTATCTTATATTATAATTTGTAAAGAGTCACACTTAACAAATTGTATTAGAATATACGCGATGGTTTACTAGGTAACTAAAAAGAGTGAAATTATTATTTTTAACAAAAAATTAAAACCGACTTCCAAGGTAAAAACAATAATAACATCCTTATAATATGAACTAAAAAGTATTAAATAATTTTTCCTATCTAATGTGCGCTTTTATAATTCTGGTCGTCACGTTATCGCGGACGCCGACTTCCACGATAAAATGTTGGGTACGTTAAATGCCCTTTTAATTTTACGCATCTCAGTTTGCTTTTAAAATTCTAGACATGATGGAATTATCGCGGACGTCTGCGGTAAAACGTTAACACAGAGAAGTAAAATGCCTGAAAACGTTTAACGTGAACGTCCACGTCCATAACGCTACGATAACGTGGCACACTAAGCTTCCCTCTAAAACTGCCCGATATTTTTGCTATGTAGTGCGTAGCTACAAGAATTATTAATTGATGTGTGAGTGAGACCACGTGCTCGCACTTCCTAGCCCGGGCCCCCGCGCCCTGCTAATACGCATGCCTGTCAACAACAACAAAGCTGTCTTCGCTAGTATGAACTATGAAATAAAAAAAAACCGGCCAAGTGCGTATCGGGCCACGCGCTATCTCAGTTACGTTCAAGGAAATTGAACGAAAAGCTACTTAAAGGTGCTCCCGCGAAGGGATCACCGCGAGCATTCACTTGCTATGTAACATTATAGATTTGTTTTTGAGCATTACATTGCACGTGTAATGTAACATTAAAGATTACAATACTATCTCCCTGACAACATTCATTTTACAATACTATCTCCCTGATAACATTCGACTTTGAGCATTCCATAGCTAGTTGATGTTACAAGTTGTATCAAGATATTACACACTGCTGTATTGCTCGGTTTTGTATCATTACAAGCAAAGGTGCACATTGCAATGCTCGACTCTGTAACGTTACATTACATTACAAGCGAATGCTCCCGGTGAGGGAGAACATTTATACTTCTCCGAATACATTTATTTTTGTTGACCGACTATTACTCATGAAGTCTTCTTAGCCGTGAGCCGCGGACAGACAGACGGACAGACAGACCGAAACAAAACGGGACATTTAACGTCCGCGTTTTACGGCGGAAATCGGCGTCCGCGATATTATCGTCCAGAATAATTATAAAAGCGCACGATGTTATTGCTCCTCTACACGATGGACCAGCGCTGGCCCATCAAATGGCGCATGCGATGGATATACAATGGTTGCAACGCCTCTTCATGATGGCCGCATTCAGATGTGAATTGTGATCTAAATGTCTTTCAAGATGGACGTGTAAGCATTAGCCATTGCGGCAATGCAAAACGTACATTTTTCAATAATTTATAACTTCACCAGATGATCAGGTGAACTTCGTATCACTTCCCTCCTAATATGAACCTTTCTAGGATAAACTACGAATAATTATTTCGAGACTAAAATTAAAATAATGGTTTAAGGTAGTAATGATGATGATAATAATGAATGTAATAATAGCATTATATGCTTTCCGTTCTTAAAACGCCGAAACTCCAAAACTTGTATATTTAAAGAGTCAGGAGTTCTCTTAGCATCTTCCGAACCATGGTATACTAGGTACACCTCGGTGCCTTACTTGGTGTCGTAAATTGTCATACGACTTCCTCACTCGACCGTGTTCGGGCACAGAATGGTAGGGGCCACATGTAGATGTGTACCGCCATCTCTGGGCCATTCCCTTTGATGTGCGGCCAAAAAACCGACACCGCCGCCATCCCACGACCATCGCTGGCGGCATCAGCCATCCTACCACTTCGTCCTCCACACGTTGGGCCATCGTGATGGGTCACTACGATGGGCCATCGTGTAGAGGCGCAATTATGTGTGGTTCAGAAGAGTGTAGACATCGCCATGGCCTCTAACGTGCACGTTAGAACGTTATCGTCGATGGAAATTTAAAAGCGTCTTCATATATGTTCATACATTTTACTTCCCTGAGATATCGTTTTACCGCGAACGTCCGCGATATTACCGTCACGTTAAAAATTATAAAAGCGCACAATAGTGCCTTTTTCCGAATTCAGCTAAACCTCAACTATTTCTGTACTCAATCTTCATCATTTTGAAGTCGGTGACAGTTCCAAAAGTTTTAAATACCTATTCTGTCAGAGAACTGAAGATTCAGCTATACCTGGTACCGACTTCAAAATGATGAAGATTGAGTACATAAATAGTTGAGGTTTAGCCGAATTCGGAAAAAGGCACTATTAGATAGGAAAAATTATTTAATACTTTTTAGTTCATATTATAAGGATGTTATTATTGTTTTTACCTTGGAAGTCGGTTTTAATTTTTTGTTAAAAATAATAATATATTTTTATGGAAATGCAAAGAGCTTTAGCATAAAGAAAAATCTTTTATGAAAATGCAGTCACGTATGTTTGTAGCAATAACATTAGTTAATTAATTACAAATTTAATCAGTCTGGTGATTTGCGATTAGCTGGGCCGTATGCAAAACATAGAAGAGATAGAGACAGAAAACAAGTCTTATACATTCTGAGCTTGATCTAATGTTTTTGGTTTTCAGCTACTCCATAGAAAATCAAACAATTATAGCATATTATAGTAGTAGTAGTATAATAAACTTAAACTAATATTATAAATGCGAATGTGTCTGTCTGTCGGTCTGTCTGTCTGTCTGTCTGTCTGTCTGTTACCTCTTCACGCCCAAACCGCTGAACCGATTTTGCTGAAATTTGGTATGGAGATACTTTGAGTCCCGGGAAAGGACATAGGATATTTTTTGTCCCGGGAAAATGTACGGTTCCCGCGCGAAAAACGAGTTTTGGCGCAACGGAGTTGCGGGCATCATCTAGTAGGATTATGATTCTCGCAAATAGATTTTTCACAGTTAGTCTGTAGTCTGTACGCGAATTTTAGGAGCTACGCAATGGGGAAATATTAAAAAGGATAAAAAATATGCACGCCTGATACAGTCGACAGCATGAAGTGTTACACTTTGGGAGTTTTGCCTGGGCGGGGCGTCCCTTTGGCTTTCTTTTATAAAATTATTTTATAAAATAAGGCAGCAAATGAGCAAACGGGTCACCTGATGGAAAGCAACTACCGCGATCGTCGCCCATTGACACTCGCAACATCAGAAGAGCTGCAGATGCGTTACTGGCCTTTTAAGAGCGAATACGCTCTCTTCTTGAAGGTTTGCATAATAGATAGGTGCATTTTAGTTTATTACTACAAACACGAAGTACGAATTTTTGAGCTGAACTTTTTTCGAGTTATCTACGCCTTGCCTTCTGTCTCGATCTACTCTGCGCATCGTTGTGCAGTGTTGTTCAAATGTGCGTGTTCTGTTTTTTAAATTGAATGCACCCGATACCGCCGATACTGAAAGATATTAATTCCCCTGTGAGCATGAGCTCGTGGAGTAGTGGAAGCTATGATATAGAAACTATAATTCAGAAAGAAAATATGCCTTGTAAAACTAGAAACATTTCACATATCGTCTTGTTCAGATTTTAAGGGGTGCTATAGACAAACTTTATCTGCTGAATTTCACCTTAAGTCCCTTGAAAACTGAGACTACCACAGCCCTAGACTTTAGATTCTAGTCTGTAGACTCAATTTTCAAGGGACTTAATGCAAAATTCAGCAGATAGAGTTCTGCTTAGGATAGAGCTTTTTGTCAATAATTCGTTCCAAGACACCATAACACAAAAACTTAAAATATATATCGCTTAGCACGTCACCTGGTAAACACACCTAACATTAATCTGTAGCGGTTTTCGCCGATACTAAAGATGTCAGTGTCGGCGACCGACGACAGGCGACAGGTCGCGGCAAACGGCGACATAAATATTTGACTAAATTAACAACTAACATTTAAATATTGAGCTCTGAGAATATTAATTACGTACCTCAAAAGGCCAGATTTTCATACCTTGTCGGTGTCTCTATCTGTCTGGTAATTCTTCATGCATAAACTAACGAATTGCTTTGGATGACAATATCATATATGAAAAAGAGATTAAGGGCCAAAACACTTAACCGCGTTGCGGCGCCGCGCCGCTTAAATCGGCAGTTTGCGTTGCGGCGTCGCGAAAAACAACGTTTTGGCAGGGTAACCAGTTCTTCATGATTTTTTATTGTGAATGGACGTGTCTCTGGCATGGATCGTTGAAAGAGACTTATTGCTTAGTTGTTATTAAGAAGACATTACTCGGTTTTAAATATACGACACAGTAGATACTGGATACATCCATTTAATAAGGCTATGAATCCCGATGGCGAGTAGTTTTCTCGAAAATACAAAGCATTAAAGATAGACGAAAAAAAAAATTCGCCTACTTTAGAATGAGTAGGTATATCATCATTTGAAGAGCTATTAAGCGGGTTATCAAAGTATATACAGGAAAATAATGTAAAAGGAAGGAAACCCGTTACTGCTTTGGAAATGCTGGGCTTGACTATAAGGTCAAATAAAACAAATACTTTTTATTGATATTTATTACACTAGGAATCCCAGAAACAAACTAAATCATTGTTAACAAGACGTGTGACGTCATAACGCTGGAATTTGAGCCGCATTGCGGCGCCGCGCCGCTAAAATTGGCAGTGGCGCCACTGCCGATTTAAGCGGCGCGATGCGGCAACGCCAAATTCGGCGGCAAAAAATTCAAAACTTATAATAAAAAAAAAACTATGGATTTTCGCCAATTTTGGCGTTGTGGTGCCGCAACGCAGTTATGTGTTTTTCTTTACAAATGTCAGTTTTTACTGCGGCAAAATGTATGCTTCCCATGCGTTAAACATATTTCGGTGATAGCAAACCATACCTACTACCACGTAGGGTACCAGGCACCGGCAGAATGTACGTAATAATATCTAAGGAAAAACAGGATTTTTCCCAACAACAAAATATTCTATTATAGCATTCATAACATAAACAAATATACAAATAAATATTATTTACATTACGATCAAACTTTCTGATACTAAAGTAAACACAATGCAAAATATTTACATTTATTTAAAACTGAAGTTGGAATCGCAAAACAGAAATGCCTCATTTCCTTTCCGTTTGTGCGACTCGAAAACTAAGAATAGGGTTCCGCATATTAAAAAATAAGCATCCATACAATTCAAAAGTGTCTATAACTACAAGTCCGATTTAAGTAATTCTTTATTTCTTGTACTAGGTATTGTATTGTACAACTTATACTGCAAGTTTTATCAAAATGGGTTCAGTTGTTTTTGAGATACTTAGGAACTTAGGAACTTTAAGTACAATTTTGAAGTAGGTTTTATTTTTTTAAATATACAACTTGTTGAATTTTTAACAAAAAAATTGTTTGGATGTACTAAACAGTTTCTAGTATGCATAAGTTCGTTTTAGTGAATTCCCAGCTATGATTCATGTAATACTTTTAATTATTAATAGGTGGATTTTGTACCCAATACCTTAAGGGCCTTCCCCTACGGAGATTCCGTAATTTACCGTATTTAGAGCCTTATAAACTCATAATTTGAAAGCTACAAAGTTATAATAAAAATACAGCAATAATCTTCAGTATATCAACATTTCTTTCCCCGTTTTAAATTTTCTATTTTTGTTTATTATACTCATGATATTAGCTTCCAAAGTAATACCAATTTATTAAAATTTAAGCATACTTTCAGCATCTCCCTAGTATTTACAAATTACGTTTATTTGAAACACACGACAATAGATAGACAATTTCATTAACTACATATTCCCCGTTTTGAATTTTTTTAGATCAATTTTGAAATAAGATAAGTAAAAAAAATTGGATTTTTGTGCGATCTCGGCAACGCGTCAAATGTATGGTCAAGGTCGTTTGCTCGGGGGATGGCCTTAAGTAAATTCCCAGATGTTTAAGTTTTTAAGCTATTGCATAGCTATTATCGCGGGCTTTGAGCGCGGCGACCGAATCAAGAAATTCCGTAACGAAAATAAACCTAACACCCCCCTTTCGTCTGGTGCGGCGTTGCCGTGCATCTTTTTCGTGCGTCGTTTCGTTTCTGCAGACTTCGGCACGGTGTTTATGCGCGTGCGACTAGACGTATGCGAATTATAATTGCATAAGTTGATTAAAAATGCTATGCAATAGCTTTACCGCGGCAGTCCCTGAATGCCACAAGAATTTTTATTTTCTAAAGAACTGTGTGGTTTTTCATATGCCCGGGACACAGTACCGCGGACCCCCAAAGCTTGTGCTGCGCACGTGAGGGCACGCGCCGGGTGACGCTCGCCGGTAAATCACGACACACTGGTAGATAGGAATGAACTCACAGCTACTGTGCGTCTGTGTATAGACGGTTTGTCATGGATACCATAACATTATTATGGCAAATGGCAGTGTATGTTATGTCGTAGGCATAATACGTTTCAGAGGTAACACAAAGAGCGAGAGAAAGAGAGTGAAAAAGTGTAGTGTGTAGTGAAAAAGTGACTCTCTCTCTTCCTGTTGTGTATACTGTAGACTGTAAACAGCCTATAGAATTGATAGGAGCCCCCGCTATGCAAATATTAACTATATTGTTTCGACACTTCATAGAAATTAAGTTCCGTATCCATATTATACATGTGAAAGTGTGTCTGTCTGTCTATCTGTCTGTCCATCTGTCTGTCTGTTACCTCTTCACGCTCAAACCGCTGAACCGATTTTGCTGAAATTTGGCATGGAGATACTTTGAGTCCCGAGAAAGGACATAGGATAGTTTTATCCCGGAAAAATGAACGGTTCCTTCGTGATAAACGAATTTTGGCGCAACGGAGTTGCGGGCGTCATCTATTTGCCCATAACACTGTCGCCGAAAAAAGATAAATTCGACTATTGAACCACGCTTTTCATCTTATATTATTAGTATCGTTTCCACGCCCACTTTTTGTGAGCTAGATAAACTTATGCTATTTAAGATCAATTGAAGATTATATATCTATCAATAGATAAGTTAGATATCTAATATCTATCTTTCTAGTGCGGTCGCTAGTATAGATAGATATTCGTCAATAAACTAGTTTTGTAGTGACGTATGACTCCTCAATCGAGATTGAGGGTATAATTATTGTCGGGCTTCCGAGTGCTCCGATATTGGGTTTCCGACCGAATTGGACAATAAACGTTCATCACTATCATGAGCTGTTTGGTGTACTATCTGATCATCAAAACTTCATTTCTATTCTGTAAAGCCCGCCCAAGCGTTTAAAGTAGTGTTGGTTTTATTATTAAATATTAAATATTAGGGATATTTGGTATACCCACACCTAATTTTTTTATTATTCACCATAATTTTTTAGGTTTTTTTTTTAATGAAATAAGGGGGCAAACGAGCAAACGGGTCACCTGATGGAAAGCAACTTCCGTCGCCCATGGACACTCGCAGCATCAGAAGAGCTGCAGGTGCGTTACCAGCCTTTTAAGAGGGAATAGGGTAATAGGGGAGGGTAGGGATGGGAAGAGAAGGGAATAGGGGAGGGAAAGGAAGGGAATAGGGGAGGGAAAGGAAGGGAATAGGGTAGGGGATTGGGCCTCCGATAAACTCACTCACTCGGCGAAACACAGCGCAAGCGCTGTTTCACGCCGGTTTTCTGTGAGAACGTGGTATTTCTCCGGTCGAGCCGGCCCATTCGTGCCGAAGCATGGCTCTCCCACGTATAAACTATACATATACGGATACTTTTAATTGATTGCTTTCTATAGGTTATTATTTTTCCACTGTCTATGTAGATATTCGCTGTTGCAGCTTTATTTTTGTAAGGAACCGTACATTTTCTGTGATTCTATCAGTTCCTTTGTCTGTGATATAAGTACCTATACCTTTATCTAAAATGGTTAAGAAGTGAATAGGTAATAGACTACATCTTCGCAAGAATTTATAAAATTAAAGTACGTATCCGTACTTTAACGTATACATAATTCTCACAGATCTCCATTTCGTAAACTTTACGCAGGCCCACGGTGACAATTGTACAGAAAATGCAAATACAAACCCCCAATGTTCCAACTTGGCGGAGTTCTTAACTTGGCATTACTTGGCCAAACTAATTTAAAGTCCATTAGAGTCCGATGCTTAGTTCGGCGTTGGTGGCAAAAGATTTTGCGTTCGTAATGAGTAAGGTAAATATTTATTCCTAACCTATTTATTAACAAGTAGAAGATATTATTATGGCTTTAGACTTTGATCAGAGGATATAATTATTAATTTTATGATTCCATGGAAACGCCAGCTGTGGGTTAATCCAGAGCCTTAACTACTGCCATGCTTAAACAATGTAGTAATAGTTTTTGCGTTCGGAAGTAACCAACAAACTAACTTTATTTCAGATTGGAACCAAAATTCTTTTATTACGCGGGAACCGTACATTTTTCTTAGTATAAGCTATGTACTTTCCCGTCTCTCAAAATATTTTCATACCTAATTCTAAGTCGATTCAGACGTTTAAGTGTGAAGGGGTGATAGACAGACAGAGGCATCCATACTAATATTATAAACGTGAAAGTGTGTATGTCGGTCTGTCTGTTATCTCTTCACGCCCAACCGCTGAACTGATCTTGCTGAAATTTGGTATGGAGATACTTTGAGTCCCGGGTGAGGACATAAG
Organism: Cyaniris semiargus; assembly: GCA_905187585.1. Lineage (NCBI taxonomy): Eukaryota > Metazoa > Arthropoda > Insecta > Lepidoptera > Lycaenidae > Cyaniris > Cyaniris semiargus. The sequence goes on along the minus strand of LR994563.1, from coordinate 14,326,736 downwards.
ACACTTTTTATTCCGCAAAATGTACAGTTCCTGCAGGATAAACAAGTTTTGACGCAACGGAGTTGCGGGCGTCATCTAACTAGTTTATAATATTAGTAAGGATGTGTAATATGTCCCATGCAAATAAGGTTAATCCTACGTATGAACTACCCTATCTTACTCCAGATATATAACCCGCATATAGCCACATACCTCCGCCACCGGAAGTGGACCGGTCGCGCCGGAAGTCGGCCGCCATTGTGCTTCCCGTCGCGCACCTTGCTATTGATTCGATTTAGCCCTTGTCATAATTATCATTAGCCCTTTTAAGGTAGGTTAATCAAGTTTTAGATGCTCTTAAATCTGCGATTCTGTAATTATGTTTGGATTCGTAATTTTCTTTTCTTTAACCAAATCATCTGAACATTAAATTACGTTAAAAAAGTGGTATGTTCGATCAATCTGTAAGAAGAAGCTACTTACAGATTAGTATAGTAATATTTCGGTTATTCAGTACTTGCTAATAACTATTGAGAAAACTAAAGTATTTATAATACCAAAAGTTTAACGCTAACAGAGTTTAGAAATAATCACGATTAGTGTTAATGGCTACACTTAAGAAATAAGTCGAAATACTTATAATAATATTATCTCGTCTATACAGCTTCACTTACAGTAAAAAGCAAATAAAATAAAGCGCCTGTAAGAAATTTATAGCAATATTTAAACGCGAGATTGCTCTTAGTATGCGAGGGCACGTTTATTATGTTTTTTTTTATTAAAAGATGCCGGGAGCCAGACATTTCCCTAGTTCCTACTACATATTTTAAGAATGAAATATTGAAATAAGACATTCTAGTTTCTCGTATTTACAAGCACAATGCGGCAAAAAGTATTCTGCTTATGACATAATACGAATACTTCGACGAATGGAGAAGGATATGAAAGAGTAAAGATTTGTTCATAGGAATGTAGAAAAACGGCGATTTTGTTATATATTTAGGTAATATTATATTATACTAACCCTCTTCTAACAGAAGGTATGCCTAAACATTCATGATACGTTAGAAAAGTGACTTGACGGACAAGGACAAAACAATGTTTATATAACTAGCTGTGACCCGCGGTGTTACCCGCGGTTGAAGACTATGAAAAGTACCAATAATAGGGCCAAAACGTGACGATACATGGTTCTATAATGGTTTATGGTAGTTATGATGATGAATGTAATTTACATAGTAGCATATGCTATCCGTTCTTAAAACAACGTCGAAACTCCCAAACTTGTATCTATAAAGAGTCAGGAGTTCTCTCAGCACCTTCCGAACCATGGTATACCTTGGTGCAAAATCTTACTTGTTGGTCGCATATGCTTAGAATACTGCTCACGAAATCGAAGTCGCCACATGTTTCCATATAAATTTTGAAGAATTTTTATGAATAAAGTACCAAATTGGCATGATACCCTATACACCAAAAGAAAAATTTTGAAAATCGGTTCACAAACGGTGGAGTAATCGTTGAACATAAAAAAACAAAGATAACACAACTCCCATTTTGAAAGTCGGTTAAAATTGTAGCCTATGTGTTATTCTGATGTATAAGCTATATTATTGTAAAGTTTCATTACAATCCGATCAGTAGTTTTTGCGTGAAAGAGTAACAAACATCCATACATCCATACATACATCCAAACTTGCGCCTTCATAATATTATAGTAGGATTTATGTATATCAGACAAAGAGTGGATGTTCTTATTACTTATTAGGGTGTATACTGTACAACTTTAATAATAAGACACAAAAGTATTTTCACCTCGTTAATAAAATGATTACGCCCTAAAAAGATTTAACGAATCCTAACAACATTATTACCAGTATTTTTGCAATTCAAATCGTTTTAATTCGTTATTTAAATCCTAAAACCTTGCGAACACATCGGGGGAGTTACATAATTGGCTTTATAATAATGGCTTAACTCTTTCTGCTGAAGCTCGGATCAAAACTTAATTAAAAACCTTCGCATGCCCCGACAATTGAATGTAACTTTTAAGTCCTTACGTATAGAGTTTGTATTCAAATGAATAAATCTAATGGAGGCAACTGGCAAAGTAATTTGCTGTCTGATTACAGTTGTACTTTGAAAGAAATGGTTTTTTTTCTTCTGGAACGTATCGAACACGAAGGTACAAGACGGTGGAATCATAAATGGTATATTTTATTTCAATAAATAAGTTTTTAGGCGGCGTACGGAGGGCGGGCGGAGACATTGCTTGTTTTCTGTCGCGGAAAACTTTTATTATTTTGACTACCTGGAGAGTATTTTTCTGAAAAAACATAACTCATGTCTTTTACGGTCGGTGGTCTAAATAAAACATATCCATACTAATATTATAAATGCGAAAGTGTATCTGTCTGTCTGTCTGTCTGTCTGTTACCTCTTCACGCCCAAACCGCTGAACCGATTTTGCTGAAATTTGGCATGGAGATACTTTAAATCCCGGGAAAGGACATAGGATACTTTTTTATCCCGGAAAAATGTACGGTTCCTGCGCGATAAACTAATTTTGGCGCAACGGTGTTGCGGGCGTCATCTAGTTAATAATATTATTATAATCGCGAATAGCAGACTTTTGCAAACTAACAAACGCCGTCCGTAATTTAGCTGCAAGGAAATTGATTCATCGCGCGGGAACCTTATATTTTTTTGAGATGAAAACTGTTCCTTTTCCTTCCTAGATAACTGATAAGTATCGAGTTTCATCAATATCGGTTTATCAATGAAAAGATAATAGACATATAGTTATACTTTCGCATTCATAATATTAGCATTTAGTATGCATATAACTTTTTATGGGATAAGAGCAGTGGGTAACCTGTTGGTAAGTGATTATAGTTTCCAAAGGGCCTACAGGTAATAAATAGTCGGTGTAACCGCTCGGGCCGCGCATTAAGTATTCGTAAACGAGCGGGTCGCGGGCTGCGGGCCGGGGTTGGTGCTCACTGGCCGAAACTACGTATCAATTATTGAGCTACAGGGTAGTGAAGTACAGAGGTGTTGTTTATAGCTTAAAAATATAGTTTCTAGAGAAAATGTACTAGACTCTAGAGAAATTGATTTAGGACAGTGTGACATTGTGGAAGGAGCGAAGTGACCACCAAGAAGGTAATACCATCAAGGCAATTACTTTATAGGTTATACAGGGTGCAATTAAACCTTCCTGCCAAATTTATTCCAGGGCTTAGGTATCATAAGGAGAGTCCATTAACCAAAAAAAAATGGGTGTTATTTTTTTTTCAATGACATATTTTATCCCATTTAAAATCGTTGCAGAATGGTCACTTGCGGCGCGGGGGAATGAGAGGGGGTGACGCGGGATGAGGCGCGCGCGCGGGGGCACATCACGCACAGCCGACGCATCGTGTCTATTAATTGTAGTGTTTTTTAGGATAACTTTCGGAAGCTATTTCTCAACATTTTAGTACTGAGTGACTATAAAAGAAAAAACACGTGTATTTTTATTTTTAACATGGATCAATATATCAAAATTTGGCAGGAAGGTTTAATTGCACCCTGTATATTAGGTCGAGTTAAAATAAATGTTAGTTATGATTTGTAGGCTGGATTTGACTGGTATGGTTTGACTTAACTCTGACTAAATTGCGCCATCTCTCATCAGTCTTTATTCGTGTACATTAAATTTTAGTTTTTTGTTTGAGAAATACTAATTTAAAGAATAAAATGGTAAAAAAAGCCCAGAGCTATTTTAACATGCGTGCTAACTTTAACCACAGGTTTTTTATTTGTATGCAAATCATTTCTGTGTACAGCTACTCTGTGAACTGAATTTTATATGTTCACCTACAGGCCTTATTTATGACAGGATAGTCCTAACAACGGACCTCTCCTAATTGTACTTACGTTATCTCATGGAAAATCGCTAAACTGATCGGTCGATTACATAGAAAATTGTAGACTTGTGACTCAAGTAATCGACTGATTAGATTGATTGGAAAATCATTTATAACTTAACTAACTAGCCCTTTTGGAGTGGTCCTAAGCCGATTAAGCCTAGATATTTACTCAACCTTTAATTTGATTGTATGTATTTCATCATTTCGCGGTTAATGTGTGGACATTTTGACGACCTCTGAGGCTCAATGGTTAAGCGTGTGGCGACTGGCGGCTTAAGCCGGGGGTCGCGGGTTCCAATACCGCCGACGGAATAAAAAGTTTTAAATGTTCCTGGGTCATGGGTCATGGATGTGTAATAAATATATGTATCATATAATTAAAATGTTAAATATATGTACAGTATAAAAGTATTAAATATATTTCCGTTGTCTGGAACCTGTAACACAAGTCCTTCAGGTACCTAGCACAGGGCCAGACTGACGTGGTGTGAAGCGTCCATGGATATTAATATATTATTATTTATTTAAATTGATAGCATTACAGCCGCCCATACTTTGCCCATACAATAAATAATAAATAGATATTTTAGCCGTTATATTTGATAAATAATTTAATGTTTAAACGTAATGTTGGTCTGCTACAGCCTACAAACTACATGCAGCAGCAGTAAGTTTTAAGCTTTGCATGTAATATTTCTTATTTTTTAGTTCTCTACTTTTGACTTAGATTCATATTGGACAGTCATGATTGTCACCATTATTGCACCATCAACGTCGATCATGGAAAATACGTCCAATATGCCCCTCTACACGTAAAAGCTTGTGTTAGTCCATTATGGGCCAACTTGTTAAGGCTCTTTAACACTTACCACATATCATGCTCCTCGCAAAGTCATTACAACAAAATGTGGTAGTAAAATTGAAACAAAGAAGTTGTTATATCAAAAATATTGGAGTAGCGTCAACCGCTTCTCCGTGGGATGATTTTACATGGGGAGGTGTATACCGGGGGGCGCGGGGTCTTACACCAGGGGGTGTTGGGAGGTGTTGGAAGTGGGAGCTAAAAGCCGAAACGTGTATACTTTGAGCACGCACTACTAATTGTTTTCTTTGAGAATTAAAGCAATATTATGTGCTGCCTTTGTCGTTGTCAACTTAAGAACAAAGAAGTTTTAACTCGTACTTCCATATTTATAGTAATATGCATTGTGTGCTGATATCACCAATATTGAACGTGAAAATGAGTTTTTTTGTAAATTTTCAAGGCAGGTACAGCTTAAGGCCATCCCCCGAGCAAACGACCCTGACCATACATTTGACGCGTTGCCGAGATCGCACAAAAATCCTATTTTTTTTACTTATCTTAGTTCAAAATTGATCTAAAAAAAATTTAAAACAGGGAATAATATGTAGCTAATGAAATTGTCTACCTATAATAGTCGTGTGTTTCAAATAAACGTAATTTGTAAATACTAGGGAGATGCTGAAAGTATGCTTCAATTTTAATAAATTGGTATTACTTTGGAAGCTAATATCATAAGTATAATAAACAAAAATAGAAAATTTACAACGGGGAAAGAAATGTTGATATACTGAAGATTATGGCTGTATTTTTATTATAACTTTGTAGCTTTCAAATTATGAGTTTATATGGCTCTAAATACGGTAAATTACGGAATCTCCGTAGGGGAAGGCCCTCTGATTTACATGAAATTTTGTATTTAGAGACCTTCGGAAAAGGACGATATAGTTTATTGTGGAACTTTTCCCACAGTTCTCCAAGGGACATACTTTCGATAATTATCATAGATTGCATTTACGATTTAAATTATCTGTCTCTTACCTCTTCACGCCCAAACCACAGAATCGATTTTGCTGAAATTTCGTATGGATATAATTTGAGTACCGAGAAAGGACATACTTTTATCCCGAAAGAATGTACGATTACCACGAGAATAATTATGTAATTTGGCGTCACGGAGTTGAGGCCGTCATCTAGCTTGCTATATTGTCATAATTCAACTAATTATTATCAGAAAATGTTCATTAACAATATTTAACTGGCATAGTGCATAGAAAGGTTGGTATAGTGAGCTGGTATTGTGAACAATAATCGTTATTGTAATGTGCAAACGATATCCAAAACGTTTTCGATAGTTAAATTATGATCTCGTAATTTAAATTGTTATAATATTCTGTGTGCTACTATTAGTACCTACTACCTAGTAATAATATTTCATTTTACTTCATTCAAGAGTAACATTGTTTACCGTTATATTTTTCAACAATATACCACTGAGAAACATACCTACTTCATATCAAAAGAAAAATACTTTTTATAGTAATAGAACGTGTTGAAAAGCCCAAAATACGGAAAATTAGCTATTTCCTCGATTTTCGTACACAATTACTTTTCAGAAGTTGTTAGATAAGCGACACTATCCAATGGCGGAACGGCGGATATGTTAAAAATTATTAATTCTGAATGATTAAAAAGAAAGCAGAAAATAAGCTCTGACACAGTTAGGGGGTGGAAAGAGAAATAGCGGAATACAGGACGTTCTTACATTATTGTGCTGGAAGTTAGTAAGCATTATAATAAAAGCCCTTCTCATAAATAGTGGTTACTAACATTTTATCAACGTGTCAACTGATTCTGTCTCAGTAAGTAACTGCGTACCATCGAAGAAATTGATTCATTGGCAGTTGACGGACCTACGTCATTTGGTCGATTAATGTCAGTTCAATAAAAGTAGTGATCGTCAGCTGGGTTTGACATAACACGATCAAATGTGGGATGTTTAGCGTTATGTAGCCGTAGGGACAATCGTATCAATTGTCGTGTCAAACAGCTGTCATATGTCACGAAATAGCTTTCACATGTCACGATATAGCTGTCATAATATGTCTATCTGACAGGACATTCGACACGAAAGACCCTACCGTCCCTCTGGTGTCAAATGAAATATCGACAACCCTCATTACGTAGGTCTGCAATCTGCCTATGAATCGACTTCTCTGATAGTACATAACAACTAAGGATCAACCCCCACTTTTTCCCCATCCCCCCATCACAAAGACAAAGTGGCCCACTCGCAACTAATCCCCGGGTTTTGGGCTAATTGAACGAGACGATCCCCATCACTGTACGTGTGGGACGAGTGACTAATGTCACACATGCACACGTTACAATCAACTTAAGTGCTGTGGTTACTGCGATTAATTGTTTGTATGTCTGTGTGTGCGTGTGTGTTGGCGTTATTCCTACCTAGAAAAAGGTCATAAGCTGATCGCACGTTTGTCAGCACCGTTCGCGCCGTACGCGTCGAACGCACCACATAGTATACGAAATGCGACGCGTACGGTGCGGACGAATGTGAGTGCTGAAAAATGTGCGATCACCTTTAAGGGCAATAATACGGTTGGTTCAGACCGCAGCGCGATGCGTAGATGCATTTCTAAATTTATATAGATTTGACAGATTGCAAGACGTCTCACGCAATTGAAATCCGTCAAATCCATACAGATTTATGCCGCGCCGCGCCTCGCCTCGCCTCGTCGCGTTGCGGTCTGAATTGACCCTAAATTGTCAATTTAAAATGTCGATAAACGTCGCGATGCTTTTTTGAATTTAGAACAGGCAGCAAGCAGGCTACAAGCAGCTTATGCGTTACGATGCATTTGATTCCTCACGAACTACGAAGTTGCAAATTGATCCTTTCTCAGGCTACAATATACTAAAACTTTTTTTAAATTTATGATATTACATATTTTTAATAAGATGTTATAGTCAAAGTTTCCCATACAAATGTTATACAACTGTCATGTGAACGTGTATCTGTCTAGACCTTTTTTAGCCGAAACCATGCTTCTTTAGCTCAAACCACAACCTACACATTTTTGTATGAGATAGGTAATATAATGTTCTAAAATCAATTATTACTTTTAATAAAATTAAAACCACCGTTCCAGCTAACTTTGTTTTAATCTTCTTTTCAATTATTTTATTAAAAACAAACATAACTTATTGAATTAATTAGCTAATTTATGCAAAGCGAAGGATAATATAAACAACATTATTAACAACGTGACTGTATTATGAAGTGGTACACCTTTGCAGTAATTAGGTATGCAAATTATTATAATTTACTAGACGTTCCGCGCGGCTTCGCCCGCATATTTGAGATATTTCACAGACAAATTAGTACACAAAAAATAGCCTATGATCCTTCACGTGGTCTACTTCTTTAAATCTGTGCCAAATAACATAAAAATTGCTCCAGTAGTTCGTGAGATAAGCTCTTTCAAATAATTTCCCCCGTTTTTTCCACACTTTCCTCTATTTCTTCGCTCCTATTAGTCTTAGCGTAATAAAATATAGCTTATAGCCTTCCCCGATAAATGGGCTATCTAACACTGAAAGAGTTTTTCAAATCAGACCAATAGTTCCTGAGATTGGCGCGTTCAAACAAACAAACACACAAACAAACTCATCCGCTTTATAATATTAGTATAGATTAAAAGACGTGGCTCTAGAATTGCTAAAACAAATGAGATAATAAGATAATCCCTCTTACTAATAAAAAAATATTTAAAACTGTGAATAGCCAAGACGTTTTTTATCGCTTCTTTATAGAATCGCCAACTTCAACTTCGAAACGTCAACCTCGTATTATCGAACGCTTGTGTCAATTTATCGGCGATTCTATAAAGAAGCGATAAAGAAAACGTCTTGGCTACAGGCTCAGGTCTGCTTGACTTTAAAAAATTGGAAAAGTCACATATCAGACAAAGATAGCGAAACTTGATTAGTTGTACGAAGCGTCAACCTATTTATTAGTAGGAGATAATATGAAAAAGTTTGTTACCCTACGACAAAATCGGTTCATAGCGCGGGACCGTATATTTTTCGAGAGAAAATCATATTTCCTTTGACCAGACTCAAAGTTTATAAATCATGAAAATCCACTTATTAGTTTAATCGTATGGTAACAGATAGACAGAACCATCCATATTCTATACTAACTACTGTCTGTCTCTTACTTCTTCACGCCCAAACCGCTGAACAGATTTTGCTGAAATTTGTCGTGGAGATACTTTGAGTCCCGGGAAAAGACATACGATACTTTTCATCCAGGAAAAATGTACGGTTCCTTAGTTGCAGGCGTCATCTAGTATTATAATATTATGTAAACTTGGTAATACCATAGATTACTAAATAGTTACTACTTAAGTAATATCAAACACATAATATCTAAATCTATGTAGATCTTGTGTCCCTAAAACTATCTGTTGTTTGATAAATGACTTCGACCACTTTGTCCCTTGTCAGCGGCCGACGTTGGGTTGGAAAGTCCTCGGAGACAGCTTAACTTCATTGCCTTAATCTTACACAAGTATGTACAATATAGAGAGTGACTCAGTTTGTTGTACAATTAGAGAAGTTATAATGCAGATAGCAGAGCTACGATATTTGGTAGGTTATATCGAGTCTAGCTAACAGACCACGAAAAACAATCAAGTAACATGTTGACATAGCCCGAGTAAACAACGTAGGTACGCAACTGCCTATGAATGAATTTCCTGATGGTACAAGGAAAGTATAAGGGATACTTTCACTCTTTGCCGCACTCAGATATGAATATGAATTAGGTACTTAAATGTAATAAAATTAAGATTTTATTATCTATCATTTGTCAATCTCTTCATTAAATTGAAGTTTAATCATCATTAAATATCTCTGAGTGCTGTCGTCTGTCCGTCCCTTGATAACTCCGGGAATAATTTTAAACTTTTTACAAAACGAGTTACGGTGGGTTTAAAGCTGAGTGAGCATATTTTTGAAACTTTATTATCTATCGTAAATTTCGTTAAAACTCACCCAAAAAGGGCATTCGCCTCTAATCACAATGGAAAGCGGCTGAACTCCCAAATTAAATTAACAATTCGTCTTTCTACTTGTTAAATTAACAACATCGGGTATTCAGTGAAATTGTTAAAGCTAGAAATCACGCTGCGATATTAATTAATAGAAAGTTGAAGTACTGTTGTTTTATACTAGCTTTGCCCGTAGCTTCGTCTACGTAAGACTCGGTTTATATATGCGTCTGCGCAAACGAGCGGTTTGGCAGCTACAGTCTACACGCAAGATCACAAGCAATTGTCTATGTAAATAACGGCGCGACCGCACCGCTATTTATATAATATAGCTGTATAAATATTATGTTCTTGGTTGGTTAACACTTAACGCCTCCGTGGTCCAGTAGTCTAGAGCGTGGCTCTCGACTCCGGAGGTCGTGGGTTCGATTCCCGTGTTGGAAACATGTTATTTCCAAGTTTGGTTAGGACAATGCAGGCTGATCACCTGATTGTCTGACAAGTAAGATGATCTATGCGTCGGATGGGCATGTAAAAAGTCGGTTCTGCGCCTGATCTCTCGCCAGTCGTGGCGGTCTTCCGTCCCACTGGGTTATGAGAGTAAAGGAATAGAGAGTGCTCTTGTTTACTGCGCACACACCTGGGCACTATAAAATTACTCCTGCGTACCTGGGCTGGTTTCAATGAAACCGGCCACCGTCACCGAAAACCGGTGTGGGGAGTATTATAATATGTTCTTAGTAGACAAGTTATCGCTACAATCCTGCATCGCGTTTTCTGAGCAAGTAATAATAAGTATAATATACCTTAGTTATCAACTAGATATTAGACGTCTAACTGACGCGTTTGGTCAGTAATATTAACCCATTGGCCTTTGGACATAATTGACAAACTGCTCGATTTTTGCAGGCTGAGGTCAAGCCATGTAAATCCACGCTATAGTTGAAATTCCAAAAAGTGTATCTCTGTTATATCTTTACGATTAAATAGCTGAACCTATTTCATATTTGAATGAAACTTGGTATGAATTTATCCCGAAAAGAAAAATCCGGTGTCTGCGCAATAAACGAACTTTTATTAATGAACGAACGAAATTTGTTGATTTGAAATTATTATAAGTAGACACTTTAATTTTATCCGTATAGATTCGAAAGACTGTTTATATTTCTCTAAGGATGGCGGGTGTGGTTGTGTTTATTTTAAATCAAAATGGCTGCCATCTTAAAATGTCGGAAAATATTGACGCAATCTTGGCATTCAAATTTATATTGATATGTTTATTTAGGGTAGTGTCTGTATTTAAGTTTTTGGAAGAGTTTATTATCGCATTTTATTAATTTATAATAAGAATTCAGACACAATAATACTATTTTATAATTTCTCGTTTAAAAACATACTAATATCCCGGAAATCAAATTGCTACGCAGTAACAGACAGACAGATAGGCAGACATGCTTTCGCAATTATAGAATTTGTACTTTCAGTTAACATTTTAACGAAAACATAACTTGTACTCAAGTTATGTTGTTGTGGTCTTAACAGAATATAAGAAGATACAACATAAAAATTATTGGGAACAGACGCGTGGACGGTACGGTCGTATTATTTTAAGTTTACACCCTTCGATAGGGCTCGAATGATGCAGGTACTAAACTCGCCGATAAGGGCTAAGGAAGTGGAGATTTAAGGGAGATATTTCAGGATTAAGTGGGCATAAGGGTTCTTGCTTTCATTTATTATGGCGGGCGTAAAAACTTAGGGCTTTCCAGGACCTTTAAAGGACGTTTATATTATTGACAAAGTATATCTACTTTGATCAAAAGAAATGAAAAAGATAATGTGAAATGAATATTGAGATAAAAATCTGATTATTATTGTTAGAAGCTTCATAATAAGTGGGAATGGCATTCAATTAGTTGCAAAGTGTACGGTTTCCCTGATACTAAGCTCAGTTATTGCACTATACATATACCCTCATACTTTTATTTAAAGATCTGCACTTTGTATACAAACGTTTTACCCACCCCGTCCTTGCTATTTAGCCGAAACTTTTTCGCATTCGCTTTGTTATAGAATCACCGATCAAAATGTATGGAATTGACATAAGACGAGTCGAACGTCAACGTCATACTAACGCGGCGATTCTACAACGAAACGAAAACTAAAAGGTTTTGGCACACCCCCCTGTTCTGTCAAGTCCCTGTCCTTGTGTAATTAGCAGAGTAGACAGAACTAAGTTCTGTTTACTCTGGTATTAGACAAGCAAAAATATTATATAAGTATAACGTGTGTACCCATGTAGACCTTTCATTAGTGAGAAGGATTATGCTCAGGAGTTTGCGGCAAAATTAAGATCTTACCGCAGTCATCTGTAAAAGAACATCGTACAAAGCGGCGTAAGTCATCATCTTACAAAGGAACAAAGGAGAGTCTTAGTTTCCCCGACAAAGTTGTATTGTCTTACCGGTCTTTTGCGCAGGGGAGCTCTAACTTAGATGTGCCCCTATAAAAATGTAACAAAGTGTTTAATAAAAATATAGCATGGCGTTGCTTTGGTAAAGTTCGGTGTGATATATACATTGAACAATAAATGTTTTCATATAACATTTTTTCGCAATATATCTTATTTTTATTATCTATCATATTTTTATGTTATGTGAAAGTCTGTCTGTTCGTCTGTTACGTCTTTACGCGTAAACCACAGAAACGATTTTCATAAAATTTGGTATGAAGATACTTTGAGTCTCGGGAATGGACGTAGGATACTTTTGATCCCGAAAAAATGTACGGTTCCCGCGTGATAATCGAATTTCGGCGCAACAAAGTTGTGGGCGTCATCTAGTAATTCATAATTTTTTTATCACTATTTTACCAAATTATTTAACAAACAACACTAATAATTACAAAAGGAGCAATTAAAAGTGTAAAAATGAGTGGTGAATTTTTCATAACACTTGAGTTTCCGACCAATTTCAGTAAAGTTGTGACTCGAGTGCTGAATGTTGTGAAGTGATTTAATTGAAACATCACTGTGTTATGACCCTGATTCTTCTGATGTAATGTTAATGCAGCTTCGTTTCTTCATCGATCCAGACCGGGTCCTAATTAACAGCAAAATAGTATTTTCATATACGTGAAACTATCTAAGATTATAAACTATGGAAGAGTAACTCAGTCAAGAAAATCATTCTACGAAATGCACAATGCACATATCAAATTTATTAAAAAAGTTGTTAAAGAGCGTTCTGCGTTTGCGTGCTAGTGCTGTAACCATAAGCTGCTTCTATATAAATGTAATACATTTTTACATGCTTTTTGTAAATTACTTTAAGTTACGTTTTTTGTATTTTTTTCTTTAAAAGGTACCAATTTTCCCATCTTTTTAGTAAAAAGATGGGAAAATGGCCCCGTGCGAGTTTCTTACGCCAGTTCATCTCGCCGGGTTAGTTTCCGAACCGGTGGTAGGCCGTAGGCCTCATGTAGACGTTCTAAAATTAATTTTTAACCTAATAAAAAATATTTTTCATTTTCAACGCGCCATTTTAGTTGTTTTTCATGCTCGGGTGGTCATATTATAATTCTTGTTGCCCCAGATACGTGCTAATGACGATAACTAAAGCCATATTTGAATAATGTATAAGAGTTATACTTCTATAGCATTAATATTATCAAAAACAAACTGTGTAATGGTTGACATTAATTCAAAAGAATACCATTTTCACTGGATCGAACAAGAAATGATGCGGCGTTGCTGTTGCACTAAACTAGTGGAATTGAGTTATTGCTGTTTACATTTTTAGCTTTATTCGATGTAACATTTGTTGGGGAACTAAAAGTTGCAATAAACAGAATTCAGTTACTGTAACAATAAGGTTCATTAAAAACATTTTTCCACTTTTAAAAATAATCACGTCAGCTTTCAAACGAAATAAAACCAACATTTAGACTGATAAAAATATTTAGATTTTTAACCGATTACTTTTACGCAGGTAGTGTAGTGTTCTTGAGATTTAAAGTATCTCTATGCAAAATATCACTAAACTGCAAATAAAGGTTTTATTCAGCTAAATCGTGAGAAGATAACAGACAGACAGACAGACAGAAACACTTTCGCTATTATATTATTAGTATGGATGGATATTACGAGAATAAGGTTTGTAATGTTTGTATATTAAATACTACTTGATGCCTGCAACGCCATTGCGACAAAATTCGGTTACTGCGGGAACCGTACACATTTCCGGAATAATAAATATCCTATGTCCTTGTATACCTACTCAATGTATCTCCATACCATTTCATCAAAAACGCTCCAGTAGTTTAAGAGTGAAGAGTTAACAGATAGACAGACACACTTTCGCATTTATAATATTAGTATGGATTGCAAATTGCAATACACCTAATGCGACCGCTACAATACAGTTGAAGCTTACAACTCCACTCGTGCTGACCCGACCCTAACCAGGTCAGCCGTGATAACTGATCACATTTCATTACTACAAATCAGAAGGGAGAATATTAGTGGAGCATTGAAATCAGAAACAACTGCAGAGCCTGTAGCCGTTCTCTTTATCGCTTCTTTATAGAATCGCCGTTTAAAATGTATGGAATTGATATTAGACGAGTCGAACGTCAACGTCATATTAACGAACGCTTATGTCAATTCCATACATTTTGACAGGCTATTCTGTAAAGAAACGATTAAGAAAAGGTCTTGGCTAAACTCAAAACTCAAACTCAAAAATTATTATTCAGAATTTTTTTTTCAAATATTCTCTGAACGTCGGGACTATACTGGTGCCTACCACCGGTTCGGGAAATAACCCGGCGAGAAGAACCGGCGCAAGAAACTCGCACGGGGCCATCTTTTACTAAAAAGATGGAAAATTACAAAAAATATATAAAATGACAGTGTCATTATGACTAAATAAAATACAACGAGTGTACAATACAAATTATATAGAAACAGCTCTGCAGGGGGCGACCTTATTCCCAAGTTGTACTATCATTCATAAAATCAGTAACTTTATAGTAAAGGGCTAGATTGTATAAAGGGGGGTGAGAATTAGTGAGACAGGTACGCCGTACGTCATCGTAACATTATTGAATATCAAACGTCTATTTGATATTCGATAGCAGCTTCCGTGAGCTGTAAAGTCTTCGTAGGAGCTCGTAGCTCTGTGCTACGAGCTGCTACGAACCGCTTTCACAACCACTGTAAGGGTCAGTTAAGACCGCAACGCGACGCGTATGGCCTGAATTCACTTTGATTAGTGATAAGTGCAGGTGATTATTGCAGGTGATTAGTAATCAGGAGAAAGTAAGTGTGGACAGCGACTGATTAGTGCATTTTTTAATTTCTCCTAATCACTAATCAACTGCGATCGCACTAATCAAAGTGAATACAGGCCCGTAGATGCATTTTTAAATTTGTATATTAAATTGACAGATTTGCATGACGTCTCACGCAATTGAAGTCTGCCAAATCTACACAAATTTAGAAATGCATTTACGCGCCGCGTTGCGATCTGAATAATTGACCCTAATAGTTGTATATTTATCGAGTTATTAAGAAAAAACTAACTTACTGATTCCGCGTCTTTTTTTTCACCTGGTATATGAGAGAGGCGTAAGTTTGAAGAGAGAAGGACGATGTTTGATTGCTTTATTCGCCCTGTTAAAGTCCCAAATACATATTGTATGATTCTCGCTGGAGAGGCAGCTGCATTTCCCTGAAGATTGTGCTTCAATACCTAGTGAATTCTCAGCGGTAGAAAAGTACAAACACTCACCTGGAAAGGTTTAGACTGAAGGAGGATTCCAACTCGGGACGTCGTCTAATGTCGCCGGCCGGCTAACAAAACCCTTCGAAGTACACCTTGGTGGCGTGAAATCTATCGCACCACAAATTCACCACGGTAGATTGAGCACAATTCAGTCAGCAAACCTCTAACGAGACTGTTAGTTTTTTAGTTCTGGATTTTCATATCACAGACGCGCACACGCGATGTCTTTCAGGCGGACATATTTTTCTGAATCTTTTTCTCCCGCGCAGTGATTGGGCGGGAGGCAATGCACGCGATTGGCGGGAAATTTAAATGTGGAAGGAAGAAGGACGTAGGCTTATATCTATACATTTTCCCCCCACTTGAAATTCACAAGGATTTCATAAGCAAGTGATATCAGTATGTGATAGCTGTGCTCGTAATATAATAAGCTTATAAATAAAATAAGAAACTAAAGATATTAAGGAAACACCATCTACATTCTAACGTGCTTGACAGTATCTCCCTAGTAAATATAGTATTAAGAAATTAATTAATAGGTAAAGGACAGACCTTTACAACTGGTCTGCGTATAATTTTTCCGTTAGCAGTACGGAGAGTAACTACTCTAACTACTTTATCTGAACCAGTATGAACCTGTTCAACGCGAGCTAGTTTCCACAGCAAAGGTGGAAGATTTGGATCATTAACGACCACTAAATCATCTTTCTTTAAATTAGGAGATTCTGAGAACCACCTATTTTTCTGTTGGAGCGTGTGGAGAAAATCACGCTGCCAAACGCGCCAAAAACTCTGAGTGATCCTTTGAATCATCTGCCATCGAGAACGTGGACAACGGTTTTCATCCCGAAGTTCTTCCGGTAGTGAGACTAAAGGACCGCCCGTCAAAAAGTGTCCGGGAGTCAAAACGTCAGATTCCTGAGGATCTGGTGACAATAGGCAAAGTGGCCGCGAATTTAATACTGCTTCTACTTTGGTTAAAACCGTTATAAACTCTTCTAAAGTGAGCACTTGAGCACCGACAACTCGCTTAAGATGATATTTTGTCGATTTGATACCGCTTTCGAAAATACCTCCGAAATGAGGTGCACCCGGAGGATTAAATTTCCAAGTTATTTGACGATTGGCCAAGCCGTCAGAGATTTCTTGATTATGTTTACTAAGTTCGCTTATAATTTCGTTTAGATGCCTATTTGCTCCTACGAAGTTAGTCCCACAATCAGTAATAATAGTTTGACACATTCCCCGGCGAGACACAAAACGGTCTAACGCGGCAAGGAATGCTTCTGAGCTAAGCTCCGTTACTGCTTGCAAGTGAATGGCCTTAGGGCTTAAAAAAACAAAGAGGCAAAGATATGCCTTATAAGTTTTAGCACCTCGACGGCGACTTTCCTTCAAACAAAACGGGCCACCAAAATCTATTCCCGTTGTTTCAAAACAGCGAGGTGGCCTTAGTCGAGCCGCGGGCAATTTACCCATGACTGGTTGTCTAGCAACTGGGTTTACCTTGAAACATCGTACGCACTTGGATAGTACAGTACGGATAAGAAGCCTCAATCCAACAATCCAGAATTTTCGTTGGATTAAAGATTGTAGGGTACGAGGACCACAATGTAAATATTTTAAGTGGAAATGTTCGACAATAAGTCGAGAAAGATTACATGCCTTAGGCAAGAGTAGAGGATATAAAATTGACGGAGATAGATTCGCGTCATCAATTCTTCCCCCCACTCGCAATAAACCATCCTCATCTAAGAATGGAGATAATTTTTGAATGGATTTTTCACATTGTTCGTGTCTTTGCACTTGACTGACTTGAGAAGTCATAAAATGACCTTGAGTGAATTTAACTAAAGTCTTCATAGAATTATCGAGCTCAGCACTAGTGAGCGCGGAAAATTTACGGTCCGACCTACGACGACACCTAGAATTTGAAATAAAGCGTAAACACCAAGCTAATGTTCTTTGAACTTTAGTAAGAGTTGAAAACTTTGAAGTTAAAGCCAGAAGTACGTTTTCGGTTTGCACAATGTGAAAGTTCTCTGAAGCTAGAGTTTTTAATTCTGGTAACTCTTCTTTAGCAAGAAGCACTTGTTTTGAAGACCAAAGATTGGGCTGCAACTGCAACCACGACGGGCCAGTCCACCAGTGTGGATGGTCAATGAGATCTAGACATGAGACACCACGACTGCTACTATCAGCCGGGTTGTCTTCAGTAGATACGTGATACCACTTGTCAGGGCTGATCAAATCAGTAGCCTGAACTACACGATTTGCGACGTACATTTTAAGTAAATGTGGTGCTGTGTTTAGCCATGATAGTGTAGTCGTACTATCGGAGTAGGCTCGAACCGAACTAATATCGACCTTGTCCTTGAGAAGGTTATACATATGATTCAAGACCTTTGCTAGAAGCACTGCTGCGCTTAGCTCTAGTCTGTTCACTGTTGTTGGTTTCAACGGAGCTACTCGAGATTTTCCTATCAGTAAGCTGACAACTGTGGAACTGCACCCATCAGCAGGAACGACACACATATACACACAACAACCATACCCTTTTAACGACCCGTCACAGAATCCCACTAAATGAACTTCTTTCGGTGTCGAATGTATTACAAGTCTCGGAAGAACGATTTTTTGTAAATTAGTTAAATTTGCAGCAATTAGATGCCACCTTTTGGCAAGGTCTGGAGGAATATTTTCATCCCAGGACAGGTTTAATCGCCACATGTCTTGCAGCAATGACTTAGCGGCAAAAACTACTGGACAAATCCAACCTAAAGGGTCGAAAATTCGAGAAACAATTGAAAGTATTGATCTTTTAGTAAACTTGACGTCGAAAGAGTCTGAAAAGTGGTATGAAAAACTATCGTTTGATGGATTCCAACGAATACCTAAAATTTTGACAAATTCATCTCCTGATATTTCGAAGGATTTTGAAATTTGACAATGATCCGGAGGAACATCAGATAAAAGACTGGGCTCATTTGAGCTCCACTTGCGAAGTTCAAAGTGGCCCTTAGACAATAAAGACGTAAGATCCGCCTTTAACTGCTTGGCTTCCTCGAGAGTTGAGCAGCCCGTAGTTACGTCATCCATGAACGTCTCTTGGGTTAGCACTTCAGACACACGACTCGGAAACTCAGAACCGTGGTCTTCCGCTAACTGCCTAAGAGTTCGGATAGCCAAATACGGAGAGCTACTAACTCCATAAGTTACAGTATTAAGTTCATACTCCACCAAATTATCGTTTGGATCATCACGCCATAGTACGTGTTGATAACGCCTGTCTTCAGGTCTTATTAAGATTTGTCGAAACATTTTAGAAATGTCGCACGTGAAAACAACCTTATGTAGGCGGAACTTAGTGATCAAATCGACAATATCGATTTGAAGTTTTGGTCCAACATGGACAAAATTATTTAAAGAGACATGACTAGAAGTCTTACTACTAGCATCAAAGACTACTCGTAGCCGTGTAGTAGCGCTTTCCGGACGCACCACACAATGATGTGGAATTATATAACGATCAGTAGACGAAGCATCTGCAGGCTGCATGTGTCCTAGGTGTTCGTACTGATTCATAAATTCCTTATATTCCCTTTTTAATTCGGGCTGTTTAATGAGACGTTTTTCGAGATTAAAGAAACGATAAAACGCGTGACTATAAGAATCACCCAAAGGCGGAGAATCATCCTTCAACATGATAGGTACTACATAACGACCATCGGAGGTGCGATATGTACCTGTCTTATATTTGTGTTCACAAATATCGTCCTCGGGACCGGAAATTTTACATTTCGGCGGTTCCTCGGACTCCCAGAACCGTTGCACGATATTCTCGAGCGCGGAGGAAGACGCGAGAAGTGACGTAACAGGTTGACTAGGAACGTGAGATTTCGTGTTTTGAAAATACTTGCCGGTAACGACCCAACCGAACACACTAGACAAGGCGCAAGGTAGTCCGGGGCCGGGCGAAAAGCGCGATCCGGTATATATTTGATCAAAACACTCGACACCTAACAAAAGATCGATCGGACCCGATTTATCAAAATCACAGTCGGCGAGATCGAGGTGCTTAAAATGATCCTTGACCGGCAACGGCAACGTAGCGGAAGGCATTTGAAATGTAATTTTAGGTAAAACTACAAACGGTAAGTCAAACTTAGGTGATTCACTCGAACGAGGTATTATCGAACCAAAAGTATAACCTTTTATATTACAAACACTATTTTGTCCTAATCCGGTCACACTTAAATTACATTTTTTAATATGTAAACCTAATCGACGCGCACACGCAGTCGTAATAAAGCAATCCATCGACCCGCTGTCTATAAGGGCTCGCGCATACTGTAGCGAACCGTCGGCGCGGTGGATGCGCACGACCGCCGAACCTAATATCTTAGCAGTAATACCCTGATCGACAGGAGACTCTGTGCTGGTGGCGCCTGTCAGAACGGTACTAGCACCGCCAGACGAGTTCGAATCATTCATACGAGACACCTTTTGTTCAGCATGTAACATCGTGTTATGTCTGCTGTTACAAACGAAACAAGTCGATTTTGATTTACAATTTTCGCTAGTGTGACCCGGCCTTAAACAATTTATACACAATTTTAATTCGCGTACGAAGTTTTGTCTTTGTTCTAAATCCATAGAATGCATTTTACCGCATCTATAAATTGAATGACCTTCATTACAGCATAAACATAACATCTGTTTATTACTATTGATAAAATGCGTAGGTTTATTGGAAGCTACAAACGACGATCCCTGCGAGCGATTACCGCCGCTAGCCCTATTGACGGTGCGCGATTGTTTACTCATTATGTTCGATGGGGCGGTCATAACATTAGGTTGACTCACCTCCAGAACTTTTACATAACTTTGTAAGTATGAAATCAAGTTATTAAATGTCGGAATCTCGTTAATATTTTGTAGCTCAAAGCGTTTTTTAGTTTCGATGTCGAGAGGTCGAGAAGCGATGTAAAATAGGATGAATTCAGACAAATCCTGAATATTTAAGGCGCGCAGAGCATTAACACTTTCGTATAAAGTATTTGTAAATACAGATAAGTTATTGAGAGACGGCTTTTGTATCGGTGTTAATTGGAATAGCTTTTCTAAGTAAGCCGTCGCTAGGACGCGCTTATTGTCATACCTATCTAAAAGTGCGTTATAGACAACATTATAATTAGCTTGAGTAATCGGTACGCCCTTGGCCAATGTCAACGCAGATCCCGACAGGCACGATAGTAGATAATGAAACTTCTCGATATCCGACAACGATTCATTTTTATGTACTAGCGGAACATAACTATCTATAAATGTCTGCCAATTTTCAATACGACCGTCGAACTTAGGAATTTCTAATTTAGGTAATTTAACGCGAGAAAAGGAAGAAGACTGATGTCCAGATTCCGTAGGCATCGAGGCAGTATTCGAACCGAGCGAGTCGGCGAATTCAACCGCGGCGTAATATAACTCGTCAAAGGAAAACAAAACACTATTGTTAAATTCATATTTTGGATTTAAGCTCAATTGCAATTTATTTATCTGTTCGTGTGACTCAATAAAATTAGCACGAATTCTTTCTATATTTTTGTACCTCGCTTTAAATGACGCGAGTTTTGTAGAATCCTTGCTAATCTCTTTTATTAAATCGTAAATGATTTGTACATTTTTAAACTCGAATTCGCGACGTTTAATGAAAGATTGCAATTCGGCTTCCGCCATTTTGTTTTACCTTAATATGACTTGGAAAAGACTGAACAAACCCTTGCTTAATTTACGAATGTAAATAGTATTTCACTATCTAGACATTGACGTAATTATTAAAAATGAATAAGACCTTTATTTACTTCCTAGATTTACCTAAATTCGAGCACAACCACACCCACAGATAACACTACAAAATTCAAGTTAATGCAGTGCCGATCTTATTATTTAAGTACTAAGATTTAAGAGTTTAATTTTGATAAAAACTAACTTTAATATGCCTCAGATAGTTATAACATTATTTAATTCAATTAGGAATGAATTTCTATGTAAAAATTTACAATTTGTAGGTGTAGGTAGTAATGGCGGACGCATGTGGCGACCGTGGCAAACAATGATAGTTAAGTTAACTTAATAATATTTTAAGATTTTAAGTTATATACGTCTGGAAGACGGAAAATGTTATTTACTTTGCAAAACTTTAGGTTTAGTGAGGTAATTGATCGGCCTTAGTTGGCGACGAAATTAGTCCTCACAGGAGGCACCATAAGAAATGTATGATTCTCGCTGGAGAGGCAGCTGCATTTCCCTGAAGATTGTGCTTCAATACCTAGTGAATTCTCAGCGGTAGAAAAGTACAAACACTCACCTGGAAAGGTTTGGACTGAAGGAGGATTCCAACTCGGGGCGTCGTCTAATGTCGCCGGCCGGCTAACAAAACCCTTCGAAGTACACCTTGGTGGCGTGAAATCTATCGCACCACAAATTCACCACGGTAGATTGAGCACAATTCAGTCAGCAAACCTCTAACGAGACTGTTAGTTTTTTAGTTCTGGATTTTCATATCACAGACGCGCACACGCGATGTCTTTCAGGCGGACATATTTTTCTGAATCTTTTTCTCCCGCGCAGTGATTGGGCGGGAGGCAATGCACGCGATTGGCGGGAAATTTAAATGTGGAAGGAAGAAGGACGTAGGCTTATGTCTATACACATATTTTGTGAAATATTTTTTATATTAAGTATTATTTTATTAGACCATCGTTTTGTAACACACCTTAATCATGCCCTTATAAAGACTATTATACTGTCGCTCACAAGGTACTCATGTTTCGAAGTAATAATCAACTTATTTGTAACATTGCACAAAAATGCGGCATAATATTCATTCGTAACAAAATTCAGCCATATTATGCAAAATGAATAAATGAAAATTTGAAACAACAGCTTTATTTATTAGTGTGCCCACAAAACAACGTCACACTGATCTATCTAGCATCACTGCCCTGGAGGCTGATGTAGGCGGCACCTGCGCCCGATCGATGTCCGCCATTTAACTAATTGGTTACGGCTTGTTTCCACATTCACGTGATATTATGAGATATCAGTGGATTAAATTATATGATCCATGAAGGCTAAGGGTCAATTCAGACCGCAACGCGACGCGTAGATGCATTTCTAAATTTGTACTGAATTGACAGATCTCAATTGCGTGAGACGTCTTGCAAATCTGTCAAATCCATACAAATGATGATGGCCAAAAATGTATGAGCTCTGGTATAGGCCTCAACAAGAATGGATTGTATATTTTTAGGAAGGTATACCCATGTACATTAATGAACAATAGGGCGCTTGTCAAGATTCGTGGTACCTTTTGAGTAGAGCCATGTTAAAAGTGACATCAGCGGTCATACATTTCATGCTGATAACATCACGTTACATTATAGCATGATTATTTTTAGGGTTCCGTAGTCAACAAGGAACCTTTATATTATAGTTTCGGTATGTCCGTCCGTCCATCCGTCTGTCCCTCTGTCCGTCTGTCCGTCCATCCGTCCGTCTGTCTGTCCGCGGTTTTGCTCAGAGACTATAGGACCTACAAAGCTGTAATTCGGCACGAATGCAGATATTAATGATGCCGGTACTATTATACCGGTATATAGTATAACTACGTCCGTATCGCCGGCCTTGTACGTTGACTGTACATTATTTCAAAAAGTACAGTTGCTATGGGCTGGGCGCCATATTATAACTTTTATACCTACTCACTAAGAGCCATCTAATAGTATATATTTTATCTCTGTTGAGACTATATACCAAAATGCCCATGATCCTTTAGAAATTCATCTACGCGTCGCGTCGCGGTCTGAATCGACCCTAAGGGGTCATGATAGATAACCATGTTTGCCATCATGATTGCCTTTAGCTCGCGTTTAGCATTCCCACACGAATAGCACTCGCCCCCTCAATGAAACTCGACTCGCCTAAGCACCTCACAGGATAAACCGACGAAGGCAGCCAAGCACATTATAATAAAAAAGTTTTATTTTTGAGTAAATTTGAATCAAATCTTTTCAGAAAGTCTACGTGATGACCTACCACCTGTTCGGGAACTAACCCGGCGAGAAGAACCGGTGTAAGAAAAGAAACAGTTACAGTCTTGGTTGGCCTGCCTTCGTCGGTTTCCCTGTTAGTTGGCGGTGTCAGAGAGCTGGCGTTTGGAGCTCGTATGCAGCTCATACGCTTCTCCAACTCCTTGGCGTACTTAGGAACCGACGTCGATTATGAGCGATCATAGAATGCCCGTTCGTAATCGTGAGCCAATGCAATTGACAAAATCAAAATCAAAATCAAAATATTTATTTCTAAATAGGTTAACAAAGTTAACACTTTTAGAACGTCGCGTCTACATGAGGCCTACCACCGGTTCGGGAACTAACCCGGCGAGAAGAACCGGCGTAAGAAACTCGCTCGGGGCCATCTTTTACTAAAAAGATGGAAAATTACAAAAGTAATTTATACTAATTTACAAAAAGTATGTAAAAATGTGTTAAATTCAATTTTTTTTGACAGCGAAAGAGACATATTATACAACAGAGCGTGTTTTACCTTGCTCTCCTTAATAAATCTAAGCCTCCTAACTTTTTATGTATGTATGTTTAGCACTCTCGAAATTATGAATCGTTTTCTAGAGCTTTATTAAGGATACTACGTTGTTGTAGGCCTCCTGCTTCTTTTTGGTAAGTATATTTATGACATTTTATCTTAAACATTGTTTCTACAAACCTCAAAAACGTGTGTAAAATTTTTGAAAATGTTTTGTCAGGTGAGGGCAGATTATGTGGGTAGGGCGAGATTTGCGAGATAAAACGCCCTTTGTGTTAAGTGGGTCAAGGGACGCACTAAAAGCCTTTATTTTTCCCAGTCACAAAAATTTAGTACGCTCCTATTGTTTCTGTAGAAAATTTTACTTACAAATTATTATGACTATACAGATTGTAACAATACATAGTAATAATACTTTAGAGTGTGTATGTCACCCTTATATAGAGTTTACTGTGAAAATAGCAGCGCTGAAAGAGCAAATTTTTTGCGATTTGTATGGGCAACCGCACCAGCGTCATGAATTTATCCAAACAAAGGTGAAAAAAAATGTTTACTCTTTCAGCGCTACTACTTTCACAGCGAACTCTATAAAGGGGGCCCATACACATCCTTAAGTGCTATCACTCAGTTTTGTTACACTCTGTATAAATATTGGATAAGACTTGAATATCGTTTATTTCCTTCCGATGTTGTTTGTTTTTTCACTTCAAATGCTTTTCCGCTTTCAGGTCATCAATATTCGTTTCAGATTTTTTACTTCTTTTGTTTTATTATAATATAAAGCCCTAACAGCGTTGAATTCTAATTGAGGAGAGTGTTTTCAAAAGGGTCTTGCTCGTTTTGTTATTATTTTTAAATAGTGTGTCCCATAGTTTGAGTAACTATACAATTTTAAAATTTGAGTTCATTTAAACCTTTTTAATCAGACATTTAACTTAAATCTTTAATAACAGAATTAATAAGATAAATTGTCTTATTTCATATCTGAATTTGAAAAAAAAAAAAACTTAGCACACAATTATATTATGTACTTACATATTCACTGATAACAAACCTAAAAATGGTGTAAAAATGAAAATGGCGTACCTACATGATATACAGCTTAAAGTTATATTTTTTAATCATAATGTTTGGTGTCGAAAAGTTCTGATTCCCTGATGATTATGATGCTGATCAGTCATTATGTCATCACGGTGCATCATAACTCATACAGAGTGGCATATTTTGTCATAAATCACGTGATGTCCGCGCCGGAATGGGTCAGGGGAAATGGGAACGAGTAGGATCGGGTAGGAACGGGTAGGATCGGGTAGCTCGTAGATTGGGTATTCATTGTAAATCGGATTCGAATTGAATATTTATTTACGAAGCGACGGAATTTAGTTTACAGTCCACGTGTAGAATTGTGCTGTTATGAGTATAGGTAGTTTTTAGCAAATTGTTTAACATAGTATGACATAGAAAACATCATATTATGAAAATTAAGGTCCCAATAACAAAAAAAAAAATTAGTAAAAGCCTCGCTTCTTAGTTCGCGATATACAATCATGAGTGCCACTAATTGCTACTTTGCTGACAAGGGCATTTTCTTCTACAATTGCCCATGAATCATGATCAAAAGTCGATTGTATGAAGGGCAATCGTAAACGAATGTGTCTCTTTACTTGTTCGTAATTGCTTGTATTGGTTGACGTGTAGGCAGCATTAGATTCCCAAGTGACTTATTAACTTACCTCATTACTACTAAAAAAGTTTACACAGCAAATAACAAGGTTTGTATATTGTCTTTGTCTGATATATTTGAAAAGTAACACGACATACTCTTGTCTGCGAGCTTTTCTGCTTACTGTCTTCAGCGAGCGGTATAAATATTTTCATTAGTAAGAGGGTTAATGCTAGCAGATTCTATGAGTAAGAAACATAGCTTTATTTATAACAAAAGAACATAAAAGTATTTCTATCTTTTCGCATAAAATATATAAATCTCTGTAACAATCGCTGTCGAAATATTTCATATTTATGTTTTACCCATCCTTGTGCTTTATGATTCATTTTAATAACTCTTTGATTTATTGTGTTGTTTCTTAAATATATACTATATTCAGCTTAACATATTGGGTTAATCTTATTATTCTGACGATCTTAAACAAGGCGGGAATATTCGTGCGAAATGAAGACTAACAATGGCTCTTTTGGCTTATGGATATCCATTTAATTGAAGTAACAATGATTTAATCTACATCGTCACTATATCATATTTTAAACAAGTCCTGCATCCAGTAAACATCACGTTGTAATCCGGACCTTTCAGTAATTTTAAACTTTTATAGTAAAAAATCAAAGACCAACATATCAGTTATTTAATATCATGCTGTGCTGGTTTCCCTGGTCTATCTCAGAAAATATCCATCGAATCTTAAAATGTTATGGCAACAAAGTTTTCCGATAAATGCTCTATTTAATTATGAAAACCCCGTCCAAAGAGGATTGCTAGTTTTTGGAGAAAATCTCCTACAAACCGCAAAAAATAATACATACAATTATAAATAGTATAATACAGACCAAACTTTTTTTGAAGTCAGTTTACGGTTAAGAAGAAAACTAGTCATTTCACTTTTTTCACACAACCGATCACACTTATAGATAGTGCACTTTCTCACGACTATCTCGATCGAAAATGCTTCGAGATGCGCGACCTCGATAGCACTTGAAGGTGAGTTCTGATTTTATCATTTGCGTAGATCTGCTTTCGGTTTTAATAAGCCGTTATAGAGCAGTTTACGCTAAAACATGTATTTTAAGTATCTATAACCCTATAATATTTAAGTTTCTTATGTTATACTCTATTTAGAATAACGATTCATGTCAAACAAGATAGAAATTAGATTTTAGTTTAATAAATTATGTGCATTGTATTTTATTTTTAACCCCCGACAAAAAAGAGGGGTGTTATAAGTTTGACGTGTCTGTCTGTCTGTCTGTTTTACTGTCTGTCTGTCTATCTGTCTGTCTGTCTGTCTTTGTGTGTGTCTGTCTGTGGCATCGTAGCATCCAAACGGGTGGACCGATTTTGATCTAGTTTTTTTTGTTTGAAAGCTGACATGATCGAGAGTGTTCTTAGCCATAATTCATTATCATCAGCCTGCTCAGTGCTGGAAAATCACGGTTTATCTGGTTCGCGAAAGGCCGATTAGCAACTTGCAGTCGTTTGATGAGTTATTTTGCATTCTAGTTCGTGAAATTTATGAATATATACAAACTAATGGAAAGTAGACCGGGTACTGCAGCATCACCTGGTAATCAATAGGATAATTGCGACAACTAGTAAGACGTAGATAAACAGTAAATATTTGCATGCTGCTGCTGCAGCATCACCTGGATTCTAGGTGTAGATTGTAGTGGAGGTTTCATGTTTGGGCTCTTACTGACGGCCTCATCCAAGTGGACATTAATGGTATTCATTGGGATATGATCCTGTTAATAAGAATTATTCTTCACTATAACCAACACAAGTTTAAAAAGCATGAAATAAAATAAAATTAAGAAATTAAAAATAAAAAACCCCGCCAAACAACTTTAAAAAGTAATGAAATAATATTTAAGTACTGACTTTAGGTTAAATAATTCCTAAGTGTAAAGTAATATTTTAGTCCATAATTGTTGTCAAGGTGTGTCGGGGGACCGCGCGTATAGTTTAGGGGTCAGTTTACAGCGAACTGAATCGAGACAATCAGCGATACAAAATGCAAAAGTCGCTGTTGTCGTAGTTAACTTGGCGGTCCCCCGACACACCGTGACAACAATTATGGACTAAAATATTACTTTACACTTAGGAATTATTTTAACTTAAAGTCAGTACTTAAATATTATTTCATTACTTTTTAAAGTAGTTTGGCGGGGTTGTTTTTAAATTTCTTAATTTATTATTTAGAATGTTTACGTAATAATACTAAAATATCCAAAATAATAATTTAAAACAGAGTTTTCTTGCGTTGTGCCTCGACACGATTTGACTATGAAATGTGATTTTAACTTATTGTACGGATTTATTATAATATAGAGTTGTATATAATTAACTTACTAATTACTGTTTTATGACATACAACAGGATATAAAAACCCATAAAATGAGTTATTTGAATACGTAGGTAACTTTAGTGCAAATTCATTAAGAATTTATTTATTAATCCAGCGAAAAGCTCTTAAATATTAACAATGTAATAAAATTTAGAAAGCTAAATAATAAAATTTAGGAGAGAGTCGTTATCGCCGCCCCCCAGGGGGCAGCTTTAAGCTTCGGTCTCGATAAAGCTAAGAAAGCTCCGCAGTAAAGCTGTCAGTTAAATTTTAATTGGTTTAATAACTCGTTAAGTTATGTTTTAAGTGAAGTCATTAAGATCATGTAAGGTGGAAACATCGTTATACTTGTGCACGCGAAAGCCTGACGATCACAGTTTTAGGCCGGGGATACAATGGGATTCACAGTTCACACGTCTTATTAAAAATACGTGTGGCACTCGGGGACTGCCGCGGTAAAGTTATTGCAGTTTGCGGGTAGTCTACATGCATACGTCAGGTCACACGCACACAAACACCGTGCCAAAGTCTGCCGAACTGAAACGACGTTAGACGATCGTTAGGTTTATTTTCGTTACGGAATCTCCTGATTCGGTCACCCCGCTCAAAACCCGCGATAAAAGCTATGCAATAGCTTAAAAAGTAACCCTGAAAGTATTACAAACTGATGATGATCAATGATTATTATAATTTACAGCTAGGAACGTTCCAGGTCATTTTAGCTTTCTAATTGAATATAAAATACATACGTACAAACATACACACAGCTGGTCAAGATGTTTACATCAGGAACCTAGGAAAATTATATTAATCCACTATAATATTACTCGAACATAGTACTATCAGAGAAGTTAATTCCTAGGCAGATGGCGGACCTAAGTAATTTGGTCGCGTTACGTCAAACCCATCCGACTGATTATAGCTAACATTGAAATGACATTTTAAGTCGACCACATGACGTAGGTCCGTCAACTGCCTAGGAATCAATTTCCTCGATGGTACATAATACATTTCGTCTTTAAAGTTTTTGATACATACGCAGAGCTAGAAACTATAAAAATCTCTTAGAATAAGTTTTAAATTCTCGTTAACACAGATAACTTTATTCCGTTCAAATCAACAACACTACAAGGTAAAACAATTAAAAACGCTAAAAGCTCAAGTCAGAATTTAAATAACACGTAATATTACGTAGGTTGTGCAGACACATAAACCTAGGTTCATCATTCCACCGATCGATAGCTTCGAAAGTTCAAAAAGCTTGAATCTCAAAGCAAAGCTTAAATTATATACCCAATTTTCCATTCATACAGTTTACCATACAAAGTCGATAAATATGCAAAGTTCAAAAAAAGCTAAAAATAAGCTCGAAGCTCGGAGCACAGCGAGCTTTACCGCCCAGGGCAGGGCGGCAGTAGGCGGGCGGCCGCGGGTGCGAGTGTTTGTGTGTGCTCCTGTACAAGGATTTACCATTCATTCAAGGTACAATTTTATGTTTTAATCTGTACCTAAATGTTTTTATGTTTTCGGAGTTTAGCCTTTTATATTAGGATTTTAAGGTTTGTTGATAAGTAACAGGTAGCGTTTACGTATTTTAGTGTGTTTTTGTGATATGGGACGGAAAAAATAAAACATTCCTCATCCTCCTGTTACTTCTTCTTTATGTTAATTTGAAATCTTTTTTTTGGATGTACTCGTGTTTGAACGGATTTAAATAATGTTGAACTCTATTTTGTTTTATTTTAAGGAGTCTTTATTATATAATAATTGTAAATCAAATTTTATTCAGTATCTATCATTGTAGGGTAACTTTTTTTACAAAACCCATAAGTAATAATACATTTTACGATACTTGAAAACAATAACTGATGCTTATAAATTTGTTCGTGTTTAAAGCATATTATCTTTCGTCCTGTGAACAACATCTGCACATTTTTTAATCTTTTTTTTAATCTAGATAACTTAGCTAATCCTTTTTTTTTAATCTAGATAACTTAGTCCATTTGAAAACATAACTCCTGAATCGAGCAAATATTATCCCTGGATTTCCCCATATGACGTTTTAAGAAACCACGGTCAAAATGTAAGGATATGAAATTAAATCAGCACTTTTAAATGCGTACTTTATCGATAGCACAAACGGTGTGTCGAGGCACAAAACTTTATATAAAATGTGTGGCTCGTTACATTGACTATAGTATACAAGCTGTTGCCCGCGTCTTTTACCATTTTTTTACATTTTCCACTAATTATTCTTATTGATTGCAGCGTGATATTATACTGGTAAGTTCGTAACATAGCCTAGAGCTTACCTCGATATATGGACTATTCATCAACACTAAAATATTTTTTCCATCAGCTTTACAAATATAAGTATATACTTCGTTGAAAAAGGGGTTGAACCTTCCGTAAAATAAAAAATTTAACCTGCACCTTACACGTAGTTTATCTACATCTTAAAATTGTCCGACTGTCCTCGATGTCTACTGGTACGAATTATGTATGAACTAGATTATCAGATATATCGACCGCTCTCTCCCAGGGGACCTAGCCCAATTGGATTAGACTGATCTAATATTTGCAGTCAATTTACTGAGAAATACGTAAGTAAAGCACCATCAGAAAAAGTGATGGAGGAACTAGGTAACTTGGTCGGGTTATGTCAAGTCCAGCTAAAAGCGACTGACTATCAATATGTCGTATCATCAGAGAAATTGATTCTGGCAGATCAAGGACGTTATTTGGTCGAGTTGTGTCAACTCAATGTTAGCCGGGCTTCTAAGGCTTCTTACAGACGAACGACACGTGTCGGCGGCAGTCGACGGCAGTCGACGGCACGTGTCGGCGGCAGCCGACGGCAGCCGTCGACAGTTTATGACGCTTACAGGGGCCTACCACGACCTTTCCTAAAACTATAATGTTTCCAGCACTTTATTGTAAGATTACAATAACATTACCGTACTCAATTTTCAAATATAATAATTTTACTAAAAAACAGTAAAAATACAAAACATTGTTAAATCCGCTGTGAAATATAAACTTTTTAAGATCGCTAGTTTGATGTTAAAGTAATATTGCTTATCTGTCAAACGCTGTCGCTTTGTAGTGGAGGTGGTAGGCCCCCAGTTGTGACTTGTGACCTACCGCCTAGAGGTAAGCATTCACAGGTCGGTATCGTACGCAACCGACGTCTCGCATCAAACGGATAATTTTTTCACAGTACGTCCACTGTATCGGCAGCGTACGGATTACCGACTAGCCTAGTAAATTAATGCTCAAAATGGGGGTGTGGAATAAGTGGATGGAACAGTCGAATGCAGAAATTCTGGCTTACGAACTTTGTTTGGACTGATTAGGAGATAAACATACTGGCTAGTCGGTAATCCGTACGCTGCCGATACAGTGCACGTACCTACTGTGAAAAAATTATCCGTTTGATGCGAGACGTCCGTTGCGTACGATACCGACCTGTGGACGCTTACCTTTACGCGGTACGTCACAACTGCAAGCGTGATAAACTGTCGACGGCTGCCGTCGACTGCCGTCGACTACCGCCAACACGTGCCATCGACTGCCGTTGACTGCCGCCAACACGTGCCATCGACTGCCGTTGACTGCCGCCAACACGTGCCATCGACTGCCGTTGACTGCCGCCGACACGTGCCGTCGCCTGCTGTCGACTACCGCCGACGCGTGCCGCCGCGCCGTCTGTAAGCGCTCTCGTAAATTGTCATGTCGGTTAATGTTAATGACTCGAGTCTTGAGGTTTGACATTACAAAATTACCCGACCAAATTACAAAGGTGTATCAGTTAGCCTATGAATCAATTCCTCTGATGGTATATTCACCACCAACTGTGCATAATATCACTTTTAAGCCTTATTACGATAGCAATAAGATTGAAAACACATCGAATGTGTTGATAGTACCTAATATATATGTCGCAGTCATCTGGCTCAATCTGTGATTCTATTGAATGACTAGCGTATTCATTGAATGACAAGATTTTATTGAATGACTGAAGAACAATTAGTCAAGACGTTGACTGTAAAGTTTAACGTCTTGACTAAACATCATCATAGTGAAGTCGTTAAATGGAATATTATGATTTCTTGAAGTATTTGTTGGTGGCGTAATACATTTTTAATAATAGGTTAATCTAGAAACTGGCTTCAATTAGGAGGTGACGGAGCCCCGCTACGCGGGGCTCCTACTTCTGGGTGGTTTACAAAAAAATAACCTAACCTAACCCAATTAAGCCGTATTGGGCCAAGACGGAGTAATACATTGCTATTAATTACCTTAGAATTATTTTGGTGACTACGAGCGCCGCTGTGGGAAAAACGTGAAATACGTTCAATTACCTGACTGATTTCATGTCCGCTATCTACAAATCGCTAACTAGTTGGACGTTGAGTGACGATCGTTCAATCGACGTTCGGCCGAGTCATTCAATTGAATGATGTCATTCAATGAATGCGCTAGTCATTCAATGAATGCGCTAGTCATTCAATCGAATCACAGATTTATCTAGATGACTGCGACATACAAATTCAATCTCGTAGTTGTATAAAACATAGCCAGGTTAATAGAATTTGTCATTTTATTATTTAAACAATGATCGCTTTGTTCCTTTTTCTATTATGTAAAATAAAATTCGGGGAAAATCCGAAAATCCGACTCGTAAAACAAGAACCATTATGTCGGAATCAAAATTTTCGGCTTACCCACCGATGAGTTTAAGCCACATAATATATCGTACAAAGTTTCGCTTTCAAAGGAAAAAAGAAATAAATATATTTCTCGACATGTTGCATAAGCCTGCTTGATTCTTATATAGAAACTTTCGCTCGCGGCTTTGCTCGCCTAAATACAGTAATCACATGGAAACATTGTGCTTTTTGGGGTAAAGAACTGTGCTTATCCAGAGCTTAATCTACTTCCGTATCAATTTTCATTAAAATCCATTTAAGGCGGTCCCCCTACGGAGATGCCGTAATTTACCGTATTTAGAACCTTATTAACTCATAATTTGAAAGCTACAGAGTTATAATAAAAATACAGCAATAATCTTCAGTATATCAACATTCCTTTACCCGTTATTAATTTTCTATTTTTGTTTATTATACTCATGATATCAGCTTCCAAAGTAATACCAATTTATTAATTCATCAAGCCCCATACCGTCACCGGTGACCGAGACACAATAGAATATCTATTGTATCTCGTTTTCCCACGATCGACGGGTTAAAATTCAAGCATACTTTCAGCATCTCCGTAGTACTTCAAATTACGTTTATTTGAAACACACGACAATAGATAGACAATTTCAATAACTACATATTCTCCGTTCAAATTTTTTTAGATCAATTTTGAACTAAGATAAGTAAAAAAAAAAAAGGATTTTTGTGCCATCTCGACAACGCGTCAAATGTATGGTCAAGGTCGTTTGCTCAGGGGACGGCCTTAAACTACACCTATACCTATACCTCTCTATGCTTTTCTCTTCAAACACACACTCTTTCAAACTTTATGTGATGTGCTTCTATGTAAAGTATGATGTAGAGCTGAGCACTTGATTTCTTTCTGCGTCGTTTCCCTTTGCTTCGGGTGCAAAAAAATAATCAAATTGTAGAAAGCACAACCCGAATACGCGAATTATATAGCTTGTGTTACACCTGCCATTATTGTATGAAAGGAATGTAATAACACCTCATCCATTAAAATTGGATTAATAGTTTAGGCACTACGATGGAACATAATAGATATAGGTACCTCCACTGTGAAAATCATTTTCTTTCTGTCGAGTAAAAACAATCAACACGTCCATACTATCCATTTCTAGGAGCTGTTCAGGTCATTTTCAGCCCTTTGCCATTCCAGTAACTAAGTAGGTACAGTAACATTTTAAATTTCACTCTACAACAGACATATAGTCAGACAAAAACACTCTCGGTTTTATATTATTATGTCTACTTAACAATTTGCAGTTTAAAATATTTGAATATATAATACGATTGTGTGCCTGATTAAATTTGAATGCCATAATAATTAACTTTAAATTGAGTATCGGTAGTATTTTCTTCTAATATATAAAATTCTTGTGTCACAGTGTTTGTGCACGAACTCCTCCAAAACGGCTCAACCGATTTTAATGAAATTTTGTATGTACTTTAAGCCTGAGAATAGGTTTTATCCACTTTTTATATTGATACCTGCTAGAAATAATAATTTATATGGCAAAACAATGTTTGCCGGGTCAGCTAGTATTTAAATAAAACTAGCACTTTAGAATTACACCTAGATTTGTTCTTGGTCGGATAAAACGATGATGTATCATTATTGTAAGCACGAAAGTATCGAGCGCGAAGTGGGTCAGGTATTGATTGGCGGCTCATCCGTCACATCTGCCGCCTGATGGATTATGTTGCGAGTTTCCCAGAGACCGCTGTATAATCCAAAATTAGGGTAGAAGTATGCTAGACTTTATCATAATATATTCTTAGTAATAATATAAAACTAGGTGTTCCGCGCGGCTCCGTCCGCGTTTTCCAGTAAGCTCGGAAAGTTAGTTTCGTGAAGGAAAATGTATGATTAATGATTCCCCCTTTATAAACGGACTTGTAAGTGTCATTTGGTGTGACAAAAGCTAAAGTATTTACTATGGGATTCTACATGGATTCTACCTATACTTTTTTATTTCCTGGTTAGCGTCAACTTTGGCGTTTGTATGAAAAACAGTTTTTATATCTTCCTTTTCTTTGTTTTTTAGGGTTCCGTAACCAAAGGGTAAAAACGGGACCCTATTACTAAGATTTCGTTGTCTGTCCGTCTGTCTGTCTGTATGTCTTCAGGCTGTATCTCAAGAACCGCTATAGCTAGAATTTTGAAAATTACACAGATTGTGTATATCTGTTGCCGCTATAATAACAAATACTAAAAACAAAATAATAATAGTATTTAAGGGAGGCTCCCATACAAAAAACGTGATTTTTTGGCCTTTTCTGCTCGATATCAATAATGGCAACAGGTAGGCACTTGAAATTTTCAAAAAAGCCTTATTTAGATGTGTGATTCAATAATTAATAATAATATTAAAATAAAATAAAAAATTAAGGGGGCTCCTATACAAAAAACACAATTTTTGGCCTATTTCTTCTCTATAACAGTACGGAACCCTTTGTGCGCGAGTCAAATTCGCAATTTTCCGATTATTTTTCTTTCTTTATCTTTATCAAAGCTCAAACATAGAGCAAAGCCTTTCAAGTACTTAAAGTAAAGAGTGAGAGGTTTAAAAGTAAAGCGATGTTTACTAAGTAATTAGTAAGGAACATTTTAACTCTAGTATTTTAACTTTATTGGAGAAAGAGCAAGAAACCTTTTATACGTAAAGTTAATTAAAATAAAGATTATTTTAACTATAAATGGTAACCTTCTCTAATTCTCGTTACAATGACTGTATACTCTACATTCTACAACAACATCCTGTGCCGTGTAGTTTAAACAATACTAATTCTAACACAAACAAACCTAAATATAACGACGTAGGTGACAGACACCCCGTGGGGTGAAACATGCCCTTTAGCCAAGACGTTTTCTTTATAATAACTCCCACACCGGTTTTGGTGACGGTGGCCGGTTTCATTGAAACCAGGCCAATTACGCAGGAGTGATTTTATAGTGCCCAAGTGTGTGCGCAGTACACAAGAGCACTCTCTATTCCTTTACTCTCATAACCCAGTGGGACGGAAGACCGACACGACTGGCGAGAGATCAGGCGCAGGATCGACTTTTTACATGCCCATCCGACGCATGGATCATCTTACTTGTCAGACAATCAGGTGATCAGCCTGCATTGTCGTAACCAAACTTGGAAATAACATGTTTCCAACGCGGGAATCGAACCCACGACCTCCGAGTCAAGAGCCACGCTCTTAACCGTCCGTAGCCTAATGGGTAGACCTTTGGTTGGCACTCGTAGAGGGTGCAGGTTCGATCCCGGGTGGAGGCGTGTACCAATGAGACATTTTATGATCTCAAGTACATAATACGGACGCTCGTACGGTGAAGGAAAACATCGTGAGGAAACCCGCACATAGTTGATCCCAGACGTATTGACTAGTTCTTTCCTCTGGACTAGGCCGACTATGTTGCGAAATGCCGTATGTGCTTGGGCAACCATACGGACATTTAAAAAATCTTGTCCCAGGCACTACAGTATTTGAGGAGTGTTTACTTCGCTCTAAAAATACTGTATAAATCATCCACAAGTCACAACGGATGCAAAGGCCTAATTTTTTTTATCTTTATAGAATCGCCGATCAAAATGTATGAAATTGGCATATTAAGCGTTCGATAAAATAAAGTCGACATTCGACTCATGTTATGTCAGTTCCGTACATTTTGATCGGCGATTCTATAAAGAAGCGATAAAAAACGTCTTGGCTAGGGGCTCAGTTTATTATAACGCTGTTACAAATTTTATTACTATGTGGTTAGAGCTGTGTTTTAGTCGCTAGTTGTGTAATGTCGGTCATGAAATTAGGGAAATATTTACTCAATGACATTTTAATAATAAATGAGAAAGTGAATGTTTGTTGTCTCTACACATATGAACCGGTGAAGTCTGAACTGATTTTGAAGAACTTTGGTTTGGAGATAGAGGTCAGAGGATAGTTTTGTGGAAAAATATACGGTACTCTCTTATAAATTCATCAGTGAGTGAACACAGTTCCAAGCAGCATCTAACTCAAAAAAAAAATCTTGTTCATCAATAACAATACAGTTTTAGTATAAAGCTGTAGAGTAGAAAGCTCAGACTACTTAAGTCTATGACTTTACCCCACGGGATTTCAGTCTTACTATCATTAAAAATTTAACACACATTTTTATAATATTCATAGTTTTAGTATTGTCAATTTATAGCTCTGTCCAAAAGCATTATGAATTCATAATTTTACGGAGTATGACTAGCTTTAAGATTATTTAACGTAATATAAGTTTGCATATGGGTCAATTCAGACCGCAACGCGACGCGCAGATGCATTTCTAAAGCGTCTCCCAGACAGACGCGGCCTGCGGTGGTGGTGGCGGTCAGTTGAATGGCTTGGCCGCGTGGCCGCGTGTGTCTGTGTCATTCCTAGAACTCTCAAGTCATCCAACTGACCGCCACCGCTACCGCCACCGCAGGCCGCGTCTGTCTGGGAGACGCTTAAATTTGTATTGTATTGACAGACTTGCATGACGTCTCACTCAATCGAAGTCTATCAAATCATTACAGTAATGCATCTACGGGTCGCGTTTCAGTCTAAATTGACCCTTATGCATAGGAATACTTCACTTATCATACAAACGTGAAGAAATATTTATATTGCCACTCGAAAAACATAAAAATTCCATGTTTGGTGTCGCGTGAAAATTGATGGATTGTCACATTATTGTGATGTATTATGACAACCGCGCTCACCGCGGTACTGTCGACCAATTTGACGGTTAAAATACAATGAAAATGCACGTACAGCTTTGCAAAAAAGGGTCGTTTTAAAGGAGGGCGCTTTTTAGGGTTCCGTATCCAAAGGGTAAAAACGGGACTCTATCACTGAGACTTTGAAGTCTGTCCGTCTGTCCGTCCGTCTATCTGTCTGTCTGTCCCTGGGCTGTATCTCAAGAACCGCTATAGCTAGATTTCCGAAATTTTCACAGATTGTGTATATCTGTTGCCGCTATAACAACAAATACTAAAAATAAAATTAATATTTAAGGGGAATGTGGCAGTACCCACAATTAGCGCCACATTCCTGCATCGAGCTATCGAAGTTTTCTATGTGTTTCGGTATAATATATACGACAGCTGAAATGAATCACGTGGGCTCCGGCCTGACCGAGCATACCACATACCACCTCGCTCGGTCGGAAGATCTTCCTTTGTGGCCACCACGCTTACACGCTTATTCCCACAGGGGGCTCCCATATAACAAACATGTTTTTTTTTTTGTTTTTTTGCTCGATATCAATAATGGCAACAAGTAGGCATTTGAAACTTTCATAAAATCCTCAATTATATGTATGTGTACTTTAATAATTCATTATAAAATTACACACCACTACTAATAAAAATACCCACAGCCCACAGGACAGGCATCGCCTAGTGTGGGGATCCAATTATCGTATTACTAGACGTTCCGCGCGGCTTCGCCCGCGTAAATTAGATATTTCACAGAAAAATTAGTCCCCAAAAAAAGCCTATGATCCTTCACGTGGTTTACTTCTTATCTGATCCAAATAACAGAAAAAATGCTCTAGTAGTTCGTGAGATAAGCCCTTACAAATAATTCCCCCCGTTTTTTCCACATTTTCCTCTATTTCTTCGCCCCTATTAGTCTTAGCGTGATAAAATATAGCTTATAGCCTTCCTCGATAACTGGTCTATCTAACACTGAAAGAATTTTTCAAATCGGACCAGTAGTTCCTAAGATTAGCGCGTTCAAATAAGCCCTTTCAAATAATTTCCCCCCGTTTTTTCCACACTTTCCTCTATTTCTTCGCTCTTGTTAGTCTTAGCGTGATAAAATATAGCCTATAGCCTTCCTCGATAGATGGGCTATCTAACACTGAAATAATTTTTTAAATCGGTCCAGTAGTTCCTGAGATTAGCGAGTTCAAACAAACAAACAAACTAACAAACTCTTCCGCTTTATAATATTAGTATAGATACAGATGTTAAACAATTTTTGGTTAATAAATATTTGTATTTGTATTAATTAAAATAAAATAATAACTTAAGGGGTAGCCCCACACAAAAACACAATTTTTTGACAATTTTTGCTCTTTAACGGTACGGAGCCCTTCGTGAGCCAGTCCGACTCGCACTTGGCCGATTTTTTTTATTTTAGGCAAAACTACGCAACGTTTGAACGCACTTTTGACACAAAATGACCTAGAGTTGACAAGTCGTAATGTTGCCATAAATGAAAACTTTTATTTCCACCTGTCACCGCGCCAGACTCTTTTTTGTCAAGCTGTAAATACGTGTTCGTAGTTCGACTACGTCTGCAGTTGTTACGGTCAACCTGAATTCAAATATTTGGAGGCATCCTAGTATAAAATCGATCGGGTCGAGAATAAAAATTAATATTATTAATATCAACAAGGTCGTGTCGGTAATCCTAGGGTCTAGGCTATGAGTTATGACTAATTATGAATGTATGAAAGAAAATGAGTGTGCTCTAGTGTATTGCGCACACACTTGGGTACATTAACTTAAAAAGGTTGTGTCGATCATCCTGGGCAATGACTCATGTAAGAGAGAAAGACAACGGGCTCTAGTGTATTGCGCACACACCTGGGCACTATAAAATCACTCCGTAGCTTCAATGAAACCGGCAATCATCAAAACCGATGAAGTCATAACTTTGTTTTACTGCCCATTTCATATTGTATTATTGTATTCGGTGCGTCCCACGTTGGAAGGAATAAATATAACGCAGAAAAACCGCGCCAATATTATTTATCGCTCGTGACTTATTGAACTACCTACTTAATTTATATTGTCTATGTCATAATCATCATCATAGTATGTTATTGTCTCCCGCTTGGTATGGGGAGGGAAACTGGATCTTACTCCTCCAATTTTTTTTTTCATTAAATAAGGGGGCAAACGAGCAAACGGGTCACCTGATGGTAAGCAACTACCGTCGCCCATGGACACTCGCAACATCAGAAGAGCTGCAGGTGCGTTGCCGGCCTTTTAAGAGGGAATACGCTCTTTTTTTGAAGGTTTGCAAGATCGTATAGGTTCGGAAATACTGCTGGTGACAGTTCGTTCCAGAGTTTTACAGTGCGCGGCAGAAAGTTACGCGAAAAACGCACTGTGGAAGACTGCCACTCATCAAGGTGATGAGGATGGTCTTCTAATTAATTTCGTTGTGGGTGCCAAGACAACTTTAGCATGTCCCTCGGGCTCCCTGAGATCATACCAAAGGGTTTTCGTGGTTGGATACCGTGGTTGGATACACTGGTGGGCCGTAGCCCGTTAATTTTTTTTTAACTATCATCATACAAACTGATATTGTAAATGCAAAAGTGTATGTCTGTCTGTTTGTTATCTCTTAACGCTTAAGTCAGTATAACGATTATTATTTTAATGAATTTTGAGATTAAGAAGATAATAATAAATTTTGAGTTCCGAGGAATGTCATTGGATAATTTTCTATTGTGGTAGTAATCTATATATATATATATATATATATATATATATATATATATATATATATATATATATATATATATATATATATATATATATATATATATATATATATATATATATATATATATATATATATATATATATATATATATATATATATATATATATATATATATATATATATATATATATATATATATATATATATATATATATATATATATATATATATATATATATATATATATATATATATATATATATATATATATATATATATATATATATATATATATATATATATATATATATAAAATAATCGGTGAAGTGCGAGTCGGACCCGCGCACTAAGGGTCTACTTGTTACCATTATTGAAATCGAGCAAAAAAGGTAAAAAAATCACGTTTGTTGTATGGGAGCCCCCCTAAATTTTTAGTTTTATTTTGTTTTTAGTATTTGTTGTTATAGCGGCAACAGAAATACACAATCTGTGAAAATTTTAGAAGTCTAGCTATAGCGGTTTTTGAGATTAAGCCTGGAGACAGACAGACGGACAGACAGACAGACGGACAGACAGACAGACGGACAGACAGACAACGAAGTCTTAGTAATAGGTCCCGTTTTTACCCTTTGGGTACGGAACCCTAAAAATGAATTCATATATCCCTTGGAAGTTGGTCACGACTCACGACATCACGCGTAAGCGGCTGGACCGATTTTGCTGGGATACTTTTTGGGATACTTTTTGTCCCGTAAAATCAACCATTTCCTAATTTGTTAAATAATAAATATGTACCATCGAAGAAATTGATTCATAGGCAGATGATGGACCTACGACATTTGGTTAGGTTGTGTCAATTCAATGTTAGACATGATGTGACGGCTGGGTTTGACACAAAGCGACCAAATTACGTAGGTCCGCCATCTGCCTATGAATCAACTTCTCTGATAGTACCTTTGTAATCGGATTAAGGAATGGTGGATAGAGGTTTTAGGGATAATAACAATATTGTGTAGTGAATTGAAAATTGCTAGCTACATTGGCGTAGATTTTCGTTTATCATGAGATAATCATAATATATTTTGTCGAGACGGAATATTTAGGGACTTAGAGTAACTTCGTAAAAAAACATTAAAATCGGTTCAGCGGCCCAAGCGTAAAAAATACGAATAGAAGGACAGATATACAGATTTTTGCTGCCTATCAATGTAAACACATCTTTACCTCTCTTACAATAATGTAGCTTTTTTATACCCACAAAATTTATTTACCGAATATAACAGAGTATATTTAGCATATTTTAGCCATATTAAGTGCATATTTGCATGGATATTTCGTCATTTTTAAGTGCATATAGTCCGATAGCAAGTCCGAATAATAATTATTATAAACAAGTCTTTCTTATAAACTACAAACTGATACTCCTGCCTTGACATATTGATCATACAACAAGGACATCCTTGGGTCTAATGAGTACACCCCTCGGGTACAATAATAGAGCTTCGCCCCGCTCATAATCTCCTGGTACTTCGCTACGTTGTATTGTGGCATTTTGAGGACATTTTTTCTTAAATGAGCAGACGAATCACCGGATAGGTTTATCGATGCGTCTATATACATTTGTAATGCTAGAGGAAGTGACATGTGCGTTACTTGTCCCTTTAAATCTTCCCATAGCCCTCTTTGAAACTTAGGTTTTCTTAGTGACTGTGGTTTATCCGGACTAGCTGACTCATTCGTGCTGAAGCATGACTTTCACATATTGATCATACAACAAGGACATCCTTGGGTCTAATGAGTACATCCCTCGGGTACAATAATAGAGCTTCGCCCCGCTCATAATCTCCTGATACTTCGCTACGTTGTATTGTGGCATTTTGAGGACATTTTTTCTTAAATGAGCAGACGAATCACCGGATAGCTTTATCGATGCGTCTATATACATCTGTAATGCTAGAGGAAGTGACATGTGCGTTACTTGTCCCTTTAAATCTTCCCATAGCCCTCTTTGAAACTTAGGTTTTCTTAGTGACTGTGGTTTATCCGGACTAGCTGACTCATTCGTGCTGAAGCATGACTTTCACATATTGATCATACAACAAGGACATCCTTGGGTCTAATGAGTGCATCCCTCTCGGGTACAATAATAGAGCTTCGCCCCGCTCATAATCTCCTGGTACTTAGCTCGTTGTATTGTGGCATTTTAAAGATAGTTTTTCATAAATGAGCAGACGAGTCGCATGATGGTAGATTCGTCGATACCTAATAGACATCCACATTGTAAAAGTTACACGTACGTTCCTGGAAACTTAGACAACTTGCATTCGATAGTTTGACTCCTGCAACCTCCGGCCGTATGAATGTGTTGACTGTCTACGTATTTACGTCAGTTTTCTTTATGATCGTGGTTTATCCGATCTAGGTGGCTCACTCGTGCTGAAGTATTGCTAAAGTATTTTACTTTAGCACTTTTTAATTAAAAGCGATATCTCTTAGATTAACCCTTAGAGCAAATTAATTTTAAGTTTATACAAACTTACAGCGAAGTTATTTTTGGTAGCGAGATATTTTGGGATTTCTTATTACGAGAGTTTAAGGAACAGATTGTCCATATATTATTATGTGGGTGCGGACTCGAAGTAAAAACGATGCCCACAAACTTGAAAGGAAGTGCTTAAAATTAATTTTTAGGTCCCTCAGTCGTTTCAGACCCTTACCTCTGAAGTTTGGTTAAATTACAATAATTTGAAACCATCGAATTATTGTAATTTGTTGAAAATTGAATTGAAAATTTAATTGAATTGAATTGAAGAAAAAAAACCTTGTTTTTGAAGCTACTGTCAGTTAAACATTCTAGTACTAATTACCAGTTAAAATTTACTTAAATCCTGCGAATAATAAAAACTATTTATTATTCGTAGCTTAAATCTATACTAAATCTGAAGACTTTGTTTGAACGCGCTTTAATATCAATAATAATAATAATATCTATGCCCTATGGACGCTTCACACCACGTCAGTCTGGCCCCGTGCTAAGTACCCGAAGGACTTGTGTTACAGGTACCAGACAACGGAAATATATTTAATACTTTTATACTATACATATATTTAACATTTTTATTATATCATACACATATTTAATACACATCCATGACCCAGGAACTTTTGAAAACTTTTTGTTCCGTCGGCGGGATTCGAACCCGCGACCCCCGGCTTGTGCTACCAACAGCCCACCAACTGAGCCACAGAGGTCGTCTAAAATTAAGAACTACTGGTTGGAATAGAAAAATTATTTTTGTGTTGGCTAGTCCATTTCTCAAGCTACCCAAAACGCAAATAATTTTTCAATTCGAACCAGATTAGTGCATTAAAACATGTTATAAGTATAAACAAATAAACTCTTCAGTTCTTCAGATTATTTTCATATCATTAGTCTACAAAAGGTTTATAAATATAAGTTAGATTTAGCTACTTAGTAAATAAATATTATAATAGTACTGGATTTGTTAGTTGTGTTATAGCTTTGAAATATCCCAGAATGCGGAGTTTGACGAGAGTTTGAGAGAGTCTCGAGACTGTACAAGATACTAATTAAATATAACTTGATAACATGAATAATGTTCTACGCCTTCTAGACTTAGGCCCGTATTAATAGTCTGCTCTCAAAACTTAAGAGCAAGATATTATTATAAACTACGTAATAAGAGGTCGGACTTCGAAGAAAATCAAATCAAATCAAATCATTATTTATTTCGGGCATCAGAGGCCCATATAACAAATACTTTAAATCTAACATGCATATTAATAATATAATATTATGAATAATATAATATGAATAATATAATACTTATTAATAATATAAATAAAAAAAAAAATACATCGGTTATTTTCTTAAATTGAAGTTTAAGTTAAAAAACACAGATTAAACAGAATTCTTCTAAGTAATTCGACCGTTTTTAGCAGGCAATCA
The DNA here is from genome assembly GCA_905187585.1 of Cyaniris semiargus. Classification (NCBI taxonomy): domain Eukaryota; kingdom Metazoa; phylum Arthropoda; class Insecta; order Lepidoptera; family Lycaenidae; genus Cyaniris; species Cyaniris semiargus. The sequence goes on along the minus strand of LR994563.1, from coordinate 14,282,321 downwards.
CAGTCGATCTTGTTTAAAAATTAGCCAATCACAGTCGATCTTGCCTTAAAATTTGCACAGATTTCACTATTATTTCTACGCCCTTTTTTATTCGGCGCTCCCCCTGTTACGTAGTTTATATTATCTTTGCTCGAGCAGACTATTAATACGAGCCTTACTTTTGAAATTAAGACTAAGATCGGTAGGTCTAAAATGCCCACTTCTGTGGCCGTGTGTGTCACATGTTTAATCTATTTCAATTTTTTTTTTCATATTAATTAGATAGTTTCATTATGTGAAATAAAAAATTTAAAGTTTTCTGTGCAGTGATAGCGGGCCCCTAGACCTACAATAATATTGAACAATATTTTATTGAACAACTTATTTGACAATAAGATTGAAAGGCGGGCGCGTTCAATACTATAGCACAATACGTGATATTGCACAATAAAATTGATAGTCTCCGAATATTCTGTACACAAGTCAAATAGAATAATAATAATTGTTGTTGGATGTAAGCATTCTGTAACATTAAAAATCCTTCACCTGTGGCGTTGCACTGTGGTATTTTTAAATAACATACTTGACAAAATAATAGTAGTCAACCAAGTTTTGTTAATTACAGAACCCCAAAACGGAACCCTAACCAGCTGATTTTTGTATATTGATAGGTTAATAGTTATACAATTTAAGAGTAACATTGTTCTACAAATAGAATAATCCATATTTTAGGACCATCAAATTAAAATATTCCTTTCTATCTTTGTTAGCTACCAATTTCGAGAATTTTCGCAGAGGAAATTGTTGTTCGTCTTATCAAAATGAAGCTACTCACGAAAAATTAGCTTGATAGTAATAAAAAAAAATGAAAGGGAACCCGGACTATAACAGTTTATTTACTAGAAGAAAATACTTTTTCCCATACAAAATTGACCTCACACGCAGTGCAGTGCAGCTTGAAATTCGTACTTTTACATTGAAACGTGTATTTTCTTGTGTTTTTTTTTACGAAATAAGGGGGCAAACGAGCAAACGGGTCACCTGATGGAAAGCAACTTCCGTCGCCCATGGACACTCGCAGCATCAGAAGAGCTGCAGGTGCGCTGCCGGCCTTTTAAGAGGGAATAGGGTAATAGGGGAAGGTAGGGATGGGAAGAGAAGGGAATAGGGGAGGGCAAGGAAGGGAGGGTAGGGGATTGGGACTCCGGTAAACTCAGTCACTCGGCAAAACACAGCGCAAGCGCTGTTTGACGCCGGTTTTCTGTGAGAACGTGGTATTTCTCCGGTCGAGCCGGCCCATTCGTGCCGAAACATCCCACGTATGAGTGTGTAGAGAATAACAATATCACTATATTAAATTGAAACGCTATTTTAGAATTGCAGCATCAAGTTGCGTCGCTTTTCAGTCTAAAGTCACCTTTAGAACATTAATTGTTCAGTCAAAGTTAGACTGAAAATGGTAGACATAACTCTCATAACATATTCCTGTATAACGCTAAACGCTCAACTTAATTATTACTAGGAGAGCAGGGATGCTGAAGTGGTCGGATTTCCCGCCCGTGCGTGTGAACGAGATGAATATTAATTTTCCTTAGTGTGTGAAAGAGACGGAGGTTATGTCATAGATTAAGAAAAATATAGATGTGCCACGTGATAACTGTTATAATGTTAGCTCTACATTTACAAAATAGTGCACAAAAGACCTAAGACAACACTATTGAACTTTAAATAATACAAAGTTGTATGTTTACATAATTGTTACTCTGCGACCGCTGCTAGTTTTTTTTAACCCTAAATGTAGAGGGTTTGGGGAAGAAAATTTAATCGTCGACGACGACTCAACGTCCCCTCGTGACCACGGCCGAAACGTCGAGAAAAAAGTATGTAGTAGCATTACTACTAGAATAGGTCGCGTTAAGTCCCGATTAATAAGTTTTAATTATAATAAAAGATTTTTAATTTAAATTAAATATAGGATTTTTGTGCGATCTCGACAACGCGTCAAATGTATGGTCAAGGTCGTTTGCTCGGGGGATGGCCTTAATACAACTGATAATTTTACAATCCATACTTAAATGTTATAAATGCGAAAGTGCGCCTATTTGTTACCTCTTCTAAAATTTTTGTATGGAGCTTGTCTGAGTCCCGAAAAAGGACATGGGACACTTTTTATTTTGGAAAAATTTACAGTTACCGTGCGATAAACGAATTTGTGCACAACCACAGAATATATATTAGTAGTACCAAGCACAACGGAGTTGCAGGCGACATCTACTCGTAGTTCTAGTAGTACAAACACAAAACCTAAGACAATATTATCTTGTAGAATTAAGTTTTACCTCTCACAAAATAATATAATTTTAATAGCTCGGACAGTCAAAACATTATTATCCTCATTTTCATGTCATTTATAATGTTTTCATGTCAATAGTATAAATACAGGGTGTAACAAAACTAAGTGGTAATACTTTAGGGTGTGTACGTGTTCCTTGTAGAGAGTTCACTGTGAAAGTAGCAGCGCTGAAAGACGACATTTTTTTTTCACTTTTGTATGGGCAAGGGCCCGAGCGTCATGAGTTTCCCCATACAAAAGTGAAAAAAAATTTTCGTCTTTCAGCGCTGCTACTTTCACAGTGTACTCTCTACAAGGAACACGTACACACCCTTAAGTATTATCACTTAATTTTGTTACACCCTGTATACTTTATTGTCTAAATAAATGAGTTTTGTCTAGATGAAGGATCCCAATGACATTATTACTAGTGCTAGACGGTCCCTGGAGGCCTACTACGAAACAGTTTTGAGACTCAAAGAATCGAATCAGAATGCCGCGTCCTACTCTATCAAACCTGAAATGACGTTATTAGAGTAGGACGCGGCATTCTGATTCGATCGTTTGAGTCTCAAAGCGGTTTCGTGGTACGGCCCCTGGCTTTAAGAGGTTCGTACATAATTACCTACGTAGGACGAAGTCCCTTTGGCAAAAAATATAGTATTTTTATGTTATATTAATTAAAATATATGATGTATTTACACGGGAATAGTATATCTTACGAAGTTTAAAACTATGCAGATTTCCCTTGCCGAGACTGAAATTATTTTTTGTTAAAAGAGGTTTAGGTTGATGGCTTAAACGTAAGGAGTAAGGGTCGGCAAGCAGACATACATATAGATAGACACTTTTTCATTTGTAATATTACTAGCTGACCCGACAAACTTTGTTTTGTCATATAACTTATACTAATATAATTATTATCATGCATATTGTCTAGCTGCCGCATTCAGAGACGAATATTTATTACTTAACTTTAATAAAATATATACTATGAAGATTTTGACACAAGCCAATGAAGAGTTTGACATTATCTGTCAAACTCTTCATTTTATTGAAGTTTAATCATCATTAAATGTATTTGAGTTCTGCAGTTATTAAACAATAGAAACCATCTACATACTTCAATTATTCTATCTATTAAGAAAAATATAGGAACAGAAGGAGGGAAGCGACTTTCTTTTATACTTTAACGATTAAGTATGTAATATAAATGAAGTATGTTATTTATTATATTCACATCTGCATCATCAGAGGAGTTATACGTGCGTGTGGGCAGGTGTATCGCTGTTTTAGGCCGTACGGAAAATCCGTGCGGGGAAAACTAAACAATGTACTCGTTAGACGCACCATATTGAGTACCAAATGTACAGTCACCGTGAACTCCAAAAGTAAACATTTTATGACAATATTCAATGTCAACACAATAACAAATGAATCAGTATTCCATTATTATTTTCATTAGAATAATATACTCGCAAAAAACATTTATTTTTCACGGGGAAAACCAATTTCCTGTATTTACGTCAAACATCGATTCTACTATTTTAATCTATCAATAATACAGCGCCCGTAAACAGGGATCCTGCGGGAGCCATATATTTTTGAAATAAAAAGCATTTTATATCCTTCTACGTTGTCTACTCTATATCTATAAAAAACATCAAAATCGTCCTAGTAGTATCGGACCTTAAACAAACAAACTTTTCCTCTTTATAATAATAATTAGTCTATAACTCTATTCATAAATTAACATTATAATATCAGAATACTATTTTGATGTTCAATAGGCACGGACTAGATAGGAGCTGTATCATAACTGGATTAAAGTTTTTATAAAAATCGGTATTCTGTAAGACCGTTATCACTGCTCTGGCACTTCCAATCTTTTTCGTACCCGCAGCTGGGAACACCTGTTACTTGCTATCAGCAGCTTCGCTCGTTTATTTTGACAGTAACCAAACCGAATGTTAAAGTGTTACACTAATTGAACTTCGGTTTTTAATCGCTAACCAAAAAATCACTTTGCACAGTATCCGTCAATTAAATCACTTTCATTTAGATTAATTATATATTAATTACTAGCTGTCCCGGCAAACGTTGCTTTGCCATAATAATATAAAGTATTTCGAGCATATTATTATTTTATTGAAGTGACTAAATAAGTATCTTACCATGGTAACGTCCCGTCCCGTCCCGTCGCACTATCAATGGTCGCCGTCAGTCTCGAGTTGTAATAATTTACTATTATTTTTTCAACAAATGCACTTATCAATGTAAAAAGTACCCAGTAGCCGATTCTCAGACCCACTGAATATGCATATAAAATTTGGTTAAAATCAGTAAAGCCGTTTCGGAGGAGTACGCGGCCTAACATTGTGACACGAGAATTTTATATATAAGAAAAGGCCATTTGTGCTAATACTTTTAAATCTAGTAAACTACGATATATACTTATACGTCCTTTTCCGGGACTCAAAAATTCTCCATACCAAATTACATCATAGTCTGCTTAGGTATTTGAGCGTATAGATCGGCACACACACTTTCGCTTTTATAATACTAGTGTGGAGGCTACATTTTTAATTAAAAGACTAGATGACGCCCGCAACTCCGTTGCGCCAAAAATCGCGCGGAAACCGTACATTTTTTCGGGATGAAAAGTATCCTATATTTTTTCTCGGGACTCAAAGTTTCTCCATACCAAATTTCAGCTAAATCGGTTCAGCGGTTTAGGCGTGAAGAGGTAACAGACAGATAGACTTTCGAATTTATAATATTAACTAGATGATGCCCGCAACTCCGTTGCGCCAAAATTCGTTTATCGCGCGGAAACCGTACATTTTTCCGGGATAAAAAGTATCCTATGTCCTTTCCCGGGACTCAAAGTATCTCCATGCCAAATTTCAGCAAAATCGGTTCAGCGGTTTGGGCGTGAAGAGGTAACAGACAGATAGACAGACAGACAGACAGACACACTTTCGCATTTATAATATTAGTATGGATATGGATTTTAATAGAGCTGTATCGTGATAGCAGTAATTTAAAGTAATTTACTCCTAAACTATTTACGTAATAACAGTTTAAGACGTTTATAATTTCAAACAATAGAGGCTTTTACTGTGGGAAGAGTTATTGTAGCGTATATCAAGATTTGATTGTCGGCAATGTATAATTATGATCCTCTGTTAATTGCTCTATGATCAAGTTTTGCTGGTTAGTTAATAACGCAAGGTAAAGCGAGGTAGGTTAATTTTCCAAGATGGGGATTCAATATTGGTTTTTATTCATTATACTATTAAATTACACGTTTTATTTTGATTATTTTCCTGACATATTAATATTATGTGGAAATTTCATCAAAACGAGTAATGTACTTTTTAGAGTCTACATTATAGTAAAGAAAACTTGATAAAATTAAAAGTGTGAAAGATTAGGTGTATGGTCGAAGAAAAAAAAACTGTGTCACGTTAGAACCTAATTAGTAATTACCAAGGAATACGGTTGATAAAACCCGGTTGGTAATCCGGGATGTCTTTGACCGTACTTAATGTATTTCTCAGTGTACTATAAAATTGTTCTGCAATGTGATAATATTTGGCGAGACTCGTTTTATAATGTGAATCGTACATAATACAACAATTATTTTAACAAATGAAATGTGAAACTAAATGTTTTAATTACAAATAAAAGTGAATAAAACTAGCAGAGCTAACGACTCTATGATTTTGTTTTTAATTTACGTCCGAAGTTTTAATATTGTAATAATTAGACGATTTAGATTTATATGACGCGTGTGTATTTTATTAAAATGGTTGTTGCAGAGTTTTTTTTGTTAGCTTTTGGCACTGACACCGGGGGTGTACTTTGCCACATACAGGGGTAGTCAGCCTTCTTCATAATTTTCAGCATCGTTTTTTTATATCGTCAGGTCCAAAGTCTAGTCAAAGTCTAAGTAAAAGTCAATACAGTCAAGGATACAAGTCAGTCGATTCAGTAAAGTGGTAAACGCTTTACTGAAACTTTCGACGGAGTTTTGGAGGGAACACAAAATAGCACGTTTTTGGATATTGCATCACTTTCCTACACTTGTGCATATTATCGAATATCTAAATGGTTAATATCCTACCAATATTACACATTAAAGACCTAGTTAACACAATTTTAGGAAAATAATACAAAAACACAACATCACTCCCGACAAAACTCGTTGCAGAGTTTATTGTTTTATGCAATGTCAAACAACGTTATTTAATTTTTTAATTTTGTTATTTTAGGCAAAAAGGTTCTGGTACCGTCAGAGAAATTTATTCATATACAGTTGGCGAACCTGCGTTACTTTGTCATATCAGACATCTATCGACCGGGTTGACCTAACCCGACCAAAATATGTAGGTCCGCCATCTGCCTATGAATCAATTTATCTATGAGTACAATATACTGATAATACATTTTTCCTGCAACTTTGAAGCATATAGCAACTCATTTATAGTGCGAGAAGCCGAGAACTCTACATTTTCCGTACTTTAACTATCCTGGGGGCTGGGACTAAAAGTATTAACATATCGAATTTCATCTTAATCAGTTCAGCGGTAAAAAAATATCGTGTTAAAAGTCACACTTTTAAGTAACGAACCGAAGTAGATACTTTAAATTTTATAGTATTTTAGCGTTATGTCTATGTTTTTAAAGTTTCTGTACGTTTTTTATATTCCTTGACAATCGTATTATTTTTTTATAAAATCCACTCCTATAAAGTGACAACAACCAGAGGCAAAAAATGATTGTATTTGTCAACTCTACTAAAACATACTACTTTATAATTTTGGACTTCATAAGCCTAATATATGAAGTGACGCATCTGTTCGTTTCAGGTTTATCTTCGTTATCACCGCAGTCGCGTCTGGCGGTCGCTCGGTCGCCGTCGCGTTATAGTGGCCAGTGTTATTTGCTAGCGGTGAGTTTGAATTTGGAGTTTAATATTTTTTTATTGGCCATAAAGGTCACAGTATATTTTGCCAGTGCCAACAACGTTAAAAAAAGTTTTGAAATAAATTGTATTGTTCCATATTTGAATTGCAATTTCGGATTTTTGTAACGTTGTATTTGGTAGAGTAAAATAACAAATTTTAAAAGTTATGAATTGAAATAATTCGATTTTGTTAAATTTGAAATTTGAATATTTCTACGTCACATTTTTTTTTTCACAAAAATATAGAAACCAGTTAAAACAAATATCTACTTTTGTATTATACTTCATAGAATTCCTAGCTTATACCTGTGTTAAATACAGGTGAGGGTACATACAGCCTTCGCTAACGTCTCCTAGGGGACTATAATTAAGTCCCCTCGTCCCCTCATCATCATCATTCTCGGGGGACATAATTAGTTATCAACGTAAGTGTTTTATGCTGATGAAAAGCCCACGCAAGCCTCAAGTCACAAATTATGCCATTCTCTATTCTGTTTTATCTTCCAAGTAATTTAGCTTTTAAGCTCCCTTTACCTTGGGTAACGGTTATATGAATTTAAACCTAAAATGTAATTTTATTTTGATGTTCGATTTCCTGCGGGAAGAAAACAGCGGGAACCGTACCGTCTTTACGAAATGAACAATTGTGTGCCTACTGCCTATACTCTATATCTGTGTTAAAAAAATAGTCGAGAATTCTAAAGTCTTTAATCTTTAGTTCGCTTGTATAAACTATGAGCAACTAAGTGCACGCAAACTAATCTTTTTATTACCTTTTTATGGTATTTAATATTTTAATATAATATTATAAATCGATTTTTATGAAATAATAAATAAATAAATAAAATCTTTATTCTAAATTTTCAACATTACACAACCACAATACTTAAAGAAAAAAAAACAAGAGAAAGAAAAGAAAAGAGAAACAAAATATCTATCCTTAAACAAAAATAACAAAAATTGCGTATTTACCACAAAAATTATATTTTACTTTATGGCAGTGCAGTGCCAAAAAATAAGGAAAAGGGGACCACTCAGGTTTTGACGGCGACAGTCGCCGCTGTCCCTGGTCTTCCGTGATCCCCTACGTAAGAAAAGAAGTGGAATTTAGCTTTTATACAGAAGGTCGATAATAATTGTAAGATTCAAAAACTATAAGGTATTGCTTAGTGATTATTACGATATTGACATAGTGTAGGAAAATGTCTTTGAATTATTTGTAATATTATTATGTTAATAAAATTGATATTATTGACAATACAAAATAAAATGTAATGTAATAAACTTAGTGAAACAATATATAAAATGTATGCTTTCATGATTGTATATAAATAAGAATAGTTGTTATTTAATAATAATAAAGAATGTAAACATAAACGACGATTTTACTAGAGCTGGACTAATTATTATTATTTGTTTGCAAATGCAATAGGTGATGCTTGAATTTAAGCTTAAAGTTATTAATGAACTTATATATACATAATCGAGCATCGAGAGTCTTAGATCTTTGTTATGAAAGTTCTATTTTGTGTCGTCATCAAATCATTTAAAAGACGAATCCCACTATCTCGTAAAGCACTTAAGGCCATCCCCCGAGTAAACGACCTTGACCATACATTTGACGCGTAGCCGAGATCGCACAAAAATCCTATTTTTTTACTTATCTTAGTTCAAAAATGATCTAAAAAAAATTTAAAACGGGGAATATGTAGTTAATGAAATTGTCTATCTATTGTCGTGTGTTTCAAATAAACGTAATTTGTAAATACTAGGGAGATGCTGAAAGTATGCTTCAATTTTAATAAATTGGTATTACTTTGGAAGCTAATATCATGAGTATAATAAACAAAAATAGAAAATTTAAAACGGGGAAAGGAATGTTGATATACTGAAGATTATTGCTGTATTTTTATTATAACTTTGTAGTTTTCAAATTATGAGTTTATAAGGCTCTAAATACGGTAAATTACGGAATCTCCGTAGGGGAAGGGCCTTAAGGTTAGTGGCAGACCCTCGACCTCACAGACGAGAGCCCTTATTAGTATGTAGTTCTATGTCAGAGGACTCGGCTATTGAAAGAAAAGGTCTCAGATATTGTAACACCCAAGAAAAGGTTGTTATACTTTACGTTGGCTTATAAGGTTATTGTAGCTGCCACTTTAAATAATTTTTAGGTGTTTGGGACTTTTAATAAATTTTAGGTGTTTAGAAATTGAAATTTTGTTAAGAGTTCCATCCATACTATATGTCTGTCTTCTTTTCTCGCTTAAACCGCTGAACATATTACTTTAGATCGCAGGAAAGACTAAAGTTTTATTTTGGGAAGTAATATTTCCTAAAAAAAAACGAGCATAATATTTTGTACTAGTAAGGCGTCCATTACACGCTAGGTTTTGCTGTCAGTTTTACCACAGTCATGGCTGTGACTGTTGAATAACCTTGCCGTGTAATGCAGTGACTGATGGTTACATAAAAAATTGATTGACAGTTATCTGGATATTTTGGTTTTTACGTCATGCAACCATCAACCATGACTTTTGAGTAAACGTTTCATGACATTTCGTCAATCACGCGTCAGTCAGTCAGTCGTCTATAATTATCTTGCATGAACACGTGTATTCTTTGTGAAGTTTTGCGTATGAATGACAATCAGTCGGAATGACTGTGTAATGTGTAATTAATTCCAACATTCACCAACAGTCAAACGAAAGTCATGATTGATGGAATTGACTGACCAGGGCATGACCATCTAATGGAGGCCTAAGTTTTCTACGCGATGAAATTATGTTATGTACGTCTTCCAAAAGAATAAACCCATGTATTTCTATCTAATTTGCTAACGTAATCGGAAGTATATTTTTTATATATTTAATTATGCTACGTTTAACTTTAAATACATATACTTACCATACGTGTTTAAAATACTTAGTTACACATAAAATAACATTATGCAAATTGACGTTGATTGACGTGTGTTTAATTAATAATAATTAAATTTAATGATTGATGTATATTCTGACCAAAAATATATTTTATCTAGTCGCTTAAACCAAGCATCATTCACTGGTAATGTCAAAATGACAAGCCCCAATCATTAATAATATTATAAAGCGGAAGAGTTTGTTAGTTTGTTTGTTTGAACGCGCTAATCTCAGGAATTACTGGTCCGATTTTCCGAATTCTTTCAATGTTAGATAGTCCATTTATCGAGGAAGGTTATAGGCTATATTTTATCACGCCAAGACTAATAGGAGCGAAGAAATAGAGGAAAATGTGGAAAAAACGGGGGGAAATTATTTGAAAGGGCTTATTTAAGCGCGCTAATCTCAGGAACTACTGGTCTGATTTGAAAAATTCTTTCAGTGTTAGATAGCCCATTTATCGAGGAAGGCTATAGGTTATATTTTATCACGCTAAAACTAATAAGAGCGAAGAAATAGAAGAAAATATGGAAAAAACGGGGGAAATTATTTGAAAGGGCTTATCTCACGAACCACTAGAGCAATTTTTCTGTTATTTGGGTTAGATAAGAAGTAGACCACGTAGAGGGTCATAGGCTATTTTTTGTAGACTGGTTTATCTGTGAAATATCTAATTTACGCGGGCGAAGCCGCGCGGAACGTTTAGTTATAACTAATTTTTAACATTCGCACTCATGACTCCCTGCTAGACGAATAGCTGATGTTAGGCATGAAAGACTTGCCACTAAACGTCAGACGTCTACATGAAACTCTATAGAATATCCTGTCCTTGGCAGAAATTTTAAAATGTAGTATTATGACAACACGTTTAGTAACAAAAAAACAACTCCAAAATTAAAAAAAAGGTACTTCACTATGTCAATAACATTCTATAGATGTCAAAATGACTCAAAATACTACCTCCATGGCGCAATATTCTTTCAATGCCATATTATCTATTACATCTATAATCTATGTCTCTGGTCCCTGGCTTTATGACAAGAATTCAGCCTCGGATAATATTCTTACAAGTATATTACATTTTCTGGTCGGATGACTTCTTTATTACAATTCGTTGGATATCTTCAGGCGTATTCGCATTTTATTGGTAGTTTATTACTTCAAACTAGTCTTTAGCTGAAGAAAATTATATGATGAAAAATTACTAAATACACTCTACAAGGTTTTTTTGGTGCTTGGATCAACTTAAGGACCTATCAGATAGAGAGCGGTCACGCGTTCAAGCGTTCTGCGTTCGCATTCTGCGTTCGGGCGGTCAGTCACACAAGAGGAATTCTGACGCGGTCAGAACGCCCCCTGTGTGAGTATATCTATGTAACGTAATACAACACAAATAACGCAAAACTGACCGCTTGAACGCTTGACCTCGTGACCACTCTCTGTTTGATAGGTCCCTAAGGCCAAAATTATTAGATTTTTTTCTTATGGGTACTAGCGAGTCGAGTCAAACGTAAAGACTCTAGAATTTATGTTTTTAGTAGGAAGATTTTTCCAGATAGTGAATATTTTTTTTATATTTTTTTTATGAAATAAGGGGGTAAACGACCAAACGGGTCACCTGAGGGCTCGGACCGGTATTTTTTTAACCAGGTTAAAACGCTATTTAACCAGGTTTTTGGGTAAGTGTTCGTTCGGAGCGAAATCGCGATGCGAGCGGTATTGCTTCTGAAATTAACCTGGTTAATTTCTCGCGGAAAGTAACTAGTGCAGTGATATCTTCTATCCCTTTCTAGTGCACCATCTAATAGCCAATAGGCCATAACTTGTTTATGTGTGGACAATGGGTGATGGTCGTGGTGTGTGTGAGTGGGCGGGGCGAACATAACCGCGAACGGTTCTAACCGGTATTTTGAGCAGTGAGCAATTTCATTTTGCTCTTAGAACAAAACCAGGAATAATTTCGGTCCGTTCAGAGCGAAATCGAAATGAAAACGCTCTTTTGGAAATGTATGGCGTGTCTAACGAACAGGATCGCGAATATTACCTTGGTTTCCGAGCCCTGAATACAACACAAATAACGCAAAACCGACCGCTTGAACTCTTGACCCCGTGACCACTCTCTGTTTGATAGGTCCCTAAGGCCAAAATTATTAAATTTTTTTCTTACGGGTACTAGCGAGTCGAGTCAAACATAAAGACTCTTAGAATTTATGTTTTTAGTAGGAAGGTTTTTCCAGATAGTGAACGTACAGGAACTATAGGTACAGCCGGTGGCAGCATTTTATGTGAAGTAAATAATCCTACTTATATTATAAAGGCGAAAGTTTGGATGTATGTATGTATGTATGTATGGATGTATGGATGTTTGTTACTCTTTCACGCAAAAACTACTGAACGGATTTTAATGAAACTTTACAATAATATAGTTTATACATTAGAATAACACATAAGCTACAATTTTAACCGACTTTCAAAATGGAGGAGGTGTTATGTTTGTTTTTTTATGTTCAACGATTACTCCGCCGTTTGTGAACTGATTTTCAAAATTTTTCTTTTGGTGTATAGGTTATCATCCCAATTTGGTACCATATTCATAAAGTGGTGACCTGATGAAGGGATAAATAAGAAATCGAGGGAACTCCTCAAAATTTATATGGAAACATATTATGGTGACTTCGGTTTCGTGAGCAGTATTCTAAGCGTATGCTACCAACAAGCAAGATTTTGCACCAAGGTATACCATGGTTTGGAAGGTGCTGAGAGAACTCCTGACTCTTTACGGATACAAGTTTGAGAGTTTCGACGTTGTTTTAAGAACGGAAAGCATATAGCTACTATGAAAATTACATTCATATTGCCAAACTAGCCGATAAGCTCAGTTCCGCAGCATATGCAGTCAGAAAAATTAGAGAAATTTGTGATGAAGATACGGCAAAATTAGTTTATTATAGTTATTTTCATAGTAGAATGTCTTACGGCATTTTATTATGGGGAAGTGCTGCTGATATTAACACAATATTTGTGCTGCAGAAGCGAGCTATACGATCTATTTATAAAATGTCATCCTTTGAATCTCTCAGGGAAAAGTTTAAAGAAATAAGAATTCTGACCGTAATCTCTCAATACATTTTGGACAATGTGTTATACGTGAGAAAAAATGTAAATAATTTTAAAACGAAAAGTGACGTTCACTGCAGGAACACTAGAAATAAGCACAAGTTAGATATACCAATTACCAGGCTTACCAAAGTGAGCAAATCTTTCAAAGGTCAATGTATACGTCTATATAATAAAATCCCAGAAAACATCAAAAATCTTTCAGTTAATAAATTTAAAAAAGTTGTTAAAGAACGTTTGTGTGCTAGGGCTTATTATAAGATAACTGATTTTCTCAATGATAGCACACCCTGGGAAAAATGAGCTGACTGACTGTAAGCTGCTTCTATATAAATATAACATATTTTTACATACTTTTTGTAAATTAGTATAAGTTACTTTTGTAATTTTCCATCTTTTTAGTAAAAGATGGCCCCGAGCGAGTTTCTTACGCCGGTTCTTCTCGCCGGGTTAGTTCCCGAACCGGTGGTAGGCCTCATGTAGACGCGACGTTCTAAAAGTGTTAACTTTGTTAACCTATTTAGAAATAAATATTTTTGATTTTGATTTTGATTTTTGATTCATCATCATCATCACTACCATAAACCATGTATCGTCCCGTTTTGACCCAATTATTGGTACTTTTCATAGTCTTTTATTATTTATTTATTTATTTATTTATTTATTTATTTATTGGAAAACAAACAGCATTTTAACACATATTGTAACAATAATAAATAATAAAGTAGCACATATGAGCCAATAAAGTTTTCACAAATAAAGTTAAACAGTATCATGGAACAATTTGTGACACAAGAAGTTAACAGTGGGTTTATGTAATGCTTGACAATCAATAATAACTATAAATTATAACACGATGTTCAAAAAGAGAAAATATACATTAAAAAAAAAAAAAAAACAACTACATTTCTTTGATTGTGGCAGCAAAAGTTTTAAATTTTAAGTTGAATATATCAATTTCATTAAAATAAAGATTATGTTTTTCACACGCTCTCACAATAAAGCGATTCTTTGCGTAGTTTGATCTGCACAAAGCTGTATCAAATGTTGAGTTATTACGGGTACGCGACGGGCACCTAAATAGAATTTGAGCTAGAAGATATGGAGAATCTATCATGTTGTGGATAATTTTGTATAAGAGTAGTTCATCTTTTAAGCCTCTCCGCTTTTCTAAGGACAATATTTTTGTTTTGTTAATGTTTGTAAATTTGTATTGCAATCTTTTTAGAAATTTGTTTTGAATTTTCTCTAACATGTCAATATATTTCGAATAAAAGGGATTCCAAACAGTTGACGCATACTCAAGCACTGATCTTACTAGCGAATTATAAAGTACAGTGTATGTTGTTGGTTGTTTAAAATCGTTAGCCTGTCGAAACAAGAAACCAAGAGTTTTGAATGACTTGTTACAAATATAACTTATATGGTTTGCAAAAGTTAATTCACGGTCCAGAATTAGTCCGAGATCTTTGACTTCATCGACACGCTTGAGGGTTTTACCAAAAAGTGAATAATTAAAAAGAGATACTTTATTTTTCCTAGAAAATGATATAGTTTGACATTTATCAACATTAAGATGTAATTTATTTTTAGTGCAGTAATCACATAAGTCATCCAAATCCTTTTGCATGTTAATGCAGTCACTTATAGTTTGAACCAGACAAAAAATTTTTTTGTCATCAGCATATAGAAGAACTCTTGAGTGCTTAAAGCAGTTTACTACGTCATTAATGAAAATATTAAACATCAATGGGCCCAGATGCGATCCCTGGGGAACCCCTGAAGTAATAGGAACAAAATTAGAAGTGTATCCTTTAATTGCAACAGCTTGGCTTCTATTACGCAAGTAAGATTCCATCCATCGCAAGAGGTCACCGTGAATACCGAAGTGAGTCAATTTTTTGATAAGTATCCTATGAGAAATTTTATCAAAGGCTTTTGCATAATCGGTATAAACGGCATCTACGCGGTAACCCTTGTCCATGGCCATACAGACGTAGTCGATAAATTCGTTGAGGTTAGATTCAGTTGATCTTCCACTAACAAAACCATGCTGGGAGACGGTAAGGTGGGGCCTAATAATGGGAAAGATTGAATCGTAAATTATTTTTTCAAAAAGCTTTGGTATAACAGAAAGTTTAGAAATGCCTCTATAATTTTTACAGTTATGCTTATCACCATTTTTATGAATGGGAACTACTAGAGATCTTTTCCAGACAAATGGTACTACACCTTGTTTGAGGGACTTATTGAAAATTATAGAAAGAGGAAGTGAAATTGATTCACGGGTATTTTTTAGGAAACATGGGGGAATCATATCTGGTCCAGAGCCCTTATTAATGTCTAGATTTTTTAAATATTTTTGTACCTTAAACTCCGTTATGCGTACAATGTTTATGACATTAACATTATTAGATTCGGGGAAGTCGCATTGTACGGCATCAGAGTCACGCTCAAATACTGACTGAAAAAAGGAATTAAACATATTACATATTTGAGGTCCATCGGAACTAACTTCATCATCCAGGTACATTGTGTCTGGCAGTCCACTCGCACATCGCTTTGAATTAATAAAAGTCCAGAATGGTTTAGAACTAAATCGAATATTAGTTTCAATTTTTGATACATAAGTATTATAACAAGTCTCTTCAAGAGATTTAGTCCAACGACGCAACTCGCAAAAATTATCATAATCATAATTCCTTCTATAAATTTTCCATTTTTTATGGGCCCTAAATTTTTTATTTATCATTCTTATTAGTTGTCTAGAGTACCATATTGGATAGCGATTTGAGCCTGATACATTTTTCGACGGAACAAATGAATTGATAATATCATTAATTTTTGCATAAAAAACTTCTACTACTGAATCTAAGTTTTCTGCCGATAGACAAGATTGCCAATCGACTTTAGCTATCTCCTTGTTAATGGTGTCATAGTCGGCACTAAAAAAACGTTTTACAATTCGTGAGGCTGGCTGCAAAGAATTACAGGTTGATTGCAAATTCATTGAGATATAAAAACTTGGGTGATGAGTGTCCTCTGGCAGGCAAAGTGGCTCCGCACGTACAACCTCGCATACATGACTCGAAATGACAAGATCTAAACATCTGTCGTTTTTATTTTTAATGCCATTATATTGGGACCAGCTATTGAACGACATGAATGCTATTAAATGGGTTACCATAGTGCTATTTGTGGGATTTTGAAGGAGTAAATCATTTTTTTCAGAATTAGATAAACTCCACATCGCATCTTTAATGTTAAAGTCCCCCGCCAGTAAAAAAGAATCGTTTGTAAAATCCATATTTAAGTCCGATATATATTCGTAAAATGTAAGACACGATGATTCATGCTGCCGGTTCTGAGGGAAATAACAACAAAACAATCTTAAACATTTACTCCCGTCCAGTACAATAACGACATTGGTTATATCAGCATTAGGTAGGTCAGGTAATGGTCGCGAGCGCCGCATATCGACGGTTAGCCCTCTGCGGACGGCTATCAGTGTACCGCCACCTCTCGTTAGCCCTACACGTTCGTAATCCCGATCATTACGATACACTGTATACCTAGGATCTACTAGCTCGCAGTCTGATATACCCGGGAGTAGCCAGGTTTCGCTTAAACAAACAATGTCGTAGTTATTTTTTAGTATATTCCTGTACAACTGGCTTGTTTTAGATCGCAAACCTCGTACGTTCTGATAATAGATGCTAACATTCATAGTAAGTCAGTATAGTTATTGTCTTAATAGAAACTGCAACTACCAACCCTAAGTGTGAGATGTGTATGAGAACATATTCAAACAATAAAAACTTTAGCTGTTCTGGTGTATCCAGTCGCTGCCACAAGCGAGTAACAGTAACAAATAATATACAGGTAAGACTATAATAGTACTTTTTATACTTTTTGTGCAATTCGGAATAATTATAGGTTTCACTAAATAGCAATTTGCCATACCAAAATGTTAGAAAAACAAAATAACTTATTATAATCTGCCGACAACAACACAATATCCTAAGAATTATTTTCTTGCTGCCATGGCTGCCATAATATCTTTCATAATATTTCTTATATAGACCTAACTTAAAAAGTAAGGTAACCACAAATACAAACCTACAAAAATCTACAAGAATTAACTGAGTGTTTACAAAATATATTTTGTGCCAGACGTTAAACCCTAATATAATATTAATTAAACAAGTATTACAATTAAATTTGATGTACGTTCTACTGAGTTTTAATTTTGAATAAAATATTTTTATAAAATATACAATTGTAGGATGAATACATAATATTAGTAGCAGAAACTGAGTTATAACAAGTACATTTCGCAAAAAATAAAGTAGAACATAAATTACAGTAAAACTTATACTACAATATGTTAAAATATCTCCAAGATGTGTTAATTTTATTAAATCTATCTTTGAACATAAAACAACGTATTTTATAGTTCTTATGTAATTTTCTTTAAACATTCCTCTGAGGTTATATGAAATACCGGTGAATTTTCAGATTTTCGCACCATGACCGTACAGTTTTTAACCCAAATAAAAGCCCACTTTTTTCCTTTACTCTTCTTTTTGCCTCTGCAAACAGTGCTTTATTTGTAGGAGATAAATGGACATTACAATAAATACGGCCAGTAGATCCAACAAAACCTATATCACTTGCTTTGAGATTCTTCAGCTTACGTACAGAGGATAGGAACTCGTCTTTCTTATATCTAGCCAAAAATTTAATTATGATTGGCTTCGGCCTCTTATCGCTAGAATCATTTTTAACAGCAATGCGTGTGACAAAGTCAATATCGTTCTCAACGTTTAGCTGGAATTCTGATTTTTCAGCAAGATTTCTAAGTATCTTAAGTAAATTCTCATCTCTGCGTTCGGGAACTCCATTTATTTGAATATTAGATCTTCTTACCCATTGTTCATTCCTACTATTACATAAGGCAATGTTGGCAATGTTAGACCTTAGGTTTTCAATTTCCGACTTGAGAGCTGATTTTTCTGTGGTCAACTCATTAATTTGCTCCTGGGCAGTGACAAGAGCGGCCTCCATGGTAGATATTTTTGACTCATAGGTCCCAATAATGGCAGAAAAATGTTCTATCTTTTCAGTAAAGTGAGATTTTAGCGAATCAATAGCAGCTGAGAGAGTATCGAACCGGAGATTTATTTGAGACATTAAAGAATTGGCATCAATATTGATAATAGATTGAGGCTGATCAGCTGATGTTTCCGTAGTAGACAAGGTACATTTATTTACTGGGCTCGTTCCCAAGCCTTCAGCCACCCTTTTTGGTTGTTTACATGTAGAACATTTCCATTTCGCTTTATTCATAGGCAAAATCTTTTTATAATCCACGTCATTCAATCCCACACAAAAATAATGATAGACTGCTTTGCAAGATGCACATTTAAGGCATTCTTCAATACTGAGATTAGAAACACATATTTTGCATTCCATCATAATTATTAGAAAATACTAGGTCTTCGGTGTCCTTTTATGATAACTCGGCAAATCGGCACACGATATATTCGCGAACCAAAGGTCTTAAGTGCCAGGGAGATACGCGGCGCTTACGCGTATAGTAAAGTAATCGTGTTCACTTGGGAAAAAGTTACCTTAATACCAATTATTTCTGTTGAACTTATATTCACAATGATTGCTTATTAAGTTCCTCGCACTTGTATCACTAATTCCATGCGCATATAACACTTTTAATGATTAATTATGAATTATTTAGTTAGCACGTAATGTTACACTTTCGGCGGATTACCCTCTAATTGTGTTTATATATCACTTAAACCGCGGGTAACACCGCGGGGCACAGCTAGTAGGATATATTACCTTAATTTTTTTCGCGCTACATGGCAGCAGCACGGACACAAAAAGTTTTGTTATGACGTGAGCAACATGTCGGATTTTGTTCGGGTTATTTACTGTATGTGCAAGTAGCGCCCTCTACTCCGACCTTTGTATAACATTCCCTATTGAGTGTATGTTTCGGATTGGCAACACCACTTCGTTACGCTTACGCCCGTTATCTAAAGAATTTTGGGTAAGTAAAGGTTTATTTTACAATTTACCTCTATAACAAAAAAAATGACTATTTTGACCTCTACTAAAATAATCTTACATATAAAATTCTCGTGTCACAATGTTAGTTACCGTACTCCTCCGAAACGGCTTTACTGATTTTTACCAAATTTTATATGCATATTCAGTGGGTCTGAGAATCGGCTACTGGCTACTTTTTATATTGATAAGCGCATTTGTTGAATAAATAATAGTAAATTATTACAACTCGAGACTGACGGCGACCATTGTTTGTGCGACGGGATAGCGATGGACGTTGCCATGGTGCCATACTTATTTAGTCACTTCAATAAAATATGGGCGAAATACTTTATATGGAAAAACAACATTTGCCGGAACAGCTAGTAATAAATTATGTATTCCTCTTGCTCCAAATAAATTCTGCTCCTTATTATGTTGCTAATCTCTCAGGAAGTTTCACAGAACACGGATTTTTTCGTATAAAGCCTAATTAGATAGGATTATATTCAATTAATACACGATTTTAGTCCGTTCCTATTATCTTGATTATTTTTGGAAGAATTAATTAACTTCATTTTTAAGATAAAGCTAGGACGGAATTCTTGATATTTTATTTATAACTTGAACATTTCCATCCTTATCGATAGCTCTCACGTCATCCAATATAGATCAACCGTACTATGTTTTTCATTATATTATAATATTATGTTTGTATTACTTACTTTATCCATCTTATACAGGGTCACAGAATACATATTACTACAAGTAACAGGGTCCAATTATTAAACCTTCCGGCCAAATTTCGATAAATTGATCCTTGTTAAAAATAAAAATACACGTATTTTTTCTTTTATAATCACTCAGTACTAAAATATTGAGAAATAGCTTCCGAAAGTTTTCCAAGAAAATCGGCCAAGCGCGAGTCGGACTTGCGCACGACGGGCTCCGTACCGTTATAGAGAAAAGGTAGGCCAAACCAAAATTGTGTTTTTTGTATGATTACGAGAAAAAATGGGCAAAAAAAAAATCACGTTTGTTGTATGGGAGCCCCACTTAAATATTAATTTTGTTTTATTTTTAGTATTTGCTGTTATAGCGGCAACAGAATTAATACACAATCTGTGAAAATTAAAAAAGTCTAGCTATAGCGATTTTTGAGATACAGCCTGGAGACAGACAGACAGACGGACAGACATCGAAGTCTCAGTAATAGGGTCCCGTTTTTACCCTTTGGGTACGGAACCCTAAAAACACTACAATTTAATGGACACTACGCGTCTCCGGCGCGTGGCTCCCGCGTCACCCCCGCTCTATCCACATTCCACCGCCGCGAAGGGACCGTTCTGCAACGATTTTAAGTGGGATAAAATATGTTATTGTAAAAAAATTAACACCCTATTTTATGGACTCTACTAATGATACCTAAGCTCTAAAAATTTGGCCGGTAGGTTTAATTGCACACCGTATATAAAATTCTCTTGTCACAATGTTAGTTACCGTACTGCTCCGAAACGGCTTTACTGATTTTTACCAAATTTTATATGCATATTCAGTAGGTCTGAGAATCGGCTACTGGCTACTTTTTATATTGATAAGTGCATTTGTTGAATAAATAATAGTAAATTATTATAACTCGAGACTGACGGCGACCATTGTTTGTGCGACGGGATAGCGATGGACGTTGCCATGGTGACATACTTATTTAGTCACTTCAATAAAATAATATGGGCGAAATACTTTATATGGCAAAACAACGTTTGCCGGAACAGATAGTACTATACTATAATATTATAAATGCAAAAGTGTGTCTGCTGTCTGTCTGTTACCTCTTTACGCCAAAACCGCTAAACCGATTTGACTGAAATTTGGTATGGAGATACATGGAATCCCGGGAAAGGACATTACATTATATCCCGGAAAAAATGTATGGTTCCCGCGTGATATACGAACGCAACGGAGTTGTGGGTGTCATCAAGTTGTTTGTAATACTCGCTTTATAAAGAAATAAATTTGTTTTCTAACATTATAAATAGATGCCATTTATTTATATACAGGTGATTTGGTCCATTAGGAAGGATAAAGGGAAGTAATAGAAACGAAACACAACCATCATCAATTCTCATAGCCTCTACTTTATTAAATCAAATGGTTTTCGGGATCAGACGCTTTATATATAAAACCTTTTTATTCTATTCTTTTTTAAAAAACTATTACTAAAGTACACTTCACTGATGATTTTGAAAAAATTACATTGTCATCCATGCCGGACTGATGTCATTCAAAATTACACCAGCGCTAATTCAAGGACATCTTTTGTTTGTGGCCGAATTTAATTTGGCCACATACAAAATGATAATATATTTTGTGTGACAATGTGTATGAAACAGATGCAGGTACTTATTTCAAGTAAAACATTACAGAAGTGGAAGTGTTAGTAAACAGCGAAAAAAAAAAACTTCATATAATTATAATACAAACGTCATATATAAATATTTATTTCGCTATAAAATTTGTAGTTTAGTATAACTATAGGTCTACCAGAATCTGATGGCAAAAAGTGCGAAAATAAATTGACTCTAGCAATACCGGAGTAATTGGGATAAAACATTTTGAACCTTTTATTTTCTTATAGCGGCTGATTCTGTGTGTGCAAAATAAAAATTTATCCAATGATCAAGGATATTTTTTGAAAATCTGCTGTCAAAAATTGCCATGAGATTCTGGTAGACCTATATAATGCATCTGTTTACAATATAATGGCATTTTCATGACGCGTCATACCAATGAAATTGATATTCGAAGAAAATATATCTTCTTGTAGGTTTTAGATAAAATGGACAAGGTCGAACAAGAAACGAAGCATAGATGTTGGATTAATACCTGTAGAATCAGGGTACATATTATATTATAAGCAAAAATCGACCGTAACAGCATATTAAACTGTCATCATATTATGTTATCATCGTGTCATCTTGTCCAGTAATTACCACAAAACTGATAAGGACAAAGGGACCGCACGCTATTCGCGCCATTTGCATCAATTAATTTGTATGAGGCGTTATCATGAGTTACTGAAATCTGCGTTTCTGAAACTCTGGCCGTGTTTGAGACACTCGTATTTATGCAGTTAGTATTTTAAAATAAAATAATTTAAAATATTATTAAAGATATTTTAAAAACACAAGGGAGAAAACACAACCAGAGCTTTTAAAAAACTTTATAACCTACAAGGTTTACCTGTACTTATACTTATTATTACTTATTATTTAGAAAAGCGAGCTTTTCTTATTCAAAACATTCATTGCAAATGTACTCCACGGCTTGAAAACTGTATCCCACCAAAAATATACCTGTTAAAATGAGGCCAAGTTCCTATCGGCTAATTTTTGGCCTAAAAAAGAGTTGAAATCGAATCAAATGCCAAGTTCAGATGCACTTCATCGATCGTAATCATCTTCATCTACAGCCTGATCCATAATACTTCTAATTTGAACTTGGCAGGTTAATTTAATTATATTATCTAATTATACAATTAATCAAGTGTTACGTATAGCACGAAAACCTGCCAAGTTCAAATTTAGAAGTATTATGGATCAGGCTGTTGATGAAGATGATTACGATCGATGAAGTGCATCTGAACTTGGCATTGGATTCGATTTCAACTCTTTTTTTAGGCCAAAATTTAGCCGATAGGAACCTGGCCCCATTTTAACAGGTATGTTTTTGGTGGGATTTCAATACTTTTTTTTGAAGAAATCATACCTATTTTTTTCTTTTTGTGCCACACCCGACATAAACAATACTTTCGATAGATGGCGCTAGTGGTATTTGTTAAACGGTTAATAGAAGTCAAATTTTTAAGTAAACAGTATTTATTTAATAAGCTATACAGTGTGCATTATACATGACCATATTTTATACCCGCCCCCCTCTCCTCCTCACCCTCCACCTTCCTCATCGTACTCTCATTATATCACTGGTACATAAGAGTTTTTATCTATAGTTCGTAGATAAGCCGACTCGCGGTTGACCGATTTCTTAAATTTCTTAATTTTTATTAATCTACATATAACACACGACCTGTGTGCCAAATTTCATGACGCTAGGACATTTGGAAGTGGCATCTAAAGTTCGTAGATGAACCGACTCACGCTTGACCGATTTCTCAAATTTATAAATTTTTTGTTAATCTACATATAACACACGACCTGCGTGCCAAATTTCATAACACTAGAACAATTGGAAGTGGCCTCTAAAGTTCGTAGATGAACCGACTCACGCTTGACCGATTTCTTAAATTTCTCAATTTTTTGTTAATCTACATATAACACACGACCTGCGTGCCAAATTTCATAACGCTAGGACAATTGGAAGTGGCCTATAGGTTTTGATTACCGGTCAGTGAGTGAGTGAATGAGTGAGTGAGTGAGTCAGTGCCAAAATTAGCTATTTTTACAGGGAGATATTTCACACACACTTTTTCACAGCCACTTTTCTCCACTTTTCTCCATCTACCGAAGCTGTATCTATGAAATTGAGTATACTTCTTAAGTACTAGTATATAATTACGTAGGTATAATTTTATCTTTGCATTGGCAATAGGCACTGAGTACAGTGGGGTCAAAAGTGCGTCGAAACGGTTCGCGTAAATAGTGCACGGCAAGCGCGCGGCCTGATGGAACTTGGCCTGCGCACTTCCGTGCGCTTTGATATTTTAGGTCGAGGTTTGAGGCCTGTGTGACACCGCTTACGTCTCGATTGATACTTCTCTAGTATATTTAAGCTCTTGCTTGTTTCTGTAGGTGTATTTTTACACTATTATATATTTTTTAAGACTATTTTGTTATTCTTTTTTAAAACTTTTAAATATATAAATTACACAATTTATTTGTAATAAATAATGCAGTTTTTGACGTCATGGTCAATTTTTCATAAACACAATTATTAAGTATACAAAACCTTCTGAAAATATGTAAATAATTTCAAAAAACGTGTAAAACTACTTAGACCTCTCTGTATAAAACTTTTGGTGTGAAGTTCTTTGATTTATTACCCTTTTTTTGTCTTATTATATTTGTGTAAAGTTTATTTAGTTTATTATATCTTAATATTATTGTATGTAATATACATATTTATATATTATTTTGTTGTCATTATAGTACTTATTCATAATTTTATTACTGATTGTCTGGAAGAAACCGCTTAAAGCGGTAGGACCGCCATTTTGCACATTTTTGTAATTTTCATACATACTTTTTTTGTTGTTATTTCTTTTGTTTTGTCTCTTTTTAGGGTTCCGCCAAGTGGCAAAAAACGGAACCCTTTTAGATTCGTCATGTCTGTCTGTCTGTCCGTCCGTATGTCACAGCCACTTTTCTCCGAAACTATAAGAGCTATACTATTGAAATTTGGTAAGTAGATGTAGTCTGTAAACCGCATTAGGATTTTGATACAATAATGGAAAAATTATTAAAAATTTTAGGGGTTCCCATAGGTACAACTGAATCAAAAAATATTTTTTTTCATCTAACCTATGCGTATGGGGTATCTATGGATAGGTCTTCAAAAATCATATTGAGGTTTCTAATATCATTTTTTTCTAACCTGAATAGTTTGCGAGAGAGACTCTTCCAAAGTGCTAAAATGTGTCCCCCCCCCCTAACTTCTAAAGTAGGGGCATGATAAGTCTAAAAAAAATATATGATGTACTTTACTATAAAAACTACCAACGATATTTGGTTTGAACGAAATCTAGCAAGTAGTTGTTTTTTTATACTTTTATATTTAAATAAGAAAAAAAAAATCATCTAACCTGTGCGTGTGGAGTATCTATAGATAGATCTTCAAAAATCATATTGAGGTTTCTAATATCATTTTTTTCTAACCTGAATAGTTTGCGAGAGAGACTCTTCCAAAGTGGTAAAATGTGTGTGTCCCCCCCCCCCCCCCCCCCCCTCTAACTTCTAAAGTAGGGGCATGATAAGTCTAAAAAAATATATGATGTACTTTACTATAAAACTACCAACGAAAATTGGTTTGAACGAAATCTAACAAGTAGTTTTTTTTATACGTCATAAATGGTAAACTTAATTTAACTTTCATTAAATCAACTGAAATATAAAAATAAATCAAAAACCTTTTAATTTCATAAAAATAAACCTTATTGCTGCTGCGGAACCCTTCATGGGCGAGTCCAACTCGCACTTGGCCGGTTTTTATTTTATGTCTTTTCTTTTTTGTATGTGCAAATAAATAATGTATTATTATTATTATGTTTGTGTAAGGCATTCCTTGCTCACGGGCAATTAAATCCCGGACCTTTGGAAGGCATGCGTGGGGCCGAAGCCAACACGCAGAGGCCCGTTACACAGTTTTAATCTAAATGTAATGTGACACTAGCCGGCGACTCTCCCTGTCCGCACTATGGGAGTACGACCAAGGAGAGCCAGCGGCCAGTGTAGGACTATTGCAGGGAATGGATATTAGAAATGATACCGGGCTATGGAGATGACGTGTTAGTGGACTGGGTAACTGGAACTATGGGAGGACTATGGCGTCTGCCGATACAACGTGGTAACATGTATCATAAAGTTGGCAAACGGTGACTCGCCAACTCTTTGAATGGGCCCCTCAAAATGGCCGCACGCATGGTGCACCGAGGCGGCAACATTGACAGAGCGGCTTGAGGCAGGAGAGGTGACTTTAAACGCCGTTCACTTGCACCCTCAGAGGATCCCATCACGTGGCCCATTTGCCACTTACGCTTCACATCCTCCCTCCGAGCCGAAGCTCTCGCGACTCCACTCTGACCGGTCGGTTAAGGCAAGGCAGAGATGGAGAACAGGGGCTTCCCTGGGAGCACTCGGGTACGTGGGGTCGCTACTCCCCAACAGCTCGCCACAAGCTGCCCTGTGGGCTTATTATTATTATTATTAACGTTTAACATTTTCAGAAAGTTCTGTTTGCAATGTCTGAAACGTCTTCTATGGATAATAAATTTTCAAGTTTAACCATCTTCTTTTTAAAAAATAAATGGAAACTTATAACAAAGGTATATTATGTCAATCTTTTCACTCGATTGCAGCTGACATGGCTGGTACTGACGGCTCGAACTGAATTTATGTAAAAGGGGTAAATGGGCAGTGGGGAAAGGATAAAATAAGGGAATGGGGAAAAAAGTGAGATGAGGTATTAAATCCCAGGGAAAAGCAATTTTTAACCGAGTATTCCACTTCACTTAGCCAATATTATGGTATCGACATTTTACATTATTCCAATTCACTACTCCTAGTATACTTATGGAATATGGACATAAACAAACACATACTATTGAAGTATATAAATAAAAATTAATCTTAAATTTTGTTACTCTCGCTAACACTTTTAAAACGGGTGAACCGATTTGGCTAATTTTAGTATTGAAATATTCGTGGAAGTGCAGGGAAGGTACTTCGTATCAGTTACCAGTTACCTCCCAATATGAATATTAGAAGGAACGGGGTCATGTAGTAAAAATAAGACTGAGAAAAAAAACTCGTAGTTTTTTTCAAAGATTTTTTTGTGTAACGATTAATACGTTCAATATCTTATCTATAAGATACATTTCCACAGAGAATATTTACTGTGTCTATGTCAAGTACACTGAAATGAGGGCAGTGGTTAGTATTTCGCTGATAGAGAAATTTGTACTCTACAATAATGGGTTAGAGTTTATATTTGTTTGTGCTTAATTTTACGAGAGTTTTATATGAAGCGGTGGGCTAGTTAAAAAGATTTATACCTGGATAATAAAGTCTGGAGTATTTGCGCATACTTCATGTGTGAGAATGGTATGAGTAGGCGAAGTCAGTTATTCTGCTATTTATATTCACTTTTACTACGCCTTGGGCGTGGTTTTGATGCAGTTTCGGTATAACAACGAAAAAATGGTACCAGATGGTTTCCAGACTTCGGCACGTGTGTTTGTGTGCGTGCGACTAGACGTATGCGAATCATAATTGCATAAGTTGTTAAAAATGTTATGCAATAGCTTTACCACGGCAGTCCCCGAGTGCCACACGATTTTTTTTTCCAGGATCGATTTGCAGTTGTTTTTTTCCTGATACGTATTCTATTGAAAAAAATGTAAATTAAGTCCCAACTTATAATTTTCCGTTATTTTCACACAACGCCCCAACAGCGGTCGTTAACCCTAATATTATGAAAATCGATAGAAAACTTTCATTGAGCGAGTATGGCTGTACTCATTTCACATACCATAATACGTTGTGTGTTACAATTCCAGTATTTTTCCAATTCATGTAATTTATAAAATGAAAGGATTTCAAACTCAGAAATGAAAAGGTTTCTTAGTTTTCGTTTTTGTATGACGTATTATCTTTTAATAAATAAAATCATTTATTTCGGGCTTCTGAGACCCATATTTAGATACATTTAAATAATTCATTACATTATTGTAAAATTAACATTACATTACAATTTCAATACATTAATTAAATACGATTATGTTATAAAAATTAAAATTTAATTTAATTTTTAAAAGTTTTTTGACGTGTTTATATATATATATATATATATATATATATATATATATATATATATATATATATATATATATATATATATATATATATATATATATATATTTCAAGTCCCAGTCAAGTACAATAACAGGTCGGCGTTATTACTTCAAAGTTTTCAAAGTTACGTTAAAAACGTTAAGTCGCCCCTTGAATATTTCAGGGGAATTTAATTTTCCTTCGAAAAATGTTCGAATTTTCGGGTCTCATCTCTATAATTAGGTTTAAGATGCTCTCGAATTGTTTTTGAAATTACTTTTTTGTTATTTTATCTTTTGGAACTAAAATATTGAGGCATACTGGTGACTTTTCGATTATGTAACGTCGTTTATAATAAAAGGACCTAGAAGTATACCTCTCGGTGTAGGATATAATATTACTGCAATGCTTTCACGCTAGAGTGCAGCACCAGCACAGACAGTAAACAAAACGTTTTGTTCAACGTTTGACAGCGTTTCTGTCAATATTCGGATATGACGTGTGCAACGTGTGTCAGATTTTTGGCGGATTACTTACTGTGCTAGTAACGCCCCTTGCTGCAAGTTGCAACCTTCGCGTAAAATTGCCGATTAAAATTAAGAGACATAAATAACTCAAAACGCATGTTTTCCCAGGGATAAGACATGCTTGAATACAAGAAAATGCTTGCAGCCGTTCCACACAAGCACTCGTGTGTTTGAGATTGTCTCTTTTATAATATTATAAAATAAGATAAACCACAAAATCTCGTAGCTTTTTAACCGACTTCCAAAAAGGAGGAGGTTATATGTTCGGCTGTGGATATATTTTTTTGTTTTTATTTATTATTTTTTTTTGTATGTTCAACGATTACTCCGCCGTTTGTGAACCGATTTTCAAAATTTTTATTTTGTTCTATTTGGTTTCCCTCCAATTTGGTTCCATTTTCACAAAAGTGGTGATCTGATGATGGGATCCATGACTAAACGAGAGAACTCCTCAAAATTTATATGAAAACATATGGTGATTTTGGTTTTATGAGAAGTATCCTAAGCATATGCTACCAAAACGCAAGATTTTGCACCAAGGTATACTTTGGTTCCGAAGATACTAAGAGAACTCCGGATTCCTTATAGATACAAGTTTGGGGGTTTAGGCGCTGTTTTAAGAACTGAAAGCATATGCTACTATGCAAATTACATTTATCATCATCATCATCATCATCATTACCACGTCAGGGTCACCAGTGTCACATGGTTGTATATGGATACAATATACCCACACAACACCATAATTATATCATCACGTTATGTCCTTATAATAATTGGTACTTTTCATAGCAATTTTAATAAAAATATAATGTTGTTTCAAAATAAATGATTCAAGTTCTAAGCGACTTATGTACCACAAAATTGAACATAACAAAGTCAACCTTAACTCCAGAGCGTAAGGCACACATTTGACATTACTTTTGAGATTCGAAAGAAATAAGAGAAGTACCTAAGTTGCTTCGATATGCACTACACTAGTTTAACTATTAACCAATCAATCCCCGAGCGGCACCCGGCTGCCGCATAACAATTAAAAATCTATTGTGTCTGCGATTCCCACGATCGAGGTAATAAATTGAACCCTTAGTATGAAAATACTTACATAGGAAAACAATCTACATCGTAATAGGAATAAGAAACACAATCGCATTGAGTGTGACTCTTAACAAATTGTAATAAGATACGTAGAATATACGCGATGGTTTACTAGGTAACTAAAAAGAGTGAAATTATTATTTTTAACAAAAAATTAAAACCGACTTCCAAGGTAAAAACAATAATAACATCCTTATAATATGAACTAAAAAGTATTAAATAATGTTTCCTATCTAATAGTGCCTTTTTCCGAATTCGGCTAAACCTCAACTATTTCTGTACTCAATCTTCATAATTTTGAAGTCGGTGCCAGTTCCAAAAGTTTCAAATACCTATTCTGTCAGAGAACTGAAGATTCAGCTATATCTGGTACCGACTTCAAAATACAGAAATAGTTGAGGTTTAGCCGAATTCGGAAAAAGGCACTATTAGATAGGAAACATTATTTAATACTTTCTAGTTCATATTATAAGGATGTTATTATTGTTTTTACCTTGGAAGTCGGTTTTAATTTTTTGTTAAAAGTAATAATTCTTTCACAATCACGTTCTAGTTATAAAATACATCAATATATACATTCCATAAAAAACAAACTTCACATAAATAATCCTAAAAACATAAAAAGTATTTTGACAAAGCTTTCCTGGAGCGCTTTTCCTTAAAAAGTGCTTTACCTCTGAAAGCTAGCAATTAATACTTTCGACGACTAGACACTTCGTTTAAAAATTGCGGGACGTAGCTTTTGCGGCGCGGCGGTACCGACCAATGCGGGCCACGGGTACTAATGAATATAAATCAAAACTACTGAATCGATTTTAATCATTTTTTCAGTGAGTGACCTAGGCTATATATTTTATATCCGTGCGAAGCCGGGGCGGGTCGCTAGTGTTAAATAAAAATACTAAAAGAGAGTATATAAAGGAACATAAAAGAAAAACCAATTTGACGCGTTTCAAAATTTCCTTTGAGCGAGTACAAAACGGTTTTTGTGTCGTAGATACTACGTAGATAGCTTAAAAACGAATAAACTGTTTCTCGAATTTAAAACATAGCTCTACAACAGGGGTAAGATCACACAAAGACGCGACGTACCGAATTTTGAAAATAGCATTTCAAAGTTACGATGACTACTAAATGATCCTCGCGACTTTTTGCACAGAAATGTCTAGTTTTTTATTCCTTGGTTATATCAAATTTCATCAAAATCGGTTGAGCGGTTTGAGTGTGAAGAGGTAATTAATAGACAGACATTATACTCGAACATTTATTCATCGACATTTAGTTTATGAATAAAGAAA
The DNA here is from genome assembly GCA_905187585.1 of Cyaniris semiargus. Classification (NCBI taxonomy): domain Eukaryota; kingdom Metazoa; phylum Arthropoda; class Insecta; order Lepidoptera; family Lycaenidae; genus Cyaniris; species Cyaniris semiargus. The sequence continues at coordinate 14,251,450 of LR994563.1, read as the reverse complement.
GGTTTTCAAATTGTTGACTAAGCCACCAAGTTTGGGAACAATCCCGCACGGGTCTATCTTTTAGCAAAAAAGTTCTGCGTCTGACCTATTTATGTTTATTCTGGACGCGCTGGACCAAAGAATATGTTTCGGAGCTGCAGACCAGGACCAAATGGAGGCAGAATTCGGCGGAACTATCACCGGACCAACTGGTTCTGATCAAGGATTCTTCTCTTCCCCCACTGAAGTGGCAGCTCGGTCGTGTCGTGAGAACGATTAACGGCAGCGACGGTATTGCCAGAGTAGCCGACATCAGAACGTCGTCGGGAGTCCTGAGGCGAGCCTATACCAAGATATGTCCACTGGTGGACAACGAACACTAATGATGAGGGAGCTAAGACTGCAGAAGACGTTGTAAGCTACTGCTTTCAAGGCCGCGGGCATGTTGGGTATTATAATCTGTGATGTCATAGAGTAAAGACGGCGAGTAGGTACAAACGTCAATATACCTACGCCAATCAGCTGATCGATACGGGAATGTTAAATTTACGCGGGTACGTCAAGGTCGCTGATTGGCTAATTGTTCCCCAAATTTCCCGTTATCCATGACATTTGTAAATTTTAAAATATACGCTAAATTCTATCACTGAGGCTAGACGTATTATTTCTCTCTCCAAAAAATCACTATTTCTGCACTAAAAAATCAGTCTAAAATTAACTTTCTTCGCGCATAACATTGCTGCTTATCACTGGCGGCAACATAGTGGTGGACTAAAGTCCTTGAATACTAAGTCCTGAAGAGCCATGTCCCTGTACATGTTGTTTACTTGCCCTACTTACATACATACACAAGTCACTCTATTTAATTCATTATAGAGCTCTTTTATGTATCGCTAGGTAATAAATTATTTTTATTACTCCTATTTTCGGCTATTTATTGTATTGGACTACTATTATTTTCCATTTCTTTGAAGGGTTGAAAAGGGTTCCTTGAAAGAAATGATGTCACACTTAATACCATATTCAAAGACATATTATTATATTGTATTTTATTTAGTTACTTAATTTTAATTAAATTAGGAGTTTGACAAAAATGTTGAAGAGTTTATGTAAAATCTTCATAAAATTAAAGTTGAGTGATCGTTAAAATTGTCTCAGTGCGACCGTATTCCTTTTCAATCTTTTTACGATTGTATAAAGGTGCTCCCTGACCGCGAGCATTCACGTGTAATGTAAATTGGTTTTTGTGCATTACATTACAAAAATACCTCCCTGAGCGACGAACATTCACGTGTAATTTAACATTAAAGATTCGACTTTGAGCATTACATTACAATACTATCTCCCTGACTCACAAGCATTCGCGTTTAATGTAACATTCGACTTTTAGCATTCCAGTTGATGTTAGAAGTTGTATGAATATATTACACACTGTATCATTACAAGGTGCGCATTGTAATGCTCGGCTCTACTCCCTCACTAATGTAATGCTCGACTCTGTAACGTTACATTACAAGCGAATGCTCCCGGTGAGGGAGCACCTTAATACACGTGTATAATCTTGGTTAACACAACAATATTTCAATTGTATTTGATGTATTGTTGAATAATACAGATCAGTATAATCCAGTTTCGCAATCGCCGTAATCCCGATACATTACAATATGGAAACTGTTGCATTAGCGGTGCGGGAATAATGTATATTATTTTTGGATCACCAATATTGTATAGTCATGAACACTAAAATGCCTGTGCTACAGTAATATTATAATGCGTCTAATTGTCTGTCCATCCTTAGTCTTCACGCTTAATCGGCTGAACGAAATTTGAAAGATGCTGCAGACAGTATCTAGTATTCAATAAAACTTAACTTTGATCACCGCTTTAAAAATATGTGACCCTTGGGGTAAAAACAAAATTGTAGATGCACAGACCTAACTTTTCCATAGACAGTGCTTCGCTTAATTGTGCCTAAATCTCTATTAAATATAACTTACTTGATGACGCCCGCAACTGTTGCGCCAAAAGTAGTTTATCTCGCGGGAACCCTATATTTTTCCGGGATAAAAAGTATCCTATGTCCCTTCCCGGGACTCAAAGTATTCCCATATCAAATTTCAGCAAAATCACAAAACTGACAGACACGTTTTCACATTTATAATATTAAGTGTGGATTAGATTTCTTCTATAACATATTCCAGTCAAGTACTATATTTTATGACGTAGAGAGTTAAACGTACATTGGATGTTCATAATAATGGTAATATGTAAGTGAATACCCAAGAAATTTACATAATTATCTACTGTAGGTTGCCACCGCGCCCTCATCTTTGGTTCATTATTTGCATAAAGAAGATTATGGTCCATTAAGACTTGTGCATTAAACATTTTAATGCTTCGAACGTTTGATGGAGCTGAGCATTAGAGGTGATTAGTTTTTGGATAAAAATTACTATCTTACCTACTATGTAACATAATATGAAATTCTCGTGTCATGTGCTTTTTGTCAAGCTTCTTCAAAGATCCAGTGGGTCTAAAAATCGGCCAATATTTATTTTTCGTCCTCGAAATAACGTTGTAGCGGACCTAACAGTCCAAAATCATGAATCGCGCTATCGAAAATGTTTTGCAACTTGGACGTTCTAAAAATAAATTCTTATAACAATTACTTACAACCTCTAAACTGAAAACTCTTCGCTCGGTCGAAAGACCTTTCCTTGAGACTCTTATATATCCCTTAACCTTTACGTATCTGGCAAAATAACGTTTGCCGAATCACCTAGTAATATTATTTATATTATACTATATTATATTGGTATAATAAAGTGTAGAATATTTCGCGCATTATTAATTTAGCAATAACCGTCTTCTAAGATCGTTCGTTTTCTGAAGTGGTGATAAAACTGAGGGTTATATTTTATTCTACAAGGACTGATCAAATATGCAAAGAAACAACATCATCATATTCATCATCATCATCACCTATAACTAGCTCACTGGTGGGTAAATTTTAGGTCGTCTGGACTCAGTTAAAAAGGGTTTGAAGTCTTACCCAATATTCTGCAATTGCAGATTGAGTTTTGCAGACTTTATTTTTATTATTATTTCCATAATATTTATAAGTCCTTAGTTTTTTCCCTACCGTTAAGTTAAGTACTTAGGTACTTAGCATGTCTAGACAAATATCTATTTCTTCCTACAGTCCAAACTCCAAACCCTTATAGTCCGGGTTCCGTAGAACAATTTTTTTTGATTACTATTAAGCTAATTTTTTTGTGAGTAGCTTCAGTTTGATAAGACGAACAACAATTTTATTTGCGAAAAATCTTGTCAACCAAGTTTTGTTGATTACAGAACCCTAAAACGGAACGCTAACTAATATTGGTAGGTTAATAGTTACATAATTTAAGAGTAAATTATGTAACTATTAACCTACCAATATACAAAAAATCAGCTGGTCCTACAAATAGAACAATCCATATTTTAGGACCATCAAATCAAAGTATTAAACCCTTTCTATCTCTGTTAGCTACCACTTTCAAGATTTTATGCAAATAAAATTGTTGTTCGTCTCATCAAAATGAAGCTACACACAAAAAATTAGCTTGATAGTAATAAAAAAAAAATTGTTCTACGGAACCCGGACTATTACTACCACTACCGCAAAATTGGTACTCAACATTCGATATTACGGGCTCTATCGACCGCACTCCAAGACATTTAATAATATTAATTACTTAATTTAATAAAAAGTTTGAGAGAAAATATCCTGTGGGGCAAAGGTCAAATCCATACACATATTATGTATTATATAAATGCGAAAACGTGTCTGTCTGTCTGTCTTTCTGTCTGTCTGTCTGTCTATATGTCTGTCTATTACCTCTTCACGCCCGAACAGCTGAACCGACTTTGCTGAAATTTGGTATGGAGATACTTTGAGAAAGGAAAGGACATAGGATACTTTTTATCCCGGAAAAATGTACGATTCCCCTGCGATAACCGAATTTTGGCGAACGGAGTTGCGGGCGTTATCAAGTACATCAGTAATTTAAATTAATCTTTAAACACTCTGAGTGCGGGCGTTTACAATTTTCGATAACAAATTCACTTCAACTTTGTGACGACAGGTGCGACAAACGATATATATGTTTCGGCAGGTATGGATGGGCCCCGCGGGAATACAACTTTACATTCAAAGGGGAATATCTAACGATTTCGTTAAAGTTTTCGTATTGAAAATCTTTTTGTATTTACATTAGTTCAGGGGATTGAACTTGACAATATGTTTGGGATTAACGTTTTGATTTTCACGATGTTTTCTTTCGCCATACAAGCGTCCGTAAAATGTAGTTGAGATATGGAAATATCCAATTACAGGCGTAGCATGGTCACTATAGAAACGGTTTCTTTCTACGGGAGAATCGACATACTGACAGATTTTATCAACAAAATGGCGGATTTCCATTGTCTGTCACTTTGCCTATTCTTCCGTAGAAAGAAACCGTTTCTATAGTGACCATGCTACGCCTGGGATCGAATCTGCAGCCTCTCGGATGCGAATTATCAAATCCACTAGGCCACACACCTTGAAAAGTTTTTGTTTAGAATAAATTTTCTTCAATATACGAATACTGTTAAAACAAAAGCTTGTTTTTCCTCGAGGGAGAATAACAGTTGAACCTTTAGAGCATTATTAGGTTTCGATGTGATAACGATATAATATTATAATGATAGATAGCATAGATATACTACCACTCCAATTCAGTTTATATCAGATAAAATTATCGGTTGATTGCTGCTCGTGAAAACAAAATTATTGTGACAGTCACCTTGCATATTATAGATATACTAGCTGACCCGGCAAACGTTGTTTTGCCATATAAAGTATTTCGCCCGTATTATTTTATTGAAGTGACTAAATAAGTATGGCACCATGGCAACGTCCATCGCTATCCCGTCGCACAAACAATGGTCGCCGTCAGTCTCGAGTTGTAATAGTTTACTATTATTTATTCAACAAATGCGCTTATCAATATAAAAAGTAGCCAGTAGCCGATTCTCAGACCTACTGAATATGCATATAAAATTTGGTAAAAATCAGTAAAGCCGTTTCGGAGGAGTACGGTAACTAACATTGTGACACGAGAATTTTATATATATGATTTTCCGCGAAAAAATTTCCACAAGAAGAACCTAAGTTCTATCACTGGAAAAGCATAATAAATCAATATGATTATTGCCTTATTATCTACTAGATGACGCCCGCAACTCCGTTACGCCAATATTCGTTTATCGTGCGAGAACCGTACATTTTTCCGGGATAAAAAGTATCCTATGTTCTTTCCTGGGACTTAAAGTATCTTCACACCAAATAACAAAATCGGTTTAGCTGTTTGGGCGTCGAGAGGTAACTGAAAAACAGACGGACAGACACACTTTCGCGTTTATAATAATATTAGTATGGATGTTCTAAAGTTCCGATCCAAGCTTAATCTACCTGTAAATTTCAAAAAAAAAACTTTATAGAATTAACTAGATGACGCCCGCAACTTCGTTGCGCCAAAATTCGTTTATCGCGCGGGAACCGTACACTTTTCCGGGATAAAAAGTATCCTATGTCCTTTCCCGGGACTCAAAGTATCCTCATACCAAATTTCAGCAAAATCGGTTCAGCGGTTTAGGCGTGAAGAGGTAAGAGACAGACAGACAGACAGACAGACACACTTTCGCATTATAATATTAGTATGGAAGTATGGATATTTGAATCTGAAATAAAAATAAATCTTTGTTACGCCACAAAAATGAGATTTAGGTGTTGTTATATTCTACAACTACAACTCCGTTGCGCCAAAATTCGGTTATCGAGCGGGAACCATACATTTTTCCGGGATAAAAAGTATCCTATGTATTGAAGTATCTCTATATCCAGCAAAATCGGTTCAGCGGTTTGAACGTGAAGAGGTAACAGACAGACACACGTTATAATATTAGTATGGATATGATAACAAGAGCTACAAAGTTCCTCAAGCTCATTTTCGACTAGGATATCATCAACATAAGAAGGTGCTATCGATCTCAACACTTTAAGGGTCGCGATACACCGGAATGGCAGCGGCGAGGCGAGCACTTTCAGTCATCAGTGTCATATGATTTAAAAAATAAACTTTATCTTCATTATTGTAATATAGGGTTGCCAACCGTCCTGTTTTCCCAGGACATGTCCTAGTTTTCTTAGTGTCCTGGGACGTTCTGGATAGTTTTTAGATAGCGTCCTGGGTTCATTACAAATTATCCAAGTTTAAAATTTTGTTGTACTTGAACAAAGCGCGGCCCTAAGGGATGGCGTTGACCACAGGATATCGCGTGATAAACTAAACAATGCGGCGTTTTGATACACAAAATTATGGTAATTTACCCCAATTCTGCTATTATATTTGGTGTTAATGTGGAATGCGTTACAGCTTTCATCCAGTTTCAATCGTGTCAAACAGTAAAATTCTCATGAAGTCAAACAAACATCAAACTTTTGTAGGGTTTTGACATTGTTTTGACCAATCGATTTTCAAAATTGACGTGTTAGATGTTTGTTTGACATTTTATTCGAATATATCGTACCTAATCTTTTATCAAAACTTACGCCTCTAGTCCACCGACGCTGCGAACTGGGAACTATTACTGTCTCATCCGCCATACGACAGTGCGTTATATTGCATCTCGCTCTATTCCTGGGGCCGTACCACGAAACCGTTTTGAGACTCAAACAATCGTACGAGAATGCCGCGTCCTACTCTAACAAACGTGAAATGACGTTGTTAGAGTAGGACGCGGCATTCTCATTCGATTATTTGAGTCTCAAAACGGTTTCGTAGTAGGCCTACTGTTTCGCAGATATTTTGCAGTTCGCAGCGTCGGTGGACTAGAGGCGTTAATGTTGGATTAAATAGCATAGAATGGAGGTACTGATCCATCAAGGGATTAACCTGAAATCGGACTGTTATTTCGTATTGAACCAGCATTTACTTTAGGTAACGCCGATTTATATTGCTATGTAGTTTGTGCATGACTGAGTATTTATCCAACCATTCTATCCAACTAAATAATCACCCTACGACAAATTTCTTTCCAATTTCCTATGCTTCATGATATGAGTTTTATGCCTATTGAAGACACATTCAGTTGCTGATGTCCCTGGGTAACTAGCAATATTGTCTTCGGCTGGCCACGTACACACTTTTTCCGTATTTGATTTCCAATGTGGAATTTCGATTTCGAATTCTGTAAGACTAGCGCAAACGTTATGATTTCTTTACGCGCAAACGCGCCGGCTTGAGCTCGAAACGTACGTGCCGATATCGTTCCGTTCGGAAAAAAGCGAACGTGTGCCTCAGTTAAAGTATTTTCTACTGATTACATGCATTTGGATGTCCGAAAACGGAAAACGAATTCGGAAATCGAATAGGGAAAACGTGTGTTTGCGGCCAGCCTAAATCAGCGAGGTTAGAAATCAATATCTTAATATGAGATTTGATAGAGCATCACCAACTTCATGCCACCAAGCGATGTGTACATTCCCGTACATTCTGACACCTAACTTGGCTGTCGTTATCGATTGCAATTTGACTAAGTGCCCTACATTCGACGATAAGTCTCACTTCAGTCGGATTTGTAATTCATATCTGTCGCCTCCACGGAGCCCGCATAATGAACTGGCCTAATATTCCGTGAAAATATTCAGCTGAACTAAGGGAAAACTAGTTTTACAGAAAAATATTGTTATCCAACTGTTAGAAAGAGGTTGTTTTCTACAACCTCTTTCTAACAGTTGGATAACAATATTTTTCTGTCGGTTGTAGAAAACAACCTCTTTCTAACAGTTGTGTAGGGGCGGTAGCACCTTTTAATTAGGGGAGGGGGGGGCGGAATATTTTTGTGGGTCCAGAATAACTATACATAATATTACATTGAAATAAAAGACTTACATAGTAATTTACCTACATTATGAGGAGGTCAAGACGGAAATAGGATTAACGCGAATAATAATTCTAGCAATAGCCAGAATGGTTTACAGCGTTTCTAGATTTTAACCCCTTAATCCTCGAGCGGCCGGATCCGGCCGCGCCATTTGTACTGCGGCTATTCACAATACTACTACACACAGAAGTGTAAATTAGCGTTCTTGAATGGTGATCGCACATTTATCATCACGCACGCGCTGAACGCGCCTCATTTTAGAATTCATTGTAAGAAATGATGTGAAACATCGCACATATTTCGTCCGTACGCGCCGCATTTCGTGTACTATGCGGTGCGTTCGACGCGTACGGTGCGTACGGTGCGGACAAATGTGCGATCAGCTTTAGTGCCAACACACAGAACAGTTTTACGCACTGTGCACTGGCAGTGTACCTACCCTGCTCTTGAAGTGACCTGAAATGACACTAATGTCAAAGTAGACAGAATTAAATTTAAACGGTCACATTTAGCAATTCCTCTCAATCAATTCACAAAACGAATTGTCAAAACTGTCAAACTCACGAATGTCAAATTAGTACAAATTTAGACATCTGAATTGCAAACAGTGTCAATTTTGCGATTTTTAAAAAACGAATCATATTATGAATCATCATATAATTCTCCAAAGCGACCATTTTAGCCCCGCTGATGTAAAAAAAAATAAGTTTAACGTATTATGACAAAAGTCATCGCTAGGGTCGTTACTGTGGTCGTTACCTACAAATTTAGTTGTTGTTTATATTTTGGCACATGCAAAGAAAACTGTCAGAATTCAATTTCAAAATTTTCTTTTTAAAAATAAATTATACCAGCCAGTGCGCCAGCCCTTAACATAGCCTGGCGAAACCCGCAAGGATTGACAGGTATTAATACTCGTCCGTCTCTTAGTAGTCGAAGTACTGGTAGTTATGTCTATTCTGGTAATGTGTGCGTGCGCGGGTTGTTGGCGGTCGTACGAACATAGTCTACTGTATATTATTTAAAGTGTATTACGATTTACGAGATAGACATTATACTGTACGAGCGCACGGAATTAACATGAACCACATTTTCCGCCATTATTGTGCTAAATCTTTTGAAGGTGTTCATAAAAGATAATGGTTATGCCCTATGCAATACATGGTCTTAAGACGATTGTATTATTATATTATTGCTAGACGTTCCGCGTGGCTCCGCCCGCATGCAAATGGAAATGGAAACTGTACATTTTCCAAAAAAGTAACCTAAGGTACTTCCCGTGGTCTACTCTTAGGGCTTCACACGAGACGAGTCACGAGAGTAAGCGAGAGTAACAAAAATCTCGTCTCGGTCTCGTCAATCCTCAAAAAATTGAGTCTCGTTCAAGTCTCGGTCTCGTCTCGTTACCAGTTGTCTCGTCTCGTCTCGCTTAGTTGTAAATAATGATCTATTTTTATACAGGGTGCAATTAAACCTTCCTGCCAAATTTTTTCCAGGGCTTAGGGTCTATTTAACCAAAAAAAAAATTGGGTGTTATTTTTTTTCAATGACATATTTTATCCCATTTAAAATCGTTGCAGAACGGTCACTCGCGGCGCGGGGGAATGAGCGGGGGTGTCGCGTGGGGAGGCGCGCCCGCGGGGGCATGTCACGTGTGGCCGACGCATCGTGTCCATTAATTGTAGTGTTTTTAGGATAACTTTCGGAAGCTATTTCTCAAAATTTTAGTACTGAGTGATTATAAAAGAAAAAATACGTGTATTTTTATTTTTAACAAGTATCAATATATCAAAATTTGGCAGGAAGGTTTAATTGCACCCTGTATAATTAAGAGAATAAGGAATATTTTATGACTAGCGTATTTATATGATAAAATGCATTTTTTTATAAATAAATTTATTATTATCGGAAAGGTCTTGATCTGAATTTGTGCCGTTTCAAGGTTTCATTTATTTTCGGGTGGTAATTCAATGAATTACATTGAGTTTTCGGAGTAGTTGTAATTAGATCCGATTTTGTGCTAGATGTAAATTGTTTATCCTGCATTTATTTTATTTTAAATATATAAATATGTTTGAGGGTCAAATATTGACTATTATTATTGGAATAGGTTTAAATGTTATATAAACTGAAATAATAAATGTAATCACTGAAATAATAATTTATCACGCTATTATACAAAAACATTTTCACCTAGACATAAATTTTATAATTTTACACTCTTAATTTTACCTTTTAAACTACTTGATGACCAAGAAATTAAACATGCTTGCATCACACCATCTTTCAATGATGTACGTGTTTTTGTCTCGTCTCGTCTCGTCTCGAAAAAACGAGACGAGAACGAGACGAGGCGAGAAAAATCTCGCTCTCGCGTGAAGCCCTATCTACTCTCTATCATTGCTAAATTAAATTAAAACAGTCCAGTAGTTCGTGAAATTACCGCGTTCAAATAAACAAAAAAATAAGTTTTTTTCTATTACTATCACTTGCTTTCCTCCATCATATTTTAATAATGTGATGTTATTTTTAATCAATCTTATAGAAAACACTTTTAATCAACACTTAATTGACAAAAAATTAATGGCGTGACAATCTCAGAAACTTATTTGATTTTAATTTGATCTCTCAATAACGAGAAGTTGACTACAAACGAGGTATTATAGAAAACCCCTGCCCTTCCCCCACTGACCACTCTCCCCCTTTTTACCCTCACGATGGGGAAAATCCCGTAATGGGGACTCGTGTACAAAATAATTAGTTGTCGTTTGTGTAAATATAATGTAAACAGGATAAATTATATACACAAAATATATAATTAATAGATGATTTGCTTTAATATAATATGAAAGATTTCTTTTATCAGTAATAAGGAGTTGTTCTTTTTTAGGGTTCCGTAGTCAACAAGGAACCCTTATAGTTTCGGTCTGTCCGTCTGTCTGTCTGTCCGCGGTTTTGCTCAGAGACTATAGGACCTACAAAGCTGTTATTCGGCATGAATGCAGATATTAATGATGCCGGCAAAATGGTACATAAAATCTTAAAAAAATATTTTTATGGTACCTCCCCTACACATCAAGCGGGGATGATTTTTTTTTTTCGCGTCCACCCCACCGTGTGGGGTGTCGTTGGATAGGTTTTTTAAAAATATTACGAGTAATATGAAGTTTCAAAGCGGAAAAAATCGTTAGTCCAGTGTCTCCCCCTTCTACCTGCTAAACGGTTGCTTCTGGAAATATGAAAAAATTCACGGAAGTAGAAAATATGCTGAATTTAAAAGTAAAACTATCACGGCTAAGAAGACTTCATAAGTTATTGAGTAGTCGATCAACTAAAAAAAAGTATTTGGCGAAGTATAAAGGAACTTTTCGTTCAAATTCCTTTTAACGCAACTGAAATGATGTTGTTAGTAGTATAAAACACGTTATAAATGTACATTCATTGACCATACAAAAATTATCAAAAACTAGTGGTACTACGGAACCCTATATTTCGCGTGGGCGTGGCCCGACACGCACTTAGCCGATTTTATTACTTGTAATATGATTCGTACTTTTGGATACTTATATTTCTATTCAAAACCCCTTTCTATTGTAAACTTTATTGTGCTCTACTTTTTCTAGTTTCTTACTTTTTTAAAGACTAATCCAGATACGTAAAACTTTTAATAGGGTTAGAATACAAAGTTTAGCGTGTTCTAACATATTTCTACTGTGTTAGCTACACTTTTAGAGCTACAATTTCAGATACATCCATACTTCTAATATACAGGGTGTCACAAAACTAAGTGATAATACTTTAGGGTGTGTATGAGTCCCGTGTATAGTTCACTGTAAAAGTAGCAGCGCTGAAAAAGGCATTTTTTTCACTTTTGTATGGGAAAACTCGTGACGCTGGGGCTCTTGCCCATACAAATCACAAAAAAAAAGATCTTTCAGGGCTGCTACTTTTACATCGAACTCTCTACAAGGAACACATACACACCCTGTATAAAGTTCTCATGTCAAAGTATTTGTGCGCGAACTCCTCCAAAACGACTCAACCGATTTTAATTTTGGTATGTACATTCGAAAGGTTTTTATCTACTTTTTATATTGATACTAAAAATAATTTATATGGCAAAACAACGTTTGCCGGGTCAGCTAGTATATTATAAATACGAAAGTGTGTCTGCCATCTGTTGCCTCTTCACACCCAAACCGCTGAACCGATTTAGCTGAAATTTTGTATGGAGATACTTTAAGTCCCGAGAAATGCATAGTACACTTTTGTCCCGGAATAATGTACGGTTTCGGCGCGATAATCGAATTTTAGCGCAACGGAGTTTCGATTATAAACTAGTATTATATTAAATTGTATAAAATATACGAAACAGTTAAAACTCTGACACGTAATCCTCTGCGTTATATTTAGCGTATCTATAAATGTATATTTAATCTCGTCTCGCCCACAAATATAAAATTCCAGCTCACTTTACGACGACACTGGTATGACATTATGTTTTTATTACACGAGGCTTTGAAATATAAAATTCTGTCTATGAGCTGTAAAATGGAGCGTATTTTTTAACCTCAAAAAGTTACAGCGCTTCCAAATCTGCAATGTCGTTGACAAAAAATGTACTTTCGCGCAGGAATCTTTTGTTCGGCGTAAAATTATTATCCAAAGTCCTTTTCCAAAACAGCAAATTAACTTATTTAGTTATCTGAAACAAAGAAATTTATATTTTTTTTATTTATTTATAGCTAATTGATCGAAATCAGTTTTTTTGCCGACCTGGTACCAAAAATGCAAAGTTTGTAATTATTATTATCGTATTATTATTTGCCTCAATCCCCCTCTTTGTGTCGTATAACGTGTTTTACAAAATATAAAATTCATGGCACACGTGTTGTTTACATCTGCTTGTCTTCAATATATAATTTTCCCGAAATTTCCATAATCAGGATTGAAAGAGACTACGTGTCAAAAGCTTAATGTAATTCAATGTGTCGAAAAAGAAAATAATTTTCCCTTAAGATGAAAATATTATGTTAAAGTGTATTTAATGTCCCCATGATCTTTACCACCTTACAATGAATAAAAAAAATAACAATGGATCTACTTTTTCAACGTGAAACAAGGGAAAATTATATTTATCTGTAGGGGGATAAATATTCTCATCGAAAACCGGTCCAGTACAAACATTTTCTTTGCAATATTAGCATAGAAATTCAACTGTTTTAACATTTTCCAACTTTGAGATATTTTCTTTCAATATTCAATTTTCGCTTCCAGACTATTACGTGATGGCTGTATGTTTGTATGGCTGTATGTATGTATATGACGTAACACACCAAGTATACTTTCTCACGTCGGCGCCGCGGCAATTCGTTGCGATATTATTGTGGCCACAAATAACACGCGTCTGGTGGTTCTCGTCCAATTAGCGTTGACGCCCACCTGACTAACGCTGCGGTAACGTCAAATACCTAAAATTTGGTTAGAACATAGGTTAAGAAAAAAGTCATCAGTAAGAATGGGTAAAATCAAACAAACAGTTTTTTTATTAATAGGGTCAATACATAATATATATTCAACTAACATAAATTTTGTAGAGAAAATAATTAATTAATTGGGCAGTCATTAAGAATTCTTGTTAAAAGTTTAATAAATCGTTAAAAAAGATTGCGTAGATACATATTTCTATTTGTTTTGTATATTATTGTATATTATTGTATCATATTTTTGAATATTAGATTTAGCCATAGCACTATTTGAATACTATCATTGGTTCGAAACGTAAAAGCTACATTATATATTAAAAAGTCTCTAAGTAAACGAATAGGTAAGTATAGTCTACCTATGTTCAACTATAAAAAGGTGTTACCGAAAATAAGAAATGCTACATGTTTTCCTCAAACATCTCTTCCAATTTGGTATTCAAGTCTACGAACTATTTTACGTCTGCTTCCTAACATTTGTAAGCGCCATCACTAACATAGCTAACAGACGTCAATACGCAGCGGCCGTCGGACAGTAAGCAGACACCCTAAAGCAACAATAAACATGGCTGCTGTTTACGATAGTGCTGAAAGCTGTAATTGCCTACTTTTCCGAAGCTATTTGTATAGGATGAATCAGCTGTAGCGAATTAAAGAAAGATAAAATTGTGAAGTTGCTTAGGAGGCTCTTACGCTCTTAAGCTCTTAGATGCTAGTCTTATTTTGCTATGCATATACAGCATGTAATATCTCTACAAGCATAGACGTATAATATTGGTTTCTTTTCGTGCCTGTTCGTTTATCTACCACGCCTAATCTAAAAAGAAACCCAGAAAGAGAAGATGGTGGCTGAAAACAATACACAGAAATCGGACACTGTAAGTACTATTGACCCTGTTTTAACCGGTTTATTATTATCACCATGCTTAACAAATAAGTAATAATTGAATTTTCATCTTTCCAGTTCGTCAATTGACAAACAATTTTCAGAATTGCGGGCTGAAGATGCTGAACATTTTTTTTTTCTCTCAAACTTTCAATATTTGCTTAACGAAATTGGTCCATAGGTTTCGAAATAACATACGAGATTTAGAAAATCAATTCCGGCAAAATTACGATTAGCAATTTTTTTGGCTACTGGGGACACTTTTTGAAGTAACCGACTATAATAATTATCGCCGTATTATGATAGGTACTGTCTATTTTAGATAAAATTATAGAAATATTTTAAGCGACCAATTAAATAAATATCTAATAGCAAATAGCATCATCAGTGAAAATCATTACGGTTTTCAAAAACATAAAAGCACTACACAGCTTCTGAACAAATTCTCTGATAAAGTTAACGAATGTCTTAAAAAAAATACATGTTCTTGCTCTCTTTGTTGATTTTAGCAAGGCATTTGATATGCTTAATTATCAAACACTTTTTGAAAAACTGTCACAAAATGGAGTACAGGGTCACCTTTTAAAGTCACTTATTAACTATCATAGTAATATACAGGATGTAACAAAAATAAGTGATAATACTTTAGGGTGTGTACGTGTTCCTTGTAGAGAGTTCACTGTGAAAGTAGCAGCGCTGAAAGGCCAAATTTTGTTTTCACTTTTGTATGGGGAAACTCGTGACGCTCGGGCGGCGGGCCCTTGCCCATACAAAAGTGAAAAAAAAATTTCGTCTTTCAGCGCTGCTACTTTCACAGTGAACTCTCTACAAGGAACACGTACATACCCTAAAGTATTATCACTTATTTTTGTTACACACCGTATATTATACGACCGTCAAAGTCGACGGACCCTAGCATCCGACTACAAAAGGCACAGCACAGGGTTCGATCATCGGCAGTACTGAATATCTCCTTTACGTAAACAATATGAACAAAGTAATAGATTTTGGGACAGTATTTTTTTTTTCTTATGAAATAAGGGGGCAAACGAGCAAACGGGTCACCTGATGGAAAGCAACTTCCGTCGCCCATGGACACTCGCAGCATCAGAAGAGCTGCAGGTGCGTTGCCGGCCTTTTAAGAGGGAATAGGGTAATAGGGGAGGGTAGGGATGGGAAGAGAAGGGAATAGGGGAGGGAAAGGAAGGGAATAGGGTAGGGGATTGGGCCTCCGGTAAACTCACTCACTCGGCGAAACACAGCGCAAGCGCTGTGAAACAGCGCTTGCGCTGTGTTTCGCCGGTTTTCTGTGAGAACGTGGTATTTCTCCGGTCGAGCCGGCCCATTCGTGCCGAAACATGGCTCTCCCACGTATTCCAGTTTGCTGATGATACTTGCTTACTAGTGGCGCATAAAACATTTGTGAAGCACAAAAATTGCTCCAACACAATTTCAATAAAATGTGCAAATGGGCGCACGATGTCATTCTGGTGATAAACTCACAAAAAAACTAAAAAACTACACATTTGTTCATCAAACAATAAAACTCAGATCGCACCTACTGTGGTCTGTGATAGCCCACGAACATAACTGCCTGCACTCGTCTAAGACGAACATCTCTTGCCAGTGTCCCACTCTTGAAGTAGTCGACAAACATAAGTACATCGATCGATAGCCGATTTTGTTGGGGGCTGGGGCCCTCAAATTAATTACGTATGTAATAAATTAAGATCACTAACGAGTAAGTTGTACGTGTTGAAATACAAATTACCCTTCAAAATATACTAAGGTTACTTTACCTGTCTTTAGCTGACTCGATTGTTACTTATGGTATACGCACCTACGGTAGAACATATAAAACATACCTAGAAGCTATCTACAAATTACAAATAAAAATTTTAAAAATGATTACTCCTAAAAATGTTATAAAGAAAATTGTAAACAGTGAAAATGAATTATTTAAATATTGTCATGTTATGAGTGTATACGATAAAATTAAATTTCAAATTTTAACAGTATCTTACAATCCAGATTGTCTAATAGAAAAACAGAGACCTTTGCACTTAAGAACAGTATCCTATTTTAATAAAATATATGTATTGCCAAAGTTTAACAATGTTTATGGGCAAAGAACTTCAGATTACCTAATACCACATTATGCTAATAAACTACCTAGAGAACTACAAAAATTGTATATAGACAACACTAATGCTAAGAGTTTGTATTCTAAGTTAAAACTGTACTATTTACCTAATGTTAAAAATGTTAAAAATAATATCTAATAATATGTTGTTGTATGTAAACTATGTAAAAACTGCACTATATTTACCTAAATAATACTAATAACGATATAATATTATGTAATAGCGACTCGCTGGAGCCCAGATAAACCCTGCGGGGTTTCCGTGGTACGGCACCTTGTAAAAGATTGGATTTTTTTAGATAAATAAACGATTTAAAAAATATATATATTATAATATTAAGTAAGCAAGAAGTGAGAATTTATTTCAGTCTTGTTCTGGATTGATTTTAGTGGGATGAATGATTTTCTGTGACAAAATATAATGTGACGGTGATGATGAAGACAATGAAGGTGTATGAGGTAATGAGAAGGGCTGTGTTGATTGTATGGTATAATATGGGTTTGGTGATGGTTGATGAATTTTGAATGGTGATTTCGGTGAATTTATGTCTCTTCCGATGCTGCTCTTTCTTCCTTAGCGGCCATAATTTCTTGGAACACTAACATATCAATATTATGCATCAATATAATTCGACGGTCTTCATCGATTTTTTTTAATTTTTCCGCTAAAAGTTTTGCGTATAAGTCGCACTCGTCCACCTTCTCAGGTTTGATTGCTTTAGCAGCAGCTTTTTCTTCAATAATAATGGAAAAGGCTTCGTCCATTAGCTTCTTTGCCTGTAGTATATCAGGTATACCGTACTGATGCCGTCTCTTCTTTGACGCAAAGTCCACGGCTTGACTTTTTTGACTGCTACTAGTAGATTCATCTGCAGTATTAGAGTTTTCGACTGGTTCCTGAAATAATAAAATGAAATAAAGCAAATAATTAAGCTGATGAAAATATAAATAAAACTTTTAAAAAGTACATACGTTCCACACTATCTCAAACGTAGTAAGTATATTATAGGCCTTAACTATGGACATTATTAGGCATGTTCTAAATTATTATCTTTGAATATAATTTTATAAAACTGCATTCATAACTCAATACCAAATTTTTGTGCGTTAATACACAAATGCTAACAGCAACCAAATATTTATTATATCCTGTTTTTAGTATTTGTTTTAAACCAGCAACAGAAACACACCTTCTGTGAAAATGTTTAGCATCACGGTTCATGAGAAACAGCCTGGTGACATATAGACAGACAGACCGACAGGAAGCAAGTATGTATGTAGGTATCAAAAATCAAAAAATCTTTATTTTCTTTAAATTTATATATTTGCAATGTGGTGGGGTTCTCCTTTTAAGTAGAACTTGTATTGGGATTTGGGAGAGACAATAGGGACAATAGGGATAGGAGTTTGTGTAAATAAATAGACAAATAATTTTATGATCAGTGATAGTTGTATTATGAACCGCTATTTAGCCGGAGTAATAATAATTAAGATTTAGTTATTACGTGATCCAAACAGCTGTTTTTTTCTCGTGTCAAATGTGTGTCCATTCGATGCCATCATGTCCTTGATATAATTATCTAAGTAAGTACAATTATAACTTTCTATTATAATATTTATGTCTCCCAATATTATTATGTCTTCGTTACGTAAATATGAAGAATTTAAGTAATTGTTTAGTGAAGTAATAAAGTTACTTGGGTTATTTTTTGACGGGGGCCGGTAAATACAGATAGTAAAGTGTTGTGGCATAAATACTTCTAGGCAGGAGGCACCAGTGTAATTTCTTTGACGGATTGTTCGAGTTTCTGTTTAATAAATAATACTATTCCGTCGTTCTGGTTAACTTTTCTAATTGAATGATGTGTTATATAATCTGTCCTACGTGGTAGGGATTTCTGTGAGTTAATTCGGCATTCTGATAACGCGATTATGTCAATATCATTCTTTAGGAAACTTAAATTGAACCATAAGGTCATCGATATTTGAATTTTTGTGTATGCTTCGTATATTTTGTGAGATAACTGAAAGGTTAGGTAAATGGGCAGGTAAGTGGTTTTGTATAATATTAATTCCACATTGAATTGCTTTAATATTACTTGTGTTATCTACGTCATTTATTATGTAGTTATTGCTATTATTCATGGACAAATAACGATATAAATTGTTTACTTAGTTTTTTGCATGCAGTATGATAGGGGAGTTAATATATTATCGCATATCAGTATTATATAAACGAAACCTTTCAATAAATATAGAATCTATACTTAATATTATAAAGCGGAAGAGTTTGTTAGTTTGTTTGTTTGTTTGAACGCGCTAATCTCAGGAACTACTGATCCGATTTGAAAAATTCTTTCAGTGTTAGATAGTCCATTTATCGAGGAAGGCTATAGGCTATATTTTATCACGCTAAGACTAATAGGAGCGAAGAAATAGAGGAAAATGTGGAAAAAACGGGGGGAAATTATTTGAAAGGGCTTATTTGAACGCGCTAATCTCAGGAAGTACTGGTCCGATTTGAAAAATTCTTTCAGTGTTAGATAGCCCATTTACCGAGAAAGGCTATAAGGCTATATTTTATCACGCTAAGACTAATAGAAGCGAAGAAATAGAAGAAAATGTGAAAAAAACGGGGGAAATTATTTGAAAGGGCCGATCTCACGAACTACTAGAGCAATTTTTCTGTTATTTGGGTCAGATAAGAAGTAGACCACTTGAAGGACCATAGGCTATTTTTGTAGACTGATTTGTCTGTGAAATATCTAATTTACGCGGGCGAAGCCGCGCGGAACGTCTAGTAATATTATAATTGTATACTTTATTTCCACATTTTCTTCTATTTCTTCGCTCCTATTAGTCTTAGCGTGATAAAATATAGCCTATAGCCTTCCTCGATAAATGGGCTATCTAACACTGAAAGAATTTTTCAAATCGGACCAGTAGTTCCTGAGATTAGCGCGTTCAAATAAGTCGTTTCAAATAATTTCCCCCCCGTTATTTCCACATTTTCCTCTATTTATTCGCTCCTATTAGTCTTAGCGTGATAAAATATAGCCTATAGCCTTCCTCGATAAATGGACTATCTAACACTGAAAGAATTTTTCAAATCGGACCAGTAGTTCCTGAGATTAGCGCGTTCAAACAAACAAACTAACAAACTCTTCCGCTTTATAATATTAGTATAGATTATGTAATTATAATAATGTATATATTTTGTTAGCGTATTTAATATTTATATTGTGTATATTATATTTATAAAATATATTTTGAGCACGTTTTTTTGTAAATATTGTAGAGAAGTTGTTTTGTTTTGTGTATATAGTGTATTTTGTAATAAGTGTATGATAACAATAAGAAAAGTAAATAATTTAAAGTTACATACGTGGCAAAGTACATTCCTGGTTAGTAAACTTAGATTTACTTGAGGTTTAGCACTTTGTGCACTAATAACAATAATATTTTTAGTAATTCCACGATACTTGTATTGAAATAGTCATTTACTAGCTAGCAGATGAATTTGGTTTTCTGACTTGATAGGGATGATTGGCGAAGTAACATCTTGACGCAGGAATACTTCTACGTAGTTGGTCCAGCAGTGTTTAAAATCTTTTGTTCTTTTTAGGTCTCTTGCAAGAAAATGCAGTCGGGCTGCCAATGATGTCAGGCTTCCAGAAATGTATATCGAGGTCTCAGCTGTCTTAATGCCTAGGTGGTTGGAGGATAACTTGCTTGTTTTGTTTTTCATATTAAAATTTTTATTGGCCTTCAATTATGTTATTTGATATGACTGTATTAGTAAATTCAACAATAACAGTGCAATTTTGGAGCTTGTTTTTTGGGGTTCTTAACATGTCCTTGATATCATGTTTTTCTTTTATGCCAAGTGTTTTACTTAAATTACTAATCAAATGTAAAATGATCAATAATTGTAGATCTTGTTTTGTTTCGTCTTTCAGTGGTAAATTTTTCAATTCAATACTTGTTTTTCTGTCATTATTTAATTTTTCCTCATTTTGTTCTCTAATATTATTAAATGCTCTTTGTCAATTTTGGCTTGGTTTTCTAAGAATACAATTTTTTCGTTTAGGTGTGCATTTTCTTCACACAGGAACGCAATAGTATTCAAGTTGCCCGTCGATTCTCTTAGCTCCTGCAAGGTGGCCAAGATAGTTTTCGTTTGATCAGCCTGGGCATCGGTGAACGTTTTGAGTGAGCTGTCAATTTGTTCCTTGATCCAGATTTTTTTTCTCTTCGATAAATTTATTTAGTTGTTTATTTATTGCTATGAATAGCCAACAAAAGTTACATTGGTACATATTATACATTAAGGATTATAATATTTATAACGATTATTGCACTTTTACTTACTGGCTATTACATCATGCTATAAAAAACGGCTTAATAATTTATGTAAAAGACAAAATGAAGTTAATTTAAAATTAAAACATTATCATTAAAACACATTAAATTGATTAGATTACAAAAGCTTCAATAAACAATATAAAACAAATTCATTAAAATTAATTAGGATACATTCAAATTAAAATAACATAATCAAAAGTATAACAAGTAAAGATACAATTCGGCACATTAAAACAAAGGGAGATATGGGGAGAATATCTGTAGGCTTGGTAGGTCTTTTAGTTTTACTGCGCGTGACGGCGATATCATTAGTTGGAGGATCGCCTGCGTTATCTATCATGCATGATCTTTTGTGCGCGTGCATTATTTTATTTTGTTTATAGCGAGCGTAGTTGCGAGTCTTCCTGGGTGTAAAAGGAACAATAATAGTGACGATTATCGCTGTCTCACGCGGCACCGTATTGTCCTTGTGGTATGATAGGGATGGCAATTATCACAATATCACACTGTCCCTGTTTCGCAAGCGCGGAGAGGGGTGGCGACCTTGGATCACTGCTCGCACGCACTGAGTGTTTCGTCCTTTCACTTTTTAACAGTTTTATGCACTTTGATTCTAAATTCTAATTGATCACACATTTGTATGCCGGTTTTATTTTTAACTTTTATTGAAATCTATAAACAAGCGACCGTGTGTCGCTTGTTTATAGATTCTGTTCTTTAGCAAGATCGGGACGAAAGAGCAAAAAGGTACTTATATAACTTAAAAAATAAAAAATTACCTACCTCAGTATTCATTGTAGAGGAGCACTCGTAAATCGGCGCCAGAAAACTATGCATAGCAGAAAATGCAAACCAATTAGTTTTGTAAGATTCCTCGGATTTTATACTGTTTTTAATTTTATTCAGATGAATTCTGTAATACGCCATCAAGGAATCCTTCTTCTTCTTTAATTCTTCGATAGTCGTTGAGTTTTCGTAACTTAAATTACTTATCAAACGACGCCATGCATCAGCCACCAAATGCTTTTTTTTATGATTAATATTTTTTGGATCCCATATGATGGGCTCATTTTCATAATAATGAAGAAATTCCAACACCATTTCATCGCTCCACTCCATTTTTACGAATTACTAACAACCGTGGACGGTGCCGTCGCGCGTTGGGTAAAGCACGTCTTGACGTGTTGAAAACAAACACGAAAATGAACAACGCTAATGCGACCACGCTTGCGCGCTAAAACCCTTTGATGTACCGCCACCCGCTCGATAATGAAGACGCAGCCCGAATGTTCGCGACGATAGCCGATAACGACCGGTCACATCTGCGTCATGCGTGTATCGTCTCATAGCACGAAGCTTCGTGAGTCGTGACACGTGACGATAGACGCAGGTGCGGCATGACAGTCAGGGTTGCCAACTTTTCCAGCCACCATAACCGTACAACAAATTTATTAAAGATGTATCAACATAATAAATACCTAAAATATAGGTGTAGGGTAGGAAAGTCCGGTCGGAAGTTAGTGACCTGACCCCAACAATTTCTTCTAAAACCCAACAGTCCGGTCAAAAACCGGACTGTTGGGAACCCTGATGACAGTATAACTATGTTTGGCCACGATTTACACGATTTACGATATTAGCCTGTACAATATAATTTCACAACTGTAACTAAACTTACCCTTTAAATTACAATAAATAAAAGAATAAACTACAAAATATTTAATATATGCTAGACACGTTCGCTTCGGTGATTTCAAAAGGTTTTCCATCAATATTGATTGACATTTCAATGCTTTGTCTACAAACAACATTTGTCCGATATCGACAATTTTTTTTTACTCATAAATGCGATTGTGTTTCTTAATCCTATTACGATGTAGATTGTTTTCCTATGTAAGTATTTTCATACTAAGAGTTCAATTTATATTATTGTAGTATCGAAGCAAGTTACTTCTCTTTTTTCTTTCGAATCTCAGATGTAATGTCAAATGTGTGCCTCACGCCTAACTTATACACATTAAGCAATAAATTATGTTATTAATTTTACGGTTCACATTAAAATTATGACAAAAACCTATCCTATTTTTAGTCCCATTAAGATTTTCATCCATTTATCTTGAATGGGACAGTCAAATCTTACATAGATAATTTGCAGGATGCTGTTGCTGCTTCCACGTAAGCGCTGACGCATAGACGCTACTTTTTTGCGAATAATCGCATAAAAATCGTCTGTAAGTGCTTCACAAAACATTGTAGAAGCACTACAGAAGCGAGGCAGCCGCAACAACACCCTAAAAATGTCGTTGTACTGAACACGAAGGGCACTGGCTGTCCGACGCCGATGACGAAACCACAGGCTACTCGAATAAAAGGATTGACAATAGGCCTTGAAAAGAGTTATCTTTACCTCACACGAGCAGCGCGTAAATCTGCGTGCCAGCATGTTGCCTCGAACAGCCAGAGCCCTTCGCTCCCGCTCTATATCATCGTCATCTGACAAATCATCTGCAACTATAATATGTCCTAAGTATCTAAAAGTTTTTACAAACTCTAATGCAACATTATTTAACCTTATTGGCAGGTCATGAGCTATTTTATCTCCACTGCTTTTAAAGACAAGGACTTTGCTCTTCTTGGAGTTATACTTAAGCCCATGGTCCCCCGCATATGGCTCACACAAAGATAACAGCTTTCTAACTGACCGAACTGATGGGCCCAGCAGTACCATATCATCGGCATAGCTAAGATTATTAACAGAAACTCCATCAATGATACATCCAGTATATGGACTGCTGAGCTCACAGATGAGTACGTTTATGTACCAGTTAAACAAAACGGGTGACGTGATCCCCCCCTGTCGAACGCCACAATCTAAGCCATATGCATCGGAAAATACCCCAGCCCACCTTACATAGTTGCGCTGCTGACCATACCAATATTTCAGTACAGAGATAAGTTCAACAGGCACACCCGCCCTGAATAGCTTTTCCCAAAGTTTTTCATATAAAATTCATAAAAAATATTGAAAATTGAGTACAGAATTAGTTGAGGTTGAGTGAAATTATGAAAAAGGTACTGATAAAGAATAATAATTATTTCATACTTTTTAGATAATTGTAAGAATATTGTTTTTACCTTGGAAGTCGGGTTAAATTTTTTGTTAAAAAATAATAATAGACCTATGTAATATGCATATTATACTGCATAGGTCTAATAACCGGCTTACATTATTGCAATCCAGCGCTGGACTGCTACTGGAATAATTTAAATGTTCTAGTGCCCGTTTACATTATTCCAGTCGCAAGCCAGCGATTTGGCTTTTGGGTTGGATTACTGGATTGGAATAATATAAATCAGCCTTATAATGATGATTGATGACAAATGTATTTTTTCGAGTTCCGTACCAAAAGAGTTTATCCGACCGTCTGTTACCAGACTATATTATGACTTGTTTGTGCTAAAATTCGCTAATCAGGGAAAAACTTATAGCCTTTCCCGGGACTCAAAGTATATACTTTCATCTTAATTCGTTCAGCGATTTAAGCGTGATGAGGTTGTGTGTTACCTCAACTCAAGGGAAAACACAAACACGACACGAAATCACAGGCAAACTCTCGCATTCATTATAATACACATTAGTATGAAAGTAACGAATTATTCGAATGTTGGTAGACGAATTTTTACTGATATTTTTTTTAATAGGTGTCAGTTAGTTATACTTAATATACATGATACGACATACATATTATTAGCTATGGACGCTTCACACCACGTCAGTCTTGCCCCGTGCTAAGTACCTACAGGACTTGTGTGAAAAGTGTCTATTAACGCTCTTACAAAACAATTTTGAATGAGAATTAGAAATTCAGGAAGCAAGTAGGATTCAATATACTTTACTAATGTTCCACATACTTAGAGGTATAACCGTCATAAGACCACAGTTGGGTCCATAAAGTACAATTGAAATTCTACCCTGGGGCCATTATGACCCTCATAAACCCGGTTTGGGTACAATACATAATATTATGTGGACGATACTGTATTACGGGTTTAAGCTTAGCTACAGTCATGCGCGGTTCCAGGGGTGGTCACAGGGAATATAACCGCCCTCTTGCTCCCCAAAATGTAGGTTAATTACTATGCAAATTCTTTTATTTGGACATAGATATTAGGTTTATTTACTGCAGCCTAACGACTCGACACTTCACGTCCCATGAGTGCCGTGTCTTGTAGTTTTACTGCTGCTTAGTGCGGTTTAGTATAAATTTTCATACAAGGAATGTATTTTGCCATGAACTGAGGCGTCGCGTCGCTCCGCTGCAGCACAGTTACGTCAAGTGTAGTCTCACCTTTAGACGTAAAGGTTTTTTTTAACAAAATTAGCGGGCAAACGAGCCATCGGGTCACTTGATGGAAAGCAACTATGGTCGTCCATGGACAACAGAATAGTTGCAGGTGCGTTACCATCCTTTTAAGTGGGACTAAGCTCTGTTCTAGGTTTTTCAACTAATTGCTGAGCGGTCTTAAGGTGACGCCTTGATAATTTGGCTGCAGCGATATCGATTTTTCTCAACAATGACTAAAGCTAAGAAATTAAAGTTCACTGTCAATATTCATCATGTTTTTATCTTTAAATTATCCATAGCATAACACGATTGGTCAACTTTTATAACAGAATAATTAATCAAAAAGACCTCCATAAAAACAGGGATTCTAATTTTTCCAAGAGAGAAGAGTGATTTAAGCTTCCAAAATTTGTACATAGATTAGTTCAAGCATGCACTATAATTTGCCCATAGCTTATTTGAAATATATTTATGGTTTTTAAATTACGCGACAAAAACCATTTTGTCGCTTACGCCCTTTCTATTTCTTGCTGTTCCATTACTCGAAGCGATCAAAAACATATCCAAAACGATTTTTTACTTTAACGCGGCGTCACCTTAAGCCTATGCGCGTTCTATATAATAGTGCTTCTACTTTCCGCCATAAGTAGCACACGTATTTCCTAACAGTCAAAGGCTTTCAAACCGATGTTATCAATTGTCTGTGACGACTGACGTCGCTAAATCACTGTGGGACTGACGGTGACGTATAGTCTAGTCGTCGTGATGAATTACATCCGAGGCCTGTCATCTGTTCTCACTTCTAACGGACTATTTGTTCGGATTAAGTGGGATTATAGAGGGGTACTTTAGGTTTTACAATTGCTCCTTGGAGGGATCCTGTGTTCGACAGACCCAGGACATCCCTCCGTGTACGGCTGATGGCAAATCGCAGGTGCACTATTAACTGTGTCGGTAGTGACATCTATTAGACGTCTTCGTAACTTTTACGTCTAATCGATTAGGTTCGTTTTACCTAGAAATCTGGTTAGTGGCGCCACCTTTTGATATATGGTGCAACTAATATGGTCAGGTTTATCTGTAGGGATATCTGTTATATTTATGGGATATTTCCCCTTTAAATATCTTATTTGTATTTAAATTAAGAAGTAATGATTTTTTTAATAGTATTTTTCTAACCTTAATTTTTACAAAGTTAAAAATTATATATATTTTTATGTCCTTCCGGGTTTGTCCTTAGACAGTTTGCAACTGGCAACTTTAAAAAGTTTATTGACCCGGGGTATATAAGCCCCCCGGTTTTGCTTGTCATCCTTTTTGATTTTCTCCTCTTCCCCTGATATTGGTGAGTGACGACTAACGTATATTTTGTGTGTTCGTAGAAGAAAATACAAGGTATTTGTCTCCTAATTTATTTCTTTTAAAATTCAGCTTTTATCTTTTATTTAGATTTTATTGTGTAGCGAAAATCATATTTATTTTGGTTAAAATTGTAAAATAAGTTGTATAACAGGCCACGTGCTGATAAATGATTGTCTCATCTTAGTAGACAATATGTATTTTGTAAAAGTCGATTTTCTTTATCATATTATATATTAATATGCGAGCGAAAAATTGCACAGTTATAGTTTATATGATGAAGGAGTGCATCGAGCTAATATTATTTTGAAATTATGTTTTTATCATTTTTTTTTAACAAATAAAACATTACACAGACTACAATGTGCACACTACTATCTTGTTGAATGACAAGCCTATACATACGAATTATACTCTTTTGTTCATGGTTGAAGTCTGTTGTCAAATTAAAAATGGATTGTTGTTTTTTTTATTAAATATGAAATAGTCAATACTTTAAATGATGAGCCAAAAGAAGAAAATTAAATTTAAGGTCGAATTTCGACCATTGGGCGATCTCTAGTAATATTTAATTTGCAAAATTTGTTTTTTCTAGTATAGTAATATTAACTTTATGGTTTTTTGATGTCATAAAATAATTGGCCAAGTGCGAGTCGGACTCGCGCACGAAGGGTTCCGTACCATTATAGAGCAAAATTAGGCCAAAACTTGTGTTTTTGTATTCCATTATTATTTTATTTTATTTTAATATTATTATTAAATATTAAAGTACACATATAACTAAGAATTTTGTGAAAAATCCAAGTACCTACCTGTTGACATTATTGATATAGAGCAAATAAGGCCAAAAAAAAATCACGTTTGTTGTAGAGCCCGCCTTAAATATATATATTTTTTTTTGTTTTTAGCATTTTCTGCTATGGCGGCAACAGAAATAGGTACATAATCTGTGAAAATTTCAACTATCTAGCTATTACCGTTCTAGAGTTACAGCCTGGAGACACATAGACGGTCAGACGGACAGACAACGAAGTCTTAGTAATAGAGTCCCGTTTTTACCTTTTGGGTACGGAACCCTAAAAATTAACCCTGACTCAGTTATGGCTGTCAGTGTCAAAAGTTCTATAACCTTTTGTTTTAGTATGTTTTTTTATTTTTCTAAATTTCTGTTTTTATTTGTGATTTTCTGTTTTTCTTGTGTAACTAATGTTTGTGACGGACTCCGCAAACACGTGCTTGAGACTTCGAGTCTAGGGCACGTGCATGTGGCCACCAGCGAATATCTTCCTAAGACTCTGGTTCAACAAATTCCAGGGGTACCTTACGGCTGGGAATTACCGGTTACTACCAGATTCCGGCTGGATTTACCCGGTTCCGGTTGGAGCTTACTACCTGATTCCGGCTGGAAGCCACCGGCGTGCTTTGCGGCAAAGTTTTGTCCGCCGACCTCGTGCCTGTCCATGACGTCAGCTTGACGCCATAAGGAACCACACCGCTGAACTAGCCACCGCCTACGGGAGACCCGACCACCTTGGCTATAAACAGCCGGCCAATACCCCTGCGCTTGCTGTGAGTTTCACCAGAGACCTGCGGAGCTGGAGTCCCGCTCGTTGCTGTCGTGTGCCCGAGTTAAGTGCAGTGTGCCCAAAGACCCGTACATACCCGAGGCTAAGAAAGTGACTGAGGCTAGGTTCGTTCCCACGTCCCTTAGCTCTTCCGCTAGTTAGATTTTTAATAATAAAATAAATCTGTAATTTGTTGATTTTATCTTTTATTTATCTCCTTTAGTTTTTTAAATTTATTGTCCCTGTCCGGGCACCGGCGACACCTGTATTTTTAAAATATACTATTAAAAACCATAGATTTAATACTTTTAATGTCGTTCTAACACGGAAATCATACTCATGATTCATTTTATTTCACGAAGATATTCTATAACTTTTTATAGAAATTACAATATTCTTACTTCAAACTAACTCGATAATCGTATTATTTTTCCTCTCCGTAACATTTTCTTCATAATATTTTTTGGTCCCATAAAGATAGTTTTATTGTAAATCATAACAGGGTAGGGAATTGACATGTTTTTCCTATTTCCCGAGAGAGCTGCGCTCGGCGCTCGGCGCTCGGCGCGAGTAAATATTGCCTAATACAGGATAAATAATAAAACTAACGAACTACGTGTTGGTATAACGTATAATACATTATTGTAACATAACATTTTTAAATGTTGTCATAATATCAATAAGGAATGTTGTCTGCAATTTTGACATGCCGATATATTCGTTTATCGCGCTGGCCATTTTCCGGGGTAAATATTCATCTAATATTATTATTTATTACTTTTATTATTACTCAAATGAATGTCTCTACGCCAAATTTCATGAAACCGATTCAGTGGTTTAAGTGTAAAGACGACAGAGAGACACACTTTCGCATTTATTATATTAGTATGGATTTATTTTCAGTTATACGGTTAAATGAACTTTAATGTGACAATATTTTGTAATTTTCAAATTGTGAAGGCGAAATCGGAAAATGTGTATCCTACATTTTCTGATTTCACCGTGAGGTTATTGAAGTACTTAATAGATCAAGCCGCATACAAAGTTTTTTTTAACTAATACAGTTATGTACTGTCCCGGAGAAAAAGCTTATTATTTTTTTTCTTTACACCACGATTAACGTTTTTATGAAATCGTGTTTGACGTCAAAGGATTTTGAATATTGAGTATATTTTGTAACGTTTAGCTTAATTACGAGGAAAATATTAATTTTCTTTCTTTACTCTTAAAATGCGTTATAATAAAAATTAATAATAACTTGTTTCTTAAAAATAAAGACTTTTCAATATCTGGGTTTGTTTGTTTTTATAAAAAAAAATAGTTTAATCCCTAAAAAATACAGACATTTAATTATAATTAACCTTCAATTTAATAAAGAATTTGACAGATAATGTATGCGACTTATGTCAAAATTATAAATTAATTACATTTAAGTAATTAATGATCCGCTCTTAGTGCGCCAGTTAGCAATCTAATAAAGTATTTATTTAGTGAAAAGCTGGTGTAGGTTTTGTACAACTTCTTGCATAAATGAAGACATACAAAAGTTAGGCTACAATTTGTTAATGGTTTTCTTCATTATACCGTAACCTTACGACAGATAGTAAACAATAAGAGCTACTAACTTATCACATTAGTGCCACGCGAAAATGGCGTTAAACACTACGTAATAACGAATAATATTGTGTGCAAAGTCATGTTTACTGAAAACTTAGTTCTGTCTCGCGAGTGTAGAGTCAAACAACGCGTAATAGAGACTTATATTGTGTGCACAGAGGTGTTTACTAAAAACTCAGTTCTGCTATGCGAATATATAGGTGGTGTTAAGGCGGGCTGAAACCCCATTTTGTTATTTCTTGATACGCGGTTTACCTAGTTCCAATATAATAACAAAATGTAAAAAAATATGACATATAGAGCACAATATTTAAAAGGGCTTAAATCAAAAACATTTTAATAAAAAATAATACTTTCGCTGTAATTAATTTACAAACTCACCTCCGACAAAACTCTTTGTCATCGAAATATAAGTATTAACAAGAATAACTTACATTTTATTTTAATAAATTGTTAATGAATCTATTTTAAAAGGATCTGAAACGAATAATCTTTTTTCTTAATATTTATTTAGAAAGATATTTAAAAAACACATGAAAAATAGAGAAGATCCGCCCCTAGAAACTACAATTTTATGCTAAGCTAAAATGAATCTTATTGCGATGCGTACACGCTTGGTCTTTGGTTGTGTGCAAGGTTATCGTTTGGAATTGAGATAAGTCCTCGCCTTAAAGCGTACACAGTAGAGTCTAATTTCGCATGTAATAGACGTAACATGTTTACTGAAAACTTAATTTGTCTCGCTTTTGTACTGAACTTGGCTGCGGGTTTTTCGACCTTCACGTCTTTCAAATTATGTTCGGTAAGAAAATGGAAAAATATGTTTTTGAAGTTGAACATAATATTTTAGTTTGATATGTAGAGACTAGAGAACTCTAATGTTATTTTATCGATTAGGTACTAGATGACGCTCGCAACTTTTGTTGCATATACCGTTGCGTCAAAATTATTTTATCGTGCGGGGAACGTACATTTTTTTAACAAAAAAATATCCTGTGTCCTCATTTTGCTGAAATTTGATATGGAGATACTTTGAGTCTCGGGAAAGAACATAGCATAGGTTCCCGCGCGATATACGAATTTTAGCGCAACACAGTCAAAATATATTTTGAAAGCGATTTTCTTCTATACTATAATATGTAATGATAATAATAATTATACAGTAATATTATCATTCAGCCATTTTAAAATTAGCTGGAAAAAAACATAATTTAGTCATTTCTGGTGTGTTTAATTACTTTATCCAATAATGAATTTAGGCAGTTAGCTAGAAACACAATAAACAATGTCTCACATAAAAGGCTATTTCTTTTCTACCGTTTTCCTCGACGACTAATTACAAATGACTTTTATTGTTACATAATTGAAAGTAAGTCTTTATTTGCTTGGGTAATGTACAGGTTAAGTGGTACCATAATATTTGTTTCGCATAATATTATTACTATAATATTATGTAGCCCTCTGCCTCGTTGCATCAAAATTAGTTTATCGCACGGAAACTCTTAATGTTTTGGGGATAAAAAGATTAAAAACTATGCTATGTTCTTTCCCGACATTTAAAGAACAATCAAACTTCTTCCAAATCGATTCAGCGGTGTAGGCTTGAAGAGGTACAGAGAGACAGACCGTTTGGCAGATTTTAGCGAATATTAATTGTAGCACATTTTTACATTCGTGTGTTCAATGCCTCAGGACAGTTCGGCGGAATTTAGATTGCTAGTTGCTTCTGTCGAATTCAATTTTCCGTTCTGTCGAAATGGTATTTTCTCTTGAAATGTCTTATTAGAACGTTATTTGAAGTCCAAACACGAGGTCGTGTCTTGCCAATCTAATCAGCCAGCGTCTGTAAATTATCTTTGTAAATATACGGTTTTACGACGAACGTAATAAAATATTCGAAGATATCATATTTTACTCGGTAGATGATCTTTTATTCTGTTTTATCATTTTTAAAACTTTTTTATTAATGTTTAGTGCTGTAGTGTCTTCTGTCTGATTAGGTATTTCAAACAAACAAACAAACAAATATACTTTATTGTGCACAAACATAACAGTGAAATTACATTAACAAACATATTTCATAAGTGAGACATGTACACAAGGGCGGCCTTATTACTTGAAAGCAATTTCTTCCAGGCAACCCTTTAACAAATTTTATGAGATGATGAATTCAGGAAAATGGTGATATGCAAAAGTATACATATATATAAAATATATAATAATATATAATTATAAAAAATGTACATACAATCGACTAATACTATAATAATAATGATAATAAGTGTATATAATATATATTATGAATACTAATAATAAATAATAATACATACTATAATGTGTATATCCTGTAACTATTATTGGTTGACAGATATATTAAAATAATGATTAAATACTAACGACTTAAAGCGATTCTAAGTTTCAGCTTGCCTAATATGATCTGGTAAGGAATTCCCGAGTAAAATAGACTTGACGGTAAATGAGGAATTGAAATATTTAGTATTATGGGCGGGAACGTTAAGGAGAAGTTTTGAATAGGAACGGAGCTCTTTTCTATCGTAATTGTGAAACACGAAATTGTTTTTTAAATAAGTCGGATAATGGGAGTCAAATAAAATGTTATAGAGTAAGGAGAGCACACGGAAATCACGGTGATATCGTATATTTTTATATTTCTTTTGTAAGTGACCTAGACGGGTGTCTAGATGCACATCTTTTTAATATTTTTGTATTACAATAGTACTGAAAACCTCTTCCGAATGAAATATTTTTAGGAGCAGCCAAATTACTTCTATTTATGCTAAAAATCTTGAAAGTTTGTCTTACTTGCGTTTGATTTAATAAAAAAGAAATGTTACGTTAGTACTATTTTTGTCATTGTCCATTCTTTTAGTCTACTCACGCACTAAACAATTTTCTCTTTTCGCAGGTACTGATTAGATAACGTACATGACACAATGGAGAGGATTTAGTGCGAGTGAGACAAGTGAAAGTGAAATGTGCAAGTGAGACAACAAAACGAAAAATGTGCAAGTGAACCAACAAAATAAAACGAAAAATGTGCAAGTGAGTCAACAAAACGAGAAATGTGCAAGTGAACCAACAAAACGAAAAATGTGCAAGTGAGTCAACAAAAAATGTGCAGTTAGGCCAACTTAGAATTGTGTGTTATGTTATTGGCTTGACGCCATCATGGGTTGTCAGCTGGGCAAGTTGGCGGCGTCGGAGCGGAGGGGTCCCAGTGAACCCCTGAACGATGTACCCCCGCCCCCCGCGCCGGACCCCCGATTACCCCTCACGGCGAAGCAGAAGTACTCCATGCTGGCCTCTTGGAAGGGCATCTCGAGGGCCATGGAGAAAACCGGCATATGTATGTTTGTCAAGTGAGTATTGTAGAATCATAAGTTGCTCTATAGTCCATAATCTCTATTTCGTCGTAACACCTGTCAAAACTTAGTCGTGAATTGTCGGCTAAGCTTGACATAGTCCAACTTAATGTAGGTTAGGGAATATTAGGGAATTTTACGCAAAGGAGTGAGAGGGCGCTACTACAGTGAATAATCCATCATATTTCCCAAGTTATATATCGACAGAAACGTAGTCACACGTCGAACAAAACTTTTTTTACTGTCTATGCTGGTGCTGCCTCTAGCGTGAAAACATTGCAGTAATAAATCCTATTATATTGTTCACTATCTATGCTGGTGCTGCGGTGCTGCCTCTATCATTGCATGTAATATGATATCCTATTAAACTGTACACGTCTCTTTATGTGTGTGTGTACAATTTACCGTTCACGTCAACGTACCTACATTAAATAGTTACAGTCAATATTAATCCAGATTAATTCTGCATCTTTATATATTTTAATATTTTTCAAAGTTTTGCCAATCCCAATAATTTCCCGGGTGTTAGGAAAACCCAGAACGTCATCAATTTTTTTGTGAAAATAGTTGAGTCGCTGACAATAATAATATTATTTAATTAAATTTACAGTAAAATCAACATCCAACCTTTTTCGAATGTCGTATCTAAAACTCTAGATTCAACTATATCCGCTACTCCATATACATATTCCGAGATAAAAAGTATCCTATGTCCTTTCCCGGGACTCGAAATATCACTATACCAAATTTAAGCAAAATCGGTTCAGCGGTTTGGACGTAAAAAGGTTAACAATAGACAGACAGTCAGACTTTCGCATTTTAGCGTTGTGTGTTATCACCTACAAAAACGGACTATTAAGAGTTTAGTCGTGCCGTTTTAGCGTTTGAGCTAAGAATAATATCTTATTTCAGAAATACTATAGCTGATGAAATATTTATTTGAAAATGTCTAAAAAATGGCCTCATTTAAATCATAAACGTACATTTAATGGACGACTTATTTTGTCCAAAAATGATGATGCTTCAGCTCACGTTTGAGCTGCGTTCATTTGACTTAGCTGAAGTCAAGAAAAAGTAGAGAATCGTCCAAAAATTATCTTTATTTTTTCATAATAAAAATGTAAACAAGTCCCACATAAGATTACTTTGTTGTATGTCTATCTGTCCGTCCATTTGTCCGTTCATCCATTCATCTATTCATCTGTTCGTCCATGTTATTTCGCGAAGGCGTGAAGACATCAAAATGAAAACTGTGAAAATTTTTAACTTCTTCTCAATCTTAAAAGTTTGATTTTTTCTTTCAGTAGTTTCAATTTATTTTTAAGTTATAATTTACTAGATGAAGAATTTGTTTATGTGGACCGTAAAATTTTCCGGGATAAAAAGTATCCTATGACCATTCTCGGGACTCGAAGAATCGCCATACGAAACAGAAAAATCGGTTCAGCGGTTTGGGCGTGAAGAGGTAACAGACAGACAGACAGGCAGACTCACTTTAGCATTTATAATATTAAGTATGTATCTTTAGGTACAGTTGATTTGTACTATCAGAGAAGGTTGATTTATATGCAGATGGCGGACCAACGTAAATAGGTCGCGTTGTGTCAAACCCATCCGACAGATCACAATTCACAACTAAGTATCATTGAATTGACATAATCCGACCAAACATCGTAGGTCCGTCAACTGCCTAGGAATCAATTTTCTCGATGGTACATAAAATAACAATCCCTGTATTTACTTAAAAATCAGTTTTACAGAATCCAGATTTAGTCTAGATCCTAGAATAACTGAGTAACGAAGTTAAACAGAGTCCTGTGGGCGGTATCATTCGCTTTAGATCTATAACTATATTAACCAGGCAGAGCTAAACTTAGTTTACCTGGAATACCTAGTATTTACATTGGAAAATGTAAACAATAAATACACGTTTGCACAATATTGTGGTATTAATTAAAGCAAACGATAGAACATTATTTGGATTAGCTATGATGATGAGGGTTCGTTTTCTATTCTGGAAAAAAAGGATAATATAATTATAAAAAACGGACCAAGTGCGAGTCGGACTTGCGTACGAAGGGTACCGTATTGTTATAGAACAAAAATTGGTCAAAAAATGTGTTTTTGTATGAGAGCCCCCTTGAATATTTACTTTATTTTAATTTTACTAGCTAAAAGCAGAGCTTTGTGAGGGCTCGCGTCGTTTTTCGGCGTGGTAATAATCTTTAAGGCAGTTTTTTTAAATATATATTTTAATAGTCAATTAAATAATTATACACTTTCCTTGCACTTATTCCACTTTATTTTAATAGATTTATTACAAAATTATTATATACACGACCGGTTTCGAACCCTATTATTGAGACTTCGTTGTCTATCCGTTTGTCTGTCTGTCTAGAGGGTGCATCTCAAGAACCGCTATAACTAGACTTACGAAACTTTCACAAATTATTTCTGTTATTTCTGTTGCCGCTCTAACAACAAATACTAAAAGCAAAATTAAATGAATATGGGAGACTCCCATACAACAAACGTGATTTTTATTGGCCTTTTTTTGCTCAATATCAATAATGACACAGGTCCCTTTATAGCCTTTTGGTACGGAACCCTAAAAACTATAACCCGACTACACTGTACACAAAAAAGACAACAAAGCCAGGGCGTATACCAAACCTGTAAAAATCATTACTTTCTTTTGGCTCCACCGTAATCTAATAATAAGGCTTGAGCAAGAGGATGATAAAAAGTAACCTATGTCCTTCCCAGTGATGCTCTCACGACATCTAACAATTATAGATATTAGGACTCAGATACAACATTTTAAGACCGGCAATGCACTTGCAACTATTCTGATTTTGCGAATGGCCATAGGCGACAGTGGTCGCTTTCCATCAGGTGACCCGAATACTCGTTTGCCCCCTAATTTTATACAAAACGTGTTTAATATATTTTTCATGCTTTTACCGTAATTTTGTGCGACAAGCGGCAGCCATAACAGATTTTACATTTCGCTCCTGAAGATTGTTTGCTCAAGATATCATATCAGCACAGCTATGTTTGAACAACCAAATATGTGTCAACAAACTCTATTTTTACTTAGAATCAGTATTTGAGAAATAGAAAGATAAAGAAATAACTATTATATTTTCATGGCTGATTAATGATTATGAAGATAATATAAACAAACAAAAGTAGATGTAATTAATATTTTAATTAATGTTGTTTTTTAAAAGCTTTTATTTAACTTGCTCTGTATGTATGTAAGTATGTTACGGTGGAATTTTGGAACTCAATTTTGAAGTAGATATATTTATTTTTTAAATGTATTCTAATTTAATAATAATATTCGGTAGTCTAAAATTGGCCCTGATTTTTTACTAATATAGTAGAATGGTTATTTTCGTATGATTAATTGAATTATAGATGGTTTGAAACGTTAATTGTACTTATAATGAAAAATTAATGAAGAACAATTGAAGATATGAGTGGAAGAAGCAGGTAACTAACAGTTAAAAATAGCCGTTTTTTTGCATAAATGTAGGCTTTAGGGCCGGGAAAATTAATAATATAAATTATTTCTACTATCAATATAAAAAGTAGATAAAAACCTATTCTCGGGCCTAACGAATGTAAGTACATACAAAATTTCATTAAAATCAGTTGAGTCGTTTTGGAACAGTTCGCGCACAAATACTAGTGAAAATTCTCGTGAATTTTATATACATATCAGAAGAAGTAAGGATTGTCATCTCCTACTACCTTGGCAAAGACAAAGCAGTACAAGGCATTATGTCCATTACCATACATATTAAAAAAAACCCTATGCCTGTTACTACCCTTCTAACTTACTTTTTTATACACAGCTCTGATCTTTTTATTAGCAAGGGCTGATAAAAAGATCAGAGCTGTGTATAAAAAAATCGGCCAAGTGCGAGTCGGACTCGCGCACGAAGGGTTCCGTACCGGTATAGAGCGAAAGTAGACAAAAAATTGTGTGTTTTGTATGGGAGCCCCCCTCAAATATTTACTTTATTTTAATTTTATTATTAATTACTAAATTAAAAATATAACTAAGGATTTTGTGAAAATTTCAAGTGCCTAGCTGTTACCATTATTGAGACTTATTATTCGGGACTTAACGCGACCTATTCTAGTAGTAATGCTACTACATACTTTTTTCTCGACGTTTCGGCCGTGTTGCAACGGCCGTGGTCACGAGGGGACTGCAGGAGCGCGGCGTCTTCGTTTGCATCGGGCGGTCTGATCTACGACTACCCTCGAATTGTCCAACATTTGTGTTCCAATATATTTAGAGTCAGTAGGATCAGTGCGACACACAACACTCACTGTATCCGGGTTTACAGTTATTGATAAAGGTGACACACGCGGTTTGCACTTATTAATCACTGGATTCCAGGTTGGAGATAATTTAAATCCGTCCTCCCGATTGAAATTTTTGTACTTTTTAATTTCAATGGCTTCACGTATTACTCTTGAGTGGTAATGACGATCTGTAGAGAGGATTTTGGGGTCGTGTAGCTCCATCCAATGATTAGTCCCCATATCAAGCAGATGTTCTGCTACCGCGGATTTATTTGTCTGGCGATTTTTCACTGCGGCTATGTGTTCTTTCACTCTTTCGCCAATAGTCCTTTTCGTTTGGCCAATGTATGAGCTACCACGGCTACAATCAATTTTATAAACCCCAGGTGTTTGAAAAGGTAAGGAATCCTTTGGTGACCGTAATACTTGTGATATTTTACGTAACGGAGTATACACAGTTTTAATGGAGTATTTCCTCAGCTCTGTTCCAATTTTGTCCGTTACGCCTTTTACATATGGTAAAAATGCTGCTTGACGGCTTACCTCCGGATACCTCGTTTTCTCCTTCTGCTTTCTCAATCCCCTCGACATCCTATATCCGTTCCGTCTAAGTACCTCCTGAACATGTGTTAGCTCCTTAGGTAAATGTTCAGGGTCACAAAGGTTATGAGCTCTGTTCGTTAACGACGATATAACAGATTGAAGATGCCGAGGATGATGGTGAGAAGACGCGTGTAGATATCTGTCAGTGTGTGTAGGTTTTCTGTACACAGTGTGGGATAATGTACCATCCTCCTTGACCTTGATCTCCAAATCCAAAAATGCGAGGCATCTGTTCTGCTCCATCTCGTAGGTGAACTTTATTTTTGGATGGATTGAGTTAAGGTGATTGATATACTGTTCTATTTCCTGTTGACCTCCATTAATTATGCAGAAAACATCATCAACGTACCTCTTCCAAAGCTTCACAGTACATGGTCCAGTAGCTAAAGCTAGGTCTTCAAAGTGCTCCATCCAGATATTTGCAATTATCGGTGCCAGAGGGCTACCCATTGCAACGCCATCAATCTGGAGGTAGTACTGATCTTTGAAAAGAAGGTAAGTACCGTCCAAACAGTTTTCAATGAGAACAATATATTCTTTAGGCAACTCATGATCACACAGCTTGTTTTTAATCACCTCGATGCAATCCCTTAGTGGAACGTTAGTAAAAAGTGACTCAACGTCGAAACTCACCATGGTATCTCCGGATTCCAACCTCACACTACACATTATGTCCCTGAAATGGACCGAATCCTTCACGAAAGACGATTATTTCCCAACTAATGGTCGCAGCACTCCAGCAACATGTTTAGCCAATTTGTATGTCGTAGAGTCAATCTGACTCACAATGGGCCTCAGAGGAATGCTCCTTTTGTGAATTTTAGGCAGACCATATAGCTTAGGGGGTTGCACAGGTTTGGGTTTGTGTAGAAAATTGTACTCATTCTCCGTGAAGACATTTGTGTAAGAGTATTTGTGGATCAAAGTCCGAATGCGCCGAGTAAGTCTGGCCGTTGGATTGTATGACACTGGCTTGTATACATTTGTGTCAGACAGTATACTCCTTATTTTCTGCACATATTCTTCGGTATTCATAACTACAGTGGCGTTTCCTTTATCAGCCCTTAGCACTAAGATGTCCTTGTTGTTTCTCAAGCGCTTAAGTGCTAGCCGCTCTTCTGTACTTATGTTACTCTTTGGCAGCTTCGACTTACGCAATATCACCGCTATATCCTGCCTTATAACTTCTGCATCCGCGGTTGGAACTTTATTACGTGAAATAGCCTGCTCCACGCTACACACTATTTCCTCGTAAGGAATTTGCTGAGGTGTCAATGCGTAATTCATTCCTTTGGCTAATATACTTTTTGAGGGGTCATCTAGCACTTCATCTGATAAATTGATCACCATCTAGCACTTCATCTTTTTTTGTGACCCTGAACATTTACCTAAGGAGCTAACACATGTTCAGGAGGTATTTAGACGGAACGGATATAGGATGTCGAGGGGATTGAGAAAGCAGAAGGAGAAAACGAGGTATCCGGAGGTAAGCCGTCAAGCAGCATTTTTACCATATGTAAAAGGCGTAACGGACAAAATTGGAACAGAGCTGAGGAAATACTCTATTAAAACTATGTATACTCCGTTACGTAAAATATCACAAGTATTACGGTCACCAAAGGATTCCTTACCTTTCCAAACACCTGGGGTTTATAAAATTGATTGTAGCTGTGGTAGTTCGTACATTGGCCAAACGAAAAGGACTATTGGCGAAAGAGTGAAAGAACACATAGCCGCAGTGAAAAATCGCCAGACAAATAATTCCGCGGTAGCAGAACATCTGCTTGATATGGGGACTAATCATTGGATGGAGCTACACGACCCCAAAATCCTCTCTACAGATCGTCATTACCACTCAAGAGTAATATGTGAAGCCATTGAAATTAAAAAGTACAAAAATTTCAACCGGGAGGACGGATTTAAATTATCTCCAACCTGGAATCCAGTGATTAATAAGTGCAAACCGAGTGTGTCATCTTTATCAATAACTTTAAACCCGGATACAGTGAGTGTTGTGTGTCGCACTGAGCCTACTGACTCTAAATATATTGGAACACAAATGTTGGACAATTCGAGGGTAGTCGTAGATCGGACCACCCGGTGCAAACGAAGACGCCGCGCTCCTGCAGTCCCCTCGTGACCACGGCCGTTGCAACACGGCCGAAACGTCGAGAAAAAAGTATGTAGTAGCATTACTACTAGAATAGGTCGCGTTAAGTCCCGAATAATAAGTCTCAATTATAATGCAACGCGAAAGTTTAAAAGTTCATGTTACCATTATTGATTACGAGCAAAAAAGGCCAAAAAAATCACGTTTCTTGTATGGGAGCCCCCCTTAAATATTACTTTATTTTATTTTCGGTATTTGTTGTTATAGCGGCAATAGATATACACAATCTGTGAAAGTTTCAGAAGTCTAGCTATAGCGGTTCTTGAGTTACAGCCTGGAGACAGACAGACAGACAGACGGATGGACAGACGGACAGACGGACAGACAACGAAGTCTTAGTAATAGGGTCCCGTTTTTACCCTTTGGGTACGGAACCCTTAAAAGCAGTATAGCATACAATGTAATGTCCTAGTCTGATAAGTTAGAAAATTCACTTGTTAGACAAGAACAAAGCATTGTAAAGCTCTAATGTCTGAGTACACTTATAGGTCTTTTTAGTAAGGAGGTTAACTATTAGTCTGCCCATTTACTTATTCACGATACAGTCTTAAATTTCTTAAAACCAATGTAATTAATTATGAAAGTTCGTTTAAACAGAATTCCTGGATTACTCTACCTTGTAGCAAAAGTTGGGACGTAAAAACTTGTAACTTATAATAACTCTGGAAAATGGCTTGTACATGAA